>OY979766.1:31583183-32836755 GCA_963855975.1 Andrena chrysosceles | reverse complement strand
ACGGAATATAAAATGTGTTGGATATTTAAAATTAATAAACAAGCAGTCGTTAATAGAAATTGTGTTTTAACACTTTCACGCTTTAAGATTAATAGAACGGAACGTTAAAATTTTACTCTGTGGTAAAAGAAGGGTATTAGTCTTCGGAGATAAACAATAATGCGATAAGTTAATCAACTGAGATAAAAAACAGTGCACAGAACCAAAATTTCGTCATATGTGCTACAAAAATAATAAAAATAATGAGTCATAACGCTGCGCAATAAGGAAACTATGTACTACGTAACATAAAATAGACAAGAAAAGCAGGAAAGACGAGAAAGACTGGCTGTAGCGATGACTGATGAATGAATGTATTAAAATGATAGAATTTCAAACTTGCAAACCACATATCTTGATAATAATTTTAATATAGAAAGAAGAGGTGGTGCAGGGGCACCCAAATTTTAGAAATTTGCTAAAGTAATCCTGAGAAATGTAGACTTAGTATAAATAGAAATATAATTATATATTTTTTTATCAGAAAATCGGAAAGCAGAGTATCAGAATACAATGCTTGACACGCATGTGGTTTGTAAGTTGTATAAAAGATGCTTGTTGGAGATGTGTACCGATGCTAAGCGTAGCATTTCAGTGAAAGCTTAAATCTGGACTTAAGCGACTTTCGAAGTGCGTTGATAAAAGACTTTGTCTAGAAAAGTTACTTGTTTAAAAAATTGTTATACTTTTCTTATATATTAATTCTAGATTTATGTTTCACCGAAATTCTAATCGTGGATCGCGCTAATTAATGTGTTTCGTACTAACCCAGTGTTCTTGTGCATCTAGCTGTTCTATGGTCAAACCAAGAGAATCCTGAGCACCACAAAAATGTCACCAGATAGCCACCAACAACCGTATCGCAACATAAATGATTTGAATATCATTAGCATTAGGCATGAGTGTTTAGGTTTACCATCACCATATTGACAATGCTATTGTGAATTAGACAAATATATGCCTATAAAGGTCTACTAACTACAAATTCCTTGAGAACTTCACAATTTAAAACACATAATACTTGATATTTTCAGACAAAGAAGCGGACAGAAAATCAGAGTACAATCATTGCGAAATCGCGAATGTATTTTTCGAGATTGAAACAGTAGAAGGGAGAAGTTAATGTATTTAGCATATTTAGAATAATCCGAGGAATTAATTGACCCGAAGAACAGTATTTACGATGGGCGAATTACATTTACGCTCAAATCGCCCACGCAGGAATTTCCCGTTTTTGTAATAAAATGAATATCGTAAATTATATGTTTCTGCTTTCAAGTCCTAATTTATAATTTATAAACCTGTATTTTCCGAGATTGGCTCTTTTACAGATTTCTCTTCCAAATTTCAGGAGATTTTCATAAATTTAGAAACGAAAACTACGGGCGATTTGGGCGTAAGTGGAATTCGCCCGAAATAAATTGAGGACCTTACAGCAAAAAGGGTGCAGCTCCATTTTGAACAGTTTTTGAGTTATCATATGTAATATACGTAAAAAAGGAATTCTACATCCTTTGGTGCAAATCCTTTTTAATGTTAAATCAAAGCAATAATTTTATAAACAGTATTTTCTAATTTCCTCGAAGGTGGTAAAGCTATAACTTCATCTCTTTTGCTGCAAGGTCCTCAATTAAAATTCATACGCGTAACAATAAATCGACAGATATTTCATAATTTAACGAATGCGTTGTAAATACCTTCTTTCACCACATGCAAATATGCAATATTCATAAAAGACGATATCGCAATAAACGGAAACAAAATATAAACAGTTATTTCAACATATATCCAGAATCCTAAGCGCACAAATTCTTTTAAATCACACTTCTCCTTCCGTAAAAGAGTCACGTATTTTTCCCGAATGACAATACAAGCCGAGGAGAATTTTCACTTCGAAGGTATTAGAATGAAATAGTCACATAGTCACCTGTAATAAAGCTGGTGCCATCACAGGTACCAAAAATCCATGATATAAAAATTCTAGCAACTGCTTTTGTACCAGAGGGTGCGCAACTTGCGCGACGGCATTGCAGAATTCCAGAGAATTCATTAAATGCATGAGCGCCGGCATATCATTAACATCGTCCGGCGTCAATCGATGCCAATCGTCTGTTTCGATATCTAATTTCCTAGGTAGCAACGAGTATAATCCACTTAGTCCTGTAGCTAACACCTGATGAAGTAAAATTCGATTTATTGGATACGCAGCTAAAACACCATTTTCATAAACTCACAACATTCGATTTATAAACATTACTATCGCCATAAAAATAGCTACTACAATTTATAAAATTAAATCTGCAAACCTTACGCACAGGACATATATTAGAGTGATCCGCGATGTACACCCCAACTTCGTCATTCTTCTTGGAAAGGGACATGCAGAGTAGCATCGCGTCGCGCGCTTGTTGGCCCACGCCGCCTTCTCTGTGCACATGCGGTATTAACAACGTAAAAATAATGAATCTGGAAACAGTAAAAAGGTGATAATATCCGAGCAGTAAGCGTGCGTTTCTCAAAAGTGCTAAGTATTTTCTACCAACTTGTTTTTCCCCACCGCTGTCGGATGGAAGAACAAATCGAGTAGTGCCATGTTTTGCATGAAGGTAACGCATAATTGATTTAACAGCACTACTAATTTCTTTTCTACTTCTAACGGCATAATATCGTTCGCGCAGTCCTCCAGTAATCGCAATAGTGGCCTGGCGACTGGTTCGTGGGCAAGAAGGATACTGCTGCGCGATACTAGCAGTTCGTAAAGCTTCAGCTGCTCCAATCGTACAGCGTTATTAAATCTGCAATAATAATGTGTGGTTTAAAGTAAAATATAAAACATAAAAATTCTGATATTCTACGCTCCGATACATGTATTCAGAAGATATGATCGATGCACGTTTCAAGATTATAAATAGTGAGATCAAATGCTCTTCGATTCTGGAATTATTCTAACTTTATTGACTTTTTTTTTTATTGACCAAGTTATTTGCGATCAAAGCAAAAACGTTACTTTTCACTTTGAGCCCCTATAACTCGCGAATTCATGATCATAGACAAACTTTCATGAGTGTTTTGGAAAGCTAAGAAAGTCGCCTTTCAGAACCTTTACTTGCCAATTCAAGATATTTCTTTAATCTTACTAAATCCGTTTTAAAATGATCCTGAAAATTCACGAAAATATATAATAATTTGGCGACCATCTGTAATTCAGCTTTGAAGTTTCTTCGCACTGAAAGGACTTAATAGGGTAGATGTCCCAATTACTGACAGTGTCCCTATTACTGTCACTTTAATTATTTTACTTAATAGTGAAATAATGCGTGCAAAATCGTAAGGGAAAAAAATTTTAATGTTAAATTAGATTTCCGTGTTAGATAATAATAGAGAAGCATTGCATACTGATATTTATAAATTAATATTAAAAGGTGAATGACAGTTTTAGGGACATTGGACTTCCTTATACTTTTTCAATTAATTAGCAATTAAAACATACTGTTTATACTATAAAAAAAATTTCTTAGATAAAAGAGTTCTTAAGCATTAATATGCTGCAACTTGGAATGATTTTGAGGCTAAATAACTTCTGAAATAATTAACGAAAGTTACGCGATGAGCTTAATGTGGCAGTAATTGGGACATCTACCCTACCTTAAGATTAAAATACAGTGTCTTCCTTTAAAACACTTCCTACCTTCCAGTGCTTATACTCCAGTCGTAGAGTTTGACAAGAAGATTTTCGCTGAGTAAATATTCCAAACAAGGCGAGTGCGTGGCCGCCGTACATTGTCGGTAATTATTATGAGAGTGCCGCAGCTCCAACACCAACAGCGTCACCATCTGATCTATATGATTGACGACTCCGAGAACATCATCCTGACTAGGTATCCCCTTGGGAGGCTGTGGAAAAATTTGATTAAAATCCAACACATCGCGATAGTTGCGAAAAACATCGAGACATCAGCGAAAGATGTAATTCTGAATAGCGATCTCGTTACTTTCTAATTTCACTAAAAACTTAAAAACTGGTCTCACGGTTGTATGCAGGATGATTTCATGGGCTTGCTGCCAGTGTTTACAAAAGCTGTCATAGCACGCTGACGGATCGGCGTTCTTCGGCGGAGAGTCTCTCGACCGTTGCTTGCTGAAGCTGCTCGTCAACGGGCTGGCCCTTAACCAGCTCATCTTTCCCGACTTATATTCTGTCCACTTTCACGCTCATTTCCAGATTTCTTGCATCCTTCCTCCTCGAGGCCGCTTGTGTTAACTAGTGATTGTGGAAACGGTGTACCCTCGCACCTATCGCGAAAACTAACCAAGCTTCCCCGTCCGAATTGTCCTACTTATCGCGATAATAGCCCACCTACGCGGCAAGGACACGGCGATAGTACGAATCGCATATTTATTAAGCGACGACTTGCGCATTACGGAGACTCTTAACCGAGCCGCGCGAGCGTACACGCTGTCGGGGCATGTATGTTTGATAAGGAACGGCTAAGACACTGTTAGCGATACGTCAACCCATTTTTATCGGATCGCCATGTTCGCTGGGAAACGCTGCGCCGAGATGAACGCAGAATCTTTTCCTTCCATCTTTTGTAAAACCCCATTCGCAGTGCGTTCGTAGTTGCACTTCGCATTGTCGTGGCCGCGCGGTATGCATTATCCAGCTCGCGTTCTAGTTTCATGTTGAGAATATTGAGTATCAGCTGTGGATAACGTTTTATTCGATTGCAAAACGGAGAACAATTTAAGAAATTGGCATTGTTGTTTATACGGATTGGGATTGTTCAAAATAATCCCATGGTTATGCTGTATATGTAATCTGGCTTTCTGGATTAAAGTGGCGTCGCTTGTATATGTGTTGTTTTTTATATCGCATTTAAAGCTGCATTTGATAAGAGGAGTGTAAATTACGGGAAAATGCGCTGTAACTGTGTTTGTAGAGGTATTGAATGTTTTTTACGTGACAATGAAAGAATGTAATCATTGATTTGATCTAATCTAATCTAATCAATCGAAGATCTTCTCTTTTTATATCGCAATTTCAAAGGAAATATCGAATGTATTCGATTATACACCTGCTGATACAAATCGCGCGATGATTATGGAACCATAGACGAGGTGTAGAATAGACTTTACATTCGATGTATATTTTTGACACACAGAAAGGGTCGGTAACGGTCGGTAATACAGTTTCGTCAAAGAGGAGATATAATAAGAGGCGTCACTCCTCACAGGAAATAACCTAGGGAAATCACTACACAACCAATTTAAATGCCCATTCGGCCCCACTCGGCAATGATCGGTAAACTTCGGCAATAATTAGCCAATGAGAATGTATCGCAAACGAAACTCGGTCGAGGTGGCGCTCTGATCGGAGTGCGCAAGATGGCGTCTGAGCATGCGCGTGATGACGCTGTGACGTCAAACCAATCACACTTTCTCTAATAATAATTTGCTCCGATTTGAAATGATGCACGCAAAAATCATGATATTTGATTTGAAATAAAAAGGTTATAATAATAAACACTATAAACGAATCGACGCAAGCGCAAAGCCAAGCTCATCTTGGCGCAAATCGACGCAAGCGCAAAACCAAGCTCATCTTGGCGTTGATTGATTTGACGTCACAGCGTCATCACGCGCATGCTCAGACGCCATCTTGCGCACTCCGATCAGAGCGCCACCTCGACCGAGTTTCGTTTGCGATACATTCTCAATGCGTTAAGGTACATCTTGTCGATTTGAATATCCCGCTCGAATGTACAATCAATTTAAATGCCAAGGTCAAGTAAGGACTTCAAAGGTTCCGCCCGGAGTGACGTCTCTTATTATACCTACTCTTTGGTTTCGTGGTGACACGAAGTCCCATAGGATGGCATAAGATATTCGGCAAAAATGTGAAAATTGTATAATAAATAAGTAATGAAGTATCTAAAATTAATAATCTTTTGCAATGCGTAGAGTGATCTACCAAAAAATGCAATTTTATATATTAATGTTTTTGTAGCGTCTCGTGTTAATTAGTTCCTAGAGTTTTCCCTCTAGACTATATTATTGTTAAGCAATATTACTCTTTTTATAAATTAATAGTTGTCAAGGAGGAATTATTCAAAAAAGTGTAATATTTCTGTATTTAATAAATTAATAATGTTAATATAATATATAGTAGTTCAGTTTATTTCAACTAAACGTCAAATTTTTACCGTTGAAAGTGTTATCATTACTTAAGCTACGTTCCCATCAACGTTTCGAAGAAGCACTACTAGTTTTCTTTCTACGTTAATCCGCCTCATAGGATTATAACCTTTTCCACAAATGCAGTTTAAAATACATTACACAGTAACCTTGTGTTTGAATGTTAATTGTGTTCGAGAGATTTCGGGATGTTAAGGCCGTTAAAAATCATTAAATATCTGTACTATGCTAATAATCAGCTTGTACGCGGAAATAGTATCGAGATCGGCCAAAATGCTTGCAATAATCTCACACAGCGCCAGGCAATAAGTTTCAGCGCAAATTGTAGGACGAATTTGCAAGCCGAGGAGGAGCAGAAGAAGAATAAGAAAAAGACTCCAAGGGTCCCTAGAATTACGCTCATACACCCCGATGAGTCTGTGACGATTGTTCTCTTTGAAGAGGCTCAGAAGCTCGCGAAAAGACGAAATCTCCATTTGACAAAAATGCCATACATCGATACCAAATCCGATAGAGAAGTTTACAAGCTTTACAGCAACACGGACGCTATTAGTGAGAATGTCGAGAAGCATAGTGCGGAGACAAGCACGAACGACAAGCAGGTGAAAAGCACGAAGCTGTTTCCCATACAATCCCGAATCAGCGATCACGATTTAGACGTAAAAATCACGAATGTCAACAAGCTGTTGACCAAGAGACACAGGATCAAACTTTTAATCTCTTTCACTCTCGAGGAAAAGGTAAATGAAGTATTGCTTTATTGATAATTATACGACACTGTATTGCATTTATCGTTTAAATTTTTGGAGTTTCAAATGTGGATTTTACAAAAATCTATTTCACTATTTATTTGCAAAGTTGCAAATTTATTTCAGTGACCTTTTTAAAAATTCATTTATAAGTTCATTTAGTCTTTTTCTTTTTTTACTTCCCAATGATGCTAACAGTTTTGAATTTTGTAAATTTCCTCCAAATGCTTAATTTATTTTGTTCATGTGTGGAAATTCAAAATTATATTTCATTTGTCATAGTTCAAAAATATTTATCTTAATAATGTAACTTTAGATGAATTTTATAATAATTTTATTGTATTTATATTGTATCTGTAATGTTTGCAACATGTTTATTTATTGAAATAAATTTCTTGATTGCACACAACAGAGTTAAGGTGTTTTTAAAACATTTAATCTAACTTTACCAGCATTTTTTACTACTTGTATCGATGATTTAACATTATACAAACAGAGATTTGCAACTGCAAATAAGCTGGAATGAAAATTAGTAAAAAATGCTAGTAAAGATCGAAAATTTTAGAAACACCCTGTATAAAAAAAATGTGAAAATTCTATGGTTTAGTTTCTCTGACTCCGATCTATAAAATAAAATTAACTTTGCAGGAAAGACTATTACAGCATGTAAAGAGAAAAGTACAGGGGGGTTTGTCAGAAGAAAGAATGAAGCAGAATAGTGTCATTCTTATATATCTTCCTTTATTCGATAGCGAATGTAGTAATTCAAAGGAAAATATCGACAATACCAAAAACTCTTAAATTCAGAAAGAGATTTAAGTTTTGTAAATATTAATAGAACTCCTTATAAAACTACAGTTTATTTTAATAAACATCACGTGAATATGTATTCCGTAATTTGCGAAACCGAGATTACTGTACAGTTAGTCTGCTAAGACCTTGCTCAGAATATTGAATAACAAAATAGAGAGCGACCGTTTTCGATGTTTTAAAATTCCTCTCAATCAGTAAAATGAGATTCAAAACTACTTATTTTTAAAACAGAATCGTTCTCGAAATAAGAAATGATTATTAGCTTTTCAAAAATCACATTAACAAAGCAAATCTCATAATTGCAATTGATTTTTTATTAACACTACAGATATAGTAGAAAAGTAAGAGTTTTGAACTTCATTTTATGTTTTATTGTACATGTTATCATAGCCAAATAAAAAGCAATGGAGTGTCGTGGTGCTATTTTTTACTTAATAATAAATAAGGATCCTATTTTCTATTAATACGTTATCTACACGTTACTTCAGTGATTGTTAACAAATGTTTTAGCAACACTGGTAAAACCGGCCTAATTAATTTTATTTAAATCTTAACAACGTATAATTTTAATAGATAGTAATCGAAACATTTGGTCTTAAATTGAGATCTATATTTCCTTAAATCTTATATTATAAATGCCACAAGTATATATTTTATAACACTTGTACAGATAACTATTCATCGTTATTACAAGTGGGTTACCTTGGTCGATAAAATCTCCGAGAAACTGTACTTCTAAATATTAATCTCCGCAAATATTCCCTTCGCGCGATATATCGTTTTGCTCCGTAGAATTTCGTAAATTTTAATATACTCTAATCATTCCAACAGTACGTCTAACGTGTGTTATAAATATTGTTCATATAAACCCTGTTAACTCAATTCTTTTTTATTTATTATTGTTGTGTTTTTATCAAGTGGAATGCAGTCCCTTTTGACTGAAAGCACTATTACCGTATAAAAGTAAAATATTAATCGTCTTTCTAACAAGACCATGTTTGAGAATATTTAACTAGAAGATCTAAAGCAAGAAACGGTGATACGAAACGTGGCGTAATTTCTCTGTGCGTTAATTAATAATTAATCTAGAACTGTATTACAAATACGCTCTCGTAATGTTTATTCCATAACCAGAGACGGTTATTTCATTCCTCCGATTCAATCTCCGAGCTACTGATAATATCATTATGTTTCATAACAAGTTTATTAGGATATAAGTGTGTCGAGTATTTTGCCATTAAATCATGGAGAGGATTGAATAAAATTATCAACTCAAAAATGGCATGTATCAATTCATCAAGTACTTCAGAAGCTAGGATTGTAAACTGGGAATATTCAGTTTAAGGAGAAGTTCCGGTCTAAAAGTCGATTTTTTTTTATTTTTTTTTTCGAATGTTCAACCTTTTAGGAATACGTGTTTAAAGGGATTTGTTGAAATTCGTAAAATTCCCGAAGTTATAGGCATTTGAGTTCACGTAAAACTTTAAACGCGTTTTTCTCGAAACAGTGTTCTCAAAACGGTGGGACCTGTATCTCTAAAAATTATTATCCGCTTCAGCTGAAACTTTTTTTATATTGAAGAATATACTTCTGGCTAGGGGGCAAACCAGCAAAATTACAAAGAATTGAAAATCTATAATTTTCAAAGGCGTTGGAAGGGTGAAAAATATAGTGAAAAAATGATTTCAAACTTCAATTATCATTACTTTCTAAAAAAATGTCATTTTTTAATTTTTTTTTGGTTTCCCCCCTAGCCAGAAGCATATTCTCCAAAATAAAAAAAATTTCACTCCAATCGGACAATAACTTTTGGAGATACAGGTCCTACAAATTTGGATGAATTTTTTGACACCTCGACTTTAACGACTCTCCAGTGCCGTCTACAATAATTAATTATAAAACAAAAAATATATTTCTATAATTTAAGACATCCTTAATACAATGCAAAAAGTCCCACTAATTTATATACAGTACTTTTCCTTTAATTAATTCCTAAAGATCACCAATTTTTATGGGCTCTAGATCGGAACCTCCCCTTAACGATTTTTACCGATTCTATTGATTGTCGTATCATATCCATCGTACCTGCAGAAGCTTTTGAAGACGCCTTGCTGTAACACCTAAAGACTTCGACGTTTTATAAAAACTCCGTGCTACATTATTATAACAAAGTTCTATTTCGCGTTGAACATTCATTGTACTTGATCTAATGATACACAGCACGTTCCAAGTAACATTTAACGTTCAAGGTACGAGTGAAATAGAAAATGGATATGTAAAAAGTTTGGGGGAACATTATGGGCACTCTATTCTGCGACATTTCCTGTATTCTACGAGAGCAGGGCAAAGCCTGCCCCTAGGACCTTGCGGCTGAACTTTCACCGTTCTCGTTCTGTACTGCGATGCTTCCCCGCAAGTGGCTGTGCATCGTGACCAAGGGGACCATTGTGTCATTTTGCAATTGACTGAAACTAATTCGGCAAATGATTACCTAGCATTGATTCATTCGGGAATTCGTGTTCCTCGATGACACTCTAGAACTTAGGGCTACAGTAGTTTCTAATTATTATATTTTTCTTTCGTAGTAATCGTTGACTAATTGTAAGTATAGCTTACTTTCATTTTCCTCCGTTTCCGAATTCTGGTCGCGGTAGGATCGTCGTCCGGGGCTGTCGCCTTGTAAAGCTAAAAATTAAAAATTTTAGTTAGTAAGTGTTTGAGAAAAATTATTTTTAATTTTTGTAGATTAAGTGGATTAAGTGGTGGTTGGACTTACAGCAGGGTGGAATCTTGTGACATTTTCTTTTGCGGTGCAGCTTCTTTGGGCAATTTTTACCCTTTCCTTTGGGTGGTACCTAGGTAAAAGAATAATTACAGTGGAATCTGAGTTTAGATTACTGAATTAAGGAAATATGAGCAGGAGGTGACTAAAAGTTGAAGTGTATAATAATGAATAAAAACAATGGAGAAACTAAAAGTGTTCATATTTCTTGTTATTTTATAATTCGTAAGAAAATATATTTACTGTAATTTCCCTTGTGCTGACTGTATATCCCCGACACCCAGCGCACTTAGACCATTTACTCCATTCGGATACTTGGCAATCGACATCTCCCCCAATTTCCGGCGATTCCATCACTTGACTGTCGGGTTGCATCCCTTTGAATTCTAAACTCTCTATAAGCAAAGATATTAATGAGTTCCTTTAGAAAATATCTCGCAGATCTCATAAACAGTTATGAATCCTCTCTAAAGGTAATAATGAGCATTCGGTTCTTCCTCTAATGAGCTTTCAAGCCATTCGTTTCGTATTCATGTAAACATTTGAACAGAAATACTGAAGGAAAGTTTAAAATTTATAGTGTTTATTTAGACAATTGACTGATTCTAAGTTTCTGAAATCTTTAAATAAATTTCTTAAGTGTGTTTATGATTGAAAATTTAATAGGATCTCGTTATGGGGGAATGGTATCATTTATAAATCAGTTTTTAATTAGGAACACTCGTCGTTTCAAGCACCATAACGCAAGCAAAATTCAGTTCGTTTAGATCTATTTTTTTTTTAAATAATTCAAGACTTCCAATTATGAATCTATTTGATGGAATTAAAAATATTCAGAACAGAGAATCGAGTTATAGATCGTCTTGCTTTTGTTTCAGTTCTCTTCTAAACATATTTTGAAAATTGTTGCAAAGGAGCCAATAAATAATTATACACAATCCTAGCTATTCTGATTTATATTCCGATCTACATCGAGGATAGGTAATGTCTATCACATTGGATCTTTAACCCTTCGTTGGCACTCTGGGTGTGAGCCACCCATAAACTGATTTTGACGCTCTGTGCCTTCTATATTCAAAATAAATACCTTTTCTCGAAAACCGACTTACAAACTATTCTCTCCACAAAATATTATATCTGAACAACAACTCTATAGATTTTTAGTTTCTAATATTGAAATTTAATATTGAAATTTTTTCTAATATTGAAACAATGAAAAAAACTATTGGAATATATTCTAGAGACCTTGAAAATGACCCATAATTTTTTTTTATAACGATTGGAGTCTTCAGATGAGAATGGCAGTAGATCAAAAATTGGTTTGGGTGTGAGCCACCCAGATATGTCAAAGTTGATCGAAAAAGGAATTGTGTCAACGAAGGGTTAATCGAAGGGAAGCGAAATTTGTATTACGAGGTGAAGGTTTGCGTATATAGTTAGCGTCACCGTGGTGAGCTCGTTTCGTCTTCGTGCTGTGTTGCTCCTGCGCAGGTATGTGATAGCTGAGAACGCTGCTGAGGGACACCTTATAGTTTTTCATCACCGCCGACACGTTTTCCCTTAACTTTCCTTTCGTTTGTTTTACGAGCAAGCGTGCACAGAGCAAGAGGGGAAGAGTTCGTTAAATAAAAACAGAGGTTCGTCACCCTTGGACCTGGGGTGCCTTTCGATCGTGTTCTTTCGAACAGGATATGTAGGAGATTGTAAATAACTTTGTTATTAATAAATTTCTTTTACCGCCAAAATTCAGTGACACAGCTAAATGTACTACCTTCCAAACAAAAAAAAGTTTTTTGAATAAAGTTTTATAGTTTCTGAGAAAAAAATTCCCAAAAATCACACCTTTTTCGGCTTCTTGACTGAGCGTAATCCCTTATAATGCATTGGAGAATATCATTTAGGGACTTTTTAAAAGTGTCCGATCGCGTGTCTGAACTTTACTAGCTTATTCTACTTATCCCACTTGTGAAGACGTATCCTAAGTTTAAATATAGGAGACTTCCTTTGTCGAGCAACTTTATGGTACTATATTATCAAAAAGATCATCCAGATTTTTATGTTTTCCAAAGGTTACTTAATATTTTAGGACTCTGAGTCTGAACTATCCACTAAGACCGCAGCTTAGAAATTTTGCTGAGATTCGAAGGAGCTCTGAACTTCGTTTTAGAAGTGAATTATGAAACCGAGAATACTGATTTTTGAAGAGAAGAACATATGAAGGCAAAGCCAACTTTCCGTTGTTGGAAAAATTCGCGAATTTTTTTATTGCACATTGAGCTCTCTTGCCCCATAATTATTTTTAATTGCAACCCGAGCTCTTGATTCAATAATTGTATGCAACTGCATGTTCGTTTAGTTAACGACCGTCGTGAAAAATCTGCACTTAATTCTACTCAACGTTGTATCATACACGAATCTAAAAAACAGTGCACCCGACACTTCGTTGAGCATTTTTAATTCTCAACGGCAGTTTGCCCATAAAAAAAATAGAAGACACCTTGAGACTCCTTCATGGATTCAATAAAATTCTTAGAAAAATCGCCAAGCATCATAAATAAACTTACTCTGAAACTCGCCGCAAATATTCTTGCAGTCCTGCTCCGTTTGGAAATTGTTTCGATTCCCGTCGCAGCCAGAGTATTTGAACAAATGGCAACGACCCGTCTGCTTATCGAAATACGCGCGTAGAATGTTGCCGTTGCACGCCCCAATCTTCATCGGCTCGCTGCAGATCTCTAGAATCAAAGAAGTGTCTCATCAACCCCTCACCTTCCTCTCCACCTTCACTCTTCAAATAAACACAACCCTAACTACAGTTCCCAACAGAAACCAAAAATTCAACCCCTAAAATCTTCGTCCTGCCAAAAACCCCACAATCGACTGTAAATTCTCAGAATTCTATTCAACTCCTCTACGTTCATCGATCATTTCCCGGAGGGCAGCTTCCAAATGATCGATTTCAATAGAGAAGATAAATAATCACCAAAAAGTACTGAAGCTGTAAATCAAGTGGAACGAATCCATTGCAGATGATTTATAGTAGAGTGAGTGATAGTTCTGCTTGCTTCGCGTGTGGCAAACTTAATTAGAGCTTGAGTTTTAGGGGATCGTGTGCTCGTTTCGGGAGACCGACGGGAAAGGCTGGCAATATTTATAGAACGACCTGATGATCGCGAGTCGCGCACCTTCGTCTGCTTCGGTGAAGTCGCGGTATGAGTTGACTGTAGCGCGCCGCAGCGCTTAATTGCGCCGGGTGCGGGTGTTGATGGCTCGGGTTTATACTCTCCGGGGTCATACCCCGGGGCTGTCGCGTGTACGAGAGGCTGGCGTAATTTCCAGGGGAAGAAATGCAACTTCGATGAGGCGGTTGGAAGACTGCGACATGCGGTGGATGCAGGTAATTAGCAAGGGAACTTAGGCAGTCCGGAATTCAGAAAATTATGCAACTTAGTATGCAAGTAGAGTAGCTCATCCGTAACAGAAACCTATTTTTGTTGGTTGTATAGTGTGGTTTTAGGGGTGAAACCACCCCTTGGAAAAAATGCAGAATTTTATTTTTCGTGGAATATCTAAAACACGGTGAGAGAGATGGGAAAGAAGTTTAAACAAAAGTTGCATCTTTTTTTTATATCTACAAAACTGTGTAAAAATGATTCTCGAAAAATCCTTAATTCAATATTATTGTTCCTCGTATCAATCGAGTTGTCAGCAAATTTAAATCAATTTTCAAGGTCGTGAAATAATAATTCAATCTCATCGCAGACCCGTCAAGTTACCCATGTAAATTCGTATTAGAATATTCGCGGAGCTTCGGATTTCATAAGTCACTGTCAAGTGGGTTAATTAAACAGGAACTGAAGTGTATGTAAATTAAAGTAAAAGCTTTTCTATTTTCTTCCGAACACCCCTTCAGACCGGAGATTTTGCAGAATTCTTGGAGCAACTGAGGTGCCTTGTAGAGGATACTACTAACAAGTATGTATATATCACAGAAGGGAGGATTGGAAATAGAAGATGAAAGCAGCTGGCGTTTAATTTAGGAGGGTAGGAGAAGATTAAACCCAGCAATGATCTCCCTGCAGAAAGCCCTATTCCCCAATTTCGGAGCTGATTGTCCCAAACTGTTTTCCGATTCTAAAGCTGGGACTCCTCGTCTTCGATTTTCACCCTAGCTTAATGTTTTCCAATTTTAAAGCTGCTTCTCTCGAAATGTTTTTTCAACTTTGAAACGAGATCAGGACTTACGTTCTGCCTCCTCCCTGGAGAAATCGCAGGTTGGGATGTTGGCTACGCAGGCAGCCTGCTGCAGCTTGCACTCTTCGAGACTCAAGTCGTCATCGGTGTCCCCCAAGCTGCTCCAATTATGATTGATCAGCCTGGATCTCAGGTGAACCCCAGGCCCGCAACTGGAGCTGCAGGGCGACCACAGGGACCACTGTGTGTAACGTTCCTCGGGACACTTCTAACCAGGGAACGAACTCATTCAGCAAGTGATACTACTGCGCGGATGATCGGACACTTCTTTGGCGAATCGGCAGAGAAACGTTCGCAAGGATGCTTGAGAATTAGTTGCACTGTTATGAGATGCCCCGAGACATTCAGTCCCAGCCTTCGCGAGAAATTAGTGTACCAGAAAAGTGTGTGATATATGAATAAATCGCAGGCTCTGCGCGTAATGAATAATTAGTAAATTGTATGCAATTAAAAATTCGAGAAATGAAGTTATCAAATGGAACTGCTAGATGGTGAATACAGTGAATAAAAATTATCATCGATTGGTGGGACTATCTTTGACAAGGTTCTGATGTTTAAAGAATTTTAATGATACTGGAAAATTATAAAAAATAGAGGGGATGATAATAGATATTAAAGATTCGTGTATGAATGTATGTGGAAATTTAAATTGTCAATTTTGTGCTCGTATTTTGCAATGCAAAGGAGCATCTGCCTCGCGATTTCTGATTCACTTGTAATGAAGCTGGATTTTATCTCGTGGGTAAATTAACTTACGTGAGGATGCCAGTGCCATGGATGCATCTGCGAGAAATGGTGCAGGTATGATTCGTAGTTACATCTCGAACGATTCGAGATTCGTTAGTGATGATCCGAGCATTGCACGGTTATTGTACAGATAAAGAAAGTTTCCAACGCAGTTTCGATGATCGTGGGCGATAATTTGTTAATAACTTTTATGAATATGGAAAGAGATCGCAGCTTAACAGTATTCCTTCACCCTTCGAAGTTAAACGAATTCAAAATCGATCGAACTCGAGCAATTTCTCCAGTTGTTATTAGATTTTTAATATCGTTGGAGAAAGTGACATAATAAATTCCACGGGACAGTGCTACTTCCGGTTATGAGTGATAAGATGTCAGGACCGTGATTTCTGGACGCAGGATTTCGAGCATTCCTATAAACAATGGCTGATTAATTTATTCGATATTGACTGTTCTACTTCATCCTCTCACAACCCTCTTGAGCATCCCAAAATTCATAAACTTTTAGTATAAACTACATATTTGTTTGTGCTAGATTCAATTCAGAATCACGTGATATTAAAATCTGAACATCGATCCAGTACCGATCCTGATGAGAATACTTCATCACATCTGAAGAATTTTATCGGAAGGTGAAGTGACGCATTGAGAGTAGGGCTTGGACTATTCGAATAATATTTGAACTTCGAATATTTGAGTATTCGAATGCTACGAATAAACTTCGAATATTTAAGTATTCGAATGCTACGAATAAACTTCGAATATTTGAGTATTCGAATGTTATTATTCGAATAGTATTCGAATACTTAGATATTCGAATAGTATTCGAATACTTAGATATTCGAATAGTATTCGAATACTTAGATATTCGAATAGTATTCGAATACTTAGATATTCGAATAGTATTCGAATACTTAGATATTCGAATAGTATTCGAATACTTAGATATTCGAATAGTATTCGAATACTTAGATATTCGAATAGTATTCGAATACTTAGATATTCGAATAGTATTCGAATACTTAGATATTCGAATAGTATTCGAATACTTAGATATTCGAATTATATTCGCCAAATAATAGAACAGCAGAAGTATTCGAATATTCGAATACCGAAAAATTCGACCAATAGTCCCAGCCCTCAAAGCCTCAAGTCTCATAAATCTTTCTCGTAGAATCTTCCCTGGAATGTAGAACAATATTCTCCCTTTTCAGCCAACGTCCTGTTTCCAGAAACCCTGACCCCAGCCGATGACCCCAGCGAAGACTTTTGTTACAACAAATGCAAGTGCTTAGGAATGGTCCGAACAAGCCCTGTGTTACGCGGCACTCAGCGCAATGATGCTCCTCATAAATTCTGACAAAGTTTTCTGTACCTGCATCCATTCCTCGGTTGCCTCCACCGCCGGTTCCTCGCCCTCGTAATCCTCTCGGTCATCATTGTCCTGCTCCTGATCATCACTCTGCTCCTGCTCCTCGTCACCGTTATCATCACCCTCCTCCACCTGATCAGACGCTTCCCTTACCTCGTCCGCGTCCTCGCCAGAGCATGGATCGTTCTCGCAGTCCATTGTCTGCTGAAGCTCCGGTCCGTCCGGGATGGACCTGCACTGTTTCCGGTGCTTCTTCTCGCGGAAGTTCCTCGACCGGGTGCTGTGACCGGGCCCGCAGGTCGTCGTGCAGGAGCTCCAGCTGCTCCACTCGTCCAGGGCGCACGCTTCGGTCTCCAGGAGGGCAGATATGCGTCCTGCTTTGTTGCTGTAACGAGGGAAACATGATCTTCTTGTAACCCACACCACTTCGCACGCGAGAATCTTGGCTTCTTCCGAAACCAAACAACGCAACAACACTCTTGCTTCCAATGGTGGTACAAAATCTCTCTCTTATCTTGGATGAGGGGAAGGAAGCTTCGTGAAACTTTGGAAGAATTAAAAGGTCAAACGTGTATACTGCAGAGCATCTCTCTATTTTTCTTGGTCGATCGTTAAGAAATTTTTCCCACTGGGCTCTATTTACATCCCACACAGAGGCCCTGTTCTAGCCACATCAAATTCCTCGTACAAAAATTCCTTTATTTACGGTAAAAAACAGCATTCAGACCAGTTTGAATCAGCACAGCAAGCAAACATGAAGGCGTTGAGGGGTTAATGGATAAGCGCAGAAGTTCCATCCACTTCGAGGACTCTTCGTCGCGCAGATTATCCCTCTTTGGTGGCAGAGGGCTCGCGAACTGTCGAGGCTCGAGAAGCTTCGGGAATTCCGCGTGGAATCGCTCGGCGCGTTGCCCTGTCTGCATTTCACTCGGCATAGCATCGTCATTCGTGTGAAGGCATCGCGACACGGTCGGCATTCGAACACTTTCCGCCGGCGCGAGTTTTCTAGGATTTTAACGAGCTAGCCAGCACCGCATCAAGCTTCACTGCGTCGGCACAATGCCGGGGCTCGTTAAAATCAGTTAATGATCAGAAACAATTCCTGACGAACAAGTTCCACATCTATCGGAGTTTCAGAGGTCTCAAGCTAAAGTTTCAGCAAATCTACAAACTGCAAATTAGCATTTATAGATCTTACTCTTCCTTATTCCTGCAGTAACACCTTCGGAGAGTCGAAATAAAAATAAAAGTCACATTTTTGTGGGAGAAGGAATTAGAGCAAACGTGGCAATTCTCGCATGCAAGGTGCTGGTATTGAAGGAGCTAATAATATTTCGATTACGGCTGGGACTATTCGAATAATTTAATTTTCGAAGATTTTACAAGTATTCGAATGCTACGAATAAACTTCGAATATTTGAGTATTCGAATGCTACGAATAAACTTTGAATATTTGAGTATTCGAATGCTACGAATAAACTTCGAATATTTGAGTATTCGAATGCTACGAATAAACTTCGAATATTTGAGTATTCGAATGTTATTATTCGAATACTATTCGAATGTTTTTATTCGAATACTATTCGAATGTTTTTATTCGAATACTATTCGAATGTTTTTATTCGAATACTATTCGAATGTTTTTATTCGAATACTATTCGAATGTTTTTATTCGAATACTATTCGAATGTTTTTATTCGAATACTATTCGAATGTTTTTATTCGAATACTATTCGCCAAATAATTGTGCAACTGAAGTATTCGAATATTCGAATACCGAAAAATTCGACAAATAGTCCCAGCCCTAATTTCGATTAGGTGAATGGGGTGTTCACGTAAAATGTTAGCGATTACCAGTGGGGGCTCTTCCCATAGCACGTCGCCCTGTCAGTCAGGGAGGTGTCGCACTTATTCTGCATCGCAGCGGTTTCGTCCCTGTAACGCCTTTGCCTTAGCTGGCTGCCACGCCCGCACGTCACAGAGCAAGCACTCCAAGGGCCCCACGAAGTCACCCTGCAGGCCTCTGCGTACGTACAAGTCAGAAATTACACGGCTTGTCAACGCCACTGACAAGGGCTTCGCGACAGGGAAACACGAGAGTGTCGCTGTGTAAACCCCGTAAAATTTACCGCCAAGAAGATTCATAAATGTTTAAATACCACGTGAATTAAGGTCATTTACTTATTTAATTTTAAGGACCTCTAATAGCGTGTCCTTTGATATGGAAATTCCACTTTGAAAGTAAGTTGAACGTTTCCTCAGAGCTTGGAGCACGTTTAATGGATTAAACGATTGCAAATTGTTTGATAAGATCTATGAGCGTTATAATATAATTGGTTACAAATAGTTTTAAGAATATTGTAACCGATTCCAGTTCAATAAAAATTCTACTGTTGTGGATATTCTTTTGTGTTGTAGAGGAATGAATTTCCTTTCTTTGAGAAGGAAATTCTTAGTGATATTGAAATAATATTGTGTAAAGGAAGAAGGTAAATCTTTTGTAAGGAAGTCGGTATGCGCTTCTGTTCTTTAATGTATCCGGTTCTAGTGGCCAAGTAGCGACCTGTTATAGTATGTAGAAATTGTATTGCAAAGTATACAAGGGGAAGTGTAACGTGAAAGCGCAATATCTGAATAAAAAGCTAATTAAAATCTACCTTGTGCATTAACTACCCTCTCGCAGGCAGCATACAAAAACGAGAAACGAAGAATCGAGTTTTGTGCTGACCAGGTTCAGTTCATTTTCTTACAATGTGTTCAAGTTACGTATAGGTTGTTATACTCGAGGTAAAGAAATGAAGCACTCGTTTGGAAAAGCAAGTACATACAAAGTAACACGTATTCAGATTCGCTACATTTAACGTCGATTTTTCATATTGTCAAAACACTTTGGAGCCACGATTTCTCCACATTTTTCAGAGTAAATATTCATCAATTTTGCTAAGTTTCGAAGTTCAAAAGCAACAAAAGAGTAAAACAGCCCACAAATAAGTAACTACTCTAAAATAATAGCAATTGTATTTAAAAATAAAAGGAAATAATAGCAATCTTCTAAAATCTAATCCTATAGCCACGAAGCGATCAATTTTCGATTACAGCTATTTTACTTTAAATCAAACCTCATAAAACATCTAATTTTAACAAATAAAATCGAGCATAAGCACTGCCAAATTAGAGACTACTTTAAAGCTTCGTTTACCTCCATTTCCATTAATACAGTCAGCTTGAAAATCCTTCACAGCGATTAAGCAAACAGACCATGTCGTGGAGACCACAGAAAAAGACAATAATAACTTTTTTTATCCTGTTAACTGCTAACGAATTTTTTTCAGTTATTAAAATTCTTTAAAAGTTTATATAATTCACTTAACTCGGCTTCGAGAAATTTAAACTAAAACTACTTTTCTGCCACATTAATGATAGAATTTGTATTTATTGAAAATTAAAAGCCTTTAAATTTAAGGACGACCCCTTATCGCAACATTTTTGGCCTATCAACGTGGCGTTACCCTTTAAACACGCTGAAGACGTATCTGTCCAAAGAATGTCCCAGTTAAAAATCAAGCAAACAGGCTCTCGCTCGAAAATCCGATCCCCACGATCACGGTCGCGAAATAAAAAGGAGCAGGTCTAAATAGAGAAGCAATACTTGCTGTTTTTGTGATTACTGCCAGCTGGTGGAGCACCTGTGTCAACCGCGTCTCTTGACGCGTTGTCGCACGTCTTCTCGTAAAGCCTCTGCCGGTTCAAGTAAAGCTTGGCGAGGGGTTTCATGTCCAGGCCGGCGGGGTCGTAAAAGGGTGACCTCGAGTCGTCTGGGTAGGAGGAAGTTATGAGTCGAATGGGCTCCTGCGGTTCCGTCGGCGAATCTGGCGACTGCGAGAACGCGGGCAATTCTTATTTCGATACAGTTTATGGCTCCGGATCCCGATAGGATTCGTCTGAGGGTCCAGGTACACGTGAAACGATCTCGGAGAACTTCGCGACGTGGTTTCTATGTATAACTTTGGGGTTACGATGGGATAGGATGGAACAGAAGATGGGTGGCTGAGGCGTTCGAGGGGACATAAACCGGGCTTGTAATGGTGTTTCTGGAATTTTGTTTTGGTATTTGGGAGCAGACTTTGGGGAACATCCAATTTTTATGACTTCGCTTAATCCTAGTCTGCTGTAGGAGTGGGACTATTCGGATAATTTAATATTCGAATGTTTTACAAGTATTCGAATGCTACGAATAAACTTCGAATATTTGATTATTCGAATGTTATTATTTGAATACTATTCTTAAATATTCGAATAGTATTTAAAATTTAGAAAGTATATTTAACATTTAGATATTTGACATTTATTTAACAAGTATTCGAATGCTATTCTTAAATATTCGAATAGTATTCGAATACTTGGATATTTGAATTATATTAGCCAAATAATTGAGCAATTGAAGTATTCGAATATTCGAATATTAGAATACCGAAAAATTCGGCAAATAGTTCCAGCCCAAGTCTGCTGCGTTTTCTCGACCGAATTGACGGTCTCATTCCTTTAAAAAGTATTCTAACTTTGAGAGAAATACGAGACAATTGTTACCGATATAGGTAAGCTGTTCTTACTTCTATGTTATGTTAAATGTATAATTGAACTGAAGGCCGTAGCAGTATTAAATTGGATTTCGAGGTATTTCAGGGATGGATTAACCAATGGACTTCAGTATTTACACACATGTACGGTATATTCAGTCGATACCTACAATGACTTTTCAGTCGCTACCTTTGGAACACGAAAAATTGATGAAAAATAATACATATTTGTTAAGTTTTATTCTGGGGGTGACACACGAAATCGTTAATTTAGGCAGTTGACAAACTTGTGGCCAACCACCTAAATTAACGATTACAGAAAATAATGTGCAATCAACTACACAATTGCATTTCAATCGTAATTTGTAATTTGTAATTAGATTACATTTTGCCCAACTCTGGCTAAACCTCACTCAAATTAATTTTTGAAGATAGTTTCAGATTCAGGATTAAAAACAGCATTACTTTGTCACTAAATAGTCATTATAAAATTTTCAAAAATTTTAAATTTATCCACAAAATCGACACATTCTAAAACCTAGGGTCACTTTAACTTCTGCCTGGCGGATACAGGGTCCATTTTGACCCCCCAAACATCAAACTACTCATCTTACTTTCCATTAGCATCGTTTCACGAACACAACAATGTCAAATTAAAAAAAAAACATGAAAATCCAATATACAAGTTTAGGTACTCTGAAACGTGTATTAAAGAAATGGCCCAAAATGTCCCTAAATACACCTATTCGATTTTTAATACTTCTGCTGTCCAAGGGTAAAAATCGCGTGTTTGAAAGCCATCAAAGGCGACTTCGGTTTAAAACGATTTACTGCCACAGGTCCTCCTTCTGCACGAGTATGATTAGTTGAATAACTTTCACTTAAAATTCCCAGTGCACCAGACAGCTGCGCGTGACGAGTTAGCTCGTTTTCCGCAGCCGACAGGTTAAATAATATCTGCGATCTCGACTGTACTTTTCGCTCTTTTCGCCGATCGCGGGTCGCCAACTGCGAAAGAGCGCACCTCCCGGAAACGGAAGGCGCCGCGACGAGGAAAATTCTTGCTGGGCCGGAAAAGTGTCGAGGGCCACGTTTACCTCGAAGTCGTCAGCGATTTTCCCGCATCCCGCTGCCCTATTGTCAATTGTTAGGAACGAAACCTCCCGTCGAATTTATTATGCTACGCTCTGTGCCCGACAGCTGAAGCTCATTTTGTTCTGCAAAATCGCTGCAATCGATGGGACCATTTTATTTTTTTTTGCCAGGCAAAAAGTTCCCCTTTTTCATCGAACTTTCTCAGGGACTCGATTTTCCTGCTTGCAAGAATATTTTTCACGATTTTTCTACATTTTCTTGGCGACGTAACTAGACTAGGGCCTCAAATAAATTAATAATAATAATAGGGTCAATGAATTTTATCATTTGTAAAATGGATTGCTGACACAGTTGTGTTTAAATGTGTTTGTCAGTGAGAATGTAAATAAATTGCATTTAGGTTTGAAATTATCATACGATCAATTGTTTTTCTTAACTCAACTGTTTAAGATTCGAAGAACAAGTTACAGAGAACTGAATTACCAATTAATCTCGATAAAAATGTGTCATTTCTTCGAGTATTTAGTTAATGTCTGATTAACCTTCGTAAATGATGAAACTTCCAGAAAAAAGAAGGCTTTCATATGAAAAGAGTATTTGAGAAAATATCGCACTCACTAAGTAGGTGACTCCGCTGTCAGTCCCAGCATCGTAAGGGTAAAGATTAAGCTCCTTGTGCTCTATCCAGGTGCAATCGGATAGACACAACTCCAGCCCGGAAACCCCAACTATCCAATCAGGTGAAGGGTCTAAAAAAATATGACGAGTTCGTGAATTCAATGAAATTGTATAAATGTATTAAAAGCGTCTAACAAATTTTAAGGAAGTTGCTGGAGTATCTTTATTTTGCACCTAATATCATGAATTTATTTAATATTCAATTTTTTTCAGTATTCGATCTTCTTACTTCGAATCCTTCATCTTCTTTTTTTTATTTCACGCGCAAACTTGTAAATCTCATCAAGCAAATGTGAGTATACGAATTGAATGATCGATATGAATGGGACAAATATCAAAGCACGACTCACCAAGCATGGAGACCAGAGACATCAAATGATGTTTCCTGTCAACGCGGAAGACTGCAAAGGTTTTGCCAGTAACGTTGGGGTAACTTATCCCTCTGGCTTTGATTATAGTCCTGATGTGCTCGCTCTAGGAGAATTTAAAACGTGACTGCATAAATATTTAACGACTACCAGCAATATTAATCCGGGTCGTTCCTTTTGGAAAGGACTGAAGCTTAAAATGTCCAAGCGAAGGGAAGAGAAAATAGTCGTTTTCTTTTAGACACTCAGAATCCAGATTACCTTTTTCGAATTAGATTTTTGTAAGAAATTATGGTAACGAAATAAATAAATTTAGCGGGCGTATTTACTTGCTCTTTTAATTCTGACTCCAATTTCCTCGTCGATCCAAGCTCAGCTACTTGTTGCAAACCGGTGCTCGCCATGCCATTGTATCTCCAAAATCTGTAATCGACTGTGTGCGAGGCTCCAATCACGTCTGAGAATCGAATTAGCCATCCCTTGCTGGGGAAGTCCTGTTTAAAGATGAAAGAAAATCGTGATCAGCAAAGTTTCTTAAATAAGATTCTCGAGGAGCACGCCACTGTAAGGATAATTAATTACCTTTGTAGAAACTTTCAAAATACGATAGAGTATTTTAAAGTTTAACAGAGACAGCTTCTTGGCGAATTTTAAGAAGAATTGCAATACCTCGCGTTTTCTAAAATTTTTAAAAATTCCCATAGCTTCTTATTTCCGTGAAACAAGTGCACTTTTTTTTATGAACAATTTAATTTTAAATATGTATGAACAGATGGAGAATTAAACCAAAAATACTGAAATATATCTCTGTTATTTTTGATCAAGGAAATTTTTAGTTTCATTACAATCGGAATTATTTAATAATTGCAGACGAAACTGGTGAATTCGTTATAAATTCTTGTCTCGATTCGAGGGCCTTTCGAACGAACAATTCTTCTTCTCGATAAAATTTTCTCGTAACACAACCGAACTGTACAGGGCCAGGAGTTTCAAAAAAGTTCCGTCGAACTTTCTACCGAACCACTTTCACGCTATCAGCTACCCTACTTCCGTTCACGAAATCAACATTAATAAAACAGTAGCGTGCTTTCTTATTTTGAGCGAAAAATTCGAAAGAGAATCGAAACAATTCCCCTCGAACTCTCGAGCATAATATATTTTTCTTTATTTTTCATTTTCATTAAAAAAAAAACTCTTAACAGCAACTGCACGATAATCATCACAAAATGCTGAGAAATTCACAATTAAAATTGAAAATTTTTTATCACATTAAAATAGCTAAAAACCTAAAAATTGCTATACCTACTTAATTATTCAAAGTTCCTCTGGTCAAGAAATTTTGAATTACACAAAATGGCACCTTTTTCAAGGTTTTCCAAAGGGTGCCTAGATATAGACGGGATCTTGAAAAAGGTGCCTTTTTGTGTAATTCAAAATTTCTTGATCAGAGTATCTTTGAATTTGATTGTTATAGCGATTTTTAGTTTTCGAACTATTTTATCGCGATAGAAAATTTTCAGCTTTAATTGTGGATCTCTCAGCATTTTGTGACGATTATTGCGTACTTGTCGTTAACAGTTTTTTTTTAATGAAAATAAAATATAAAGAAAAATATAGTATGCTCGAGAGTTCGAGGAGAGGAGTTGCTTCAATTCTCCTCTTCTATAATATTTTATAAAGCTCGATAGCTGTCCCATGCATGTCTGTCAGTCGATTTTATTTGCAGAGGTGTTACGTGCCTTGGGGTGGGTGTTTCTCGACCAAAGTCCCTCGAAAGTTACTTCGTACTTGGCCTCGTCGCAGGCGCAACACTTCTGCAGCACTGGTCCCTGATCGTCAGCCTCCGCTTTCGAGTCCTGACAGATTTTCACGGACAAGTTGGGATCGTCTATGTACCACGTATCCGGCGTCTCCAATATCGTTGCCCTGTGCCCCATGACAAAAGGAAAAAGAGGGGAGGGGGCTCGCGTTATTAATCCGATCGATTATCCGATTGGATCAGTGAACACTGTTGTCCGAATAATCGATTCTTTCATACAATTGGACGGTAATATTCTAACGGGGAGGTAGATCGTTTTTATTATTCAATATGGTAGATTAAAAAGACAATGAAATATTGAGAACTGGGTACCGTAGTTTTCTTTTTCTCCTTGTTAGTTTTACCTTGTAATGGGAGTTACCCACAAAATTCCTTCGCATCAATGCGTGTACTCAAAAAGTTCCGAGCGAAGAAAATCGTTTCTCGATGCTCGGAGTGGGAGTATCGAAAGTAAAACGCTCACTTTCATGCTTGCTATTAAAATATCCCTTCACCTGATAAATATGCAACCGCTACCTTCGGAAGGGCTGGTCCAGGCCACGGAGACCTCCTCCTTCGGCACCTTGGAAGTCTCCACCACAGCGTTAGGGCAGTTTTCGGAGTACCTCGACAGAGCCTCGTCCTGGATATCGAAAACACCGCTGTCCGCGGTCTCGCTTTCGCTTTCCGAGTAGCTGGATATCAGGAACCTCGTGAACTTGCGCGGTATCACCCCCGTGGTCTCTGCTTGCACCGTTACTGAAACAGGGATTTCCGTTTTGCCACAGTTTCAATGGGTTTCGTGGCAAAGGGGGTGTCAGAGATGGTCGAAACAAGCTTCCAAATTGATACTTCAACGGTGGAATGGTCTGTTAACACGATCCGTGGCAAGGTGGAAATTTAGATTTTTAGGAGGGCTATAGAAAACAACGAGCAAACCCATACTGCGATATTTAGTTATATAAAAATAGTAGTTGTGTTATTTTCTTCCAAATTTCTACGTTAATGGGTTAGACCAGCTTGGTCAGGTGGTGAAATATCGTATTTTTGGAAATTTATTTCTGAGTGACAAAAATACTTTTATCGATTAAAATTTTTCAGCGGAGATAGACACATCTTTGAATAATATATACAATTTTTTTTCTCAAATATCAAAATATTCTGAAAACTTTCAATGCGCTTTTCTCGAAACCGCGAAGCTTTTTGCTTAAAAGTGTAGCTATTTTGTTATTTTTCAACCAATCGAAAAAATTGACGGTCGAACGATAGAGAATATATTTAAGAACATTTGTGAAAAATTGTATAAAAATCCATAGAGTTTTACTCAAATTACAACGAACACCGTTTTGGAAAACGTGGTTTCGAGAGAAACGCATTTAAAGTTTTCGGAAAGTTTTGATATTTGAAAAAAATTTGTATATTTAAAATTTAAATTTTTTACAAGAATATCATTTTATTTTACAAATTCATCGATGTTTAAAAGAGATATCATGCTGACCATTTTTTCGCATTGGTCTAAAGAACCTCAAAAGTAATACACAATTTAATACAAAAATTATAGTAAAAAAATTTTTTGGTGCACTTTATGAACTAATAAATCATGTGTAATAAATATTTTATTTCATTTTGTTTAATAAAACCCCCTAAAAAATCCTAAAATCATTCATTTTCGCTGCGGTAAAACATATGTACCTAACCCCTTAATTCCTTACACCTTCGCCTATATGCACCGTTTATTTAATTAGCACGGTACTTCTACGTTTTCCTTTATCATTAATATTTACGTGCTCCCTCGCGAAAACAGCGACTAACGCGAGCAATTATTTTCGCGCACGAAACCACCCCGTTTTTGGTTACACATCCAACCATCGAGTCACACGGTACATTGACTCCGCAAACGTTGCGTGCAAATGAAAATTCTGTAAATCTGGGTCAACATTTGTAGCCAAAATGGAAGCACAGTTTCCGTATTATTCGAGTAAATATTCCGTGTATCTTGTAAAATAAACTTTACACCCCATCCCTGTGTATACACGCACCATAAACAATTTAAACGTTTCGTTGGCTTCAATCCGTAAAGAAGCACAACGAAAAACCGATGGTTAAAGCGCGAAACTGTCCGAGCCCTGTAGAATATCCATCTATCGAACAATATTCGTGTATCCAAAATAGAAATATGGAAGCTCGCCGGTCTGTGGCCCGCTATTTATAACTTGGATTAAACACGATACACGGTGTACCCAAGCGAAATATCGAAAGCGAGCGCGATTTTTTTTTCTGGCAGCGTTTAAGGGCCGTCCATTATTTTGACTGCGAAAAATAATGCACCACGAATTTTACATCCCCATTATTTATCCAAGCTACGATTCTCCAGATCTCGCTAAACGAGGGGAAACTTTGACATTGGAAAACATGGGAATTTCAGTGAACACGAAAAGGCTGAGGGAAGTCGAGAATAACTAGGTGGATGTAGGATTCTGAGTAGAAGTCTTGGTTTTAATGGAATCCTACCATTAAATCATCTATTTACCTCTTAACGGTTCACTGAATTGTAGGAAAACCTAAAAAAGTACCACCTTTTTTATGAAAAAGAAATTAAAACACCACAGAAGAAGAAATATAAAAATTCTAATAAATTAATACAATACCTAAATTGAATTTCAAGAACTGGATGTCATAAAAATGAGATGTTCTGTAGAGGGTGTCACTAATTAAACGGTTATGATTCTATCGAACGTAATATTACGGGGGTGGAATTTTGAAACTTTTCGCAAGAAATGAAATATTTAATAGGTGGGTCTTGAGGAGTTAAAAAAGTAATGATAGTTCGATTTACAGTTTGGAGTTATTTTCAGTTTGTTACTCCTTACCAGTTTACTGATAATGGAGTTTGAAGAGAGAAAACTTAATTTTGCAAAAGGCTTCACAGTACCTAGTCAATTTTGAGCGTAATAAAAATTGTTACAAATTTCAACCGTGGAATTATTGACAGAGGGATATTCGAGCGTTATGCCGATAATAAAAATGAACCCCTATAGCCAGGAAAATTGCATTCGCTGCAACGCGCCGCGTAATTGAAACGATTCCTCTGGTTTCGCAAACTTTTTCTGCTTTTAAACAAGCAAATTAAATTCTAAAAGCCTGCCATGTTATTTAACCCCCCATGGTCACGCGGGATGTATCGTACGCCAGGACATGCCTTTGTGAATATTTCTGCAAATTGTTCTACCTTAATAATAAAATTTGAAAATTTTGTGAATATAAAAAAAATCGTCTTTATCCATAAATATTTTCTCAAATACAAATTTCAACATATCAACATTTACACTTGTAGAAAAGGACTATTAGAGTATTGTAAATATACAATTATCACTCAAAAGTCAAAAGATTCAAAAATACGAAAATGGTAACTGCAGTGAACCCCGAGCATTTTTAGCGAAATTTAAAATTTGCCCACCCCCACTTAAGCATTACCAATTCAAGTTAAATAAATCTTCAATCTATATAAAACACAGGCAAATTGAATCTACCCCCAATAAACTAAACTAATTATATTTTTAATGAAATTCAAAATTGGACCACCCCAACTTAAGCATTACCATTTCAAATTAAATAAATCTTCATTCTACATAAAGATTGGATTTATCAATTTGGAAATTAGTAAGTTTTCGAATCGTAATTTAAAAAAAAAGAGCAGCGACTCGGGGGTAATTGGAATTTTCGAAATTCTCGTCTCGTTCCAAACACAGACGATCTTCTAAATATCCTGTGGACGTAAGAAGCGTTACTCCCCTTCCGGTCGATTTTACTTCAACTGCCGCGAGCATTTATGGCTTCCAGTATTACGGGTCTTCGCGGAACGGCGTCTGCGCCGAATATTCAGCCGTCGTTTAAATGTAGATGGCGAACATTTTTCACGGGAGGATCGAATTCGCCGCGATCGAATGGTACTTCATCATTGCACGTTTAACTGTCTCACAATACGAAGTTAATTGTTACACAAGGAACACAGAATCACAGCTACAAATGAAGGGACTATTTTCACTAAAATCAGCTGTATTGTTTCGAGTTTTGGCCAAGTCTGATGAAGATTTCAATCGCCACATCGTTCTTGATTCCTTGATTACTTGTAAATTACGAAAGTAATTCATAAAAAAAACAGTGGTATTAGCTTCTAGCGTTTTTATTTTGAACATCTCTGCAGGAAACTGTTAAATATTTTCCAGTATTTTTGTGCCGATTTCGAAGCAACATCGTAAAAAATATTCACACGAAAGTGAATCATATCTGACGCAGAGAAATCTGTGGATGGCAAGTGTTTTGGCGATGCACCCGTTGAAATTCATAGACTTGCGTCAGCATACAGTGACTGGTGACCTCCCACGATCATTCCCATAACCCTGAATTAGAAGAATTAAGTATAAAAAAAGAGAGGGGCCAGGGGGGAAACAGTTAACTAAAGCCTTCGTCGGCGTATCGCGTTTCCCACGCCAGCAGAAATGAAATTAAGAAACGCGGGCTCGTCGATTTTTTGCCACTGCACGAAAAATCTTAATAGAATTTAGGGGCAACTTTTGCTGGATTTACAGGTTATTGAAATTCTGCAATTTCTTTAGAAAAAAATTTAATATCTCAGTCACCTGCAAAAACCAGCAAATGTTCTTAAATTCTATTAATGTATTTATCAAAGTACCAGAAAAAATAAATATTGCTCACTTCCTAGCTGCATTTCTTGATTTTTGCTGAAACACTTATCTATTTATTTGTAAATTTTCCTAATTGATAATAATCTGGAAATATTAACTTTTATCGACTACACCTGTATTTTTACTTACCCCCAAAAGCAAGCAAAAAATAATCACAAATAAGTAGAAGAAGCATTCAAAATAATAACTGAGTAAATATAATTAAAGTACCTATATATACTTAAAGGAAAAAAATACAGACAAAAATAATTCTGCTCAGCTCGAATCTCATTTTAAACCACTGAGCGCTCATCGTCTCCACACTTCACATATAAATCTATAAAATTTCTGCCTTACGTCACAAACATCCTGCATGAATACCATTTGCCACGAAGGAAACAGAAGAAGAAAGAGCGTATAACTGGGAATCGATCCAGGGAAGCTTGCACTCGGTGCAGCGTCTCGTGAATTTAGTTGTCACGCTGCTTGATCGCCTCTCCGTTTACGTCTTTAGAAACCCTTCGAACGTAAATCGCCAAGATTTGTGTCTGCGCGGCGAGGCTTAATCGAATTCCGGATAATACCAGCCCTTCTTTTTTCCCTCCCTGCTTGGCCTTCCCTTCTCCTTCGCTACACGACAACCATTTCTCACCTTGACACGCGTTAGTTCGCCAAATTCGTGCATGGCGAAAAGTTTTTCGTCGCCCGGAGGAGGTGAAACGACGTTACGGAGGCGCAGTTGCGCGTGATCCTCCTCGATGAACGATAAAACGTAATGGGACGAAGGTTTCTAGCGGATTGACTGTATCTAAAGTTTAATTGACCGGGGGAAGCTTTTCCGATAGAGGTTTCTCGACAGTGCGTAATTAGATTTGACCGTGGCAATTATATTACCAGCGAGCTTTCGCCACTATTTGTGTCTTCGCGCTGCCAGTGGTGAAAACTGGCGAGGGGGTGTCGAAATATAATAAAAAAGCTTTCTTTCGGATATTAGATTTTCAACGTCAATGGAAATCTTTCGAATGAGTTAGCAATTTTTTCTCTGCCATGAGGGACACTTGAGTTTAAGAGAAATTAATTCTTAGTGAAATTGTTGTTCATAGAAATAGCTCTGATGTGGAAATTAAGGCTGGGACTATTCGAATATTTTACAAGTATTCGAATGTTACGAATAAACTTCGAATATTTGAGTATTCGAATGTTATTATTCGAATACTATTCAAATACCGATGTATAAGCTTCAAGTGTGAAGTAGGTCTAAATTAGTTTACAAGATTCCACCCTGTCAAATGAACCTAAAGAACTTGATTTATTATTCACACCATACTATTCGAATACATCAGTATTCGAATACTGAAATATTCGAATAGTATTCGAATACTTGGATATTCGAATTATATTCGACAAATAGTTGAGCAACTGCAGTATTCGAATATTCGAATACCGAAAAGTCCCAGCCCTAGTGGAAATGTTATTAAAGGCATAAACATTTGTTAGTTATTACTATAGCAGCGTAGAAATTGTAGTGAAAATGCTATTTCAGAAATATTGGCTTTGTATTAAAAGCCTGAGCGCATAGAAGTATTTGTTAGAAATATTATACAGTTGTCAATGTTATTGATGTGCTTTTATATTTACTGTGTTCTCTATCTTTTACTTCTGTCACTTCAGCATTTTGTTGCAATATTTTCCCATGACGTTTGGACTTTCGTGTGGCTGTAGAAGCAATATTTCTCGAGTCGTTCGTTGACGTTAAATCGAAACAAATATTGGTGCTCCATCGAAAAATACGAGAAAATAAACGAGAGAAATTCCAAGTCTCTGCTGAACTTTACATTTGAATAAGAAGTTAGTCGAATACACTATTTTCAAACCTGAAAATATTGAAATTGATGATATTCAATTTCGAATTGAATTTATTCCAGTCAATTGTTCTTTGATTAAATTTCTACTCGAATGAAATCTGTTTAAGGTACACGAATAAAGTGGAAGTACCATTATTTTTGTATCGACTGTTTGACTGTTAACTGTAATTATGTGCTTCTATATTAAACGTTTACATAGTTGTGAAAATGTAATACGAAGAGTGGAGGGTTTTAATTGGAACGAGGAAGAAGCTGAATTCGCTTCGCGTCACATTCTTGCCATTCATTACTGTCTTTCTGCCAGGTCTGAGTTTGAGAGATGATCATAAGCCACAATCTCCACTGCCTGTTTCCCATTGTCTTTTCCCACTGTGACGTTACTCTACTTCGACGCGACAAAAGGAGATTAAAACATTCTTTCTTAAAATCTCAACGGCTTGAGGCGGCTTAAAAAATCGTTCGAGTGATTTGGAGTTTGGTTAAAAATTCTGAATGGCACTTTCTTAACTTTTATTTTTATTCCTTGATCGAAAAAGAAGAGAGTTTGCATTAAAAAATTTAGTATACTATTACCAGATAATTCGACTTTTTTTAAGAGGATTAAATAACCTGTTTTTTATAACCTGTCACAAGCCTGTTTTTGTTCCTTACGATTATTTTAAACAATTAGGTATATATTATTCCTTAGTAGCGTAAAAAAGTGTTGTTTTTGTGCGAGGTATAAAAATGGCTTCCACTAATATCCCCAAATCTACAAGGACGTCAGCTGGAGAGTTAATTGGAGAACAGACTCTTTCCAATGCGCCTAAAAACAATTAACCCTAGCGACCTCTAATTTTTATCCGACTAGACTCAAATTGAGCACAGGTGTTAGTCAGTATATTTGGAACAAAGGCAACCTTGTGGAGAACCTAATTTTTATACTTAACAAAATGGCCCAATAATGGCCCCGCAATAATTTCGTATCGAAGCGCGGTTTGGTAGAAAGCTTTCTTCAAAAGGGGACGTCCATTGTTTGTCGTGGATTTCGCAGAGTTCCTCAGCTCTGTACTCGTTGCATTCGTTGAACTGCGTCCACGCAGAGTTCGACACCTGGCTCGCTGCCAGCCTGTTTACGTAACGCATTAATTCACCGACTCGTTGGACTTGCGCGCGTTCGTGGCCGTGGATCATCTCCGTCGACTTGGTCGGCTTAGTTTTCGCCGATTGCATGCAGTAGCCCTTCCCCGATAAGAGCGAAGTGGATCGAACGTGGAGGAGAGGCGCAGGAATGAATCCAATCTGAGTTGGTTGTGATTGACAGCGGACGCAATGCACATCGACGAAATGGACTGCAGGACTGAATTCTATGGATCGTGTTACGTGGCTGCAATGATCCACGATGTTATAGGCGCGCCGAGCAGTGGCGAGGTCTGCCGATGTGCGAAAATTGGATGGCTCGAGTTTGAAGTTAATTAAACTAGCGTCGATTAAAATCGCGATTGCGAATGAAAGGGATAGGGTAGATGTACCATTTGTGGCCACTTTAAGGATTTCCGTACCATTCACAGATACATAACTTACAAAAGAATACGTACACAAAAATAAAGAATATATCAGTGTAATCCAAAATCTACAGATAATTGAAATATTCTACGTTGAACAATGTTTTAAACATAATTATTTAAAAAATCATTATATTATCGTGCCGGACTGTTTTGCACCATTTGTGGCCACGTATGATTATTAAATAAAACGGGACAACAAAACAGTAGAAATGGTGCCAACTACCCATCCTTAGACAGCTTAATTCATTGTAATGAAAGTGAACTAAGAATACTTAATATATCGGAATAAATAAGACAGTGGCCACAAATGGTGCAGTGGCCACAAATGGTACATCTACCCTATGATTTTGTGGGATGTCAGGAATTTATCGCTTTCCCTTTTATTTTATTTCGAATAACGTGTTAATAATCCGTTTGATCTTGGGTGTTTTAATTTATTTCTTAAGTTAATTTGAAATTTTTAAAGTTGAAACTAGTTTTACTTCTCGGCTGATTTCAATCGTTAAGTAATTGTTGAAGAGAGTCCGTTCGCTTAATTTCCTTCGTCGGAGGCATCAAGTAAACAAGCAATTTGCAAGCTTCCACTTCCGAATTCAGAATCTATCTAACTAGTCGAAGAAGACGCGAAGAGAATTAAAACTTTCACCGGCTTCAGTCGATTTCGCCTCAACTTTTCGAGGAAACGTTCATTATGTAGGTGTCGACCTGCGTTCTGTCAAATCAAGCATCGATTACATTTTCTCTAAGGTCTTCTCCTAAATGTAACCATTTTATGTTTTGTAAAGTAAGATTAGAGCAACAAGCATTACACTAGAAATATTTTCGAAATACCATTCACGACTAAAATATATGATCCATGAGGTCCGAAATAGAGCTGTTACAAATATTAGAATAGGTATTCTAAGTAGAATTCGAATTTGGGATCCGAATAATTAGAATTTGAGATCTAAAAAATTCCAATTTGAGATCTGAATAATTCGAATAATTAGGAGTATTCAAATATTTGAATTGATCGTATTTCGGATTGTAGCGAATAGGAATCTGAACATTAAATATTTTTTCCCAGTTTATCATAAAATTCTTTTCATATACCTAGGTCTTGAAAATTATTTGTTTTTTAAACGGTTAGATTCGTATTCGGTACCTTCAATCCAAAATTCGAACACTTTGAATTATTCGAGTACTCAGAATTATTCGAATATTCGAATACTCAGAATTATTCGTATTCTAAATTATTCGAGTATTTACAGCTCTAGTCTGAAATATCTTCATAAATCTCAACTTCAATGGTTCTAGAATTATAATCCATCAACTCTGATTCATGGTCACAAATTATGGCCCTCAAAAATACCTACATATTTCTGTTTTCCTCCACACACTTATTCCTCCCCAAAGATGCTAAAAGTTCACCTAATTCAATCTTGGCGAAATTGAAATTCCAAAGAGATCTCAAGTGAAACTCAGCTGCAGTCGTCGAACGGTTAAGAGTCGAATGCAGAGAATTTTTCTGCTAATTAACGAAGCCACTCACCGGTGTATCTGGCGTTTGGCATGTACGAGAAGACCGCTTCCGTCCGGTTGAACAGCGTGATGAAAATATGGTACTTTCCATCGGCATTCGAGCGCGGCATGGTCGTGCCGTCTATGAGCCTGCTGCATTTTGATGCACTTGCGCTCGTTATCGCCGCCAACAGCAACAAAAAACTGCCGACGGCCCTTGAGCTTTTTAGTCTCTGCAAAAAAAGCAAGTGCAAGGTTGTCATTAAACCGTGAAATTTGTAACGCGTGTCACAATCGTTCCACGTCCTAGCAATTCAAACACATTGACTTCATTTGAAAAAAGATAAAAAAATGGCACCTGTGAAATTTCAAGCGAAAATCTTAAATGATTACTGCTAATAATTCTACAATATGAATAGACCATTTTTTTTCGTTCATTCATTGAATTATAATTTTCCTTTACTCCCAAAGTTTTATCACTTTTGAATAAAAGCTGAAAAGTGGGAGATATTTGTTTAATTTTTTTTTAGGCGAGAACATTATAATTTAAGGGAATTGTTTAGTGAAAATTATTTCACGGAGTGTGTGTATTGTTTTTAATATCTGTGAATTATTTCTGTGCAAGAGTATATACGTTCGAAAGAAAAGTTTCGCGTTGCAGCTCTCCGTACCGATTAATTCTTAAATTCAGAGCCCCTTGTTTTGCTGGGGATTGCTTGGAACCAGTCCAGTAAATAAGAATGATACACCGCAACTGGGATTAGGATCGGAAACCGATTGACCCAATTTACCCATGAGCACCCGCGACAGATGGTGGCAGATGGTGAGTTTTCATTTCACGCGAATGGGAAGGGACTCCGCTACTTTTCACCGACAGCCAGGGGCGAGGAAAGAAGGCACCAAGTTCTTCCAAACATATTGCTCAGTGGAATCAACTTTCCACGCGTCAAGGAAACTTTGGCAAAACTATTGACAAGGTGCCTTTTTTAGAAGAAACGATACGGGACTTGACAAATGAATGAAGACTAATTATACAATGAATACGGGAACATAATTTTAAAAATTCTTGCTCTATCAAAAATTAAATATATAAAAAAAATTTATGTTAAACGATTTTATTAAAAATGCACTAAAAATTAAATTAAATTGCACTAAATACTAAAAAATCATTCTTTTTTTTGTACTACAATTTTGATAGTGTTAATACCTACGTCACAAGTGCTGGAAATTAAAATAAAAGAGAGTGCTAAAAACTTGTAGTTGCAAATTTTCAAGTGCACCCTAGGCTCGCTGCGGTTGGATGCCCCGTTCAATCGGCCAATAACACGATTTTCTGTTATACAACGTCCGCAGGCCTTATCGTATCACTAGCGTTCGCCTTGATGAAGATCTTGGCCGTGGCGATCGCGATGAATCCGTTAACGTGGCCGAGAAAGAATCAATGTCGTAACAGCGGCGTATAAAGAGCGGTGAGTCACGGACTGGGACGCGAAACGTTCAGCAAAATGTGTCATGAAACTGACATTCTGATCTTGCACGTCACTTCGCTCCGAAATCTCTCGCGGGAGTTTATCAGAGGGGGAGAAATTTCATACTAAATCAAAAATATATATTTCAGACAGTGAAATTTTACATTTGATTTTAGACCAAAGATATTTCAATGGCTTTTGTGAATCAAAAAAATACAAGATTCCATTCAAAAAAAGGTACACACACATCAAGTGCTGAGCAAACCTTATTTATAATTCTACAAAAACCACCACGAAGGTGATGAAATAAATTTCAATGGATCCAAAGAAGATAGTAATCCACTTCACAAACAAATTTCAGAAATAACAGGTTCATGATTGCAGAAACTGTTAATTGGCATAAAATTACAATCGAGATATGTACAATGAAATTATTGATTCTTAATTACGTAACCAGAGTACATTGTGCAAGCAACAAAATCGGTAGACTACGAGTGGTTTGAAACGCGAAAAGCCACTTTCTCGGTGCCTCCTTCTATTAAATTAGACTACGAATATGCCGCGGCGTAGCACGTGAATGCCGCGGCCGCAACTCGCTGCCAACACGTGCGACCAAACGTGTGCTCGTACTACTTGGCCCGTGCGCCTATACGTGCACGCGGACCACTGGCTGAGTCATCTTGGCAAGGTGCATATTCGTGTAACGAAACGATTGCACACGCTTCTTCGCCGCTTTCTCTTTCCTCCTTGCTACTATGTGGCGCTTCGTTCGAGAAGAATCGCTCAGGGAGATCGAGGAATCGTTCGGCGACCAACGCAACAACCTTCGACGACTTTAGGACGTAGGGACATTTAAGGGCCCCAAAAGGACTTCGAAAACTAATCGAAAGGTTGGTGATAGTCACTTAGTTATGGGGAAGTTGAAGTTTGATTAAAGAACAATGTGGAGAACTTAAAGGGATTTATGGGCAAATAGGGTTTCGGGATTGATATACACTGGTGGAGATCTTTCGTCTAAAGCAGCGTTTCCCAATTGGTGTTTTGCAAGAAGTTATAATAAAATTTGAATATTAAATGAACGTGTAAATCATTCAACGAGAAATATACACCTGACAGCAAAATTTGAAACTGTTTAAAGATCAATTTAAAAGGTTTTAAATGCCAAGTTTTTGTGGGTTTGGAATGGTTTAGTGACAAAAAGGGGGAAACGCTGGTCTTGAGTAATGGGATCATGACATTTTTTAACGTGGCAGTCAGTTCACCGTGAAATATGGCTTAAGTTCGCGATTTCGAGCACTCGAGTGAAAGAAACTGGTAGGAAAGTCACATCTGGTTGGGGGACCTTGGCTAGGCACTTGAGGAAACTTCGAGTGGTGCAAGTATACAGGGTGATTCATAAATGCATGTCAATACTTTATGGGGTAAATCTACAGATTAATATAAGAAAAACGTCATGTGAACATATTAGGGCTGGGATTATTCGAATAATTTAATATTCGAATGAATAAAATATTATTCTGACCGAATAATAAGCTCACTAGCCATAAATCCATGCTTAAATGCATCGCACTCGAAGACGGTGCGTGCAGGGCGCAAGGGCATTGGACAGAACTTGGCGTTCTGCCATTCCTGCTGTATCCTCGACCGCAGAGCAACGACAGGAATTCAAACAGTACCTCACCGAACCACGGCCATGATTTTCCTGCGCGCCGTGCCATTATTGCCGAGTTTACGCAATCGTGTTCCCGAATTCCACTGACATTCCAATTGTTTCCATTCCGCGCAGCCCTGCGCGCCTCACCCCCCTAGCTCGTCTTGTCAATTTGATTTCGCTCGCGACGAGCACACACGCGTCAATTACGGACAGTTAGACTTTTATTGCACCCTTATCGATCCACCGTTCTCCCTACGCGTTTACATCTCCGACATCTACCTCGTAATCATCGTCCGGGTGAAAGGATCTCCTAAAGGGGAGGCTGAGGAGGGAGAATGAAGTAGAAAGGTCCTACAAGCGTGTTGATAAATGAACCCAATGAATACATACGGATAAACAATACCAAAGGTATCAAAGTCTAGCGTAATCATAGCTTAGGTATAGGTTTGTAATATTTTCTTTTTTAAATCTTCTCTTCAATCTCAGAGAGTCCCACTAATTCCTTCTAATTTTTGGGGTGCAACGAAGCAAAGAGCCCATGTGATTTGAAAATTCTCAGGAACCAGGGAATGCTGTTAATTTAAAAAAATGTGGAAGAATAAATTTGCATAAGTAATATTTTTTGTACAAAGTGGAATATTTTGAAGATGTATTCTGTATAGAAGGAAAAATGGGGTGACATTTTCTATGGGAGCTACTGTAATATATTCTCGTAAGAAACAGTAGCAAGGGAGAAGAAAACAAAACCATTTGATGAAATTCTTTTCACCTTCTTTTGGGGCAGGAGTTGGGGTAGGACACAAATTGTCCCTATTACATGGTAGTGGCCGATGAAAAGGAGGGGGTGGAAGATGAATGGACTGGAATAAAGAGGGAGAATAGGAGGAAAAGAGGCTTTCAGGATTGCGTGGAGCTTACAATCGTGGAACTGCGAGCGACAGATTGTGAGGGATGCCAATACGTCACTCGAATGTCAATATTTTAGGGAGAGGGGGTCTTAAGCCCCGAAATAGTAGCAGTTACCCCAGAAACATCGCTATTAAATGTCGAATGGAGATGTAGTAATTGTGAGCCAGCGAGAACAACAGGCTTTTAGTTTAGTTGAATAGCTTTTGTTTCATTCCACTCAGAGGAAATTGGAGAAATGGCCAAAAATAGTGATACCGTTTTTAGCTGGTACGTGTGTGATATTAAAAAATAATGGAAATTGTAACGAGTATGTTCTTTGTTTAGCTTCCTCGATTTAAAATCATCAGAAGTCATTTAAAAAAATATTTCTATGAATGAAATAACTTCTAACAATTTTACACGATAATGTCCACTTTGGATAAGTCTAGCCTGTCCATTATTTGATTCTAAGTAACAGTGGTCAACATCCATTGACTCTACGCAAGGAAATTAACAAATTGATGACAACATTAGTTACTTATCATTTAGTGACTGTGCTTGTTTATCTGAATAATTCTCTTCCACAAGCTAAAAGTGGCCTCCTTTGACAACTGCGCCGCTCAACGAGCAAAACTTGTTCCATACTTTTCCCTAGTTACAATAAAATAGCTGGCAGAATTACATTTTCTGGTAAACCAACGTTGAACGTTTCAGAAACACGAGATGCAAACTCGAGCAGAGAAGATACCCGCCACAACTTTCTCAAGGAAGATTCAGTAAGAACCATCAGATAAAATGGTTTTCAACTAAAGTGATTGATGAACGGTACTAAACGGTGGGAAGGGATAAAGTATCTACTGCGATGCGTTTCACCCTTCGAGACACATTTTCGTGGAAATTCAAAGAGAAATTCTGAATGCTTGAACGTGTTGTTACTTCATCAAACTCTTTGTGTTTTGCATCTACTCCGATAATATTTTTATCAACAACTATTCTTCCACCTCATTCATTGCATTTCTTTTATATTTTCACTGTAAAATATTTTTCAACGTATCTTTCATCCACAACACTCCATTAGCAATATTAAATTTAAAGCTGGCTTTGAAGCAGCAACCCAAACACAATAAAATAATCATAATCTCACGCACGTTCAACTGAAAACCGTCGCGTTAATCACTTTGTAAACCTTTTGGGGCTTCCCAACGAAATTAATTATTTGAATCAATCTATATAAATTTTCGTCGGTGACAAACCCTTATTGAGGAGGTACCATTTTATTGTGCAGCTAATTTCCTTGCCAGATAAATTCTGCGAACGCAATAATGTGTTTGAACGGTTTCCCTCGAGTTGGTTCTCGAGAAAGAATGTTCATTTTGCTCCCGCGATATTCTTTCTTTTTTTATCCACTTTCCACGAGTATTCATAAACATGGTCCCTCATCCCCGGAGTTATTGCGCGCTCTTTATTGGAAATTTTTTATGCGCAGGGAAATTTCATTGCATCGTAGTCTAAAGTTGCGTCGCCGAAAGTTCAAGAGATCGTTGTTTATCGCCGAGACGTGTACTCAGTGTCAACAAATGGCAGAGCGCTTGCGACGAGACACTTCTGGGGTCACTGTCAGTTTCGCACCCTTCGCGCACTCCTGACCTTTCGTGGAAAAACTCGGTAAAATGACACACAGAACATGTCCGTGTTTCCAGCATTATTTATAAATGCAAATAATGGCGAGGAAGCTGATTTAGATACACATTTAACTTTTGCAGTGGGAGATTCTTATTGGTGAACTATTTTCGTTGGGCAGTAGCATTGTTAGATTAGTTTAAATTATTTGTGGTCATGATGCTTTGATAATTGAGCTTATTTAATTGTACTTGAACACTCGAATTGTTTGAAAACAGCACAGAGGTGTCGATATTAAAAGTATTTGCAGATAAAGGGAATGAAAATAAAAGTAAATGTTTGTAAATGTTTGGTTATTGACGATGAATAATGAACATATGACAGTGATATATACAATATTCATTTAATTGGAGTATCTGATTTCAAAACAATTTGCAAATAATACTATTAAATAGCCATTTTTTTTGCAACAACCCAATATAAATCAATTTTGTTTTACTGAAATATTGGGATATTTGATAACAATTGTATTTATCATATTTTCCTTCTGAATTAAACACAGTAATAATATTCGCTGTAACACGTTTTCTATTTAATATACATTTTATAAGATCAATAATTTTTCATAAAAAAAATCGTTCATTGCTTTGAAAAAATAGTTAGAGTAACAAGTACAGAAGTACTTTGATGTTTAAATACCTCAATGAAAATAACTGTAAACACTTGATTTGTGAAGATTGCAAAACGCAGCTACTTTTATTCTGAATACTTCAATTTAATTTCTAAAAATCACGAATGCTCTTTGAATCCAGATACCAATGCCTATGCAATATTATAAATTTTTATCGAATAGTACCCAAGAAAAGTAATGTTTCCTCGTGTCGCAGTTTAAATCCCAAAAGCAAAGTCAATCAGATTTTGAAGTCTTTGGTAGTCGAAAGTTAAATATGTATTATAAGGAAAGGAATACTTTGGTACTCACCATTGTGACGAAATAAATGCGCACGACGATAAATGCACTTTGACGTAGGGAACACGTGCGATTTAAAAAAAAATTAAAACTTAAAACGATTGGCTTTCGTGCCTCATGTCACGTGCGTGTATCGCTATCGAAACTCACACATAAACTATCCGTCACGTTCGCGACTCTCCGGGCAACTGAGCGCGGATCTCGAGGCGTGCTAATAAGAACCTACCACCGCGTGCGCGGACTCGCCTGCGCGTTGGTTCTCGAAGGAGATTCTTCCGCAAGGGTCAGACACATCCCCAAAAAGGTTTATGTGAATAGCTCGTTATTTCCGTTTCCTTCTTCCCTTTTTTTATGCTTTCTATACATACTCGTATCAAGGCAAAATTGATCGAATTTTCCAGACCCAGAGAGACTGTTTGCTTGCTTTCGTTATTGAAATTCCCGCGTTATTGGGGATATTCAAATTAATGGCACTGAGGGGACATGTTGGGAAAAGTATACGAAACGAGGGGAAGGATAGAATTCTGTGTAATTATATTATGAATGACAGGGGAATAAGGGGAATCTTATTTTATCTCAAAGAATCATACGTATATGAAAATGAATTGTCATTAAAATTTGATGAATTATTATATCTATAAGATCTTTAAAATATATTGATAAATTAAATTTTTGTAGTGATAAAATTCTTTACTGAATTTCTGCAAATGATTTGTAGGGCACGAAGTCTTTTAGTCTTTAATGTATCTAGTATTTTAATATATAAAGCAGAAAGCTTCTATATGTTTGTGTGTTTGTCTGTCGCCTAAAAACTTTCGAACTATAAACTCTGTGATCACGAAATGTGCCTCAGCTCATGCCTGATTAAACTAGATGAATGTGACAAATGAATGTGATGAATTTCACAAAAAAAACAAAAAAAATGTTATAAAAGCAGAATCTAAATTTCGGGCGAAGCCGAGTAGTAAAGTTAGTTTGATATAAACAGAAACTAATATATAATGTATTTAATCTGGAAAATAAAAATGAAAAAATTCGAGTGCATTCCGAGGTAAAAAAATCGCGATGATGCGCGATACTTCTAGTAGGCTTTCCAAAAAAGTATCCCCATTAATTAGGTCGACATTGCACCCCACTAATTCGTTTCGTCTGCTCCACTGCGATGAGTCTGTACGAGCAGTTTTTGGCAATTATAGTGGCGCCTGTGTTTTATCGCGACCCGACTTTATTTCTTATTGGGCACATTAACTACGTTCCTGTTTAAACATGTGGACAATTAGCTCGAGTAAACATATTCCCTGACTTGTCAGCGAGACACTCAAAGCCTCACAAACTTAGCCCCCCATTACTTATACGAAGGTTATTTGAAAATTTCACGGCCGAAAGTGTGTATTAAGATTTTTTTTCATTATTATTCGACATTAGCTTTCAAATCTTTACACTTGGTTCATTTCTGTTCTCGTCCTGGCCTGCAAAATACTCCGTTAAATACTTGTACATTAATATAAAGCACAATTCGTCGAACAACCTCACAAATCCCCTATCTCTTTCTCCCTTTCTTAATCTAGTTTCTTAATCAAGTAAAGAAATATACATATTTATTAGGGACCCCAATTCTGAACCACAAATGTCACGTATGAAAAGACCTTTAAGGGGAAACCCTATTTATTTTTACTAAAAACATTGCAAAATTTGGGATTTTTATTAAAGAAAGTAGTGATCCAATCCACCTGAAATTTGGACCATGTTTTTATGCATCTTTAAAGAAGTCGCAGCCTTTTCTATAATTATTAGTATATCCATTATTAAAAATTAATAAACAAATTGCAACTTCGTCAAAGATGCATAAAACATGGCCCAAATTTAAGACGACTCGAATCTCTAGTTTCTTACAAAAAATCCCAAATTTTGGTGTGTTTATAGCCTCAAAAATAGGATTCCCCTTAAGCCTCAAAACCCAAAGTGTTAAATAATTCCACACGAACCTAGCGCCTTATAATTCCGATTAACAACGACTCATCCATCGATCTTGTTATATCCGCCGAACAATTGCCTATCACCGATTCGTTCATCATTTCTCTCCCCTCTTTTTGACGTTTCCCGACGTCAGGTAAATCGTCGCGTTACATTTCCTCGCTGAGCCCCTCGCCCCCAGGTAAACCGAAACGCCCCGCGTGCCGAGTTTGCCGTACGATGATCTAAATTCGTGTATGAACATCTGCCATCAGTAAGTGCGCGATCCATTTCACCCCGCCGACTGGGAGGACCGGTGAGAAGAACGCTAGCGGACTTTCCGTGCCGCGAAGTCCGTCGATAGTCTCGAACGAGTCGACGGTCGGTGCCCGATCTCGCTGTCCTGACCAGCAGGAACATGAAATCGAAATCCAACCGTTCTCCCACTATCGACAACCACCGAGCAAATTCATCCGCGTGTAGCAGACGTCGAAACCCTGTCAACAGCCATCGTGTAGCCGCGGGGTCCAGCCATCGTCTACGATAGTGAGCCAATCAACGACACTCCATCATCGTCATCGACCATCAGGTTGTGGACGTGGGATCGCGTCATTCCGTGCTTCCTGTAATTCTCTCTGTAACTTCGCTCTCGGCGAACCGCCGAGTGGGACGTTTCATGTGACTCCTTATTTCCCCATTCTCTGTATTCGCTTTCTGTTTAATTTTCGGGTTGCTCGAGCGGTAGGGGAGGAGGTTGGCGAGAAGGGGTGTTGTTGGGTTTTATTATATAATAAGTCAATTTGTGTTTTGGCCGTTGTGCCGTAATTTTACTTTTAGTAGAACTTGGCTCGGGGGTTAGCTGCGAAGGATTTTGGAATTGAGAGGCTCAGTGGAAAACAGGCACATGCCACCGTTTTGCGATTTTTTTTATGATTTTTTTACGGGAACCAGTGGCGGATTTAGAGGGGCGCAGGGGCGTGCACCCCTCCCTCAAGGGGAAAATAATTATTTTAATTTGCAAAATACTTAGTTTAACTTAGTAATATGAGAGAAAATATGATAAATTGATACCAAAAAAAAAACACTTTTTTGTTTAGCAGGACAATATTATCGGGAAAAAAGGTCCTTGATTTGTTTCTCAGACCTACGCCCTCCTCCGCAAAAAAATCTTGGATTCGCCCCTGCGTCCTGTCCCCCTCTCATAAATCCCAAATCCGCCTCTGACGGGAACGAATTAATGGTACGAAGAAAGGAAAGTTTGTGCATGTGTGGCATGCGCCTGTTTTCCACTGGGCCCCTCAATTATTGTGATAGAAGCTTGATTATTCTTCGTCTTTGAATAACTAAAGGAATAAATTGTGTAAAGGGAGTCAGGGATTACAGAAGCTCTTAATAGTTCGCTTCGTCTTGCGTTCAAGCTTTCTGATCCTTCTCAGCTTCTAAATTTTATATTCCGCTTAAAGCGGGGAGTTTCGAAGTACTACTTTCTGCTTGGTTTGGCAGAATTTTAAAGCTGCTCTTGCAGCTGTGAAGTGTTTAAAAATATATGTAGGGAAGACTCTGTTTAGAAATTTGGTATTTCTCTTTATTCCCCTTATTTCTGTTACTCGTTTCATTCGTCCTTTGGCAAATTTATTTTAACGCCGTTTTCCAATAAATTGCTATTCTAAATTGCAGCTCTGTCAGGGTAATCAAGGTCCTATCGTATTCTGCAGATTATATCTGCTATTTTTTGCACCACACTGTTCATTAACTGATCATCGACTACTTAAGTAGGACGCGTAACCGGAAAGGAGATAATATTTCCACGTAATTAATTTAAGGAACCGGGGGGAGATTTTTCAACCTGCCAGAGAAATGGAAGGCAGGAGATAAATCAGAATTTTTCTTATAACGTTAAGTGCGGTAGAGGTAACGAGGCAGAATATATTTGTTGCACCGATTAAACAATTTTCTTCATTCTTTTGAATAGAATTATCCAGGAACATGTTTTTACGTATAAACTATTTAGAAAACGAGGCGCCTGCGGGCACCACAGAGAAAGGTGCAATGTCAAGCACAGGGGGGAACAAAGGTGGTACAGCTCTGAAGAACAAAACTCCAACGAATCAATCAGCACGCAGCACAACCCAAGTTTGTATCGATTACCATTAATACATAAACATTTCTACACAATTTCCTACCTGCGACCTTCTTTACCCCCCAAAATAATATAATTAAGAAATATATAGTTTATTTCTTGCAACATGGCAAATGTGTAGAAAAATTGAGGAATGAGTATTTTTTATCAAAGAAATGATTAGATAATAGGAGTGATGGTAGAGGAATGATGGTAGATGATCGATAACGACCCAGCTAAGAGGTAAAATGCAATTCCAGGGGGATTCCGCAAATAATGCAACGGAAGATGGAGTCAGCGGTAGCAAATTGCCGAGCCATTCTGCTCGCCGATCGCCCGCGAAACCATCGGTCAGCCCCCCTTCACACAAGAAGCCAATCACCACCCTGGCCGGTGGGCCTCGTCAGACCGACAAACTCGAAAATATGTACACGATGAAAAAGAAACGGTACCTGATACTGAAGAAAGAATTGATGGACAAACAGGTAATCCCCGTGTAGCTCCTTCAGCTCTGAGTAATCATCAGTGGCGCACTCAGGATTTAATTTTAGGGAGAGCCGAGTAGAAGGGATGAAAATATTTTTAATGCAAATTCAATGAAATTCATTAGATGATTATAAAAATTTATTTAAAGAACAAAATCCAGTTTTCTTTTCTTTTTACAAAGTCCCTTCTTTGAAGAAGAAGAAGTGAAATTGCTCGACATTAATTTCAAAGCAAAGAAAATTTTTACTGTCATTTTTCAAAGTCTCTGTTTACACTCCCGCAAGCTAACACTATAGTATTTACTACCCTAAATCTATTATTCCATTCGAAAACTGAACAACGCCTTGAGTCCACTCCTCAAATTATGCAGAAACTGGCGCAGGATTTGTACAACGACATGTCCCAGCTCCGGGAGAAAGTGATATCCAGCGGTGCCAAGGACCCTGGCAAGATGGAGGACCTGAAGCTCGAGATAGGATCACCTAAACAGCCGCTCATCGCTGATCCGAACACCATCGGCGAGAAAATAGAGATCTCTAGCGATCCTATAGTCATCAACACCGAGTTCCTCGACACCTTGGCGAACCAGTTGAAAGAGATGCCGCGCAAGGCTCAGGACCTGTGCCGCGAGCTGTTGAAGAAGCAATCTTCCTTCCTGGCATTCTTGTCATCACGGCTGATAAAATCCAGCGATGAGGAGAAGGACGCGGATGACGCGAACCTGGAGTTGTCCACGCAGCTGGAGATCCACCAGAAGGATTGCGATACCCTGCAGGCGTGTCTGGACGAGGTAGAGAGCGTAGAGGCGAAGACGATTGCGGAGCTGGTGGAGAACGCGCGCACCGCGGTTGAGGCTTACGAGAGCCAGCTATCTAGGCAGAAGGCGGCGAACGCTTTGGAGGCGCAAAGGGAGCTCCAAGCGCATCTGAACACCGTTACGGAGGAGCTGCAGGCGGAGCGTGAAAGGAGCAGTCAAGGCAAGGAGCGGCTGCGCCAGACGGAGATGCAGTTGCAAAGGGCGCGCACAAAGGTGCAGGAGCTGGAGACGCACGTGGCCAATGACGAGGCGAAGATTCAGCAGCTGCAGGCGAGCGTGAAGAACCTCGAGAGCCAATTGAAGCAGAAGGACCAGATGATGGACAGCCGGCTGAAGAGCATGCAGAAGTCGATGAAGTCCAGCGAGGTCCTGGTGGCCAAGGTGGAGAAGCAGCGGGACAGCTTCGAGACACGGTTGCTTTTCTCTGTTCCTTAATCACCTACCAAACGTTGTAATCGTGAGTACTCATTCGACCTGGTCTGATTTAGGCTGGTGGAGCTGAAGGAGAAGATCAGCAGCAAGGAGAGCGAGGCGGTCAACACGATCAAGGACCTAACGGAGAAGCTGGAGGTTCTCAGGGATGAGATCGCCGCGGAAAAGGATAGAAGGTGAGAGTGCGATCTTCCAGCTTGTGGCAATTGAGCTTTTTTCATTGAATGAGGGTTGTATCCAAAACGAGGACAATTTTAAACAGGCAGCAGACCGAGGAAGCCTTCAACGAACTGGGGGAGCGATACAAGCAATTGGAAGAAAAGAGCAATCAATTGTGCGAGCTTGCAGAGAAGAATAAAGATTTTACCATCACGGGTACGAAGCATTTCAAGTAACATTTGTGGTTAGCATTCTAGTTGAGGATCTATGGAATAAAGCAACTTTCTTATCCGCTGTTCGTTAGAGGGAACTCATTCGGAGAATGAAGTTCGTTTGTTCAACGAGCTACAGGCGACCAGGGCGGAGCTGGAGATGCACAAGGATATGATGCTTCAGCTGCAGCAAGAGAAAGAGGAGATCGTGGCAGTGATGCATCAGGCGGCCGTTAGTTTGCACTACTTTCGGGACATGTCCTCGTCTAAGTCCTAAGAACCGTTCGATTCGATCCTTTCGTTCGTTAGAACTCTTTTACTCCAATTGCCGATACTTGATAATTTTGATCATCTTTCTGTTTGCTCTTGTGGCCCAGAGCCACGAGGAGGACGACGAGTCGAAGGAGAAGCTGGCCGCTGAGCTTGTTTACAAGAACAACGAACTCAAGAACCTGATGATGCAGTATACAGAATTAAAGAAGATTGCAAAAAACGGGTAAGTCCATTCTGGCTTTTTTAACCGAGCGCAGAGATCTGCTCCTATAATCTCGATTGGGATATTGAACGATCTACCCGAAACGCGGAACAACGTGCAGCCAAGAAAGAAATGGGATCTTAGAAAAGCAGCTGATAGAAATTCAGACGCGGCTTCATACCCAGTCAAAGGAGGGTGGCAAAGCTGGGTTAAGCGCCCACGCAATTGAGCTTCAACAGCAGGTCTCCGATCTCCGCGACAATTTGGCGGAGGTCATTCGACAGAATAAGGAGTTGGAGACTGATCTCTCTCAAAAGCAATTGGAGTTGGAGCAGCGCGACCGCGTGATGCGGGAGCAGAGCAAGTTTCTTAAAGTTCGGGACGAGTTGCTGGATATCTTGAAGGGGAAGGCTCGGCAGGAAAACGGGGAATTGTCGACCAGCGACGAAAATAACGAGTACATCGAACAGGTAATTGAGTTTTTATTTCCTTGACGCTTAAGAGTCGGAAATATCTATCCAAAGTAGCACACGCCGATAATTTTCAAAACTTCAAGAAAAATTGAATAATTCCTTCAAATTGAATAAATTTTACTATCCTCATTTTCTTAAGTACCTCATCTTTCACAGCGGGGTGTAGGCCCACAAGTGGTGCACACAGCAATACCGTTGAGATTATCTTATAATCACCAACTGCGTTCATTACAGGGCTTAATGCCCAAAGCCTCATATACTACTGCCTTAAACACAGCACCCTGCACCCTTAATTCCCAACACCATGCTTCTATTTGCGCTCACCCTACCAGTAAAAGCATTCAAAACGACCAAGAGAAACTCACCCCGTTCCTGTTGGTAATCAGATAACAGCGAAGACGGAGGCGATCCAGGAGCTGTACGCGACTCTCGAGGGGAAGCAGCTGCAGATAATGCGTCTGGAGAAGATGGTGAAGCTGATGGAGGACCAGCAGGATCGTGCCCAGGCTCAGCGCACTCGTTTGGAGAACCGCATCGCCCAACTGGAGCTTGCCCTGCAGCGGAACAAAGAACAACGGTATGTTAGGGACATATCCTCCTCGCCTGCGAGGCGCCCTGCAGCCGACGAGCGTGATACATTAACGCAGGACGATCTTAGCGATTCCGATCAGCATTCGTTGCAACGTACCTCCGGCTCGCGCTATTCCTTACGCCCAAAACGCTACGACACAATTCCGAGCGAGTCGGACATTTTGCTTGGTAACATGGCCTTAGACTCATCCGACCATCGGTCCTTGTACAACCCAGAGGACTGCACTCCGCGGCTGACGTCCTCTGACGATGAGCAATCGTACATCTGTGACCACTGTCGCCAGGAGGCAGCACACTTGGACGAAAATGACACCGGTTGGGTGAACAGAAATGCTCCCGGCGACTACTCCCGCGAGAGTCTAGAAAATCCGTCCACTCCTGAAATGGCGAAACGGTCAATCAGCGCATACAATTTCCACGGTGATGGTTGTTATCCTGATGACCCACCTTGCAACGTTAGGGACTGGAGGTCCGCGATGTACACCTTCCATGGCGAGTCTGATAACGTGGACGATAGTAGCAGGGAGTCGCGAGGTCCTTATCAGAGCGAAAGCCATCGTCATCCTCATTATCGTGGTCGGTCGTCGCTGCTATATGGGGCCGAGTCACAGAACATGGATCTGTAAAGGCACTCTTCAGCGTTCCTTCTATCAGAAACGAGCGCGTCAACTCGCTGTTTCGTTACGCTGGGAATAAATGTCACATGGGAATGATTTTCTTCTTTTTAAATAATCTTGCGTTATCCCCAACCATATTTTACTCAGAAACAAACAGACCTGCACGATGTGTACAAAGGGTATCTCATAACTGTAGGAAACCTAATTACTAGAATTCACGCAAGGGAATGGAAAAAAGTCCCGGAAACTCGTAAAACGTTTACAAACACTTTTTTCATTCCTTTCTTGACTTCTATCGATCGAGTAGCTTCGTGTTTGCAATTCTGAGGGACTCTGTACAACGCAAAGGGTAAAATTTAAACAAATACCGATTTGGAAGAATGTGGTACCTGACACAAATGTTTTCACATCTGTGTTTTGGTGAATTGATGGTTTGATCGTTAATAACGATTTCACGTGGGTCCATAACTGTACTTCTGTAAATAAATCTCTATGTTGTTAACATGGTCTGATTTAATAGGCTAGGTGCTCCCTGCTACAATTTTCAATGTAATCTCGTTGATACGAAAGTTCCTTACAGAGTGCCTAGCCATTGAAACAGACCGAATTTCCTATTCCTTCACCTCTGATCGATTGTGTTTTCTGTGTTTTAGGGGTAAGGGCTTCAGCATCCTGTAAGGAACTTTCTAAACGTCGTCCACACAAATGTCTCCATGAAATTAAATCTCGGGAGTCTAAGTTAATAATTACTTCGTGTAACTAAACGTTAAGTAACTCAATGGACGCCGTTATGCGTCGATCGCAAAGCCCGATCGACAAACCCGTCAGTAAAACTAGAAATTATTCGTAATGTTTAAGAAATCATATAAATTCAACAGTAACTCTGTACCTCGGATTTGTTAGCGAAAACTCACAAATCATTTACACACCCCGACTTATATACATCTTCACGACCCTAATTTCTACCTGTGTATTGCGTTTATACATATGCTTTATTTTATAATAAACTTTATAAAATTAATTTATATATACACAATATTCAACGCTGTATTAACTACTGTCGTTATCACTGCTGTCCGAATATGCTCCCAACAAGGAGAGAGAGTTGTGAGCATTGCTCGACGAACTGCTCGTAGTTTCATTTGTACTTTTCCTTTTCGCTACTTCCTCCGTCACAACTTCGGTATCCTGTTTCTCTACGCTAGGATGCGTAGAACTCGAATTTACTTTTACGCCTAAATTTGTCTTTCTTTTCACTATGCCCAGCAAGTTCTTTCTCCCCGAGGAAGTTGCTGTGCTTTCGGACCACAACGATGCATCAGCCGTTTTCACAGCTGAGTCAGTCTTCACCTTAAAAAAGAGGAAAATGTTTTGTTAATTTCACGAAACTGTTAATATCTACCAAAGCAGCGGCGTGTCTACCTTTTCTTTATCCACCGTTGAAGCATCGCTACTTTCCTCTCTAGTCTCTCTAGTTTTAATGATCTTCTTCGGTGGTTCCGTACTTTCGCTACCATCCAGCTCCACGATTTCTTCCTCTACGACGACTCCGTCCGTATGTTTTTTGCCGAATATCGATTTGATGTATTCTTCGTCGTAGTCCTCTTGTTCTTTCTGTGTTCTTTGTTTAGCTGCCTGTGTGTCGAATTGTTCCAGCATCTGGTCGTAATCGATAGTCTGCTGCCTGCGATTCAGGTCTTTCAATTCCTCTAGAGACTCCAGCAATTCTAATTCTTGCTTGGATTGCAGTGTTCTTTTTTCTAAGAGTTTCATGGGATTCGTGGCTTCTTCTTCTTTTTCCTCGTCCTCTTCCCTCTGCGCCTGCTCTTCGGCTAGTTTCAATGCCATGAAATTCCTAGTAGCGCCCGCCTCGATCTCGTAATCTGTATTCTTCGGGTCAGTCTTGAAGCTGATCTCTTGGAGGCAGCGGGTGCATTTTATGTAAAACCTGTAAATTCGTATGCCTAAATAGTCGTCACCTTCAACGTCCTCCTTGCGGGCATTGAATTTCTTTCCTTTATAAATGTACTCCCCGCAAGTTTTGCATCTCATGTTGAAAGGGGCCATCAAACGTACCGTGTATTGCCGGTTTCGGGCCAATTTCATGCGGGGAATTTTCGACGGATCAAAGTCCGGGGGATAGTATTTCTGAAATAGAAATAACAGAGTCGAGTTATCAAATTAACTGTAGAGGTATCTTTTAAATAATATTTTTAGTTTCTCGAAATATTACTTACGTTTAAAACTTTACGTTCCGACATGCTGCTGGTTTGGGTTTATAAAATCGCACGTAAAAGAATATGCATATAATTTATTACACAAATATTAAGAGGCCTGTAGGTTATGAATAACTTAGGTTGACTTAGGTAATTGCCAACTAAATAACAGGTTATATGACGAATGCTTTGCGGAGTGTCATGGCGCATGCGCGGTGCCGTATATTGCGCACGCATTTGCTGCGATTGCGTTGGTAGCCCTGGTATTGAATTTGCAAGAAATATGAAAAATAATTCGTTAGTTATTCGGTGATGTTTAACCAGTGAAGTGATTTTAGATCGTCGAGGATCAGAATACAGAAAATGTAGGTATATATATTGGAGAAATAGTTCGAAAGATTAATAAAAACGCGTATGCGTCGAAGCTATCGTTGTTGAAGATATGTAAAAGTAGAATCTTTTGAATTATATGTTATAATTGTTGTTGATAAAGAACGGGGTTAGGAATTGATGCTCGCGTCGTTTTCAAGTTTTCTAGAAGTACTTGATAAGATAGTAAGTTGTATTGACTTATTTTAATCGTATTTAGTGGGGTGATGAATATGTTTTGTTAACGGGAAATGTATTTTAAAGGTTGGGAAATGAGTGAGGCGAGTAGGAGAGGAAAGAATTGAAGGATGGAAGGATGAGAGGACGAAGAGACGATGCTGTGTGGTGAGTGATGATCCAATTAACTTTTCATGTATAATTAATTGGTTATTTTGTGTCATTAACTGAATTGGCATGGGATTTGTTCGAATAGTGAATACATGTATATCGAGGGGTTGCTATTCTTTTTGATGCATTTATTCGTATCACTTTCATAGGCGGTTACGAAAAGTTTTGAATAAAATGGCGGGAGATTCGAATTGCTCGAGCTTGCTGTGAAATAGATTAACCATTGGGTGCGTTCAGCCGACAAAACCGGTGAGTAACCGGCGACTGCAACCGGTGAGTGATTTTCCTAGATTTTACTACAGACCGTGTAGAGACTTTGTCGATGATTTTACTCTGAACGCAACCGATCACTTCACCTACTCAACATGTTTAGTAACCGGTCGCCATTTTTTGTACCATAGTTTATTTCCGGTACAAAAAATGGCGACCGGTTACTAAACATGTTGAGTAGGTGAAGTGATCGGTTGCGTTCAGAGTAAAATCATCGACAAAGTCTCTACACGGTCTGTAGTAAAATCTAGGGAAATCACTCACCGGTTGCAGTCGCCGGTTACTCACCGGTTTTGTCGGCTGAACGCACCCATTCTGTGAAATAGATTAACCATGCTGTGAAATAGATTAATAAATATTTATATCTGGAAGGAATTCAATACAGAATTTTTATAGTTGAATTAAGTTGAGCTTAATTAATTTTGTAAATTGATTATGATCAATTATCCGCCAAGTAATATATATTGGGTATATAATTTCGGGGAAACTTCTGTTTTCAATTAATTCTAGTGTTTGACTGCCTTTATGTGTCCATGTGCTATATTATTAAATACTTAAATTGATATTAATTTCAATTCTAAATGTAAATTAAATGTTATGTATTGTCTACTAAGGAAAAGTAAAGACTACAAATCGTTAATTTCCCAAGGCTGTATATTACAAATTTATCTCAAATTTTGCATAAAGGCAACGCATTGGAACACATTAGTCAAAAAATAAATATTTGAGAGAGACTCGTGAGAATCTTGACTTGAAAATTATGACTTTTCCAGATCCTGTGCATTGATCAATACATAAGAATGAAACCAATATTTAATAGCTAATCATAGAAAAATCTAGAAAGCATAGAAAATTATTTGCAAACTTTGATAATCAAACTTGACAACCAAAAAACAACTTCCCTTTATACGGTAAAATTAATATTTTGTAATGATTTCTGATCCGTTTCACTATTCGAACAATCCATTTTTGGTAAACTAACAAAGTTCAATAAAAAGACATTACCAAACTCAGAAATAAATTATAATATTAAGCTGACTTTTCGAACTATCTACCACTCACATAATTATTATTACATAATCCTAAATACAAGGGCGGATCCAGAGGGGGGCGATAGGAGCGTCCAAGAGTAATAAAATAGAAAAATATTATGACATTGTGTACTATTCTGTATAAATAATTAATGTGAATTTAATTATTTAGGCTATAGTATCAGATAGAAATATTAAAATATAAATTACAAGCAAATTTTAAATCTTGTAAAAGAAGGTTAACAAATGTACTTATGTACTTTTACATATTTCGCCCTCTCCAAGAAAGCTCCTGAATCCGCCACTGCCTAAATAGGTGATCCACACCTACATTCACAAACGCACATTTCCTATCCCACGAAAGGGAATGTGGGTCTCCTCGAAATTTTTTCCCAAGGGAAGATCCTTCTTCGCTTGTTTTATTCGTGCTCGATTGACCCGAGTCAGTGTGTACATACCCACGACCTTGCGTTTTAGCTGAATAACCTTTATACGTACATACGCGCGCGCTCGAATTGAATCCAGTTCCACGAAGCAAGCCCATGGGCTTCTTCTGTACCGTCTGCTTTCATCGTTCGATCAAATGGTCTTATTATATTCGCCGATATTAAATTCACGTTAGAGAGGAGAACCCATTCGCATGGAACGCTCGAGACGGTTCTAGCACCGTTTTTAATTCGTTCTTAATTCCAGTTAAATCCTTTCAGTCGATCTCAAAACAGATTTCCATTCCAGCGTTGCTTGTACAGTTCCGTATTGCGAGGATGTTGGTTATTTGCGATCCTTCGACAGATTATCGTATCAAATAACGCGATCTTTGAGTACAGTTACTTTCGGCAATATTCGAACATCACAGGACTTTCACATTCGCTTTATATTTTCTTTATACACTCCGACTTGAGTGTATATAGGTATACTAATAAGGGAAGGTCCCCAACCCGCAAATTCAAAAAATTATGAAACTTTGGGGTACTTAGAGGATCGTTCGCGAGTTATAACACAAAACAGGAAAATAGTGGAATTTTCAGAGGTCAATTTCATCTCCTTAAAATAAATTTGGACAATAAAAAAAATTGCTTAATACGTACCTATATATCCTCTACATATTCCCAAAATTTCATCATTTTTTTTAATTCGCGGGTTGGTGATTTTCCCTCCAAAGCAGTAGAAAGGTATTTGTAGGAGTATAGTAATGTCTCGATACTAGATCATTCCTGAAACCTTGAATCTAGTTGTTGTTACTTTTAGAATAGATGGCGTGGAGTGGAGGGGGCCTAAGGCCCCACGTTCTTTTTGGGCATGCGCATTTGGGACCTCGCTGTTGCTTGAGGTATCTGTAATTAATAATTCAACGCAGCTAGAGATGTTTATTTTATGGAATCGTTATACTTTTCGCAATGGACACTTTTTATCGTTTTTTAACGTGGTCATCTGACATTTTTGTGCGGGCTGTACTATTCGTGGAAGCCGTTCCATTCATGAGCCCGTACATGCTGCTGTTCCCAGTTAGAGGTGCTCATTTTGTGTATGGCTTTTTGGCACTTTCTCTGGTGAAAGAAAGGTTCGACAAAAAGGACAAAGTGGAAAAAATGAGATAGTGGCAAAGACGTTTTAAAAGAGCCACGTAAAAATAACGCACATTTCTTCTTTTTAAGTTTGGTAACAGTCGGGGTAATAGGATAATAATTATCCTTGATATATAATAAACAAAATAGTTTGAATTGGTCAATCATGAAAAAAGAAGGAGTTTGAAGAATTACATATATTCCAACAAATATAATTACTAAGAATTACCAGATCCATTCTGTATTTCACAAAAAAGACCGATAAGAAGTGGACCGGCTGTATACCCGTATCCCTGCCAGAATTTTTCTCAGAAGCGTTTTTCATTGGACTTTTATCCCCTCGCAACCGCAAATCGTGGTATGCTGTACATTGTTATGCGCGCCACGATGTACTGAGCGCAGCTTTCTTTCAGCCTGCGCGCGACTTTTCATCGTCAAATTTCAGGTTGCCCCGTTGTTTCTCCTTTAATCCACGTTCGATCTAAAAGGAGTGATAAATGATCGTGAGAATGCTCGTCGGCTTCGTTTAACGAACAAGGACAAGCCAAAAGTGTTTGAAGCTACTTTGCTCAGACACATTTTCAAAAGTTTTTAACTTACAAAAATAGTTTCCACGATTCTATTCTGTAATGTCTTCTATGGAATTCTAGTCATTTTCATTTGAATCTAGTCACCAAATTATGGCAATTATTTCTGCACTTGAATCTATGCGTTTGATAAAAATTTCCAAATAAACTATCATATCGCAAATAAACGATTTTCTTATAAAAGATTCTTAAAGTTTGGGCCAATTAAAACACACAGGATTGTATTAGGAGGCGGAGCATTCCCCCCACTCTGCCTAATATTGTGGTGCATAGAGGGGGATAAAGCGAAGAGTCTAATCTGTTGGAATAGAGTGCGGATGAAACGAAATTCGGTGTATCGAGACTCGGATTGCCCAGCCTTCACTGCACTCGGAACCCTACGTCTGTCGAGCAGTCGAGGTACTTAAAAGGTAGACGATACAATTTCTCAGGGAATGCCGGCAACGAATTCTCCGCGATCCATGCAAGGCATGCGCGCATCCTGTCCTTTTGTGAAGGAACCGTCGACTACTGCCAAATTATAAGGGAACAAAAAAAGTCGTCTGCGGGCGCCACCAGACGAGGTCCCCCCGTTTCTTTCCCTTTCTTCCTCTCTTTTCCGCTCGACGCGGCGACCTGCTATCTTCGAGCAGAAAGAAATGCTCGCCGCTGGTGGTTGAACCTTCTTGCGACACATCGTTATCGGGTGTTTGTTGAATCACGTCGCAACTGCACAGTGGAATGTTACTCCGTCCATTTATCGATTTGTTCTCAGGCTGACTAATGGCAAGCTTCGCCAGCAGTTCCTCAAATAGTACAGAATGTACATTTACGAATCTTCTAATAAATACAAGCAGAAGTGTAGTATTTGTGTGTTCTTTCTAAGCTACCTCGATACTAGATCGGCTGCTTCTTTTTAATTGAGGTTAGTGAGTAGAGGTGAGGTTAGGGTTGCCACCTTTTTTACAGGAAAATAACGTACAAAATAAAGTACGTTTGAAAAGACTAAAAGTACATTTTAAACTTATTAGTTTCTATTTTTTCCAAACATATTTCTTATTGCTTTAGCATTACAGAGCAACTTTTTATCATTTTTATAAAGATTTATATAAATAAATTTACGTGTAAGAACGTAAGATACTTTATTTTAAAGTACGGGTGGCAACCCTAGGTGAGGTCTCCCAAGCGCCCTCGGTGAGCCGTCTCTGTGGGCTTTGGCCCATTTACCGGTTAAATAGTAGAGCGGGGTTACCGACACTAGTAATATTTTAAAGTCTTGATGTGTTATACAATTTCCAAAATACCGCTTAACCTCGATACTATATACCATTCCATATAAGAGTACACCTACGCCTTCAACGATTTGCAACCGATCTGCGTAGCTCCCTCTACTGCCTGCACACGCGATTGGTCATAGGCCGGTATTCATAGTCGCTACTTATTCTTAAACAAATGCTTCAGCATTCGACATCCTTTACTAGTTATTAGGTTAGTAGAGGATGAGGCATGCTTAAGCATTTGCTTAAGAATAATAGCGAATTCGGACGGTCGCACTGGTGCGCACTGAGTGCGACTTTTAGCCAATTGGAAGCGAGAAAACTCGCACTCAGTGCGCACTAGTGTAGGTTGCCGAATCTGCTATAAGTAACGACTATGAATACCGGCCATAGCGCTTTCTCTGCTGGTTCTCTACCAATCAACAGTTACCTCAGAGTCGCCGTTGCGCGGAACGAGTCTACTCTTAAGTGGAATTCAGTATAGGTAGATCAACTAAAGCCTCGGTTCTAGTTATCCCTATCCCCGCCGAATGGCGTTGTACAATGGAGTTCCGACTTCCCTTTGGTCATGCGCATTGGAGACTCAGTACTCACTCCTCTATCCGAAACGAGGTGATCCCTGTTCTTAACCTTTAAACTCGACTTCCCCCCAAAGGTTGCTCAAGTTTTCACGCGAGACTCTCATCAAGCACATCAAATCTCATTCTCTATCGGCTAGGGTCTATCCCGAGGATCCGCGGCGGGGCCCACCATGTCGATCCTCGTCCTCGATAAACCGCCAGTGGGTTTCGTAGACGGTGGCTCATTGTGCACCGCGCGAAGACAATGTCCGTCCCAGTGATGCCAGATTCGGGACGGGAGCGCTCGAGAATTTCCCCCACCGCGCGCACACTACGCCGGAGCTGCGTGTCCATGAGTTGGACTCCGAAGCGCCGAGCTCACGGACACGCAGCTCCGGCGTAGTGTGGGTGCGAGGTGGGGGAAATTTTCGAGCGCTCCCGTCCCGAATCTGGCATCACTGGTCCGTCCAGTGGACAAGCAGCCGAGAGAGAGAGAGAGAGAGAGAGACAGAGTGCGGCAGGTCTTGCGAGCGTTTCTCGGAAAGCCGAAAAGCGAAACACGAGTTGCCCTGGCCTCCAAGGGAGCGGCGGCGTGTGTGACACCGGAGAATCACCGCCATTCCTCCTCCACCTTGGGCGATTCTCTCTTTCCCGCCCGCACCCTCCCACTCGGCCCTCGCGAGCGTGGCCCGCGCGGCGGGCGGCTCGTCTAAATGGCCACGGGGACCGTTCCCGTGGGCCTTATCGAGTTTCAGCCGCGCAGGTAACGACTTAATTGGTGTCCACCTCTCTCACGCCGCAACATTGTCGCTCGGTGAGCAGTGTCGTGAAATTTTAATCTCATCGCCGCCTCCTCCGCATCGCGGGGCCTCACCCCCACCCCTCTCTACCGCGCCATGGGCCCGTGACGAAGCGCCGATACTGTTTTCGCTTCTTTTGTCCATCACTCCTCTCGTTGCTCATTTTATTACACATCGGTGATTTTGGGGATTCGTTAGAGGGGCCCGCGGCAGTTAAAAGGAGTTTCACCCTTGTATGGGCCCTTCTACAGGGGAGTACAGGCGGTTTGTAGTGGGGGCTTGTGAAACGTGGTAATATTTGAAATTCTTGATAGGGTTACTTATTTTGGAGGTGTTTTCCAGCTACCGAGTGATGATTGAAGCTGTTTATGTGAATTAGCTGGGGGTGTTAGTGATCTGTGAATTTTCATTTGGAGAAGTTTGCTGACTTGAAAAGTACTTCGATATTGTTGGATCCGTAGTTTAAGGACATAGAGGTAGTTATATTAAAAATAGTTATAACAGATGGAAGAATGGTCTACAAGAAATCATAGCAGAATATTCAGACAATGAACATTTCAAAGTTATTCGATATCTCTATAAGATCGTTCCAATTCTGAGTCGTACAATGCTCGTGGCATGTTACTGAATGTTCAGTTGATAAAAGCAGGTTGAAAAATGCTGGTTCACTTGTTCGTATGTCATTCATTTAGAACGGTCTATCTTTATGAGCTGATACAAATTGTTTATACGTTGTCCAACTTATCGTAGAATGTAAAAGAGAAGAAATATGAAAACTATCAGCCTTACGAATATTTACGTTGTTGGCCTATTCGTGTCTATCTGACCTCTTTTCCGCCAACACACTAGGTACTGGATGATTCTTATTGCCCATCGAAGACGACACAAACATCAATTTCCACCGTAGTAATAAAATATGTAAGGTTTTTCCACTCGACCATGCGATAACACTTCTTCAGGACTTCTCTTCGCGTACTACATCGTTGTATCCCACGAGTGTCGGTACCGATAACAATATATCCACGATTAGTGAGGAGGATATGCAAAGGTATACCGTGAGAAACACGATAATCAAGCCTGTTAATTACAGCGACTAGCCAAAACATTACATAACCTTAAAATAACTATCTCAGACCTTTGAGTCTCAACGCCTGAAGGTACTGTGTCCTGAGGGTACTGTCGAGGTAGTTAGTATGGCCCACACATTACAATATCCCCAAATAAAACACGTTTTGTCAGATGAAAAGTGATACAACCATACAGGGTTTATATTCAGACAATAGTTGAGAAAAAAGGAGAAATTGTAAGTCTGAAATTAGATTCATTAAGTTGCACAGTCCATCCATGAATATCTTCTACGTTCAGTGGCATGATAATTTATAAGTATCTACTTCTCCAATGGATCTTCGATCAGACCTCAAAAGAATGTCCCAAAGCTTCCATTTTGGGGCCCAAACAGTTGACAAATCTCAGGCTATTTTCCCCTGTAAACGATCATCACTGCCCATGGTGTTGTAAATATCTTTTGATCAATGTACCCAAGAAGAAATCTGTTGTTCTATCAAACCATAGAACAGTTGTCCAGCAGATAAAGGGTTCATCTTCAAATCAGCTTTCTTCTCGCCATCTCGCTCAAAGGCTAGCCTAAGCTAGCTCATTAAATGGATCGGAAAAGGGTACTTTCCACGGTCGAAATACCTCGGAGCACCGAACAGGATCGGCGTGTATTCGGTTACCGCGGCTTGTCGGAAATCCTGTTTGATCCCACGGTCCGCTGGATGGCCTCCCCGATTCGTACGTGTTAAACGAAAAAACTTGCCCCAGCCTCTGCAGCACCTACGTGACACCCCGGTAAAGATTATTGAATTCCTTGCTTCCAGTTCCTCCAAACCCCCTCCCTTCTTCCCCCCAAATGTCGTTTGGCAAAAATGTCCACGGTTGATTTCCACGTACCGCCGTTGATGAAAAAAACCGAGCTCCTCCGGTCCGCCTTTTTGCCGACGTTTTGGGCCGTGCACGCGCGCCGTTCGCTTAACTGAGTTACTACCAACGGTAGCTGCGCCCCTGCTTGACGTAATTGCCGTAAAAAGAAGTCGAGCATTGCGATCGCGGTGGATTTTAGGAGACGCAAGGTCGTCGCAGAAATGGATGGCACGGAAATTTGCTCTCCAGGGGGTCGGGGCCTGGGAATCTCAGTTTTGGAGAGTCTCAGGGCGCAGATCCCCCAGTATTTGGGGATCCCAGGGCCCAAGAACCTCAGTTCTCAAGGGTCTCAAGGCGCAGAAATCTCAGTGTTCAGCATTATGAAATTTTAGGGCACTAGAGTTTGAGGGGCTGAGGAATATTAGTTTTTAGGAATCTCAAGGCCCAAGAAACCCTGTTCTTAAGGATCTTAGGTCCCAGAAATCTCAGTGTTGAGAAGGCTCATTGTCAGTATCTTGAAATCCCTGTGTCCTAGAGTCTGAGGGCTTAGAAATCGCAGCTTCTAAGGTTCGTAGGGCCCAAAAACCTCTAGAGTACCAGGCCCAAAAATCATAGTTCACAAGGGCTCGTAAACTCAGAAATTCCAGTCTTCAAAAGCTTGAGAGCCCAAAATTTTTCAGTTTTTTAGCACTTAAAGAATTAAAAGTCCCAGTTTACAAGTATCATTTGACCCCCAGAAGTCCCAGATTTCTAGGGTCTCGAGGCCAGGAAATCCCAGTGCTCAAGAGTATCAGAGCCCACAAATCACAACATCCTAGGGTCTGGGAATCTATAAATCCCACTTCTCAAGTATCATAGGGCCCAAAAGTCCCAATTTCCAAGTGTTTCAAAACCTCAGAAGTCCCAGATCTCCAGAATCTCGAATCTCAGAAATCAGTTCCCATAGTTTCCAGTGCCCAGATCCTTTGCTTCTAAAGGGACTTAGGGCCCAGATGCCAATTCACTTGTTACTTGGATACCTCCATTACTTCATATACATATAATAATCTCCCAGAATTAAAAATCTCTTTTCTCGTCTCATAATCTTCACCGAGACTTAATTTCTCCAACTCTACCTGTTTCAAGTTTCATGTTGGGCCTCTTCTTTTTCTTCCCAGCTTGTCTTCGCAGAGATCCAACGATAATTCAACGAAACAGTTCATTTGCACGCGAAACCTCATGCATCGGGGAATAATTGACGCCTCGACATCCCATAAATGATACTTATTAAATCATCACTTATTTCATGAAATTCCTGCGGTTCTTGTCATTAAGACTGACAGCATTCGCGCAAACGAGTGGTCTTGGAAAAACTGGTTGGCTTATACGTAAATAAGGAGATTATATTGGCGATTAATTGTAGTTCATTTACGGCAACCCGTCTTACCGAACAGTCAACTATCTCTAAATCAGTTCACTATTTGAGACTACAACAGATTACTCTCCAAGTAGGTACTTGAAATATTCGACTGCTGGAATTATTACTGAATGAGAACAGATATTCACTTATAGCAGCATTATTTTGTATTCCAAAAATAACTCCTCTTTCTATTGCTTCAGTATATTAGATATCACAAGACTCTAGAATTTATTTTTCTCCAAGCCTCCTCCAATAATTAAATTACTTAGATATTGGCATGGTAGACTCGGTTCGAATCGTGCTTTTTCTTCCAGTCTAGCTTCTTCAAACTACTTGGACTGCACTCCTCGAAACGTATTTACGGACTAGGATCGCTCGGCGAAGGAAGTCGCTTCCTTTTTCTCTGCGAGTCGCCAGCAACGACCAGCAGGATTCCAAGGCGTCCATGGCAGACAGGATTGCTCACCTCCCGCATTGCTGAGTTCCAAAGAAACCGATGGCCGAACTATCGAAAGTCACTGTTGCATTCAGAGCACACCTCACTCTGTGCGTGTTGATCTCTGCAATTAAATTAATAGTCCTCTCGACGACCTTGTTTCCCTTTAATCGACGCGGTGTACACGTGGTTCCATAGAGCAGGCTTTAAAAGTAGAAGTACGTACAACATTCTGAAGGGTGCAAAGGCACCTAACCCAGACTAATTTGTTTAATAAGTGTCATAACATTATTATGTTGGAGCTTTTAAAGAAAATCGTATTCTAACCTGTCAGTGGGCCACATGAAATCTGAAAAGTCAGTATCGTGACGCAAGCAATGATAATCCGGCGAAAAGCGAGCAGGACGACCGATTTAACCGAGATTCATAGTGCAAGTTCTTCTATCGATACTAATTTCCAAGGACGGGCCCATACTGTGTCGTTCTGTCACGCTTCGAGTACCAAAAGAATTCAAACTGTCTTATCCCCACGCGCGCGACGCTCCACCGGTTAATTTTACGGTTTTGCTGATCATTTTCCCGCGTGCAATCAGCACTGGCGAAGATCGGCAAACGGCCAGCAACTGGTTTAACCAGACTGGTCGTGTGGATTTCTCGATCGATCCTTTTGGTAGCCATGTCAGATTTTTAGGCTCACTGAGTCCAGTTTCTACATTTAGATAGAATATTTCAATCGTAGCAACCGGCCTTTAAGTTCAGATTACCCTGGAACAGGTTGAACGTCGATTGAAGAAGGTTCCTTCACCTCGTGCGATGTTAATTTGAAAGCATTTACCGCTGATCGACTCCACCTGTGGCTTTACTTCCATTCCCTCGGCTGTGATTTATTTAACGCGACGTGGATAGTCGTTGATGGACAACGGAAGCTCTTGTTTCTTAACGAGAATTCTTATCCATCTCGTATTTCATAGTACGATTTGATAGAACTATTATATAGTGCACATATCAAGCAAATTACTAAAGTAGTAAAATACCTAAAGTATTACAAACTACATACTATTATTATATATCAATTAATATCGACTTGTACTATAAAGAAGAATAGCAATAACTAGCACAGTGAACTTGATATTTGGAGAGTCAATCGCTAAAATCGCAAAGTAGCAGATCCATAAAAATTTGACAATTCCTTTCGTGACTTCTAAGAAGTAGATTCTGCTAGATCGCAAAATTAGAGATTCTTTTAAGTGCCATTATCACGACGACTTCGTTATTTCTGCTTAAGTCCACCATAACGCTCCAAATGAATCTTTCACGTAGAAATAAATCTATGTGGGAATCTGGAATGGCCGCGCTAGGCTGCAAGGATAATCCACGTCGGGTGTCCTTGCAAAAAACTGTAGGAAAAAGTGGTATCGCTCGAACAGCGCCTATATACTCGGCTACCTCCGTCGGTTACCCTGGAAATTCCATTCTGCTGCACACGTGGCTCCATAGGACGGCCTTTAAAAATAGAAGTACAACCTTTTAACGGTGCTGAATCATAAAGTCAGGGTGTTTCTCCTGGTCAGGGCTGTTGCAAAGGTTTGCACTCATACAGTCATATGCTCGCGTGGCAGTGTGCTGTTTGGGGCGGCGAGGTCGTGGCGAAAGGATGTGCCACAGATGTTGAGAGTTGTGAAAGTTTTTGGGCAAACAGGAAGCTCCGTGAAATGATAATTACCGTTATTTGGAAACCTTTGTGCAACCTTTATTGTAAAGTAGTTTGCAGAATTGAGCAATGAAACAGATGATTTTTAATGTACCTACTAGTTTTGCGTGTCATTTGCCTTGGATTCTGAATTTCACACTGATGCAACTTTTTTACAAATTCTATGCATTTTTCTAATCGATCGGAGATCACGTTGGGGTTAGTTCAGAATTTAGATAACAATTCTCCCTTTCAATTTTTAGCTAAATTGTTAGCAAACCACCGCAATTTTATTTCGACACTAATTGTCCACTCCACACCAAATCGATCACCGTTCGCGATTGGAATCAGGGATTTCGAGAAGATTGAAGTATAACGTAGTCCACGTGAAATTAGGGGGGGGGGTTAAATCATCACTTTGCTGGTTTCGAATTTGTTTAAAAAATACCAGCCGTCAAAGTTTGCAATTCTTCCCATTTTCGTGAAGAAACTATCATTGCATTTTGCAACTCTTATATCCTTCAGTGCTAACCACAACGGTGTTCCTTGTTGGTTTATCCATCCCTGATTCCTTTCCTTCATCGATCGCTAATTGCACAGCAAAGATGTTTCCATAAATGCTCGGTACCCGAAATTGTGGTCGTGAAACGATTATTATAAACGGAGGGACGTAATGTGGACCGATGATCACAAGACAGGCGTTATAAATAAAACATGATAGGGCGGCGCGATTGTTTCGCATGTAACACCGGATGACACGACGAAGCCACGTCTGAATCTCTGTTAGATCGTCGGCACGAGATTTCATTCGTGAATGACAGCCATCCCTATAGCACATGTCGCGGTATGCGATGGGAGTCGATAAAGACGGGGCCGTTAATCGAACAAGCGTCACTCTCCGTCCGAAGAATTCTGCTTTTGATTATGCACACCGCATCGCCCAGGATGATGCCTTTCTTTGAAAAGCGCCAACGCGTACCGTCGTTCACGCGTGCACGACCACGCGCACGGATTTCAGCCCTCGTTTTCCGTGATCCGCGACTGCCTGGCCGTGTGCTAATTGGCGGTCCACGGTGTTCCCAGGATTAATGTCTTCATCGATCGTTGCACCGGGAGCTTGATAAATAATCGCGTTGAGGATTATGCGGCTTGGGACTGAGGAAGATGTCGGGTTGTTATAATTTCACGATATTATTGTTGGTGACGCTTCGAAACGATTGGAAATATATATGTACTTCAAATAATTGAGGGTTACTAAGTGGGTATTATTTGGTTGAATTTAAAGTCACTTGGAATTATTTAAAATTCTGTCGAATTATTTCGAATTACTATTTAGGTATCACGTGGAATTATTTTTAATCATTAGAATTGAAATTACTTGCAACTATTTCGAATTACTAAGTAGGTATATACAACTTGGAATCATCTGTATATTTTCGAATCAACAACCACAATAAGTACACAACAATCAAATACATACAAATTTTAATACGGCCCAGAAAGACTACGTTCGAATATTTTTGTAAATGGATAAATGATAAGACGCGAATTTTCTTGGATTTGTATGTATCACTGTGCGACATGAACGTAGGCACGAAAGTTCCAAGCCGAAGGAGACGTAGTTAATTTTTCCACCACGTTTCGGAAAGACGTGGTAACTATTCAAATACACCATTTATACGAAGCTTCACGTATCGTGACACGCGGTGTCATTCTATTTACTTTACGTTCTTCCTCGTCGAGTTACAACGGATGCATTCTTGCAACAGGTATGCATTCTAACCTCGCTTCAACATGTCTACCATGTTGGTATCATTTCAGTAGCAATGCACGTCTCTTCCTTTCTTCCCTCCGTGAATGAACCCTTTCTAGTTGCTGAAAATAGCGAAAAAAGACCCACATACAATCCGAAACGACCCTAAAATAATCTTAAAACAACTTCTTATATTTAAATATGAATTTGAAACAGTGCTTAAATATTTATTTCTCACTTGTGGGTTAAAGAAACAAGAAGATTTCGCACACTTTTCAAAAATAAGTACTTAGTATGGTTTTCTAATACAAGTTTTATACAATTTTTTAGGGGGAGGTTTTGTGAAAAGCGTGCAAGCAAATTATCCCCTTCGAAGGTACCTCAGAAAATATTGCATTCTGTGTGTTTCCTTTTTACAAAGAAATCCCCATAAAATCAAAGCCTAGAAAACTCCGGAAGGTTAAGGTTCCAAAATTCAAACTTCACTAAGAATATTAAATATAATAGAATGGAAATATTTTGAACTTTCATCTATCGAAAAAAAACTGAACCTTTCATTCCATCGTGTTCTAAATTTTGTACAAAAAATTATACATAATATACCAAATAGATTACAAAAATATTAAAATGAAATATCTACTTATAAATTGAGTTGGAAAAAGTTATATCCTACATTATCCGAATATTTTTGTGAGTCAAAAAAGTCGCATTATTTCCTTTAGCAATAATTATTATACAATTTATGTGAATTTTTCAAATAAATTGCATATCGTTAGCAAAATTAATAAAGTACTAATTGCTACAAAAAGTAACCCAAGACGGTTGCTCTACAAACAACTGAAATATCAAGTCAATCAAACACACCAACTCGCAACTTTTATTCACGACGATTTCAATTTAAAAAATAAAGCTCCTTCTTAAAACCAACTTCCCCCGTATCCTCCGCATTCTTTTCACACCGCGCAGAGGTGAGGACCGTTTATAAAAATGATTGCAAAAAAGAATCACGAAGCGAAGGCCTCAATCGATCCTTCCATCGCGCTCTTCACCTCGTTTCGTTACTGTCTCGACCTGCGGCATGAGTCCGTCCGATTCCCAACGTCTTCTTCTCTCACCTGACCGTCTGCCGCAGCAGAAAGCCGCCTCGTGTGTGGCACACGTGATTTACATGTGAGCTCGTGGCTGCCAGTGGCGGCTCTGTCTACACAGAGCGCGCCTGTGTGCGCCCGGGACGGCATCGTCGCGGGCCCTGGTAGCTTTTGTACGTGGAGGAGGCGTCAGCCGATGCAGGATGTTTTGGCGAGGCTCGTGAAGGAATTGCTGGGAAAAGACAGAAGGCGTAAGAAAGAGAGAGTGTCCGCTCCTACCTGGTCGCCGGACGGCCTTTGGTAGTCGATGGCCGCCATGTGACCCGTGATTCACGATTCGTCTGACGAATAGTTGCGCATTAAAAACAACCTGCACCATGGGCCACGATTTAATAGTTCTTTTTCCATCTCTGGGATGCGTCCTGCAGCTTTCGGGGTCAAGGATGACCCCTCCCTTTCGGCGAGCCGGGTGTGGCTTTAGTGGGTGCTTGTTGATGAGATTTGGAGGTGTCTGTCTGTATCTTGTTTATAAATTTGGTGGCTGAAGGAGAACTGGGCAAAGCTGTGGATGAAGTTAGTTATTAAGTATTGTAAATTTTTATGCGCAAAGTGATGTATGTACTTTTGTCTGGTAAGGATGAATGAAAGAATTGTTTGCAAGGTGTATTAAAATTTCTTGATTTCTATGTATGTTTAACTTAGGAGCAAATAATCAGTTTTTAGATTGCAATAATCGTTCTTGATCTTCGTATAATACGCGTGACGAAGTGGGAGGAGCCAATTGCTCCGCCCATCTCCCACTCGCGCATGCGCAGTGAAGAAGTCACTACCGCTTGGCATACCTCTGCGTCTTTAAATTCTCCTCTGCCTATGTTACTGTTCTTCAAATCATTTAAACGTCCAAACAAACTCAGTCATAATTTTCCACACAATTCGAAAAGAATTTATACCCCCAGCTTCAACGTTCACCCACAAATTTTCAAGTCTGCCCTTTCAGAGCTCGTTTACAGCCTCGTTGGATCTTCGCTTTTTGTCCGCTGGGTGGCTGGCCTGCCTCGTAGCACAATTACGCGTGTTTTTGTGCGGTTGACATCGTACATCAGATAATTCGTCGTCGGGACGTACATTGTATTGCGCTTCGACGACGAGAGTTCGGCGGTGCAACGGAGTTTTTGAAGGCGTTCGTTAAGGAATCGCGGAGGAGAATGCGATCCTCCCTTTCTTTTTGTTTCGCCTGCGCGAGACAGGCCCCGGGTGGTCCTGTGTGATCACCGAGGTACCAGTTTATACCTACAACGTGGGCTGTGATACGCAAAACATGATAAACGGCCAGATGACGAATACGTAAAGTTTACATTGCATCAGATATTTTGCACTGTAACGTATCTCAATACTGGCAGCCTCGCCATGCCTGTTTCTCAGAATCGGTGGCTCTTCACTGGGAATCTCCTCCTTTCCCCCTTAACGAATATCCACGAAACAGTGTTGCTTTACGTAAAAAAGGACCATTTTGAATAATCTTCATATAATGCAACGTTCACCCCTACGGTTTATTTCCAACCAGTCCGTGACATACGTGAATTTACAATTTTCTTGGGAAGGTGAGGGGGAGGGAAGTGCAGAGGAAAACGAGGAGGAAGGAATTCAATTTTTCAATTTTCTACATTGCTAATTTAATCGATACATTGCGATAAAGTATACAATATAATTGTCAAAGAAGGAGAGAAGAATATTAATCGAATCCTTAACGAGTCGAGGTCTCTCAAAATTTCCTGCACCTTCGGTGCAACGTTTTAAAATTTAAAATCTCCCAGTCTACCCACGGTAAGAATAAGAAAAACGAAATTAATACCTTCTTCGAAATTAGCAAACAGAAACTGATGAAACTTTTTATTATTACACAGCTTCCCACTTTCCGAAAAGATGAAGAAGGGGGAATTGACGAGTTCCGATGACAAAGAAATACGACGGTTGGCAGGATATTTCAGAAAGCACGGTTGAGAAAGTTCGCTCTGTTGATTGTTTCTTTTCTCCTCGTCGGACTGCGAATAGCCTTCAGGAAGTCGGCTGCAATCATTGACGTGCCAGGGTGTCCTGTACGTAGGTCGTGATGTGCAGCCGCGATGAACAATCCTGTTGCTCGCGGACACATGCAAATGCCGCGAGTCGCTGAATTCCCGGGGCATCGAAAGCGAGAACATCGCGGCAATCTTGGAAAGCTATCTTTCATTTTATTCCAACTGGGCCCTCCGCGAGACGCCACCGCGAAACGACTTCATCGTTCCGATGTAAAACACGCTTCCTCCCGTTTTATCGCGAATAATTCAACGGCGTTAAAGTCTATGAAAAATTAAGATCACAGTATCGACGGGGTTGAATATTATTTACAACCTTCCGTCCGCAGATTCGTTGAGTTCTGAGAATAGTGCGCGCCTTGGGAATGCAGTTCTTCAGCAGGACATTTTACGAAAGAGCATTTCTGCCTTTGATGAGCCTGGGAATTGGTAGTTCGAAGGTCTGGCAGTGTTTTAGTGTGCAAGATTGTTCTCTCTTCGGTGCTCGAAATAATGCCAGTTGATTTGATGGAAGATTGCGATATTTTCCTTTTTGATAAGCTTCTTATATATAGGTACATTCTTTTCAAACTTGAAAAATGATCACAAAAAATACTTAAAAACTGCATTTTAACGCTTTAAGCTTCTAGATTTTGAATCAATAACTCAATTTTTTTCAATTTTTTCAAGATGAAGCGCGGGAAACGAAGTTTCAGAAATTTTTGCCTAGTTTGAAAGTATGCACGGGCCAAATGAATATTTTTCCTATACACTTGAAAATTATCATAAACGGTATGCGTCAAACTGTATCTAAAATTTGAGCCAAATCGAGGACCCTTTCCTCATTTTCCTCGTCACTTATAAACAGAGGCCCCTAAAAATTCAAATTGAAAATATCCTTCGTTTACATCGCATACAAGGAAGTATAAGCATCCACTAGTATCTCCCCATTACCTCAGCAGCCTTCCACAGCGACGACCCGTCCGGGGCCTCACATGGGCCAGTCCAATATTTAACAATCTCCTCGCCAGTCGGATTTAAAGCCCGAAGACTGGTTCCCGGCGCGGACCCACTGCAGCCACCTGTCAGCCTATCATAAATTCGCGGTGTCCTTTCATCGGCATCGCCCTTATATATACTTATTGTGCCGCGAGCAGAGGTCGATGAGACTGTTGCTTCCCGCCCGCGTACTCCGTCGATGGTAGGGCCTCGTCTTCCAAACCTGGGGCCCCGCAAGTTGAAGGCCACCCCGCGCTCAACCGTCGGCCGTTTCACGCTCACGAAGGTCCTTACGGGCCTCTCGCGTTGCTCCTTAGCCGGCCATTAGGTTGCTGGGCCCGATCCAGGGTAAGAAGTCCTCGCATACCAGACGTGTGCTCAATGAACTGACGAAGAGAGGAAGCTGCGAGACCAGACAGAGGCGGCGGAGGGAGAGGGGGCGTTCGGATGGGACGGGGCCTAACGAGGGGCCCGCATCAAGTGTTGCGCATTGATTTTAACGAAACTTTGTAAGTAGGCAGAGGAGGCGAAATATTTCAAACGTGTTTACAAAATTTTTAACGATAGAGATGGTGTTTCAATTGCTACTTCGTTAAGAGCTCGTTAAGCTTTTTTCGAGGGAGATGATACTATGTTATATTTTTTGCGCTTTCTCTAAAATTCTGCGGCAAACAGTATTTCATTATTGAAAAGGGTAGAGATAGCTAGTCATTTTTCTCTATATGCCTTTGCTACACCATCTTCATGGCTAAATATTTTGCTAACTATTAAGAGTCAAATATTTTCATACACTCTACCTATCTGCAGAATTTTATTAAAATCGGTGAGCAAGAATTGTCGCGGCCCCCCTTTAATTTAGTCAGCGCAGGGATTGGCAGAAAATTCGAAGTAAAAAGAATTTCTACATATTACACACCCTCTTCTGATCTTCAGCATTATATATGCATATACCTTACAATTCAAACAATTTTAATTTCAAACCCCGCCGCAGAACCTTATTACAATAAAAAAAAATCGCTGTCCCCGGTGTAAATGTGCAAATTTCTCGAATAAAATTCTCGCGTAAGCGTAAGATATTGAAAAAAGGTTGAAATCGAAAATGGAGGGAAGGCGGTGTGGCAAAAAAGCAACGTTGTCAAAGCACTTTAGGAAGCCAGATTTTGTTGCAAAATGATGGTTCATTATAACATTCTTCCACGGTCTTCCCTCCTACTGTTTTCTACCCCTGCCCCTCTTCTATGTCCCGAATACTTTTTATTTATACCGCCGTTTTCGAAAGAATGCTGCTCGGCCAACGTCGTGTATACATCGGGTATGCACCTGTGTGCCAACTAAAGTTCAATAAACTTCTGCGCTCTTCGACTTTGTTCGAGCGTTTTGGGCCGTTCGCCGACGCGTAATTAAGCAATCGCGAAATTAATTGAATCCACTCGCGGAGCCATCGGGGCCAGTTTTAATCGGTGGACAACGGAATTGAGAACGTCGTTCTAGAAGTTTATAATAATTACAGGAGAGCGGCTCCTTATTGTCCAGCTGCGAAGCTTTATTCAGATAATAATTCGCTATTCCCGGCGGAAAGGCAGTGAGGACTTGTCGGACGACCGTGTCTCCTTTGGAATTAAATGCGCAAAGTGTTATGCAACGGTCTTCCGCATAAACACGAAGTTAATTAACGTAATTAGTGGCTTGCAATTTAAACCCACGGGGGTGCTATATTAATACATGCTTAATATTGAACAGCGCAATTTTATTCTCGGTGAGAGTCGTTCCAGGGTTATAAAGCAGTGAGTTCTGATCCTTGAGAAATTATTTTGTTTCTTTAAACTCGCGTTTGTAATTAATTCTACTGTGTTGTAAAATGTTTTGCTGGATGTTTGTATTTAGGAGAATTAAATTCTATTGCTGTTGGTGAACTCTGAACATCTTCGATTTGAATTTCGCGCCTTGGTGCGCGTACAGTGGTGGTCAAAGGACCATTTAAAATTATCAGTCTTGTAAACTTGGTATTTTATATGTACACGTGTTGAAATGTCTTTTTAACAGTAGACACTGTTTATCACGTTGGTGTGCCATTCATTTTCTCTGTGAAAGCCTCTCGCTTTATTAAACGCCTTCAAAAAAATAAAATTGCACTAAAAAGTAAAAAATAATTTATTAAAGCTTCAAAAAGATTCATCAAGTAGTTTGCTTTTAATAAATTTCCAATGAGACCTTTATTTTTCGGGTAATTACCCTGTTATCCTCCCTTAAACCCAGAAAATCATAATTATTCATTCCATTAGCACACGAGCAATTTTAATCTAATTTTCAATCAAAAAAATATTTAACCCCTCGTAATTTATTAGTAAAGCAGAGGTAAAGAAAAGGCGTGTTAACTTTTCTCCCCCAGCGTATCGACAGCTTGCCATCGAGTTTCTTTTTATCGACGATTCGGCGTCGGAGTTATCTCGCTGGCGATAAATTTAAACGTATTAAAGCACCCCGCGACAGATGCACAGCGGTTTGATGCGTTAAACGTTATTTCGATCGGATTATCCCGTGCGCGGAACATGTGACTCTGTGTTAGCACATGGGGGATAAATGGCGAGCAGGGGGAGCACCCTTTGCACGATGGTTAATGGTTTTCATGTGTCGCGAATTAACTAACTCGTGTAATCCCTCGCTGTCGATACCGTGTTGGATTCAAGGCACAGAATTACGGTCCCTGCAATTATCTGTATTCCAAAACACGCCCTCGATATGCATTAGTCTCGATTCATTCTCGATTAATGTATCTTAAAAGCCTCTCCCTTCTTTTTCCCCTCGATACTTCTAATTCGTCGAGATAGCGATAATTTCGCTGTTAAAAAACGGTCATTAAAGCGACACAATTTTAGACGGCTAAGGATAGTAAATGAAGTAGTGAGTAACGATCTCGTCCCCTCGGTTTAAAAGCGGATTTCGCGGCGGAACGAGTAACGTCGCGTTTCTTAATCGGTTCCGCCGCGTTTGTCGTCGTTAAGATTAAATTAACACCGGCCCCACTTATTTTTATACCGCCACCGAGCATTAATGCGAACAGAATTCCTCGTAATTGGCGATGACCACGAATCAAGGGGGTGGTCTACGAAGCCAGGCTTCATTGCGTGAGAATGTACTGCCAAAGAGAACACAGGGTCCCGTGAATCAAACTCGAGTCAAGAATCACACGAGTGTTTTAACTTATAAGGGGTAAGGATGATAGACAAAAAATGGTAGGATAACTTTGCAGGTGGTTTTAAAGAAATTCATGAACTTTATTAGAAATATAACATAAGATGCTTATGATATGTATAAAGAAGAACAAAAAATATTTTTTCCAGATTTTTTAACAAAAAATTGCGCCACAATAGCCACAGAGTCGATATTACGTATTTTCCATTTGAGTCATTCCGCGGTGGAATTTTTCACGTCACCCCGTTGGACCTAGTACCAAAAGAAAAAAAGTTTTGTAATCCACGCACTACATACTAGAGAAGTACACATGATTTCGAAAATATATTGACTTTTGAAGGAATGGCGAACATTCGAATTCTAGCAAAAAAGGATTGCTTTCAAATGTCCGCCATTCCCTCAAAGATCAATATTTTTTACTTTTTAAATTTTGCAAACTAAGCGCCACTCGCAACCCCTGTTCTTCTTTTTGACCAAGTGACGCCCTTTGACATCGTCGACCTAATACGCGCGCGGAGCACTGTTCGGAAACGTGGACACGAAGACAATAAAGATTACACGCATCGAGGCGCGAGGCATAAGTGACAATTTAACGAGCAATAAACTTTTGTGGCGCACCACATCCTGCTTTCTACAGACTGTCACACACCGCGTACACTTTGAAAGATTTCGATTTACATCGTAGCTCGAGCAGCGCCTTCTTCCCGCTTCGTTTTTATCCCGCAGCCTATCGGGACTCGCGGATTGAAAAATGGCACGTCGACGTGCAGTTTCTGACATCGCCGCGGCATTCATGAAGGAATAAGGAACTCCTCGAGGCATCTGAATGTTCGTTACATTAGTTTCACTTGTATCATTCGGTGTTTTGGACGACGGAGGGCCGAACGACATGGGACACATTCCTACTGCAAATTGGAAGTGCGCATTTAAATTTCTGGGGGGATGCATAATGCATCAGAAACGGGATTTTTACAAGGAGGAATGCTACAACTTCCTTCGCTGGCGTCATCGGCCCACAGGGAGAAGAATGGGAATGCCGAGCCTAAGATGTGCTTCTGCATGGCAAACAGATGCATTCAGAGAAATCTTCGCTTCCTCTGAGCGTTAAATGTACAGGGTGATTCTTAATTGCGCGCCAATACTTCGCGCGGCGAGAGTTTTTCGCGGAAGAAAGGAGCTGTTACTCCAATGTACTATGGTGAAAAGGGCATACAGTGGGTAAAAGAAGAATTTGCACATACCGGTTTTTCGACATAACTGTTTGTAAAAAAGAAGCATTTCTTCTTAAAAAGAGATGAAATTCTTTCTCAGAAAAAAGAAGAATTTCTTCATTAAAAAAACATGAAATTCTTCCTAAACAAAAGGAAGAATTTCTTCTTCCTACAAAAGATGAAATTCTTCCTCAGAAAAAGGGAGATTTTCTTCTTTCGACAAAAAAGAAATTCATTTCTTTATAAACAGTTCTGTCGAAAACCCGGTGTGTGCAAATACTTACTTTGCCAACTGTGTGTAGATATATTTTCAGTTTCATTTTCTAGGAGAAGAATTGAAACGAATAATAAGTACGTGATTAAATATAGAGAGGAAGGAAAATGGTTTCTTTTATTAGCCATAATATTTCGCAGCCTAAATTATTGTCAGTATATAATATAAATAGTAAATAAAATAATACAATTTATAATGAATAGGACTATTAACCTTTAGAGGGCCGGGCTGGCCACTATAGTGGCCACCTAAGAATTTGGATACTTTGCCGGTCATTTTGGTGGTTTATATGCTTAAATTTTAAGAAAATAAAATTTACAATTTCAATGAAAAAATCCCGGCCCTCTAGAGGTTAATTAGAAAAATTAGGTAAGAATAACAGGATTGCAATAAAGTGTCATTAATGTAAAGCATATCGTTAATTTGCTGCAACAACGACACAACTAAAAATTTGCAGTTATTGTGTTATTAGTATAGAAAAAGCGGTTGTTGTCTAACAAAACTTTTGAACACGTGTCCCCAAAAACCGTGAATTTTAAGTTATGTCGTTGTTGCAGCAAATGAGCGATATGTGCACAGAAATCTGTGGAATATTTTGTGATCGGACAGGGAAAATTCCAATGACGATTTACAAATTATTCAAGGAATATAAAGCTATGGTTAAGGGATACCGAGGCTGGGAAAAGAAGCCGCGTTCCCTCGAGGAGCGTGTGTCCCTTTATCGTGTCGCGAACAAAGGGCCCATCGAGTTTCCTACGTCAACGTATTCCTTGCGAGGGTAATCACGAAATTAGCGGTGTATCAGGTCATGACTAAGGGGTAGGGTAACCGCAAGGTGGCAAGGAAGTCGCCGTAGATGAAATCCAAGGCGTAGGCAGTCTTGTGTGACGTTCCGTGAGTTTTGACCGACGTACATCCGTATCAGTAGATTGCTCTAAGGAAAATAGCTAATCTGCTCGTAGATCGTACTTCCTCTAGAACAAATTACCATTCCCCTAGGAATTTCACCGTGGCTTCCTTGATATCCCATACCAGACACACATCAAAACTAATAAATCCTACAGAATTTTACCCTAAACGTGAAAAAACATTTACAAATCAAACCCCTTGCAGGTCATTTGCAAATCTGCTCACTTTAAAATTTAACAAAATTAATTCCACCTCTATGTACCCACTTCTCCCCACTTTTGATTTCTGCTTACGACAAAAAGGAGTCAGCAAGTGTCAAAAATAAAATTCTATAGTATAGTATTATCTATTTTCTTTTTTAATTTTGCCACTTACAGTGTTTTCTACAAGGACTCTTCGATTCTTCTTTCGATTCATATAATACAGTCAAGTGAAATCAAATGCATATTTATAAAAGACCCTAGTACCCCACCACTCATCCAAAATAAATGTCCTTTCACGCTCGAGCCCCCAAAAATCAGCCCCCTCGTTCTCCGAATTTCTCCAGGCACAAACAGACATGTTCACAAAACGCTGTTACGGGTGTCGGAGAAAACGAAAAAAGGCCCCAAGTCCCCCTGCTGCATTTCCCTCGCGGACCAACGAGGACAAATTAGTCGGCATTAGGTCCAAGGAGAGGACGTGGAACGGTGGCTCGTAGCCCCCTTTAACGAGAGGCAATTCGGCTTCACCATTCGAAATTCGCGTGCGATTAATTTCCGAAACGGGGGCCCGCAAACGAATTCGAGAATGGGAAGACAAAGCTGCCGGTGGTTGGGTGTAAAAGCGGCACCGAGACGCGCCGCGGGCCCCCTTCTACGAACCTGCTCCGTCTCTGCCAGCGACAATAGGCTTCAGTGCAATAGCCCAGACTTCCGTAGGTAAGGAGGTAATGTAATAAATAACCTTGCCTCCCTTGGCCGTTTCCTCGGCGGAACAAAAACCGGCCCATATGGTGTTTAACTACGCGCGCACGAGGAACGATGGCTATCGAAGGAAAGGGGGAGCTCGCTTTCTTCCATCGCGAACACGGCGTTACACGGTCTTCCGCGCGATTCGGATGGCATTCTTAGGGAAATAACGTCAATTAGACACGTGGCGAGAGCGGGGGGCGCGAGCACAAAGCGTGCGCGCGGTAGGAGTTGTGGCGAATCGTCGAAATTGTGGATACGATGTGGTGGAGATTGGAGTTTGATAGGAAAATCTGTTCTGAGGAGGGTGGCTCCGGTAAAGGGAAGCGCGTAGGTTCCAGTAAAGGAAAGTCTTCGTGTAGAGGAAATTGTACTGTTGGATGCAAAAACGAGTTCAAGGCACTTAGGTGCTTTTGCATAAAACGCATAATTAGATTCCTCGTTGTTTTCTACTTGTGCCCTTTAAAGTTCATTGCTTGGTCTTTAAAATTGATAGAGCTATGGTAAATTTTGTGAATCGATGTTGGCCGACTAATAAGGGAAGATACTGGATTTGAAAATTCAAAAACTTCTGAAACTTTGTGAATATGCCGGGGGGGGGGGGGAATTGACCCCCTTAGATAGAAAAAAGTTTCAAGACAAAAGTTACTTGTTTTAATTGGATCTATCATATGATAAAAAATTATTTTAGTTCACAAATTATAACACAAAATTGAAAAATAATCGGATTTTCGGGGGTCAATTTCACCCCCTTGGAGTGAATTTCAGTGAAGTTTCAGAAGTTTTTGAATTTCCGGGTCCGCGAGCTTCCCTAATTGCAACCCAAACATACATTAACCTGAACATGACACGGTCTATGACTATTTTTATGACTATAGTTTTTCAAATATTAATTAAACAATAAAAAGTAATATTAAAAAGCAACATATTTTTCTACATTTCCCCACTTTATGCAAGAAGGGACTGAGAGGGCTATAATTAAAATTAATTTCGCCCATTCAATTTATTATATAATTTCGATTGTACTGATGCAACTACAAAGGAGATATATCCAATTTTTAAATATTATACATAGACAGTTTTACAAAAACTTCACTATGAATAAAAAATATCTAACTTCGTAATATTTACAGATACTTTTCTCGAAACTGACTTGTGCCTTTTCTTGCATCCAACAGTATAATTTTTAAGTCCAAACCTCAAATTTATAGTAGCGTGCAAAATTTTCCGACCAAATGATTCCTTCAATTTTTCTTTCAAGGACTTTCGGTCTACAGACTTTACTCTTGAACGAAAAATTGAAAAAACCATCTGGCCGAAACTTTTGCACGCCACTGTAGGTATTGCGGAGTGAAGGCAGTTGATGGCCCCGCCCACTGCCTTCTGCTTGGGCATGCGTAGTGGAGACTTCACTATTCCTGAGTGATAGTGGAATTGTGTAACATTAGATTAAAAAATAAAGACGCATGCGAAAAGATTCATGGTCTTTGCTATTCTTCCAGTGCTCCGAATATTGTCATTAAAATAAGTATTTAAATTTCTCACTAAGTAATGTTACATGAAAGCATCAGTATTTATGTTTTCAGTATTACTCACCCTGTGTCATAAATGCTCTTCTAAAGCGCCGCAATGTTACAAGTGTTGTACATCTTTGAAATAAATAATCTGGTAGGGGGTACAATTTTATGACGGTAGCTATCTCGACAGTTTCGGTCCTCGTTGTTTATACCTTGTAAAAACAAATGGATCCCGAGAACTTCCCCACTTTTATGCGTCTCGCAGAGACACAGTCCTGATCGTGTTAAAAGTGTTGGCGCCTTAACATTTTCGGTAGCGGACCGCGCAACATCTGCGTCGGCAGCTGTATAAAATAAAAACATTCAGATCTTTTACTGCCCTCTACTAAACTGTTTTTTTAATAGTCCAACCGACTCATAGAATTCATTTTACAAGGCGCTGTAAACAAAGATCTCTTTCCTCTAAATTCCACGAAAATACAATTTACATTTCACTTCGTCAAAAAATACTATTCCTGCGCTTGAAGCATAAAATGGAAAAGTAGTAAAAATTGGAGAATATTAAACAGAATTTTCGCAATGAATTTTAAATTTCAGTTTTTCGCGAGAAATTATTCCAGATAATGTTCAATAACGATGAGAACGCCAGAAAATCATGTGAGCATTGCAGAACACACTCGTTCAACATTCCAATTTCTTCATTATCACGTAATTGCCGAGGCTGGTGTATTCTAACGAATCCATCTGCAACAGGATGATACACTTCCTTCTTGTCTAATTGTGCTAATCTCTCTACCATTCACCTTCCAAACCCTCCTTCCGTCATCGCAGTATCTTACTCGCGTGATTACGAAACCCTATCCCGGCGAAAATGGAGAAAAACGAAGGACTGAGCGCACACGGAGAAAAAGAAGCCGCGAAAGAATGCGACACAGTGTTCCTAATGGAAGCACGCCCACGCGCGACAGTGCATTGACCGTGTTGCAGAAGTTTCGGGTGGCTCGCGGTACCCTAATATTCTGCCATAAATTACCGGGCAAGAATGCACGGGAAGATATTGTTCGGTTGACCCCCCAGCAGCTCGCCAATCAAGCACGAGCATGCTGGTTTTATATCGCACTTTTTTTCCTGTATAAAGTGCATTACGATTGTTCTAAGGAACAATGTTTTTTGGATCCTCGTCTTTTTCGCGATTGTTACATTTCTGAAATAATTAGGCACTGCATGCTTTACGTTTTTAATTCAGAAATGGTAAATTATGTAGAGATTTTTGCCAGAGAAAAGTATTGGAACACCCTTTAAAACAGAATAACTTTTTTGAAATTGGTCCAAACGACTTGAGTTTTTTTTTGAAAAACTAGAAGGATTAGTTTATTAGGTGACGTGTTTCGGTATTTAGAAAAAATTGCAATTAATGGGAATAGCGAAGAAAATAGTGAAGATCGCTTTTTCAACTTTTTCATCTGAGCCTGTAATGAAAATTTAAAAATACCGTTTGTAGATTTAAGTTAGTTCTATATATGCTGAAAATTTAATTGAAATCGGTTAATATAGCTATGAGCTATAATTAGTTAAAATGTGATGGAAATTAGAATTTTCGGCCCATAACTCTAATATACCTAAAGAAAAAAATTTCGAGAAAATCAGGTAACCCATGCAGTACCTAATTCCATTTTTTTAAATCTTAATTATTTCCACGATTCCTGGATTAAAAGACTTCAATTTTTTAAATTTAATTTTAACATATTTAAACTATAGTTTCCAAGTAAAATTGACATAACTATTACAATGAATTGCTTACATGAATATTCGTGCACCGGTATTGGTTTCCAACGACTGATCCCGAGCTATGGTTCGGCATGTTTTTTCGAGCTACTTGAACAGCACTACGAGTAAGCGAATCTTCCCTTTTAAGAAGAAGTTCTTGTGACACGATCACAAAATCCACGGCTCGAGACGCATAAAAGGCCGGAAGGAGAGAGAGTTCAATGGCTGATCGTCCCGAAGGACTCTCCCACGGTTCGCCAAGGAGTTCCTCTATCTGCCACCCCGCTGACACTGATTTTTCTATTGCCGTCTGTGGAAGTGGGTCATGGCGGTGGGCACTCGCAGATACACCCATGTAGCAGAACCCATAGAGCTCTCATTGCCCGATGGTGGCCTGCTAACTTTCGACCAGGTCGAAGTCCTGCACGAAGCCGCAGAAACACGTGGGAAACCAGCTCCCCTTCGAAATTTTCGCGAAGCTGTACACTTGCACTCATCTTTTTTCTTATCTAAAAGATTCGAGTAGATTTTTTCGCTGGAACGAGGTTTTCTGAAATTTTGAGGTAATTTTAGGAGTTTCACAATTGATTGATTTTTTAGAAATCCTCTTCTGAGTTGTTGTTTACTTTGTTTAGGTATAATTTTATTTGGATATCAGAGTTTTCGGAATTGTTGCATTTATTATTTTATTTGTTTGGATATTTTGCGAAATTATGAGGAGTGGATTCTGCGATTCCTCGATATTTAATGTGCGCACGGTGTACACGATGCGCCCGCCAAAGGGTTAATACGGTTTGTATTCGGCGCAAGGTGTTTAAATGCAAATCCCAGCCACTACGTAGTTTAAATCTTTAGAATTTTTCACGCGCTGCGAACGCGATTTGCGTACAAAGGTATTCCCGTGGCACGAGCCACATGAATTATGTTCGTATCACGATCTGCATATAATGATGAAGATGATTGGACCGGATGCGCCGCTCCCACAGCTTGCGAATCATTACCTCAATATTCAATTAAAGGACCTGGTTTTTCGTTACACGGGAGACATTACTGCACCCAATTGAGCACTTCCATATCAAAATTTGAGGGGGTATAAAAAACCGATACTTACGTAATTTCGAGGAACAAAATTCTTCTTTTTTGGTACCTTTAATTTTAAATTCCTTCAGTGTTGCAATCCAAAATTAATGAGATCATAAACTGAAATATTAATTTATAAAAATATTGATCTTAATTGAAATTAATATTAATATAAATCACTATAAACTTTATTTTATTATGGGACTATAACATTGAAATACTTTTAAAGGCCCTTAATAATTGAATGTTAAATCTTCTTACAATTAGTATTCCATTATTAGTATGCAGTATAGATACACATAAACTTAATTTGATTATAATACATAAAGTTATGTAAATAAACAAGATTTCCTGTGAAGCATATATAAGATCTATCTATGGGTTTAGGAAATAGCTCACGAAATAAACAATATGTTGTTGCTCTGAAATCAAAGAATTTAATCTCGTTATTTTAATGCTCTATTTACACTATTTACAATATGTACAGTAACGCTCACCTGAAATCAAAGAAACGACAATTAATGCTTATTCCTTAGCTTTATTTTAGTTTTATGAGATTCGAATATTATTATAGAGTCTTTATACTATCTCCTTGTGTGCCACCTGTTTACTTGCCCCTAACGCTCCCCTCTCCCGTACGTTGGTCTCTTCTGACGTGGGGCGCGGTAGATTTAAACTTTAAGAAGTACATTTTCTTTACACATATAACACCAAATTATAAACTTTCATTTGTAAAAATTCTTATTACACACATAACATTATAAAAATTATCTTCCCAATTCAAACTCATCCTTAACTGCAATCACACATACATCGGTGACAAAACGAAGTAACAAACATTTCGAGATAAGTCTCGTCTCGAGTTTCGCCCCCCTCACGAAATAAATTAAATCCCTATGTTAGATTACTTTAAGAGGCGGAGGGGTGGGGGTTGCATCGCCCTTGAAAAGGGGTGGTAACACCGAAGCTAAAAAAAGAAGAAAAAAGAGGATATAAATAACGCATTTCCACGGATTCTCAAAAAATACGAAAGCTCTCTACCTCTGGTAGAGGGGCTATGTTTCTCTACGCGTAGGATTATAATTTAGGATTGTCGAAGGGAAAACGAGAAGAGCAGGGAGGGGTGCATCGGCCCCAGAAAAGCCTCGACTCATGGGAATCTTTTTCCCCCTTGCGTGTCGGCATTTAAAAATGTCTTTCCTCGGCAAGGATGCTCGAGGCAGGGTTACCGGATCCTTGGAAAACGAGAACACTTGCTGCTCTTCCTTGAGAATCCTTCCTGCGACAAGTCGCAACCTGTCTGCACTTGTCGGCTACTTGTGCCTTCTCGAATAATATTTAGGTTTGAAAGCACCGTCGCCTTGAGACCACCTACAGATCGGGTCCTCTTCCTTTTCTTTCCGAAACTCGAGTTCCTCTGGGCAGGCTTTGGGTTGAGTCTGCTTCAAGCAGATAATTTGATAAACAAGATACAAAAGTGGAGACTTTCAGTTTGTTACGAAATTTGTTGAAACTTAAGGATCAGCTTTTAAAGAGAAAGTGGTTACCAATACCGTTTTACTGAAACGTGAATAAAATGAAAAGGCTAGGAACTGGCAAATAAAAGTGGGGTGGCTAAAGGGGTGAAATTGATTTGGAATTTGCTATGAATGTTATTTTATTAAATGGCAAGTCAAAAATAGAAAAACTGTGTCATTATATCATAAAATTGAATTAAAAATTCTCTCAGGATTGTCACAATATAATTTAATATTTTGAGGATATTAGCAAAAAAAGTGGTGAAGAAAACAGTTTAAAACGTACAGAAATTCTTTGAAAAAAAAGGAAATGGCCACGGAGCCAAAATCGAATGGGACAAGCACCCCGAATCGCAGGCAAACAGATCTTTTGAAATTCCCACACACCGATGCCCCAGTTTTCGATGCGCAGAACGTGGCTTCGATCCAACTATGCACAACATTCCCATAAGACACCGTGGATACCGGGGGTGAATGGGCCCCCATGAGGAGGTATGAAATAGAAGAAGGTCTCTTCGTGGGCTTCCTGGGATCGGTGCATTGGGGTGCAATGCCAGCTTCATCGTAATTGCACATAAAGGTAGGCAGATGTGTATCGCGGCGTACCCCCATATTTTAATGGCATCAGGATGCCACGATACGGACTCTGTGGGCCCACGGTGAGAATGTCCTTTTGACTCGGTGGTAAGCGATGGCCAGATAGCATGGGAATCTAAACGATCGATTCACCCGACGCGGATGAATCGATGAGGGATTCCGAGCAACTTGTTCCTGCCCTATCGCTGTAATTGGGACCGTTCCGTGGGTATTTTTATCTTTCTGAATATCAGTATTTGGAAGTCATCGGGTTATAGAAACGTGACTAAATAAGTGCAACCCTTTGAATGTACAGAACAGCTTTGTTTCTCCGTATCGTCGAGAATATTACTTCACACTAAAGTGGGGCCCAGTTATCTATATCTAATAAGGCCCAAAAGCTCTTCAAAAAATATTTTATCAACCACACCGCTACTTTCCTCTATTATTTCTTCCTCGACACCACGAAGCTAATACAGTCAAGTACAACTCGAATCCACCGCTTATTACGGGCCCAAAAATTTTCCCCCCTCTTCCTACAGTAGACACAGGAAATCTGAAAGTCTCTGGATCGAAAATTGGCGTCTAAACGAATTAAAAAGCAGCGACGCATGTAGCACGTAGCTCTCAGCTCTGTTTCTCTCTGCCTCCCTCTTTATTCGTCGTCGGAGAAACGCGTGAAAGGATGAGAGGCGCGCACTCAGGCCCCGGGACTCACGTTCTCCTCGCGTTTGATGAATGCCGACCGTAACAGCTCCTCACGCACGATCTAAGTCGGGTCAAACCGGACTGACAACCGTTCTGCCTGTGAACGGAAGACGCCCTGGCATGGCCAATGAATTCGTCTGCGACCAAATGGTAATGTTACTGCGTGCGGTCCTTGTGCCGCTGACGGGAGGCGAACGCGAGCCGAGTGTGCCCGCGCACACATCGCGCGCTTACGTGCACGCACGAGGCGGGCGCTGGGCCCGAGCGGCCGCGCACATGCGCACACCGAGGACCGTTTGCAATTTATCGTCTGGCCACCAATTTGCCAAGTGAGTGGCCGTGGGCGCTACCGCCGCTTCCGACGGATATTCGGCGTCGAAAATTGCCAATTGTCTCAATGGAACTCGATTCGTATTGTGCACCAACATAGACACGCGTCTGTGTAACCCACGAGTCCTTCGAAGGGCAACGTTCAGCTCCGTGGAACTTCTGATCGACGAGGATCTCCTTGGCGAAACCACCCCACCTCGATACGAGTATCGATTTTCGCCTCCGAATCCAGAACAATGTTTCTCCTTTTCCTCTGTTTCGGGGAGGAAGCAAGGATTCTAGGGTCCCATCAGGTTTTTGCTGGGGATTTCTTGACTTCGGCAAGCGGGAGTTTTGTATATGTGTGTAATTAGGTTATGTTCAGGGTTACCACCTCTCCGGTTTTGGCCCGGAGACTCCGGATTTTCAAGCAAATCTCCGGGCTCCGGTTTTACTGGAAAAATCTCCAGGTTGTAAGAAAAAATGCGATAATAAGAAATTGTGGTAGTATATACAATGATATCAATTTTATATACACTAAAAGTTATTATTTAAAAAAACAGATACTTTTAAATTCTGAATTCATTGAGCTTAAAAGAATTGCACATCTGTTTTCCGGATATTCGAGAACAAAACCTTTTTTTTGCTTTTTCCATCTCCGGGTTTATATTCGAATCTCCGGGTTGGAATGTGCGGCACTCTGGGATTTATATGGTGATAAAATGGCACCCCGGGTTATGTTGCGTAATTAGGTTATATTGTATAATCAGGCTATGTTATGTGATTAGGTTATGTTGCGGAATCAGGTTATGTTGTGTAATTAGGTTATGTTGCAGGGTATTTAAGCATCGAGCAGCCCAGAAAGGAATGATACTCTTCCATTGATGTTTAAGCTTTTGTTTATCCTTATGGGTTATAGGTTATGTTAAAGTACTCCACGTGTCTCAGCGTCCTCCAATATCTCCCGCAACTTTCTATGGCACCCAAGCACGATATGCACCAACGATCTCGCCATTCGAGCGGTCGAAATAGAACCACAATACAACTCTCCCACAAACTGCAAGCCTAAACCTGTTACACTGGCCGCGGCTGGAATCATCGATACTGCAATGATACATCCTACGCGAAAATAAGAGGACACTCGTTCCATGCTTCATCCTTCCCCCGCGTTCTGGCCACTCGAACTCGAAGTTAACTAGTCATCGGCCAGATTAATGAAGAGGGCCCTCTGAAACGCTCGTTTGCCTGTCCGGGCGGATAAAAATATGTATTTCACTGAGACCGCCATTCACCAAACGATGACACTGTTCCCCATAGAAGGCCCGAGTCTTTCCTCTTCTCTCTCTCTCTTTATCACTCCCCCTCTCGGCTGAGGATTGACGCAGAAATTCTCCTTTTGCCCGTTCCGCGAAAGTCGTGTATCATTCAAAGAAACCCGACTCCTCCAGAGGCGAGAGGATCCTCCTCAGAGTCCTCCCATCCAGCCGAGGATTAAGCTTGCACTTTGTTGCTGCAAACAGAATATAATTCCTGCCCGATACTACCCCCTCCCCTGCGCCGGGGACGTTCGTATCCCTGGCGCTCGTTAATCTGTTGATGGTTAATTTAAGGACTCCTCGCGCGTCCGTTCCAAGGTGTGCTTAACTCAGCCGCGCGCAATAAGGGGAAAGGCATTCTCCGCGACTCGTAGATTAAATTGCAGAACGGGAAACGGAGGGAAGGATAATGGCGCGGTGTTTGACGCTGACCTCGCAACGCGCCTGCAGCGTGATAAGATGTCTGATAAGATTGCGCGAAGATGACTGTCGCCTTGTCGATTCTCTAGTGGAAGCTGGCAACGCATGACCTTTTTCAAAATTTCGGCGGGGCCTCCGGGGAACTCGTTTCTTAGTTTCTGTTAGACAGGGGGGCGAATTCCTTTATAAAGGAACTTCTGAATAGAATAATAAGATCTCGCATGTAGCAGCTCCTTCGTGGAGGTCCGTTTCCTGAAAAAGCGTGACGTTTCGTGGATTTCTTATTGCAATTCAAGTTGCAGGGTTTTTCTAGAAAGTTCTAGCGAAGGTTCAAGGGAACCGGCTCCTTCGTTTCTTGTTAAAAGGAAGTAGCAAGGGATCCAAAATATCCGTTTGCTCCGTTCGTGACAGCTCGGGCCCCGAAGACAACGGACAATCTAGACAAAGTAGCACGCGCAGTTCCTTACCCAGCAATCTTAGGTAACCACCAGGTTGCAGCAAACACGATTCTACAACTCGTGTATCGTGGTCTGTAATTCCACTGATTTTCCTATCACCTTGCAATCTGACGAGCCTAACAGACGCCAAATCACCTAGTCAAACAAACTAGCATATATGCAGCACGGTTCAAACAAGGAGTAACCAAAGCAACAGACCGATCTTCCCGCAAATCAAAGAAAATCCTCAAAAGCACCTTCCCCCCTCCATCACTGCGTGCTACTTCCATCGGTCCCAAACAAACAGTCCCACACTGCCGCCAAAGTCTGAGCAGCAACGAAAACGCACGGAAAGCGGCGAACGACCCACCCGCGTTTCCACGGCGAAACGGCGATATTACCGCGAGAAAAGGTTAATTTGAAGCAACAGTCCATCAAGATGCTGGCCACTGGAGGAGAGGGAGCCTGCAGCGGGGGGCGAGGTAGCAGACGGTGGGAAGGAAGTGCCGAGGAGGATGAAGGGCAACAGAAAGAAACGAGTATTCCCGTCTGGTGGGTCTTTGTACTCCCTGGGTCTGTTGGCTCTAGAGAGGGCCCCGACTGGCGGGCAGAACAAGAAGGACCCGGCGATACGTTGGTGTGCGCGGATTGTCTTGGCCCCTGGTGTGGCCACCCCGGCTCATATGAAACGGTTAATCTGACGATAATGCCGGCTAGCGAGAAATCTGGCCGACAACTGTCAATGGAATTCCGAATGGGCCCCCAGGAACCAGCAGAGGGATATATAATGATCGCATGCGAAATTGCGGTGGATCTTGCATGGGGCCCCGGCGAGATCCTCTCCGCGCTTCTTCCGCCACCAATGGAACAGCCTTTTCACCCGTTAGCGAGCCAGCCCCCTCCCCCCCCCCCCCATCTTGGGAGCAGATACGCTCGTCTCGTTTGTTTTTTCCTACACGATATTACTTGGACGAGAGTTTCGGGCCCTTTTCGTTTGACGGTGTTTGCCACTTTCTGCGGTTATCAGGCTTCCCTCGCCCACCCTCTCCGTAACTCCACTCTTTTTTTAATTAGCGATCTCTGGCCGTCGAAGGAGACGCGCTCTTGCCCAATGCCGTACGGTTAAGAGCGAATTTGGTAACAGAAATCGTTGACTGGTTCCCTCGATTCGTGGAAGTACTTGGCGGGGTTTGTTTGAAATATTTTGGTGGCCGATGCTTTGGAGATCCCGGGGGTTCGTGGACGACCTCTGTTTTGGAGCTTGGGGTGGTCTTGGGCGTGCTTGAGCGGGACTTGTGGCGCCTCGAGTATATAGTCGGGTGTGTATAATTTCTGGGAAATAAACGAACTTTTTTTGAGACTCTTCTTCAAGTATAATTTTAAAATAAATTTTATCTTGCAACTGTCATGTTTTTTTTGGGAGAAAGTTATTCCAATTTCAAGACTTAACATTTTTTGTGCATTGATGGAAAAATTATATAAAAGATGCTGTCAAATTTTGAGCAAATTTTCAAAACACTTTTCTTGGTCTTTTTTTTTAAGAGGTCTCCCTACTTTGATGACCCGAAAAGAATGCGATACTTGGGATTTTTTTAAGAGAAACCCTCAAATTATATTAATTAAAAATTTTATGTTTATATTTGTACATATTTAGACAACATTTAAAAAAAAATTAAATGAAAAACACTAAGTACCTAAAACTTTAAACGCGTTTTGAGAAAAATGATGTTTTTCGAATTAGTTAGGTTTATATCTCAAAAAGCAATCACCGATTTACTTCAAACTTGGTATATATCTTCAATAGAAGTCCCATTCTCGTTGGTACTAAAACTAAATCGGTTTTTGCAAAATTAGACTTTTGCAACTTAAAAAACCAGCGAATTTTTTGCAGAAATCTGTTTTAGACGCTGCCATTTTTTTTAATTTTCAGTATTTCTCATTTAATCTAGTTCAGGCAATAACCACACTCGTACAGATCACACAAATTTTTAAATTTTCTATTTCAGACAACTTCAACGGGCGATTTTATGCTAACAATGCGCAAATATGATTTTTGCAAAACGCTCTATTTGGAGCACTATAACTCCGGATATAACCACTATTTTTGGATACAATTTTTTTTTCATATTCTCTAACGACTAACAAATGAAGCCTCAAAGTCGGAAGTAAATATATTGAATGGTTTTGTTTTAAAAAATTCCCAAAGTAAGGAAACCGCTTAAGCTGATGTAGCGAATTTGTGGATGAACATGGAATTTTGCAGCGTAAGGGATCAATGAGCTCGATATTCATGTAAAATCTCGGCTGCTTTCATTCTTAATTCTGTGGTCTCTCATTCGGTAGGTCAGGCGCCATATGACAAGAGGCCTAGCATCAATGGAACCCCATGAAGTTGCGGTTTATCGGCGAGTTTCGTGAATCCTTGACTCCTGGCCCGCAGGTTCATCCTTTTCGTTCCTTTTTATGTAAATACACCGGGATTTCGTGCGGTGTTTCTCACGCTCCGACAAATGTCGTAGGCACTGTGGAATGAAGTTTCGTGGAGGTTCAATGGTCGACTGTTTCGTGTCTGGGCGGTGCGTCTTTTTCTCCATTTATGAATAATAGATTTGAATATTAAGTTCTTAGCTAATCGAAGCCCTGAAAACACTCACTGGTGATTGGGCTCTTCCACTGAAAAATACTTTCAGAAAATATTCAATTCTCCTCTGACATAAATCAGAGAAGTGAGAAGTCGTTGCTAATTCTATTTTTCGCCAAAGGCACCATCTCTTTTTACAACATAAAACACAGGAGCTTCGATCAACATACAAATAATAGGAATCGACGCACATTTAATTAGCAGGAATATTTATCAATATTATATTCAATTCTTCTCAATTACGCTATTTTGAAACAGAGAACAAATTCCCATTCCACTCACCATAGAAATTAATTCTAATCACTTAACGTCAATAGAAAGCTAATTCATCTTACCTTGCCCCACTTCGCCTACACTTGCCACCCATAGGACCACACAAATTTCTCATCGAGCCAATGGGATCGCAGCTGTACTCGTGAATCGCGGCGTATCGCTGGCCGAGGGATGGGAAAGTGAAACGTGAGTCCTACGCCAGTACATAGCAGGTCGGTTTTGGCATAGCAGGCGTCTACATCCTGTGATATTTTTACGAGGACCTTCCGAGAATCGAGACACTGCGTGGGGTGAACAGCTGAGACCGAATGATAAGACGGTCGCCAGGCTATATCCCACTTATCGGTTGCCCTCGGTGGAACGATTCCGTTGCAGCGTGTCCCTGACCTTCCATTCACGTCCGTTCGCCTTCCTTCTGTTCCTGCGTGAAATGAAATCTCGACAGATAGGTGCTGGCCTAATAACTATGACGAGAGCATTCAAAGGCGGCACTTTTAGAATTAACATTTCCCTCGTTCATCATTGTCTTCTGTTTTCACGTGGAAATCGATACGGACACGATCGAAGACGATTGAATGTTGGGCAGAGCAGGTGCAAGAGTTTTTGGATCTGAGAGTTAGATAGGGTTGTGAGAGTTGAAGTAGTACTGGGTTGAGTGTAACTTGGAGTTTGGGATTAGGTGAATGTGGAGGGTTTAAGGGTTTTGGAATTAGGATAGGGGTTGATAGGGTGAGGGAGGTTTGAAATAAATTTTTAGAAGCCTAAATCAATTCCTTTAAGAATTCTTGATCACTTTAGTCGCAGAAAATACTACTGTTTATATCACACACTTGAAAATTGTTAGTATTATTATCAATTTCGTGAAAAAAAAGAAGGAAGAAAATATTTACATGGGTAAGATTAAACTTTCATTCTTAAGGGAGCACACAACATTCTTCTTTGATAGTTTCAGTTCTTTAATTCTATACAAATTTTAATAAATAAAATTAGTCATATCAGGGTCCTCAAATTTTATACAAATTTTGATCCGTTAGCCAAAGGTACGTTATAAAAATGAGTGCAGCGATGCTCCAGCGTATTTGTTTGCCAGCTAATACGAATGCTCTCCCTGGCGTAATGGCAGCCCCAAAAAGCGCTCCATAATTATGCCATTCGTGTCGATATGCTGCGTGATTTGTGGTTACTCCGTGGCATTGCAAAACGATCTTATCACGAACAGACCACCTAATCACACTTCGTGTGTGCGAACCGTGTACACGGTGACTTTTTTTTTAAATAAAATGACTCCATTTTTAGAGATATATAGCGTCTCAACTGTCTAATACCTGTCTGATAAACTAATATTAATTTTCCACGATTCTCAATTTTTTCAAATTTCCAAGGAACTCGACTAACTTTATATTCAGAATTCGGACTTTTTTAAATAAATTGACTCCATTTTCACAGACATATAGCGTCTCAACATTCTAATACCTGTCTGATGAACTAATATTAATTTACCACGATTCTTAATTTTTTCAAATTTCCAAGGAACTCGACTAACTTTATATTCAGAATTCGGAATATAACAGAACTCAAAGTATATTAATATTTAAAAAGCTCAAAACTGGAGAAACGAATCTCAAATCTATCCCTCGCTATCCCCACATGAACCGCGCTGTAGTAGCTCCACTTACTCCTCCCAATCATGCGCAGTGCGCCCCTCAGCCTCGCTCGATACCCCGCGCTCTGCTTTACCCACAGAACAAACCAATTCCACGTGCACGTTTGCGCGACTGTTCCTTCTCATTTCGCCTGACTCATTGCGCCCCCCCCCCCCCCAAAGATCGTTAAGACGTCCCATGGCCTAAGTCCTAACAGTAGCAGCCATTCGAGCCTCGTATAATCGCGGGACTACAAGGCAGTAACGCCTGCAATTTACTCGGGCGGTGCTGACAATGGGAAACGAGTGGCCGCTCCACGTTCAACAATTCGGCTTTTCTTCCGGGGAACAGCCGGCTTTGAACATAAGGCGGCGGTCACTCGTTTCCTAGGGCTCAGCCTATTGAAAACGGGGTGCATAAGTACATCGCTGCAAGGCGCTGGCACAAGGCGCGCGTGCTGCGCGCGTGTCACCCCCGAGCCAGATGACTTCTAATTGAATTATCGTAATCACCGGAAGAAAATTTCACCCTCCCCGCATTGGCTTCCTGATGGCCATCCAAACGGTCATTAACATAACGTCGACTCGCCCCTGAACGTCTATACCCCCCAACATGAGTCTCCCAAGTCGCTATGGAACATGTGATTAGTTGCTTTTATTATTACTGTTTTTATATCGCAGTTCAGTCTTTGAATATCAAATTAAAAATGTGCGCTGCGTCGACTACGGTTGCTGAAATCGCGACGTATTTTATGATAGACCAATAGACAGTTAATCACTATAAGGATCCTGCAAGAAGTTTTGTGCGAGCACCCCGTGTTTACGCTGTCACGAAGCAAGACAATGAGCGCAGGCAGGAACGTCTAATTAAAGGAACATTTGGCACGTGCCTTTTGTGCGGTAGTAGCACGAGGCATATGCACCTCGTGCGTATGCAATGACGGGGGTAGGTAAGGTACACCTTATGTTCAAGACGGTTGCGTTCAAGATGGTGGCCCCGAAGACCGCTCGGCGGAAAGCTGTCTACCCTGATGTTCAATAAGAGTCGTTACTTGCCATCGAGCTGATGCTAGCGTGGCGCTATGGCCACGTTGCTCGAGAAGTCTGAAACTAGGGCCACTGATAGGTGGGATCTGGAAATTGTACCCTTTCCCATGCAATCATCTTGTTTCCTAAGGAAGACACAACATGGGAACTCGTTGCACAGAAGGGTTTGATGAATTCTGGGAGTTTGTGGATAGGTGGGTAAACAGAGGTTGCGTTGTGAATGGGAGTTAGCGGGTGGAGCATGAATTAGAGGAGTTCAAAAATTGGGAACGGTATGGAGATGGGATAGGGGATTCGGGGGTGGAGCGAGCAACTGCAAAACGGTTACATATTTTGAATTGAGTTGAATGAAGTGGTTACTAATATTTGTAAATGCACATGTGAGGAGTGGGATTACAAATTGTAGTAGGGGGTCTTTCCACTGTGACGTCCTCGGTTTGGAACTTTTTTGTCACAAAAAGAATATGTTTACTAAATGGAAGTTTTTTCTATTTAGTAATATGGGTTTTGGGAATACAACATTAATTTTTTTAAAGCTTGTTTGCGCCAGAATAAGACAAAACACATATTAATGAATATTCTTTTGGTGTCAAAAACAGTTCCAAACAGCGGTACCTTATCAGAAAGACCTTAACAAAAGTAGGCAGCAATCTAAACGGATTTCAAATTTATTCGGACCACAAGTCCGGAACTAAAAAACAGTCCTGTTTAACTCTAACCCCCTTATTAATAACTTCCTTTTCTTACCCCCAGGGAAGCCATGCGAGTAATAGGCTATTGGTTTCCATTTGTTTTCATTAAAACCTGCAGCTTTTCAACCACGTGGGGCCATTAAAATCTGTCATCCACTTAGCTCCCTAATTCAATCAACATTAAAACATCGTTACACATTTTTATTGACAGCTTGAAGATATTCAATAAGGGATGTTCTGAGCAACCATTAACTCCTTACGTTCGACTAAGATTAATTATATTATATTTCAACTACCTATAACAACAACCTCTCGATAAAATTACCTCACTCCAAACTCAAGGAAAAATATTTTCCCTAAAAACCAATAAACGAAAACTGCATCGACACTTCAGGAATACAAAGCCCGACAAAAATTAATCAAGCATCATCACATAAACACATCTACAAGCTTAGTTACCTAATTATATAATTAATCCCTCCCACCAATATAAATCACTGATAAATTACAATTCATCATTTCCAATGAAATATATCCGCCTCTGAATGCCTCGGTGTACTCAGGAAGCGGGCCAGGTGCCACGGGGCCTCTCCTCGAGTGCAGTCACCACCTATGGGACCAATTTCAACGTATCGAGGTCGTCGTCAGACGGTTCTTTGCCTCGTGCCCCACACCCCCTTCGAGAAACCGTTCCGCGCGGGGATACCCTACCGTTTTCCTTTCATTTCGCTTCTCCTCCTTCACCCCCAGCCCACTCCTCGCGGCACGAAATAGTATTACGTTAGACGATAGACGGCAGTCGATCGCCAGGTGTCCAAGTACTCCGCGCTACCCCTGAAACGCAGGTGTGCTGGCACGCGTTTTCGCCCTTCTCCGTCCGCCCTTCGCCCTTGTCTCTCTCACGACTCAGCGGTAGGATCGTGATCTCAAGAAACGCGGTTGCAGTCGTCCCTTCGAGGGTGCAACGCACTTATTACGTCAGTGGCTTCGATTGCCCACCGGGAATTCATCCCTCAATAAACATGAACCTAGATCTAACATGGCCTTTTCTAAATTCTTTTGTTTCCTTACACGATTCCCACGAGTTTCTTCGTGGCAAGTGCTTAAACTTATAAGCTTCTTTCGTCGTGAGGTCACAGATCCGAGAGTAGAACAGCTTAATTTACGCCAATAATTTTTCTATGAAGGACTACTCAAGTCTAGGCACAAGAAATATTCAGAAAATTCGCAAGGAAAGATGTCTTCGTCTGCGATTCAATTTTCGGGTGTGGCGTTTTCTCCTCGAAGTTCTTCCCCGACGTCCGCGGCGCCCGTTGATCCTTTATCGATCGAAAGTCAGTCGTGCCACGGTGGCCGAGCCACGACAAAGGCGGGGCAACAACAAAAGTCTAGCGTCTAGGCCCGTGCCGTGAAACACAAAGAGGGGCGAAGGCAGCTGCGGATTTTTATTCGGCGATCGTCTCCGCCGTGTATGGCTCAAGGAAGCGTGTATTTATCGAGTTCGAAGACCTGCGGGCGACTGCAGGACACAAGGAGTAGGGGGAGTGAAATCAAAAGGGCAAGAGGCACGAGGCCACGGGATTCGACGTGTGCATTGACTGCCACGAAATTTCCACCCCTGGACCACTACAAACGACCAGGAATAACGGTCGGCGAGGCATTCTGGGGATATTCATTCCGAAATTCACGCTTTTTTTGGGGGGTACTTTTTTTGTGGATTTTAAATCACTCACTGGAAAATGAATCGTACTGAAATATCAGAACAAAAATGGGGAAGGAGTATATGTAGCCACTGATTACATTTTCGAAATTCTAACTTCTACTCTAAAAACGCATAAATGGCCAAATTCCAACTGGCATATAAAACTACTTAGGGATGTTGATATTTTCAGAAGTATCTATCGATATAAATGGTATTGATACTTTTCAAATATATCAATATCGCATCTCGATATATGGAAAAAAATATTGATATATCGGTTTTTTTTTAAATTATTGAAGTAGAATTTAAACAAATTATAAGTTATTTTAATTGCGTTGATTAAGTAGTATATACAAAAAGTGTAAAAGTACAAAAATGAAGTAGGTCTTGAAACAAATTAAAAAGTACAAGAATTAATTAAACCAGTATTTTTCAGGAATAGTTTTTAAGAAAACACTTATGCCAAAACTAGAAGCGCCTTGACTGGGCATATTTTGTCACGGCGAAAATATATCGATGCCGATATGGAGATTTTAATATAAAACTATCGAAATATCGAATTGAAAAATATCGATATTTCGCGAAAAAAATATATCAAATATTCGATACATCGATATTTTATCAAAATCCCTACATCCAACACCCTGCAACTTCGACGAGAAATATAAAGAGTATTTAAAAAAAACAAACAAATGTGTCCAAGCAGTACTCACCTGCAATAAAAAAAATTGAAGCTACCAGCTTCCGAGTACACCTCGATTGACAAAATGAAAACTCCACCACCAGAACGGTTTAATGCACGGAGAAGTAATGTGCTATGCGGAAGCAGCAAAAGGTGAGGACACGGAATCTTCTCCTCAGGATACGTTACCCTGTCCAGCCCCCTGGCTCTCCCCTTGGCCGGCGGAAAAATAATTTCAAACAAGCAGAAACCGACAGCGACAGGCTGAAAGACGTTACACGTCGCACAAGGGTGATCCCTTAGCATGACAATGAGACATCTGCTTGGCACGAGCTCTCCGGCGAAGGGTGCGAGTCGCAGCCAGACCTGGCCACCAGCCACCCTTAACGAAATCGCCCCTGCTTTGATAATCTTCGACGACGTAACAGAGCAAACCGAGACCGGGCCGAGATCCTCGATGGTACCAACACCTGGTTCACATCCCAAGTTCGCCCATCTTGCCATTAGGCGACGTTGCCTGCGACGAAGGCCCCGCGGTACAAGCGAAAACATAGGGTGGCAGAGGTTCTTCCAGTTGCAGGCGATGATGCAAAGAAAAATTGGGGCGCAAGTTGGGGTGAATGTAATTCGAGAACTACCCTGCTTGTTCTAAAGGGTTCTGAGGATTTCCAGTAGATCTTTGAGGATTCTGGAGACGTAATTTATTTGTTGGTGAAGGAGAGGAAGCTTGAGAGTTAAAGGAATTAAGATGTGTGATGGGTTTTGATTCGTGAAACTAAAACTTGTGGTGGAAAATTTTAAATTATTTTTTTATAGGCTTGATCAGTACTTATATGTTTTATAATCAACCTGCAATTTTGTGTTTCAATTTTTCTTAATGGGAATTCTGAATATTTTGTGCGTGAGAATTAAAATTTTTTTGAGAGACTATGTGTTGTACCTATGTCCAAAGAAAGTGAAGGATATTTTGGGGACGTTTTCCTTCGTGGGAAGACCACTTCTATTTCCAATACGCGGTTTCGCAATTCTGGTGAACGCGTTAATGCTGCCGCGTAATGTTCCCCGTAACTAATTATAATAAGCGATAAGGATAAGAATTTTATGCATCCTCGACTGAGTCCACTAGCTGTCTTTAGACAGAGGTCACTCATTTCGTTTCTAGGAATACGCGATGCCCCATATGTAGGCTGTGAGAAGCTCGACTCGCTGATTCTGCGGAATTTTTATTTAGTGGTATTAATTTTAAGTTTTCGCAATAAATCGCGCGTACTATGAAAAATATGGAAACTCTAATATTTTTAGAGAATGGTACAGATTTTGTTTCTTCCAAAATAATTATTTTAAATAAGTTAAATCAATTCTACGAGGAGTACATAGTTGTGGGGTTATTTATTTATTATTAAAGATAAGTCAAAGGATACTTTTCGACATTGAAATGATAACTATTTTATTGGAACTTATTACAGTTTAATTGAAGACACTCGACGAGGGATTAAGAAATTTATTTCAAGCCTCTCATTTCAAATTTCTTATCCCAGATTTCTTTTTACCAGAGAACTCGTTCTAAGTTCCCTAGCCAGGTTTCTTGTTCGAGGAAACTTGTTTTAAATTCCTTGGTTTAACTTCCTTACTCGAGGGAATCTCGAATGTCGAATAACTTACACGTTTAATTTATTCTAAGTTCCTTGGTCGAGGATCCTTATTTCAAGGAACTTATCTCGTATTCCTTGTTCCAGATTTATTATTCCAATATTCCATTTTCTAGGTTCCACCTCAGCTTTCTCATTCCGGGCGATCCACTTTTACTTTTTCGTGTGTTTCATTTCGTGGGACGACAATTTTTTTTCAATTTCTCGATAATATTAAAACTTACCATTTTTTCAGGATGTGTTTTCACCCCTAGGACCATTTAATTACCGAAACAAAACATAGTTACATTATTTGCGTCACTTGAACAATATTCCTACAAAATTTAAAATATTTTTCAATCTTCGAGTTGCTAAACATCTCCTGTGAGACATTTTCCTCGCGTTCGAAGCACAGACGCGGCGTCGTCGTGGTTATTAAATAACATGGCTCATCTTCAGTGGCTGGCAAGACGATTCGTCTCTCAAATAATAACCTCAACGGTCCCCTGTTCTATATCGCTGCAAATGAAGGTGAAGTTCCACGCGGTGCGCGTGCAATTAATCAAATTCACGCCATATGGATGCCCCCTGAGCAGAGGCAACCCGCACTCCTTGCGAAGCTCGTTTCTCGCGCGAGACGAGCTTTCATTGTTCGGCATGGTCTTCTCGTGTCCCCGATAATGATCGTCCTTGGGAATGTGAAATGAAAACTATAAAATGGAGGAAAAATAGTGGGCAAATTTTGTGGTGCAAAATTCGTTTTATACATTTGTTTCAACCAGGCCTGTTACGAATATTCGAATATTCTACGAATTCAAATATTCGAATACCAGTAGAATCTGAATTTTAGATTTGAATAATTTGAATATTCGATTATTCGGTATGAATAATAAGAATAAAATTACTATTATTAATATTAATGAGCATTATAATTCAACATTTAAATATATTTCGTCCATAAATTTAAATAGAATTTATACCTTTCGTTTAAAAATTTATAACTTCACCAGAGAATAATAAACTTTCAAATATAATATTTGAAAGGCGAATAATTGTGAAGGCCAATTTGAAACGAACAGCACAATGAAGTGTGAAAAAAGATTTCGCGTTCAGATTCGCATCCGGGACGATCCGAAATTTGAAAACACTTTGAACTCTTCGAATCCTCCGAATTCTTCGAATACATAGAATTATTTGAATACTCCGAATTATTTGAACACTTTGAATTCCTCGAAAGCTCCAGATTATTCGAATACTCAGAATTATTCGAATATTCGAATCATCCGCACTATTCAAATATTCAATTTATTCGAATAATTCTACTATTCCAATATTCAATTTATTCGAATATTGAATTTATTCGAATAATTCTACGATTCGTCTCTAGTTTCAACGAAGGGTCTGGGTTTGGTCCAGGTGAATTTTATTCTGCACTAAATGATGTGGAGCACAGAACTGTTCATTATTTGAAATAATAAAAAAGAGTTACTGGGTTAGGTTGGTTTAAAAAGATGCCCCAACGTTCGTACATCAAAATGTTGCAGAGTTTTGTACAAAGTGTCCGAAAGTTGCAACCAAATCCAAAGAGCTATCGTTAAAGGTATACATGCGCTGTAATTTCATCGTCACGAGCCCTTCAAGCGCGATATGAATTTTTCATGATCCATACGTAATCAGAAAGTTATTCCGTACGTACCAATTAAGATGTTCACGCTTGAATCCCTTCCAAGCAGATCCCCAGATCGCACGTACGCAAGATGGCTATAAAAAACTCTCGTTGAATTTTAATTGAACACCGTTTAAAATTTAAATCGCCACAACCGCTGATCCGACCGATGATTGACCAGCGAGTCGCACTAATTGCGCCGTTATTTGTCTAGTATCCGTCTGCTCTCGCGGGGATTCATTCTTCTTCTGACGCCTGCGTTGGTTTGCCCATTGTATTTGCCCATAGCTATTACAGAAAGATTGTAATTTTAGAGGGAAATGGAAGCTACTTGAAAACTTTTTTAATATCTAATATCTGCTGTCACCACTTCTAGCACTATTTCTGCTAGATTTAGCACGAAATTTTCAAAGTAAAACTTTAGTAGGTAGTTATTTATAACTGAATTGAAAAAATGACACTCTACTCTATTCGCGTGTAAAAAATTTTCTTCACTTCGAAGAGAGGTGTGGATCAAAAATTCCTGAAGTGAAAATTCAAGTAAAAGTACTAAAAAATGTAGCAAAACTTCTATAAAAATTTATTACAAAATTTATTACAAAATTTATTATAAAATCACTTACAAGCCCAGAAAAAATTTACAGAAAATTGGTGAAAAATCCCGGAAAATTAGTGAAAATTGTATGCCCAGAAATAAGTCTACGTCCAACCAGGAACGAAGATACTCGATGCAAACGTCCCGTTTATATCAGATCTGCCCTGATTCCGAGCGACGAGCGACACTCCACTATTTTTCGTTTTTTCGACGACGTAGAACGGGACATTCGTTATTAAGATAAGCTAAGGACAGACAAATCATTAGAGGAGGAAAGCCGGGCCACCCTGTTTCGTTCTAGTCATTCGCTCGATCAACCGCTGATCGACGATTTATTATATCCAGAGGCGGGTGGAGACGTGGTTCGATAATTTAATCTCTCCCGGCTTAACGAGCTCCGATAAGACGTCATGAATCGTTTTCTCTTGAGCCAGCCACGTACCGTATTATCGAGCGGAAATATTGCTTTTCTCCCTGCGGCGTTGAAGAACTTCTGCTGGCAGAATTCAACAAGAAACTTAATCAGTGTTTCAGAAATTCTCAAAAATATATTCCCTCGAAAAATCCTATCCATTACAATACAGAAAAAATAACACAATTATTATTCCATCATAGATATCTAAATAATTTCCACCAGTCCTCATTTAAATCTCCTCCTCTCGCTGTTAAAAACAAAAAAAGGATTCACGATCCCCAATTAAGAAAATTCAGAGCGAAACGTTTGACGTCGCCACGAGGCTCTTCCGACTGCATTCTTCTGCTCGTTGAAAGCTTCTTCAGCTCGAGTGGAAAGCAAAAAAAATGAAGAAGAGGAATCTTATTTTCTTATCGCCCCTTTTCTTCCACTCTAACGAAGGACGTATTAATACGTGTCCGGTGGCCGCGATGCGTTACGAATTTAAATGCCACGGACAGAATATTATGCAACTTGGCGCGGACGTGTGTACGGGCAGCCACTTCCGCGATTTTCGTTTCGACCGGTGGATGCAAGCGCGTGCAGAAAACGAGACTGTGTCGGCAGCGCCGGGCTCACGTGACGGGCCGGTGCATCGCGTTGCACCGTGCTGCATATCGTCGGAGAATGTGCACCTCGTTACACATTCTTCGGCGGCCGTCAGTCTCGTCTTTCCTCGTCCACGAGCATCAATTCACTCTTTCCGCGAAATTTTGCGCAGCTTCTACGCGGCAGTCATTGCCACCTATGACGTCCTTTTTTAACCGACTTGAAAAAGGAAGAGATTCCACGTTCGATGTGTATGTATTATGTTTGTCCGCGAATTTCTTCATAACTACTGGACCGATTTTCGTGAAACTTATTGCATTTAGTTTGGCTTGAATCGACTTAAGTCATGGAGAAAGAATTATCAAAATCGGTTCAGTAGTTTTGATATTACACCGAAAATAAGATATCTGTTTCATTATTATTGGAATCTTCCGTTTCTAGCAAACGGTTATTTTTTTACGAGCAGTTCCTTTTGCAGGCCTGCGCATATTTTTTAAAATAAATGTAATTATACAACTGAAAGAACTAAAAAGTAAAAAAATAAAAAAATTAAAACCGACTTCAAAAAAAAAAATTTAAAAATTCACTGAAAAGTGAAAAATAAATTTTTTCCTTATTTAATCTATGACTCTCAATTTTTTTAAGCCGGCGCTAGATTTATACAGTGCAAATGATGAGGCGCTGACATAAAAATAATTGAGAGTTAGATTAAATAAGGAAAAAATTTATTTTTCACTTTTCAATGCATTTTTATTTTTTTGAAGTTGGATTTAATTTTCTTTTATTTGCTGATTGGTGTTGTTTGAGATGATAGCTGTGGTCATTAACCACGATAGGTCAATGCTGTTACGATCATTTAGTAGAAGTTTTAATTTTTCAGAAGATTCGAAGAAAATATCTTACGAAGAAAACCTGTTTCCTTCGGAAAACTATCAAATAAATGCATGGTGCAATATGGCAATTTTTCTCCACCTTCAATAGTTGCTCCTTGAAAAATCCGTCCCGACACGAGATATCCAGAGGCTCGAGTTTCGTTTAAATCGACCGCGAAATCGATTGCTTTCCAGCTTCGTCTTCGATCATCTCGGCGAAGTAAGTCGACAATTTATTAAGGGGTGCTCTAAGGGCAGAACCGTGACGCGGTAATTGCTGGTTATCGATAGCGTGTAAAAGAAACTGGAAAGGGAGGAATATAACATGGGATTTGCGAGCGTCCATGCAGGGGGCTGTATTTTTTACTGGATTAAGATGCAATCCCTCTCTTCTCCCTCCCCTTTTCCTGTTTTCTAATACGAAGAAGCTTTAATAAAATTTGGGAGCATTTGTTGGACATTAGAGGTCTCGAAATATACTTTTGATTTGAGTGCCACAGTTTTAAAGGAATCAGTTTTATTTAATTATGCTTGATCCTCGTTAAAAAATTCAATTCAAGTGCCTCAACTCTCCACCAATTCAGAACTACTTCTACGTCACACAGCAGAAATTTTTAACTCGTTTCTCTACTCTGTGTTTTGTCACCTCCTTCTGTCACAAAATGGGTCTCCCCCGTTCATCAGAAAATAAATAAACAAATAAAAAATTCCCCCACAGTACACATTTAAAATCCCCTTTCGGACTTCTCCACAAATTCATTCCCCCCTTCGCAAAAAGAACACTCGAAAAAGAGATTTTCCATTCAGATTGAAAGGAGGCATAGAATCTCAAGGATCGGCACAGAATTTTCATCGTCGTCCATCCACTATCTGCCCCGCGACATTCCTCTCTCACCGTTTCGCAGTGGTGCAGCGTCCACTGTAGCCGCTGATATCTTCATTTTATCCTATCATAACTCAGGCGACAGAGCTCGAGGATGGCAAAGCCGACTTGGACAAATCGCCTGGCGCGTGTTTCACCCTGACACAGTTCCTGACAGCCTCGAGTGTCTTCCACCCGAGACTCTCATTCGATTCGCGCGTTTTTGCCGCTCGCTGGGAGGTCGTCGCGGCCGGCGCGACGCCGCGTTCCCAGGCGTGGGCGTTCCTCGAGGATTCGTCGATACGCGACGATGATTGCCACGAACTGGACCGTCCAGCATTTTATCGAGCGGTATTGGATGACCATCTTCTCGTTTGCGTTCGTCGACGACGATCTCTTTTAACAACATTATTAAGAACATGCTCCTCGTCACCACATTTTGCGCTTCAACGTGGAAATTCCTAAAGAAATTTAGTTCTTCGCCCACAAAACGTCTATCACAAAATTGCTTCCTTCTGGATTCAATTTTTATTTTATTTTTTTAAAGTAAGGTAAGGTAAAGTAGGGTAAAGTAAGGTTAGTAGGTAAAGTAATGTATGTAGCTTGATGGAGGGTTTGAAATAGAGGGTGAAAATGCTCCACATGTGTTTCAAAAATTGCGAGGAAAAAATGGAAGCTGGGAAAGAAATGGTCATTTTTAAATAGTAAGAGTTTCGTAAAGTGGGGAAGAGGTTACGGGTTTATAAGAGAAAAATAAAACACGGGGCCATTCTCTTCGAAGGCTGATATTGTACGCACGTACGCAACCACCGCGCGAGCAGCAAATCGCGGGTTACGAGCCAAAGGAATTCCTCGGCTACCCCCATTAAGGCTGATCCTCGTGGAGCCGCAGCAGCGCTCAGAGCGGCCAGAGGGGGCGAAACCGAAAGGTTGGGGTCAGAGCACAGGCCTGGACCACGTGTACACCCACACGAACTCGCGTGGAACACGTTCCAGGCGATTGGCACGCACACCACCCCCTTCGTTCCGAATGCCGGCCAAAACGAAGCTTTTTGTTTTTGGTCGCACCTTGGTTACAGAGGAATTAACAGATTCGGCAATTCTTTCTCTCTGATTTGGTAAAATAGGTTCCTTGGACTTGACGAGGTACCCTGACACTTTGAGTCTGATTTAATTCTTTAAATTCCTCGGGGCTAAAACACGTCGACGCTAGGCAAAGTGGATATTATCGAGCATCCCCAATAATTATCAGACTTGATTGTCTCACCTTATGTCCTCGTTGCCTCGAAGAAAAAGGAGGAAAATAAAAGGACAAGGTGTATATGAAGGACTGCTTAAATTGTTGTATGGGAAGTTTAATTAAAGGTGGAAGGAAGTTTAGAAATAAAATAGGAGTTTAATAGAGACACACATAGTTGTAATCATATATTGGCAAATAAATAGTGGAGTGAAGTATCTAATTTTGGCAAATATTTTTGTGATGAAATGAAAAGGCTGACAAGAAGTCTTAATAATAACCTCACTGTTATGTATCCAATCGCAGTAACGAAATTAATTGTGCCTAGTGGTGAATTTTCTTAAGGATTTGTTTAAAAAGGATACAGGAATCCAGCACGACCGAGTGGTTAACGATTCCGCAGCCAATCGATACAGCATTTATTCTTCTGATTTTATGATACCAGTTAACAAAGTATTGGTCGTAGAGACGCAGCGCCAAGATGCACTGCTGCAATCCGAAGTCTCGTTTAAGTAACTTTTACGAGGCCGCGAGTCGCTCTTACAGAAACGAGCGAAACGCCATCATAAATCGGGCCGTAAGCTGATTAAAATTCTGCTCGCGAAGTATTACAAGGTAATATTCCCACAAACAAGATGTAATCGCGATTTCGTTTCGATTATTCCGACGCGGTTTAATGTCCAGCCAGTCGTTTAATGTCGCATCCTGTCACCTGAAATCTAACGAGCCCACAAAGTATGTCTCCCAAACACATTGCAAATCAAATTCACCATAAATTGCTCCAGTCCTAGGTATTTCACTATTATGGTGTTCTTTGGAAGAAACAAGCCTCTTTGAAGCCATCGTCAACATGGATAAAGCTTGAAAGCTTTTCTAATCCAAAGCTACCCATTTCAAAATACAGAAAGTTAGACTTTCACAAGCTAAAGTAGCAAAATATATGCATAAACTTTCGTTTATTTGTATCATTAATTTGTTCCTGAAATGTAGTGTAAAAGAATCATAAAAAGTATGACTCTTGATTAGTAAATAAGTCGAAACGCAACGTGCGAATATTTAAAATACGTGAAAGCCACTCCTCTAAAGAACCACCCAAGTGGGCCCATTAAATTGGACGCTAGCTATTAATCAAAACTGCAAATGCGTTCCCAAAACCCCTTCTCCCAACAGTGGCGGAAGCAGACCTCTGCAGACGGTAGTCTGACGAAGCGCGATCTACCTAACCCAGACCTAGTTCGAAGAATACATCCACAGAATCCGTGAGGGGCCTCAAGAACGAAGGCCCCGGGTGTCGCGGGTATCAGAGGCTCGAAAACTCGGCGGATTCGTGGCCGCCGCGACAAGGTCGCGGCGCGGGAAAATACCAGGCCAACGACGCGTACTCGATGATGGGAGCGCGGCGGGCCGACTAGCGGGGTGAATGCAAGAGGAAGACGACGACAGCGCGACAACGGCCGCCGAAGAGCGAGCAACGCCGAAAGACACCGCACGGCAACGGGCCTACAATAACAACAACAAGCGATCACGCCGAGTGCGAAAGCACCACGGGTCCGAGCGGACCCGACAGTGCGGCAGGTACCTACCCCGCAGGCATTCCATCAAGATGCTATCGAAAGTGGCCGACCGCGAGGGGTGGCGCGAGGGGGAGGCGCGACGGGCCCCGGACTCGAACGAGCAACAAAGAGGGAGATCTCCGCGGAGGAGGAGGAGGAGGAAGAGGAGGCCGCCAAGGGATATTAAAGGATGCTGTGCCGCCGACCGGGGGAAAAGGAGAGGCATCCCATGGCGCGGTGGGTCCCAAGAAGGATCAGGGTCGGCCGTGTTCGGGGCCCGGGCCCAGCCTCCCCTCTCCCCTCCCCGCGCCACAACGAACGCCCTCGAAAACGTGACTTTCCGGCCGGCGCACGCACGCTCCTTCTGTTGATACCTGTGGGACCGACGGGCCCAGCTTCCGTCAGTGACGCGATTTCTCTTGACGGGGGTTGATGGAAAACGATGACGACGGCGAGGGTCGTTGGCTCGTTACGGCGATCAATGGGCCTCGAAGGGTGACTCTGATGATCGTTTCTGAGCCATCGGAATGTTCTTCTGCCACAGGGCATAAGGCCCAAAATCTATACTCTCTCCCGAGCTGGGGGAAGGAGGTCGAGGCAGGATTTCCGCGCTTTTAAAGGGCACCGCTTATTACACACAGATTGGATTAAAGGTCTGCTATGTCGAGCAGAGTGGTAGGCAGTGGTTTGCGGGAGCAACGCCAGCGGAGAGGGGGGCGGCGGGGGCGAAGGGGGGAGGTAGGTGGTTTAGGTTGAGACAAGAAGAAGGAGGGAAAGGTATGCGGCGGGACCGTGTGTATGTACGTATGTACGCTTTCACGGTGTGCGTATGTAGGTGCACACCCGCGGAACCGGCGGCCCACCTTCACAAGGTGATTCACTGCGATCCAGTCGGGCTGTGCTCAACCATTACGTACTCGCGAATCGTCCCTGAAATGTTCGAGACGCTTCGACATCGCGCATTACCGTTCCCGGGCAGTTTCGACCCCGGATCGGTAGTAGAACGTGAATGTACCCCATTCAACGAACCTCAGGTCTATTTTCAGGTCAGACGCTTACGTGGGATGGGGGATTTAAGTGTTCATTTCCCATTGCAACTTCTATTCGAGTTCCTGTTGCAGTCTGTAAAATAATAGCCACGGACGCTCGATCCCGGTCGAGGTGCACGGGTGTGCGGGGCAATAGCGAGGTCCACGAACGCGCATGTGCGAAGGGAGGGGAATCCCACAGCGAGTGGGGGACGAGGATGAACTAGATTCGGGGTTTATGGGCGAACTAGTATCGGGGTACATCGGTATAATAACCTGTCGCTGACCCAGTTAACTTTTCCTACAGATGTCACTATTGCTTGATACATCTGCAAATGGTGAAACTAATGGAACTTATAGTTGTCTCTGAATACGTTTAATATATTACTACTAGCTTTACTACCTGACTTCGCCCGAAATTTAGATTCTGATTTTATATAAGAAATTTTTTTTATTTATTTTATTTACTTTTTTGTGAAAATAGTCACATTCATCTGGATTAGCCAGGCATAATGAGCTGGGACACATTTCGTGACCCACAGTTTACCTTTCGAAAGTTTTTGAGCGACAGACAAACACACAACCATATAAACTTTCTGCTTTATATATTAAGATAAAGGCTTGAGTACTAGCATTTTACAAAATCAGTTTGAAATCGAAGGGAACCACTTTGGATTCTTGCTTTATCGATAGATGAGAATTGATGGTTGCTCGAGGGATTGAAAACGGTGGGAAATACTTGTTTCATTACGAGTATGATACACTAGTGGAGAACCACGAAAGTATTTCGTCTGGAAAGACCCCAAGTTGGGTGAACTCGAGGCTTGGGGAGACTGTGTGGCTCTGGTTGCAGATATATCGCTGCTGCATGAATGGCATTCCGTCAGGTACTTTGGATTCTTGGTGTAGCATGAAAAACAGATTGGAAGCAAAGTTTGGGCGCCTTTAAACGAAATTACGATGGGGCTCTGAGGCATTTGAGACACTTTCATGAATGAAGAATAGGCAATTCTAAATTCGCTTCAGTCATACAGGTACTTTTTGTGTTGATACACCTTTCCCTACTTCTGGAAAGCTACGCAAGAGGTTTCGACTGTTATTCTAAGTTAAACAAAACAAGATTGCACTTCGTTTTTTTTTTATATCATTAAATGGGCAAAAACTTATTTCAAATTATTTAAATTTGTGGACGAAATTTTTATCTAAAATAATTTTTTGCTCATCTCTGATTGAATGCAGCGGTGTTTCACTCTTATTCGAGTAAAATTGTATTTGTGTTTTGTATTAAATATTTAAGTCAATTTGTATAGAATACTTAATGTTCAAAAATGCCTTACCAAATCCTCTTGATACACGATTAAAAAAATTGAGTTGTAGGGTATTAACATAAACAATGAGAGCAGATCAACCTTCCTGCTTCCATGCGAAGCAACTTTCCATTTCTCCTCAGTACCAACGCTTCATCGTTTAGCATACATAGCGTGCATAAATCATTAATCACGAATCGATAATCACGTTCACGGCGCGCCTCATATGCCTTCACCACCCACTTTGCGTTGATAGATCGAATATCCACAGCTCCCAAAGAGGTTAAACAAATCACGTCAGCACTTCCCATCTTCTTATAAGCATAGCAAACTTTTCCATAACTTTTATCATTTATTCGATCCTCCATGCTAAATTCAAACGATCGAAACAGAGATTTTCCGTTTGAAAAATGCATTCAATTCTCGAGGTACTTTCGGCTGCCCTGTGTCAGGGATCGATCGAGCAACGCAGACGTGTTTACAGTTCGATTGCACGCGCCTCGACGGTGCAATCTTGCGCCGAGGAACGAATGTGTTGGCCTACGAAGCAACGACGCAGTGGGAACCGCCTGAGGCGTGTCGGTGCACCCTGCAAAGGCTCTCAATGGCAAGAATGTAAAGGCCAACCGGTCCTCTCGAATCTGATCAGAATTTCGGCTGTACAATCGGTCTGAGAGTATCGTTTCGCCAGCCATAAACCTCGCGATACGTGCTGCACGTGTATCACCCACGAGTCAAGTCACTTCTAATCGAATTATCGTAATTATTTCATGACAAATTTCGGTCCTCTGCATCTTGTTGCATCAAAGACTTCACGATGACCATTTAAATGGTCATTAATGTAACAGCAACTCGGTTAATGAATGTTTCTTGCGTGCCCCCCGACATGTGCCTTTCAAGTAGTTCTGCAACATGTTAAGGGGTTACAGAGGGGACATTTCTTAAGATATCAAATTTCTTTTTAGAGAGAATACAGCTGAATTTATACACAAAAAGGTATGTCTTATTTTTTAGGTATAGTGGCTGTTTATATGAGAATAAATTCATAAATATGGCCATATTTTCGGATGTATTAAAGGCATTTAACCCCTTAACTCCCCTGCTTCAAGATTTTTCTAAAGATTCCATGCGCCAGAGTTAACGATGAAATGGTACCTAGAATAATTAGTGAAAGTTTAAGTATTTTTCTCCCTCTTTTTGCTTCGGGCGAGTTCATTTCCTGTTTTGCGCGGAGGACACATCCTCGGTGCTGATAATATGTAAGGGACAATTCCACTACGTATGTATAGCATTTCCCCTATTTATAAAAGGCACGACTGATTACGAGATAATTGCAACGTTGACTCATAATTCCCTTTAATTTTGTAAGATAAACTTGGAAATAAGACCTTTTGTATGAAACATTTATTTTCACTTCAATTTTTCAAAAAGGAATTAAACCTATTTCGTAATGTTTTCTGTCACTGGGAGATGTAATTTAATATTATTAAATTGCTCCAAGGTAAAAAATGGAAATATGCCCTTTTGAAAAATCACTCCACAGTTCTACCGTTCGCAAAGCTCAGATTACTGAAATCCTCCCAAAGCACGTGTGACGTTGCGCAATGAAAAAGGACCGAGAGGAATTGGGAAAAATTCGTGGCACAGGGGGCAGCGTGGTACATGTATTAAGAGATGTGTAGCTGGAGAGGTACAGGTCGTTAGTGAATTCCTGGTAAGGATTTAATTTATTCAGACGTGGCCTCGCGAACTGATTCACATGTGCGACTCGGGTGTTTAAAAGCCTCGGCTGCCGAGTCACAAAACAAACAGTCCAGTCGGTATTAATTCTCGTTAGTGCGCCCCCCGTTGCAGGATTACCGATTACTTTTCCGCGATGGAGAAAAAGGAGGGAGCCGCGGCCGCTGGTTTATTGAGATCCGCGGCGAAATATATCCACGACGCTTTATACACAGTTGCCTGGTCCCGGGGCAGACATTTTTCTCGTTTTTCCGTCTCCCGAAAGATATCGCCTCGCGCGCCCAGGAAATTTATGCGGATCCTTCTCCGTTCTTCCGCGTGTGCCGCGACAAACTTCGATAATTCTTTCGTATCGTTCGAGGCCCGCTCGAGATTAATTGCTCAATGAGCCGATGCGTAGGAGGGTAAAGTTTAAAGTAATTCAGGTCGGATGGGAGAAAAAAAGATATGCTTCATTTCTTGCTTTTTCGGGCTTGGTGGGTAATAATTAATCAGAACGAGGTATATCATTTCCAAGGCGATCAGCTCTGTATGAAACAGTGCCAACGATACTGAATATTAACTTTCTCCGATATGAGAAAAATAAGAAGACAATGTTCATTCCATTGGAATCATAATTTTTGGTGATTTTAATGATAATTTTCTTATTAACAATATTCTATCCTCTTCCATGCTCCCCTTCCTTCAAGCACGCAGCACATGCATATACCCCCAAATAGTCGAAAATAAAAATTCCAAATTTTATAATATATCTCTTCATTTAATAAAGTTATAAAATATTCCTCGCGGTTGTACCACCTAGATAGTTTAGGTATATATCTACCGTACCCCACCTCTGTATTGTTATATCCACATTTAAATAATTCCTCATAGGTACAACTTTAGTGCAATAAATTCATACAACGTTATTCACACCCCCGTAAATAATAGCTCAAACATCAATCCCACAGTACACGAAGCACAAACTCAAGTTCAAGGAGCAGGTCTCAGAATGTCTCGGGGCAGCTGGAACCCAGTACCGTCTAACAGAATCACCACCCACCCCCGCCGTTTCCCCGCGGAAATTTTTAATGACGCGTATTGACACAAAGGCAGACTCACTGTCTGTGGGCCTCGCAGACGGTGATAATTATTACCGTGAGAAACGTCATGTATCACCCGGGGCGACCCACCTTACAGGAGATGGTGCCGATGCGCATGGGCAGTGGTGGTGGCTGGTTGCATTCAAAGGGGCCTCCACCTCCTACGTGGAGGAGGACAAGGCGTCAGGAACGAACGGGCGCAAAGGAGGGTGCGGGAGAGGGAAGGAGACGGGTTGAGTAGGATTCGGATGAGGCAGCGCTCGAAGGGATTTGATTTACGCATCGGGTCATTAAATCGGATGTATTGTGCGACAGAACGCCGCCCTGGAGTAACTTTCAGGATCCTCCGCGAGCTCTTAATTACTGCACCATGCCGACACTGTCAGTATCCTCGGTTTAATCGCTCGGACGTGGTTCGGGAATCTCGGAAACGTGGAGCAGATCGTTGCCTTTGGGGTGGTGAAGGGAATGGGAGAGGGGGAAAATGTTTTTTTTTGGATTTGAGCTGCCTGCTTTCGAGATGTGTTGACTTTTCGGGATGTCAAGTTAAAGGGACACGAGGGTTTGCCATTTTGGGTATTTTTGTTTTTAAGGGTGTGATTTGGATTTTTGAGGTATCAAGAGTGGTGGATTTAGTAGGAAGGTTCACTCACAATCAGTGATGAAAGTTTACGTACACTGATCTTCATCAAAATGTGACTAACTGAATTATCAAAACTACGGTATTAAGAATTTCTCCTTAATTTCTACTCAAAATATTTCACACCTATCGTTCACTTTCTTTTGTTTTTAAAAAGAGCCACATTTAAATCCACACCGTCGATTAATTCATCCACTTTTCATTTACACTGCAAATTCCACTCCCATCCTGTACGACAACGAGCACAACAGACACTCCGCAGTACGTTCATTGGTCGAGCATCAGGCCCAAAACTTTCCCAGAGAAGCAACCAACCACTCTACGCGTGCCACGCTCGGGAGTGTCCACCCCGATCGCGACACACATCGCCGAGAGGAAAAACCGCGCGGTCGAACCGCGCGCTATCAATCCCCCTCCCCGTCAGAAAAAGCCTCTCCCCACCAGAAATTCCCACGTGTCCGGCATTCGAATTCCAGGGGACCAGGAAGATGCCAGGAAGGGCCCACTTAAGAGTGAAAAAGAGAGGCAGAGAAGGGGGATGGGAGAGGATTCGCGACGAAATAAGACTGCGGCGAGAGTGGTACACGAGGACCCACGGCGGAACTCATTTTAATTAGAAGGGGTCCTTCGCTTTATCGAGTTATTCCCCGGGCCCGTGCGTCTCTCTCGCGCCCTTCCGCGGCCCGTTTCGCCCCCTCCACCGCCCCTACCGTCCCCTCCCCTCCCGTTCTGATCACGGGCCCCGTCCATGAAGCCAGCTTGGAATGCGGTTCTACGGGCCCACGGGGATCGTGGTCGTGGCTGTGTGCACCCGCAGTGTCTGGGGGGGAGGGGTGTTGGAGTGTGCGTACGCAACCGTGGCCACGTCAAATCGCGCGGCGATCGGCGACCTCGTATTTTTTCCAAGCTTTTGCGACCGTTCGGAAGACCGTCGGTGGACGGGGCCTGACGGGGCCTGACGGATAGGAAACACGATGCTGCGTGTCTGTGGCAATGCGCCTCGCAGAGATCATAGCGGTGTGAAGGCAGCTATATAGTAGTGAAATCGGTAGCGCCCTTGGGCCTGTTGTAAAGGGCCCCGAGGACGTAATCAGCATGCTTTTTGGCCATTAGCGTTGTAACGTTTCGGTAAATGTAAGGGCGGGAGGAAATAAGTATAGTCCTGTTACGAGTGGCCAGAGAACACATATGGCGGCTTGTATCCTCAAGAATATTACTTTACACGCCACTTGAATGGGCCCGGAGTTATTTACTACGTCTTTGCAAGGCCCAATGCGTACAGTTTCCGCGAGACTCGGGGGTGGGGGACCACCTCCAACCTTCCACCGTAAATCTGACACTCAGCAAGCCTTTCAATTTCTATCAACCCTTTCGTCTCGTCACGGGGCCTGAAAAATCCGAAAAGTTTACCATCCCTTTAACTGCGCAATCACCTCCGGGGGAGGGGAGGGCCTCGACTTCTTTCAAGGAGGAGTAAAAGCAGAGAGCCTTGTCCTTTGCAAGCCTCGCGCTCGCTCCTCTGTGTTCCTTTTCGTCTGGATCGGGCCCCGTTCCTTTTGGGCCTCATCCTCGGCCCTCCTGGCTCCTCCGTTAGCATTCCTTTGCCTATGAGGGGCGAGAAGGGAGGAACGGGACCTCCGGAGCGGCGACCAAGTCCAGGGAGGTCCTTCCTTCCAGGCCTCGACGGTGGAAAGAACCGAGAGAGAAGAAGGAAGAAGGGAACGGCTCCTTGGGAGGATCAAAGGATACGGCTGGATCCTTTTTGCTCCGTAGGGATCGGCCAACGGGAGAGGGCCCAGAAATGCTGAGCTCGGGTTTCGGGCCCCGTTTAGAGGGAACGCTGGCAAGGTAGATTGCGAGGAACGATCGCGCTCGCGGTGCTTGTTTCGGGGCCCCTGATGGTTTTTGGAATATGGGCCCGCTTGATGGGTCCGTTTCGCCTGGCTGGAATTGAAAGCCGGGCTTTAATGGGAAGCCTCGAAAATTTGCGTCCACTTCGCGATGATGGCGATCGAACTTGGGTCAATATGACCTTTCACGTTTTAGTGTTCCAGGAATTTCCAAATAAGTCCCATTCTTCCTAATCCTCGTGGGAATCTTATGAATCCACTTTGGGTGGCTGTTGGAAATTTGCATACGATTGGTTTGTGAAAATCTCAGGTACAAATTGGTTGAATGTTACAATCGTGAATTTGGGGCCCTACATATATCAAAAATACTAGTCGGCAGTCACAAAAATGTTACTTGAGCAAAGTAACTTTGATACTTGACCTTTAATTTGTTTAATGGTATTTAGGAGTATGTTTAACGAAAATTAATTGAATAATTCCGATTAGCAGTTGGTTGGAAATGTTAAACTTCCATTTGGAAACCTACGATATATTAAAATCTTAACCTCACCTTCAGCAATCTTACATTTAACACATAATTCCATACAGTATGGCACTAACTATATTCAAAATTTGAATAGAATCGCTCATCCATCCTTCACGCACTCCCCTAAAATTACTCCCAGCGACGTCAACCACTACCCCTTTCTTCAACGTCCACCTATATACCCCAATCAAAGCAATCTTCCATGTACTTCACTCCCGAGCCACCCAACGCGAAGCAGAGTGAACCCCCGAACACTCACGCTTCGCGTGTCCAGCGCACACACCCACAGAATTCCTCGCAGAACACGTGCACCGGCGATGTTCGTTGACACGAACGCCTTTCACAGCTTTCGGAGTACCTAACCCAGCGCTTTCGTTCCGCGAAACGCTTTCGGCAGGTGGATACGAGAAAAGTCCCCAACACGAGTTTCTCACGCACGGACATGTAGCACGCGTGAGCCAGCAAATCCGCCACGGGGAGAAGCTGCGCGCTAATTGAACCGTATTATCGAGCCAATCATATCGTTCAGAGGGGCCGCCTATTTACATACATGCGAAAGCCAGCCCTCTGAAACAGACGGAATTCGCCGCGTCGATACTTAAACGGCGGGGCCCTTTTCACGCACGCGTTTCGTTTTCGGTCTTCCCACTTTCGGCCGGCTCCTTCTTCTCCTCGCGTTGAACGCTTCCGCCACGAACAATCGCCGAAGTACTTGATTAACGTGATCGTTCTGGCGGCGTCATCCCCGTGCAGTTTGGCAGCGTTCGCCGAGGGAATGTGGATTTAGTGGCGTGGTATTGAGATAGCAATACTGACAGGGGAACATGCGAGAGTCTGGATGATCAGATAATTACGAAACCACCGGGGATAAGAGTCTGGGAAGAAAGCAATAGGGCTGCTGTAGAAAAAACAATTCATCTTTTTTTTTTATTATGTTTATCAATTTTTATCACATTTCTTAAAGTATAGAGGGGGGCGTGGGTTCCTGTCCAGATGCAAAGTTTATTTGATTTATGAAAATTCAGCAGGGTTTTTGTTTCAGGGGATGAAATCAGCCCTCCACAGAGGGGAATTGAATTTTTATTATTTTCAGGTAGGATTTAAGATCTTACTCTACTCCTCAAAGAATATTTAGAATTTAAACTTTACCCAACGATTTTATTAACATCTTAAGAATAGAATAGAGGTTCACATGTGGTACCGTTTCATGATTTTTTTACCTAAAAATTTTCGTATTTGTTGTTTTCATATATTATTCAAAATATCACAGTTTATAGTTTAATGTTCATAAATTTCTATAAAATAAAATGTTCTCAAAAATGTGTATAATTCTTCTTGGTAAAAATTATGGCTCCTTAAGAAACAAAAATTTATGCATATGTGGCATGTGCTTGTTTCCCACTGAACCCCTCGAATTTCAAACAGACGAAGCTGAAAATTCTTAAAGCACCATCGACTAAAATTATAAATCTTCTTAGGCGATATTCCCTCAGTTCTCTACCCTCCAATTTCTCAAACTTCTTCAACCACCCCCGCCCAAGGTGTACCAGGAAATATCGCGGAGGAAGCACGAAGCACTTCCACGTGGAAAAAGAAGGCTCAGAACCACCCCCTTGAATACAAGGACCAGAAGACGCGCGGTCGGGACCCTTTTGAAACATAGTCTCATTATTTGCAAATCCGATAAATCTCCCTCCTGTTGGCCAGGATTCCACGAAGTTCGCGGCAAGAATCGGGGCCGCAGAGATTACTAGCACGGGGATGGAACCCGAGAGGGAATCGCGTGCGCTGCGCCTCGTGGCCATCTTCGTTTTGGGCCCGGGCCCTCTACGCTTCGATCCTCCGCCCTTTCATTCGTCGGCGAGGTCCTCTCTGCTCCTCGGTTCGCGGCGGTTCCATCACGCTCGGCTCCTCCACTCCCATCTGACAGGTAACCCACCGCGCTCTCAGGTGGAGAGATAGTGGAAATATTCGAGGTCAAGGTCGTCAGCGAACGTGCTGGGCGATGGCTCGTATTTGTGGCTGGCATTTAGACGCGTTGGATGTTGATGATAGGGGGTGAAGGGTGAAAGGAGTGTTCCAGGGGTGAGATATCTTGCGGGATGATTCTGGAAATGTTTGGGGAAGTATTCAGGAATCTCAGGTTTCCCATTTCTACAGTACTGAGGGTGGGGTGGTATTTAAGAAGAGAATTGGGGATGAAGTTGATTGATTTTGGAATACTTGGGTAGGGAGACTTTCCGGATGTTTACTCGTAATTTAAAGTTTAATTAAACGCTTTAGTTTCTATAGTGACAAAGAAGTCATGAGTTAGAGGAACAGGAGCTGATTGTTGGGTTTGAGATTAGACAGAGAGCTTGTTTGGTATTTCTGGGAACCCTTGGAAATTAATATTCTGTCGATTAATTTCATATAGTTTTATTGATAATTTGATACCTATTAGTTTTGATGATAATTTGGTGTACCTGTTTTCTGTAACTCTTATTTCAGAAGCATAAAGTACCAATCTCTGTTTCGCAAAGTCCCAGTGTCCTTTGATCCCACCTTGCATAATTCTCAAGAACTTCTCTTTGCCATCTCAGAATATTCCTCTACGAGCAGTTCACAGTGCAATAGGAACCTACTTCTAATACTTCCACGCAAACTTTCCGCGGAAGAAGCTAATCAGATCACACCCCCAAGAGTGTCAACAAAAATCCCCTCGCTGACCCAGCTTAAAGCTTCTCCTTGTTAAAACAATTTCCCTCAACACTACGGTCAATCTCAATAGCACTACACAGATAACCCGCATGAAGCTCCGACCAGGTCCTCAAGATCCGGCCACGTCCATGCTCCCATCTCTTAGCAGAGATTCCACTTAATGACAAAGGAAAACTCAGTCGTGGAAGACGTCTGGGCAGCCTCCTCGTCCAGGTCACTCGTGTAAATAGGCAAGATCCTCCGTTGGACTAACCCAGACCTGTTTGTCTCGATGCAAACGATCGTGTGAAAGTCTCGCCGCCTCGTTAACGCCACCCTCCGCCAGACTCCGCGAAGGATGACCGAGGGGGAGGGGCCTTTTTAACTCACGGGGGCCCAGAAGAAACTGCCAGCGGCCCGGAGCCGCGGGGAGCAGAGGGGGGCGAGCGGTGCTGGGAAGAGTAAAGATTCCGTGGAAGGAAGAAAAATAAACGGACGGAGACCTCCACCAGCAAATTAGCTACTTTATCAACAGCCAGCCGCTTTGTTGCGAGGTCCGTCGGCGAGGCGAGGACACTTCGTCCCAACTTCAGTGCCTATTGGTTCATCGTTCTCGCTTTTTCTGACTTTCCGCCGATACTGGGTCCCCCTTGAGCCGCTAATCCCGATCGGGTTCAGACTTTGGTCTCTGTCGACGATGTTAGCTGCTTGGTTGCAAGTTTACGCTTCTGCGAGGTCTGCACTGGGCAAATGGAGTCCAAGTTAAGACTCTGGTAGCTGCGACGGTTGGAGAATGCGAGATAAATATGGGGAAATTTAATTTGTGTGGAATAGTGTGAGAGAGAAAGAAATCTCTACGTAACATTCCTGACCAATCGGACCAATGACTCTAACCTCCCAAAATATCCAAAATACCGCAAAAATCTCACACATTCAATATCCTGATAGCAACTTCATCCTGCAATCTATAAACATTACATACCGACCCATCGAAAGTAGAAAACCATCAGCCTGACATCATCTAGTTACCCAAATGAATCGCCCATGTCCCCAAGAAGGCAGCATTGTTAAGATCGTCATTGAAGAGATCCGCGAAATCGTCGATCGAACTCTCGCCAACGTCTCGCCGTTCCCGGATGACATCCTCCGCTGGCCAAAAAGAAAACATTCAACCACGGGCAGAGGGAATGAGTCAGAGGTTAATAAAATCGACTGGACCCGAGGACTCGGCCAGAGAGAGGGAGGCGGTGCTCGCGGGCATGGGAAAAGGCCAGCAGATTCATTGACTGCCGGGCTCTCGAGTTGCCACTGGGCCCCCTCACCCCCACCCCCATTGTTCCATTAAGCTGCGCGGAGGAGTGACACATGCCACGGTTTCACGTGCCACCCGGGCACATCGCTTTTTCCACATTTCAGACGCCGCGATAGCAATGACCAATTAACCGTGACCCGCCATTCATAGACGCGCGAGATGCTAATTGCGTAGGGCTGGCTAATTGCCGCACGCTCCTTGGTGTATTCTTGGAGACTGGCCTGCCTTAGTCGGTCGCACTGAATATATGACCAGGCTTCTGTTGGCTCCGAATCATTGGATCGCTCGCTCTGACAACGTCCGGTCCGCAGTTGCTCTCCAAACGCGTTGACCGTGTTGATAGCGTTTTTATTTTGAGGTGCACTTTACTATTATTCGAATGCGCTTTATTTCATAAATTATGAAGGTCGAACGTGGGTTTCAAGAATCTATTGAAAAAGAGTGTGTTTTGCTACTCGTGACAGCGCGACTCCAGTGGCGCTAGTGTCGCTCTCGTTCTGACACGTGCGGAACGGGCTTTAGTCCGGCGCGACGCACTGCGCCGACTTTCGAAGCCTCTTTTCCCACGACCAGGACCTCCTGCGAGAAAATTCGATGGAACAATTTCGACTCATTTTGTCCATTTCTAGCTAAATAATTTATAATTGGAATTAAAAAATGTAGATATGTAGACACTCCTCAGTAATATCAATAGGAACACTGGCTACCACTTAAACGCTACTTGAAACACGTTTTGTTTCCTTTTTAATTGACCAGTTAAGCAATTAAGAGTCTGTAGTTTGTGACTAATGATCCGTGACAGAAGCATTGGTATTCTAAATAAACGACTACAAGGCGCACACCTGAATTAGTGCATCGTTAGAATTTTGAGGAAGTCATGATCGAGCAGAATAAATTAAATAATTCCAATTTAATATTCTAATATCGTGTCAGCAGAATCCGAGGTAAATGAATGTCATTTAGCACACCTGATTTAAATTCCCTCTGTTTTCTTAAATCTCCAGTTGCTAAAAATAGATCAATTAATTGCATAGGTTTCCATAGGTTTCCCGTCTACCAAAATGGTCCCTGAAACGCATTAAAAATCTCATATGGGAAGGGGTGGGTTCCAAAATACGCGCCTGGAGGAAGTATAATTGGGCCTATCGTTTTTAATGAATTTTAATGAACGCTGGCTCGCGATATTGCCAACGTTAACGCGCGCTGCGGCGAATTGAATTCTTCGCGTGCCATTCGAGCGTCTGACGCGATTGAAAAATCGCTCTCGATTTTCCTGTGTTTCTGGCACGCGATTCGTCGCGACAATTAATTGGAAACATTCCCCTCGGCGAAGATTCATGGTAATTAGGTACTATTTATCGTTAATTATTCTATTCCCTTTCTGGAAACTTAGTGCGCGATAAGTGATGATTATTGATGATAACGCGATGATTCGTGTGACTTCATTTCGCGTCGATATTTTAGAAAGTGGAATTTACTAACACGAAACTGCTTCGCTGTCTCAGCAAGATTCATTTCTCAAATTGTATACAGAATTCAAGCAAATTGTCAATGTCAGTCAAACAGCCAGTTTGTCAGCTAAACCATTAAATATAAATGAGGAGACGTAAATTATCTAATTGTAAGTAAAAGACTGAGTAATGAGTATTCTGCTGAGTATATTGATTGTGAGTAAGATTGCTATCCTAGCTCTCAAATAGATTGACTGGCTGGTGGAGAGAGAATGACGATTGACGATGGCCCTTAGTAACCAGATTCGTAAGCTTGATTCTGTGGGAATTTGTACCTTGGAGTGGAAAGTGCGATGAGTCAGTCGTATTGAACAGGAATGCTATAAAGCTCTTATCAGGGGAACTATCTTAACAACTAACTATTATCGGCTGAAAGCTGGTCGTCCAACGCACCATGTAAAATTAATCTTTTGACCTAACAGCGAGCAGAAGTTTATTCAAATCGCTGGCCAAGAGATAAACAGTGCGAGTTTCACACGCCAAGACGGCGACGGAAAGATCTCCTTTAAACGTTTGCGATGCATAATGATCCGTAAAACAGCATGCCGCGGGACCATTTTGGTCCCCTCTCAAAGGTGGCAGTCCGTTTTCGATATTTCGCGGACGACTCGCCGCCCGGCGAATTTAAATAAGCCCCCTTTGTCTCTTATCCCTCTGCGTCCCACCTCTTTCGCCTCTCGTAACCGCTTTATTGTCGGCCGACTTATTTCGAGCGATTACGCAGCTCCGTGTTGGCCGAGATGGAATCGCTTCCTCGATAATGCGATCAACGACGGCTTTTTTTGACGAAGAACGCTGCGACGAATTGCAGGTTCGCGGAAAGAACGGGTGCAACCGCATTCCCCGACCGCCAGGATCCATGATCCAGGAACATCTCGAGATGTAACCAGTTGGAAGGGTGTCCTTTTAATCCAGCGCGACTGGATTGTAGATGAAATTCAAATAGCGATGCAAATGATTTAACTAACTACCATTACAGAAATTGATAAGATTTTGCAGATCTTGTTCTTGCAAAATACTTTGTAGTCGTTAAGACAGTTGGTTTTGATCACTGACAAATTCACTCTGAAGTATTTATTAAAAAATGGTAGGGTAAGGCTTTGAAGTTATTTCTGACGTTAGTAACATCTAAAATTTCACTGCAAAATCATCTCTATCTATTTGGATGTTTAGAATGATTCGAGAAAATTGGAATACGCAGTGCCATTCTGACATGTGTGAAACAGGCTTTAGTAATGAATATAGGCTTCTATTGCAATGGATAATATTCTATTATTAAAGTCATAGAATTTATTCACAAATTCAGTATGAAACATTTCATTCGCCTAATCTTGACGATACAACCATTCTGGTCTGCGTGAAACAGGCTTTAGTCAGACACAACATACTGCACCATCTTCCAAAGTAGTTTCTTTATTTACACAGAATGAATTGCACGATTTCACACAGTGTGATTTACAAATCTAATACAAGAGAGTGCATTCGCCTAATCGAACTATCACGACTCAGCTGATCTAGTGTCACCCTCATTCTGCCACGGGCGAAATGGGCTTTACTCCAGCGCGACGCGCCTCATGGATTTTCAAAGTCTCTTTTCTCGCGATGGAGACGTCGTACGTGAAAACTCGATAGAACAATTTCGATTCATTTTTTATCGTAGAATCTGTACGTCCACGGTCGAGGCTCTACTTCCATCGCCACCCTGTATACACCGCGTCTTCCGTTTCCCTTTCCCAGGGACGGCCTCGCCGGCGTTTGTGGTCCGTTTCAAATATTAGCCGTCCACTCGTGGTATGCGTGATACCCCGGAGTGCGTTTAAAATATTGAAATAAGATGCTCGTACGCCGCTCTTGGGATTCTTGCCCGATTCCCAGTCTCTCCCTTGGCCATTCTTTCGGCACATTCTTTTTCGTGGGCGCTCGCGCTCGCCACTTTTCCCTCCTCCCGTTTTCACGAGCCTTTCGGCCTCCGATTTCTTCTCTTCCTTGCCGGAGAAACGTATTTTCTTACCGCAATTCCATGAACCATCAATCCTGCACATCGGTTTCTTGCTTTAATATTTCGTGGGTGATCCGTTTTCCTCCCCTTCTTCGAAAATAATTGTGTTCCAATTTTTTAGGGAACACTGAGGAATATTGAGAATTGGAAATGTTCATGCTGCCACAAATTGGAGAAAAATTTTAAGGGGAGATGAAGAACCCCAATTTTATACAGTATTTATTTTACTAGATTTTTTATTAAAATTCCTACCATCATTTTTAATTACGTTTAATACATCTTTAACGAAAAAATTCCTCCCCTTGGGGATGAATAAATCCACACTTAAGAAATATTAAAAACTGGAGATTTTCTTCCAAATTTCTTCTTTTGCGAACTGACAAAGTCTAATTATATATTAATTACTACTTCTCGTGAAATGGAATACTTTCAATTTAAGCAAATATTCATTTAATGGTGAGAAGGAAAATTCATAACTTTCTTTTAATGGTGAGAAGGAAAATTCAATAGGAATGATACAGAGGAGGTGAGCTGTGAACATTGTCTTTCAGTCCCTCCTTTCTTTTTAACAAATTCCTCTCTTCTGAGTGTTACACTGTTGTTTTTCCCCCGTGTTACCGTAGAGTTAAAGACAGGCGGTTGCAAGGATTCGGCTTCCTTAGCGGATGCATTGTGCCCTTTTTTTCCCTGGTTTAATCAACCCGTGGCTCATTTTTTCATCTTTTCTTTCCTACCTTCTTGGCTTCATATTTCTTTCCTCGCAGGTCAACATTCTGCGAGGAACGTGGAGTCGCGAAGCCTCGGAGAATACGCAATCCCTTATTGTCAGCTACCTCGACTCGTTTTTCGAAACGAGACTCTACTCTCGCCTCTTTTTACGTGTTGCATAAAATATTAATTTTAAAAACCAAGGGTGTCATTTTTCCAAGTTTACAAAATAATTGTTCTCAAAATTATATCAATATTAACGAAAACGGTTGGGTGTCCAGCTTTTTCTCCCATCTTTTCGATAATGTCTTTGTAACAATTCCATTTCAATTTTCAAATTACTCAAAACTATTTCTAATAGCTATTTCCTTTGATGTCATATTGTTATAAAAACGTCGCTATTACCATCATTATTATTAACAATTCTTCATTAATCTATCAGCTTTCTGTTCGCAAGGAACCCACACACTCTGCCCACGCTGTGTTGCATCGTTTTTCCACGCGTTTTCATTCGACGACTTTGCGCATCGTGCAAACACGAATGCGCGCGAGAGCGCGCGCACGCTGGCCGCGCCGATGCAGATGCATTCCTCGACATCCTGTAAATAACAGACGACGATGATATACAGTGTACCGTGGTAAATTGCCACGGACCCGGGGTATCATTATCAGTTACAAAACTTAAACGAGAACGTGTGCGATCTTCAGTACATTGATTTTATTTCCCCGTTTTCTCCACTCGCCCCCTTTTCCCGGTTTTTCTATTCCTTTTTTTCTATCTTGAGGGCGCGTAATGGAGCCACGCCCGGCACTCATTAGCATTATGCAATAATTCCCGTTTATCACGAGATTATTAGCCATTACACTTGCTACGGTTAGCGTGGTCCGTGACACACAGTTTTGTTACAATCTGTGGATCTACTGGGACTAGGACTGTTAAGAGTATTCGACTATCCGAATATTCGAATACCAGGGAATTCGAATTTGAGATTCGACTAAGCAGGAGTATTCGAATATTCGGATAGTCGACTACATAGGAGTATTCGAATATTCGGATATTCGACTAATTAGGAATATTCGAATATTCAACCGATTAGGAGTTGGTATTCGAGTATTCGACTAATTAGGAGTAGGTATTCGAATATCCGACTAATTACGAATATTCGCATATTCGACTAATTAGAAGCATTCGAATATTCAACTAATTAGGAGTTGGTGTTCGAGTATTCGACTAATTAGGAGTAGGTATTCGAATATCCGACTAATTACGAATATTCGCATATTCGACTAATTAGAAGCATTCGAATATTCAACTAATTAGGAGTTGATATTCGAGTATTCGACTAATTAGGAGTAGGTATTCGAATATTCGACTAATTAGGAATATTCGGATATTTGACTAATTAGAAGTATTCGCATATTCGACTAATTAGGAGTAGGTATTCGAATATTCGAATATTTACAGCCCTAATTGGGATCATTTCTTCTTCATTTATTAATTCAGCACAAGATTACACATCCAGCGATTAATTAACTTTAATTTTGAAGAAACTCGTCTGGCGTGTGCCTCCCTGAGAATTGACATCATCTTTAAAACCCCCTTTCTCGAAAGCAAAGGCTCGCGTGCGAAAGAAGAAATTCTACGATTTCACCAACCTCCGTTGCGAAACCTCGCTCTACCAGAAAATGATACATCCCTTCTCTGCACTTCGAAAGAACCCTCTCGCGAAGCAGAAGGGAAGGTGCGAACGAGAGGGAGGGTTGTAGTGCACGCGCCCCCTTTTTCCAGACGCTGGATCGTCGTTGCCACCGCGTGTTCCGCTCTCCCTCCTCGTTTTTCTTTTGCGGCGGCGCAGATGCAAGAGGAAACGCGGCCTCGCGCTACAATGCGCGCCTCGCCGCGGCAAACGCTACTTTGGCCGAATAAAAAAGGGGCCAGCAGCATTTTTGTCAGTCTGGACACGTGTTCCGCCGTCGAGGAAACGGCCTTCTCCGCGTTGGTCCCCGTTTGTCGCGCGTTTGCATCATGGCCGCGCATGTGCGCCCGCCGGGGCCCTCGCATGTGCTCCGCTCGGTCAGGGGGGAAGGGGGGCCCCGCGGTTGCAGATGCTCCTCGGCCCGTTTAAAGAGACAGCAACCCTTTTTGCTCCGATCGACAGGGTTTCTTTTTCATCGCTCAAGCTCCTACTTTGCAACAGCGAGACGCTTCGATCGCGTTCGCTTCGGTTTGTCAAGGCATTCGCGTGGGATCGATCGATTCTTCTCTGCTATTCTTTTTTTTGCACAGATGCTGTCGTCCGTTGGTTGCTGGTTGGTAAAGATAGAACTCGGATTCCTTTTTTATGTTTCCCCGTTGGGCTGTAACGGTCATCTCTAGCAAAGGGAATTCGCGATTCGTAGTTTCCTGAGAGGAGGTGCGATTGAGTTTTACAGGGTATTAAAAAAGTGGTCGCTGCTTTCAATAGTAAATTTTTAAAAAAACTTGCTACAAAATTGGGTATAACATTGAAATTTAATGGTAATTTTTTTCTAAGGCAACAGAAGGGATGAAAAGTTTAAAAAGAACTATATAAGGAAACATAAAATGATTTCATCAAGTACATGGGTCATTTCGTCAATGCCAAACTTTTAAAAATAGAAGAGGGAAGGTGTATTACACCTCTGGTGATTTAATTTATTGTGCAACGAACAATACATTTTGGGTATTCATTTAATTTAATATTTCCTCGCCGGAGCCACGGTTCTCCAATGAATTTTTTGTCGCCCTCCGTTGCTCCCGTTTCTATTATATTTGATTCGGTTTTTTAATGTTTTTATCATCGTTCTTTTATCGTGACGCAATGTTTGCAAACGATTCTGTGCATTACCGTCATTTGGCGACGCGGTCGATTTGAAGCTAATCGATCCAAATTACTCCAATTACGTCACTCTGGCGAAAGCATCGCCTTAACGGCCGCAAAAAGCCGACGAAATCCTGCTTGTCGCCACAATCGCCAACACTTTCGACGGCAGTGGCCATTTCTTCAGACCGCTTCTTTCGATTTCTTCGCGTGAAAATGACGTTCTTGCGAAAGGAACGCATTATCCAGAACTCGAGGGGAGGTTGATAGCATGGTGCGTTTCGATGCATCATATTTACGTAAGATCGTCTCGACGAGGTAGTGGAGCAAAAAAAGGCGCATCGATGATCGAATTGTGTGGCCAAAGTTGCGAAAAATCTGTTTTCTTTTTTATAAATGTATCGTAATAGTTTTTTCTCCGAGCAGTGGAAAGGCTTGGCCAGGCGACACGCCTGAGTATCTGAAACGAGGGACCATAAAGAAGGTTAATGGAGGAAGAAAGTTGAAGTTAGTGGAGCACGTTCCAGCTTCTTCGTCTTGAGTTTTATTTTGAAATCGAATCTACTGTCTCGTGGATTCATTTGCCAGGCTCGTTAATAGTTTCAGTGAGAAAAAATGAGATTATTTAACAACTATATTAACCCCTACCATTAGCGAAGCAAGAAGGACTTCATTTCTCTAAATGTGACAACGCACTCAGCAGTAAAAAATTTATTTAACGTGATAAAAACACTGTTACGATAATTCGTGACATATTACGTGTGCCAGTTCATTCACAATCAATCCAATCCATCCCTCATACTACCCCGCCTCGTTGAATCTGCTAATTGGATCATTTATCGATGAAAACCGCTTTCTATAAATTAAAACCTTTATTTAAAAATGATAACAATAAAATCAACTCGTTTTAACGATACGGGGTATCATAGGGAGCTATAGCCGTTGTTTTGAGGGTAAATGGGAATTCAAATAACTAAATGCCGATGTTATAATACTTTTGTCCCAGTCCAATAACTTATTATACCAATATGCTATTTTTACAAAATTATAATGACTCAAAGCCTCGTGCCTCAAACTCGTTTCCCGGAAAATCATGATTTTTGAGTTATATCACCGTTGCAACAAATGAGCGATATGTCTTCCACTTGTGGGAGTGCTCGTTTAATGCAAAGAAAATTTAAAACGCATCCCATCCACAGTGAAATGCTACACGCCACCCATTATTACATTTCACTTTTTTTGTACAAATAAACACGAAAATTTCCGATGAAGTACCTCGCCTTGCCTGATTTCAAGTAATTCTCAAATTATAAATCAATTCATCTTCTCCCACTCACCTCCAGCAATTTAAATTGACACAAACCGACGGTCTAGACCCTCTCATTTGAAACTTCAAAAATCCTTCCATTTGAAACAACAAAAATCCTTCCAGTTGAAACTAAAAAACCCCTTCCATTTGAAATTACAAAAATTCTCCCATTCGAAACTTCGAAATTTCTACCATTTAAAACTACAAAAATCCTTCCATTTGATATTTCAAAAATCCTCCCATTTGAAACTACAAAAATCCTTCCCATTGAAATTAGAAAAATCCTCCCATTTGAAACTACAAAAATTCTCCCATTAGAAACTACAAAAATCTTCCCCTTCGAAGCTGCAAAAATCCTCCCCCGAGCGGCCCAAACCGCGGCCAAGACGTGAACGCGTCGCCCCGGACCCAGTTTCGTCGCGCGAGGTGCAGTCCGCTGTCCCACGGCGAGTGGCGGGTCGCGCGTAGCGCCGCGAGAGCGCATGTGCAGTCGCCGTAAGAACGAACCGCCAACGGCGCGGCGAGGGTGTGTGCGGGAAGGGGGGAGCTTCATTCACAAATGCCTCGCCGAAGGCGTCAATGGATGGCCCTGTGAACGAGCGAGACAGCAACCCCTTTTCCTCCCCACCACCGTCGTCGCTCTGGGATTCCTCTTCCTTTCTTTCCTCGTCGGCACCCATTTACTCCCACTCCTTCCCCCACCGCTGACCGCCACCTCTTGCACATCGTTGCAGCGGACTCGCGAGACGGTTCTCGCCGCCTCGTACAATGCACCGCCGCATAGAACGGCGGCCAGGAATTTCCAGGCGCAGGTGCTTTGGACCGACGTTTTTGGAAAAAGGATCCCTACCGCTCGCCACGGGGCGGCGGCGGGAGGGGCGGACGGGAGGGAGGGGATTTTGTTACCGGGTTACTTTGCCGCGGCGACGAATCCGTTGGGAGAACAGGTATCGACGACGGCGAGGCGCTAGGTTGCAGTTTGAGGGGGGAAGGGGTTGATCGAAACGGATATTTGCTGGAAGTTTATCTGCGGCAGGGTGGACTTTTAGTGCTTGGGAGTTTGGATTGTTTATTCGCTTATTATTATGCGTCGCAGAGGTAGATGTGGCGGAAAAGATGAAGGTGTCGGTCGTTAGTTGAATAGGAGTAGGGGGAGGATAATTTTGGATTTTTTTAGAAATACAGAAGGAATCAAAAGATGTGCACTTCTATGCAGTAAGTGTGATTGAATTTTGGAACATCTGGAGGGTGTGTTCTTTTGAGAACATTTTTGGTTGGCAGTGTGATCCAAATTTGGTTATTTATTACCACTGTTCTTAATCTGATGTGTGCATTGAATTAATCGCACTATATTTGATTGCGCATGTATATGGTAAGGTATAATTGAAGTTGTTCAATTAACAATAAACCAAACTCCCCTCATGCTCAGGAGTTTTGTATACAGAAGCATGTGCTAGAGCTGTAATTATTCGACTATTCGAATATTCGAAGATTAGTAATCATTCGAGTATTCAAATATTCGAAGATTAGTAATTATTCGAATCGCAAATTCGAATTCTCTGGTACTCGAATATTCGAATACTCTTGATTATTCGAATATTCGAGTACTCCTGATTATTCAAATATTCGAGTACTCCTGATTATTCGAATATTCGAATACTCCTGATTGTTCGAATATTCAAATATTCGAATCTCAAAATCGAATTCTCTGATATTCGAATATTCGGATCTCAAATTCGAATTCTCAGGTATTCGAATCCCAAATTCGAATTCTCTGGTATTCGAATCCCAAATTCGAATTCTCTGGTATTCAAATATACGAATACCTAGGTTATTCGAATATTCGTTACAACCCTACCATGCACATACTTTCAAACTTGAGAATAAAGATTTTACAAATGAACCCCCAGTGTTTAAAAAAAACAGTGCTCCGAACGTGCAAGAAATCTCGATACAAATTACGTCTCGCTTGTCTTCGCAACTAAGGTTACACAATAATATAATTAACGCATTCAAAGTGTTCCCGCGATTTTCAAGCATTATTCTCGCCATTGCTGGATGGGATTCGTCATACACTTGGTCCCATCACTACCGATAAACGATCCCATCAGAAGTGCACGGGGATAATCGATGATGGCCGACGTGACGAATGCCAACGAGCGGTTCGGTCGAAGAAGGATTACGACGCGTATCGTAGAGCCATAAGTTGTGCAGTGTTCGCTGTGGCCACGGCAAGGGGGTTGCACGTGAACGCTCGACGAGCTGCCATTTATCTTGATCGCGCATAACTGACCATTCTGACTGACTTTCGCTATAAGCCAGCATAGTATCCACCGCGCGCAGGCGTCTATTCACCGAGCAGGGTGATTCTATCCCGTGTTGGATCGAGGCACATCCCTCGACCTGCCACGTCCGCGGTGTCTGCACGCCTCTCGTCGTATAGGTGGCTCGATGTCTGCACTCGTATCGGCCAGCGACATTCGAATAACCGATAAGAAACAGGAAGGAATGCGACAGGTACATAGAGATGGGGGAGGATCATGAGGAGGGCGACTTGGGATGGGGAGAAAATTTGTGAGGAAAAAAAGCAGTAGGTGGTGATGGAATTTCTGGGATAGACGTGTCTCGGAATCATTGATTCTGATGGTGGAGAAAGGGTATGCGAGGTTGTGGATTAGTGGACAGATACAGGTTTGGAGGACCCAAGGAACTGTGTGGAGGTAATCAGTGAAAAGGAAGCGGAATTTTGGGATACGATTTTTGAATGAATTTAAGTAATTTTAGAATTCACTTGGGAGGACTCAGTTTCAGAGACTCGGGATATGGGGGTCTCCGGGTTCCAAAGTTTTGGGGTCTTGTGGTCTCAAAGTGTAGAGATATTAAGGTGTTCGAGTCTCGAACAGTGGCGGACTACCTTAGGTTTGAAATTATTCGTTGCTAGGAGACAAAGGGGGTTCACCCAGAATTATAAAAGTATCACGTAATCCGAATCAGAATTATTTTTTCGGAGTTATTTATTATATTCTTAAATATAAAGTATCCTCGATAAATGGTTTTATTAAATTTGTTTTATTTAAGGTAGTTCTTGAATAATCTAGTAAATTCAAGAATTCATTCAAATTTCGTTCAAAACTACATAAACATCTGATGATGATTTTTTTTACGGTTATAGTATTAATAGATATTAACCAAAAGTATGAAAAACTTGATTTTCGTGCGATTTAACTGCCTATAATTTGGAATGCAAGACACCCTTGTGCAAAGTTTAAAATCGATTTACCACATAGTTATCGAGAAATTGTTAATTAAAGTTGATGCATTTTAACAGAGTGGCATGGGTCATAGTTTCAGTTTTTCTTCTGAAATAGGAAAACTATATTCCAAATTTTGTACCAAAATTGGCACAAAGTACATCGAAATGTCAGGAAATGAATTTATTAATTTCTACAAAATTGAGCTTCTTTGCATGATTTCTCTGGCCAGTCCGCCACTGGTATCGAGATCAACTTTGAGAATAGTCCTGACTTCCTTCTGCAAATTACTTCCAAACTTCGAAGACCTTTCTATTAGGTACACCTCCCTGCGGATTCTATTCCCTCCCCATAGTGCCATCGATGATGCGCATAACGAGGGTAGACTTGCATCCCCTGCAACGTGATCCATTCGCGATTGCATTCGCCGGCGCTGCGTGGGAGTATAAAAGCGATTCCCGCTCGAAAGCCTTTCCTCGTCGTGATAAGTTTGCACCGCGAAAAACGAGACGCCGGATGTGACGTCACCGAGGCCCTGCATATTTGCGTGCACAACGTGAGCAGCGCGATTGCACTCTGGGTGCAATAATTCGGCCCCGGCGAGGAGGCTGCATCAATAAAGCCATGTTCCTTCAGTCTTTTCTTTGAAATCTTCTTCCCCTAATGCAGTGAGCAGACACTCTGTCGCCCAAAAGTTTGTAATCAATTTTGTAAATTGAGGAAAGCAAGGAGTTCCTCGTTGCACAAATTTATTAATATTTATCCATGGTATTTAGAAAAAAGGTAAAACCTTTCTTCGTTTTCTATCCATAGGAAAAATACTATCGTGTTCTTTAATTCAATATCGAAATTACTAAGGAATTATCACGATCGTTTCGAGCAACAAGGGCTCCGACGATCAACACGTGAGTCAGCTTCAGTGTAGATTTACAACAGGACGTGAAGTCGCGTTGCAAATAACGCGCTAAGTAGACGAAACGATTAATCTGCAACTGCATGCTTCTCTTTGCAACCCGGTTCACGTCATCGTACCATTCGTGCAATTGTATTGGGTAGTGTATTGATTTTCGCGAAACTTATTGCATTTAGTTTAGATTCAATCAACTTAGGTCATGGTGAAAGAATGATCAAAATCGGTTCAGTAGTTTTGAAGTTACAGCTAAAATAAAAATCTCACATCTCCATTTTTTAACTCGGTGCTAGATTCACATAGCGAAAATGATGAGGCGCCGACGTAAACAAATTTAGAGTCGTAAATTAAATAAGGAACAAAATTATTTTTACTTTATAGCGAATTTTTATTTTCGTTTTAAGTCTGTCAAAATTTTTTTTAAATTTTTTTATTTGGAACGTGTCATTCCTAATTAAAGATTCTCCATAATTTTGATAAGTATCTACTAACACCAGCATTGCATGCTTCACACATTGTAGTTAATTATTACTAACATTAATTCACGAGGAAGAAAAAACCCTTTAGCAAAAATAAATTTAAAATAAATATTCAACAGTGAATGAGGACCTGCCATGGGTCAATCTACGATATCTCAAACTTTTTTCCCTTCGAAGCATCCCGAAACTGAAACCGTAGGTACGCGCGAAGCACGCGCACGCCCCGAGGTAGCAGGCATTCGTTTCGAAAATATGTACAGGGTGTAATATAATTATGCGTCGCAACTGAATGGTTAAACATTCCTCGAGAGCTTCTTAGCCCCGTCGAATTCGAGGAAATTGAGAAAGCCTGAGTGAACTACAGCGGCGGAGTGCGCCGCTCAGTCACTTCGGATATCGCAAATAAACGGTGCACGGTAATTAAGCGTACACGCACTTTGGGATGCAGAAATCCGGGCGGGGATGCCCGGTCCTCGCTAGTTTGCCCCTGTGTGCATGCACTTCATCGTGCACACATCTGCCTTCTACTGTGCCTGGGAAGAGTAAAGAGTACTGTGCTCTATGGGGTTCAGGGACAAGTTTGTGCAATCAGACGGGTTAAAGGCAAACATTTTATTTTTATGGGTGAAATATCCCTGGTGGAGCAATCGAGCTGAAACTGTGCGTTACAGTGGAATCTGTGTTATTCCAACTCCCATTACTCCAATCTTCTACTGCCTCAACATTTTATCACTCAAATATTAAACTTTTTGTATATATATAACTGTCGCAATTAGCATCTATATTCTACAAGAATTGTACGCAATTAATGCACAGGCTGTTGCGTAATAAGTGGTACAACCGAAAGGATAATCATTGTAATGGAAAAATAAGAAGGACATGTTGAACGAAGTTTGTTCATAGAAGGCTTCCTCTTCCAGAAAGTCGAATTCGAAAATTTTTGGAACTTATAAATGAACGTGGTATAGCTAATATAAATAAGCGGTAATATAAATGGTGGAATAATTTTTTTCCCCGTGGAATTTCGGTTTCGAGGAAATCGATTTGGAGATGGACTCGATGTACTCAAAGTAGTTACACATTTTTACTTATTTTTTCACATAGAAACATTTCAGGTTTTTGGCTGCCAAAGGGTGATAGAGAAACGAAGACAGAGAAATAATCTATTTTAAATTTATTATAAATCTTCTACTGCTTATCAGCATTTTTTACTATTCAAGCATTAAATCTATGTTTGGTGTTCGCGAACCAAATTATATTCAGATCACATTGATTTTTTTATTGATTTATTATAACTTTCAGGAGCAATCTCCGCAAAATTGTTATCAACTATAGGAGCAATTTATAATTTTCGCCATTTAAAATGCCTTGTGCTTTCTTGTCCCGTAATTAATAATAATAATAAATAATAAAAACAGCGATTACAGTTTCCAATGAACGCAAAGGAGAAACCCAGGAAGGTCCACTAAACATGCTTGTCGAATCTTTCCACCACATTTACCCCCGCAGCTTTTCCACTCCGCTCAATTTTTCGGTCCGTGAGAATCCAGCTGATTCCTTAATGCGCCGGAAAAAAATAGATAGGAAAGAATTCGAAATAAGTTGAAGACCTCCTGCCTGGAGGGTACCACGCCTACGTCGCCCCTCGAGGGTCCGTTCTTCAAAAGAAGAATGTTCGGTGCGCCAAAGAACAAATATCACTAAATCATCGCGGCTGGAAAAAGTACCAAGACGATTCAGGTACGCAGAATCACGGGAAGGAAAATCTCCTTCCGCGGTTAATCCTCGCTGTGTGAGAAGCGTTAGACAGCACTTGCGGCGCTCCCAAAAATATCCGAATAATGGAACTGCATCTCTCTGCGTCTTAGTATTTTCGCAAACCTTCTCCTTTACCTACACCTTCTTACAAACACTTTTCTGACAATGAGTCACTCCCCTCGAATTTTCTACCGAGTACAAAAAAATCTTGTTTTCAAAGGCAATATTCGTGGACACTAGAACCTAATATCTACTTTTGACCACTAAATTTTTATTTATTATTTACATAGTGTTTACTTATTACTTAATATTTAAAATTTTAATAAAAATTTATTTATTTTCTTATATTAAATATTTACCTACTTATTATTTAATATTTAACATTTTTTAAATTTTTATTATATTCTTATATTAAATAATGACTTATTATTTACATTAGTTATCTACATACTTTGCTCCCCAGTAAATATCAACGTGGGTGTACTCCAGAATAGAATGCAAACCCCTCGGCGTGTTTTCACGCCGACGCCACTCGCAGTGGTGACATTTACAAGTGCACGCGAAACGCAGTCCCAGCCACGGGACACTGTTCCTCCCGTTCCTCAAACAGCGCGGAAAGGAGCGTCCCTCTCGGGTCGTCCTCGTAACGAAGGAAATCGCGTCGATATACAGTTGCTTGCGGGGCGGCTTGGCCTGGTGGGTGTGGGAGCGAATGCAATATTGTGCACCCACGTGCAGCCGCTAGGCCTATAACTCACGGCCAGCGCGCGCGTAAACACACGCTCGCGACAAAGCGCACCTTGGATCGGATCACCGTGAACCTTGAAGCCACCACCGTGTACGCCTACATATACGTATATATATATATGTGTAACAAATGCACTCCTCTTCGGGATTGACCATCACACGTGTGCTGCACCGGTTCTCACGCGATGCACACCGTTGCAACGCTACCGCCAACTCGGCCGTTCGGGACAGCATAGCGAAGTGCTTGGAACTCAAGTGGCACATAAAGCAATATTCTTCAGGTGGACAGTCGTTGGATATAACTTTTGCTACTATGAAGCTATGCAGACTTCAATTGCTTATCCACTGTGGCAGGCCCGGGATATTATAGTTAACTGACGAGGGAAGATCCCCAAATCAGAAATTCAAAAAATTATGCAACTTTGGGATATGTATTAACTATTACGTAATTTTTTTTGCTACCAAAATTCACTCTAAGGCGGTGAAATCTACTCCTGAAAATTGGCAATTTTCTGATGTTCTGTTATAATTCGCGTACTGTAAGAACTTTAACGCGTTGCTTTTTACGACAGCCGAGTAATTGAGCCAGTGGTCGTCCAATTAATTAAGCGGAACCGAATCCATTTTCCCGTGTGAATTCTACAACGAGTAAATGTATGTACTATGACATTTCCCTGGAAGTGGAGAAACCCAGGCCGAGCTATCGTAATCAGAATAATTCTTTTTGATACTTTTCCTACGGCAACCACTTCCTATAAGGCTAATTACCCTTATCGAAGCAGTATCGTTTGTATTATCTATAGAAAAACGCGCCCACGCAGTGGATACGATGCGGATAACCGCACACCTTTCATTTTTAAGATGTTCTTCTTGGTAATTGGTATGCGTTTCCTTGTCTCTACTTTTTATTGGCGAACACAGTGACGCACAGTGTTCTCGCGGAGGAGGAAGGAAATTTTAATGTGAATATGGTATTAAAAAGATAATATTTTTTATCTCGGTTACCTCGGTATTTGGAGAGTAGAAGGTTCGGGTGATATAGCTTTGGAGTAGCAGAATATTCAAATAGTAGAGGCTTCAGGTGGTGAGTACATCACTCAAGTAATAGAAGATAATTGACTTGTTTCGTCAAATTATTCTATGAACCCTCCCGAATACAACGCTATAAGTTATTAGTGCATTATGAACATTTAAAAATGTTTAAACAACGATCAAATTTTTGCAGATTTTCTCCTAGACCCTTAGTTTTGGAAATAAATTGAAAGATATCTGCAAAAATGGGTGCATTTCGGGTGTTCTTTTCGTTTTGATTGTTGTTTAAACATATTTAAATGTTCGCAACACTCCAGCGATCATACCAAACGTACACAATAACCTATCTTGAATCAAATTGGCTGACCGATAAAGCCGCGTCGATTACGGTCCATTCATGGAGCACGGCTGCAGCCGACCACAGGACACGTTTATCAGCGAAAGATTAAGAGAGTAGACCGACAAAAATACACGCACGCGTTGTTCATGCTCTAATTTATGCCGTCGGCCGCATATGGTCGAGCATGTAAATCCCGAAAACTTTGGAAGTGGCCCAGCCACGAAACATCCAAGCAGCGAACAGATGTTCCCGAGACGTCCTTTAAATATTTTGACGCCCACTTGGGAACCCTCGAGTAAAACCACCAGCCTCTCTGTGCAACCTCGAAGTGCATTCGATGCACCTGATGATCCTTCTTTAACACGTTGCTCACCACAGTGGAAATGAAGACTTTTCATATGACTTTGGGAGCTGATGAAAAAGTTGGATTGCAGTATTCAGTTACAGTCAAGTTGAGGTTGAGCTGGAGCTTCATTTCTTCTCAAGAGACATGCTTCTACCTTTAACGAAAGCTTCACATGCGATAAATATCGTGAGCCGCGTGGCACTCACTGGAATCTTTCTTCAGTCCTCGTATTCGTGTGGCTAAGATAGTTATGTCACACGAAACGAAGAGTACTTTTGTTTTTTTGGGTAGCTCTGGTTAAGATAAGGACATAATTGTTGTTTCCTTCTCTCACCATCGCGAAGCCACAGTACCAAAATTAACAAACAGACCAACTCACCATAAAATCACACGTCCCCTTTCATACACTCACCATCCAACGAAATAACAAGAATGGTAACAAAGTACTCATCACAGTTCAAGCAAAGTTACCTTCGTAAACACAAGCAGAGGAGCAGTTGGAAGGAAGAAGTGTCCAAGTGGCCATTATCAAACGACTGCTCGCTGGGATTACTCTTCAGCTTCTACTACGATCGAGTCGTTGGTGATGCCACCAGAGAGGGACATGAAAGGGGAGTGCCCAGGCGACGTGGACATCGAAATAGAAAGGGGGAAGCTAGCACCACCGAATGTAGTGACATTTAAAGTCATTTATACTGCGTGACGTAATGTCTGGCTGGTCTGTTGGTGGAGTGCGAGAGGGGGACCTCGAAGTAGAAACGGGTCTAGGGAGATTTTTGGTGGCCCAGTCGCGGACATTCCTCGGCCAACGGACACCTTTATAGAATTTCTTTAGGTCTAGCTGATTTGAAAGACGAGCCGGGGAGAGGAATTTTATCTCGACAGAGGGTACCGTTTACTTCGCTACCAATTGAGGAAGATCCCTTCTGCGGGGTTTGCTGGAATTCTGATACGTTAATTAGATGGCCCTGCGCCGTTGGAAGGCGTCTGGAGACAATGGTCCGTGCTTGAGGGAAGATCTCTGGCTGGCACCATGGAGGGGCTTTGAATTTTCTCAGATCTGAGACTGACGTTTTTTGGTACTTTGATTTGGGTTGTTTTGTAGTAGAGTTTCCAGGATTCTAGGTTTTCCTTGAAGAGGAGGGACTGGGTGTGTTATTAACTGTGTTTGAATTGGAGGGGAGGAGCAAGTTAACTGTTTTTTTTTTTCAAACGATGCATGGAAAAGTCAGATTCAGTGATGATTTGATGAATTTGAGAATTCACGTGCTTGGAAAATTGGGTCACAATGGGTTGGAAATTTCAAATTATGAGTTTGACCATCTTTGGGGAGTCGAGGATTCGAAAAGTTAAGAACGTGGGAATTCGAGTATTTGGGGCTTTGCGGGCTGAGGAATTTTTGAACTGCATAATTTTGAAACTTGGGATTTAGGTAACTTGATAGCTTGGAAGCTTGAGAATTTGGGAACTTGAGAATTTAGGTACTTGGTAACTGGAAGCTTGGAAGTTTAGGAATTCGAGTAACTCCTTGTGTCGAGTTGAGAACTTGGGAATTTGGTAACATCGAAACTGTAAAATTTAGGAGCTTAAAACTTCGAGAACCAAAAACTTGCAGTTGAGAATTCGGAACCTCGAGAACATTGAAACTGAAGAATCTCGAGGGTAACATAATTTTTTAATTTCCAAGTGTACCATACAAAAGCCTCCACCAATGTAACTTCCAACCAATAATTACGTCCCTTCATCTTCCACAAAAAAGCCTCACATCCCACAACAGTAGAAAAAATCTCTTCCCACCATTCCATCAAAACGTTTCACTTTCATTGCTCTTTCTTCATAACCACCAACGTTTGTGGCTTGGGGAAACAGGTGGTGTTTTAGGTTTCGTGGCGTGTCAGCGAAAGATTCTTGAAAGGAGGCAGGCTTTCAAGATACTCGATTGGAACTCTAGACTAAGAAGGGTCCTATTGGGGTAGGCTAGACCAATTCCTAAGCGTCTCGGCTTTAAATCTAGTCAGATTAGACCGGATAGCGCCTTTAATCTGGCCGCGTCCCAATGAAAGGCTGCTAGAGACACTGCAGGCAAAATAAAAACGTATGACTCTAAAAAGATGAGAAGGCGTCCGCTTAAGCATTCCTGGGATCACGTTGCGACTTTGGGAAATATTTTCTGGACAATTCGACGAACTGACACGTTCACAAGCCAGGCGAGGAATAACTAATGAAATCGTTAGGAAATTTGCAAGATTTCCATTGCAAATGAAAAAAAGATTTAAAGAGAATTCAAATTTTCCTCGTTCACAGCGTTCAAGATATTTTTAAAACCTTGATAACAAAATTGCCTTGCATTTTTTGGGGAGTTACAAGTGCACTAAAATTAGGTATATTTATGTTAATTGAAGAATTTAGTTCTAGAATAAAAAAAATTATTTCTTTTTCAAGAATAGTAATAAAATATTAATTTCTAAAATTATTAACCTATCCTACTTATGAAATATTCCAATTCTAATTTGAAAGTAACTTTTCTCAAACTTCGCGAAAATAACTTTTTATTTGAAAGTAGAGAAATGAAGCTCCCTTAATAGAAGTCAACACTCCGCACAGTGGAGCTTCACAAAATTTAAAAAATCCTCAAATCACGCAAGACAAATTACGAAAGTGTCGCACAGCTTTGCCCAGCGTTAAATTTTGCACTTTATCGAGCAGCAGGGAAGAAACTGGACGCGTTGCGAAACTCGTTACAGCATCGCCGTCGTTTCCTGAGAATCCATAAGCGGTTATTGTACAACCTGTGTTCAAAGTACTTTAGTCTACACCTCCTTCGATTTTTGCTCGATACTAAGAAGCACATTCCACAATGGCTAGTCATCCCGTGTTAGCGCGGTATAATGTGCAGCTAACTCCGGCGAGCCGTGGCTCGCGCGGACAGAAGAGGCAGCCTTTGCTATTTGCCGTGCAGCCACTTAATATTGTAACATTGTCGAGCGTTCCAGGGCCTTGAGTTTTCCTTGAAAAAAAAAGACCGAGGAACTGGAAGTTCACGCGGCGAACGAGAGACAGTTTCACCTAGAACGTGATTAGACTACAGAAAACTAGCTAGAAATAAGATCTATCGATAAGCTTTTTTCGTTGCTGTTCGACTGGCTAACTCGACTATAGAACACTTTTTCTCCAAATTTTTTACTAGGGTAAAGTGTACAATGATTGGCACCCTAAGCGGAAATCCGAATTCGAATGTCTATATTTTCTTTGTGAAGTTTTTATGTGGTCAGGCATAATAAGCTGAGGCACATTTCGCGATCCCAGAGTGTATCGTCCAAAAGTTTTTAGGCCACAGACAATCACACAAATATATAGAACCTTTCTGCTTTATATATTAAGATTTCTGGTACAGTGTGTTACATCTACTAAAATTTCCAAACGTGCAGTGTATCTAATTTGAAAATTGATATTCCATGGGCCCAAGTTGATCTTCACTCTATCTTTTTACCGCCCTTTTCAACCCCTTCTCACAATTCTACCCCCTCCCCAAATCCTGAGCTCACTTGCACCCTTCACTGCTTTCACACCGTAACAGATCCAAAACCCGCAAGACTTATACATCCAAACAGCCTTCCCCCACTGCCCCCTCCCGATTTTCTGATCACCGCGGTCCCCCATCCCCCACCACTCTCACGGGTCCCAAGGGTCACGTCTGTCCGCGTTCGAGGAGGGTAACAACCCGTGAATAAATAAGTAAAGAGACCAAGGAAAGTCCATGAAACGGGGGTTAACAAACGCCCGTGAAGCTTCCCCGCCATGGACCAGGACCATTAGTGCGCCTATACGCCGTCCGTGAACGGTTTCTCGGAAAGGGCCCAGGGTACGGGGCCCGGAGAAGGCGAGGAGGGAGCAACGAGACGCGCAGCGGGGAGATGGACAGAGAGGGCCGCTGGCCAGTTACATTCGAATAGGTTGGACCGTTTGTTCATCGGGGCCCGGCGTAGGGGTCGGCGCTTGGAGTCTAGTCTGGGCCAGCCTTTAATCTGCCCGCATCCGCGGGCGAGCCTCGACCCTGCCACGTTGCACTTACGGTAGGAAACGTCGCGGCGGAAGGAGGCTGATGCGGGCACGGAACGAACTGGCAGATAGCCTCCCCCTTGGAACGGTCGCGAGATGAACTTTTCCAGGGGGTGAATGGGGGTGTTTCTTGACCCTTTGGTTCTTGTGTGGGACTCACTGGGGGCGCGAATTATGTGTGGTCTTGATACTAGTGCAGGCGATGTTATGTGGTTGGAGAAAAGTATTCGGGGAACAATATAATGGTTGACAGACTGAGAAAAATACTGTCAGGAAAATTTGGCCTGGTAAATAAGCAAATAGTTGTAAAAAAATATACAGTATATATTGCACAAAAAATTCCGAAAATGGTGTTCTTTTTCGACTAGGCATAACCCCTTAAATTAATTATTGGTTTTTCGATGTTTTCCTTTCATTTGAATTAATTTTGATGCATGAAACCTTTGGAAGAAATCTGTGACTCAAAGATTTTGGATACTTGAGGTGCATTATGAGTTAAAAAAGGGTACAGGATGTTTTTTCCTTTTAAAATAATTGAAAGAAAGGGAAATTCATTTTAGTAAGGTCAGTTTGGAAGGGTGTACGATTTTTCCCCTTTTAAACTAATTGAATGCAAGGGAATTTCATTTTGGTCATTGAATTTGTTCAATTATAGATACTCTTTTTGTGATATTTTTATAAAATCGCTAGTAAAGTGAGGTCAAGGTTTAAAGAGCCTAGAAGATCTTTAAATGCGGTGTGCACGTACTACGCAGTCCGTATCTTGGTTTTTAACTCGTATCTCGGTTTTTAAAATTCACCATATTTGTGTTCTAAATCGTGACTTCGATACAGGCCGCTCCTTCCTTTACATTGAAGCACACTTTATATTTATCACATTCGATAAATTAGATTTTTCGGAGCACGCGCGACCGTGACGGTTAATACTGTCAATAGTGAAGTTTGCCTTCTAGGTGTGCAAACCAAATAGCGATTTCAAATGCGAGTGGTAACGATAAATAGCAGCAAACAGTATCCTACGAGTGTTCTATGAAAAGAAAATGATAAATTATATTAGAAGGAAGAACTATTCATATATACAAATAATAAATTTAAATATTTCGTCTATTATATTTCTACAATCCACAAACAAAACATAAATATTACAGTTTAAATTCTTTACACTCCAAAACAGTTCTATTATTATCATTTACTTCTCATTTACGTCTTAATTAATTAAATTCAATGCTGGAGGCATTAATCAGATTTACTCACACAGATAATTTTTCTTAAATAAGTCGAGTAATATTACATAATATAATATTGTTTTTTTTCTCCTGCAATAACTTTTATATAAATCTACAGTTTTTAATGGAGTAAAAATAATTACACTCAAGTAAAGGAAGGAAATATATTAATTGAAGGGAAACGGAATTTTCACCACCATGATATTGAACGTGATACTCTGCAGACCATGAGAACCAGAAATCAATAGAAACCACCCTACCCGCATATTAACGAATGTATTGAACCTTGAATCGATGATATGATAGATTCACTACGAGGCACACGGACGTAATCTTATCGAATCTATTAATAATGTACGCTTTGTTCGTCCCAACGGTTCCTATTAAATGCCCACATTGTTAGACCACCCCACATTGTGCTCTGCCCCATGCATCGTTGAATTACTCCATTTGGTAGATTTGTGAATCATATTGCACTAAACTCTATGTGGAATCTAATCTTCCATTTACAATTGGGACATTTAATTGACCATGGCTTCGTCTAAAATGAAATGTCAAAAGCTGCAAGCACATTTTATTCCTTTCAGCGATAAAGATGTATGAAGATATATTTCATAATTACAATTTTTATTAATATTTTTTCCAAAAAGAAAAATATTTGGCAATCATACGACTAACGACATATCTACTACATTTTTTCATCGTTGCAAAAGGCAAGATTAATACTACGTATGACACGTATTTTTTTTTCAAAAATAAGTAGGTATTCGTAAAACCTCTGAAGTTTAATATAGAATATTAAAAGGATGTTAGGTCAGGTAGTAGTCCCTAAACTATACCTCGCTATTTGCCCGTTCATACGCATCCTCGTTACTAATCACACTCCTTATTCTCAGGAGTAAACATTAAAACGCACGATTCCCTCAGAAAAATGTGAGCCAGACAAATACTAGGCAAGATAGCAGATAAAAGTAGTAGTTACCCAAGAGAGTTAAAACTTCCGAACGAACACAATAAAAGCCTATCCCCTTGAAAAAACGAACATGGTTTTCCCACCGCCAACCAACTGAAAAATCCAAAAAGCTCTTTAAATTAGCGCTAAAACCCCAAAATAAATACACTCTTTCCAACTCAGTACATCCTTTTTGGGAATTTTTTGTAAGGAAACTATACATGCAATCTTTTCAAAACATTCAGACTATATCACTATGTATTTCAAGAAGTGAACAAATATTTTTTATTGTAAACTAACGCGTGGTTGTAATTCCAAATGCCGAAAGTGTTTCGGAGCAGCCTCGTTGCGGAAGTTTCTTCCACCGCGTGCAGTCTAGAGGTCGATTTTAGTAACCTGAGATTACAACCCAAATCGTTTTGTATTTCTAATAAAATTACACTACAGATGAACCTCAATCCGCATTCAAATTTGCAAAATTAAAATAATGCTGAGTGTTTGAAAAAAATAGTTGCTTTTTTCACTAAAAAATTTCATGTTAATTATGCAATAAAAATTAATAAATTTAATAATATTATTCCGAATTGAGGCTCATTACAGTAGCCCCCCTCCCCTCTTAAGATTGAAGGGGAAAGGAAACCACATATCACAGGGGGAAAAGCGTTTCACGTAGGAGATAAGCGAGTTTTTGGGCCGTTTCTTCGACGGAAGAGACGCGGTGTGCCACTGTGGCCAGCCAACACAGAGGGGCAAAGGAACACGCCTTGCATGAAGAACACTTGTGTCACTGGCAAGAATGTGAAATCCAGACACGGCACCGAGCATTCGACTACGCGCGGGTTCGACGAGCGTTCTGGATGTCCGTTAGTCGCTCGCTGCTTGAACAAAAAACCCTCACGTTTCATCCACGATTAGAAATTCCACATTATGTCGCGACCAAGCTGCGCGCGAATGCTGAACAGCAATCCCCTGGACTGTGAGAGGGTGGCGACTAGGAGCTTCTGTAGGTCTGTTTTTTTAAGCCTGCAATCGAAAATATTAAATAATTAAAGTATAACAAATTTTTCTGTTAACAAATTTTTGGTGTTTCCAAAATATTGGTATTCTTCAAAATTTGGCACGTTGACCATTTTCTGATAATTTGTTTTTTTAATTTTGGTTCTTACAGTGTTTTCTTCAATTTTACTTTTGATTCCTGATTGCTGTTCCTCAATTCGGTTATGATTTTCGTGGTGGTAGTGGTTTTTATTTATTTATACAAAGATATTTATTCCTCTGTCAAAAGATCCATCTTATCTCCCAAGTCTATTGCAGCCCCTGTACCCGGTTTCAATTTATATTCCAAGTTTAGAAATATTCTGGGTGCATTTCCATGAACCAGTCACGAACGACAGATACAAAATCTCTCTTATCTCGTGTTTGTTACTGAAAAATTCTCTATCTACAATACAGATAGAGAAACTTGGTTTTGGGACCCTTCGCACGAGACATTTTCCTAGATCTCGACGGAAGTTTTAGAGACTTGGAAATGATTTTTGCAAAAGTTTCATGGGTGGGTAGTTAAATATTAACGATTTTTAAAGATGTTCCATCTTCAAAACAAAAAAATATGATTTTATCCAAACAGTAGGTATATTTTTTTTCTGTGCAACGCTTAGCTCGTTTTTAATAAACTACCTCTTCATTTCCCCCAAAAATGGCCCCCTCAGAACGTTTGCCACCTAGGCCTTTTTCCCTAAATCCACAACTGCGTTGTTTTCCCCCTTTTCCCTCGACTATTCAACTAAAAAATTTCGATTCTCCTCTCCATTCACAATTTCTGTTCCCACTCCCGTCTTCATCCAAATTTCCGTCTCCAACTGCTAAGTAGAATTTTCTATAAACTAGAGGCGCAAGTTCTCCGGTCGTCCATCAATCATACGTTCATTGAAACGTTCTTGGAAACATGTCTGATCTACTTTGTTGCTGCGTATCGCGAGAAACCATGGCTTAATCGTTATCAATGGGCACGGTCGTCTGTCACGATCGATAAGCTGCGCCGTTGCGACGAGAAGAAAAAGGCAGCGGAGGGTGCGATACGATGATTTATGCACGGCGACAGGGAGAAGGGGGCAAAACCAGGCAATTATTGGCGCCGGCGCCTGGTCATTATCATTACAAGCATGATACAGCCTCGTGGCGTCAAACACACTATCATTCCGTTGCAGCGACCATTGCATAAGGGCCTATCGTTTGTTGTTAATTAATGCACGCCGTTGTCGTGGCCTTCCTTTCTCGATTCTGGCGAATCGAAGGTGAAGCTTGCGTGAGCAGTTCTCTTGTTGCATTCTTCACTCGAGAATAAAGTTGATAGATCGAGTGTATATAAAATGTGTTCGAGTCAGCTCCGATTTTCCTTTGACAGTTGAATTGGGTTTGAAGAATGGGAAACCGATGAGTGTTGACATTCGCTAGAGTAGGTATTGTTTATGGTTAACTGTTTTTATGGAACACTTGTTCCCCTTTCTGTGGAAAACCTTAATTTCGTTGGAACCTAAGTGTGCTTTATGTATTTTAAATCCTCCATGGGGAACTTTATTATTTTTATTTTGTTTTATTTGTAACTAGCAAAATACCCCCGCGCTTCGCTTCGGGCCTAAGAGAGATATCGAGGACTCCATGACACATTTCACCCCTTTTCGTAACCCCCTCCCTTTGGTAGGTATATAAAAGCACGCGCGTATTCGAATGCAACGTTGGGTCAAAATTTCAAAGCAATCGGTGAAGAACTTTCGGAGATTTAAGATTTTGAACAAACGAACGTTTACATTTTTATTTATATAGATAGATAGAAGATAGGTAGATAGATAGATAGATAGATAGATAGATAGATAGATAGAAGATAGATATATAGATAGATTGTATCACTGTTTGGTGGCAATCCCTGTTCCCCTTGCCCTTCATATAAGGGAGGTCGAGCACCACTTAAAGATTTCGAAGAATTGCATTGCGAATTCGATAAAACTGTACTATATTGTGGCTTGGCCGCAACAGTATTCCCCAATTTTTACAAACAACACCGTTGTGACATCGTATCGAGCGCTCCTTTATCGAGGGGGAGCGGATGCAGTTATCACCGCGGGCCACGATAGCGCGGCAGTATTTGATAGATTTAGTAATGGTAGATCGTTAAAAGGATGTGGTTGTTTAATATCCCTTTCTCTCGCCGTAACAACTGCTTTTCAGAAGAGAGTCGCTCGTATTCGAAATTAAGGGCTCACAAGGGAAGATCGCGAACTCGGAAATTCAATAAATTCTGATACTTTGTGAATATGACGAAATTCACTCTAAGGGGGTGAAATTAATCCCTGAAATTTCAGCTGTTTTCCGATTTTATTTTGTAACTCGCAATCCGTAAAAGATAGAAAAAGTTTTCAAGACAGAAGTTATTTCTTTTAATTAGATCTATCATTTGGTGAAAAAATTATTTTACAGTTGGCGAGTTATAATACAAAATCGGAAAATAGCCGGAACTTAAGGGGTCAATTTCACCCCCTTAGAGTGAATTTTGACAGCAGACAAAAATTGCGTTGTAATCAGGAGGAATAACATCCCTAAGCAATAGAAACCCTTCTGTTCTTTATAAATAACGTACATTCGTGGACTGAGAGGGTACATTTTTTCCAAAATTTTAAACACCTATAAATATTCCATGCCTACCCTTAACCTGCCTATAAGCAACTCCTCACCGAAAATATTCATCAATCAATCGCTAAGAAGCACCCCAAAAATGAACAACCCTGAGAAATGCGAAGATGTCCTTGCTAACGTGGGATCCTCTGTTTCAGGTAGAGCCGGGCGCAGCAGGACACTTCCTTCTGACGATCGCGAGGCATCTGAAGCAACTAGGAGGCAGAGAGAGGCATGACCGCGACCTGCAGTAAATTCGGCGGTAAGTCGAAGATCCGTTGGTTAAATGGTGTCCAAAAGAGGACGGCGACCCACGAGCCTCCCATTGCACGGTTTATTGTCGGTCAGCAACCCTTGAGGCTGCTGAACCGACGCGACGGCAGAAGCAATCTTCGGTGTTTCTAGGGGTTTCGGGGCACAGGTATACAGGGTGTAGAAAAAAATGAGACAAAAGACTAGGACCTTAACGAACGTAGAGTGAAAAATCATTTCCTTTCGGAATTAAGAAATATTTTTATGTTGACATATCACTAGGAATATTATTATACGATAACCTACTTGAATATTTGTAGTAATATCTTAACCTGTTAATTAGGGCACACGTGTTAAGTCATTAGAGAATTCGACGAGCTAATTTCTCACGAAAATTTCATAATTTCACTGGTATAAAAAAATAAATAATATATTCGATTATCTGACCCGTTTACTGTGAGTGAAATTAATTAATTCACTTCTAGAGGAATAATTCTTTTACCAGTTAACAGGCGAAGGTAATATTTACTGTTAGTAGGTACTCCTTTCCATCCTAAAACTTAAGGGGTGAATCCTACTCTTTGGGCTAAAAACATAGCGAAATTTTAGAATTTTTTTTAAAAAATTAGCGCTTCGAATAATCTGAAATTTGGACCATGTTTTTATGCATCTTTGAAGAAGTTGTAGTTTTATGTTATTAATTTTTAATCATAAATATAGAAGTTATTCATGTCAGTCATCTGTCAACTGTCCATACTCCTCAAAACATTTTTGTATTTTTTCTGGCTCGTCAAATTATGGCTACATATGTATACAGTGACATACCGTTTCATTTTTTTGTTTTATATTAGCAGGAAGATAACTATCATGCGCACCAGCGAATGAGGAATTTTTCGCGGCGTGTTGGTCGATCATGTATAACTCCTATATCTGTTATTAAAAGTTCATAAAAAAAACTATTGCTTCCTCAAAGATGCATCAAAATATGGTCCAAATTTCAAATTAATAAAATCGCTAGAGTCTTAAAAAAAATCCCCAATTTTGCTGTTTGATTTTAGCCCAAAGAATAGAATTGCCCCCTTAAATTCAAATTCCATTATGATCACTGATAATATCCCACTTATTTTGCGACTGATTTCCACAAAAAATTGTTCCATAATCCCCCCCAAAAGGATTATTTTTTATTAACAGTAGATACATGTTCTTCAAGGTTGGCCCAGTCCTGTTTCTCCACCCCGTAGACGAGAGAGCAGCTCGGTCATTAACGGTTCAGGTATTCGCGCGGATCATCAGCCCAAAGCCCGTTTTCCCGTTCAGGTTGAAACCAGACTCTCGAATCCCTTTAGTCCTGCCGCCCCTGCTCTTATCCCCGCGGCGGAATTTCGTTCAACAATACGATGTTTCCAGTTCACACGTTTCTTGGTGTCCAAACATTCCTATTACGGTAGGTATTCACCTTTGGGGGCTGTGCTCGTCAATTGACCTGGTAATGCGATTGGACTTGTCGATAATTACAGTGGGAAGGGTGGCTCTGTTGAATTGGGGCAACGGGGCAAGGCTAATGTGCAGCGTAGCTTTGAGGATTCATTGTTTCAAGGCTGGTGTTTGCTCTCTTGGAAACGGCCGATGATTGGACCTGAGCATCCTTGAAATTCGTGGCATGGTTTGGTTTTTATTAGCTTTGGTACCAAGTGGTGACAGTTTGGTATTTATTACCTCTAATAAGGGAACATTCCTAACCCCAAAATTCTGATTTGAAACTTCGAGTGAATGTAGAGCATATTGGAGTATCCAAAAAGCAATTTTTTTGCAACCCAGGCTTGTCAAGGTCGAGAGAATCCAATTTTTCCAATCGAGTTCCAACAAAAAATAAAACACGCCAACACCCTTTATTAATTCTCTGTCTTCAAATCACAAATTATCATCCAAGCACCCCAAGAAAATCCCAAATTAGTGACTAAGTAAGTAGCAATATATCGAGCCATCGAAACAATTCTCATCTACCCATCATTACTCACAACGAGAATACCAAAGGAAAACCCAAAAAGGTTAGTTACCACAAAGGGTCATTTTCTCCTACCTAGATCAAGCCCATCAAAACAATTTTCATCCTTCCATCATTACTCACAGCGCGAGCATCGAAAAAGCTCCCGCTTACAATCCTTAAAGCTCCACATTCCCGAGCCATCAGAACCACCAGCATCCATCGTTCATCAAGAAGCACGTCCCAAATTGGGACCTACAGATCCTCAGCTCCACCTGGCCGAATCCATCGAACCACAGAAAAGCCTCCGCCTCCTCCAATCATCAATTATCATTCGCGTACCTACCCTCAGGGATCCCGGACGAGAGAGAAGAAACGAAAGAGTATCTACAGGCTCGTCACAGTAATCATCGCGACTGTCGAAGCCTCAGAGCCGTCCGCGTCCCCCAATCATCGAAGCGCGCGGGTTAGCTGGCAAAAATCCGCCAAGGTTCGAATTAAGATACCCCCGTCCACGGTCCAACATGGCGGCCGTAAGGCCCCCCCTGGGTCATCAATTATTGCCCCCGCGAGTCGAGGCGGCGATCGCGCGTCTCTGCGCGCCGTTTTCGCCTTGAGCATCGCGACGAGCCCAGAAGCGACTTAGCGGCGGAGAGCAAACATCCTCCAGCTTTCACGAAGTTACAGCCACGTGTTTACGTATTGCACGGGCCCGCACAATGGCGGCTGGCCTGGCGCCACGTCGGGGCTCTCAACAGTCGCGACGCTAACCCCGCAGTCACTTATGCAATCGGAAGGCTGATCGAAGGATGCGACACATTATGCAGCGGCGTATAAATCATACGGTCAGGGCTGCAGGCATCGGACTTATCGAGCACGCCCATTTAGAGGCAGATGAGCCAAATAATGTGGGCCCAAGCCGATACTGCGGCTGTTTGCTCGATTGGGGTACAGTTGAAGATGATACAGCGAACTGCTCGAGGTTTAAGTGAGGTGGGAATGAGTTTGACGACGCAAATCGTCGGATGTGATTTTTTATACTCGGCGCGGGGATCTGTGGGCCCAAAATGGTGGGCCCAAAATATCTAATGTAATGTGTAATGCATCCAGGCCCTTCGAGTTTATAAACTGTGGTGATGGTGGCCGTGGGATATCAAAGCGCTATAGTCTGTCAAAATGTTTTTTTGTGAGATATTTGATTTGAAAAATGGAGTTTTTTATCCGTGGGACCGTCAATGAGCATTACTGGAACTTGAGGGTTTCTTTTCGGTTTTATTGGTATTCTTTTGCAGGTCCTGCTCGTCTTAGGATGTAAAGTTGACAAGGGATGCAAAATGGTCATTTCATTTTGGGCATTTTTTAAAATAATGTTGTAAATTAAATATTAGTTCGTTTGGGGCCCAAAAAAGGCCCGAGCTGGTCCTCTTTTTTTATTTTCGGTGAAAGTATAGGGATTGGTGAAATCATTCGTTTTCAGGGTTCTTGGATACTTGGGGTTTTAGTCAGTGGTGTTTAAATGTAAAATTAAATTTGTTAGTGTAATAACTACTTTGTTACTTTGGAATATTCGTGGGATGACGATATCCATTTTTTCTCAAAGCTTTGATAGCTCCAATTTAGTACTCTGCCCTTTTAATGAGTAAAAACGTATGGAAATTCAAATATTTCAACATTTCGTAAAAAGTGGAAAAATGCTAGGTCATTTTAATTAAGGGGGGCAGTACAATCCTCGATTGGAGTTCCTGAAACTGAAGAAACCTTCGAGAATTTAAGAAAATTACGTGCCAGGAGTTTTTTTGGAAATTGGTGGACTAAACATTGCGTAATACGATTTAACGATACACTTTCAATCGCAAGCGTGAATTCTGTAGTATTTTAAGTATCAGCTACATTGATATTATTTACTCAAAATTGGCTATCGTCCTCAGATAACATAGTTGCGCACGAGTACTACAATTTATCTCTCCATTCACTGATATCTCCTGCCCCAGTTCTGACTTTTTCTCCTCCAATAATTGAAGATTTTGCAACAATTTCAGCAAACATCTATATTACTGTCGAGGGTCCGTCGCTATCAGTGAATACTATCAAGTGCAAAGAGCGTGTATACTTTTTTTCTCATGGCGCAGGCGAATGTTCGCTTGAACTCTTTAACTAAACCACTTTTTCGATTTAAATTCAGAACTTATCAAATCAATCGTGAGTAGAAAACAGTTTGCTTACGTTTCTGCAAAATTTCATTTTAAAGCAGTAACTTTCTCTAAATTTAAGTAAAAATTTAAATTCTTGTAAAAATTCAGTAAAATATATTTCAAATTCTGGGAATTATTCCCCCTCCCCGAATTCAACATTGCAACTCTAATAATTAAACACGAAATATCAAAGAAATTTATATTACCTCCAACGAAGCCAATCGAACATTTATTAGAAAAAGACAAGCATCGATTTAAATTATTCCAAAGTCGAAGCACTCGCTCTCACAGGCTTCCCGGCATCTGCGCCTTCGTCCCTTCCTATCGATGATGGGTGCTGGCTCGATACATGGCCGAGATAGCTTCTTTGGGGGAGTTCTTTTCGGAATTTTTATAAAGACCTCGCTTGGATTTTGTTCCCAACTAATCGGGACAAGCCCGCGCACCAGGGACCATCAATGTTGCCCGAGGGAATGGAATGCCACTTTTACCTTAACGGATATCTCCGACGATCCTTCCAGCGAACCGAAAGGGAACTCGCGAGCACGATGGTCCGCCGATAAACACGTTCGCGTTTCGTTCGGCACCTGTTTCCTGGTCTGCTTGTTTCGGGGAAGAACGCGCCAGCGGTTTCGATCGAGATCGGAGCGGTACGAATTTAGATTTTGGAAACTTTAACCCTGGGATGACTTCAGGTGAACTTGAACTCTGTCTAGGTTTCCGCATAATTTGGTTCAGTTGTAGTATTTATGAAGAAAATGACTCTCTAGGGTTAGAAACTTCTTCCTCAACACGTGGAGTATCATAGAGGAATTTAAATTTCTCACTTGATATTTGAAATCAAAAAGTTAATTTGCCAAGAAAATTGAACTTACGTTGAGTAAATTATTAAATTGATAAAAGGCTTCCATCAGAGTTTTCCGCGGCAGATACTTGAAATTCTTCTGTTAATATTATTAATTCGATCGCCCGCAAATTTTGTTCTGCTCGCTCTGCCCCGAGTCGAAGAAATCCTCGGTAGGCGTGCTGAAGAGGAGCAGTGCTTCCTCAATAAGGCCACAGGGACGTTGCGCAGCGGCGAGGGGCGTGAACGGGCAGGAAAAAAGATTATTTCGCTAGTTAAACACTAATTAGCCCCGAGCGGCAGTTCAGTTTGTTTGGATGATCTTGCTGTCACTGAAATGGAGACGTTGATCCGTCGAAGTCACTCCTACGCTCTGACCAACTCGCAGCTACTTTCAGACCCGCGCTGGCATTTTCTGTTTGCCCGCCCACGCAGAAAATCCATCTCGTGTCCATCAATCTTGGCGCAGTTTAGCGAAACGAGGAAAGACAAAGGGAAATTAAGACGACAGGGTCCCTAGAGTGTCTTTTCGAAGACACAGAAATTCTAACGGAGGTTAAAAATTTGTAATTCGAAGGGATGAAAGCTGACAAATCTGTTCCCGTTGAAGTTGATGCTTATTTATTAGGAGGCGGTTCTATTTTTTGGACAATGCTGCGAGCGAAACGCGTTGCTACAAGTTCCAGAAAATGTAGCGCGTCAAAACAAACGGTCGCAAATCGTGACCTTTCCTCGTCTTAGCGACCGAGCCTTTCGAGACCGACGTGGAGGGGCTAAGTGTGGCCCAGGCAGTGAGTCTCGCGAAAACGATCGAGCGAGCCACGTCGACATTCCAGTAAACAGTCATATTATTTATCACCAAGCGCGTCATTTATCTGTACCAAAACCCTACAGAAAATAATCGAATTAAAATGGTACTTTCCGAGACATAATTCCTGAAATAATTCTTCCAATATTTTTCGCGTTGGAGTATTTTCGAATGAAAGTAACTTCGAAAGCAAATATCGTGGTATTGCAACGCTTGGAATCAGAATAGGAATCTTCTTTCGCTACGGTGTATTGTTCCGTCGAAATTCATCCTTTATTATTCCACTCAGGACATCATTAACTTAGGTGGAAGCTTACTTTAATGTAATTTATTTTCCACGCGGAGTAATGGTACTGATTATATTCATTTTTTATTAGAAGATCCAGAAACAATTCGAGAACCATTTTAATGGCAACACGTCACATCGAGTCACTTATCGCTGTGCCACACAAAGAGATTGGTTCGAATACTTACAATCATGTCTCAAGGAAACTGCTATTAATTATTTTGCAAACGTAAGAGACTACTTTGGAATAATCGGTACAAATTGAAGCTCGATTGTGTTACCAGCCGCGAGATTGGTTATGTGGCTTATGGGACGTGAGTGCATTGCGATGAGCGTCGTCAGACGCAACTCGGTTGCACTCGAGTAATTCTGCTGTTCCGCTTTGCGAGCCACGTAATTTAGGAAAAAGAAAAATAAAAATTCTAACCATTAGACGAATAGATAAAATTGTCTAATATTTTAACAAGGAAAGGTGACTGATTAGAAAATGCTGATTAAAATTGTGTGCTTCCAAAAGTTCTATCCTTCTTTTCCCGCAAATTTGATAAGTAAGGGACCATGAATTACATTTCCAAAATATTACGATCGCCATAGGAAGGCACAAAACCTCGCAGCATAGGATAATTCCGTAAATTTTGATTCCCTTTTTTTTAAAACCCTGTCCACCCGCATCCATCGCATAAATGTAAATGCCACGAAGGCTTATCAGACCGCATTACGCGCTGATAAACAGCCAGCGAGCACGGTTACAGATGCCGACTCGACTAGAAATAGAAACTGAGCTCACGACTACAAATGGCTTATTTACCAGAAAGAAGTGGGACGCACTTCATTACTTCGAAGGGGGAGCCTTTGGAGGTCCTTCCTTCTTTAAAAGAATTTTCTACTCGCCTAGGAATACTTGAAGCTGAACAATAAAGACACAATTCCCACAATTTAACTCTCAGTTTCCATGGATAACCTCAAATAACGTCCTAACCTAAACAGGAACGCGAGCATCAGAATTCTGCAAACTCTGGAAAAGTTGACCAACCCATCAGAAGAGGGCTCCCAGTTTCACAAACTTGGATTTAAAAATTCAAGGTCTCGGCGTGCAGGATCCAGACAGCCAAAGCAATGTCTGCGACCCAAGTTCGAAGGGGAAAAAGTTGGAAGGCGTATCGTAAGAGATGGGTAATCACCGGCCGGAACATTCATGCTCTAGTGGAATTAAATACTATATAACGCAGCGAGAGTGCGTATAGAGCCAGGTCGGGGCCATTTAAACCTGCCAGAGGCGAGGATAATTCGCCAGGCTTTTACCAGCGAGCATAAATCTTCGAAGACGCGACGACCACGTGATGCAACGGCCCGTCGGCCACTTTGTTGCAGCTCCGTTGAGTCGTGTTTGTGAATCCATTCTCGGAGGACAATGTCCAATTTTTACAGTGTTCCTTAATATGTAGGTATAACTTCAGAAGTGGATTTGGGAATAGTGTAGACCTAATCTCGTTTAGTCAAATCGCGCACCGTATTTATCGACTCCCATGTAAACCGTACTACTTACGTCAACTAATCTGTAGCTCGACGAAGGTTATGCGCAGAGCCTCAGCGCGCAGCATACCTAGCTTAACCCTTGGACGACGGATGGCTTGACTGCACGTGGGATGTGGGACCCATTTTATCCCATAAGATCATTCACACATATTTGGAGCAAAGTTTATATTAAATTTTGGTAATAAGGGACCAATATCGTCTTAAAATGGAGGCGAAAGAGCCAGGCGCCTTAGGGCCCCGGAGCTCATGGGGCCCCTGCAAAATTGGAAAATTAAAAAAAATTGGGTTGTCAAAGCTAGAAAAGAATTTTTAATACTTATTCTGGTATTTTTGATTTTGTTTAATTTAGAATAATTGAGGGGTCCCATATGGAGCTCGCCTCAAGGCCCCCGGAAACGATAAGACGACACTGTAAGGGACACGTGAACTCTGTAATTGTTAGGCGAGGGTTAATAAATTTAAGAGAGATGCGAATATTTTGGATATTAAAAATTTAGATAGTATTTGAATTATATAAGTGTATCCTCGTGTGAAATGGTCATGAGTGACGTTTTTGCATTTATTTAAGGTTTCTTTTATATACAGACAAGGAGCAACGCCTTCTTCATCGTTTTAAAAGCTGATTTTTTAAAGTTCCGAGTTTCTTGAGACTTACGGACGTGGAATACTACGTGCGCGCTAAAAATAACAGTAAAGCCTAATTAAGGCGAACTAATAACGAGGGAAGCCGCGAAAAGTTAATGAATGTAGCCGCGTATACCGATTTGAATTTTAAATTTTCATTGATACGATCAGCGCTGAAAGTGAAGAAAGAATTGTTAATGCTTTCGGTTAACCGAGGCTCGCTGGACTGTGTTTAATTTGACTGCAACGCACGAAACTGCAAGTACAATAGATTAACAAGGCAGCTTGGCTATGTGCTTTATATAAAATCTCGATTATTTGTTTTCGCTGATTTTTTACAATTCTCAACAATGACATTGTATTCGATATCGTTTTTTCTATTAGCACTATTATTAACACTGTTAGTGAAGATCCCCATTTTCGTAGCTCGTGACTTTATCTTGACTCGAGTCGTGACTTGAAATATGCAGTGGCGGGTTTAAGAAAAAAGGCCCAGGTGGCAAACGTTCTGAGGGGCCCATTTTTCGGGAAAATGGGGAGGTATTTTACTAAAAGGGGGTAAGTGTACAGAAAAGTATAGAAAAGAAATATAGTGTTTGGATAAAATCATAATTTTTTTTGGAGACTGGGCCTTAGGGGGCCAATCTGAGGAGGGACCCGTTTTTCATAAAAATAAAGCGACAGTTTACTGAAAACGGGCTCAATGTAATAATACAGAAAAAAATATAGTTTGGATAAAATCATAATTTTTTTAAAGATGGGACCTTGCGGGGCCTTCCAGGCAGGGCCCATCGGCCGCCCTGTTAAATCCGCCACTGGTGGTATGTACCACGATTAACACTTGATCACTAATTTCTTGACGGTGTCACTATGGCTATGACCATGACTACAACCATTACAATAATAGCATTGTCGCTATTACCATTGATTCTAGTATTACCACTGCTGCTTCCATTGCTGTAATTACTGTCCTGATTATCAGTTCCCTTACTACTAGTGGTAATCACAGTGCTACCTCATATATCGTTGCCTATTTTTTCATTTTTCCTTATTATTGCATTACATTACACTTTGAAGAAACCTTCCAAACTCATAGACGTCGATGATTACACCTCGTTCCACTTCCTCAAACTCACCACCTCTGAAATTACAACCACCATCGCCGACAACTATACAATGTTCTTCTGTATCCTCAGAATTGAGGGATGTATTTGGGTCTGATGTCGCGGTTGGGCCACCCTTGGTCACGCGAACGCAACGTCACTTGCTGCATCCGGCCGCCGATCTATTACCACCCGAATAGCCAAATATCCGGTCGCCCGTTTTTCACAGAACACCTCCATCCCCGTGCTACTCGAGATCGTTCCTACTTACTCGGCCGTGGTACTCCATCGCGCACCACTTATTGTTCGGTCGTTACGGCGTCGTCTGGTACGCGCGGGCAACATCCGGTCGCGTAAGTTGCACGCGCGTACGTCGACGCCGTAGTAGAATGCTTGTAGCAATCGCAAACGAGGCGAGAAGCCGCAAGTTTCGTGCACGAAGGACATTCCCACTCCTACACGGGCCGTTTCTTTCTCCGGGGACCGTTGAAATTATCCACCGGAAGTGGCCCTTACTTTCCCTATATGTACACGCTCCACGAGTTTCACGACTGAGCGGGGGAAGAAGCATGGACGCATGATTCTGCTTTGGCACGAGGAGCATTTCGGAAATGGCAGAGATTCTTAGGGGACAAATGACACCGGTGTGTATGGTCTGTGTTGGGACGTAGTCAGTTTACAGTTGTACGGGGTTAAAGGACAAAGGAGGAATCGCGGAGTAGCTCGATGTCGTCCATGAACGAATGGAAACGAAAAGGTCCGTACTTCTCCGAACTCTCTCGGGCCAACGTCGGATAGTCTGGAAATGGCACCCTACGCCACGCTGTTGGACGCTCGACGTGGCAATGTGGCGACGATCCTCGAAGAGGCTTGATCCTTTGAGCATCCTGAACGTAATCGTGTATTTAGAATTTCAACACTTCATGTGTGTCAAAATAGAGGCTTTTTTGGTATCCTTTTACCAATTTGCAGTTTACATGACTCCCCAGTAACATATTCCATGGTACTCATTGAAAGTAATATAGAAATAAAGTAAAAATTTCTGAATTTATTATCCACAAACTCTATATATTAGCCCCTCAAAATTATTATTATTATTATTAAGCGTCTTTATCACACAAAATTATAAAAATAGTAATATAGAACGAAAGAGAAAAAGAAATAGTGCAAAGCCGAGGTTCAGTCACAAGACTGTTATGCAACCTAACCTTCCTAAAGCTCCAACTTTCCTCCTGCAACAGAATCGTGAAGATCAATTCTTATCTTACTTCGTTCATGCCGAAGGAAGGTATCATAAATCACAGGACACCCATGAATTTTGCTCCATAATTAACTAAAAGACAATTACTGACAGAAATAGCTGCAGTCTACAGCCACGTCCCTCCCAACTCCCCTGTAACTCAACAGCTCAGACACCACAACGCTGTTTACGCCTACCGTGAACTATTAACAAACGATTTGACTGCACTTTCAAGCCCCATCTATATCCCGAGGATGTTCAATTCGACTCTACTATATCCGAAGCGATTGGAATCTTTTTACCGTGCATTTGGATCGTTCGATACGTCCTGCACTCTCCTGTAGTGGGCATGCAGGCTTTGGGTTTCTGTTACACGATGCGAATCCGTCACTGGCGCCCAGTCACGGTTCCGAGTGGTGGGGGTTCTGGTGGGATTCACGTGACACGCTGGCGCCCCGGTGGTAGGGATCGATCGTTGGTCACGTGACAGCGTGGCGCCGCGGCAGTGGGGACGCACCTACTACCCCTACGGGGCGAGCGAACCGGCGTGGCAGGAGGATCTGGCATTCTGACCTGGTAAGTCGCCAGTGTCGGATCGTGAGTAAGTGAGCGAGACTGTGGGCCCCGTATCCGCCAGGACATTTAAATCGACCCGTGAACGCAACCGACTCGCCCGAGAAGGGAAACGGTTTCCTCGACGCGTACCCCGAACAACCTACCGCAACCTCTCTACCGTGCCGTGGACGCTGGCTAACGGAACGGCACCCGGACCCGAATATTATTTATTGTAATCCTTCGCACTCGTGTCGTACGGGAACGAGCTCCCTTCGTATTTATTCGATATAGTGTTTAGTAAACGAGGCTCGAGTGAACCGGAGAGGGAGGGAGAGAGAGGGGGAACAAACCGAGAGGAAGGAAACGAAACGGCACCGGACGAGGAACCGGGGAAGGAAAGTGTGTTGTTGTGTGCATCGATAGGGGGGAGAGGAAAAAAAGGACCAGACCCACCGTTGACACGTCTGCCGTTTCTTTTCTGTCTCGTGCGCGTCGTACGTTGTTTTCGCGAGCACCGACGTACATATCTATAGGTGAGTGATATTTATTCAGAGTCATCGGCCGAAACCAAGGTCCCCCGACGCGTTACACACCTATACACGTGCCCGTACATCGCGCACACGTACAGATAGGTGCACGGCTCCCCCCTGTGTAACCCCGCGGTCATTATTTTGTGAAGTGTGCCGAGAGAAGTGTCTCCGTAAACGCGGGCGAGGCGTCTACCCCCCTGCAGATTTCGTGCGAGCGAGTCTCTCGCCTCCTGGCCCCCGTATCTTTACGATCGATTCGTGCATGCTCTGTCTGGCCGCGCCGGCGAAAAACGGTTTGGCAACGTGGCACGTGAATAAAGTGAGACCGCGACGACGGCGACGGCGGCCACGACGGCGACGACGACGGGGCGAGGAACGAGAAGGCAACAGAGTGGACGGAAAAACGGCCGCGAGGAAATCGCGAACGACCGGCTGCTACGTCGTGCTAGCCGACCGGATTTGTCTCTTCCCTGGCCGTGCCGCGAGGCTGCCAGAAGCCGGACCGAGCGGAGGAGGCCGCTGAGGAGAGGTTAGAAGCAAGAGGAAGAAAAGAAGCACGGGGAACATGGATCTGCTTTGCTGCGAGACCACTGAGACGGAATGCAGAGCCTACGCCGACCCGGCCCTCCTTGGCGACGACCGTGTGCTGCAGAATCTTCTGAAAACCGAGGAGAGATACGCGCCGAGTAGCTCCTACTTCGAGTGCGTGCAGAGGGACATCTCGCCGCTCATGCGCAAGATCGTCGCGGAGTGGATGTTGGAGGTGAGCGACCATTTCCGGCCCACGTGTCGCCCTTGAATTTCCCCAAATTCTCCCATTTCCGCTGTACTCTCAGCCCGGGGGTCCCCAGTCGCTGGGCACTTCAAATCGTCCGCACGCTATTCCCCCGCTGTTCTTTTTAGCCGAACATCGGCTACGCTCGGTGGAAGGAAACGTCGCAGTGCTCGGAGAATTTGTGTTTCAACGAGGCACTTGTAACACGCTCTTACATTGTTTCTTAAATGACACCTGTGTTTTCTTTTGGAAAGATTCATCTCCTCGCTGTTCTCGTAGCTCGCAGTGTGAATATTTCGTGTTTGAGTAATACTGCAGAGACTGTTCCAAGGCACAGCCATGACCTTCCACGATTTTTTGTGACGTTCTAAGCTGCTTAGCAGCCAGGCTCTAAAAGTTCGTTTCAATTCGTTCTTTTGAGTTACGCAAGTGCGCTTCGCCCTTTAAACATTCCCGTGGGGGCGGCGAGGGGGGTTGAAATCCAGGAACAAGATGGCCAAGGTATAGGATCGTGAGTTCGAAACCATTTTTTTTTTAGTAGATTTCTGTCAGATGCCTCGTAAAATAAAATAGCAGTGCAATTCCTTCGCGATTGAAGAAATACCACGTTTGTCATTCTTAGATCTCATAGAGGACGTTCGAACGTTTTCCAAAACCCTCACTTTTCATCAAGTATTCAATTTTATACCTACATGTTGCTTTCTATTTAAAGGACAATTATAGAAAGACCTCTCCACCAACTTTTCTCTAGTTTTACCTAGAGCAGGGCCATTGTCCGAGCCAGTTCCTAGTATCGCCCTCTGCATTCCTAATCGCTGGCGACTTAACGCGAATTATTGGCTTCATCAAGGTCGATTTAACTAGCGAGTGCGCCAAGTTGCAGTATCATCGTGTAGGAAACAAACCCCCGTCGTTTATGGTTTATAACTCAGCGTCGTGCGGTATCTTCTAAAACGTTCCCTCCTGCTTATCTGCCGTTCTCGCGGTTCTAACCCCTCGACGGATCGCTGACGAGGCGTTGCGTCGACAGCCTCTCGAATCGTGCACAGGCGTTGATAATGCTCGATATTAAATCTCTGCCCATTGATATTTACACTCGAAGCTTACTATATTTATTTACACACGGACTCACGGGACCATTCTTTTCACTTTTTTTTTAAATATCTCGATAAACACAGACGACCACAGCCGTTTACATTATGTAATCACGCGCGACAGACGATCCTAGCAATGCTCAACGCCCACGTGCGATTGTTTACACGGGAAATATACCATTTTTCGCGTCTACAGCCATTGTTCGATAGTCGTAAGAAACCGACCAGTCCCTCAGGGTGAAGGCTCGATGCGCGTTGGCAAGTGTCACAGCTGCGCAGTATTTCCGGTTCAAGTGTGCGCAGGAAGTTATTTCGCTGGCTGTTGGGGATATAGGAAAATCGTTTATTTTAAAAGGTGGACATTTTTGTGAGCTTGAGTCGTTTGTGGTATTGAATATTTGTTGTGATTTCGAGGGCATGATTGTGAAGGATTGTATGTAAGTGTTATGTAATGACTGTTTAATTTGACGGTGATGTTTGTGTGTGTAATAAAGTCACATTGCAATCTTACATTCAGTTTTGGTTTAAATATAATTCTTGTGGCCAGAGGAAATGGAACACGTTAGTTCTTTTGTGTACCCTGTAAAACTGTTTATTTACAGTTTTTATGGTTTTTTGGTATACGGTGTACTGTAGGTCGTAACGTATTTTTATTACACCCATTTTATTGTGCGCTTTGCGACGCATTTATCGAGGTAAGCGAAGAGTATTTTTGGATCGGTCGTTCGGTAGATATTTCCATAAACATTTGCGACAGATATCAAGACCAGTTATCGTTTCAAGCTTGTGATGCAGAAGCAATTGACCTGCAAAGCTCTGGTTACTATCATCCTACATGTATTTGTCGCAATATCTAGGAAATTATTAAGGAAGAGTATGGTTTATTCGCCTCTTTAAATGCCTCCTGAAACGCTAAATAAGAAGGGTATGATAAAAATATAAAATTCTAAAAAAAAACTGTCGCAGTATCAAAATCTCTAATTCGTACAAATTTCATAAAAAAATCAGGCCCATTATTTTATTTCCCCTAAGTAATCAGTTTTTCTATGAACGACTCAAAATTATTGTCACAGACAGAAATTCGATAACAAACTTTACAGATACGTAAATATATCTGCGCCCAAAATTTAACAATTACTAAAATAATGTAGCAAAATACTACTACAAATAATACGTTAAAAATACCTAAAAATAATAACAGTCAAATGTCAGACTTACAAAAATATTTTTCTAACAGAAAATAGAATTATTAAAAAATAAATCGAATGAATATGAAACATTCTGTTACTGCCCAATAATTTTGTCAATATCCCGTTTCCTTAATATCTATGAACGAGTTTTCTGTTCCTTTCAACTGGTCTTTTCCGGTTTTTCTTCTGGCAACTTTGTAGAACCGAAACGCAGAGTTGGACAGGTTCGAACGAGCCACACCAACGGTTTTTTCGGTCGGATTAAACGTTGAGAATTATTTTCGGCCGCGGAAGCGTGAGTCGTCCGGCGTGACGTCGGGAAGGCGCGCTGCGTGGCTGGGTTAGGTCCCTTTAAAATTTAAAAAACCACGCTTATTGCGTTGGCTACTCTGCCAGCGTAGCCGCGCGCACGCGCACCATCGGCGCTGCTCGGTTTGGTGTTTCGCCGTCATTGAGAAGGCGAATCGTGTCAGCACGATAAGTCACGGGTTACGTCAGCCGCTCGTTGCCAAATGTGCCTTGATAACTCCGTCTGCTTTCGTAATTAATATGTTCAATCCTCTTCTGTTCCAAACTTCTGTTCCCCCCGATATATTACTTGCAAGGGAGATGCAACAGAAACGATTCGACTTGCACGATATCTCTACTGTGTTAAATTAAATGCGCGGAGCGCGCTGTTCAAAGTTTATTGATTAGGGAAATTAAGTCACAGCTCCATCCTTTTCAGATTTTTCGTATAATTTGTGTGGAAGAACGAGGTCGACTTGAGTAATTGTAGAAATAATTAGAAATGTGGAAAAATGGAATTATTATGAATTACAGTTTCGTTTTTAATTTTTAATATCGGGAGCATAGAAAACGCAAAATTTGGGACTCTACTTTCTCGCAATTTTTTTCTGAATACTCACGGTATAGGAAATTTTAATCCAATCGGTGATTTTTTCATTCTGGTATTCGAGGTGTAAATTTCATTTTATTTGTATTACCTATCCCACAACTTAGTCCGTCAAGCTAACGGCCTGCGCGGTGTCGAGTCAAATGGATTGCACGTGATTTTTTTCTTTCAACGTGACTGCTAGTCTCCGACAATGTAGCCCAGTCAGTTATAGAACGTTTAACTGCCCGATTTCCGTGCACGCCTCGGCGGAAACTATGCGCGTCCGTGCGCTGGCCAGCGACAAAGTATCGTTTTCGCTGTTGGCTAACGCCCGTAACGGGAATCTTATTTTTTTCTAGCATCCTGGCTCTGTTCTTAGATCCTCTCGCGGCCGGGAGATAAAAGTGATGCCGATCTCTGTGCGCGTGTTTAGCATTTTGATATTCGAGACATCCCACGGAGATATGGTGATATCTGATTCCAAGGTTGGAGGTCGTGATCTGATTTAATATGCGTACAAGTTGTTACGCGATTTTGGGACATCTACCCTGTAGCAGTTAAGGGTTAAATATTTTTTGTGCCTCCCAACTTGAATTAGAAATCGATCGACTGAAAGCAAGGACGCCCAAGATCCCCCGCTTTCTAATTATGTAATTCTTGTCTTCGTTAGAAATCGTGTCTAAAAATCGTCGCATTCCATTTGCAATTAACCCTCGAATGGTCAGGTTTCGTCATGGAACTAGCCTGAGATGTTTAAAACCGAGGTTGCATAGGTCATTTTAATAAATACTGATAAGACCTAGGAAAGTAGAAGGATCTATCTAATCTAGCAAGATAACACCTAATATTTCTTCTACCATATTTCGACTATTTTGAATAGCCTCTGACCTCTCCAAGCCTCTATTATCTTAGAAAGTAGTTACTAGGTAACTATTAGTCAATCCTCCCTCGTTTTCTTGCACCCAAAACTCAACATCACCTTCCACCCCTAGAAGCTACGTCAAACCCACCACCACGAGCGACCATCAAAAATAGAAATTCAAATTTGAAAACTTTCCTGTCCCTCCAGAAACTACTTATCAACCGTGTGAAAGATTAACACGCCGCAAGCAACCAGTAGAAAAGCTTCTACCTTTTATTATCAGTAGACCGACGATTGTGATCCTTGTGATCACAGATTCTCGTATCAGTGCTCGATAATACTACCAATGTGGTTTCGCGTACCGGTCAATATTCATGCAATTCGCTCGAAAACCTCTTGAAAGGTGACTTGCTCCAACTGGCAGTCTCCAGTGGCCTATCAAAACACGAGCCGCCATTCTTTGGAGTACCAAGTGGTCGCGCGACACGAAGTCGATAATTAAATCCTCCGAATCGTCCATTAGCCGGCCATAAAAGCTCGTCCAAAGGGTGAAGCGTCCCCTTGAAGTCTCTCTCTATCGAGAAGCCCTCAACTCCAGATTCCCGCGACCGTAGGTTCAAGGCCTCCACGTATTCGGCGGTTGATTTGATTTTTTTTCCTTGATTAATTGCAACGAGGAGGTTTGTAAAGTCGACCTTGAGGTGATGGCGACTATATACGTCGGGAACGTGATCACACTTAGCCGAGTGTGCACGCGCGCGTCCCGAAGCCCATCGCTTTGAATTCTTCGGCGTTAGAGGCTTTGATTGCCTCATTCTCGCATCCGTTGTGGAACGTCAGCCTTTCTGGGAAAGGAAGGGGGAGATTGTGTCTTCTTTTTGGGCGGACAGGTGTAAATTGTCCTTCGGACCTTGCTCGTTTGGGGCTTTGAAATTTTACAAGGTTCATTCGACGAGGTGTTTTTTCATTTAGGAGCTCAAGAAGAAATGAACTTTTTTTTTAATGTGAAGCATCTTTTGAGGGGTGGAAAAATGTTTTAGTTGGGGATTTTAGGTTTTACTGGTTGAGAAAGAATTTTTTTTTTGGTTTGTAGAGGAATTGGGGGGAATTTAGGGAAATTGTAATTTTCTTAATTGTGAGTATTTTAGAAGATCTTATATTTAATATAATTTGATCCTGATTTGACGGGTTTAAAGTCTGATGTTTTATTATACAGTTATATTTAAGAAACACATTTTAACGCTTGAAGTTTCTAGTTTTTGAACCAGGCACTCAATTTTTTTCATCATCCATTATGATACTGTTTTATCAAGATGAAACGCAGGAAACGAAGTTTAAAATTTTTTGCCTAGTTCGAACGCATGCGCGGGCCAAAAAAATTTTTCCTGTAAATTCAATGCAGTGCTTTTATAGAGCAAACATTTCTCTTTAATTTCGTTTTTTTTTCAGTTTTGTTGTATGATTTTTATTGACCGAGTTATTTGTGATCAAAGCACAAAAGGTACTTTTCACTTTGAACACCTATAACTTGCGAACTCATGATCGTAGACAAATTTTCACGAGTGTTTTTCAAGCTAAGAAAGTATCCTTTCAAAACCTTTTGTTGCCAATTTAAGATTTTTTTTAATCTCATTAAATCCGTTTTAAAATGATCTCAAAAACTAACGAAAATGTTTTGAATATAATAATTTGGCCACCCTCTGTATCAAAGCTGCCTCCATCTCTGCTATATAACGTTCGAAAATAACTATGGAACACGTTCCTTTGTATTTTATAAAATTTAAATTCGAAAACACACCACCTCCTACATTTGTCCCCAATAAAACTATGCCACGGTGTGAGCTACTCGTTAAAACGCGACAGAGCCGTATTTTTAATCATTTTATGCTGAACATGTGCCAAAAGGTGAAAGACACTTGCAATTAGGAATCTAACTAGACAAATCCAAGACACCTTGAGAAATTAATAAACGGGACCAGAAAATAATAACAAACCCAATCGACTCAATATCAAGCACCAAAAGATTACCTTCCACTATAATTCTGCTACAAATTTTTCCACCGTCCGCTACACAATCAATTCTCATATTTAAAAATCAAAACTCGAACACCCAATTTCCAAGTCCCCAAGTGAGACACTCGCCTCACCTAACTAGAAAATAGTCTCGATTTTAACTCGTAAACTGTTAAACGACAGTCGCACCCCCACAAGGTCTATTCTCTTCTCCCCCAGGCCTTGTCCCGCAAAAGGACGAAGGATTACGGTTTATCGAAGCAGATAGGCGATGTGGAAGCCGCTATCTGTCCCCACGAATGTCGTAGGATGGGCTAACAGTTGTCAGAGGCTGTTGTCTAAAGTTTGATACGGGAATGGAGCGTGTCCCTGAGGCTCGTGCGTGCAGTATCAATAACTTCTGTTCTATAATAGATAAAAGTAATCTAAGCCACGAAATATATACGTGGGATAATTTATGTGGCGGGGGAGGTGGTTTCTTGAATGAAGATAACTTCCATACCCTGACAAACAATTCTTTTTCGCTTCATTCGTCACAGATTTTAATTTTCCAAATAGTTAAACCTATTTAATTCCCTTTAAGAGGTACCACTATGGTGGGGTAGTTTGTTTATAATTGATGCTGCAAGCCAGGGCCTTTTTTTAATGAGAAATAATTTCTCCTTCCTCCTTTCAAGCTTGAAGGACGAAGGGGTTGCACCCTTATGACGCTGCGTTTAATCGACGATAGGGCACGGACAATTATTTCGTTAAGTCGCTGGTATTAATTGGCCGCGGTGTACGCGTCATGAAGCAATTACGAGGGGTGTCGGGAAAGGGTGGCAGCCGTTGGTCACGCTCGATAAGCCTGCGCGCAACGGCAGCCGACTAAATAGCAGGGCTACACCCACTGGTCACAAAAGCAACCGGTGGGATTTCGGTGAGGCCAGGCTGGAAAATTTTCGATCAACCCCCGGCCCGTTCCGGAAATTGGGGGAGTTCCGTAGTCGGCTGAAACGTTTCACGGTGTTTGCCTTTGGGGGCTGGATAAACTTCGTTCCCCGCTGAAGATTGCCAGTCGATTGGGAGCTAATTAACCAGCAAGGGTTGGGATATATTGTGGTACGCTTGGGGTAAATATTGGTCATTGTTTGAAAACGGTGTGTGGTTGGTTGAGAATGTTTTGGTGTGTTCGCTGGAATTTTCGGCTGGTTGTAATTGTATTCTAATCGATTTTTAAAGGGGATTGAATTGTCAGTTTTGGTGAAGGGTCTTTGGTGGAGTTTTTTGGGGTTCAATCGTGAACTGGTGACGTCTCAATTTGTGTCATAAACGGTGACGTAGAGTCTCATAGACCTCTTTTTAATAATTTGACGTTGTCAAGCTTAAATTTAATTTTCACATCTACGTAGGGGAGTTATTAGTGATTTTATTACATTCTAGGGAGGCTACGCCGCCCCTAAATTCGAATAGTATTCCATTAAACCTTTATAAATGTGGAAAAGAAGAACACCAAACACATATCTGTATTATTTATTATTATAAGTAACGATTTCACTGTTTTTTATCGATTTTGTCACGTTTTTGTAACGCTTTAAAGTGGAGTATTTTTACAAAATCGATAAAAAACAATGAAATCGTCACTTATGATTTTATAGATATAGGGTAGATTTAAAAAGGCACTTTTGAATGTTTCGTTCAAAACCACTGAAAGTTGTTTTCGTGACACGACATAAATAAATTGTGAAACAAGGTCGAATAAAAAGAAAAAAATACAATAACCTAAAGCATAATTCTGCAGGAGACTTTCAGACTTCACGTCACTGATTTTTTGCTGTGTCAGTGGTCCATTTTCTTCTTTGTTTTGATGTGTTTTTATATGATTTAGATTTCTGATAATCCTTTATTAATTAGGAAAAATTAAAAATTCTAATTGTTGTGGGACAAAAACCTGTTTTATTTTCCGAAATTGAAAAGGGTCATCCAAAAATCTCTCTCGAATCGAATCTTCCTGAAATCGAGGTCTGACTTCCTCCGAAATAAAACATGGATGTTCTCCAAAATTGGAGCAAACGGAACCGCGAAAGTCTAGATAAGGGTTGTTCCGAGCCCCTCGAGCTGAAATTTCGTTCCACATCGAGAACTCGTTATACTCCTCCCCAACATCGGCTGTATCGATTGTATCTTCTCCTCCAGAACGCTTTGGAAACAAAAACCGAGGTCCCCGACCTGTGCCCCAGGGTGATCGATTAGCCAAAGCCACGACGTTGAATTACGAACGGAGGAAATCCGGCCTGAGATGATACTCCATCCCTTTCCTCCTCCGCGTTTTCTCGTGATTCTGTCGCCACTAAATCATCTCTACGATACATACACTATACATTTAAGAAACTATCGCATCCACTTGCCTGCATTTATATACCACAAATTTAAACTCCATAAATCCCAAAGAAGCCCTCTGTGGCAAATAATTAATCAGAATCAAGCCTCCCACAAATTTGCAAAAAGGTGCTTTTTACTGTTGCTTCGTTCGCATTTCCAAAAATCTTCATAATTGTTTATTGATATAATCTACTAATTGAGACTTTATTATTCCACATTGTTCTACTGTTTTTATTGTTAAAAATGATTTTAACTTATGCTTCAGACTAATAATAGATAATAAGTTTGTTTACTTTAACTCTTCGTGTGAACCACCTATAAAATAATTTTGACGCTCTGCTCCTTTCTCAATACGTAGAATATCCTGGATATTCGTGGAATATCTCTGTTTTTTTTAAATTATCGAAGTAATCTACCTTCTATGTGCAAAATGAATACCTTTTTTCCAACGCCGACTTACAAACGGTTTTCTTTCTCAAAATATTCTATCTGAAAAACAACTCTGTAGATTCTTAGCTTTTAATATTGAAATTTGTAAAAGTTACAATATTTTGAAGATTTTTCTCGTATTTTCTCGATCAATGGTATTCTAGAATTTTTTACACAAACTGTGAGAAAATTTCAATAAAAAAAACAAACTATTGGAATACATTTTAGAGACCTCAAAATTGACCCCTGATTCTTTTCATAACGATTCGATTCGTTAAATGAAAATGGCAGTCGTTCAAAAAATTGCTTTGGGTGTGAACCACCCAGTATGTCAAAGTTGTTCGAAAAAATAGGTGTGTCAACTAGTGTTAAATCCCAGGCTAGTAAATAATGACCAGGATTGCATTCCCTATTCAGCACCTGCAATCTCCAAGTATCAATTATAATTCATCAGCCCCGTCCACATTCCCACTATCACCTAAAGCAAATCGACCAAGAATCCGAACTTGCTGGGACACCTAACTGTACTCGCATTCCAATTACCCCCGACCACAGCCGCCCATCGATATCCACCCTGATCCTCAACCCCCCTTCGTCACATCCCGCTGGCCGCGAGGGGACAAATTGGTCGGAGGTTAACCCCTTCGCCCTTTGTCCGTGGCGGGCCACCCCGAAGGCCCCGACGACGTCAAGGAGGAGGGGCACGATTCTAATCTGGTTCGTGATGATCGGTGACAGGTATGCGAAGAGCAGAAGTGCCAGGACGAGGTCTTTCCCCTCTCGATGAACTACGTCGACAGGTTCCTTTCGATCTGCCCGATCAGGAAGTCGCAGCTGCAGCTGCTAGGAACCGCCTGCCTGCTCCTCGCCTCGAAACTGCGCGAACCGTCGCCTCTCACCGCGGAGGTGCTCGTTTTCTACACGGACAACTCCATCACCCTGGATGACTTATGGGTAAGTTCGATTGCGTCGGGCCTGTATTCTCTGATCGATCGACGATTACAATCGGGCCTCGCGACTCCGGCCGCGGAATCCTCTGGGCCCGTGCTCGAAATAGTCCATCGGACGATAGCGGCCGATCGCTGAGAGATAAAAAAGGCACCGCGTAGATGTTATTAAACGGGGGATTGCCGCGGGATCTTCTAATGTAGCCGGTCCATGCGCCGTTGAGAATGCATCAGTGTCGTTTGACGGACTGGTTCTGTATATTCTTTTTTTTTCTGTCTCGCCGCGGAGATAGTTATTAACCGCGAGGCGGGGTCGATTTCGACCCGTGCTGTAGTATTGCTGTTAATGGCACTGCTTTGAGGGAAGTAGTTTTAGAGTGGAACGAAGGTAAAATCTTACGTAGAAGCTTAATTGTGTTATGGGTGTAATGGATTATCAAGATAGTATGAGGGGTTGGTGTTTGGGGAACATTATTTTGTTGTGCAGTTTCTTGGTGATTCTAGATTTGAGGTTTGCTTCTTATACTCAAGCAGTTGAGGCATTGAGAGCAAAAGCGGGCTAAGCCAGGGTTTCTGCGAAATTGAGTTAGTAGCAGTAATGTATTTCAATAGGAAAAATTAATTTTTTTCAATGTGGGTTAATCTGTTTTGGCCCTAGTTAGAGTTTGAGGAGAATAGAAGCAATGAGGAATTGGGTTTGATTTGGATTTTTATCATGGAGGCTTGAGTTATCTTCGAATATTTTCTGTTTGATGGACTGCATATTTGTCTTTTATTGGAAAATTTCATCTCATATTGAAGTAACTCAACTAAAATTTCCTGTGGACTTGTGTTTCATTCTTCTGAATTATTGAGCTACTGCTCAGATTCTTGTGTCTCGATTAAATTTTTAATACGGGAAGATTATTTAAAAATTGAATATATTATACTATTAGTTTCAAAATATACAATTGAATTACCATCAAGGGCGTGCGGAAACTTTTTTCCTTGGTGGAAGGTAACTTAGGGATGATGATACAGAAAAATATACCCCTCTTGCTTTTTTAACCCATTTTGTAGTGCCAATTTAATTAAAAATTTAAAACGGAAGTTTGACACATTAACTCTTTGGGGCTAGGTGGGTTAAAAACTGTCCCACCTTTTGCTTAGCTTTTTATGCATGGTGGGACATATTTTAACCCACCTCGAAAAGTTGAAGTTACTCATAGTAATACTTATTAAAAAGTTATTATTGTTTCTTATTTTGAGTAATGTTTTATGTTAAATAATCGAAATGAATGTTTTTCCATTTTCTATGAAAAAAAATTCTGTGCAACTAGGGTTTTTATTTTCTTTAAAATCGTGTGCCTCAAAGAGTTAAGCGGGGCGTCAGTCCGTGGGACAGGCATTATCAAGGTTAAAAATAATTGTTATAAATCTCTGCATTGGCTGCAACATTCTCATAACAGTCATAGCCCAAACGGCAGTGAAACAATATCGTCACCACGACGTGTGCGTTATCTATCTTCCGTTTATACTTTGTAACCGAATACAGAAAGCAGAACAAACTCGGCTCTGCGCTCAACGTGTTAAAAATATTCCCCTTTTTACTATGAACTTAATAATTCTTTCTCAAAAGCCAGGGGCTGTAAATCTTTGACAGAATTTGCAATACTGCACTCTGCACCTTTCATATATATATATTATTATACTCTAACTGCACGGAATATTTGAAAGAGATCGGTGACCCAAAGCTCGCTAACTCCCCGCGATAATACCTTCGGCAAATCGTGTCCCAGGTGATAAGGGAAATCTTGAACAATCGCACCCAATAGTACAGTTATTATTACACCTAAATAAATCCCGGCGGCCCTTCTCTTATTGGCGATAAGGGAACGAAGGAGAGTCCTGTTAGTAAACACTATAACCTTTCGCCGATAAAATGGTGCGCGTTAATGAAACGCACCGCGCTTATCGCTAATTGCACCTCGCTACACGATAAGTCTCAGGTAGGGCGGCGGTGAGTATTGCGAGTAGGTTTCCAGCGTAGAGTCATGTGGCCCGATACCTTTCAACTTTCCTATCTGGAGAAAAAGATTCCCCGGCGCGATAAATTAACGATAATAAGCGGGCCGGCGTTCTCTATCGAATCGTAAAGGAAGCGGCTCTCCACTTCAAGAAACCGGCGCCCAAAGCTTCGGGGTTGGCACGAGTTCTTCGCCAGTTCCAATCGATAGAAATTAGAAATATGGAATTATAAATTTGATACAATTTTTAAAATTCAGTATTAAATTCAGAAATACTGAATTATAAATTTTATATCATTTTTATAATTCAGTATTTCAAAATATAAATATAAAATTTATATAAATTTGGAATTTTAGAACACTTTCTTGCTAGATGCGTGAAATCACTCTTCAGGGTTTCCTTAACGAGATTTAATATTTTATTAAATATTCTGAAGGACACGATCTAATTTATGTGCGTCTAATTCATTAACACTCTGAGTGACATCACGTCGAGGGATTTGCACTTGTTGCACCGTTTCTTTTACCCCAAATATGTATAAAGAATATTTGCGTTCTTTTCAATATTTTTGCCAAAATTTCTAGCACCAGAATCTCTAATTTTTTTTACGATTTTAAGTAAGGTGTCAGCTGGTTTGTTCACACATTCGCCCCAAGTGCCACGAATCTCCTTTACTCCATGGAAACGTATCGCAACTTCGATCGACCGTGCCCGTATGCTAATGCCATGAAACTTTCATAGGGAAAATTTGCAGTACACTTCCCTCTTCCCAGCATTTGCCAAGGCGGTTGAAATGTAGCACGTTATCTGCATTCGGCGTCTCTATTTTTCGGTTCTTCCTCGAGGAAACGATTAAATGCCCGTCCCCAAATCTCGAGCTGGCGATAACCTGTTCCGTGGCCAGCCTTATCGATTATCAGTCGATCCAGCGTGAAACGCGTGTTGCGCTTGTTTTTTAAAGGGGCTCGAAAGAGGTTTCTTGGCTTATTTACCATTCATGTGGCGGAAGATTACATCGGTCACGAAGACACCTCTGTTTTGTTATTGTGGCACTTTCTAAAACCGCTGGTGGAGACGGTTTGCAAATTTTGGAGGAAAGCTCTGCCATGGATTTAGTGCAGATTCCGCGGAGAGTTATCTTTGATCTAACACGCAGTAGAATCAGGCACAACAATTGTAGAGTACTCTGGATTATTCGTGACCCAGTACAGTTTTAGGTAGCTTAAGATTTATTTCGATGGTGGTCTACTAACTTACGTCCACTGCCTGTATTCAATTCGATAGAAAAAAAATAATAGTCAAAGATTAAAAAACTAGTTTTATATTGTATATTTGTAACTAGTGCCCCTTTGGCTTGAACATTAATAATAAAAAATAAAAATAAACTTAGAAATCTTTCTTCTGCAAACAAAAAATCGAAAAGTGAGAAATATCTGGTTCGCTCCAAAATTTGAATATTGTCTGAAATATTACAGTTCTCAATTCAGAGGTACCAGATGAATGACACATCTAACTTCAGGTTAGGTAGATTTATTGCAAACCTAATAAAAACTTGCATAGAACTAAGGAATATCTATCACAAAGTATTATAACAAAGTATTCCTAGCTGCATCACAGACCTAGGATTGCCACCTTTTTACAGAAAAATAACGTACATTTGCTTTCATGGGGTATAAAAAAAAGTACGGTCAATAAATTAAAACTACATTTTAATCTTATTACTTTGTATTTCTTCCACACATATTTTCTATTGTTTTGGCATTACAGAGTAAATTTTTATTATTTTAAAATATCTCAATAACGTAAGATACTTTATTTTAAAGTACAGGTGTCAACCCTACACAGACCTGACTCAAAGTTAAACCGTTGTCGGACACGCGCCTCCACGAATATCGAAATTTCATACTGTCCCCCTGAAACTGCAACGTGGATTCAGTGCCCCACACATTCACAAGCTCCATTCCACAAGTTAAGCATTCCTCAACCCGATCACAAGGCGAAGGAGCTCGCATTCCATTCACACCAGCGATTAAAACATTGGCGAAAACAGATCCGTTTTTTATTTACTATCTAATCGAAGTTTATCGTCTATTCATTGAAAATCAGAATACCAAACGGACTTCGTTCGTTATCAGATAAAGTCACAATGCTGTCGAGTAGATTCTGCTGACCTCGACAGGTATTCCTCGAGTTGCCAAAAAAAATCCAAGCGTCGCGAGGTTTTTAAATTCACCAGGCGTGCCTTCGTGCTACACGAGAAAGAGAAAACGGAAACAGGCTTCGCCAGGATCACTTAGCACACTGATAAAAGTATACCTAATTCGCAGGAATAGTAAAAGTGTCTTGGAAAAAAATTTTGCGTACAGGTCAGAGAACAGTGGACCGAGAAGAGTTTACGAATGCAGAAATCGATTTCCTGGTTCACTGAGTCACGTGGAGGCTGGTTACGTGGTCGGTCAAAAATACTCGGCAGGATTCACGCCAGCCTCGATGAAACTGTTGAAGACGCGCCTTGCCGATGTCGCAAGTTGCAAAACCCCGTTACGAGAGCGATCTGATTTACCGAGGGACAGTTGTCGTCAGAATTTATACGGTGTTGACATGTCTGCTCTTCCTCAGGGTCGCGTTACGTTCAGACGTTTTTAGAGGCTGCTATTATTGTAGCCAGGAGCGGCCAGCAAGATTCCTGGTGGGAGGAAATCTTTGTGCGCATAAGTAACTATGTATTTTGACGGGCGATTATTTTCGTAGTGGGAAAGCTAGAGTGGTAGCTTACGCGATATTTCCTCCTTTGTAAATTACAAAGAAAATAGATCTCGTTTGTTTATGGAACTTAGATACAGGAGTGATAGTAGATATTCAATGTTTGTAGGGCTTTTCTAAGAGGAGTTAAGTGTCACCTTTGAATTTAATCACGGTGTACGATTCCTCAAAATTTTATCGATTTCAAAATATTTATTTTTTAAGGTATATTGGAAGCTCCTAATATATTTGTATTTCTAAAAAGTTTTCTCTACATATTTTTTTGACACATTTTGGAAAATAGTTTCCTGCACCTCCCTGTAAATTTTCATTTAAATTGTTGGAGCGGTTTTCGAGATTTTATGGTCATCGTTTTGGAAAATATAGTTTCTGGGAAATTGCGTTTAAAGTTGGACGTGAAAATTTGTCGTTATCCGAAAATTTTGAGGGTAATCTACCCCTTTAATACATCGGGGATATTTATTAATTACACTTGCATAAAGACAGCAAATTTGGTAGTTCTTGGTGTGTAGCATTCACTGTGGTTAAAATTTCCCATTAATCGTTCTGAATTCACATTTTAGATTTCTGATTCAGAAGTGACCTAGTTAACAGGCTAATTCGTCTAAAAGGAGGTGACTTCCCCTTCGCGTAGTTTATGGTAGTTGGAACAATATTGAATGTCCCCAAATTATTTGGCCTAGTTTTTACATCACCCAATACTCTGCCCCATTTAAATCTAAAAAAGTCTCATCGAGGAATCAATTTAATTCCCTTCGAAGCGCTCAGAATCATCACAGAATAGGAACACCATCGCTGTCGTGTTTCAAATCGCATACAATTACGTTCCGTCAAAACCAGTTCATGACACTTCTCACCCCACGAAACTCGAACGAACTCGCACAGTCCTGCTTCTCACACATACCCCTCGAACGCCCATCGGCGTTTTCCGCACAGGCCACGCGCCGTGTACCCCCTTTACCGAGCCCGAACGGTTAAATATCACTTGCCCCTCTCGTGGAAGGAGCCAATGGACAGCTTGTCGCGCCACGAATTCCCGTTTCTCGAGAACACGAAATTGTTGGAGCCGGGGCTCCAACTGGCAAATAAGCGATAGCCTGAGCAAGCCTAAATAGATAACAGCTGATACGGGAGCGTTATTTAATTTCCAGCTTGGCTCTCGAGCGATCGTGCCCCGGGGCACGATGGCCTCGCTCGATCGCGTCTAAGGATCGGTGCACCGAAATCGTGGAAGCTTTCTGCGGCGCGAGAAATGGAAGCTGAGGAGATCAAGGATGACGGTAACAGCTGTTTCGTATAAGGAGCTACAGGAACGAGGAATTAAGTGATAAGAGTACGCTTGGAATAGCAGCTCGCTAGCAAGTGAAAGAGATAATGTGGAGCTGCCTATGCAATGAATTCTTTGAAGCTCGGCGAGGAATTAATGCTTCCTCGAGGTGTCGCATGCTATATGTGGAGCACGCGGATGTTGGACTCTCCAGCCTGTGCAATCTTCGTTTTCAATTCGTCCCTGGAGGTAAAAATAGGTTTCTTGAACGATTTTCAAGCTGTGTTGAAAAATGTCCAAGGAATAGGATTAAACATCCATTAGGAATTTAAGGGTTCTATTAAGGATGAATTCATGAAGAGTTGCGCGATAATTTGGGGTATATAATTTTCTAAATTTTTTAGAAATACACTCCAGTGTCTTCTGCACCTCGGAATATACAATTCAAACTCTGCCTCCCTACTCTTTCGTAATTTAAATCGTGCAAATCCCTTTTTAGCAAACGTACAAATGTTTGTCCCGCTTATCTAAATGACGAATGCTCACGGGAGTGACTGCATTCCACGTCTAGGAATGGCTGTGGATCATTGGAAGCTTAGTGACCCAGATTCAGCGTTGCAATAAAATTGGTACACGATATCTCATTATCATATTGTATACAACGGATGTCGTGCGACCTGTGGGATCATTTACGCGAATCTCTAGTTCAATTAACTCTTTAATTGCGCATTCCTTTGCAGTTATTATCGATATCTCGATGTGGGGGGAGTGTCTTGGGGGAAATAAAGGAGGACAGTTGCAATTAATAGTTTAATTATAAACAAACATTTCGCGGAGTGGAAAATAAGATACTGAGAGATGATTGAGCATCATTTCCCTTCATATTTGTTTTCAATAACACATGGAGTCAATGTTACTTTGTCCCAGATTCGAACCAGCAGTGTTAACAATTATTACAATAATATTCTTACTATTTATCGTCGTGAAAATGAAAAGAAATTAATTTTCCAACTCCTCAAACGATGATAGCCCCCTTTTCTCAATTTTCTCCATTTATTATAAAGCATTTAGAGAAGCATTCACCACCTTAAATTCAATAACACAGAGTTATTGACAACCAGTAGCTCTCCTCTCGTTATGCCCGAAAGGGGAAAAAACAGGCGGAGCGGTTAAACACACAGTTAAAGGCTCGAAAATGCCCGCGGCGTGGCAGATAATAGGTGGCGCGAAATAGTGGAAACGTTGAAAGGGTAATTGCTGTTTTGGAGCCAATTTCCTCGCCCCCCTGACGCAATAAACTGGCGCGAGCGGCGGTTTGTTGCGCCCCGTGCTCGTCCGGTCGTGTAATAGAACAAAGGCAGCAACAACGGGGAGAGAGAAGGAAGGAAAGGCCGCTGACTAATCATCGGAAAATAAACAGGAAGGTGCTAGTCGTAGGCGTGGTGTGCACCTGCACCACGCTGGAATGCACATGCACCGGCGCGCGTGCAACAGGCTCGAAAAAGTTTATCGATCGGGGGACGACGGCTGAAATTACACGGAATTCAACGTGAACCCAGGAAATAGAGGGGGAACGCTTTTTTGGACACACTGCTCGCGAATTTCCGCGGTGGTAATGGATAATTAGAGAAAAATTGGTCGCACATTCGAGTTGCTGAATGTGGGGCTTTGTAATTTGAAATTCAGTAACTTTATTGCGGTTATATTTTCTGTTTGTTTGAGTAGCGATGAAAGGGAATCTTCCACGCGGAAAGGAACAGTGTACAAATTCCAGCATGTTCGCATTGAATTTAAGGAAATTCATAAACAATGAAAGGGTATTATTTCCGCTTTAAAAAGAATATACACAAGTATATATATAAAATGACCCGCTGGGATGAAATCGGTACTCAGCTACTTTGGCATAAGGCCCATTTGAAGAAGATCCTAATAAAGTCTTTATAATGATTCTTATACACTTATAAAGCATGTGTACACTATCTAAAAGCCAATGAACGATACTCAGTCACTTTGGGCATAAGGCCCATTTGATCAAGAACCTAATAAAATCTATGCAATGATTTTTGCATCCTTACAAAGTATGTTGGCACTAAATGCCACTGAACAATTCCCCACAAATTCCTAAACAATACACATTTTTTTGGGCCTACAAAAGGAGGAGCCTCCCTAAATAAAATCCTCAACCATTCAGAACAGAGAACTCGCCCAAACAACATCGATATCCATCCACTCTGAGCATAGTATCCCAAAGGGTTAAAACGATCATCACTTCCACCGTGGTACACAGAATCTCAGGCCCAAAGTGCACGTGGGATCACCAGCAGCTTCCGGAAGTCCCCACCTTCCCAGAGGAAAGCCGTAGGAGCTTGTTGAGGAGAAAGATCGCACGGGCCCCTCGGTGGACAGGAAATTGCAGTGCACGGCATTAGATGACGCGAAAATCCCCATAGAAGCGAATTCCGGCCGGCTGGGCCCGTGCGCCGTGTTGTGTCCGGTGCAAGAGAGCGGGACAGAGAGAGTCACGCAGAAAAAAAGGTGGGGAGCAGGTGAGGGCCAGGTGGTGCGTCGTAACGTCGTCGTCTACTGCCGTCGCTGACGACGGCGTGTCCTAGGGCCCTTTTCAGAGCTGCACCGGGCCCGGCGCGCGAGGCCCGAGGGCAGCTGCATCTGTGAATACGCGGGCCACCCCTTTCTTCCTCCGCGAGTCAAGGAACCCCGTCGAACCGCGCGAGCATCTCGGCTGCATGCTGGCTGCGTGCTGCTCGTGAGAGATCCGGCCCAGAAGGGAAGCGGGCTTCCTTCTGCTCGCGGAGGGACGTGAAAGCGAGCTCCCGGCTGGAACCTCGCGATCCAGCGTTTCCACCGTGCGGATGTGGGCCAGGTGCATGGTAATTGCAGTGGACAGCGTCACCTGTTGATCTGTGCACGTATCAGCTACGTGGACGGGCGATTGCACTGCTGGTTGGTGCGAAACGACAATCGACATTGCATTTCTGGGTGTTGTTGATTTTTTTCACGTAATATCTGGGGGTGAATTTTTAGGGGTTGAAGGGTGGATCATCGTGGCTGAGAGTTTTATTACTTTGCTTCAACTTGGGTGATTTTCTTTTCAGATCTTGGGGGTGGAAGGGGTGGGATGTTTTGAGGAAAATGTTTGGGTAGTTTTGGGTTCGTTGGTGAGCTTGTTGATTAGGTATTTTTTGGAGGTATAGTTTCTATATTTGGGTTTATTTGAAATTTAAGAATCGTTTTAGTTTTTGGTGATCAGAGAATGAAAATTGTTGTGAATAATTTTTGAAGGTTTAATATAGAGTCGACAAAGAGTGTACGCGCAAATTCGTATGCACCGTGCTGTTTAGGTACCCGAAGAGTGGGAGAAAGGGAGCAGCTGCGAAGCTTTGACCCTTCTCTTCAATTTTTGTCATGGCAGGAAGACCCTTCAGACTTATTTCTCCCTTGGGCTCTTGTTGCCCGAAATCCTCCAAGGCGACTTCATTTTTCGAAACCTTCCAATTGACTCTTTCGAGCTTTATCACAATTTCCATCAAAATTGTGACTGAGAATTTTGGAAAATTCTCTTGAAAGTCACCCGCGTAGTATTAGAGAATCTCCATATTCCTAGCTACTCAAACTTACATGCAAAACTGACATGAGTTAAAAAGATTCTCTTCAATTTTTTTCAAACTCCAGAAACTTGAAAATGATGGAACCTCGGAAAACAGACATTCTCCTGCTAATTTCGCCAATGATTTTCCACACAAGCCTCCAACCACATCAAACATATTTCAAACATTAAAAAAATCCAACCCATAAAAGTTCTCGGGACTCGCACTCCAGCGTCGGTCGATCCGCATTGGGATTCAATCCACCACCACCTGCCTAAATAATTATGCATGCAGATCTTGTCGCGTTTCCCGGTATTAATAAGCGCGATTAACGAGCCGAGCCGAGTTTCCCCTCCCCGTACAATTACGTGCGACTATTAATCAGCAATTAATTGCCCTTCTAAGTTTTGTCGATCGTTCGTTAGCCGTGTCGCGCATAATTCCCGCAAATCCCCGTTGCGCGGTGTGTGTTTGCCTCGATGTAGTCTGCTGCGGATGCTCGCCAGCCGTTCGCTAACGATCATCCTAGCCGATAAGAGAGCAGTTGAAAGCGCAGGCTAGGCACGCGATAGTTGGGTTAATCGTTCCTCGGCTATTTTCGCCTGATCCGCGGCGTTCATCGGCGACTTCGAAGGTTACTTGCTCTTGGAACGATGCATCCGGGGGCCCACCTGCCACGGCTCGATTGGAAACGGGACGTGTCTTTTAAGAAGGGGGTACACTGGGCCCCAATGATCCGCTCCGGGCAGGCACATACGCGCGGCGGAGAAGCTACCCCCTCTTAAGCGCCTTCCAGCCGCATGCTACAGGCGATAAGCGCCTCTTTCGATCTCCGTGTCCTCTCTTTCCCTCGGGCTAGAAGACGCTCGAGAAGGGGCACATTCTCCGCCGGTTGTGTGTGGCTGTACGGAACGATTCATTGGAACGACGTGCACACGGTGCGCGCTGTCCACCGCACGTGCTGGCGCGAGCACGTGTGCCACGATCCGCATGGCAGAGCTGTGCTGAACATTGGGCAGAGGCGAGCTTGGATCGAATATCTGGATTAAGATGTGTAGATCAGTGTAATCGAAGGAATTGAAACTCCGCGGTATAGGATAGCTTGGGCAGATGGGATGTCTTTGGGAGGAGGAATGGTTTGGGAAATATAGTTGGGGATTCTGGATGAAGGGCTTGGAGTAGTGTATTTGCTTGAAACTTGTATGAAGCTTGAAGTAGTCACTTGTGTTGGGGAAGCTTCAGGTACCTTATTCTGACTCGCGAAGCAGATTTTCTTAGATAAAGGCACTTTCGCACGGGAGATTTATATGGTTAACCCTTCGGGGTCACACCTTCTTATAATCACAAATTGGTTGCATGGGGTTCATTGCATTCCCAGCGTCATTTCTGAGTTACCATTTTCGAATTTTTGAGTCTGTTAACGTTTGAGTGATAATTGTACATTCGCAATGCCCATAGAATCCTATTGGAATGTAAATTTTGATATGATGAAATTAGTAGTTGAAAAAATAGTTGTATGAAAAAGCGATTTTTTGTGTTAAAATTCACCAAATCTTTCAGTTTTAATATTAAGGTCTACAATTTTACAGAAACATTGGCAAAGACATGTACTTCTCGAAGAAAATTAATTACGAAAGGTTAATTCATGATATTTTTAAAAATATAGATATTATGTGAGTGAAATAGTAATTGAAGTAGCTACAGAAATATTCAATTTACTCGAACAGCTGAAACCTCCTCCAAAATTTCCTCACAATTTTTAAGCTTTACTTACTTTTTAACCGACTTCAAAAAGGAGGAGGTTATAGGTTTGATCGTCATGTATTTTTTTTACGTTTGTCCGATTTCGATGATCTTTTTTTATTCGAAAAAATTAATACCGACTTTCAAAAAAAATAAAAATGCATTAAAAAGTGAAAAATAATTTTTTCCCTTACTTAATCTACGACTGTAATATTATTTAAGTCGGCGCCTCATCAAATAAATCTGGCGCCGACCTAAAAAATATGACAGTCGTATATTAAATAAGGGAAAAAATTATTTTTCATTTTTCAGAGCATTTTTATTTTTTTGAAGTCGGTTTTAATTTTTCTTAAATTTTTTTATTACATTCAATTAATCTTCCTCTCCTTTGAAATGTTACTAACAGCATTTAATAAACTCTCTTCTAATTAAATTCCTCTCATTCGGCAATCACTGTATCAAAAACTTCGTCAAACATACCTACCCGAAGTTTCCTTAATTAAAACACAAGATTTATCAATTAAACCATCCAGGCCTCTTAAAAACAGTTAGCTGTAGCTCTAATGTAAAATACAAATCGTAGAATCGTGTTGACACGCGCGAGGAATGCCGATGCAAATCGGCAGAAGTTGAACGCTGACCGCTGACAGACACAAGTGGAATTCACGCGCAGTAGATCCAGACGTGCCCCGTCAGACATCTGTCCGTCTTCAGAAATCATTAGCGCTGGCCTGGAACGCGATACCTGGCACCAGCTCCTGCTCTATTCCCCCTCCGAATATCGCGTAGCTCTTGCACCACGAATATTTATCTCGCTTTTCCCCGGGAAATAAATCCAAAAATCCCTGGGTCCGCTCGTATCAGTGCATCCACCGGCGCATCAATGCAACTGGTCAGACGGACCATCTGCCGTTGCAATTAGATGGCAGCACGCGAATCGTAAAAAAGTTACAGCAAGGTGTGCTGCTTTCCACCTGTTTCTCACCTTTTTCTCTCCCTTCATCGTCCCACGATTCCTTTCTTACGCTGTCCCATTTCCCGTCGTTTTCCACGGTCTTTCGTCGCGCGCCCGAAAGTCTCGCTTTCTTCTGTTGCTTTCTGGCATTTAAATTCCCTCGAGCGTGACGCGCATCAGAAAAAGCGGCGTGGGTATTGCGTCACTTATTAAACACGAACAATGTAAATGGGTTTCTATTCGGAGGAATGAAAATGAGAGAGAATGAACACTGGTTAAACTGGTGTCTGTTTCCAGACAAAGGTTTTTATTTGCTGGGCGGGGTTTCTGGGGTTGTAGATTTTGGAAACTGAAAGGTGTAGGTGTTCTAATTTGGTATATAAAAATGGCGTCTACATTGAAGCTCCGCGTAATGTGTTTTCGTTTCCAGGTATGAATCAAACATTGAATTCGATTCTTTTGAAAAATTTTGCGCAGTCTGTGCCACGTGATTGATATAGGTATTGGTGTGAAAATGAAACTCGTGAAATCCCCCCGTTGGTTGGTCCGATGAGCTGGGGAAAGGGGGAGACTCGATCGGAGAGGAAAGGTGCACATAAAAGCATCGCGGGGCGTTATTGGCACATGCCACGACTTGTCGCGACACTTGTAAAGCACACCTTGCGGCCCTTGGCCAATGAAACAACGTGTTCTTCCATGGCGTGGACTACCTTAGAGTAGCTACACGACAGGTGTTCCCTGTTCCTGCCAGCAGGTTTCCGTTCTGTTGGAAATGGGACGAAAGGATCGGCTGAAAGGCGGTCAGCGGGAAGATCGGAAGTGAATCGACCCATTAAGTCGGTAGAAAATTAATTTGTAGGGCTAATCACGTTTCGACTCGAGTGATGTCTGGTGTAGGAAGCATTTTTGGGGAAGTACTGTGACGGATTACTTACAAGGAGAGTATTTTACGTGTCCGCCTCCGATCATTTTGATTTTTGGATATGTTATAGAGGACCGAAAAATAAGAAATACGTGTTTTTTTATTTTTCCCCGTTTTCATATTTGGGAGGTGAAAACTGCGTTCAAAGTTAGGGTTGAAAAATCATTTTTGTGGAATATCTTGACTTTTTGAAAATCTGGTGAGTCAGTCATATTTCGCATTCAAAGACACAAAATTCGTCCATTGACACTATTCCCCTATCTCTAATAGTTCTCGAGATATTCCACAAAAATGATTTTTCAACCCTAACTTTGAACGCAGTTTTCACCCCCCAAATATGAAAACGGGGAAAAATAAAAAAACACGTATTTCTTATTTTTCGGTCCTCTATAACATATCCAAAAATCAAAATGATCGGAGGCGGACACCTAAAATACTCTCCTTGTTAGTGATAGGATCTCTTTTTGCTGGATTAGTATGTCCAGTTGATTGTTAGTAGTGTTGGTTATCGATGGTTGGTTACTTGATGTAAGAGAAGTAGTGATGGAATTTTATGAACATGTTGATTTCGGTAGAGAGTTTAATGTTAAGTTTAACCAAATTTTCTGTGTAATATTCGCCACACGTAGCTCGTTTCCTTTCACCAATTTATCGGTGGCTCCCTGGATATGGGCTGCAGTTGGCTCGGCCCATGGCAGGTGCATAATTTTCACTAAAGTATTCAACCATATCGCGTGGAAAGACGAAGCGAAGAGGAAGTCTCTTCAGACTGTGGTATTCTAGGACTTTGGTACTCTCAGCGTTCAGTGAATTGTGATTTTGGTACTTCTGGTACTCGATTTTCTGAGAACTTGATACTTTTAGAGGTTCGTATTCTGAAACTTTGATACTCTCAAGTTTTTGTGTTCTTTAAGTTTGGAATTATCAATCTTTCCTATTTCCAAGGTCTGGAATTATCAATCTTTCCTATTTCCAAGCTCTGGATACTTAAGTTCCGGAATTCCGAAGCTTTGGTATTCTCAAGCTCTGGAATTCTCAAGTTCTGGAATTCTCAAGCTGTGGAGATCTCAAGCCCTGGGATTATTAATCTTCTCTACGCTCAAGTGCTGGAATTCTCAAGCTCTGGAATTCTCAAGCTCTGGAATTCTCAAGCTCTGGAATTCTCAAGCTCTGGTATTCTCAAGCTCAGAAATTCTCAAGCTTAGAAATTCTCAAGCTCAGGTATTGCTAAGCTCAAGTATTGCCAAGTTCAGGTATTCGCAAAATTTTATATTCCCCGCTTTGGTACCTTCAATCCCAAAACACCTTGTTCCTTCAACTTCACTCCCTTCCACCACCCAATTCCCCAATACATATCTTCACCAACTTCGATACGATCAACCGGCCAGCCTTGCCTCCAAAAAAGGCTCTCCAATCAGCAATTACAAATCAGTGGACCTATCTCACAGAATCCGCATTTTTTTGTCCACGAAGTAACCCATATTACAAATACCGTTCCACGCTAAGTACTCTAGTCGGTATATCCACTTCGCGTCTCTCAAGCTAGAACTTTCTCTGGCCCGTTAGAACCGTCTCCAAGGCCCCCCAAAAAACCTCCAATACCCAGGGCCGACGGTTTTTTTATCGCCACGTGAAAAGGAAAGAGAAAGACCGTCTCGAGAAAGGTGGAAAGAGAAAACTCAAACACAATAGGAACGCGTGTTCCTCGAGCAGGCTCTCCTCTTAGTTGTTGCTCTTGATCCAGGCCCGTTTGCCTATTGTTCGAGGCGTCACGGAGTCGATTTTGTCGGCTCGTAGCCGACTATTAGAAATAGTTTCTCCGTGAAGAGGTCGGCGGGGGCGGTGACCAGCTCGAGGCCGTGTAAACTCGCTTTTCTGCCTCGAACATGGCCGAGCAAGCGTACACTTCATCCGTTGCCTTCGACAGAAATTCAACCGTGACACGTAGGTCGACGATGAAGTTTATCCTTTTTCTCTTTTTCTCAAAAAAGCATTTGATTATCGGTTCTGCTGATTTCGCGAGTGCTTTCAGATGAATTCGACGCAGGGGCGGATGCAAATTGCGGATGAGGGTTGAAGTAGGGCACGGAGGCAGCAGGGGTAAAAAGCTGAATTTTTTGGCCACAGTTGAATTTGTAGATCGATAAAACTCAGAAACTGATGATAGAGCAAGGAATGTTTAAATGAAAGCTCGGTGGGAAATTTTTTCAAATGAAAAATAGGAACAACAAGAAGTTTTCGCGGACATGTTTGGAATTAGAATCGCGAAGGTTATGCAAAATGAGGACAAAATGTGGAGAAATTTTTGTTGAAATTGAACAGTTATTGGTGCCAGATTGGAATTGAAAGAAAGGTTCAAGTTGGGGAGAAAATCTGTAGAATACAGTGTAGAAGTGAAGGAATACGTAGCGTGTGAATACAATGTCCAAGAAAATCGTCATGCAGTAGTCAGACAGCGTTACATAAAGATGAGGGAAACGGTAAATCGGTATACTGTCGTCTTCCATTTGAATACATTCGCTGGAACAATATACCAGGCATTTACAACGTCAACTTTGAATGTTAATAGCATATTTACGCCGCCCTATATAAGCATCTGCGTACAATTGCTTGTGTACAGTGATCGTTCATTGTCATACGGCCCACATCACCCTTCGAGCTTAAGTGCAATCAGCTACTGGAACAAGTTGGAAATCGTAAATAGCGCACGAAACAGCGTATTCGAAGATTTGAATTTAAGAGGCGTTGAACTTGGTGGGGACGGAGCTGCAAGCTCGCGCCAAGGTCGATGACATTCACGCCAAAAATCCGATGGCTTCCCCCGCGCTTCCTTAATAATCGCGTTCAGTGACTGGCATTTAAACGCCTCCTCAGCTTTCTAACGTCCATTTAAACTCGTCGATGTCGACATTCCACGGGCGTACGTATCGATAGTGGAGTGACTCGACCGAAAGCCGATCACGTACGTTTCGCTCAGAAACGAAAAAAAGCAGAGGGGCGTGTCTCTCGTGGGGGGGAGGCGATCTCGCGGTGACAGGTGAGCACGGACGCCAATTAATCTGTTAGGACAGGGTGACGAGTTAACTCGTCGTGTTGAAATTCGCGCAAATCAAGTGCGACGAGTTAACTCGTCATGTGGAAGCTCTCACAAATTGAGTGCGACGAGTTAACTCGTCACATGGAAGCTCACAAATCGAGGGCGACGAGTTAACTCGTCATGTTGAAATTTGCACAAGTTGAGTGTGACGAGTTAACTCGTCACGTGGAAGCTCACACACGTTGAGTACGACGAGTTAACTCGTCATGTAGAAATTCACAATAAATGAAACTGCGATATTTTAATTACTCTGAGATAACGGAGTGCATCAGCTATTTTTGAAATATACATTCGGGGTATACTTTTGAAAAAAGATGACTCGCCGAACGACTTAATTTGCTCAATGTTCACGTGTGTTAAAATTGTCTCCCTTTTTGCGAGCGTTTTGTGAAAACCATTGAGGATGACAGTGAAAATAATCGTTTCAAGAGCGGCCGGGTTAATATTTCATAACCTATTATACCTTGCAGGAAATATTTAACTTGTTTGCTTCTTCTTTTCTTTAACCCGAACATGACTATTGTCAGAGTTTAATTTCTTGGCTCATTTGAAATCTGTGATGAAAGCGAGTTTCATCAAATTTGAATTAAGGAATACAAACGTGCAGCATACATAAAACACTGATGCCTAAATTAGATTAAGTGTATCTTTAAAATGAAAAAATCTTTCGCAATAAAACCCAAGGATTTAGCCATTGGTCACGGTTCCAAAATAGAGTCCACCAATAAAATTGCAAATCCGGCAGCGAGTAAGTTCCTCGAAATGGAGTACATACTTCCGGTTTGCATAGGCTATCGTGCTACATCAGAATTTGTCGTAGAGACGTGCTCTGTATATAAGCTCGATCGAATGCGTCTTAACCCCTTGATATTTGATCTTCATAAACCGGATGTTCGTAAATATTGATCAAGCCAAGGCCAGATAGGCCGACGGAGGAATTGGCTTTCTAACTCCTAAAAGCAACAGCCGGCCGATTCTTCTCGTTGGCCTCGAACGCGGATGTGACGTATCGAAGTCGAACTCTACCACGTGTTGATACTCTCTGCCTGTTCACAGAGACCAAAACGGGTTCACTGCTCCTAAATCCACTTACGCACAGCGAACATCACAAATTTCGAAAATACAGGATGCTTACCAAATGGTGCAACCGAAAGGGTATTTTTAAAAAATCATCCACTACACCCCGCACCCGATTACAAATCAGAATTTATCATCAAATAAGACACAACTGCGAATAAAATGAATCCACGTGCAAAAAGAAGTCGAAATTATAAAATACTTTTCTTTCAGAGCAGTCCTGTTTAAAAGGCTTAGAAACGAGCGTGGAAATAAACTGAGACTCGAAATCGAGGAGGACGTCGTAAAGTAAGTTGGAAACAGGAAACTGTCTATCCTAACGAAATACAAAATTCTGGAGTCCCAGAACCTAGGTCCCTAGCGACACACAAAGTGAATCTTAATTACGCTTTTCCTGCATACAAGTGTATCCGACCCTCGAGGACGCATAGCCATGCATCGATCCTCCATTTTCAATTTCCTCGGTCGGCGTAAATGTAATTTTGGACGTTGGACATGCGGGCACCCGTAGTCAGGTCCGTTTCACCGGTGCATTGACATTTCCCTTAGAAGCAGCTTCCTCGAACGTTTCGCTTAATTACAAGCCACAAACGAGCGTGTCCTGCTGGGCTGGTCAGCGATCGTCGTCTTCCACGATCATTCGTAATCCTCAACCTCAGTCGCCAGTGTTTTAAACTCTACTCTGCATATTGTGTAGAAACGTAGTTTATCAGCAGCTGGGTGAGATAACGGTTGGCGGAGAGATCATGTGGAAGATCGAACAAAGAGGCCTCGACAACAGTTGAACTAATAGAACGGCGGTGCTTTAGGCAGATAGATCTGGCTGTTGTGTAAATCGGGGGAAAATACGAAGGTATTACGTGGAAGAGTTACGAAGGAAAGTTCTCACGAGGCCGAGGAAAATGCTGACAAAGAGCAGACCACGTGCGGCTGCCTCGTGAAATCAGTAGTCTCTGCCAGTACCGCGTCAGACACGCACGATGAGATCACCGCCGTTCTTCTCCCAAAGTGAACGTAGAAACAAGTCGGACAAGGTTGCAACGAGTTCTTTCAGAACATCCACCATTCAATACTACTCTTCCACGCGGCTGCTCTTCTAGTATGGAGAACTCGAGAATCATTATTTGAAAATCAGATTTTAATCCAAGCACCAGCGATTGAAACCTCCTCGCACTAGAGTCTGATTTTTTCATCTTCCACGAAAGCTCTATTAAAATAAGCTTCATAAGTTTCTGCAGGCTCTAACAATTTCTCCAACCCGCAAGAATTAATTTCCATTTACGATAGAAATGATTCTACTACAATTTTTCGAATATTCCGGCTTGAATGATGCATGAATTGTGACGCAGTGGGGTGCAGAGGAAGTTGAAAGGAAAGTACGGGGATAAAGGGAGTCTGGTTGGAAGGGAGCGGTTTTTCTCTGAGAATTAGAATTGCATATATTCTATTTGGAAGAAACGAAGAGGAGGTAAGCTTCGGAGACGCCTCGAATGCTCGAGGATCGTTGGGGGACCTAATTAGCCCGTGTATAGCCGAGTCTCAATGGTAACGAATATCAGTGATATTTCTTCTGACTCGCGTGGAGAATTGGGGGATACGTTTCACGTTTCCGTGCATAAGCACATGTACAAATAGAAGACGGCATTCGAAGCAGATGTCCCACACGATTCCTGGAAAGGAATCGTCACAGCAGGACGATGCATCTTTCTGTGTGCATACGTCGAAGGAACTACAGTGCTTCCTTTGAGGATCCTAAACAAATACATAAATACTTTGTATCGCCCAACGAAGATACATTTTAAATTCAAATTCTGTCGGGTGGGAAACGATATCGAGGGTTTCGGAGAAGTTCAAGGTGACGTAGTAATATAAACTAAAATTAAATATTACTCACGAATATTAAAAAACCTAAATCTGATTTAAAGTATCATTAAAGTTGTCCCTTAAGAAACATTTAAATTTAGACACTCCCATGGGAGATGAGTCCCTTTCCCACGTTCCAATGCCCAATAAAAAAACGTCCAAGGAATCCCCGAGGTCCCAAAAGAAGACTCCCATCCTCATCGACTCCACGATCAAAACTCTCGACTCACCAATATTAAACGCAAGCATACCCCTTTAAGAAACTCCCCCGAGGATCATCAGAAGTCCTCCCAATAAACCCACCCTCAGAAAATGGTACCTAAGAGCCCGAATGTAACGAAGGAAATGTCCTCCACAAAATTAGAAGCCCTGAAAGTTTCCACCGCGTCGTGTCCATATTTCACCGAACGTTCGTGCCGATAGAGGCGGCAGTACCTCGGCGAGGGGGGCTGGTGGTTCCGGTGCAGGAGCGGTACAAGAAAGAAAGGGGGTCCCTTGCTTGCGAGAAAGGACCCGACGTATTCTCCCTGTAATCGGAGCAGATGCGTCCTGCAGAAGAGAGAGACGGTTCCTGGAAGTAGCGTTGGCCATGGTGGCGCGGACTAGTGGCGCAGCCATAGATGGCTACTAGAAGGACCAGCAAAACGACCCCTCGAGCTTCTCGCAGCGTTTCGACTCCCGGTCTCTCTCTGTCTCTCCTCCTCTCCCGACCCCGTTGGCAAGGGCCCTCCCTTTCCCCGGGAATGCCTCGCGTCCATGGAGGGCAAGGAATGCGCTGGACGGTGATTCTGCTTTTTGTTGCCAGTTACGCGGGTAGAGGGAGAGAGAGAGAGAGAGAGGGGTCGGGACGAAGGGTGGAGGAAGAAGAGGGAGCTCCTCCTGGCCTTTGTACTTTATTTTTGGTCGGAATGGTAAACACCTTGCTCACAGGCGCCGCCCTTCGATCCTGCATCATTCTCTCTTCCCTCTTTCCTCGTCGAACACGGGCCCAGGCTTCCATTCCCGTCGGCTCGTTTTCTCTCTACCTTTTCTTCTCACTTTCTCCTGCCCTCTCTGCCTTCGCCCGCTTCCTCGGGGCCCGCCGTGCAACGGGTGTCCCGAATGTCTCGGGCGGCAGCCCGCTCGGGCGACGGTACTGCCACCTGTCGAGCGCGCGGCTCCCTTCCCGTGAAGCTCTGCGCGTGCGAGGCGGGTCGAGGCCTTCAGGGGCTCTGAACGCGTAAGCGGATAATATGGATGAAAGTTTTCTTTGGAGGAAGAAAGCCACTGCGAGCGCAACTCGAAAGCAGTCGTTCTGGACATTCGTACTCGATTCTCAGATAACGAGTATAATACATTTATAATAAGCTGCGTATATAATACGGGGCACATCGTAGCACAGGAAACAGATTAGATAACGGAGTGTAGGTTATACAGGGTGTACCGTGAACCTGCGAGACTTCCAAAATATGAAGTTCTAGAAGAATAAAACAATTTTATTTCTCACCGTCGAACCATCTTGCAGTGCAATTTATTGGGAACCTTTATATTTTCTATTCACAATTTATTGTACACTCGGTGTAACTACCGTGGGATACGCAAAGGAATTGTATTAGAAGGGCTAGTTATGTTGGTTTTTACAGATTTTTTAAGGGAAAAGTCCCACGAGGAGTGGATATTTCGTGGAGCACCTTGTATAGCTCGGCTTCTACCTTTTCGTTGCAGGCCACCTTCCTATCGATTCCTCATTGCGAACCAGATAAATCGGACCCCCGTTTCTCGGAACCGGCCAGGTAATGGCAGGGACTTAACCCTCCGCGTTTCTCTCCTCTCAAGGAAAGCTATTGTCCGTTAGTTCTGTTGGCCGTTTTTCGATGATGGTTTCCCCGGGTCTGTCTAGAATTCGGGGCCGTTCTCGTTGGCGAAAATTGATCGCGGCGAGCCTCGGCAGACTGCCGCGGCGGCTCCTTCTCTCTGTCGGCTCCTCGCGTGACGTAACCCCGATTCTAATTTAATTTCGTATTCTCGCGTGGCGATAGAAGCGGCGAAATAACGAACGCCTCGAATTCCTCGACGAGCGTCAACGGGGAAAAAAGGAAGGAGATTTGTTGTGAGTGTGTTGGACAGCGGACGGACGCTGGCAAATAATGGAGACGTCGTTATAAAGTTGGCGATTAATGGGAGGCGATAGGTCTGTGATTGGGAAATTGTTTAATGGCGGAGGGATTGTGGTAAATGATTGAGAAATTAGGAAAATTGGAAGCAGGAGTAAGGATTGAGAAAAAAATATTAAACGGTTAGGAGATTAATAAACGAAGGATGTTAAGTAATTTTCAAATTATTGAAATAGTAAAAGGCAACAGAGTATTCCCAGAAATTCATAAAAAAAATTGATTAATGATCGTTTGGATAATTTTAAACGGTTCACTATTCCAATTTTACATTTATATTATAACTTTCATTCAAGCTGCAGAAGAGCAATATCTCTCCTCATATTCTTTCCCAGTGATTCTACTCCCCCACATGTGCGTCCAAAATTCCATCTTTTCCAGGCGTGGAAAAGCTGCATCATCGAGCCATATGGGTCCACCGTAATTACAACTAATAAGTATAATTATTATGGGTTCCACTATCACCATATATTATCCGATTTCGCACGATGCCTTATCTTCTCGAAGCACATATGTCGGTGTAACTTACCCCGTGTTTCCGTGGATTCATGTGTCAGGAATGTGAGTTCCGACGTGCAAAATACTATTTCCCAGGGTGTAGTTAACTGTGGGTCCATGAAAAATACGTGGCTCCCAGAAAATATTCGCATAACCTTTTCGAGTCGAAAAATTCCAAGAGTTCCAATGTAGGGGCAGCTTTCCAGTCAAATGAAATACTGTATACGGTTTAATAATTTTACAATTAAAATTGGATTTTTCAATTTCATAGTGGGAGTTTTTAGTGTCTAAGTATTTATATTCCACAATATTTAATTCATTCTAATGAATAAAGAAAAATGTGAAAATCGAAAATAGTAGAATTTCAGAATTAGCCTGATTAAATTAGCCTGACGGTGTAATTATAATCAGCGACGAGCCATTTACGCCGCACATTTAATTCAGACTAAACTCAACTGGAAGCTGAATTTCAGTCAATAACCGGGCACGCAGAAACGGGTACCGATACTGGTAAAGCTGCTGATAAAGGGGTGATTGCTCAATAGGTCGATATAGTAAACGGTGACCGTTATTTTCAAGGCCCGTTACCTTGGGCGTTTTTTTTCAAGCAGCTTCGATCGCCTTGGGTACCACGTGCTCGATATTGTAACATCAATTTTAATCTTCATCATCGTTGGGAGTAACAATATTAACTGCTCGAGTAGCTTGAGTCGAGATGCAGAGTCCAAATGTCCATTAAATTTGTAATTAATTTCTCTGCTGTTTCCACAATTTTTTTCTTTACTTTACGTCAGCCTAGGGAAACAATTGCATTATAACTCGTTGGAATTTGGGTCGATCAAGAATCATATCTTATCGATTAACTTTGTGAATTTTGTTATTGCGCACTCCGTTCAGTTTAAATTAAACTAGCACTGCAAATGAAGAAACCAATACTACTGTTAGATCCACTAGAATTCTCAAGTTGTTATTTAATCTTCCATATAAGGTGGGCTATAATAAACTATTTGGAGTTTGACCAGTACTGCCGAACGTTCTTATTGAACACAGGCGATGGTTATTTATTTCATACGATGCAATGGCGATAAGGATACGGAGTACGGTATCGAGTACTGCCAGACGAGACCGCAGAGGGTTAAATTGCACGTGGATCACGCATACACACGGTTTACGTCAATCGTGCGTGGGCACGCGTGTATATACGTCTCTACGCACGGTACGCCGACATACGATACGTACTACTGGCAATACCATGAATACCCAGTGTCGTATCGTGTCGCCCCCGTCGCCCATTTTGCTTCGCGAGGTATCAAAAGTATTCTGCTATTCTAAAATTCAACCATTTGTATTCCAACTTAATTGCATAAATCTTAACACATTGCTTCAAAACAGGAAAAATTGTAATATACTGGCTTCACACTTAACAATTCATTTAATTCTATAACTCACGAAATTTGGGTGGCATCTTCGTCAAGGTAGCAATGGTTCATTTAAATAAATAAAATCGTTTATCTTCATTTTACAATTTTAGTGAATTCTTTGCTATAAAAAATTAATTGTAATTGGGAATAAGTGAGTAGCTGATAGGGTGGTAGTTTGCTGGTTTTTTTTCGAAGAGTCAAGGTGTCAGAATTTAGGAAATTCCAGATTAGACACCGTATATTCAGTTCTGAAAGAGTATAGTGTCTTCGAAAGTTACTTTTCTCGAATAACCGTCGCTGCTCCATTCTCACAGTTGTGTATACCTGTGAACCACACGGGGTGTAGTATCGCAGGGAAAACCAGCTCAGGAATAACCCCCTGGTCAGTTGGTGCTCTTTGTGTCTCGATATCGCATTACGATACGAAGTTAACCCTCTCGATGTTAAGATTCAAACACTTGACATGCCGCGTGCGGGTACAGTGGATCGCAGACTACTGACCATGCGAATTGAACGCCCATAGGCGGTTACCGCACGTGGTCACCTGTTCGAGTAGTTATAAACATCCATAGCTATCAAATGGTTAAAAACAATAAAACACGAGTTCTCTAAATTCATTGATAAGTCCCTGAGTTCAACAAATCACTTCAGAAACGTGACAGTTTGCTCAGGAATTTTGTACGCGACTTTAGACCATGCTTGAGATGCAGATAATGCTCGAAAACTTTCAGCCATCTGTGGCAATTTTTCGCGTCCCTACCCTTATCTTCACCGCGTGGAATCCATTCATTCCGGACGCTGGCAATCAGCTTTTCTATTCTCACTTTGTCAACCGGTCCGAACCAGTCTGTGAATTTTTGAAACGGCTACGACGTCCTGGTCTTCCTGGTCCCCCTTTTTTCCATCGATCGTTCCTTGAACTCTATTACTCGTCGTGACTGGTACTCGCCTTTGGGATCATAATGCTTGATGCATATTACATTCTTCCCCCTTTAACAGAGGCACGGACACGAAAATACGTCTGCACGATAATTATCGATCGTTTCACGAACATTTTGGGGTACCCCTCAAGGGAGGACCGAATAAAATGATAAAATAAATGCCCTACTTCTGAACGGAATCAGTTTCCACATTTAGTAATATTGTGTCATGAATTCAGAGGTTCAGAACATATTATAATAAGTTGCTCTGGTTAATAGAAATTTAAATGTTTTTTTTAACATCATTTTGGTATTTTTTGCGTTGTCTTTTATATTTAAAATAAGAATTGCCTTCGGCGGAAGGTGGGGGAGGTTTAATAATAAATTTTCTTTCTTTGTTCTTCAGTGCGTGGCCCTTCTGTTTGACGTGTTACGGCCCTGTTACCGCTTACACACTTATTACACCATCCATAGCTTCGCACCTGTGGACATACCCATGTGTGTAGACCTCGAATATTCCACGTCTCACGGTATGCTCCTTCTTCTTCTTTCTTTTCCATGGCCGGTATCGACTTTCTCTTTCGATTTCACGTCCGATAACGCGTATCGCAGCCGGTAGAAAGCCAACAGGAAGTTCGATTTAATGGTAGTAAAACGATGTTGACCCTTCGGTGCGATATTCTTCCACTCCGCCGCTTTCTTTCGCCACGCCGAACAGTCGGGATTCCATTGCCGAATTACGTTTGTTTATCAATTATCAATTTTTTAATCGTTCCCTCATTTTGTTATCGTATACAGCTATAACTAAAAGTGTGAGAAATAAACGATGGAGGATTCTCTAGTGAAAATGGTTGAAAATTTTTTTGCTTTATCTCGTAGTTTGTGGTGTGACAAATATTTCTGAAAGCGACTTTTTGAAATTCGAAATATTACCACAGATATACAGACTTTGTAAACACTTTAAACGCGTTTTTCTCAAAACAGGGGTTTTAAATAAATTCCCAAAAATGGCGTTAAAAAACGGGCAGTTACACTAGAGTACCCCTTAACCCTTAACTACTACACTGTTTTTTTTCCAAACGTAACTGGTATACCCCAAATAAAAAAGGACACAGAAATTTGTAACATCAACACTAGATCAACCTCTATAAATATTTTGTTCTTAGGTAATGTATAAAATAGAGAACATAGAAATTAAAACTATTATTATAAACTTAATTAGAAATTCAGTTTACAAACTTAGCCAATCAAATATTTTGCTGCAGACTTTACGTGCTTGGAGTCACGACCGACCCCAGGATACCAATTAAGGGTTAAACAAATCCAAAAGAGTCTCCTATTAATTAAACGAAGATCTTCATATCTCTCTCCAAAATTCAAGCACTTCATCCCTTATGATCCCGCCTCAATAATCTCAAAAACCAGGCATCCAAGCCTTTATTTCATCCCAAAATCTCCCCTCAACCGTCCTCGCCCCCTCGCCACCCAAGGCCCCCCGATCGTTCATCCCGCCAGCTTGAAATCAAACGCCCCATCGCGGCGATTCTCATCCCTCGCCGGGGTTCGCGCGGCGAGGCGTCGTTCCACGCGAGAAAGCTCGTCCCCGTGAGAACTGGCCCCGCGACTGGTCAGCGCACCGCCCCCCCGCGCCCCGTGGGGATGCAAATGCACAAGTGCAACCGCCGCGCAGCCGCGTTGCATCATTTAACACTGGCTCACGCTCGTACCCGCGACACCAGATATTCCAAGACGAAATAATAAACAGGGGGGAGGGAGGAGAGCCGCGGCTTGTCTTACTATCGTGGGGGACTCCCCTTCCCCCCTCCTTCACCCCGTCGATCGACCCCGACAATCATGGAAACCGCGACCGCGCGAGTTCCTTTATAAATAGTGAGCGCGAGGCGCGTATACGTACGTAAGGCGCGTACGCGTGTTCCCCGGCGCAGATCGTTGGCCTCCCGCGCGGAATCGTTACGTTTACGCTCGCGTACGCATCGTACCGTGGCGCGCGTAGCCCCCCGGTGCATCGCCGCGTCGTTGCACCGTGACGCATTCCGTGACGACCGCGGGCGAGTCTCCTACGGCCATCGACGAGATATTACGTGCCCCCCTTCTTCCCCTCTTCGCCGACCTGTCTTGTTCTTGCGATGCTAGGCTCGCGACGCCGCTGTACAGGGTGTCGCTCCAAATAGAGCTCAAACTACTGATTCCGCGGAAAGAGGCCTCGGGGGAAGGTTTCTTTTGTGTCTTACCCGCGGGGAATTTAAATCGCTGGGAAACGTGACTTTGCCCTTCATTTTGGGGGCTGGGGGATGTTTTGGGAAGCTGTAATCCTTCGTTTTTATATTGTATAATATTGCAAAAACCTGCCAATGTTCTTCCAGGTTACGGTACTTTTAAGGCAGAGGGTTAATTCTTTGCTGATTTTTTTTTATACTGTTGAAGGGAAGGTTGAAAGTGTATTGTAATTTTATAAGATTGCATTTTTCTGGTGAGCGAAATTGAGGGGCTTGTTAGTAGCTTCTCTCGCGATAATAATAATCGATGGTTTTTTTGTGGAGTTAGAGGGTTGCACGTGACTGTTTCTTTTGGTTTGGAGAACGGTTATGGAGTTGTTTAGTTGGATTAATTTAACGGCGCTTATGCACTCGGTTTATGAGAATCGTAGTTGATGCGCCTTCGCGAAAGACGCACGATAGCCCACGCAAGGAATCAGCATATTCGTTGTTCGCGTTGAGTAGTTTATCGTTTTACGAGCGAAGAAAGGTGGCGCCTCTAACATTTCGTAATCCATTGTAAACTGCTGGAAGCGTCTCTAAATAAGTGTCGTTCTAAATAACGCTTATACTACTGATTTCCGCGAACTAATAGTGCTAGGTAACGTTTCTTCAATTTATCATAAAATTGGAGCAACTGAAAATGATATTCTTAGTTTTCTCGTTTTTGGAGTGTCTTCGAAATCAACTCGATTTTTCTAAACAAGAATCTACTTTTCTAAACAAAAATCTACCTTTCTAAACAAGAATCTACTTTTCTAAACAAGAATCTACTTTTCTAAACAAGAATCTACTTTTCTAAACAAGAATATACTTTTCTAAACAAAAATCTACTTTTCTAAACAAGTTTATTTTCCAAACAAAAATCTATTTTTCTTAACAAGTTTCTTTTCTAAACAAAACAATCTACTTTTTTAATTAAAAGGGAAGAAATGTTGACTGTGTTATTATTTTCTGAAATCAATTGTTCACGTGTTGCTTCCAATGGTACTCGCCCTGAGACACCTTGTATAGCAGCAATCTTCTAAATCGCTGATGCTTTTACTCGAGTCTAACGATAATGCTGACCACTATGGAAGCAGTCCCCTTGTCTTTTTTTCGTGTCGCCCGTTTCTAGAACCGCGACGACGTCAGCTGAATTTTACGCCTTGGAGAGTTTAATGATCAATGTGATTTATAGTGATTTTCTTGCATGCAACATGCTTCTGCGCAACTTTTTCTTCTGTTCCTTGCTACTTTTGCTACATTGTTGGTGAGTCTCCCCCTTTTCTTTAGCGAGGTAACAGTTTTTATTTCTTCGAAAAGAATTTATCGATCCTTTAGATACTTCATTTCATTTTGAGTGCTTTATTTTGGAAAATTCGACTATCAAAAGGGATATATTTAAAAATTTCGCTGTTATTATTTCCGTCTAAGACATTATTTTATGAAAGAATCTTAAATTTGAATCTTTTACAAGCTTCCATCGCCAATTTTATCGATCATATTCTCTAAATTAATATTACTGCATACAAGAAAATTACATGGTCAATTCCTTGGGACACTAAATAATAATAATAGCATTAACTACCAGCTGAATTTTAATCATATAATTTGAATCTCCCAGAGCAAAGTACCATTTCGCTTCTAATAGTCATGCAATGTCCCACATATGGCTGATACCGATCACTAGCAACACCTGCGTCACTTTTGCATTAATTCATTTAGCATCCCCCTTACTTTCACAAAAGTTAATATTTTAAACGCTTACCTTACAAAATCACCCCTAAAGAAACTCAACATTTCCCAAATAATATCTCTTACTCGAAGAAAAAAATTAAAACTTCCCACAAAAGAAGATTTCCTTAGTTCATTATTTTATAACCCAGGATAAATTGTTCCCGTCGTGGCCTACGATAAATACGTTATTCATAGTGGTTTTCTACGAACTGTCGACCGCGAGGCCACTCGAGGATCGACTCCTGGTCGGATAAAAATCACGCCTATACCACTGCGCGGCCCCTCATCTTTGTTTCATTCACTTGGCGCTGCGTGTCGTGTTACGAGCGTGCACGCACGCACTCGACTGTGAAGCTCCACCCCCTCAAAGATGAGAGGTCGATCTAGGAGGTGAGGCAAGAAGAAAGGAGATAAGGTTTAAAAGCGGCGAAAGAGAAACACGGAGAAAGGAATCTTCGCTTCGGACACCGTCCTTAGTTTCATCTATCACTTGCTTCCCATTAGGATTCCCTTTCCAATATCGCAAAAAAATCTCGCTCCGAGTGACCACGCCGCCGGTATTCATTGTCCCGAACCAAGTGCCACAAGAGAAAGCGCGCACGATTTCGAAATTCGCCGATCGTTTTCGTCGAATCCAACCGATAATCGAGAAACCCTACGGAGGAGAATCAATCACGCGGCGAGAAAGGATAACTCATTTTCACTAGTTCGCCCCAGGTTTTTCGCAATGATCCTTGATATGAGCGATATTCATAATTCAACGAGAAAGGCACTTAAAATTATCCTATTCCCCAGAGTAGGGCTAATACCAAGGTATTCGAATACCAAGGAATTCGAATACAAAAGAATTCGAATACCAAGGAATTCGAATACAAAAGAATTCGAATACCAAGGAATTCGAATACAAAAGAATTCGAATACCAAGGAATTCGAATACAAAAGAATTCGAATACCAAGGAATTCGAATACAAAAGAATTCGAATACAAACGAATTCGAATACCAAAGAATTCGAATACCAAAGAATTCGAATACCAAAGAATTCGAATACCAAAGAATTCGAATACCAAAGAATTCGAATACCAAAGAATTCGAATACAAAAGAATTCGAATATTAAAGAATTCGAATATTCTAAGTATTCGAATACCAAAGAATTCGAATGCAAAAGAATTCGAATATTCTAAGTATTCGAATACCAAAGAATTCGAATACTCAATGTATTCGAATATCAGAGAATCCGAATTTGAAATTCGAATATTCGAATTATTCGAATAAATTATTCGAATTATTCGAATAAATTATTCGAATTCGAGATTCGAATACTCCTAAATATTCGAATAATTACAGCTCTACCCCATCGCGAGAATTTACTAGCTCCATCGATTTTAATTACCCCCGATCGTTATCGAATCCGAGATCTAGGTCTAAGTATCGACCGTTATTGGTAGCCGCGTCTAGAGGCGGCGATAATTCATTAAAAGCCAAGCGGATGAGCGGCGCTTTATTTGGCGCGGCGCCGCTAGGCCCGCGTTACAGGCCCGTTTCGTAAGAGAGTTTCGCAGCCTTGAGCAGCGTACCCACCGAATTCAATGGGACTTTTAATCAAGCCGAAGGACGCGTAGTACTCCACGTAGTATAGCCGCCGTCTAATTTCATGGTCGAGAGAAAACGAGGGTACTACGACGTACTCGAGCGAGCAGCGCATCCGCCGGGCGAAAAGGAAACGGAGAGCGTACGTGCACGCTGCTACGTTTACACACGGTACACGCGGAGGAAATGAGCGTGTACAGCATGGGGAACCATGCGTAGTTAAATGGCTCTCTCCCCCCTTCCCCTTCGTTGGATCACGCGGGGGTACGCTCGATGCGCGAAGTGAGCAACGTGGCGTGAGTTTTACAGAGCGTCGAGTGTTTGTGCAAATTGTAAAATGGGTCCTTGATTTTCTTTTTTTAGCAACATTGAATGGTGCACCGATGTGTAAGATATTCATTGCAGTGTAAGGCTTCGTGTTCAATGCTTTGAGTGGCGTCGCTGTGTTTTGGCGTTGATATTTTCTGGGGAGCCCCGAATGTTTGCTCTGCTAATGTGGGAGTTAACCCTTATACGGAATTAGAAAAATGTGCTTCGCTAGAGTATAATAATTCAAAGGAATTATTTTTATATTCCAAGGAATTACTGTTTTTTTTTAAAGTAATTTTTTATGTAATTTTTGTAAAGTAACCCTTGCTTAACCAACACTTGTATCGCATACGTTGGTTTTAGGGATTTGTGTGGGTAACCTTTGTAACCTCATTTTTCATCAGACCTTAATGTTGGCACAACTCCTTAAGGGGCATTTTTTGAAGCCTTGCGCCACTCAAAGTGTTGATATATGAAGTAGATGGCACATATTACCGTATCACCACACTAAAGAAGGAGAATACATAAAATATCCTCTACACAGACTTAAGCCTAGTGCATAAAACATCCTCCTCAAGCCTATCCTCCCTAAAAACAGTCACATACCCCAAAATTATCTGTATCTATACTATTTCGAGCGTGATAGAGACCCCTGCATGAACCCATACATCACTCCTTATCTACGTCATCTCGTGTGTACATAATCGACCCACCCCCACCGTTCGAGTCACAGATAAATTTGAGGTGTTTAAACGCGTGCTATCTGGTGACTGTTGCAGAGGTGGGAACAGCTGGTCGTCTCGAAGCTGAAATGGGAATTGTCCGCGGTAACGCCCGGTGACTTCCTGATGCACATCCTGAGCAGACTGCCGGTACCGCGTACCTGGGACCCAGCGATGGTCAGGAGGCACGCGCAGACCTTCATCGCCCTCAGCGCCAGAGGTGAGAAACGATCGGGATTACCGAAATACGTATTTATGTGCACTACGGACAATTCGAGGGAGCTCAAGGTAAATGACCCCCGTCGACAATCCTGGGGGCGAGGAGAAATCGAAATCTTCCTGCATCCAGCTCACATCTACTCGCCTTTTGGCTTCTCGGAATTGGAGTTTGGTGTAAATAGCAACTGGAAACAGAGAGGTTCAATTTTCGTTGGACTCAGTTTAGGTCAGTTCGATCTTTGGATTCAATGGGTGATTGAGCCATTCTCGAGATGGTATTCAGTGTGGATTAGTAAATTGTTGGACAGTAAATAGATATTAGAGGGAGGATAATTTAGTTTTCCTGGGATTTATTTAATTAAGAAGGTCGTTCTACAGTTGCTAATCACTGGAGAAGGATTGACAGTAGATAGATAGAGAATTCCGTTCAAATGCATATCAGAAACAGAAACATTTTGTCTCTAAAGAAAATTAGGATCAATTTAAATTAAGTCTGAAATTAGTAATAATAATCTCTTAATAATATAGCCATTCTCTTCTTGTGGTACTTTATGTTAGAACCCTGCTGCTGGCACCAGCACTCTGTTGCCAGTTAAAGTGCGTTTATTCTGAATTTTTCTTCAACGAAGTAATGCGGCGAATTAGCCAGTCATTCTTCATTCATAGTTGATCGTTGCCGCGCGATTATTAGCATCGAATGGTTAAATATAACCGAGCGCAAATAATGAAACGAATGTCACGTGAATCGTCGCGACAGGTTTGTTAAAAATACCAATTATTCAAGAGCCGCTGTCATAAATACCCATCGTAAACTATTCGAATGGAAATTACAATTCGTTCTACTTTTCTCGCTTGCGAAATCGTGTGTTACGCAACCGTCGCGATAAGAATAATTAACGATGAAAGGAATTCATGCATGAAAGTTATGCAGTAGGCACGTCGCATCGATTTCGAACTGTCTGAATGAAAACAAAGACAAAGAAAAGTGCTCGCATTGTATCACCGAAATCCTCTCTGTGCTCTATTTTTAATTACTGTACCCTGTCGTGTTAAAAAAAAGCGATAGCACTCGTCATGTTCTTTTTTAAGTAATTATACACTTCAAAGGGTTTGTTCTAATTAGATACCGCGGAAACTAATGATAGCTCATTAAAAGGGTTAATTAACGCTCGAATCATATATTAGTATCTATAATTATTTCCTTCCCTCATTATACAGCATCAGAAGAACATAGCTTTTCTCTTAAAATTTAATTCACGCTATAGTAGCTTCTATCTTATGTTTGGGGAACAGAGGGGGTGCCATTATAGTTTTGAATCAAACACTTCTGTTCTCATATGAAGAAATGAACGACTTTTCAATATCCTCTGCAACCCGCTGCTTCCCATTTTACAAAAGATTCTTTAGCTCCCGCGATTCAGCTTCTTTTTCGCAAATCATGTTGTTCCAATTGCATACTGAAAACTGTTAGAATCCTGCCACTAATAGCTCCAAACGAACATAATATCCCAGCTCAATATCTATGATTTCCAACCAAGTAAATCACCTTCTAGTCCAAACGAAGAAATCAACATCCCTCTAAAATCCCACCTCAACCTGCTTCCATTCTAAAACTGTTACGAATATTCGATTATTCTAAGTATTCCAATATTCGAATACTAGAGAATTTCAGATTTGAATACCAGAGAATTCGAGATTCGAATATCAGGGAATTCGAGATTCGAATATTCTAAATATTTGAATACCAAAGAATTCGAATATTCTAAGTATTCGAATACCAAAAAATTCAAATATTCTAAGTATTAATTAGAATACTCCAAGTATTCGAATACCAGAGAATTCGGCATTTGACTATTCTAAGTATTCGAATATCAAAGAATTCGAATACCAATGAATTCGAATACAAGAGAATTCGAATACAAAAGAATTCGAATATTCTAAGTATTAATTAGAATACTCAGAGTATTCGAATACCAGAGAATTCGAATTTGAGACACGAATATTCTTATTATTCGAAGAAACCATTCGAATTACTCGAATATTTACAACTCTATTCTATTCCTTTCAAAGCATCAAGCCACCTTCATCCGATTCCAGCTCCCACGATTCATTTGCTTTTTCCAAGTCACGTTATTCAAATTTTCTCAATGTGGAGTGCTATCGTCCGCCAAAGTGCGCGCATGGGAAAAGTAGTAATGCCCATTGAATGGCGCGACGCGTAAGGGGCGAGGGGCACTTTTCGGCCCTCGTTAGAATGCGTAATGGCGCGTGTAACAAAATGCAATTCTTTCGCGCAGGCCTTCATTGTCAGCCTCGTTAGGAACCGTGCCACGGCATCATAAACAATCGGGAGCGTGCATAACTCACGGCGTTAATGAATATGCCGGTGCATCGTATAATGCACCCGGCGGAAACTATCACGTAACCACTTCGGATCGATTCGCCGTGCTCCCCTTTTTCTTCTCTTTTTATGCTTAATGGGTCATGCACACGTACGAATTATGCATGCATCGAGCGCAGAGACGGGCAGGGAAAGGAAGCAACGAAAGTGCGAGGACTTTTTATTTTACATCGCTGGAGAGATGTCCACTGCATCGCTCCAAGATTTAAAATATTCTCACTTGCACCTCACTTGCAATTCGGGGAAAACAATTTCGCAATTGTTTAGAGGCACACCAATCTCTGTCAACGAAATCAGAATTCTGGAAAATTATTTCCACGGGTGTAGATTTTATTATTTTCCTGCTAGGGTTTATTCAGTTGCTTGAGCACAGTCGTTCGTGATTGCGAACCCACTGTGTCAATGCTATGGTTAAACTGGCAATTAGTATTGATACGTTTACTGCCATTGGGTGGGGGTTTATTCGTGACTCATGCTGCGAAGCTCTGATACTTGTAAATTTCTCAACAACGTCGAGGTTATAATAATAACGTTAAATAGTAGACACAATATTAAACGAATAAATAATGATAAACCTCTAAATGAATATTCTTATCTCTCACCAAAAGCCGCAAACATTGAACACCAGCATCAAAACCGAGTTGCACTGCTGGCCATCGTAATTCCTCGCACATGTAGCCAGAGGACTGAAAAAGAAACCGAGGCTCAAGGAATGACAGAACTAAAAGTCACCCAACGAGGAAACTGAAAAAAGGCACTCCGCCATATCCGTGGCAATCCCTCCGGTAGAAACAGTTCGAAGCTGCCAAGCGTTCTTCGAAAAACCGCCCGAAAAGGAACCGTGGACGGAATCGGCAGCCAGAAACAATTATCAAAATCACCGCGGCATACAATGTCCGTGCCAAAAAGAGTGCCCGTGAAGTGCTCGGTAGCGCTCGAGTCTCCTTGGAAAACCACGGCACGAAAGAAACCGAGGAGGTGGGGACCGAAGACGACGAACAAGAAGAGAAGGAGAGATCGACGAGATCGGGACACGTTTAAATCCCTTCTGCCAGCGCGGTTGTTATTACAACCGTCGATGGCAAAAAGCAAGGACCATCGTCCTTCGTCGTCTGGCCCTGCTGCTCTGTGGTTCCGGCTGCGGGAGAAGAAGAAAGGGGCAGGGGCGGCGGGATGATTGTTTCTCACGAGCCAAACTAGGCAGCCCCCGGGCCCAGTTCGAGTCGATTGACCCTCTTTTTCACCGGCGAAAAGAGAAGCACACGGCGCCACGAATTCCGACCGCTTCCTTGAATCGCGGAAGGTCTCTGAACCACTCTTTGCCTTCATTTTTAGGGCCCCGCGATGCTGGGGGTGTCGCACGCTCTGGCACGCACCGGGATTTAGCGAGGGGGGCACCTGGTGCACTGCTAAAGTGGCGGCGGAAATTCGGAACATTAGTGAAACTTTTAGTATTTTAAACATTGGGAATTGTTGGAATAGTTGATTTTTTATTGGGAAATTGGGAATCTGCTGCTGGAGGGAGTAGTTGGGGTAGTTTGAGAAATATGGTGCACTGGGAATTTGTGAATATTGGTGGATATGGAGGGTTGTTAATTTTTGGGGTTCCTTACGTTGTATATTAATTTCCATACTGAACGATTTAAAAACTGATAGCTATATTACAGACAGATTTAGATGGTGAAATTAGTCTAAAGGGTGGAGGAAAGTGGACAGGGTTTTGGCATTTACGTGCACAAGATTCGGAGGAACATTTCCATTAAGTGATTAACTGAAGATTAGTACATTTTTAATTTCGCAACGAAGCACTAAATCTGTAGTTGACATACTTATGTCATAGTAGATTTCCCATTTCTTGCTAAAACTTGTACTGTAGTTTAATTTGTCGCTGAAGGGTGTGATTGAAATCCAAATAGTTGCAACATTTGCAAGTGGTAGAAGTAAATATTTTTGGAGCAATGCCCAGTGCTATTTTTTATACTGGTATTTTGCGCGAGTCCATGGCGTAATGCCACGTCATTAGTAGGCTTCGAGATAGCAGTAAGTCCCCGCGAAGGATTTATAGCGGCGACACGGTGAGTTGGTCTGGTTTTTCAGCTCCTTCGTGCGTTTCATACTTCGTAACGTGTTATCATTTTTGAATGCGAGATAAATGGTGAGCGAGATAGGAGGCAAGAGAGAGATTAAAGGGGGAGATACGTTAGGAGAGACGGAGGTCCATCGGAAGACAGAGAAAAAGCTAAGGGAAAGGAGAATTTTAAAAACGGAGAGAGAAAGGGTAGATGAGTGGGCACTAGAGAAAATGGGGAGTGGTAAAGGAGAGGGGAACATCGTTGCGAATGGAATATTTGGAAGAAAAGAAGAGAAGAAAAGGCAAGAGCGAAGGAAAAGTGGAGCTTGAGAAGAAAGAACTTAATAAAGAACCCGCAAGACAAAATGGCCAAAAGATCAGCGTCAAAGGGTGCCCGAGGAAAGCTGAAAAGGGGCGTCAAGCGTACGCAAATAAAGGACCAACCGCAAGAAAAGAAAATAGACTCAAAGAGCCCAAGAGAAGTTGTATGCGCACTCAAAGAACCCAAGAAACGTCCATCAACAGTAAAGAGCTAAAAGGAACAAAACCAAATAAAAATGGAACCAAGGTCAGAGAACGAGGGCCTCCTACAAAAAGTAAAAAAAGCACATATTCCTAAAAAAAAGAAAAATCTTGATATCCAAATGAGAAACGAGGCGCAGAAATAATAGTTTCTCTAATTGCAAAACGGGAAAACTTTATTTAAAAACGGAAACCTGATTCTTGTGGCCAAAATTATAGTTAATAATAATTAACTAACAAAAATATAGTTAATGTAATCGATATAACTAAAATACGATAAGTAACAAAATATAACAAAAAGGCTTTGAAGAGTTGTCCCTTTGCAGGAATTTTTTCCAAAATACTAAACTAGAAAAATTGACTTTTGACCACAAAAAGCAAAGGAACAAAAAAGAGTCCACACGTTTCTCAGTTACAAGAAGAATTCCCAGCATAATTAGCTACCTAACTACAGAAAAATCCCAATCTGTAAAATTTCACCGCAGCCCCTTCGGCCCATACACTCTAAATTCATCCCTGCAAATTCCCAGAACACCCGATCAGTGGGGGTGGTCCTGCTGGAATGTCGTTCTCAAATAATAATCCTGGTTTCACGGGGGCAGAACGAATGCACCTGCGCGAGGCAGGATGAACTCTGCAAATTCAAGAACGGCTTCGTGGAATTCCTATCTGAATGTTTTTATTAAAGCCCAGCCATTTGTGTGCTCGCGCGCGCGCACCACCCTCGTTGGATTTCTCAGTGCGCCCGTCCATTGGACATTTCGGTTGCTCCCATCTTCCCGTGAATGAATAGTGGCCGAGTTGGCGAAAAATTGGACGTCGAGGTCCCTCGACGCGTACACCGATATATTGCCGGCATAAAACGATGAATACTGGCCGCGCCGATGATTGCCACGTTTATTGTCGACTGCCAGCGTTCGCTTTACAATCCGTCCATTCTCGCCCGAGCGCGGGGCTGCTCTTTCTGTGATATACGAGTGGCGATGTTGTATTCTTCGCCGATCGAGGAATAACGAACGGAATTTTTGCGCGGGGTCGCTCGCTCCAGCCGCGGATAGAGATGTTAAATCGTCGCTGACAGTCGTCGGGGAGATTCAGCCGCTCAAATTGGAATGTAGTGCTTCGCTTTTTGTGCCGGCTGCCGCGGCTGAAAGCGCTCGATTGTGGGAGCTTCTGCGAGCTTCGATGCGAGAGTTTGAATGGGGAGGGAATGGTACCAAATCTGAATATAGGTATATGGCCCTGAGAAGCTGGAAATCTTTTTACAATTTCTTTGTAGTAGCTTTTATTCTTTGCGATTTCAGGTGGAGATATTTTTTGGGTAGAAAATAGGGCGATGGGTACTACTCCTTTAGTTTGCCAGGGCAGTGTTCTGCAATGGATTTCTCGGAATTTCCAATAATATTTTAACCTTTTCGGGGTTAGACCACCTTGGCCAGGTAAAAAATATCGCACCTTTGGGAATTTATTTCTAAGTGACGAAAATACTTTTGTCGATAAAAATTCTCCAGTTAAGATTTTTCTCGATTGGTGGAAAAATATAAAAATTGATACACTTTGAAGCAAACAGCTCATTTTCATGTGTAATGAAATGGAGTTTATTTACGCATAAGATGGGTAAAAATTGAAATATCGAAAAATTGACCGCCGGACGATAGAGAATACATTTAAGAACATCTGTGCAAAATTGTATAAAAATTCAGCATACACCCTTTCGAAAAACGCGGTTTCGGGGAAAACGTATTTAAAATTTTCGGAATATTTTGATATTTGAACAAAAAATTGTATATATTATTCAAAAATGTCTCTGTCTTCATTGAAAAATTTTTATCGATAAAAGTGTTTTTGTCACTTAGTAAAATAAATTCCCAAAGATGCGATGTTTCTTCACCTGGCCAAGATGATCTGACCCCTTAACCACACACTAAATTTGAGTAAAATGTTCCAAAATTACCTTTTTATGTTTCTATTTTACTATATAGAGTATATTATAATCTGGGATGAAAGAGTTATTCGAAAAGAGATTTTATTTTTTATTCTATCAAACTCCGTAATATTATGGGGTTGGAATTTTGTTACTACAAAATATAAAATAATAAAACTTACTATTGAAGGAGGGTCAGATATGGCCCGCGATATTAGTAACCACTTCAACTAGAAATTTCAGAGTCTCCCAGACTCTGCCACGATTCCAAATTCACCCCCAAACGAAAATCTAGAAAACCCACTCTTCCCGGTCTCGTGACACCATCTGAGTCCCCTGTTTCAGCCAAGGAAGGGAACGTTTCGTTAACAAAGGCATTAGAAAGTCCAGGCTCGCAGTTTTCGGGCCCGCGGCGAGCCGTTAGTACCGTTAAGAGATCAGCCAATGATTTTGACCTCTAAGACACTTCGCGACGGGGCCTCTGCTTAATTGTTTGCCTCTCTTCAGTATCCGTGGCCACGTTGGGCCTTGCGCGCTGCGCTGGGCCAGGTGACAAAAGCTTTTACGCTCGGGCCGTGAGTCGTAATAAATGGCGAAGGGGAGGGGGAAAAAAAGGTGAGAGGTAGCGCGGTCTGGTGTTTACTGTCGGTAACCTTTGGACTTCGGGGCCCCGGGCCTGGGCCCATCCGCAATTTTCTGCGCCGTAAATCTCGTTTCGGGCCGGGGATCCTTTCCTCGGGATCTACCTGCGCGCTTCTATTAGCGGATTTCAGTCTCGAGGTCTCGGGGCCAACGTCTTCTGGCCATTGTTCCTAGACCCCGTATTTTCATCCCTTTTCTTCTACTTCTCTTCCTTCTTCTTCTATTTAATATCGCATCAACTCCACTACCCCGGCCATTAGCGACGCTTGGACTCTACACCAGTTCATCGAATGCGATGCCTCGATGGTGCAGCGCTGTCGTGAACCGTAGAGCTTTCCTTCGGAAGCAACTCAACTTTGCTTCAAAAGCAGCGGAGCCTTGCTTCAACCCAGCCCTCTTTCGTTGGGCATCGATGCTCTGTGTACTAATACAGCGACGAATTTCTGTTTGCAGAGTACAAATTCTCGATGTACACGCCGAGCATGATCGCGGCGGCGAGCGTCGCGGCGGCCCTCCACGGTCTCGATTGGACTGGGAAAAGCGGTTACGGGCTTGCTGGACTCCTCGACGAGCTTACCCGCATCACGGCTATCGAACAGGTTTGTCCCCTGGTTGATATTATTACGCGGCACACCGAGAAAAGCCACGGGCCTCGGCCACGTCGACGAATAGAGATGCAGTCGCCGCTTGGCTCGTCGGAAGCGAGTTCCGCGCGATACGCCTAACCTCTCGCGAGCGAAACGAAGGAATTAAGGGGAATATTTGATACGCTGGGGAACGCTAGAGTCAGTCCTTGCTTTTTAATCGACATTCCACGGTTGGAACTCGTCATCCTCTAGCTACAGCGGTCTTGAAGGAATTGGATAGTCCTACTCCGCGGTAGAGATCCTTGGTTTCAAGGTCAGGGAGCTTTGGCAAAAAGGGGAACGTAGATTTACTGGGTGTAACGAAGTTGCCTTTTAAGAATGAACCTTATTCCATTCTCTTGCAAAATTTTCATCCCCAAGATGAATTTTTTCCTTTGTTCTCTTGTCAGAAAATGGTCCTTAGTACCAAATCTCTTTTTTTTCTTTCTTTTGTATTTCCCTGTCGAGTGATAATTGCCTGTTAAAAGTATCGCGAAAATTGAAGAGATAGGAGAAAGTCCTGAAAGTGACGAATCCCTGTTTTCTCGCTGGTTCGCCTCGATTATCAATGGCTGGAGATGAGCATGAATGAGAAGGCAGGTGGCTGGATAGTTCCTTGGTTGGTCTTCCTGCTCCTAAACACATGACGGGCAACGAAAATATTGCGCTCGCAGGCCGTGGACCCCATGCCGAGCCATTCACGCCGTCCACTTTATTTGCACTGGGTGCATCACGAATGTGTAGTCTGCGCGTGTTCAGACTCCCCCTCCCTTTATGTGCGGGGCCTTTTTTCGCGTAAACATGTGCCCGACACCTGCTGCCGCCCCTCATCGGGCCTTTTTGCGCGACGTCTTGGCTGGATTCGCGGGCGATCTCTCAGAATCTTTCTTGAAAACTCGCTTCCGACGAACGGCCACGTTCGCGTGCATCTAGCGTTTGTCCCATTTCGATGTAATCGCGTGAATATCATTCTTCTTGTGTCCTTATCGATTGATAACTTTTTGCACTTTTTTCTCCCATTATATGTTCATTGCCTACATTTTTACTGACACAATTCAATGTTTTTTTGTATTAATATTAATAATTTCTAATTATAATATAATTATTATCACAATAATGTTTTCGAATTATAACATAGTTTTTCTAATAATAATTTCTTCCTTTTATTATTATTGTAATAATAATACTATTTTCTGGCTATTAAGGAGGAATGGTCCGAAAAGTAATGACATCTTTGGAAATTTATTAAAAGCAAACTACGTTATGAATCTTTTTTAAACTTTCGGGACTTTTTATTGGATATTTAAGTTATGCAAATATCTTTTTTTAAATTTATTTAAAGGAGATATACAAGCTGTACACGACCAATAACTTAGAGCTGCAAAAAATTTCTGCTGACATGGTTGATAGTTTTTGGACGAAACGGTTCTTCGGAAAACAAAAAACCAAAAAGTTTTAGGAACTTTATGCGCATAGCTATGACCCGACGGGTTCGATTTTGAAAATTTTGAATAATAACAAAATGGCGAACCCCTGAAAAAATTGCGAAATTTGGTTCTAGCAAATTATCCTCTTTTGTTGAAAACGAAATAAAAGAAAGCGACCAATCAAAAAAATCCTCCGTCGTCAAGCACCGTTTCGTCAGAAAACTGTCAACCAGATTTTTGCAGCGCAAAGTTACTGGTCCTGTACAGCTTGTAAATATGCTTTAAATAAATTAAAAAAAAAAAGATATTTGCATACCTTAAATATCCAATAAAAAGTCCTGGAAGTTTAAAAAATTTGCTTTTAATAAATTTCCAAAGATACCTTTACTTTTCGGACCATTTCAGTGATGTCTCCCCTTAATAATAATAATAATTTCTTTCTATTAGTAATAATAACTTCTTTACAATTCTTCATTCTACGTAAACCACTTGCCATGTTAAACCAACATCCCATCTCCCATGAATACACCTAGATACCCGAGATACTAGAAGCGTCTAAACTAGCGCCCCTAACCCAAACGAAGCTGCCCGACAAAGTCCTCCGCTGACGACGAAAATCCTTGTTGCAGGACTACCTACAGGGTTGCCTGGAGCAGATAGAGGAGATGGTCTCACAGGCGCACATGAATGCGGACGGTGCGGGCGGGAACGGCCGCCAGGTGACCGGAGGAGTCGTGACAACCGCGTCCCAGAGGCCTTTGGGGGACGAGATCACCAGCCAGGAGAAGATCCTGGAGCACGAGAAGGCGGGCACGCCGACAGACGTGAGGGACGTCCATTTTTGAGAGACGCCGCTGAGGGAAACTCTGGCCAGGGTGACTCTCTGCTGAGCCTGGAGGCCGAGGGGGAGACGATAGCCAACAGCGACGACGACGCTGAGGAACCCACGGCAGGATCATCGAATAGAAGCGAGGAGACGACGGTGCATCCGGACAGGACAAGCGAGGATGCCCAAGGAAGAGATGAGCAAGCCGCTCAGCTCGATCCTTGATCGTCGATCGACTGGGTTCCCTTCGTTTCTGCGGGCAATCGTCCTTGGGGAAGCGTCCTCAAGACCAGGGAGCCATGAGGCAATATATTCTTGAGACGGTGGCAGCCTCGAGAAGAAGAAACCCGAAAATGGCACTCCCACAGGAGAATGGTAGCCTCAAGAAGAGGAGATCCTCAAGGAAGACCCACCTCAGTCCCACAAGCGCAATGGCGTCCCAAGGATTCGTCGTGAAGGGAGTCGTGGGCCTAGAACAGTTCCCCTGAACCACATCCCGGCGGTGTTACGTTTGTTTCTTCTTTCGTTCGCGGGATCAGGAGTTCGGCTGACGTCGTCAGGCGCGCACCTCTTGCGGGATGAACGCTTTCAGTGCACGAGACACCGCGAGTGGTGGTTTCTTTTAGTCGAACGATAGGTTAGTCTCACACGAGCGTCCGGACGGTCCTGGATGGGTCATGAATCGTCTTTACATGCGCGGCGTAGATACATGTATAGTTGCGAGCCGGGCGAGAGCGTCGAAGAGAGATCCGCTGGATCTGTTGTTATTTAGTTATACGCGTTTCTTCTTTTCTTTTCTCTTCCCTCTCCTTTTTTAACGCGGGAAATCGTGTCCCCGATTCTTCCTTTCTCTTCAGAGCCCACGTCCGTCTCGAATCATGATCCGCAGCGTCCAGAGACCGTCTTCCGTTCCGAGTTTTTACGCCTCTGACCTCGACGGGGTCTACACACTCACCCCTCGGAGACGCGGAGCCTCGAAAGGACACCGTTTCTTCTTCGGTGCACCGACGATCGTTAACCCTTTGTTGCCTGAATTCTTCCGCGATCTGGGAAAGATGGGAAGGATTGCGAGAGCGTAAGAGGAACGAATAAATAACGCGCAAATGTTGGATATAGCACGTGGGAACGTCAAGAAGCTCGATTTTCCCAAGCGACTCGATTTTCGGTCCTCCCCAAAAACGCCGATTACAACGTGTTGCAGCGTTGTAATATACGATTATTAAGTGCTCCGCAACTTTCACGTTAATATCGGCTCTCGATCAGCTCGCTTTCGAACGATCTCGCGTCGCAGAACGAGCGTGTTGATCTCCCCAGAGGGTTAATAAATCGATCGGTCGGAGGCCGAAGAAGAGAAATCACGAGGGAAAGAGCGCTAGCGAGCGATAGATAACGCTAGCCTCGGTGTTGAAGCTTTTTACAATTTGTTTCTTATAAAAACACGGCGTCGTTGAAAAAGCCTGCCATGGTCTAGCAACGCTAGAGTCCCCGAGGTCGAACGCGTCTCCGAAACGGTGGCCCTATGTCGCGGAAGACACTAACGTTCCCGACGGAAAGAAGAAGAAAAGTGAAACAGGAGGAATCGAGAGTGGCGTGCTGTTGGGGGAAGGCAATGCAATACGCTTTACGCATCTATTTCGTAATAGAATTATACACTTAATTTTTAGCCGGACGACGAAACTGCCACGCCAATCGTATCGAGTTTTTCTAGGTACGATGACGACGACCGCGATCTATTAATCCTCCTCCGCGAGACTAAAAAAAAGAAGAGAGAGAACGGCGACGAGGAAGAAGAAGGGGAAAAGGAAGATGAGGAAGGGAGAGTAAAAGGAAAATGAGAAAAAATGCACATAGTCATGTCGAGTCACTTAGTGTTCTGTACATACATATACATATGAGGAAAATGAATATATATATTATGTATGTACGTGTGCATATGCATATAATGCACGGAGGACAGAGGGTTGTGCTTGGGGGGCGACGGAGAAACGCGCGCGAGAGATTGTGCATAGAATGAGAGGTAGCGTGACAGAGAGAAGCGAAGTGATAGCAGGTAGTTCCCCCATGTTGTATTTACGCTACACGATAATCGTTTCAAATCCAAATGAGTTTCCCCCGGGCTGGGCCGCGACCCTTCGCTTATTCCAGTCGGTTCCTAAGATCGGTCGCGTCCAGTACCCGCGACGAATGTGTGTGTGCACGTGTGCATGAGTGTAAAAAGTTGTGTGAGAAACGGGGAGGACGATGTTCCGTCGTAGAGTGTCCATTTCGAGATTGGAAGTCAGCTGATTGTCACCTGTGGCGCCACTATCGACATCCATTTTAGTTCTCAAGCTGCCCGTCTTGAGCGCATTAAGCCGCGACCCCGCGTGGGCTATGCGTCAAGCAAGGCGTGCTTGAATTCCTTCAGGAATGATCGCTTTTTTAAATAACAGCGTTAACCTGCCAGGTGAGCGACCTTCGAGCTGCTCACAAATCGACTTCAGTCACTTCGAGTGGCACAGTTAAGTAGTTAAAGTCGCCACACCACGTGGCGAAACACTAGGGATACTGGAATATAGACACTCTTCGAAGACATTGTATGGAAGAGTCTCGAATGCCTTCTGCCTCGTGTTTTGCGCATGTGGGGAAGGTGAAAGTGGAGAACGTGCTGCGGAAGATGCAGGATATGTAGCGGATTGCTATGAATATTCTGTTATTGTTTTGATAATTGTTTCTGGATAGCGAAGTGACGAATCACGTTTTAATTGTTTTACGTTGCGAAAGCGACGCTCTACGCGGCTCTGCTTCCCCACGAACCGCGGCTGTACATATGTATGTAAGCTATACGAGGCGTACGAATAAGAGTTAACGCGTAGTCCGTGTAAGATAGAGCGAGAGGAACGTGGCGAAGCGACAGAATCGCGAGGCAAAGAGGAGCGTGACGAAGAGGTGAGTCGCGAATGGAACGGACATGTTCCTTGGCGACTCGATGATCTAGCCCTTTCGGTGCTGCGACCGCCGACAAGCACAGATGTATTTGGAACATTTGCATCTAGATTCGCGAGGTCTCTGAAGGTCTGATCCCATAGAACCCCCTGTTTCTCCATTGAATTTGTAATAAGTGCAAGGGAAGATCTCATTTCAGTTCCTAACCTCATCAAAGTGCAAGGTGTCAGGTTTTTATATCTTAGTTGTACGATTTCAAACGCAATCCAGACACCAAAAGCCTCAGTAGTTCGGTGACTATCGTACCAAGCAACTCTACTATGTTGCGTTAGAATAAGTTACGGTAAGATGCAAGCCTATGGGAGAAAAGTATCCGAGTTCAAAGCCTCAGAGGAATTGATCATGCGCGGCGGTCCCGCGGAGTCCTCCTTGTAGCCAGTTCAAATATGAGGAACTTGAATAGCGTTCCTCGTTGCCATCGGTTCCTCATGGTGGTCACCTCGAATCGCAAAGGGACTGATGTTAAACAGGGTTCCTTCCTAGAGCCCCGTTTATAGTCAATCATTATTCCATGGTTACTTGAAACCCCAAAGGAACTGATGCTAAGCAGCGCTCCCTTTTAGAGTGCTCCTCGTAGTCATACTTCATAGAGGCCTATAGAAACACTTCAACAACCCCGACCAACGGAATTTGCATACAAATTTCGACACAGCCCCAGCGCCATCAGATCTTCAGACTCAGCGCCGCAGCGCAAAGCTTCGGAATGCTATTCCCTAGGAGCCCTTTCATTCCAAAAGATCAAGAGAAAGCTGCGTCAAGTTGCGTAGCATTGGTCCGCAGCACCGACAGAGTCAGGCCTCAACTACTATCATCTAACCAACGCGCAACGACCAGTTGCAGAGTTCAAGCTTGAGACTCCCCTAATGGATCTCACTATTTACACTGTTTGTAATCGTTCTGTTGCACTGTAGGTTTATAGTCAGACTATTAAACGAATATAGCCGTAGGTACACTAATGCGAAGCGAGAAGATGAGAAACGACTTGAGTCGCCGCCGACGTCGGAAGCTTGAATGATAGTAGTTGAAGGTGCAGTGGCGGACCAACGTCCGGAGGGAGGATCGAGGATCATCCAAAAAAATGAAAAAAAAAATGGAATTATTAACATTGTTAGTACTTAAAGAGCGTGTCGAGATAGAATAAAGGGAAAGAAGGGGGACAGAGTTCGGGGGACGCGCGCTGCTCTTCGCTGCTTACAGCGCTCGACCGGAAGCGAGGGGAGCACGCGTTCCGTCTGCGCTCGTATCCGCATTCCGACTAACAAATGGGAGTTAGCCCAGTGCCACAAAGCGAAACTAGTTAGTAACATACTCTTCAGTAACCAAATCTTAGTACAACGTAGAGATCGAGTAATATAAAAACGAGAACGGTAATCAATCATCCCGGCTGCTGGTACGCATGGCCGACCATTTTCTTACTTGTACTACTAGTGCATGCGTACTGTACACGCGTTCTGTGCACGCACCAATTTTACATGTATATTGTGTACCTTGGAGAAATGGGAGAGTCGTAGGAAGAAGAGGTGGAGGGGTGGAACGCGTCCAACGAAATGTTGGGCAGCAAGTGGAGACGGCAAGGGGCCTCCAAATTTTGCTCGAATTTAAGGGTGCGGAAGTTTCATACAGTTTCCATTGGAAGTCTGCTTCCTGCGTTTGCAAAGAATATTCTCCGTGTGGAGGTGTAGAAAGAGGCTTAAGTCGCGTTCCCACACGCGCAAAGTGTGTCACAAGAGTTCGTGTGAAACGTTTTTTTATCCATTTGATGTGTGGCAGCTTCGCGGGTGGAGAATTGTGGCTTGAGGGATGTCTTAAAATCTAGGTTAACGATTTAAATAGGAGGCCTTTCGATTTTATACCGATTTATGATTCGTTTACGTTGATCTTTATAATTTTTAAGCCTGTATTTATTTATATTAATTACTCTTAGAATCCTGTGTTCGTTTGCGTTAGTTCTTCGCTGATTTGTAGAAACGTCGGGATGTTACACTAGTTTATATCAGTCGCAAATTTATTTATTTTAATTTATCTGGGGGCCCTTCTTTTGCTGAACAAGTTGTCTGGTTTATTTATGTTGATTCTTTGGGGCCCGTATTAATTCGCTTTGAATTGAATTGAGTTTATTATTATTTTTGTCGATTCCCAAGTCGTTTATGTTATTTTTCCAAGGCCGTCTATTTATTTATATCATTCCGAAACTTATTTAGATTATTTTACCAAGCTTCTGTACTTGTACAATTTTCCATTTATTTATGCGAATTTTTTTGGATCTCGTGTCCCTTTACTTTGCCTTAATTTAGTGGCATGGACATTGCATTTACGTGTTTTTTTGACCCCTCGTTTTCTTGATTCCAATTTCTTTTCTCAATTGCTGATGATAATTATTTATTGCACCTAGTGCCGTTGCGATTATTATATGTCACGCAGACTCGTTACACGGAAGCAGACAATCAAGGACGAAAGAGCATTTTTCGAAAAATTTAATTTATCCCCTAATTCACGCCCCTAATGAGAGCAAGAAAAATCTGTTGGAGGCCCAAATCTCGAAACCACAACCACGCACTTCCGCCCTTGCGTTAGCCTTGTAAGAACACGAAACGAGCTTGCGTCACCCTTTTCCTCCTTTCGCCATTGAGGAAACACCCGTAATCTCCGTTACAGCGATATTCTCAGTCGTCGGGAAATCACGCGGACTCGTCACTTCGATTGAGTTTCCCCCCCATTCGATGCGAGTGCAGGGCACTCGAACCCTTTCGGCGTCGTGCAACCCTCGCCGCGATACACTCGCCCCGTGCGTGTCACCCCCTTTCCATATACGCCAGCATGGCGTCCGAACGCCTCGGAGGTGTTGCCCGCACGCGCTGAGGGGGCTCGATTCTCGCCCGCCCGGCGCCGATTCACTGCCAGATTAGACGAGTGATGGGCGCACTCGCATCGATCTGTATGTGTTTACACACTGTATATTTGTCGTATCAGTTGTTATCCCGATTATTCGAAGCGAAGCAACGCAACGCAATAGAAATACCACTGATATACCTCAAGCACCGCATACACCGCTCGGAACAAGCATGTATAGCTTTTAATCACTCGTGTTGAACGGAGAGAACAGAACGTAAAAAGTTCCTGTAAAAGGGGATGGAAAAGAAGCGGACAAAAAAAAAGCGAGAGAAAAGCAACACAACACTTATGCGTTACTTTTTAAACATAGCACGTAAAAATAATTTTTAATCGGTAGGTGCGCGACTTGTACCGGAGGGGAAAGGGGGGAGGGGGGTGGGTGTAGAGAAACGGTACGACGATCTTGTACATATCCCGTGCGTGGTGCGACGCACAGTCGATTGAAAAATAAAGTATTGGTATTTTATACAGTCACTCGATGTGTTTCCCTCATTCACCCCTGTTTTCATTGTCCATATTTCATTATGAGTTATAACCATGTTCCAAATTTAGTATTGTTAATCTTAGTATATAAAGCAGAAAGCGTCTATATGTTGGTGTATTTGCATGTCACCTAAAAACTTTTGAACGATAAACTCTGAGATCATGAAATGTGCCTCAGCTAACTAATCCAGATGAATGTGACCATTTTCACAAAAAAAAACTAAAAGAAACTTTTTTATAAAATCAGAAGTATAAACAAAAGGTAGCGAGGGGTTAGTTAGAAGCACAGTAACTCGTGGCTTGCGTTTGTTTATTGGTCAAGCTGCGATTTGATGATATTAGAAGACAGACGTCAGAACATGGATTTAAAGGACTATGCATAAATTAGACCGACACTTTTAACGCCGTCAGGGAAGCACGAAGGGAAAGTAATTTCAGCCATTCTTGTATGGTCAACTAGTGCTGCCATTTATGTCGTACTGTGGTAAACTTTAGAATTGCTCACATGATATTTACACATCTAAATGACAGATTTACCACAGACGAGGTATAGCATAGACCTATCACCTTATAGATGTGCGTGGCGCCACCTAAACTGTGTTACCGACCCATAACTCGAGGACTGAATGTAGCGGCCTCTGCTCATGAACATACCACATTTCTGAAGTTGAACTCTCTCGTGTGAGTTCTTTCAAATCTTCTCTCTTAACAGAAATTATTACATTCGAGTCAGTAGAAATTGAGAAATTTCAACTTGCATGGGAAACAGTTGAGGTCTACGGCAACCTCTACCAATGTGACAACATAGACGAAGGGTGTGAGCTATCAGTTCGACTTTATCCGCGATAGTAATCGGATCGGTGAATATCTGTGAATGTCACAGTGTTATTTCCTGATTTCTCAACTCCTACACCAATTAGTTCGACTACTGGACTAAATAGAAAACCGTTTAACAACATTTCACTGGAATATACCTATCATCTAGAAGATTTTTTGACAAAGCGTTGCCTAGTGTTTGATCATATATCGCAGTGATAAAAATATGTGTAGAATGTACGGAGTGCACGACTGTAGTTGTGAAAAGTGAACATTTTGCAATGGACATTGCTATATAATATTATTTCTGGCCTTGATGAATTTCATGTTAGCTGGGAGTCGGCCGAGTCAACCTTTGTCAAATTCAAAACATTGAAATACGTCACGTCTTCGCCAGTCTGTCGGCCAAGCGCGACAAAACATCAACAACCTCTACCAAAGTCACTATACATTGTCGAACGTTGTGCCCTAACAGTAATAAAGATCCGCGGATAAAGATCCGCGGCGGTGATCGGATCACTTAATATCTGTGCAGTGACAGTGGATATTATTTCGTGATTTCACGATTCCTGTATCAATTCCATTGATTATTGGACTACTGCATTAGACTCAGTATCTAGAGGACTATTTTCGAAAGACTTTACTCGAGTCCGAACACATAACCCCACTGTCGAGAGATGTTTAAAAGCGTGAAGAGCTTTTGTAATCGTGTGCAATGCGATTGTAGAGTTAGTACTTATTTCGCGATAAAGTATTTCATAGTGGACAGTGATCGACCTGCGTGTTAGTAATGTTAACACGAACGTAGAGTCAGTGTTTTTAACGCATCTAGAACTATTTCCGAGCACCGGTGCTCTTATTGCTTCTTCATCGCGAAATTAATGCGCCATATTTGTCACGTTCTATTCGGTACTGACGCTGCAGCTGCGGGACATTGGCCTGCAGATCGAATAGCTATTGCTGAAGGAAGATGCTTGTCTGCATGGATAGCAGTGAGACTGTTTTCAACGAACGGTGAGTGATACTTTATCATTTTTTCAATCTTTCTGCATGCTATCGAACAAAATGATTGTTGTAGCGAGCATAGTGACCACGAATACATACTTAGTACTCGCGAATAGTAACATTAATGCGTGTGCTAATAAATAAATTTTAAATTCGCGATAGAAGTTTTAATTTATTTCGTTTCAAACATTCTAAACTACTTTTCTTTAATTTCACAATCATTCGGGATGCTTAATGTATCGAATGCGAGTTACATTTCTGAAGCTAACCTCTTTCGTGTGAGATTTTTCAAATCTTCTCTTTTAGTAACAGTAATTACATTCGAGTCATTAGATTCTCTTAATAAGGCACTTATAGAAAGCATTAATTTGGTATAATAACTAACAATGACAATTATTGTTGGTACTACTGCTCACTACACTCGCTATTTTTGCTTGACCGTTGCATCTGCTAAATATAAAGAGACACTAGTGACAATATTACGAGAAATCAAAAATGCCACATTTACCATATAATAATAAATGACAACTGCCAAAGTGGCTGTTATATAAACGTAAATTTCTTTCTCCCTTCCATTAAAATAATTTTAAGCTATTAAACCTAAAATTTTATACATCGCGGAAGAACTTGCACGAGTGCTTAGTTTTAACTAGGGACCCTAACTGTTATAACCCAAATTTTAAAAGTTATGACATAAGAATTAATATTTATGTTCAAATGATTTTGGTTATGAATAACCATTATCGATGCCGGATATTGATTTTGGTTACGAATAACCATTATTGTCAACCGAAATATTTTTTGGTCACTAATAATCATTATTGACGACGGAAATATTTTTTGGTCACTAATAACTGTTATAGACGACGGAGTAGTTGTTTTCGGTTACGGATAACCATTATCGATGAACTAGGTAATTTAAAGAGCCATAGTGAATCTTAATTCGCGATATCTGGCTTCGTGCACTAATTCCATCGGTTACTGGACTATGTGGGAGGCCTTTAAACAGTAGAAGACTTTTGGGAAAACTCATTCCACTTGCACTCGTAAAAATTTTTCACTATTCACAACTACAACTGTAGTGGTGAAAAGTGAATTGATATATAATATTATTTCTGGCCTCGACGAATTTCATGTTAGTTGGGAGTCGGCCGAGCGCGGCAACAACCTTTGTCAAAATCAAAACATTGAAATACGTCGCGTCTTCGCCAGTCTGTTCCCAAACGCGATCGTGATCGGACGTGAACTACATAGTTTAAAGTGCCATGGTAAATCTTAATTCGCGATATATCGCTTCCAGCATTAATTCCATCGGTTACTGGACTATGTGGGAGGCCTTTAAACAGGATTTCACTGTGATATACCTGTAATCTAGAAGACTTTTGGGAAAACTCTTTTCACTTGGCTGCATGGATAGCAGTGAGACTGTTCTGAACGAACGGTGAGTGACACTCTTTTAGTTCTTTCAATTATTCTGCCTGCTATGGAGTAAAATGATTGTTGTACCGAGCATAGTGACCACGAATACTTATCGTTAGTAGTTGCGAACAGTGTCGTTAATGCGTGAATAAATAAATTTTAAAAACGGAGCAAAAGTTTTCATATCGCGCCTTTAAGATTCTAAACTATTCTGTTTTAAATTTCACAATCATTCGGAATGCTTGACGTATTAAATACGATTTACATTTTTGAAGTTGAACCCTTTCGCGTGAGTTGTTCCAAATCTTCTCTCTTAACTTATCTTTATTTCAATTGTTGGGGGGGATTATAATTATATTTTTGTATTTTACCAGAATAATTAACAACTACCCATCAAAAATTAAATTAAATGAATCTCTCATAATTGTCTATCTATTTATTATTACACAATTTACATTAATCTTATATATATTTCTACCAGACCACCCAGAACTTTATTTAAACATTAAATTTAAGTGTAATAACATTTTCATTTACAAAATTTATTTCTACGCCCTAAGACATTAGTGTAACAGTAGTTACAATTTTAAATTTATTATAACGTTTAATTTGAATTAAGTTTAATTTGTGACCTTGTACATTACGGTGGATCTTATTTTTCAAACATTCTAAACTACTTTTCTTTAATTTCACAATCATACGGGATGCTTAACGTATCGAAGACGAGTTACATTTCTGAAGTTGAACTCTCTCGTGTGAGTTATTTCAAATCTTCTCTCTCAACAGTAATTATTAGATTTGAGTTATTAGAAATTGAGAAATTTCAAGTTGCACGGGAAACAGTTCAGGTCATTTCTCTTTAATTTCGATATTTTTTTATTGAAGTTTCTAAATTTTTAATAACTTGAATGTAATTAATAACAAATAAAGGCACGAGAGAGAGAGAGAGAGAGAGAGAGAGAGAGAGAGAGAGAGAGAGAGAGAGAGTGGCAGGTGTCGCTCCATGGTTCTACTTCAGGATTTCTTCAGATCTACTTCAGATTAATTAATCAATTAATTTCAAAGGTCGCGAATCCTTTGAAATCTCTGCAAAATCGACAGTCGCAAATCGTTTAAAATCTCTCTAATTTCGATAGGTGGTCGCTACACGTTTTCAATCACTACAATTTCAACAGTCGCGATTCGTTTAAAATCTCTGTAATTTCGAGAGTCGCGATTCGTTTACAATCTCTACAGTTTCTTTATTCGCGAATCGTTTAAAATTTCTGTAATTTCAATAGTCGCTAATCGTTTACAATCTCTCCAGTTTTCTTAAAGGAAACATATCGAACCCGAAAATTCTGATTTTAATGAAACTCCGTACGATTGTAGAGCATGTCGAAGTATGTAAGAAACGATTTTTTTTTCTGCGGAAAAACACTCTGAGGGGGTGAAATCAGCCCCCAAATTTTCAGCGATTTTTCGTTTTTCGAGTATAACTTTTGAGGTACAAAAATTTCTTTTGCAGCGCGTTATACGGCATCAAATACTGAACATTTTGTCCATTTACGGTTTTCTTCTATCTCGCGCCATTACAAAGTTATACTCGAAAAACGAAAAATCGCTGAAAATTTCGGGGCTGATTTTACCCCCTCAGAGTGTCTTTCCGCAGAAAAAAAATCGTTTCTTACATACTCCGACATGCTCTACAATCGTACGGAGTTTCATTAAAATCAGAATTTTCGGGTTCGATATGTTTCCTTGTTAGTCGTTATACGTTGTTTGAATGTAGAAATTTTCCACTTTTGTTGTTCCACTACTTACTATTGTGATCGAACAAAAGTAATTTTGCAATTAGAATTTGTTTCGAAGCAGTTATATCGACTTTCTTCATTGTGTTTGAATTTGAACTATCACAATTATTGCAAGGATCTTTCAGAATTTTTCCATCCTGTGAAATCGTGTTTTACTGTACCTTGAAATGCAAATGATTTTTTATTAATCTCGGTCAGTGCCAGATGGGTCACACAATTTGTACCGATATTAGTACTTGTGTAATTTCACGTTAAAAATCTTAATACCGTTGTTATTTCGGGTTGTACCGGATTCTTTTCATTATCACAGAGAGAGGTAATAAACTCAGTTGCATCATTATACCTTCTCTATTTGGCTGATAATAATTTTTTCGCCACATTTTAGTCACATGTTAACGTAGAACTCGTAGAAATAGGGTGGCCTTTTGCGATAGTAAGCGTAGAGACTACATAACGTGTTCGAAGGAGGTAAGAGCGTATGGCGGAAAGTCTTGCTGCACGAAATTTAAATGTTAATGGTAGTTTAGGGAAAAAGAACGAAGAGATGCAATATTTTTAACGCACAATAAAATTAATCGAGTATGTTTATGGGTGAATCGAAATATTGTTAATGGGAAGCTAATAAAATTAACGAATAGTGTGGGAACTATCGTGGATTATAATGTACTAGTCTTTAAGCCTGTCTCCGACAGGCATTACTACCCTGTATAAGAAGACGCCTAAGGTAAGCACCATATCAGGTATATTGGCCTAAACAAAACCAGGAGCTAGGCTCATTTGAAATAATAAATTACTCTGGCTAACATAATATTTGTTTATCTGTGGTGACTAATTTACAGTACTTCTTTGAAAACGACATTTTTTGTAAATACTTTATTCGATTTTTTTACATCCACCTTAAGCGTCTTATTATATAGGAAAAAGAAAGGAAAGTGTCTTATTTTTTCCAGGTTTTTGATTTTTTACGGCATCTTTGGGTGCCGAGGAAACTTCATGCTAAGTCTGAGCCTCGTAGGTCATCTGGAAGTACGAAAAAAACCTTATGGAAAGATTTTGCTAACAAACGAACATCCACCTTAAGCGTCTTATTATATGGGATTACGAATATCTTTCACAAAAGATTGCAAGTCACTAATGTGACTTGCTCTACACTGCAAGCAGTCGACCATAATTTTCTTAATTCTTAGTGTTATGTATTTTCACAAATTTTGTCGATTTACATTATTTGACAAATTTGCAGAAATTTATGCGAAAGAAGATGCTCCATTTCTATCCAAGCCTGTGCGTCCCCTTCGTTTCTATAAACTCTATATAAAAAATTTCACTATTCACAACTACGACTGTAGTGGTGAAAAGTGAATTGATATATAATATTATTTCTGGCCTCGACGAATTTCATGTTCGTATTCCCGCGCTCGGCCGACTTCCGGCTCCCGCGCTCGGCCGGGAGTTGGCCGAACGCGACAACAACCTTTGTCAAATTCAAAACATTGAAATACGTCGCGTCTTCGCCAGTCTGTTCCCAAACGCGATCGTGGTCGGACGTGAACTAGTTTAACGTGCCATGGTGAATCTTAACTCGCGATATCTCGCTTCGTGTATTAATTCTATCGGTTACTGGACTACATGTGGGAGGCCTATAACATGATATCACTATGATATAACCTTAATCTAGAAGACTTTTGGGAAAACTCTTTCCATTTGGCTGCGTGGATAGCAGTGAGACTGTTCTTAACGAACGGTGAGTGACACTCTTTTAATTCTTTCAATCATTCTGCCTGCTATGGAGTAAAATGATGGCTGTACCGAGCATAGTGAACGAATATTTATCGTTAGTAGTTGCTAACAGTGTCATTAATGCGTGAATAAATCAATTTTAAAATCGGGAAAAGTTTTCATATCGCGCCTTTAAGATTCTAAACTACTCTGTTTTTAATTTCACAATCATTCGGGATGCTTGACGTATTAAATACGATTTACATTTCTGAAGTTGAACCCTTTTGCGTGAGTTGTTCCAAATCTTCTCTCTTAACTTATCTCTATTTCAATTGTTGGGGGGGATAATAATTATATTTTTGTATTTTATCAGACTAATTAACAACTACCCATAAAAAATTAAAAGAAATGAATCTCTTACATTTATCTATCTATTTATTATTACACTATCTATATTAACATTATATATATTTCTACCAGACCACCCAGAATTTTATTAAAACAATAAATTTACCTCTAATAACATCTTCATTTACCAAATTTATTTCTATCCCCTAAGACATTAGTAAACAGTAGTTACAATTTTAAATTTATTATACCGTTTCTTCAAAATACGAATATAAATTTAAATTTATCTTTTCGATAAAAAAGATTCTGTATTTAATAATTTAATAACATCACTGAAAGGTTGTAATAACCCTGCTGCTCCAACCTTATTTGGCCCCTTTCAATCCTGAATATACCCCAAAATTTGACGTCCAAATAAAGTTAAGAAAGCTATACCAATTATTATCGGCAACAATAAAACAATTATATAAAATGTATTGAAAAAAATATATAATTAATGGATGAATTACTACCAAAAATTTATATACATATTTTAAATTCAAAATTTAACTCACTATTCTGCCAAGGAAGTAATTCATTTATTAATCTTAATTAGTATTATCTTTATTAATCTTAATTGTTGCTGGACGGATGACTAAAGGGGTGCTGGTTTCAGGGTTGCTGATCCGAGGGGTAACAAGTGTGCAGAGATGCAGTCCTCTTGATGATAGCGAACGGTAAGTCACTTTATAATTTCTTGGACGTGGGTGCATGCAATAGAACAAAATGGGTTCTGTAGAAAACGTTGCGTAGCCAGCTCCTTCGATTCTGACCGTTCCAACATAAATGCGCGACATGCGGGAACACTTGTGCAATATTTCGCGAAGTAGCCTCGTGATGTGGCTCTTTTCTAAATATCGCAGAAATGTTCCAAAAACGAATAACAATTATATGGAAACAGGCCACTAACCGCCGCACAGTGGGACAGATTAAAAAAATCGTTGTTTAACTTAGTTATTTTCCCGTTTTATTTTTTAGTATTTCTGTTATTATTCAAATAAAAAACGATGACTATGTGATAAAACTATGTAAAGTAAAACAGATGGTTTCTTTTAGTAAAAAATTAGAAAGGGGGCGCGAAAAAATGGTTTCGTCCGGTATCATATGTAGTGTCACGTCGGCCCTGATATTACACATAAAATTTATTTGCAGAATTGAAAGCCTGTTTCGTTCAAAGTAGTCCGATTTAAATTATTTTGTGTCAATATCGGCAGAAACACTTTTATATTGGTACGATGAAAAATAAAGAAATTCTGTTTGTGCATAATCGATGATACATCGCCGAGCAACTCCAGGCGACAGGTTAGGCGGGTGAGCGATACAATGTCGCTCGGCTCGACAAATAAAGATAAAGTCTCTTTAATTTGATAGTTTATTTTAATAATTTATGAAATAATACTAATTTGCGTATCAATATCCCTTCCAAACTTCGCAATTCTTATTATCTGCTGTCATTCTGTGCAATATTTATGTTTAGTTATTTTTGGCGCATAGATGGATATATATTTCCCGTGGAAATATATTTTGTGAATATTACGTATTATATAGTGCGTTGCGTATTACTCTACGCAAGTTTTTACGTTGAAAATGCATTTATAACATAACATATTATTCTAATCATCTCTTTCACCGGTGCTTTCAAATTTTTGTACTGCGAAAATTAGCAGGTATAAGTCCACCCTTACGTTATGTAATAAATGCATTTTCAATGTTAAAATTTGCATAGAGTAATATGTAACGCATTATATAATACGTAATGTTATCAAAATATATTTCCACGGGAAAAACTTGAAAAAAAAAAGTTATGGATTGCAGGGGACTTGATCCCGGGCCGCTCGTATGACAATCTGACGGGGTACCGTTGTGTCCACGAAACCTTCTTGGATAAAGGTTACTGCAGATGATATATATCTTTATTACTCCTTACGTTAAAAACTATAAAGTCGTGGATCGACTCGCGTGATCGTATGATCCGCGAGTACAAGTGCCATTGCTGGCACTTGTGACCACTGACAGAGTCAGTGGTACCGCGCTTCAAATTTTCACATTTTCTATCGTATCGGCATGAACATTTCCGTAACATACTGCTGAGATTTTCCAGATGAAAATAAATACACGGTATAAATCGGATTATTTTTAGCATAATCAGGTTAGCAATGTTACATTTATAGTCAATTATCTAGTACCGTTCTAGAAATAAACTGATTTATACCGTGTTTCAACTCATTATAATCTGGAAAATCTCAGCAGTATGTTACTAAAAACATTACGTTTTACATTTTATCAATACATAATCCACCGTATGTATGCCTCTCGAACCGAACATTTATGCTAATTTTTCCAGATATTATCATTGCCCATCTTTGTTCTCCAGCCGCTTCGCCGTGATTCATTCAAGCTTCTCTGACGACAGAATAGTAATAGGGGAAATGCGGCAACAGCGCGATTCGACTCTCAATACGTCTCGGCAACTATGTATTTCCTACATTTATCGGCTAGCTTGGACTTCCACCGATTCTGATGGTACATGGAGCGAATATATCATCAGCGCTGGTGACGGACAATCCTTGAAGCATAATTCTGTCATTTCTCGAGTTTGTCTCAAAACACGAGTCATAAATTCATTATTATTTCAACGGACGGTGCTTATTAGCGTTCAAACGCACCAGACCCATCTACACGGATGTCTTCTGCAGGCAACCATACCCGCAAAAGCTTCCTTCATGCCGATTCCGCGACGTAAGTTGGTTGAAACGGTTTGTTTACTACATCGCGTATACGTATATCGCTGGTGCTACGTGGCTCGAATATACCACCAGTGCCGGTTACGGAGAAGCCTTGAAGCTTCATTCTGTCAGTTTTCGAGTCATAAATTCATTATTATTTCAACGTACGGTGTTTATAAGCGTTCAAACGCACCAGACCCATCTGCACGGATGTCTTCTGCAGGCAACCATACCCGCAAAAGCTTCCTTCATGTCGATTCCGCGACGTAAGTTGGTTGAAACGGTTTGTTTACTACATCGCGTATACGTACATGCTTTTCCTAGCTTGTGTGAGCGTACGCACACATTCAAGGCACCGGTGAGACGGCCCCCTTAAGTAGGCATTCACTTCATTTCTTACACATTTCATCATTTATTGATTTTAATCTAATATTACATGTAATATATTGCATAATAAATACAATAATCAGTTTTTTCTCGTCGCTCGTTTTAATAATGGGACTTCAAGAATTCCTTTCTTGTTGATTTCCATATATTTATATTGATCGGGGCTTATTAATAAATTATTTAGAATATCTTGATTTGTCATTTTTCGGCTGCTCTTTTTGCGTATAATTCGCAGTAGTTTTTTGAAATCATTATTTCGGGCGTTCTGGGCTTCCTCTGATAAATATTCTAAAAAAAATTTTAGATTTCCATTTCTAGAAAATGATCAGCTTTTTACATTGGAATAGTTTTAGTTTGTCTTTTTTTTGTAATGAAAAATATAAACACTTATATTCTATTGCCAAATTAAGAATATAAGAGGAAGCCCAGAACACCCGAAATAATGATTTCAAAAACTACTGCGAATTATACCCAAAAGAGCAGCCGAAAAATGACAAATCAAGATGTTCTAAATAATTTATTAATAAACCCCGATCCATATAAATATATGGAAATCAACATGAAGGGACTCTTGAAGTCCCACTATTAAAACGAGCGACGAGAAAAAAATGATTATTGTATTTATTATACAATATATTACCTGTAATCTTAGATTAAAATCAATAAATGATAAAATATGTAAGAAATGAAGTGAATGCCTACATAAACGTCGATCCGTCCCACCGTGCGCCGTCGCGCATATGTGTTGGAAGGGAGCAGAATCCAATGAGCTGACCGTACAAGGTACTCGTAGATAGTGACATGCATGTGTCTGTCTTAAAATCAGAAAATTAAATTGATACAACATTTGCTCGCGATTTAAACAATTCCAATTAATAATTCGAGTCGGGTAGAGTCACCGCGAAAAATTTGAAAAGGTTCCTGAAGTGCAACCAGTCTTCGTAGCAACCATCTAGAATCTACATATTTTGCAGAGCACCGCGGCTCTTATTTAGAGTAGTATTACTGCGAATTTGGAGTCAAATTTTTGCGTATCTAAGATTCGTTCAGAGCACCGAAGCTCCAGTTGAATTTTCTTCGTGAAACAAGAGCCAATTTTTTGCGCATACAAAGTTCGTCCAGAGCACCGGTGCTCTAATTGCTTTTTTAACACGGAAGTAGAGTCAAATTTTCGCTTAGCTTCAATTTTCAGCTTACTAGGCCCTAGAGAATAGGGCCAGAAAATTAAATCAATACAACAGTTGCTCGCGATTTTTACAATTCCGATTAATAATTCGTAAAATAACGCGAATCGATCGAGTCGAATAGAGTCGCTGCGAAAAATTTGAAAAGGTTCCTGAAGTGGAACCTTAGTCGCCCTAGCAATCTTGCAGTCTAGCAAGATCCTTTTTGATCCCGCGTAACGCGATCGTAGAGTCCCCGCTTTTTTCGCGTCCATCTACATGTTTTGCAGAGCACCGCGGCTCTTACTTAGAATAATTTTACCGCGAATCTGGAATGAAATTTTTGCGTATCTAACACTCGTTCAGAGCACCGGAGCTCCAGTTCAATTTTCTTCGCGAAACTAGAGCCAATTTTTTGCGCATACAAAATTCGTCCACAGCACCGGTGCTCTAATCGCTTTTTTATCGCGGAAGTAGAGTCCAATTTTCGCTTAGCTTCAATTTTCAGATTCTAGGCCCTAGAAAGGGCCTAGTGCGTGGGCCCTAGAGAGGGCCCAAAGCATGGACCTTAGACAGGGCCCGCAGCATAGGCCCTAGAGAGGGTCTAGGTCCACAGGATGGAGGACCGTATTCGCTGACCGGCGATGCTGCAGCTGCGGCACATTGGCCTGTTGATCGAATAGCAGTAGCGAAGGGGGATGCTTGCCGCGTGGATAGCAGTGAGACTGTTTGCAACGGTCGGTGAGTGTGTTATACTTTTTCATTCTTTCTTTGCAATAGTAGACACGAGTACCTTGTATTTCTGTTTCATTTTATCTTCACATTATTAAAATGTCGGTGTATATGTATTTTTGTAATTTTGATTTCACATGTGCTTTTATATTGAAATTGTTATTATCTTCTATTCTTTTGTGACTTACAGTGGGTAAAAAAAGTATTGGCACATTTTTTAAAATCACATAACTTTTTTAGAATTGGCCCAAACTACATGAGTTTTTTTAGAAGCTAGGAGGATTAGTTTTCTAAGTGACGTGTTTCGTAGTTTTGAAAAAAAATGCAATTTGTCGGACTAGCAAAAAAAAATAGTAAAGGCAGTTTTTCAACTATTTTTTTCTGAGCCTGTAATGAAAATTTAAAAAACCCGTTTGTAGACTTAAGTAAGCTGTACACATGCTGAAAGTTTCATCAAAATCGGTTTACGGTGCTCTGAGCTATAAATGCTTAAATATCGTAGAATAAGGTCGAGAACCGCGAAAATTCCCGAAATCAGCCTACTAGCTTCTAAAAAAACTCATGTGGTTTGGGACAATTGTAAAAAAGTTATGCGATTTTAAAAAGTGTGCCAATACTTTTTTTACCCACTGTATTTGATAATAGGTATTCTTAAACATTATTAAAATGTCTGTGTATATGTATTTTTGTCATTTTGATTTCACATGTGCTTTTTTATTGAAATTGTTATTATCTTCTATTCTTTTGTGACTTATTTGATAATAGGTATTCTTTTCCACGCTCGACTTTTTCACGTACTTGGAGTAATTTTTTTTCCTATTTGAAGATTTTTATGAGTTTGTTATTAGTGAAAATTCATGGCAACTTGATTGCCATCCAGAAGTACTTAACGTATTTGTAATTTCAAAATTTTAATTAAATAATTGGTCGGAAACTTTAAAAATAAGTTTCGGTCCTGGGAGCCCCTTAACATTTTAGTGTCGCATGCAACGTTACCGGTGAAGTCTCGAAACAGATTGTAACGCTATGCGTGGTAGGAATTCAACACGTGTAAAAGTAGGACGTTCAAAACCCGCGAATTACAAATAATTCTCTTAGAGTAACAATTTAAAGATCGTTTTATAAACGTATTCCATGTAACGACAGAGAAGGAAGGATAGCAAAAATGGATTTTTCGCTAAAATATCCATTCCAGTGGCTATTGCTATAACAAATAATGTTAACAACATATACACTGACCGCCCAATATAAATTATTACTAACCTATTATCGATACAACTCGAGATATCAAACAATTAGTAAAATTTGGCCTTGGATTTGCAAATGATTTTCTACGCCGAATGAATTCACCCCATGCAATTTTCTGCAAGGCTTTAAGGATTTAGATTTCACTGTAAATTTCAGTGTTGGCGGTAAATTAATACTCGGGGCAAATAGGATCCAATTACTATTACTTCATTAGAATGATTGAACACTGTATTAGAAACTTTGTATAATATTTCTGAAATTAAATCTTAGTTAAATTCGACTCAGATGGTAACAACGAGTTCTTTAAAGTCTCGCACAAAGTTTCTGTGAAATTCTTTACACGTTCGAATAAGGGTATAATAATTTGTTAGTGAATTTGTCACAAACGTCTTATGAAAGTCTCAAGACGTCTGTAGACTAAATTCGACAGATGGTGGATGGCTTCATTGAGAAATCTGAAATATCATCAGCTGTTTCATCCTCTATAACCAAGAGATGGTACATTTCGTTACTGAATATGTTGCATTGGAAATGGAACTTGTACCATTTGTGAATAATAAATCGATAGCTACTGGTTACCCGAACTTTGCACAAGCAATAATAATACTGCTATCAGAATAATTTTGAACTTCTCTAAAACCATCTAACATCTCGCGCATTATTCAAATTCATTTAAATCTATCAAGATATCCCTGCATTTCAAACAACATCAATGTCTTCAATCTATTCCAAGCTACTTCTCTGCAAAAATTACTACAGCCTCCAATTAATATATACATCACCCATCTGTTCTCCAAACATCCCCTTTCATGTTATTTGCATTCACTCGACAAACTCGAATGTCGAAATAAATATAATAGATTTAGATCCCCAACGCACGAAAGAACGAAGTCATTAAATCATTAAATCTAGGCCTTGGCACAAATCGACTCCAAACAATTTCAAACGTCATAGGAATACTGTTTCAGCTACCAGTCAAAAAATTACTCCACACCTCGAACTACCTAATTCGAACTACTTGCCCTTGAGTTAATGGCATTCGTCTCGCGAAATCGAGCGATAAAATAGATGTTGAGTGCAGCCTCCCAACTACAGAGATACCCAGTTTCCCTGCCACTCGTCGGCCCCGATTCGGCGTGTTTTTCGAGCCGAGATGACAAGGTCGACACCAGCACAGGGTGGGTTGCAGCAGAGGGTGCATCGATTAAGCATTTGTGACCCTCATTCCGCTGCAAGCCGCGCTGACTTTGCCAATGGCGAGGCTAATCGGAAGTAGGCTGCACTGCCTGAGCCTGTTTGGGCACAGAAATTCCACCGAGTTTCCCTTGTACACTACTGTGGTCCATTTATTATTTGTCGACGGCTCCTCGTCGCAAATACCAACGGCAGTACGTGTGTGGAACTTTTAAATTTTGGGGGTTGTTCTGAGACCTTGCACGGGACACTTTGAGTGCCATTCGTGGCACTCCCATTCACTTCTCTTCGATTTTACAAAGACACAAACTTCGTTTATACGTTTATATGTGCGGAAAAAACAGGGAATGTCCATTTTTCGTGATCTGTATAAAGTTCAAATACTCCCCTAAGATAACGTTAAAGATTTTGTCTAAGCGGAAGCTTCTGTCACTAAGGGAAAGTAAGAAATTATTTAGGAAGAAAATTATATAAGAATATTAAATTCATTGAACCTTTTTTCTTCATTGGTGGATTAAAGTAGTCAAATTTAATTTTCTTGATAGCCTATTTTGTGACATTTCCTGTTTCCCCTTTACCTTCCATTTTAGAATACAAGAAAAATGTACATTCTTGGAATCGGAATTTGAAATTTTATTAAACTGTCAAAGGGTTAAGTTCGTCTTTATCTCCCAGCTTTATAATTTATTTATTAATATCTCGATTAGCTTGAGCAGCAGATGGTTCTCTTTAGTAACGCGAAATTTCGTTAACAGATGTTGGTGTGCTCAGCCACAGTGGCGCATATTTCAGGTCCCGCTCGTGTTTCCAGACTTGATGTGCCACTGTTAAGGGGGATTATTTGTGGCGAGCAACGTTCGAGGCGAAAATTATCATTGTCTCTGTTTGCACATGAATCCTACCTCCACTTCAGCAGAACTTTACCTCGCTTGTTTATGTCACATTGCTTTGTCGAGGGTGAAACAGAGGCTGGCGCACGCGTGCTTGTTGAAAATCCAAGCTACGACGTGTCTACATTGGGTTTGATTGTTGTCCAATGTGCTGGAGAGATGTTTATAATGTTGTCCCTGACGTTTAACCGCGAAACTGTTTTATCTCGCAGTGTAACCTTTGGTAATTATTATTCTTCACGAAAGTTCACGAATTTTCCACATGAATTTTTCCATTTTTCAAGAACTGTTGAAGTACATAGGTGTTTTAAATAAGCAGAGCAGAATAAGTTACTTCAGATTTTACGCTTTTCTACTCGCAGCTTTAAAATTTATAGATTGCTGTTTTACCGGGAGTGTTACTGTTTTACTGTTTTATTAGAAAATATTTAAGGGGGAATTCTATATTATAGTTTAAAAACATAGCAACATTTAGGATTTTTTTTTAAGAAACTAGCATTTCGATTCATCTGAAATTTGCACCATGTTTTTATGCATCCTCGAAGAAGTAGCAGTTTTTTTTATATTCATTTTTAATAACAAATTTAAGAGTTATGCATCACGCCGAGCAAAACTCGTTGTCCGCTAGTGTGCATGATATTTACATTCGAGTTAATCTGAAACAGAAAAATGAAACGGCCACGAAAAATTTGATGAACCAGAATATCGCTGAGTTCTATAGGGTAGATGTACCATTTGTGGCCACTTTAAGGATTTCCGTACCATTCACAGATACATAACTTACAAAAGAATACGTACACAAAAATAAAGAATATATCAGTGTAATCCAAAATCTACAGATAATTGAAATATTCTACGTTGAACAATGTTTTAAACATAATTATTTAAAAAATCATTATATTATCGTGCCGGACTGTTTTGCACCATTTGTGGCCACGTATGATTATTAAATAAAACGGGACAACAAAACAGTAGAAATGGTGCCAACAACCCATCCTTAGACAGCTTAATTCATTGTAATGAAAGTGAACTAAGAATACTTAATATATCGGAATAAATAAGACAGTGGCCACAAATGGTGCAGTGGCCACAAATGGTACATCTACCCTACTTCTTTTGTTACATACGAAAATTTGCGCAAAATTGGATTGCAAAAATTAAAGATTCACACCTTTCAGTTTGAAAACTCTCCACACTGCTCAATAATTTTTTTGTTCTTTTGTTGAGTCGTCAATTTCAAGCTACATATGTATAAAATAATACGCCTTCTTAAAAAAAACCTACGGTTTCTTAAAAAAAAAATCCCAAATTTTGCTATGTTTTTAGTCCAAAGAATAGGATTCCCCCCACAGTGTTTCCAGAGTCAACAGGGTTGTTAATCTGTTTTTCCAATGGATAACGGGGAAGAAAACAATAAGAGTTCCAAGATGAAAAATCAGGTTTAAACTAACATATTGCTCGTGGAAGATCCACTTGCCCTTTGCTCTTTAATTTATTAAAGGAAGATAATAAAAATCTTCCCCTAAGATATAAAATCATCACCGTCTTCCTCTGTACTCCAATATAATTAACCACTCCCACGAACCCAATAACGTTGACAATAAGACCACAGAAGTAAACGTCAATAACGGCCCTGCAGTGGGCAATCAAGAAAAATAATGTCATTTCTATCAGCACTAGCAGGGAAACAAAGTTTATTAAAAAGCCTCCTGTCAATGATATCAGAAAAATACGATGAACATTGTTCCCGTTGAAAGAAGTTGGGAGAACAGAGAATTTGAAACATTTCCGATTATATTTGGTAATTTTGTCAGAAGCATGTATCTTCACCGACGCACTAGCCTTCATTGGGTGGATAAAAGCTGATAAACGGTCGCGTCAGATCGCAGCAAAGCGATTCATCAAACGCCCCGATTTTATTGCGCCCCAACCTCGAGCAGAATTCACCCCATGGATGGAAGAACTTCTCGCCATGGCTGCAATAATACGAACGCAACGTTCGCGCCGCGAACTAAATGGAAGATTTACTGGAGTCACTCGGGCCGGTTTAAGGCGAGTTGCTAGACTTTTCGCGTTGTTGTTGCGCTTGAGCTACGAAGTTTCGAAAATTCCGCGGGCGTTGGAAAGGATAGACGTCGGGGGCGTTTTATGAAACTAAAGGTTAAACCTCTTCGTGGGCGGTGAAAAAATAGCCAGCCACGCTCTAAAGAGTTTTCACTTTAGCGACAGGTCGGCCAACCCCTCGAGAAGGCCTTCGAATAAAATGCAGAAGTGTGGTATAGAAATTCTGACCGTTGGAAAACAGGGGACAGGAATTCAATTTCCCAAGGCACCTTGGATTTCGGATTGAGTTATGCGCGGTTCAAGGAAAGAGATACACTGGCTACTCACGGTGCAACGAATGATAAATTTGTTGGGTTTTTAGTAGGGTACTGAATCGGGAAAATGTGTGAAACAATTGCAGCATTTTGCCTCATCGTTTGATCAGAATTATTAGTGGCACTAATATTTCTTCTGATATCTTGATATGGAAGATTTGAATTCTTTTTGGGGAGGAATTTAATTTGAAATTCGTGTATGTAGAACACTAAAATTATTTAGAGTGAAACTGAAACTATTACCAATTTTAGTAAAGATATTACTAGAAAACTTATTTATTGCTATTGTTAATTTTATTAATAATGTTAGCAGTATTGATTAATACTAAATACATTAATACTAAATGTTATAATAATAAATGCTGTCAATACTGCTAACATTATTAATAAAATTTAAAGTTGACTGTTTAAATAAAGCTTTAAAGTGTCAACTTTAAATTTCAGAATTAACGTATATTATTAGTATTAGTTATGAAATATACTACTTTCGAATTAATGCATATATTCAGTGTCGTTTAATTGGCTACGTCCTCGGTATAATTGTTACCTGTATTCCTCACTAGAATATTTTCCTTCTAAACAGCAGTATAATAACCAATAATCGTGGTCCATTACGTAATTAACCGCGATCCACGAGGATTTGTCACATTACATTAATAACGTCATTTTATCGGCGTTTTGTAGCGTTAATGTATACAGTTTACATCACTAAATTGTAATTCGCTTTAAATACCAGGTAAACCGTCCGGAAAGCCGATTCGATTGAAATCAATTTACAGAGAGACGATTAATATTCCACCCACGAACGCAACAGACAGGGCACTCTACAAAGCGTTATTACTTCTTTGCAGAGTCTGGTACTCTTCACTCTTCATTAATTACCGACGAGAAATGCGAGTCTTCGAGTTCCATTAAGTTTCCATGAAATTGGTTAGATTAATTGGGAAACAATCGCAGGGTCGCACGGTGGTTTCTAGGGGTGTTCTTTGTTAAGTATCCGTTCAAGTATTATTGAACAAACTAATCGTAGAGTGTTGATAACTGATTGTAAATTTCATAACACTCACGTATGCGATTTCCGCCTTTTTTCAACGACAAAGTTGTTTCAATTTTCTCTGTTTTCTCATAATTTTCTGAGACTTCTCGGTATCCTCAGAACTTTCCAAACTGTTATCAATTTCAGCGCCCATTACTTTTCTCGCGTACTTAGTATTCCGAGTGCCCTCAGAATTCTAGTTCTCTCATCCCAACTCAGACCACCCCAAACATTCTCACGCCCTCTTCAATTCCAACACTATTAATACAGACTACTTACGGGGGGTATAAAGGTTTGAAAGGGTCAAATATCGGATTTTTTCTTTTTACATGTTTTCATAGATTGATGTTTTAGAAATATTATAAATCAAGTCCGATGTAAAAATTCGGAAGATTTATGAAGTTATAGGCATTTGAGTGGCGGAACTACATTTTTCATTACGGTGGCCCTAAAACTCGCGCTATGTTTAACCAATTTACTTCCAATTTTGCATGCAGAATCGTACTAAAATTTCACATCGTCGTACGAGGGTTTTTTTTATTCCGATTCCCCGTTTATTATTTTTAAAGAAATAGGGTGGACATTTCTCTTAGAAAAATCTAACTTCACCTTTGATTTTTCACCGTTTCCTTATTTTTCCAAATTTTCAAAATCGGCGCCGTAGATCGATAGCTATTAATATATTTTATAAAAATTTTTTACTGTTTTTGATTTCAAACACGACATATAGCTTTTTCAGGGCCACCGTGTAGTCATCTAAAATCGAGAGACTTTGGGATATGTATCCATAACTTCCGGAAAACAATACTTTTTTAACTGAAACTTTTTTTAAGTAGCTCATAATACTATAATAAGGATAGTAAAAAACAGGAAACCTTTATCAAGTCGTTGACTTGTAAAAAATCCACAAATGTATATTTAAGAGGGTATACAGTAGCGGACAAAAAAGTCACCACCTTTTCGAACCACCCTACTTCTATTAATTTTCAATATCAACTCATAACTGCAGTATGTGCCTAATACACATATTCTGAAAGAGAATTAAAAGCTGTATAAAACCCAGTGACAGTTGAATTTACTTAACTAAATCCCTACATAAAATTAAAACCTTAACAAAAACCCTACATAACATTAAACAAGACAACACATTTTTAAAATAAACAAAAAGTTACTACTTTCGAACATTAACAAAAAAATATAATATTTTTTGGGAGCACCTTTTGTTTTTAGCACAACCTAAAAAGTTACTAAACGTGGTAACTTCTTTGTCGCCCCCAAAAATGTGTTACCCCGTTCAATGTCATATAACACTTTTGTTCATCAGTTAAATAAATTCAACTTTAATTATGTTTTATACAGCTTTAAATTCTCCATCAGAATATGGATATCACACATACCACAGTCCCAAATATATGATAAAAATAACAAAAATAGAGCAAATCGAAAAAGTGGTAACTTTTGTGTCCGCTAGTGTACCCCTTAACAAACCCCTTGAGTTTACTTCTTCAACTTGGAACAACCCAAGAGGGACAACTCTAAACACTCCTAATCCCCAACCAACCCATCCATCTAACACACCCCTAACCCTCCGCAACCCTCCCTCAGACAAGAAATCTCAGCCGACCGAACGCACCCCTCCACTTTCGCGACAGCTTCCCCTTCTCCCTAAAGCGGCACCCCGAATCTTGCGAAGCAGCTCCCGAACAAGTACCCCTGGATGGACCCCCAGAAAAATCAATCCCCTATGCTCCGTTCCCAGCGGCATCCAGCGGGGCGGGCAGGAGCGCGCCCAAGAAAAATCATCCCCCTTCTACCAATTAACCTTGCACTTGCCAGCGCGACGTGATAAGCCGCGTAGGAGAGGGGGACCAACCCCTGCGGCCCTTCTCGCGTCCCTCCCCCACCCTCGTGTACTTGGTGCAACGCACCTGCCACCCCCGTCGGTCGGCGATTGTTTTCCACGACGCTGCCGCCATCCGCGGCGGCTGGTGGAAGCGATCCGTGCCTCCCCGTGGCGGACAGTGCGCCTTACACCGCTGAAACGTGCGCCTGCCACCCGCGGCTGCACTCGCGATCGCGTCTTCTACACGGTGTGCCTCGAAAACATGAATGAAAATGTGCCCCGATACACGCGACTCGCCCTTAGATCAGGACCACGTGGGGTGAACGGTGACGTGCTCCGCCGGCGAGCCCGATCATCGTCGAACAGTCGCGTTTTATCGGGGTAGGGGGGCGGGTGGGGGTTGGGGCCTGAGTTTCCTTCGGGACTTGTTCGAGGCCCAGTGTTACGAGGGTGCGTTGCACCTCGCAGAGGAAATTTGGACGTCCAGTGTGGCCGCGAGGGTATTTTCGTTAGCAACCCCTGCTCGAGGGGGTGAACGCGCGCCACGAAGCTCTCGTTCAAGCCAATGCTCATCGACGGCGCGAAGGTCAGTCCGGGGGTGGAACGGTTGCGGATGCAACGGGGTGAAAGTTTCCGGGGGGTGTTTGTTATGGCAGAGGGTGGATTTTCAGGGTTACTTTCAGTGGGCCTTGGTTGGGATTCGGCGACTCCGAGATGCCTGAGAAATTGCATGGTCTGGTGGGAATATTTGGGGGATGGTTCGTTGCGCTTCGGGGAGGGTGGATGTAGGGTAATCGGAGTTTTTGGGGTTTTGCTTGGTGCTGGGGTGCTTGTTTCTTGGAGCTTGTTTTAATGTTCTTTTGTGGAAATGTGGTTTCTGGGAGATCTTGTGCTGAATGTGGGGGAAGATTTCGGGGCGAAAATGACGGGGATGATTGCGGTGAAAGAAGTGGATGTTACGAAGATTATTCTAATTCCTGTGTCTGCTAGTTCAGGGAATCGTAAACGTGCTCTTCTGGGAAGTTTGTGTTTCAGGGGGATCGTAGGAGTTCTTGGTACTAAGGGTATGTTGGTTTAGGGGTTGATTAAAAGTCTGAGTGATTTTCTTATTATTTTGGACGCTCGTTTTTTTTAAATAATTTTGGTGAAAGATGGTATGAAAGTTGGGATATATTTTTATCACGACGGGGTGAATTGTAATGATTATTATAATTAGTAGTTTGAGAACTTTGATGACAGTAATTGTATATTATTAATGGAGAAGGGGTTGAGTGTGAAAGGGGATTATTTTTCAGATTTTCAGTTTTGCGAATGTAGAAAACCACTCATCTTCTGGTTTTTGCTTCTCAGTGGACGTGAGGCATATCGTACTTATCTTTCTTTTCTGAAGGGATGCATATGAAATATGAGTTGACCGTTGGTTGAGAATCCTACGCCTCGTGCCAGGCGAAATACGAAACCTCTTTCTTTTACATTTCGCAGTGTGAAATATCTATTCGTCGGACCCTTCGTGTTCAAGTAAAAATGTGCAAAAATTCACTATCCGAATTGTCCTCTTTCGTAATTTCTCTTTCTGCTCTCATAAAGTGTGAAATAATTCTTTTCTATATTTTTATTCTTTTTATTCCGACAGGATATGTACTTTTTGGTGAAATATAAAATCTTTTCATTTCGAGTTCTTCTCATATGAATAAATTTCGTATCGTCTATTTTTTAAAAAAATATTTCACATTTTATCGAATTTCTCTCAAGAACACAACTGTTATCGATTCGAAGCAGGATGCTCCAGATTTTACACACTACACTACCCATACAGCACACTCTCGTTGCAGCATAGTTGCAGTATAGTTGCGGTGCAAGATTGCAACGATTCACGCAACGTTGCCGCAACTATGCAGCAATAATTCTATGTCCGCCTGCTGCAACGTTGCACAGCAACTTTGAGGCAACTTTGCACGGCAACTTTGAGGCAACGAAAAACTGTTAAAAAAAAATAAAAAAGTTATTGGTTACGACAGATTTGAACTCCGGCCCGCCCGCATGACAATCTGACGCTCTACCGTTGTGGCCACGGAACCTTCTTGGATGTAGAGTACTGTAGATGGTATATATATTGATTACTCCGTACGTTAAAAACTTTTATACTACATGAGTACTACGACCCCCATATATATATATATTGTCGTTCCAAAATCACTGTGCGCCGTGCTCGCCTTCACGGAAACATCAGTTTGGCACGTGCCACCAGTAAAGTAGATTCTGACTTATGCTTGGAACTGATTAAATGGTTGCCTTCTCCAACATATATTTTATATTTTAGTTCATTATACTGGATATCCGCGGGAACAGTAAACACCTGGATATTTCCTAACGTATTGGAGATATAAAAGAAATTGTTTACATGAAATTGCGTGGTTGGAGCGGGCAAATTTTCTACGGAACTCTTTTTTTTAACAGATCACTTGATAGTGCGTTTCAAGACGAATTCAATAAAGTATAATGTATACACTTTATTTCAGCTGGTTTTCGAGATATTATGTTTTAAAATTTGCTAACGCCGCAAAGTTGTGGCAAAGTTGCGACAAAGTTGCGGCAAAGTTGCGGCAAAGTTGCTGCATAGTTGCGGCATAATTGCGGCAAAGTTGCTGCATAGTTGCGGCATAATTGCGGCAAAGTTGCAGTGCATTATTGCAACGCAACTATGCAGCAACTATGCAGAAACAATTCTATGTCCGCCCCGTGCAATGTTGCACGGCAACGTCGCAGCAACCATACATCGACATTGCACTGCAACCATGCAACATCGCAAGGTTACTGCAACCATCCTGCAACTTTGCCGCAACGAAGTGTGCTGTATGGGTAAATGAAGGGTAAGGGGAAAAACAGAGAATGTCACAACGCTGCGTAATAGAGAAAATTAAGTTTTAATACTTTAGTCCACCAGTAAAGAAACAATATTCAGTGTATTTAATTTTCTTATGCTTTTGCAAACAGTGGGGACTTTTCGTATTTTATTCCACTGCAGAGTGGACATTTCCCGGTTTTTAACTAGTAAGTAAACCAAATCTTTAACGTTATCTTACAACCCCTCGCGAACTTTACAACCCCATACGCTATAAATCGCAAAATTACGAAAAATGGCCATTCCTGTTTTTCCCCTTACCCTTCAAATATTTCTGACTTCATTTAATCATCAACTTCCTCAACACTTCACACCCTCCCCAAACTACAACCCTTCAAAATAAACCCTACATTGCTCTGCAATTGCATAGAAAACATGCACCGACAAATCAGTTATCGATGACCAAGGTTGTCACCGAGACTTTTCATTAGCAATAGTCTACGTCTGGTGCATGTTTCGGGGTCAAGTGTCATTGTTCCTCGACTCTTCTTAATACATATATTCCACAAAGCTTGCTCGAACGGACGTATATATCCGTGGCCATTAACATTTTATCGTCGAGCGTTTCACAAGCATATTCCTCGCCAACTGTCGCCCCTTTTTACTAATTAAAAGTAAATTTAGTGACATGCAGAATAACGTTCGTCAATGATCAAAAAAATAGCACCTACCTCAAATATAATATTGATGGGTTTCATGATATTCTATCTGGCAACGGCCAGGCTCCGATTAGTTAGCGAGCGCAATCAAGGATAAAGGATACACGAGTAGGAGGAGGGGGGCGGTATCAATCCAATCGGTAATTGTTCCAGTTCATTTCTCGTTGCTCGGAGGCGTTACGCACCAGTGCGGCGGCGAGTGTGCTAATTGCTGGTGGTAATTAGGGTAGGCAATAAACGTTCGCCGAACGAAGAGCCCACAAATCTTTGCCGTGTCGTTAGAACGCACGCCACTCTGGCGAAGTGGTAACGGGAACGCGCAAAGGAATTGTTTGAATAATTGCGAGGACGATTGTTTTGCGAAATGGGGCGAATTATTAGAGTAATTGGTGGCACGATTATTGAAGTGGTCGTTGTGTTAGTGATGGAGGTAATGTAGTCGAAATAATCGTTGATGTAGTGGTGGGGGTGAAATAGTCCGCAATGGTGGATTAGCTGTTTTGTTGTAACTAAAGATGTAATGGAAATAATAAATAATTAAGGGAGACCGGGGCTAGTTGATACAGACGAATTATCTCGACACCGTATTTGTTGTTCAATTCTTTACTACGATCCAGCGTAGGGGTATGTACCTTGACGTTAACAATAATTTTTTAACTGTTTTTGTTTATATAGAGAAAAAGTAAATAGTTTTGATACATCTAAATTGATCGTCTAACATTTTTTCATTCATTTTGTATGTATTTTTTCAAGTTTTCGCTTACTATATATTAGAGAGAAAGGACCAAAGTATATTTTGGCATATTTGTTATTAAGTAATTAATTCAAATAAAAAATGAAAAAATTGAAAACAGAATAACGTATCAACTAGTCTCGGTCTCCTCTACCCTCCAGTCAAAACGCTTAAAAAATACGTGATTTTCATGAATTAAAAGAAAAGTAACTGAATAACATACAGTAAAAAAGCTTTTTGGATTTTATTGCTACATATTTGAAGAGCGAGAAAAAAATTATTGTTTAAATTTTATCAAGTTTTGCATTAGATATACAACATTCATTGTACCACTGTAGAAATTGGAGCTCTTGACGGGCGCCACCGGAACTCGTGACAGGATCGTTTGAGATAAAAAAACTATAAATATTCTTAAAAGATATGTGAATGGTTATCACCTTATCCGTCTTCATAAAAATCAAACAATTCGGCGATTTTTAGTACAGGTTCAAACACAATGGGGCAAAAAAGCAGTTTTTCTCCGCAGAAATCTGTCGATAAAAAAAATGGGTGATCCAAAATTACTCTTTGTGGATAAGGTGATAGCGAGTCTAATTGTGAATAGAATGCCATAAAAGTTTTTGAAATCGGACCATGATTAAGCTTTTTACAGTGGCGCCTTTTAAAAGCTCATAAAATTCAAACCATAATTTTTCGTTTGTTCTTCAAATATGTAGTAATAAAGTTGAAAAAGCTTTTTTACTGTATGTTGTGCAGTTTCTTTTTTTTTAATTCAGGAAAATAAGATTTTCAGATAACATTTTTCAAGCATTTTGATCGCAGGGAACTTTTAAGGAAACTGTTGTGTTATGTGCTCTAATCATAATTCTTTTGTGAATTTGATTTTCATAGTCTTTTATCATTTTTTTAACAATTTGAGCTGCACCTTGGGTACTGTGTAGATTTTAACATGTAGATGTTAACGTGATTGTTGAATAAATCGTTGACGTAAGGGTTGGAATAGTTGTAATGATTACTGGGAAACGATGGAAATAGTTCTAGCCAATAAAATGAATTTCAGTGGCATTTAAATATTTAGATAATTACCTTCACGTGAATCTCACTTCCTCCTCGCATGATTTACCAGATCCAAAAATGAAAGAGGAGAGGACAATTTAGTCTGAAGTCGTTTAAAAGTAGAACATTGTAAAATATAACCAATTTATAGATATCAACTTTTATTACGTAAGAAAAGATTAATATTTACATTAGAATAATCTTGCAACTGCTACATATTCAGGCCCGGAATAGGTCTGGGTTAGTTATTAAACACTGTCTCAATACAATTTCAAATATATGACTTGTTTGGATTTTTATAATTATATCTTAAGAAATGGAAAGCTTTGTCAAAAATTTTCATACTTTATATTATGTACTACCTATTTAGGGCCTGAATATGTAGTAGATACAAGATTATTCTAATGTAAACATTAATGTTGTCTTACATAATATAAGTTGATATCTAAAATTTAGTTTTCTTTTACAACGTCCTCCTTTTCAAACGGTTTTCAACAAATTGCTGAGGAATTTCCACGTCATTGTGAAGCTTCTGTTAATCTCAACATCATTTACTGAATACGGTATTTGAAGTATAACGCATATAGTCAACGTTGCACGTAGCAAAGTGGCAATCCATATGAGTAGAGTGTGAGACGGCAGCGGCATAAGCGCATAAGGGAATTAGGTCTGTCCGTGGTCAGACACACTCTGCAACCCAACGCTACTAAAATTCTACATATCCCTTCATAACTTTTCACACCTGGATTATTCCAAAAATTGCTTGCAGCGAAATTTACTCAAATTAATAAGAACTTTTTCTACACACTAAAATTTTGCTTCCTCATTTTCAATTTACTTGCCAGTTTATTTGCCAGTTTAAGGAGAACACAAATAACATTTTACACGCGATTCCAACAAAGTTTAACAATAAAAATAAACATCTCGTATATTATAAAACTTGGTCTGACTACTTTTGTGTAAAACCTTGCATTTAAAAACGACCGCAGGGAAAATGCAAGCACGAATCGGAAGTTTGCAATCACCACAGTTCAGAATAAAACCGAGAGTCTCTATTTTTATAATCGTTGTAATAGCAGCTCGCGTTTCCCGTGTTTCCTAAATTAAGCAGGGACCTCGAGCAATACAAAAACAGGAATTCAGCTCGGCCCGAAATTACATACCATCTGTCACACGGGAATTCACGCAAACCGCCGTTGCATTTTACATGATTCCACCCATTAGCATAACATCCTCCGTTGAACATTGCAGGAACAGGTTCGTACCAATCTACCCAGCGGAATTATTATTTCCTTCTACCTTTCGAAACGAGCCATATTTTTCTATTCGACCGGACTCGCAATTTCTCCTAAGAATGTTCCTTAGAAATGACTCGGACCATGAACTCTATCAAAAACGCGAGCCAGCAGAGTCGCAAATATATTTTCCAGAGAAGCCTCGGGCATTAAAACCCGCTGACGTGGAAAGTTGCGATTTTCAAAGAACACGGGAACCTTGGCTTTTAAACGAATCCACGCGAGAGTCGCGCAGAAAGGTAGAAAGAAGTCGCAGTTTCAACGCACGCGGTTATTAGACGCCGCGGACTTGCCGTTTCTTCGAGCATTTATTTAAATTCATGCATGTAAATGCAGCGCCATTAAAACTCGGAAGTCACGCTAAAGCGCCACGCGATTAAGTGAAAGAAAAAGGGTATACTTGTAGGAAAAAATTCCATTTTCTCGGGAGCCGTTCTATCAGTCGTTGTTTCAGCTTCGAATTTGCCCCGGTTTCCTCTGCACCCTCGAAAAAAAGGAAGATGGAAGCAAAAGACGCTGTAATTAATTTCGCTTATCCCGAATTAATTAAACGGAACTGTTGCACCCGCCGTTCTCATTCACACCAGCAAATTGCCTCGGGCTTAAATCCAGTAAAATTGAAATTGAATTTCGCTAGATCGACGTTAATTAACATCGTGCCCGTGTTAACCAAACGAGCACAACACGCTTTCGCGGATAAAAGAATTCCTATACGGAAGAGTGTGGATGAGGGATATTACTCAAAATCAGGAGGACCTTGGAAAATTAGAAAAAAAGGTTTACTGTAAAAGTTATCAAATATATCAATATTTCCATATTTACCAACTTTAAGGAAATTAGAAAAAAATGTTTATAAAATTATTGCTTTGACTTAACAGTAAAAAAAGAACACTAATTGAAAACTTTATTGAGCTGATAAGTTTTTATTTTTATTTTGGGCGAGAATATTCATATTAATATTGATATTTCTACTTTTCTTTATTTGCAATAAATCGTCAATTTGTTATGGGAGTTGCATCAAAGGTGCACCAAACGATGTAGGTTTTTTTTTTACCTATATTACTCATGCGAAGAATTTGCGAACTGTTTCACTTTTCAATGGAGTCAAATTAAAATACTATTGAATGGCTCCAAAGCTTCCACAGAAATCGTGCAAATCGGGGATTCAGTGTAGATAAAGAACGAGGAATAATGTGGCCTCGTATCACCCTTAGTCCTCTGCGAAGCGAGTTCCGAGTCCCGCTGTGACGCCACTTTTCAATTTTCCTTCCCATTTCAGCGCCGTTGCGTAATCGGTTGGCTCGGGATCCAGCCATTTCCCCTCGATTCCGCGTTCGATGAAAGAGGGCTGCGAGATATCCGAGCTAGTCAAAGGCTCGTTCCAGGCAAAAATTAGCTTGTCGGCCGGGGAGATTGCAATAACGGAAACGGACAGGAAATTCAGCACCGCGGAAAACCCAGTTTCCTAAAAATCAAGTACGATGCCTCGGCGATTCGATTCGATGGGCTGGCCGAGGAAATTGCCCTCGAAGGAGCGTAAACAGGAAGGTTGCTCGCCGGAATGATTGCGGCGTAGCGGGGTTGGGGGTGAATTGAGACTTCGCGGACGAGGTGGCCCGGGGCAAGTTCGAGGGAATGGTAACACGGAAACGTGGCCGTCGGTGAAATTGTCCCACATCCATCCAGCGTGTTTTATACACCGAATAACGGCTATCGATCGGCACACATTCCTCCTTCGGTTTACCGACGGCCACGTGGCGTGTGGCCGACGAGTTCTCCTCGGCCTGGCGACTCCACCTCGGCGTAATCCTTCAACCGGGAGATTGGACTTTCCGCGATTTAGTCTGTAACGATTAAAAGCTTGACTATGAGGGTAGTGCTTCCATTTCCTGTACTATTCAGGGCGACTGAATAGTGATTGGAGGGAATTGGGTTTGGGAGTTTGCATATGTGATGATGAAGCGGGGTTGAAACTTTTGGATGGATCTACTTCTCTTGCATTTGACAGACTATAGGTTTGTTGTTCTCTAGTCAGGGTAATCGGAATGTCTGACTATAAGTTGTGTAAAATTTGAGGTTTGATAACATTTCTTATGTTTGTGTAAGTGATCGTCTTGGAGGGGATGAAAGTTTTGGATAGGTCTGGTGGACTTGCATGTGTCAGTATTATTGTCTGTATACTACATTCGCGATGTCTCATTAGCGTAAATGACACAATTACCCATACAGTACACTTCGTTGCGCCTACGTTGCAGGAACGTTGCAGCAACCTTGCCATGCTGCATGGTTGCAGCGCAACATTGCTGTAACGTTGCTGCGCAACATTGCACGAGGCGGACATAGAATTATTCCTGCAACGTCCCTGAAATATTATGGCAACGTTATGGCAACGTTGTAGCAATGTTTCCACAATGTTGCGTGCAACATTTCAATCTTGCACTGCAACAATGCTGCAACTTTGCTGGAACGAGAGTGTGCTGTATGTGTACTGACACTTTAAGCGTCGACTCTGACATTATTTTTTTGTAATAAATCCCCTTTGGAAGGCGTAAAGGTGCGACATTTCAAATCGAAAATTGCTCTTGGGGTGCAGTACACCCCGTGTGACCACGAAGGGTTAATATGTTTACTTGATGAAAAACATTTACTGGATAAAAACTTCGATTTTTATGTATAAATAACAGTTTCAATTGTATGCTAAATTTTTTTTATGTATCATTTCACAAGGTTTATTTTTTATAAAACAGCTTAGGGTAACAGTAATTGAGTCCTACACCCCACAATTTGCAATGAATTTGCTTGGTCATTCAGTACAATTCTTCTTCTTCCGCACGTGCAATTATCCACACTGATTATAGGTTCAACCCTACCTACTATATTCACTGGTTGGTAATCAAAGAGTTGTTTCGAAGCACAGAATCCCCTCGCCATATATCAAACTACAAACACCCAGAAAGTAAATACTATCCCCACAGACTATAAAAAGAATTCTTAAGAAACCACACCCCTCTCCACAACCAAATAATCTACCCCTCACCCACCCTTAAAAAATAAATCGTAATCCTCGCGGTAACAGCCACGAAACAAATGCGACGTCCGACGGCACGACAAGTTCATTCTCGGAGGATTTCCGTTGCAAATTACATCGATGACAAATCGTCCCATCTCGATGCCGTTCTTGTCTCTCATCGTGTCCCCTCCTTCCACACAATCCCGTGCCCCCGCGTGGAAAACTTCGCCGCTCAACGATGCGCCGTAGTTTCTACTTAGAAAGTGATTGCACGAAGATGAAGCTATTTGCGAAGGAGATTACAAGGGTGGCACCCCCTCCTGCCCCCCTCTCTCGCGTTCGAAATTACGCGGCGTGACGATGAAATACTTTTCTTCGCCGACGTCGCCGAGGCTACAGCCGAGTGGCCGCGTCGCTGCATGTCAACGGTTATAATGAAAGAACCAGCGAATTCTGGGTTCGCACCCTCCCCTGTTCTCCACTCGTTAATTGCGACACTGTGGAGCAGGGCATGTCAAAGCGGAAAAGGGGGTTAATAGCGTCTTCGAATTAATATTCTGCGTGACTGAGTTGGGAAGCTTTGGACGTTTTGCTTAGAGATGGTCGAGTTTTTGATCCATGGATTTTGTGCTGCGTTCTTTGTTAATGACAGTGTTTGGGGTGCTAGACTGCTTTTGAAAATTTTTAATTTGCTTCTGCTTGGAGTGTGTATGCCAGTGAGTCTCAACTTGTGGGTCGCGAAGTGCTTTTTGGGGGTTCGCCACGGTTATTTTTAGTTGACGATTTTTTACACGAAAGAAAGTTTATATTTTTTAAAATCGCATAACTTTTTTAGAATTGATCCAAACGACTTGAGTTATTTTTAGAAGCTAGAAGGATTAGTTTGCTAAGTGATTTGTCTCCTCGTTTTGAAAAAAATTGCAATTGGTCGGAATAGTGAAACAAATAGTAAAGGTCGTTGTTTTCAACTTTTTTTTCTGAGCCGGTAAGGAAAATTCAAAAATCCCGTTTGTAGGTTTAAGTAAGTTTTATACATGCTGAGAATTGTATAAAAATTAATTGCAGAGTAAACGGGATTTTTGAATTTTAATTACCGGCTCAGAAAAAAGTTGAAAAAAGCGACCTTTATACTACTTTTTTCGCTACTCTGACCAATTGCAATTTTTTTCAAAACTGTGAAATATGGTACTCAACACACTAATCCTTCTAGCTTCTCAAAAAAACTCAAGTCGTTTGGACCAATTCTAAAATAGTTATGCGATTTTAAAAGATGTAAACTTTCTTTCGTCCGCCACTGTATTTATTTTAATATGGTTACATTGATAAAATTTGTTAATAACGTAACGCCGATTTTTTTATAAATGAAGGAAAGGAAATGTTCACTTCATCTTAGGTATATGAGGGAGCAGAGGTCGCAGGTTATTTGATTAAAAATACATAACAACAAAGTTTTAAGTTAAACGATTTTATTTAATTTGATCAAAAATGCGTTACAGAGTGAAAAATAATTCTTCTCTTGTACTACAATTACGATGGTGATATGTCAATTTAAATTAAATCGTGGGGCGGGATATTTCATCGCTTTTCATCTCCCATTTCAACGCTTGATTCTGTATTAAATTGATTCATATCTTGCTATGCAACCCTCGGGGCAAGTTTTTTTTTTAAATTTTGTACTGTCATCATAACCACGTACAGCTGCAAAGTTTCAAGTCCATTGGATTGGTGGAAGTGGGTTAAAACACTTAAAATTGAATTACAAGATTTGACCCAAAGAAATAAACGGAGAGAGGAGGTGAAGCTGTATAAAATCGTTTAATTATAAAAGGTGATCGCGACTCAAAAAAGGTTGCGAAACACTTGTGTATATGTTAAGCGTTATTCAGTAGGCGTTTCTTATCAGCAGGATGCGGATTTTGAAAGACCGTATTTTAGGAAGAGTAAGATAATTTTAGGATGAGATATATTAAGATTTTTACATGGAATATTCATCTTAGCAAGCTTCGATTCTTCTTCCCGAGTTCCCTATAAACTATCAAACTCGCTCATCTAATTATCCACGCTTAAAAGAATACTTGCCAGCGACAGAATTCCGTTCCTCGCGATAATCCTACGCATCGCAGTGAATCCAATCGCGCAAGTACCGCGCAAATCGAATTACCCGGATTCGCGTAAATAAACCCAGGAACGAGTCTTCTTCGTAATCTATCGATTGCCGTGTATCTCCGAATTATAGTGGCTACACGGGATCAGAGGCAAGTGGAATTAGGCTAATGCCTTCGATGGCTTTCGTTTGAATCGACCAACTACCGCGCCGGTTTAACACGAGCTGAGCGTCATCCCTGAGGCGGGACTGGGACTGTGCTGTGCGTCGCGGGAATGAACAGCGGGCTCTAAACGAGGTTTCAGTGACGGACACTCAATCAAACAATCTCAAAGCACATATTCCGACAACAAAAATGGACACACAACCACCAGGGTCCAGCAAGAGAATCACGCAGCCCTCATCCAGGCTTCCCAAAAAAACTTCTCAGGCTTCTCAAAAAACGGTCCCACCCGGGGGCCCAACATGAGCACTCCGTCTTCAGCAAAGAATATCCGGAGTAACCCCACACTAACCCCACACTAACCCCACACTTCAACACCCTCAACTGGGGTCCAAAGTGTGGGTACCACGGGAACATCCAGGAGCTCTCAAGAATCAGTGCCAAGAATGATCGTGAACAAGGCTCCTCAGCAGACATGACAGAGTAAAGCAGCCGTGGATTACCACAGACTTCGTCCACCATGTTGAACGTAATGGCGGCGGTGTCGACGAGCCTTCCGAACCGAGTGGACCCAACTCCGACGCCACCGAGCAACGCCAGCGCCACGTCCAGCACATCGGCGAACAACGTGACCTCGGTGCCCGTGGAGAATCCCACGGTGGAGAACCTACCGGAGAACGTGAACGTGTTCGTGGTGGTGATCAAGGGGATAATCATGGGCAGCATAATCACGACCGCGGTGCTGGGCAACGCTCTGGTGATAGCCAGCGTGAGGAGGCACAGGAGGCTGCGCGTAGTAACGAACTGTTACGTGGTGAGCCTGGCGGCGGCCGACCTGCTAGTGGCGATGTGCGCGATGACGTTCAACGCGTCCGCGGAGCTGTCCGGTGGCAAGTGGCTGTTCGGCAGGTTCATGTGTGACGTCTGGAACTCCCTGGACGTTTACTTCTCCACGGCCTCGATCCTCCACCTGTGCTGCATCAGCGTGGACAGGTACTACGCGATCGTCAGCCCTCTGGAGTACACGGTGATCATGCGGCAGGGTACTGTCGGATGCATGCTGGGCAGCGCGTGGCTGCTGCCAGCCCTCATCAGCTTCATACCGATCTTCATGGGATGGTACACCACTCAGGAGCACTTGGATTACATGGCGAAGAATCCAGAGGTAGGTTCACGCGACGGGCCAGTAGTACCGTTAGCTGCGGATGTAGAAGGGTAGTTCCGTGGGTGGCTCGCGTCCGCCCTCGTCAGCTTCATACTGAACTTCGTGGGCCGGTGCAGCACCAACAGACACTTGGATTATATGGCGAAGAATGAAGAGGTAGGTTCACGCGATTAGCTCTGGCTGTGAAAGGGTCATTTTCGGGGGTGGACGATGGGGATGTTTATTTTCGAGGGACATTTATTTTGTGCCTTAAGGGGGAATCCTATTCTTTGGGCTAACTACATAGCTAAATTGGAGATTTTTTTTAAGAAACTATGTAGTGATTTGATTCATCTGAAATTTGGACTATAGGGTAGATGTACCGTTTGTGGCCATTACACTGTTTTTGGTCATGTGCATATTAATCTTATTTTTAAATTGCCTGCAGATCATTAGTGTGTGGAGAATTTAACATCATAAATATTTTGTTTAGTATACCGCCCGAAATATAAGGTTACATTTATTGCTTACACGGAAAAATATTATTTTTTTTAAGAAGTGGCCAAAACTGGTAGAATACCTTAAAGTGGTCACAAATGGTGCGTCTACCTTATTTTTATGCATCTCTAAGGAAGCTTTTGATCACTGTCTGTAGTTTTTTGGGGGGTTATTTTTGTTGATTTCGTATATTTTAATCAGCAACGGTTTCATGAGGTTGCAATCATGACTTGCTGCTAAATAACTGGGCACGTTACGCGAGCTACTTAACCAGCATTCTGAATTGTGAATGTCGGCGATAATCCTCAGGGATAAGAGGATTTGCGCAAGGATTTCCAATCATTTGCATACGCACGCGTTAGGGGCGAAATTGACCAATCACATCCCCTTGCGTCGTCCACGTGACTTGCACTATTGTTTCCTCGATTGGCTAATTTGGTTATGCATAGTGCCTGACGCATCACGGAAACGTCGTCGTGAACGGCGTGGCGCATTGTACATTCTGCTGTAGCGGTAATTTCCACGCTGGAAAATGAAATCCCCGTTGTGCTTGCTAAATGTACTTCAACAAACATTTCAGGCTCCACAACCAAAACTAAGCTGTTTTAGCACGTTTTAATAATTGAAAGTAAATTTCCATCACTGGGGATCAACTTATTCCCATTTCTGTAAACAATTTGAAAACTATTTTCGGTTGTGAAATAAATTTGGTGTAGAAACAATTTACAATTTTAAAACATTTTAACTGTGCTGCTACTATTTCGATAATCTTTTATTCTGTTTATATTCCATTTTATATAAATTGAACAAAAGATACTTTTTCAAAAAAGCCAAAAAGTCATATACAATGTACCTTTTTAACTAAACAAACATATTTTATCAAAGCTTATGATGTTAATATACTTTGTGTCAAAGGACGGATCTCAGTTACAATTTATTTCTTTTTAATTAATTGGGAAAGAAATGTTCCATTTTCGACAAAAAGGACTGTCGAGTACCCTTAAAGAGGATCACTATAAAGGTTACCACATGACAGTGCAATGTATCACAATTTATTTACGCCAAGTACCATGTCGTTTGCACATGATTGCCTTGTATCTGCTGGAGCTAAAAACATCGTGCCTCTGTGTCCATTCCGTGACCTTTTTCGCCGGACAAATCCAATTTGAACGCATCCTCAGCCGGTTGTAATAAAAATAAACGGTCGAGACAGGGCCAAGTCGATGCTGCATTCGCCCGTGGAGCAGAATAGAAACGGAGAAACGGCTATCGCGGACATCAAATTGCAGTTTCAATTCTCAACTCCATTAAAGTTCCGTGACTTTGTAATTATACCCAGTGACGCGGCAGTAAATTGCGTTTTTAGCTAGCTGCAGCCCACACTAAGAATCGTTAGAATCCGCAGGCTTAGTAAATTACAACGTCAATATTTTCCAATGAAAACAGTGCCAGCTGAAAGCAAACATTAATTGTCAATAAAAATGTCACTATTAAGTCGTAAAAAAATTAAACATTCTGCTCGTCTACGTACCCGACTCTCTGAGAAATAATGCATCGTGACATTCACAGAAGTCTGGCAATTAAAATATTTTAATTTCCTTGACGTTTTTCTCGTACTAATTGTAATCGTGCACAGTGGTCTCTTTTAAATTTGCGATACAAATTTCTTACTGTTAGTTATGCTTAATTTCTGTGGATGACTCTGGAAGCCATTGTATTACATTTTGGGTATTCAAGGGGGTTGTGATATTCTGATAGGGTGCCAGTGGAAATTGTTCTGTGATTGTATTCAACACAAAATTGAGAATTTTAAAAAATGTTTCAATTACCAGTAATAATATATTCACACTGGACGTGGTCAATTCTTTGCTTGTAACAGGTGGCGCAAAAACCATCATTCGATGTTAATAGCTCCTAATTTCTTCAATTTCAGGTATACATATGTCAGCGATGTTTTGACATTTCAATAGAAGAGACTCACGAAATATATTTTCCATAAAGATGAATATGTAACCCTTCAAGAACGCGGAAAAATTGTGTCGATTTTTTTACGTAATAATTTGCCAGTGGTACTCAAATTTAGATGAATGTTTAAAGACTTTCTTCTTTGGGACCATTTGGAGACATTGGTTTACGTAAATATCCCACAGATTTTACAAAAATGAAAGTACAATATTCAGCACGAAATCGAAAATTTAATTCCACAAATATTCACAATACCATGGCATAAAATTTATAAGTCTCAATAAATTGTGCTACAAAAAAAAACGCCACATTATTTCAATTAAAACCAAAGTTACAAACTAGGAAAATCGGATGATGACTTTCGCGCCATCTTTTACTTCATGTTGCAGTTAATTTATGTTATCTCGGAGCACGATCCGCCTCGTCCCGTTGGTACACGGTGTAACTGAACGGGATTTAATGCAAATGAAGAATAATATTGTACATTGTCTCAAAATGAAGTTTACGTAAGCCTGGGAAAGGGCTTCATCTCATTATGCCGGAGGTTTAATATAAATTCTGCATGCACGACAGAACCGTCAGGAGAAATTGGATTAAAAATCTCTGGCTGAGCCTGCGTCGAAAATCGGGATTCAATTATTAAACGAATTTCCGCGGGGCACAATCGTGTTTTAAATTTAGACGCGCGGAGGTAATCGTGTCGGGACACTTCGGGCACACTGAAAACACGATATTCATTAGCGCAGAATGAAATGAAGACACAGATTCTGATTGGACAGTAAAAAATTTGTCCTAGCTTGTTATTGCACAGTTGAATGTTTGTTGAAGGGAGTAAATTCAGAGGCATCGCACAGTGTGGTGAGAAGGCAATGGGGTTAAATTAACAACCTGAGCAAAGATTTGCAACGGAATATGGGAAGTGTACTGAAGACTCGCAAATTTGAAAGTCGAGTTTGCTTCAGACAGATGTACATAGTAGATGTGTGTTATTTCCCTGATTTAAGAAGATTCTGAAACCAGAAACTAGGTGCACAGTACTAAAGCGTTAGTTTCTTCAAAATAAATGTAATTGAACTGACGATACAAAATTTAAAAATAAACCTGTGGTCTTTGAAAATTATTACTGCACCCACGTACCTCGTGGTACTACGATCTAACTCTCTCCTCGAAGTTGAGACCAAAACGTCATTCTTTTTAATCATGCATCAACGCAAAAATGAGTTTAAGTAAACTGACGATATGAAAATTGCAAAATAACACTTATTACTAGACGGCGGAAGTTTATGCAAATATGATATTTATTATGACAATAACGACCTCCCTATTGTAAAAAAATCGAATGCACTATGCCCTGGCCGCTACTATACTCGAGGTAAGTAAGTTCTGTATAAGGGAGAGCGGGGTAAACACGAACGCGGAGTAATCGCGAATGCGATGGTTACGGCGTTTTAATAAATAAAAACGATGTTCCCTCTCCAGTAGCTAATAATTTAGGTCGTACCCAACGTCGGGCAGAAAGTAATAAATACAGAACGCACATGCTATTCAAGATAAACACAATTTATTATTTTCATCATGTTTCCAGTAATATTTTGCCCATTTTCCTATAAAAATGTATATTTGCATAAACATCCGCAGTCTACTTATCAGTATACCCTAGTTACTAGTACCCTAGATTCCCTCTCCTCAATCCGAAACGAGAGACGAAACCACCACTTCTCCACTTTCATCCACCACCCAGGCGAACCTACCCCTATTCAACTTCCACGACTTCCAAAGTCTCCTCCATCTTTCTAAATCCCCTAAACGATGTACCAAGTTCCCCGGAAGGGACAGTCCCGGCGGAAACGGGCAAAGTATCCTCCACTATAGCCGCCTTCTCGCCGCACAGTGCACTCGGCCAAGTGGTCCAGAAACTGACCGGGTCGCTTCTTTGCCCAGCTTCCTGGCCCCCGAATCACTTATCGATCAGCTGGAAAATCGCTGGTGAACAAAGGTCCGGACCAATGGACTCCTGTCGTTGCAGGTCTGCTCCTTTGTGGTGAACAGGCCATACGCGGTGATCAGCTCGTGCGTCTCCTTCTGGATCCCCGGCCTGGTGATGATCGTCATGTACTGTAAAATCTACAAGGAGGCGGTCAGGCAGAGGAAGGCGCTCAGCAGGACGTCAAGTAACATCGTCCTGAATAGCGTCCACCACCACAGGTCCTCCACGAGGCAACACCACCATCAGCAGATGCTGCTGCAAGCGGCGGCGGAAACTGGTGAGCTTGCATCGCATACGTAGAGAGCTTTGCCGTGTCTCTATAACTGTACCGTGTCGTTCGAGTGCAACTTCTACTGGCCTTGCTTCTGAGAAGCCATTCCTTTCGGGGCGCTCGTGCAAGTGGCTGGGAGGAATGTAGTCAGGTGGTGGAGGCAGTGGGGGTGGCGAAGATGATTGAACACTGAGGCGTCGAAAAACTGGGAGGGTGGGTTTTTGTAACGTTTTTGGGGAGGAGCGTGTTAATGTTCTGAGGATGTCGAGTTGGAAAGGGGTTTAAGGGTATGTAAGGCAAGTGGTCAAGGATCAGTTGAGTCTGCCAAGAGTACCTAACTAGATCCCTTCCACCTGTTATGCGCGGTTACTTTAGCTATTTTAGCCTTCGAAGGCTCTGCGTTAGTGTCAGGTGGAAGTTTGAAATGGGGGTTGATTTTTGGGTGGGAGTGAGGTTTTTAATGAGGAGAATATTCTGGTTAGTGGAGGTTCAGTTTGTGGGTGGTTGAAATGGTTTTGGAGTGAATTGAAATTCAGATTTGCAGCTGTTATTTAAGGGGTCATTCTAGTTTGAACCGGCGAAAAATTAAGCTATTTTTAAAGATATTTTTCTGAGTAAATGCAACATGTGAGGAAATAAATCTTGTTGGTATTTATTAAGCTACTTTTCAATTATATAAAAAAAGAATAAAAATAAATTTTGCAATTTGTTTTAATTGTTTTTTTACAGTGTCAATATGGCACCCCAAAAAAGGGTATGTTCAGGGTATAGGTGATTTCCCAGCTCAGGCTTATCCGAAACAAAAAATTCCCAAAGTATCTTAAACTGTACGAGTGTCGCTATAGCCCCTAGCTAAATTAACCATTTTTGTTGGAAAGTAATACAATGGCGCCAGTTTGAAAAAAAGTTTGACAAAAGTTCCATGAGAGAAATCTCGGTTATTTCTCTAAAAAATGTTATGGCTGTAACAAAACATTGAAACAAATTTAAAAAATTCTTTTTAATTTTTTTTCTGTACTATAAGAGTAGCTTAATTAATACCAAAAATATTTATTTCATTATATGATGTATTTAATCAGAAATTTTTTTACAAATATCTTAATTTTTCGCCCGATCAAAGTAGAATGTCCCCTTAAATGAGAAGGTGGTGACTGTAGAATTAATATAAAAGTGAATCGATAGAGATCGTTTCCTCCACTATGAAAAGTTTAGTAGATACAGATAGCACCTCAGTAGGCCTGAGTTGCCAGAAATTAATTACTCTCGGAATATTTTTAATACAGACAACAACTATCCATTTTAACACGACACCTTCGACTTGCTACTGGACTTAATTAAAACTTTCTCAAACCTATCTGTGCTACATCTTACATTCTGTCAAGAAGAATTTCTCTTAAGAAATTTCCTACAACGCGTTCGACTGTTTCCATAAAAAGAAATCATTTCATGTGGAATTTTACCAGCCAATTTTGAGACATCCCGTAACATACCTACCGAAATTTTATAAATACTCGACTCTGGCTACTTTTAACCAGCCGCTTCAATTATCTGAAATATCGCTCAAGCAATAGCGGATAATTATTTCGGTCCCTGGTGTGATTAATTTCTGATAATCCCGCAAATTTATTTATTTTCTTCGCCAAGAGAGCAGTATCGAATGATGGACGACGGTTCCGACGCTGAAACCCTGGCGGCGGTGTTAATTAAAGTTGATTACGAACTCTCGCGCGATAAAGTAGTCCGTGGAATTTTCACTTAACCGTGGTCTGTTTTTTCAAAGAGTTAATTAAAGATGTGGCGATCGTGTCGTAATGTGTCCCGCGGGGAAATTACATTTTCTCTGCGAGTCAGCGAAATATGACGAAGACTATTTGGGAAATCTCGTGAATTTTTAACTCACAAGGGGACGACTTTACCTATTCGACAATCGCAGGGGGCGAAACTTTCGGAATGAAATATTTTCGCAGTACAAGAATATGAAAGTTGATGAAAAAGATGATTAGAATAATACCGTAAAATGGGGGAACATTGGCAGTACAGGGTAACATTGGCATACGCCGAAATTACGTTGTTTTACGTCAGATTAGTAAAACTTAACCTGTTAATGCTATTTATATGATGTGGCAATGTTACGAGTTGATTTTAGTTAAGATGCAAAAAATAAAATAAAATAAAGAAATTTAAGTTTACTGACCTCAGATTAATAAAACTTATCCCGTTAATGCTATCTACATGATGTGCTAATGTTACCCCGGTACAGTAACGCTTTTAACATGTATTAAAGAAGGAAAGGACAAAAATTTTATGCATTTTGACACTTGTAGTATAATCACAAAAGATGCAATGTTATGATAGGATACTTAAAGCAAATGTAAACATGTTAATTTTTACATTATATAACAAAATGTTTCAAAAACCTGCCAATGTTCCCCCATTTTACGGTATGTTATGTTATAAATGCATTTTCAACCTTAAAATTTGCGTAGAGTACCTAATATGTAACGTACTATATAATATGTAATATTCACAAAATATATTTGCACGGAAAAAATAGTTAAAAAAGAAAAAAAAGGCCAAATTGACGCAGTACCGTTGTGGCCACAGAACCTTCTTCGGTATAGATGCTATGTATCTGGATTACTAGATACGTTAAAAACTTCAAATCAAAATATCTCGAAAACGAAGGCCCATTTTACGGAAAGCCGAATGGTATTTCCATACTACATGAGTACTACGACCCCCATTTACTGTCGTTCCAAAACCAATGTCCACTATCGTGTCGTCCCCTTATCAGCCAGTTTCCACATTCTCCCTCTTCCCAACGCACCCTCGAAACCGTGTTTCTCGGCAGTCAGTCCCGCAAGCTGCGCGTAACGTGACGGCAGACAGCGCCAGCGGGTGCTCTTTACCACCATAGTCGACGGGTATAACTCGATTACAGAAGACGTAATCCTTAATCGTCTTACGCGCCGCGTGTCGCCGTGACGGTCTTCGCCCGCGTTTCTCGTCCGAGCTAATACCCACCGCAATTATTTCTAATACCGTTGCCGCCGCGAAGAGGAACGCGGAAGCGGTGAACGCTCCCGCGAAATCCTCTTACGTCGCTCGTGCCTGGAATGCCAAGGAAAATGCAGCCACCAGTCGCTTTTGCGAGCTCCGGAACCCGCCACGTCGACCTTGCGTTGTAACAGGACGCGACGCTCTCTGGAATCCTTTCTGGTCCACTGGGGGACATTCCTCCACCTTACGCTTCTGTTTTTAAACCTTGCTAGAATATTTCCAGCGCGCTAATACCCTTCACTTCGTCGGGACTGCTTCCGGCACGTCTAATTGATTCCTCCCTCGTCATCGCGAGGGATGAATAGTCGCAGAATAGCAAGGGGTGGGCTAGATACTTTCGATGGGGGGAGGGTATTCCTTTCTAGAGCCGCGCTATTGTTGGCTGCAGGGACTGTAGCCGAAAAGCGGTGTAATCAGCTTTGAAGCCTGTAATCTGATGGCTGCCTCGAGCCAAGAATCGTGGCTGCAGCCGCTGGTGGAAGAAGGCGGGAGGGGAGTTAAGCAGATAATGGATTGGTTCGATAAAGGTTAACGGGGACCTTGTAACGTCGCTTGTGAAAGGGTCCAAGTATCGTGCTTCTTATAAAACAGTTCGTTTTTTTTTTTTTAGAAAAGTTAAGACCTGACGAAGGCACCCGTGAGATTAGGCGATAGACATAATCGTCATCTGGGAGGTTAGGTTTTTCTGCGGAAGTACACTCGAGGTGCAGAAGAAGCTTTCACAAACGAGCTTCTGCTTTTGAGAAAAGGATCTTTGAAGATGTTGAAGCAGGCGTTTTCGAATGCCCTAATTTCTCCTCATGTCAGAGGTTGCTCGTCATAAAGAAGTCGTAAAAAATTTGTTTGTGATCAAAACTTGCAGAGTCATTGATTAATTCTTTAATAATAAATCAACCAATTAAAAAAATATTTAAGAAAGATATTTCAAGATGTTTAATTATTAGTAATTTGTAATTCAATCAGGGACTTAATACTGGTATAACGCTGTAATACAGTTATACCGAAACCGATATCATAGCGAAATAGATAAATACCGAAATCGATATTGTACCGAAACAGATAAATACCGAAACCGATATTGTACCGAAAAAAATAAATATCGAAACCGATATCGTACCGAAAACCGAAATAAATACCGATATTTTTTCGGTATTCTTTTCGGTAACATGGTAGGAAAATACCGAAACCTGCTATGTTACTGATAAGAATACCGAAAAAATACCGGTCTTTATTTCGGTTTTCGGTAACCTATTATTTCGGTATGATATCGGTTTCGGTATTTATTTTTTTCGGTACGATATCGGTTTCGGTATTTATCTGTTTCGGTACAATATCGGTTTCGGTATTTATCTGTTTCGGTATTGTATCGGTTTCGGTATAGCTGTATTGGCGAAATACCGGTATGAGCGTTATACCGGTATTAAGTCCCAGACGAAGATACAACCGAAAAATACCGGTATAATATCTAAATGTCCGAAGTTTTGCTTATGAAAAATAGGGATGTACGTATTTCTACTCACCGCTTGTACCAATTTCTGCTCATATAATATGTTGCCTTCTCAAGTTAAAATAAGTTACATCATTTCTTAAAAATACCATAAAATATTACCACGAGCACTCACGCCAAAAACAAGTTTGCCAAGCGAAAGTTTGCCAGCATAAAGATCCCCCTATGTCCTCAACAAAAAGCCCCAAGAGAGGCGGCTGCATCGAGCGTGTCCAATTCGAAAAATGTCGTATGTATCCAACGTCGAATCGAGAGGATCGTTTTGTTCGACGTTCCACTCAGCGCGGTTGAAACGGTCTGCACGGTTTCAGCTTCCTATTCAGGGTGAGTGAGCATCGAGGAAAAAGGCGCGAACGTTGACGTTCACCCGCGTTTTGATCGGCGGCAATTGCGGTTTACAATTAAGGGCGCCGATTGAAAGCGGTCGAGCAGGCCGAGCCGATTAAATGGGGTTCCGCGGTCCCGTGATAAAATCGCGGTCACCGGGCTATTTTCGCCGGTCACGGTCGGGACCGATAATCGGTTTCGTATGGCTTCCGACAATTACAGGCGAATGGAAAAACTGATCGATTTTGAGGGAGAAGCTGAAGCTGGAGCACGATCGAGCGAGAGGATGTTAAACGCGACATGGAGATTCGCGTTTCCGTAATCCACGAGTCGATCCGCGATATTGCGAATGCTGCGCGGATGTACTTCCGCTGGGATGCAATCGGCGCTTTCGGGATGAAGGGTATAAGGGGCGGAGGAACTGTAATATCCTCTGTGGTGGATCGTTTTTATGTGGAGGGTTTAGCCCTTTCCCTACAGTTAGGAAACTGTGTTTGCAGTATATTGGACCTACAGTTATATAGTCACTTTGTTTAGGAAAGACTCCCACGTTTATTCGAGCACAGTATTACTGTAATTTTATTTTTGATATTAAAATAATAATTGTGTCCTCAAGTGATGTTAATCCGGGCATCAAGAAACAAAAGCAAAGCTTTCGAATTTAGATATTATTGTTGCGAGCACCGGGTATAGGCCCGTGCATAGCCTACTGGTGCTCGCAGTTGAAGACAGAAGAGGGTCCACCCCCTTCGAGAAGACAGTCTGATAGCATACGCCATTACGACCGGACGTGTCGATCGGTCTCTCTCTATGTTGTAATTATCGGATGTATGGAAATATAGTTACATCGTGCAATGTGCCCTCGGGCGTGTCTATCATTCTATATCCCTTTGCGTCGGGGTGGCCGACGGTGGAAACACCCCGGCGCAACATTATTCTTAATTTATGTGAACGAACTTGTGAGTCAATGCTCCAATGATCCATTTTCATCGGTTTAAAATGTTAAAATTAATTTGAGTAGAAGAGTTAATAAATTGCTTAATACGACAAGGTAATTGATTTTGATTTTATCAAGGGTAAAATATTCCCTCGCAGCTGGCGACCAGCTTCGTAGTAGCGAGATGGTTAACAGTGGAGGTGAAGAGTGTTTTTTGATTCTTTGATGTGGGTTGGCTGAGAAAGATGAGGGAGAATTTAAGCACACATTGTAGGAAGGGTAATAGAGTGTTTAATTATTGGAGGCTTGTGAAATAACCTTGTTTGTTGAATTAAAAAGGGAATTTAATGGGGAATGAGAATTGGATGTACTGTATGAGAGAAGTAGAAATGGCAAGGGAGTTTCTGTTTGTATTTATCAAACCCCATGCGTGGAAGAGATAATATTGAAATGTGGAGAATTGGAATAAATGACTTCGTTCAGTCAAAATTAACATTGTTGCCTTGTAATTAGACAGCGACTATAACTTTTTGCAACCACATGTTTGCATGTTAACGAGAAACATTCAAGCAACATACACACGTGGGTTGCAACAATCACTCATGAATCAAAAACAATTGATTTCTAATTACAAAGCCCTGTCGCAATTACTTTTACCTGTTTCATGGTAGCAGTCCATTACTCATCAAAGGCTATTGGAAAATCCATTCGCACAGTTTCCACTGTTTCATCCTCTCCGCAATACACCGTGGAACCGAGAATTCGAATGCAACAAGCTATCTTTTATTCACACGAAACGCAGTTAATTTATAAAAACGTATACAGCTGTCAATAATAATGTTATACCTACAAGTGTTTGATAAGAGCAATCGGTGATCAAACGCATTGCTCTTTAAATTCTAAAAGCTATCAAGAATCGTTCTACATTTGCTTTCACGAATCTACGTTTAGCATAAAAGTCCAAGCATTCAAAATGAAAGGTTCTTCCATGTATTTCAATTTCTGTCACATGTCTGTCGCTAACAGCCTATAAAATCATCAAACGTAACCCGAACAATCGATTCTCGCTTACCAATCGCCGCGTCAAGGCGCTCGAATCACGCTTTGAAACAACGTCGCCGCGCCAGAATAGACGCGTGCAAATCGCTTTCAGAGCGGATTGTTTTGTTTTCGACGTGGAAAGCGAGAGTCGTGACTGAGCGCGCTCGAAAGGCAGCCATCGACTGGCACAATCGAACGAGCCGTATCAAATATTCGCTGATCAAACGCTGATACCGTTCATGGCGTGGGAAGGTCGATCGATGGGAAAAAAAGCATTAGTGTAAACACGGCGGGCAAGCTCGCGCGACTATCGAAGGCGAGACTGCAGAAAGCCGTTGTCGAAATGTTCGTTTTATTGCCACACGCCTCGACGCGACCCCTTTTCCCGAACATTTCCGTTCCAGCAATTTTACAGATTTTATTCCCTCGCGCACTATGCTTCTGGCACAGAAATATTCGCCACGTGATTTTCGGGGATTTCCCTCGGAGCCTAGGGCTGGATTTGTTTATCACAAATTTTAATTCGACACGGGGGATGTTTAATTGGAATTTAAATTTGTATTGTTGGAACTCTTCGCTACTTCTTTAGGAATTCGTAGTTTGTTAGTTTGAAGGGATTTTATTCAAAATTAGTGTGATTTTTGGGTAACAATCTTTCTCGACGCAATTTTGTGAATTTTAATTAGATTCGTAGAACCTTCTCTAGGGGGTTAAAATGTAAAGTGACATCAGAGGTACTCTTTTTTTCTTTTTAGAAATGACTGTAATAATCCTCAAATAATTTTACTAATAATTAGCTTTCCTTTTATATAATTATTATTATTTATTCCATGGGTAAAAACCCTTTAGTTCACAATGAACAATTCATAAAGTTAACAAAGAAACAACGCGAACGAAATGAAAAGAGAAGAAAAGCCTGTACATAAATAAACAAACAATAATACAAGAAAATAATAGAACTAATGAACTAATAAAATTAAAATTCGAATTAGAATAATCGGATGTGTACAGAGGCGCTACAGCGAGGCAAAGTCCGCGAACAAAATTCAAAAGTGGTCAATGAACCATTAAATACGTCAACATGTTCGCTATAAAGATTCGCTAATTTACTCACACCAAACGAATTGTAGTGTCTCGATAAATAAAAAAGAGAAGGCGATCTGAGAGAAACAATAGACACATAAAGATTAATCTTCTTCGACTCCTTTTGGACTTACTCAACGCAATAATTTTTCAAAAATATCTTCCCCGCGTCCCAGATTTTTCTGACCGTAGTGACTCTGTTTGCCACGGCCCCTATTCCCTTTCCCCAAATTCTTCACGACGAACAGACGCTGACGCAAGACGCCGTCGCGGAACGTAGGTACTGCGCGAATAAGGGAGAACAGCTGAAAATGGTAAACAGTGAAGGGGCCATGCTCGATTCTGCGTCGCCTTTAATGACCAGTCATTAATAACAGCGCGGTACGTGCGGGAAATTTACGAGCGCGCCTGTTCAACTGCAGTTGCAACGAAATTACGAATCGACTGCAAGCTTTCCCTCCCCCTACGCCCCCCTTCCATTCATCCCTCATCCAGTGCGCAGAGGACTCGCCAGCCAGCTGACCTTGACCCTTACACGTACCCTGTCATCGCTGGCATTTTGTTCTGGCAAGGACGACGAATCGAACGGGGATAGAGAGGGGATTTTCAATAGCGATGGGTACTCAGTTTTTTGTTCCTCTCGCAAATTTCGAAAGAGTTCTTCTGCAGTGACCAGATTTCTTCCAGGCGTTGTTCGACCTTGAGTGGTAGTCTATGTTGATAAATTAAAAAGTTGGAGGGGTGGAAGTAGGGTTGCCAAGCGTACTATAATATATGGTATTGTACTATATTTTTGTTTAGTGTAATGCGTGATATAGTACGCAAAAATACTATATTTCCGATACATCGATAAAATTCCACAATTTTTACTTATTTCTTTATTTTATGGTAACACCAAAACTTTAATTTACGAAATTAAACTTTAATTTTTTATCACATTTGGCCGTACAGTAAATATTTTTCTGAGAAAAAGTTGGCAACCCTTTGTGGAAGTTTTCAGCTGCGGATTTAATTATAATTCTTTGGTTTTTTTATCCCTTGTAGGTATTGGTAGTTGCTTTTAAGTTGGTACTTTAAGATTTTTGGTGGATCAGGGAAGTTGATAAAATGAAGGGGTGAGGTAAAAGGGTGTAAGTCGAGGTGAGTGTCCGACTTTTTTCCTCTCCACAAGTTCTCGAGCAACTTACTTGTCTGAATGATTCCAAATGCCACTGCAGTTGGAAACTATTTAAAGATCTAGTAAGTCTGTGCCCTAACGTTTCTGTTATTTTGTCACACCACTAATGAGGGATGAGACAATATAACAAATCTATTAAACCTCTCAATATCTAACCCTCGCCAAATTACTCACAAAATTCTGATTCTGTTCAAACAACGTTCGCACCTCCCCTTATTTTTTAACCTCTAGAAGTGAGACGCCAAAATAATTTTAAAATAATTCTGGCAAAATTCCTCCAAAATTCTTAAAAGTGTGCTTAACACAGTTGTGCCAAAATATTTTCAAAAATCTCATCTCTCGCGACTATTTTCATTATTTATATTTCTTCATCAAGATTTTTGCCTCACGATCGAAAAAAAAAACAAATATAAACGCCCCCCTGAATCTCCACGAAAAACACTTTCGACGTCTGAGAAATTCTATGGTTTCCAATAAAACTTTTAAATTCTGGGGATTCTTAAATTGAGAATTGAGGGGGTTTAATTTCTCGTTCAAATTGATTCGAGGCGGCTCGAAGCCGTCACTAGCGGCGACGGAGGCCGCCAGTGGTAACGCATCGCATGGATCAGCCATAAGATTTCCTGTGTCTCGAGCAGTGGCCTTGACCTCGCTCGATCCCACATCATCGTCGGCATTCGGGCTGAATGGCGGTTAGCCGAACGAAAACGAAGGGTTGGGTGGCCGTGGAAGGTCAGGGTGACAGTTACCCAAGAGGTATTTTTGTCCTTGAATCGCTGCGGATGCAGTCCCACCGTCGACAACCTCTTTCACGTTACGCAAACAGGATTTCGCTATTCTGTTATGGAAACAAGCAGCCTCCCACGCTTACGCGACCAGCATATGGAATAATGCTCCGACATTATCCACGAGGGGGTTATATCACCGACAATTCAGTGGATTTCTCGCGAAAAATCTCCTTCGAATGAAAAGAATTAATTATCGCTACTCTAGTTGGGAAATTTATTTTTTTTTTTTAAATACAACCCTTGTGTATTTTCCATCTCTTAGATTTCTTAGAATTACCAACACACAAATGTTTCCCGTTAATTTTAACTGGTTCAATAATAAATTATGATAATAAATTATTATGTATTAAAATCTGTTTATGTTGCTTGTTCGTTAAATAATTATTCAGCTATAATATCTTCGGGTGATGTAGTAGTCCATTTGAATATCTACTCGTGTTGTTCGCAATTTCCTTCCTCACGGTAAAGTTGGAGAGTTATAACTTTGTGGGCAAGAAGCTCGGCGGCGAGGAAAAGAATGCCTAGTTTGCATCGGAATTGTGAAGCAATGCGCTAGTTCCAATTTTCAACCAACAGCAAAGAATCTCAAGAATGCAATAGTTGAGATACTTGCATTGAAGCGAGAAGTTGGAAAAAGTATTCGGGCTGGTGCTTGATCTACGGCGTTGGAAAAGGAAATAGTGGAGAACGCAGCAGAGAATTCTGGATTCCGCGCAATTAGCAGAGTCCTCAGCGGACGTTGATGAATTATGGTTCAGCAGCCACGGGGGAACGGCATTGTTGAATTATTCATTCATTTTCGCAATAAATTGGACAGTCCCTCGCGATTTGTCATTGCTCAGGCGAAAAAGGCGCTGGAGGACAGTCCTAGCTTCTTTTGACGGCAATTTTGTAGAGCATCCTTTGAGCGCGCACTTTCAATTAATTGTTGAATAGAAATACGGGATGAACTGTCAAATGTAAATAGCGAACTGGATGTTATGGTTGAAACTGAAGTTATGTGTTTTTAATTATTGTGTGCTTTGAATCTTATTAATACACAAAGTATTTTTCTAAAGAATAAATTAATGACATATTATTTTATTTATAAAAATTGGGAACACTTAACATACGAATAGCAAAATAAACGGAATCTTTGAATTTCTTTGAACCATGTAAAATTAGAGGGCCTATTTTTATCTCCAGTAAATATAAATAATACACACTGCTGGCAAAAATTAAAGGAACACTATAATTTTCCGAAAATTTTGGTCAGTTTCGAATGGCTGTATCTCCCCGAAAAATGGTCGCAAGAAATATTTAAAAAAAGCATTTTAACACTTGAAGTTTGTAGTTTTGAACCAAGGACTCAAAATTGAACTTCAAACTAGGCAAAAAAATTTGAAACGCTTCCTGTGCTTCATCTTAATTCAACAGTATCATAATGGATGAAAAAAAGAGTCCTTGATTCAAAAACTAGAAACTTCAAGCATTAAAATGCATTTTTTAATACACACTTACCAAACAATTAAATGACCTCACCGTAATTCCAAAAACGATCGCTGAAGGTTCCCAAAACCACCCCCGCAGCTTTTCAGACACTCCTACATCATCCCCCCCGAGAAAAAATCTCCAAAACGACTCAAACTTCTCTGCTCCCATCCCCCCGAAAATTTTCCCAACTCTCTTACTCCCGCCACAAACTCAGACCACTAATCGGTTCGACTCATTAAGCTTCACTCCCCCCAAAAGAGGAATACTCCTCAAAGTCCCGCTCTAATCGAGCACCAGAAGGTTCGAGCGGTGGGAAACGAAGGTAATGAATGCCCAGCTCGTTCGAATTAAACGTCAGACGTTGCGCCAGACAATTAAGACCACGGTTGCCGTGCCCCGGACGCCGCTCCCTCCCCGCCAGTTGCGCGGGCAAAAAGGGGGTTGCTTAGGCCGACAAGGAACGATCTTGATATTTGCAGCGGACTCTGTTTTCAAATATGTATATCGCTTTATACTCGAATTGACAAGTGGGACGATCGATATTCGGCGGTGGTGCCGCGAATGCACCCACCGCGCCCCCACCGCCTCGTCAACCCACCCCTACTTCTCTTTGTGCAGTCGACGGCTCTGCAGCCGGATCCCGCGAAGTACGCTGAAAACCAACGAGCCCCGAGCTAAATGGAAATAAGTGATCGCTCAACGAATTGGTGATTTCCAGCTGCCTCCGCGGCAAGGAAATCGATCTCCCCTTATCGACTGCACGCCCGCCGAATGCTCAATGGGGGTTCGTTAGTCCCATGGTTCGCGCTAATTGAACGCCTTCTTTTTACGAGTTCGTTGATAGGTGTCGGTGATCATCGGTCGAAATATCGAAGGAGGGAGAAGTAAGGAGTTTCGTGGGGTGAATTTGCGCGGGATTTTTTGGACAGTCTCGAGGGAAGTTTTTTAGTGGTGCTTGCTTTGGTTTGGAGGAGTTAAGTGCAGAGTTTTGTTGGAAATTTGTGCTCTGTAGGGGTTGAGGGATGTGTTTTGAAAATTTTGTAAATTTGAGGGATGGGAATATTGTAAGTGACTGCTGAGAAAAAGAAGGTTTTTGAGTAGTTATTTTGATAAGTAAAGGTGGGTTTGTTCTTGCAATAAGATCTAATGTTTTATTCTAAATTTAGGATTAAAAGGGTTAAAGTGGTTAAATGTGCTCCTGAACTGAATTAGGCTCGCGATGACTCATTTGAAAGCTTATAATAAAAGAACCATTTGTGCAAAGTTTCAACCTTGTATCTCGATTTGGGGGGTAGTAAAGGGCAAAAATAGAAACTCAGGTTTCTGCTAAATTGCTACTATATTAGTGCGATGAAAATTTTTGAAAAAAAAACGGAGGCATTGTTATTACCGAGGTACATATTAGGGAACCGTTTCAGATTTTTAAATTGAAAAACCATGCTGTGAAAAATAAACAAACGCCAAAAATTGCCGGTTGTGTATCGAAATAGTCTTAGTACTATAATTATATTTTTACTCTAATTTTTACATTGTTACTATTGTCCTGATTTTTTCAGACTTTTTAATTCAGTGCGCCGCAGTTGAAAAAATTAAAAACACATTTTTCGCGGGTATTTCTATGTCAGAGTGACTTACAGGTCGAACTTTCGTACATACTTTATGGAATACGTCTTTAGAGAGTTTAGTAGAAATTTGGCATAAACCTGATTTTCTATTTTTGCCCTTTACTACTCCCCAAGTCGACATACAAAATAGAAACTTGTCACAAATTATTTTTTGTATAAGCTTTCGAATCTTACCCGGCTTTCTTTAAAAACTCGTTAAATTGTAATTGCCCACGATGATTTAAATTTTATAAATTGTTTTGTACATCGAAGTTTTTTTTCAAATTTCGTTTTCCTTTCGTGCCGGAAACGCGTGGAAAAGTGAGCAATGAAACTCTGGAATTTCGTTCCATTGTGAATACGGTGAAACAATATTTTATTCCCGGTTGAACCGGAACATTGACAAAATACCTTCAATCGAAACCGTTTTCCACGAACAGCGGGTTGGTAAAAGAATCGAGTGACTGCGTTTCACCGCATACCAGAAGCGTACGTGATTTTAGGCGCGTTCTAGGCGTCGCGTCGATACATTCGATACTTTCAATATTTGCGCCAGCCGCGCGCAGTTTAAATCAATAATATTGATTGCGTGCAAACAGTAAAGGAACGTAATCAGCGGCGTTGCACGCTGTAATCAATTATGCTTCGGAACTTATGAATTTTTCATCGTCCGCCGTCACGCGGAAGAATCAGACGGCTCCATCTGTGACCGCGGGAAATTTATAGAGGGTATAAAAGCGAAAATATTTTTCGAGATGCAGATGAAACTTGATCGAAATGCAAGCGGAGTGAGACGTTCTTCGCTTTATTTTGAAGTGAGAAATTAAATTACCATTATTAAAATAGCTTTAGTTTCTCAGACAAGGTACTCTATTTTTTATCACAAGCTTTCTCTTCAAAACTCTGTGCAATATATTAGAAATATGATTCGATAAAATTGTCTTCCACGAAGCCTGTCGCTTCCGCAAATTTAGTTTTCTTCTTTTCTTCCACTTTTCCCTTCCCTCGTATTTCTTCACCACCTTTACTATATATAACTTCTGATAAGCAAAGAATTTGTAACGCAACATAAACGAATAACTAACGCAAGAAAAATTGAAAGGAGTATAAAAATAATTCTTTGGAATAACAGTCGAGCAATAATAATTAAGTAATCAATAATATTTAACATTAATATCCCAAGTTAACGTTGTTTAGCCTTACTAATAAAAATGAGTGACCGCAGAAAATTGGCAATAACTTCACGAAACGTTATATATTACTAATAAAAACATTATACTCTCCTAACAACTAAAAACCAGCTTCAAACATAATACTCTTCCCTTCCAGCAGTGACTGAAACTTTCCAAGCTGGACGATTTCAAGCCACTTCCATTCCCTTTATTAGTTACCTGCAACGTTTCCCCACACAGTAATACCGTTATTGTTATCGTTGTCATGAAGCAGTCCCTCGTTTCCAAGAAGATTCCGGAAATTGGCAAATAAATTATTAACGAACACTCTGGCAAGTGGATGAAACGTTGTTTAAAGGGGCGCCTTAATCAGATTGCGATCTTGAAAGCCAGAGGGGAATATTTCTAACCGAGGAAGCCGATGTTTTATCGGATCCACGTTCCAGCCGTTGGGTGCAGCTGGAGTTGGCCAGCCTCGTTTCGCTTGCAACTTTATTGTTTCTGTTGTTCCAGCGCGGATGCCAGCGAAATTCCCGGAGCCACGTTATCAAGTGAATTTCAGAAAGACGTTTACAGGTGGTACGAAGAAATTTACTTTCGGATTTCCACCTTTTGTTTGTGCACTTGCTCGAGTCGCGGGAATAAAAGTCTCTTACATCATTCGACAGGTACTAGTGGAAGGAAATAAATCGATACATCGTTTTGCGGTGAAAAAAGTGTCGCTGTTTTCTGCGAATTTTTCTGCGCGAAATGTGTGCTTTGTGGAGGGTGAATGTTGTGAGGAAATGATAGTTGTAGTTGTGAACTTAGAGCTATGAATATTCACTGTTAAAACTTGATTTTTTTAATACATTATTTCGTACTATTTTTTTTTACTTCCTATTCTTTGAAAATTCTTAGAGATAGGGTGTATTAAAAAGGGATGCTGTGGCGTTGGGAACATTGTGTGGTAATAAAAATTTCACTAATAGATATATTTACAGAAAACAAATAAAAGATAACATACAGAAAAGTTTTAGAATTAAAAGGAACTAAAACTATTAGTACAACTAAATACAACTCAGTACAACTCAATACGACACGACGCGAGACAGCACACTTGCTTGTCGCAACCACTCTGTTCCTTCCGCGCGTCCTCCCGGAAAGCTTTTCCTCCAAAAAGGACGCTATCCCCTCCACTACGCACACTTTCCTTGCTCGTCCTCATGACCAAATATGGTCATAGGAAAGGCCCTCGAACCTCTAGTGCGTCGCTGGGCCTCGTGCATGCCGCTGGGTTTTTCCCGGCGGGCCTGCATCAACAGTGCTTCTCAACGTCCACACATTCATCCCTTAAAACTAAACGCACAATCATTCTGATACTACAATTGGAAGAAAAAATAAAAGCTGTTGCTTTTGAAATTTTGCTTTGGAAATTTAAATTTGGAATTTGTCTTTCCTTTTAAATTATTCTTTTCAATATTTTGTTCACATTAACCCTCGAAAAGCCGTACCTAGGTCGAGTTTAACCCGTACGCACCTTTCTACCTTTTTCTATCACTTCGACACGCGATTCTTTTCTCACAGCGATTCATATATCGAACACAAGAAATCGTTTTAAAAAACTAGACTCTTCGAAATTCGAAACATTGGGTTTCGAATTCTGGAAATTCGAAACTTTGGATTTCTAATTCAGGAAATTCCAACTTTGAGTTTCGAATTCTGCAAATTCGAAATTTTGGGTCCCGAATTCTGAAAATTCGAAATTTTGGGTCCCGAATTCTGAAAATTCGAAATTTTGGGTATATAGAGCATCGGCGATGCGAAGAGAAAAGTTTATAAATTAATTAATAATTAATTAATAATTCTTCCTATGTATTGCTAACATTTATTACAGATTAACTAGTAACACACAATTTGAACTAACTGAAAATTAATTTCTGTAAACAAATGGGATTTATAATAATTTTCCTACACTAAAATTTCTCAAGAAATACTGTAATTTACCGAGAACTGAGACATAAGAAATTATAAAATTTCTCGAGAAAGAATTCTGGAAAAGAAACACTACCCACGAAGGTGTGGGGCCTTCAGCCGTGTGAGGAGGGTGCGATTTAACACTCGAGCAGATCTGCATCAGCCTTACCGGCGAGAGGGAAACGAGGAGGATGAGACGAGGTCTCGGTCGCGACCGTTTTCGAACTTATTAGACGCGAGAGTTGCGCGCGCGCTTATGTACACAAGGGGAGCACGCCACCGGGTTTGGACCTTGCCACCACTTTCGCCATCGACTTCGAGATTCGTATCCTGGCCGCGGTTTTTATAAGCATGCAACGCGAGTGGCAGGGTCGACCTTAAGCTGTTCTCGGGCTAGTGGCGTATTCGCACGAGAACAGGGGATCGAAGCCGGCGGAAGATGATTCGAGATTACACGTACGCGGCACGGCGTCGGATGTGATTGAATTGGATGGGTTTCCAAGGTGTGCGGATTCGTGCCGAATGGGATTGAGTCTGAGGTAACCGTAATTGAGAGTGTTAGGATCGAGTCTGTCGAATCGAAGCCCGTGCAAGTGGAAAGAGGTGTGATTAGGACCGCGGGGTAAATCGGGGGTGGATCGATCCACGACGCGAATTGGGGGTGTTGTGATAGGTAAAATTCAATTTGAGCGAAAGCGGGTGTAATTGACAGGAGTGTATCATATCGGATCGAATCGAACCGGATGGAAGTCTAATTAGGGGTATCATAATCAGATGAATTGAGGTGGATCGATGGGTATGTTGTGGCACGGGCAATTGAATACTACTGAATCGAAGGGAAGAAGTCTAATTAGGGATATAACCACTGAAATTGAGGTGGGTGGATGGTAACATGAATTCGAGGTGTTCTGGTATTCAAAATTGAATTAAAGTGAAGGTGGATCTAATTGAAAATACTGAATCGAACGGAAAAGAAATCTAATTAGGGATATTATAATCATCCAAATTGAGGTGGAACGATTATAGTATGAATTAGCGGTGTTATCGTATATGAAATTGAATTGAAATGGAGGTGGCTTTAATTGAAAATACTGTATAGCATTGAAACGAATCTAACTGAATATAATTGTAATTATTTAGAAATTTGATGGTAAGCCAAGTCGAATTAAATGAAAAATAATATGAATATTGTAGTAGATACTAAACTCAATTAAAATGGATTAAAGTTTTAGTTGATGACGATATCGAGTGTTATACAGTTTTGACTAGGAGCAAATAGAGTTGAAATGGAATTGAGATAAATTGATTGCGATTTTAATCGAAGTGCTTGTATCGAATTAAATAGAAAATACCTATCAAAGGAAGTGTAGTCATGTAATAGAGTAATAACTTCATTCACAGAACACTACAATAATTAACAAAAAATCAAATCACAAGAAACTCCCTGCAATCTATACAATATATTTAACTAAAAGCAACTGGGGTTGACTTAAATATAACTCAAAATCACGAAATTCTATCTTTCACACCGAACCAATTTAATTAAAATTCCAATAAAAAAACCCAACTCGAATGAAGAATACTCCAATCTACTTAGATTAATTACTAATTAGGGTGGTGTGTATTTGACCGCAAAAAATTATTTTTGTATTTTGAGTAAGTATTGTGGTGTTAATTTTATTGTTTTTAATTACAAAAAAAGTCAACCCAGATGCAACTAATTGCAATTTATGGGCGATTCCACAATCTGGAACAATCTGTGTCTCACTTGTACCTAAAAATGCAAAAAAAAATATTGGAGGAAAATGTAAATGTCACGATAAAAAAAATGCATATTGCACCCCAAAAATGAATTATGTTACACGTTTTCTCTTTTTCAATATTTTGCACCCTCGCGCATATAAGAGCTACAATTTACCCCATTTCCATCACTACAAAATCCAGCCGAATTGTTTAAAAATTATTTAACTGTCGAAAAATGATTTAAAATCGACCGAGAAATTCGACGAGCTTGTACGAGGTCGACACGAAGTGAAATCGACCTCAAGGTGGTTCAGGATGGGAACAACCGGTTAAACTAATCGAATTGAGCGTCCCTTGATGACGTTTAACTTCGTTAACTAGTGACTGGTGGGTACGTTTGATCGAACTCGATTGAATCCAGTTCGATCAGGGCTGGATCGGTGTCGAGCGCGGTTCGGTTAACCCTGCGAATAGTTTCGCGTGTTCCCAAGGAAATTCGATCCGTTTAACGCGACCTTCAGACTCTTGGGCGCTATCATGTCTTGATACTAGACTATAAATAATGAACACCGCTAGCCGAACATACACTGCTGAATAAACAACCACTTGGGGATACGAATTTTACACAAACAATCGGCGAATTCAGATTACCTGAAGTGTTAAACTAAAAAAAACAAAATTCTAATTCCTACAATTCAGTCTTGTACTACTTAGATTAATTACTAATTAGGGTGGTGTTTATTTGACCGCAAAAAATTATTTTTGTATTTTTCCATAGGCCACCCTTTACGAGTAAGTATTGTGGTGTTAATTTTATTGTTTTCAATTACATATTAAGGGTTGCTAACAGGCATTGAAATTTCTGCTTTTTAAGAATAAAAATGCAATCTTCTTTTTCGACGTATTATATTTTTTAAACCCATTTGTTTAACACTGGAATATTATTACCAAGTAAATTTGTGATCCAGAAATTTTTAAAAATAGTCTTAAAATAGTGTTATAAATTGAATTTTACCACCCCATTACTAATATTCAAATTTATAGAATTTTTAGACCACTTTGAGAAAGGAACGGAGAAAACGATGGGGTGTCTTAAAATTGAAACTTGCTTAAAATGAAATACACAGTGTATTTCAAAATTATTGCACGAGTCAGCGTTTGTAAATTCCTCGTGCCAACAGAAACCGATTTTTGTTTCCTTTTTGTAACCTGATGTTTCGTTTCAGAAATACAAATAATTGCACTTTTGAGGCTCCACTTCAAAGAGCACGTTCTTTATATATGCGCGGGAATGGACGCCCACAGTTTACAGTAAAGTTTTCAAAGTATTATACAAATCTGTGACGCGCGTGTTCGCCTTTAAACGCATTTATTACCTAATGACGGCTGTATATTGTTTACAAGCCCGGCGGTGGAAGTCTTTGTGTTTTACGTAATGTTGAATGAAAACAGAAATACAATTAGCAGGGCGAGTCAGTGAATCGTAACGTTTGCATGCCGAGCAAATAACGTGGAAATCTCTCTTCGTCCCTGGAGAATTAAACTTACATCACGGTGGCACGTTGTTGTTCAATTGCAAACGAGTTTCGCTTCAATGATAAAATCACTGAAACTTCGATTAACAATAACAAGCAGCGCGGGATAATCCTTGAAGGAGATCCCCACGCTACAACGGCTAGAATAATATTAAACACTTGAAAGTAAATTCAAAAGATCTCCTCTCGAACGGTGGAGTGTGTACATAAATAATCTGTAGATGTATAATGTTTTTATCGTCTTTTTAGAAGATTTATGACGCACTAAAGGCAGCAAAGTGACCTAATAAATACCTCAGGTAATCGCCCTCCCCCTTTCCCTCCCTTTTCAAGCATCATTTAGAGAGCAGAAATGGGCAAAAAATTATTTAAGATGAAAATTTGGGTCCAGATATATCTTAATAAAATTTTTATTAGAAGGTGAAAATGGTTTTGAATAAAAATTTATTTGGTATTCATCGAATAAAGATAACTGATGGCTGGGCTTATCAACAATATTCTTACTACATCCTCGCATTTACTCTAGATTTATTTAAATATTACTCACCTACGTGTATTATTTCATTTATTTGCTACTAGCTTAAAGCACTCGGCGTTGCCTCCGTAAAACTTTGATTGGGCAGGGGCGGGATGCCCAGATTTCATGGTAGTCCATATTTTCCGCAGGGGTCTAAAGACTAATTATGCAAAACTTGGTCCAAATTGGTAAAAAAAATCGGGATAAAAAGTATTCTAGATATCGTTCATTTGCTGCAACTCAAAATTCACGATTTCCGGGGAAATAGGTTCCAAAGTTTTGTTAAACAACAACCTCTTTTTCTATACTAATAACTCCAAAAGCTGCAAATTTTGTATTTATATATATGTTATTGCTGGTCCTAGACTACCTGTATACAAAATTTCAGAATCATCCGTTGCGTAGTTGCGACGAGATTGAGTAACAAACATCGAAACATCCATACACTTTCATATTTATTATATTAGTAGAATGAGTAATAAAGTCGCACTGACATTAATAATATTAATAACTGGGTCAGTCATACTCTAGAAATAGAAGACAGTAACTATTTTGTACCCAATTATTTTACCCTCTGCTCTTGTTAAACAATTTGCAATACTCGTACCATTGCTTCTTGAATCAGGCATAGCTCAAGAACATCACGAAATAGTTGTAGAAGGAGCCAAATTTGCAGCTAATCTACGAGTTCCATCGTTAAACCGCTGTCTGCAACCGGCATTGCATTTCCCAGCATGGAAATTCTGTTAAGAGGCGTAACGGGTATATTATAACGTTAACGTTGCGGTTGTGACAAGAGGATACCACGATTCACGAGATCTCTCCACGAGAGCGGTGCATTCCTGCGATCCACAGGCTCCGAGTACCCCGTTCGATGCTTTTGATCTATGTATAACACATTTACACTTCGACACTCATTCCACGCGTTCCCAGCGTTTCTGCATTTCCACCGACCACCGCTGCTTTCGCACATTGATACGTTACCGTAAATGCACGCGGCAATTGATTAATAGGTAGGCCAATAACAGGGCTAGTTTCCATTTATCCCGTTCGACGTACTGCAACGAATCAATTACCCGGAAGGGAACGTAAATTTTCGTGCTGCTCTTATGCCATTATTCGTAGGAAAGTTATTGAGATTGCAGGGAATGTTGATGCGCACTGTTCCACGTGGCCATTGTGGCCCATGATATATGTATACTGGAGGTGGGATAAATTAAAAGAAAAGAAGTGAAGTTAATTTAAAAGAAAAGAAGAAGGGTTTTTCAATCCAGCGTCGAAATCAAAACGGACCAGCGGCCGTGGCCGTGATTGAAAACACCGGTTCCCGTTAGATCACCGAAGTTAAGCATTACGGGGCGGGTACTGGGGAAAGATGGGTGACCACCTTTTTCCCGGTACGCCGCTGCTGCTGGGACTCGAAGGAGAGAGAGGAGGGAAAAGATAGGACTATAGTTCGTTGGGCAATATAAGCGAAAAGCTTGTTGAAACGCCATCCTGTTTATCAGGAAAAAATATACATACATACATACAAATTAAAACGGAATAAAGGAAAATTGAAATTGTGGAGAAAAGAACAACGCAACTACTATATTTGTATAAGTAAAATAGACTATTGTGATCGAAGGATCGGAATTGGGGGAGTTGGTAAGGCGGCTGACACCAGTACTCTGAGGATCGCGGGTTCGAATCCCATCGCTCGAGGTCCGTGTTTTCCGTGAGTTCTGAACACGTAGGAATTAGAAAAAACATTCCTCCTGCAATATCGTAATAATTTTCTCATTGATTGCTAAACATTTGAATTTTCACCGTGGCACGGAATGTGTTAATGATAATTAAATCACATGATGTGATTTGTGTATTATACGGAACCTTGATATCATCGTGCTTGAGGAGTATATACAATTGTGTGAGGGTGAAGTGAGAAATGCAGGGAGATATTAAGCGAAGTTTCGAGCTGAAGGATTTCAGAGTTGGGATGAATCCAAGCGTCTCTCTGGTCCTTTGTCAAGGGTTCTTGAATGCTGTGGTATTAAACTTCATAATGAGGAAGGTGGTAGGTTTATAGATGTCTTTAAACGCTGCATTGTAAATGTATTTTCAGAGTACCTCGTGGTGGATACTATAATACATACAGTGTCCCGCTTTGTTCGCGAAGGGCTACTGTTTGAATTTGAGAAACTGACAATGAGAGGTTCCTAGGTGTACGCCACCTCCGATTGCTTTCAAATTTGGATATGTTTTAGGGGACTGAAAAATAAGATATACGTGTTTCTTTATAGCCACCCGTTTTCATATTTAGGGGGTGAAACTAACCCTCAAAGTTATAAGACTTTCTGATTGTACCCCTAAAAATAACACCTTTACAGTTCCCAAAACTGGGAGGTTCTCGATATACCCACATCCCTCACAGCAAACGTCCCCGTCAGTTCGTCACTTTCGTCCCTAAACCTTCACTCACCTCTATCGCGAGAAATCCCATAAAATCAGTATTCCGCATTTCCACGAAAGTTTGCCAGAAACGCGAGTCGCAAACCCCCCACATGGAAACAGGGAAACATATAAAAGCCCGAAACAACGATAAACCCACATGCGTGAAGAGGTTAAACGTTCGCGACAAGCGTAATCATGTTTGCCCGCGAAATATGGAGTCTCTGCCGAACAATTTCCCGACTCAACAGCCGTGAACCCGATCGGCGAATAAAATAATACGGCCAACGACCGCGACCACGTGCCACGCAGGAGCGAGCCCCGCTAATAAAGCGTTTCCTCGTACGCAACGGCGCGTGGTTAATCAATCGGTTGACCGATTGGCAGTGAACTCGGCGTAAACGTTTCAAACGCCGCGCACGATCGCAGAGCCGTTGGTAATTCATTTTCCTGGAAATTAAACAGTACGATACATTTGCAGTCGCGAGATTTCGATTGTCCCCTACTCCTCAGCTAACCGAATTCCAGACACGTCAGTATTTTCAAATTCGAGCGCGTGCCCCATTGCCTTTGAAATGAAATTCGTCCAACCGTGGATGGTCCAAGGGGAAGGTCCCCCGAAATCATGCACCCCTCGAGAAAAATCGACGACTCGTGTCCACCATAATCGCCATCCTGAAATTGGCTTTCCGCTACCATCAGAAATGCTTCTGGCATCCCTCATCAACGATATTCCTCGGTTCGGCAAAAACTTCCAAATAACCTCGAGCTGAGGTTCCTGAAAACTCCCTAATTAATATCCCCTCTGGGAATCGACGCTCGTTTCGACGAAAAGCTCAGTACTGTGCCGAGCGATCGTGTTTAATCTCGCGCTTTTCGTAGATAGAGGATTTCTCTGCTAGAGGATTTATTGCGGCACGTGCGCCGAAATCGTCGTCTCCCGATTCGGGAGTCAAGGTCCTCGCGGTGGGAAGGACTTCGTGTTGCTTCGTGTGACCTTGGGATCATGTAACCGCGGCGAAAGAAGAGGGAGTTGTCGCGTGCTGCGACGATAAGTCACCTTAAATCTCAGATGACGGCGTTGCTCGCGCGACTGGTCGATCGATCTGCCCTCTACAGGTGACGAGGCCTGCACATCCTGGAGTATCGTCTCGGTGGATCGAGTCGGAATTGGAGGGACAGTGGGATTCCATAGTCTGTTCCGTAATACGATTAAACGGATCGATCTCCATCCGCGCTCTCCAGCTTGCCTTTTCACACCTCGCGGCTGTTGGTTCTTGCTTCTGGGAATTAACGGATTGTGGCATCGTCGAAGCTGTGAAAAGCTAACGGTCACAATGGATCTCCACCGTTTCGGAACTGACTTTTGCAGTCTCAGGGACCTTCGTGGAGGCGCGGAGAATATGGAGGCCTTCTTTTTGCTGGAGTGTGGGTTTGAATATTGTTTTTTGGAGGCACTTGGAGGAGTTCCTTAGCGGTGTTTTTGAAGAATTCGGTTTCTGTATTTAGAGGAGTAATTTTATATATATTTATTTTGAATGGTGAGTTGAAGGACGAAGAGTCCGATAGTTAGTTAGCTCGTGAAGTTTGTTCACTTGTTAACTTGAGTTTCAATAATTCTTAGCCGAAAAAAACGGAACCTCGGGCGACGGGACTCGAACCCACGATCTTGCGGGTACTGGCCCAGCGCGTTACCAATTCCCCCAAAGCCGATTCCCCGCTATTACTTGTTTCCGAACTCTAGATATACCAAACTACCGAGGCGCCACCTGTGTGTCAATCGCACTATAGCCCAGAGGTGGGCAAAGTTTTTTATTTAAATAAAAGTTGGAATTAGGAATAAAAATTACAAATACTATTTGACATGTATCGAATAAAGTTAACTCCGGTTAACGACCGAATCATAAGTAATTTTTTTAATCTTTATTCGTTATTCGAAATTTTATTGAAATAAAAATTTTGCCCATCTCTGGCCAAACACACTTTATTTTCGCGATCTATTCCGAATTCCACTTGAGATCTGGAACTCTATCATAATTTTTCCACCCCTTTGAGTTGAATTCCACGCATGGCGTCCTTCCCAAAAATCGCCAGGAACATCTGACACCCCGGAGGACGCAGAATGACGAAGGTTTTTTCTATCTTTACCAGACAGTTGATATCCAAGTGATACAGAGTAAACTTCGACTTTTATCTCGATCTGGTACGCCGTCGAGTCTCTCGAACGCCGTTGGCCCTGAAAGGAAATCGAGAGGAGGATCGCGTGGGTCATCGTTCAAAGGCAACCCTGAACGACGACGGAGCTCGACGTGGAGGACAGTCTTCTCCATGGAAGCCGCGGCGATAGAGATCGCGGCGTCGATCTATTACTCGAAAGTCATACGCCGCGCTCGAGCAGATCAAGTGTAGAAGGGAGAAGAAAGGGACGGAGAAAGATGACGATAGGGCACTCTAAAAGATTATTCCTCGATAACATATATCTTTCCTAATCGAGAAACCTCTTTGCTATTCCCGCTGGGATTTATTGCGTGTACCTTTTCGACGAGAGTCACGTAGCCCCCCTCAACCCCCCTGCCGCGAGGCCACGGAATATTTAGCAAGTTCCGATCTTGAAAAATTCAGCTGGGAAGTGTTGATAAAAATAATTCATACCTCTCTCCGGTCTTTCATCCATTTGGCTGCGTAGGAAAATAATTCTCGTCGACGCTTGCGCGTTGGACAGGATGGAGCGGTATAAATCCACGGGTGGGAATGTTTCTATATTCCGGGATTTAAATTTCGGGAGTATTGCTTGCCTCAGAGTATTCCTGCATGCATTCGGGGTTTCCCGCGGATTTTGGGGATTCTTTTATTCCACCTGACTGCCGGCGGGTGCATGCATTTTTCATGAGCTAACGGATTTTCGAAAGTGTTAATGAAAGTTTACGGCGGGGGATTGGGAAAGTTTGCTGTCACTGCACCTCGTGAAAAATACTCGCTCCGTAATTCAGAGGCAGGGAAGACTCGATGCTCGCAGTTTTTATACTTGTAGTTCTAGGAATTAAAAGCTTTTCAAAAATTATGCGGTGTGGCATTCGCGAACTGGGAACCAGTAGACTGGGTCAGCGCTTCGTCAGACAGCTCGGGGATGCAACACTTGTCTGAAAAGGAAGTTCGTATTCATTTGTGTAATAAGAAACGGTCAATTGTTCGAAAAATATCTCTCTGTGGTATTGAAACAAACAGACATGTAATTGTGCATTCTATTATGAATAGTTTAATAATGATATTTTGAAAGGAAAGTTTGCTTAGAGCTGGTATTGTACAGGAGAACAATTACGTATGTGTTTTCTTTAAATATTCACAAAAAAATGACAAACAAAATATTGAAATAAATGTGCAAAGTATAATTGATTTACATTCTCCTAAGCCAAAAAATTGTTATAGTACAGTTGCTTGTTAAATAATTGTGACTGTACAAGTGAAATGAGATGAGTCAGTAGTATAACTCAATGGATAATATGACACAGAGGCTTTCAACTTTCGCATAGATTAATTTGTACAATAACAACCATAAACAAACTTCTCCTAACATACTATGTAAAATTAGTTACCTCTGTCTAATACAACGTATTTAACTTTACAAATTTGCAACTTTATCATCGGTTATTCAAACATGAATGCGGCGGATTTAACTCACGTGGAAAATTACAAGGAAAAATTGCAGCACACGTGTTCTTTGCATAGTGGGGTTGTTGTATTTTTTAAAAGTGTTTCCATGCAACATTGTTTGTGTAATAATATTTGCTTACACGAAGCTGCGAGGCTTTTGTGGCAGCAGTGTATTATTATACTGGGATTTTGTTTGATATTGTTCGAGCAAAATTCAGGTAGCAGTAAAGTTTATTTAATGCTTGTTTGAATGGGAGCAGGCTTCTCAATTAAATCCCGTGGGCAAATGGCTTAAACAATGCACAATTAATTAACGAAAGGGATTCATTGCACTGGTGATGGGGTTGAAGGGAATTTATTGGAAATTTAAATGTTCAGATGAAAACGATTCGTTTCTGAATGGAACTTTGAACTGTGAAAATATCTACGAATTCAGAATAAGTATTTGTGTAAATATAATTATGAAATAAAGAATGAAGTTTCTTAAAGCTAAAGAATAACAAGAAAGAAAATTCTATAAATTTGAGTCGAATTCCCCAGCTGTTACAAATAATGTAAGAGTGAATTTAATATGGGTCTCGGAAATTCCAAAACGGCACCACGGAAATTTAATAGAAGCAAAACGAATTCTTGGGCAACCACGAGTAGAATAAAACGAGGTCCACTAAAATGAAAAATTCCGCAGTTGCAAGCGGCATGATACAAAATTTAATGAAACTAAAACGAACCCTTAAAACTGTAGGAAGGTGAGATTGGGCAGAATTCAAACAATACTTTGATAAAATAAAACGTTATATATTACGAAGTGTTCTCTTCAAAGAGTAGACCAGGACTGACTCGTCCTGTGATGTGAAAACTCTCTCTGGGCAAAAGGGACGCACTTTTCAGTGCGTGCCGCAGAGAGGTCCAACCTATTCACCACGCTTATCTAACGTATACAAAATCGAGACTCGTCGGTGCCTCCGCTAAGTGTCGAATGACATCCTGGGCCTGGGGATACGCTACGACAACGTGAATCGCTTACAGTTTCGGCCGTCCTGACATCGTGACCGTCCCCGGTCATAAGATAATAATTTTAAACAATAGCGCACAAGATAATACCTTATGCATAAAAAAAAAATATATATATATATATATACTACTTATAACGCAACATAATACAGGGAATACATAACAGAATATGAAACACACAAACAGTGAAACGTAGAATACATACATATATAAAAAAAAACAATACAAAAGAAAAGAAACATTTTATTGCTTTTAGTCGTTATTCGTATGAATCCACGGCTTCATTTGATCCGGACCCACAACCGTTAAAAACGGCATTCTTGTCAATTGAAAACCTTCTACATCTCGGACCACGTAACGGTCATGATCCAAAATTTCCGCAATTTCAAATGGACCCTTAAACTTAGGTATAAGTTTTTTATTAACTCCGGGAGTTACATCGTGATTTCGTATCACAACGTAATCACCTAATCGATAAGTAGTACTTGGTTTATGTCGCCGATTGTAAATTTGTTCATTTTTCTTTTGACTCTCTCTAATATTTTCGCACGCTGTATCCCTAATTATATCTAACTGTCGATCCTCTTCCGAATATGAATCGAGAATAAGTCGCAGACGATCATTAATATCGCCTAATTGGTTTATGCCGAAAAGTAACATACTAGGGCTGTACCCTGTAGATTTACACACGGTATTGTTCATCGCGTATTCTACCTGCGCTATAACATGGCACCAATTCTTCGGCACATCGGACAATTTGGCAAGCATCGGTGTCAGTAGCCGGTTGTACCGCTCTACCTGACCGTTGGCTCTAGGTGTTCCTACTGCTATCAGTGTATGGGTCACTAATTCATCATCTAAAAATTGTTTAAACGCATGGGACGCAAACGAAGTCCCCCTATCACTAATAATTCGACACGGTTTACTATAATTTTGAAAATACTCCTGAAGGTGTTTTATTACTTCTTCCGATTTGGTAGATTTACATGCGTAGAGCTTAATAAATTTGGTGAAAGCATCTATTACGGAAAAGATAAACTTGAATCCTCGGCCACTTCTTTCGAGTGGACCATAATGGTCAATGTGTAACGTTCGGAAAGGTAAATTCTCCTTAGGAATACTATGAAGGAAGCCTTCTTTACGTCCTTCAATAGGTGAAAATTCAATACATCTAAGGCAATTTCTTATATAATTCTCAACTTTATTTCTAATTTCCGGGAACCAATAAATTCTAATAATAGACTCTACTACTTTTTCGGTGCCCACGTGACCTAAATCATCGTGACATGATTTTATCACACTTTGCTCCATACACTCTGGTACATAAAATAATAATACCTTCGATTTTACCTTACGATACACTAATCCATCTCTTAACTCGAAACACTTATCCTCGGACTTTTCTAATTTTAACCTAATCTCGCGAATTTTTGGATCTTGATTCTGTTTAATAGACAGCACTTGCTCAAACGTGTTAGCCTCTAATATTAATATACTATGGCACCTGCTCAATGCATCAACGTGGTTCATTTTGTTGTTCGATCTATGTTCTATTTCATAGTCATAATCTTGTAAAAATAATGCCCAACGATAAATTCGCGGATTAACGCTTTGTTTACTAAGGGTAAGGCGGAAACTATCGCAATCCGTGATAATCTTAAAATTAATACCGAATAAATAAACATGGAATCTCTTAATTGCGTAAACGACAGCCAAACATTCCAGTTCGAAGCTATGGTACTTCGATTCCTGTACTGTAGTTCTTTTGCTAAAATAAAATATAGGGCGCAAAAGACCATCTGGTTGCTTTTGTAGTACAATTGCCCCAAACCCGCTGGCGCTCGCGTCACAATGAAGCTCGGTTTTAAGACGGGGGTCATAAATCGCTAGGACCGGCTCGGCCGCTAGACACTGTTTCAACGTCTCAAACGCGTTACTTTCTCCCGAACCAAAACGAAATGCTACATCCTTCTTCAAAAGTTCGTACAAAGGTTTCGCTATAATTGAAAAATTCTTCACAAATCGACGGAAATAGCTTGCTAATCCAATAAACCGATATACTTCTTTCGTATTTCGAGGAGTGGGGTAACTTAAAACAGATTCTATATTTTCTTTACTAGGTTGAACACCGTGTTCGTCTATTAAATATCCTAAGTATGTAATCTCGGTAAACAAAAAATAGCACTTATCCCAGCGGAATTGTAATTTGTATAACTTAGCTAATCGGAAAACTTCAGCTAAAATAGATAAATGTTCATCCACAGTTCGGGTGGCTATCAAAATATCATCTAAATACAGCAAAATCTTATTATCTCTTATTAAAATTTGATAGATTTGATTCAAATATCGCTGGAAAACACGAGGGGCATTTGTCAACCCAAAGGGCATTCGCAGATATTCAAATTGTCCTAAGGGCGTAACAAATGACGTATATTTGACGGAAGAATTAGACATTTTAACATGATAAAAGCCGTTACGAAGGTCTAATTTCGAAAAATATTTCTTATCGCGTAACTGATCGAGGTGATCGTCTATTAGCGGTGTGGGAAAATTATCTTTAACTGTTTCCTTGTTTAATTCGCGATAGTCTATGCACAACCGAATGTCACCAGTTTTCTTTCGGACTAATACTATTGGACTTGCGAAGGGAGAATTACTCGGACGGATTATCTTATCTTCCAACAAATCATCTAAAATTGTCCTTAGTTTTTCCTTTTCGCTAAACGCTAATCTTCGCGGACGGAAACTAATCGGTTTTTCATTTTTAAGTTTTATTTCCATCTCAACTTCACGAGGCAGTTCTGTGACAACATCAGGCGCGACGTATTCTGCGGTAGACAATTCCTCAATTTCCTTAGCCACGTCCTGGATGTCAGGATTAACATTTAATTTATCTGCAATTGTAACAGGTTGTTCCATATAATCTATTTGCAAAATTTGTCTTTCAAAACCTAAACTCTCCATGTTTTTGGGGAAGACTTCCTCTATTTTAAATGTACGGCCCATAGTAATCTTTACCGAGGGGTGTAAAATGAAATCACGACCCAACATTGCGGCATACGACATTGTGTTGTCCGGTACTACTAGAAATTTCAGTCGCACGTTGACCTCATCTACCATTACTTCTTTATCAAAACCCCCTTTTACAACCAAAGGCGAACCATTTAAACCACTAAGGGAATATTCTTCCGAAATAATAGGTGTACAAAATTCGGACGGTATAAAACTAGATTTGATGAGGCTAACCGGCGAACCCGAATCGACAATCGCCAAAAGAACATATTCGGTTAATTTATCATTACGCAAAAGGGAAAATTTTACAGGTACTATAAACGGATTTTCGGGAGAAGTCGGCTGGACGAGGCTGGTGGTTGCCGCTGTCGGCCCCTGCTGAGACGCAGGTGTCGTACTCTGCGAACAGGCAGCAGCTCGATGTGTCCGGCTTCCACATTTGAAGCATGACCCCCACTCTCGTCTCTGGCTCGGACAATCCTTTTGAAAGTGTCCCGGGGTGTTGCAATTGAAACACCGTGGCTCGTTGTGTCTCGGTACCCCATTTTCCTGGTTCAATGGCTTCCTAGAATCCTGTCTCTCTCTATCCTTCCTTGTATCCTGAAGCGTAAGCTTGGAGAACGCCTTCAACACCTCATCAGGTGTCTCAAAACAATGCATCCGTGCTTGGTTTCGCAACTCGAGGTCGGGTACACCGTCAATAATCAAATCGACCAGCTCTTCTGGATCGGTGCATACACTCTCAGCCAATGTTAATTTATCATGAAAATAGTCGATAAACGACTCGCCTCTCCTCCAATTACGTGCCTCAAGTCGTATTCTGCGGGCTAACTTATTTGGTCGATTGTCGAACAAACGACGCAAATCTTCGAAAATTTGTGCTACTGTGAGGGTCACATTAGTCGATTTCGCACGAAACCAATTCAACGCCTTTCCACGCAGACGCTGATGAATTATCAACTTCAACGTGTTCTCATCCAAATCGTACGTGCGCTGAAGCAACTCGGCTTGTAACTTCCAATTTGAAAAGTCTTCGCCCTCACCAGAAAACTCATTCAGCATTTCTGCAATGGTCTTCACATTCACACCCCGGGCACCGGAATCACTCACATCGGATCTCGGCACAGACGAAACTTCTCTTTCCCTTCGCAACAGTCTTAGTTCTCGTTCCAGCAATTCCTTTTCACGCTGAAGCAATTCGACCTCTCTGCGGCTAATAGGCGCTTCGACCGCAGCAGCCGATCTTACTGCTTCATGCGAAGACATACGTACTTCATTCACACCAGCCGATATTACTGTTCCCTGCGATGACAGCGAATCCGTGTCAGATGCGTCTTCTTGCGAATCCTCCGTCGGTTGATTCAACTCGTCCACCAGCTTCGCCATATTGTTTTCCACCTCTGGATCGAAAGCCTTCAAACGAACGATAAGTTCGTTCTTACTCCCGCTAACTGGCAAGTTTCTCACCCGCAACAAGGCCTTCAACTCGACAATGGTGAAGTCATTCACAGTTGCCTTCTTCTCGCTTTGCGGCATCGTGAAGTTCAGCCAAAATTCAACAAATGAGTCCCAGTCCAAATTACACTTCTGTCCAACCACACAACAGCTCGTCTCAATACTTAACTGCCACTATCACCCTTCTCGCAAAGTTCCACAAACACAGAATTCGTCACAAAATCACGGTCACGGTACCAAAACCTCGCGAGCCGTCTCACAGATTCGAAATCCCACTTCTGAAAACTGTAGGAAGGTGAGATTGGGCAGAATTCAAACACAATACTTTGATAAAATAAAACGTTATATATTACGAAGTGTTCTCTTCAAAGAGTAGACCAGGACTGACTCGTCCTGTGATGTGAAAACTCTCTCTGGGCAAAAGGGACGCACTTTTCAGTGCGTGCCGCAGAGAGGTCCAACCTATTCACCACGCTTATCTAACGTATACAAAATCGAGACTCGTCGGTGCCTCCGCTAAGTGTCGAATGACATCCTGGGCCTGGGGATACGCTACGACAACGTGAATCGCTTACAAAAGTAAACAGGGAAACAAGCATCTAACTAAATAAAACGTATAACGAGATCACGGAAAACCACCATTTAAACTCATAAGATTATTCAAAACTTTAAAACTATTTTCACTGTAAATGTATAAAGGGGGTTTCAAACATTTCACATAAATACTCAAAGTATAACTGCACTCCCGTTCACGAGTCAACGGATCCTTAGAAATGTTGGTAACAAAACGATATAAAATGACCTACATTATGATACAAAGTTAACAAACATTAATTGCTTACATTTTAAAGGACACGTGTTCCAAACTTGTGTATTAAAAATCATACCGAAAAGGTAGTAAATAATCTAAAACCTTTGGATTAATTTTTCCAACATTTCTGAATCAATTTCTTTCCAATTTTCTAATCTATTCCTCAACTCATTCAATTTCGGGCATATTTTCTTATTTTTCATGGACAACAATTTCAACTTCACTACCCTTTCTCAATTCTTTTAAAATTTTCACACAGATCTTCGAAGTAAGTTATACATAAAATAAATAAATTTCACTTGAGAAAACTATTTTCTCGGGACAAAATGGTGTTCAATGTAAATAAATTGTAACCTGATTTAATTAATAAAAGATGCCTGGATAACAAGTCAGACGACAGTGGTACAAAAATTTCAAGATGAAACAATTATATCAATTGCCTAACAGCTAACTAATTAATTATTCCTAGATATTTCAACAGCAACACCATGCAATTATGGCGGCATTGTGCCCAGAGCACGGTCAATCGCAATGCAATTAATTTATAAGTTGGCCATTGTCGCGGGTCCTCTTCGAGTGCAGACCACATTGTCCCCAGCAACCGCTGTGTATTTATACCAGTTGCATTGGACGTCCGTCAGTTCCATCGCATTTTGTTTAATTGGAAATTACACAACTGCGGGGGACGGGTCTCATTACCCGATTACGGCCCCACCGTGCACACTGAGAGACTAATTAGTACAATTTAAACGAGCCTTGAGCAGAGATGTTCAAACGTCCCTTTTCCTCATACTTCGTGGAATCGATCGACTCTGTTTTGCATCCACTGAAACAGAGGAAAGTATGGAATACTCGGACGTGCGGGTTCACTTCTTCACTTACACGCGCGGAGTAAAGAAATCTACTTGATAGAACAAGGAATGAGTAATTGCAATTACGAGAAATGGTAATTAGAGTCAGCGTAAATGGATCTGCAGAGCTGATTGCAGTTGTGTGTCACTACTTGCTAGGGGTTGAAGTTGTAGTAAGTGAGTAGGAAATGTTAGCGTGGGACGTTCGGTGTTTACTTGTTAAGTCATGGGGAGTGAAGTAGGCTAGGTAGTCAAATTGCTCGAAGCTCAAGTATTTTTTTTGCGAATTAATTACAGGGAGAGGAATGTAAATTGTGACTATCAGGTTTTTAGGCGTTTTTCGGTGGTTTTGCAGTGATTGCGAAAAGACGGAGGTTCGGATCGAGTTTAAATTTTTACAGCGTGTTCAAAATATATTTCTTTATGCACTGAACCTTAACATTAAAGTGCAAAAACTCTAGTTTCTGAGATAAAAAAGGAAATAGCCATATGTGCACACTGAAAAATCGACTTTTATCGTAATAATCGCCTTCTCACAGTCGCTATTTTAATAATTTTGGTTAAATTTTTTTTTCCGAGGTTCAGACCGAAATTGCAGGTTCTAGGAGAAACATATTCCAAGGAAATCGTTGTATCTTTATTTTTAAGCTTAATATCAGGGAAAACCAAAGACGCTTTTTCTAAAACACTGTCTCATTCAACGTCGTGTGACGCCATTTATAAAATAGATATGTAACAAAAAAAAATATTTTTGTACCCTACGTGATAGTAACAAATATTGTGTGAAAGGAAAAGTCTCTGCTTACTTTCATCTCCTTGTGATTAATTCGCAAAGAATACTTGACTTTCGAGCGATTTGACTTTCGTTACCATAGAAATTCCTCTTTAGTTGTTCATGAGTTAATGACTTACATTAAGTTAGTGTTCCTCCAAACCGCAGAAAAATTAAAACACACTGATATAAAAATGGTGCACGCGTATTTGATACATATAGTATGTCAGCAATATTATTTAATTCGCCGTGATTCAGAAACCATCGTCTAAACTTCCCACATTCATATACCACTTTGTTCTGTTTTATTCTTCAGATTTACTGCCCGAAGCGTTGGCATGCGGCTCACCACCTTCCTGTATGTAAAACGTATCACAGAATCACTAGAAATCTCGCTTGTCTAAAGTATTCAATATTAATTTATTCTTTTATTAGACGTTTAGCAATAGTGCCTTCTTTTGCTAGACACTTAATAATACTTATTTCGCCTCAAGATTCAGAGCTTTCAATTTATAAAGCAACCTAGCATTATCAAGAATTTTAATTCCCTGGAAAAACAGCTACGTTTCATACCCTGTACTCTCCAAGCAAACAAACGATAAAAACAACCGCAAACGTCGTTACCTAACTGCAATCAGGGGCAGATTTAAAGTTTTGGCGCCCCTAGGGTAACAAGCGTCAGCCGCCCTTTCCGCGAAATATCATCAAATATTTGAATTTAAAAGAGTCGAGAAAAATTCAATATTAATTCAATATGGCAACTCGCATATGAGTCATTGTTAATACCACTATATGAAAAAAGTCAATTGTTTAAACCTTTGTGTTTAAACCTTTTCTAATATCTTTCGCTCAAAATCTGTCGCTCTCAAAAATTCGCCACGTCCCAAATTTGCCGCGTTCAAAATTTACAACGCCGCAAAATTTGCCACTCCCCAAAATTTGCCACGTCCCAAAATTTCCCACTACCCAAAATTTCCCACTACCCAAAATTTGCGGCTCCTCAAAATTTGCCGCTCCTCAAAATTTGTTACTCCCCAAAATTTATCACTCTCCAAATTCGAGGCTCCCTGAAATTTGCAACACCTAAAATTTGCCACGCCCCGAATTTTCCCACTCCCCAAAATTTGAGGCTCCCCGAAATGTGAAGCTCCCCAAAATTTGACGCTCCCCAAAATTTGTCACTCTCCCTTTACCGCTCCCCAAAATTTGTCACTCTCCCTTTACCGCTCCCCAAAATTTGTCTCTCTCCCTTTACCGCTCCCCAAAATATTCGCACTCCCCAAAATTTGCCGCCCTAGGCAGCAGCCTACTTAGCCTACTCCAAACCCCCCCCCCCTGTCTGCACTTTCATCTCAGCACGCAAAAATGCGCCTGCAACGACGGCACCAACCGCTGGCGATATTTTACACGAGATCGACCATTTCCACCTTTCTCCGCTTTCCAGGCTGTTTTCCTTCCCTTCTTTTTTGCCCCCGAAACGCCTCTTATCCTGTAATGAATTTCCCCGTGACCGCGTGTTCTCCGAGGCAGAACGACAGAAGGGCCAGCAACGAATGCGTCGACAAGCTAGCGGCCTGAAACACAAAAATCTCTCCAAGACTCCCGAACCCATCGCGAAATTCGCACGGAACGTTTGATAGCACGCGAAAGCCCGCGACAAATGAAATTGATTTTTCCCCGGCCACATTCCGTTGCCTCACGGGCCAAGCGTACAATCGCCGTTTAATCTTCGCGTCAACGTCGTCGCGATATTTGTGGAACGCATTATCATCCCCGTGAAATATGCCTCCACGTTTGTCCCCGTCCCTTTGAACGATTTCCAAAGGAGATTCCGTCGAGTCTGCCCCGCGTAACGAGATTCGCGTCTCCCACTGCATTTCGTGTATTTTTCTCGCTGCGTGGGCGGGGAATTGCATTGGGCGATTTGTTGGCGGATAAATCGCTGCTGGGTAAATCGTTTTATCGCCGTGGCTTTTTGCCGTTTGTTGAAGCGCGACTGGTATATGATTCTGTCACGACAAGCAGGCCATTTCCGCGGGCTTTTTGACAGACCGCTTCCATGTTTTCACTTTCCACGATGACACCGAAGCTGCCCGTTTCACGCCAGCGATTCCGGGGATTTACTGTTGCATTTTATTTCTGCGGCTGTTTCGTACGCTTTGCCCGCGGCGTTTTATTACTGACAGGGTAATAAAAGAAAGTATGGGTAGATTGATACTGTTGTTATCTTTACAAGGCGGGCGGTTTGCGGCGATATGTCGCTATATGCTTGATACCAGCGTGTAGATGTGTAGGAGGAGATAGATTTAGATTCACGCTCGGCAATTTTTGATAGCGCTTTGTGAGAAGGTACTTAAGTTAGTATTAATTGAGGTAGTGTGTTTGAAATTGCTTTTCTTTGTTTATGGTGAGGATACGATAACAATTGAGGAGTCCAATGGAAAACAGGCACATGCCACGTATGCATAAGTTTTCGTTTCTTTGTAATTTCTATAATACCTATTTACTGTAATACCTATTAAATTTTCTTCACGTTGAGAAAAAATGGTCCTTGGTGACACGTGACCTAATCAAATTAATTCGTCGGTTAAAATTTTATAATAGTTGCTACTTAACATCTAACTCAAGTAATTGCAATTTAAATATAATTACAATTTTGTACCGCATTTCCTATGAAAATAATTTTCCCTTCAACTTGCTTTCTTTTAAAATAATAAAACGGTGGCACGTGCCCGTTTTCCACCAGGGCTTTCAATTTTTAAGGTTATCTTACGACTCCAAATGGGTCACAGGAACTTCAAAAAAATAAAATAAATAAAATAGTTAAGAAGGAAAAAATATTTTCAGTCAAACTTTCCTACGCAAAATGGTGCTTTTATAAACACCAAACTAATATTTATACTAAGTAAATAAATGACGCTCGTGCCGAGTAATACTGTCGTGGCTTTATTTATAGAAAGATAAGATTACTTACTGTATGACCCACCAGCTTTCTAGTTGAATGAAATGAATTCGAATCCTTGGTTGGCTAACAATACCACGATGCAAGTGTTCCGTCAGAACGGATTTGTCGATTGTATTGCTTTCATGGAATATAGCCTGTCGACGCGAGATGCGGTTAATAATGGATTTCCAATTTTACGGCGGCAGGGGTTGAACCACCCCTCGTTCATTGGGTGTCTATTCTCTTCACCGAGCACATTCGATGTTACGGCAAAAATTGAAAATCAAAAATACCGTTGTTAGTCGCAGTTACGGCCAATTTCCGTGATAAATCGTCTGTAAGGTAGCAACCGATATTTATCGCCGAGTGGCTTTACGCGATCCGATAGCAGATACTTATTTAACTGTGATTTATTGGCAAGCTATCTAAAGGTTAAAGTACACGACCTTAATGTATTATCTTGTCAATAGAAGTTTTTCGCAACGCGAACCTTCTTTCATCTTAGCAGACGAATAAATCGTCTCTTCTATGGCTGAGGAGATAACGGATGGTTAGATTATTAGTGTGGTTTTCTCAACTGAGCTACAGCGAATTTATGTTACGTTTTCAGACCTTTGTGGTTTGTGTAGTACGGTTATTTTTAATTACTTTACAGGGAATGAGAAATCAACACCTCTTTTTATCGAAAGGAACTGTAAATAATTCCTTTCAATTTATATTCGAAGCACTCTTTTCATTGCTGTAGTCTTTATTCAAATACATCGTCTGCCACTTTCTAATTCCTGCGAATACTAAAGAATTTTTTCTTCAAAGCTTGCATTTAGTAATTAATAACAGCAGAAATCGTTTGACTCTCCCATTAAGTATTAAGTTTTATTTACTTAAAAACTTCTTTCCCGCGGCCAAGCTTCTTCATAGCAACAAGAACAAACAAAAAGTAAGCCAGAACTATTGTGAAACTTTCCCGAATGTATTCCAAACGACTGCAGGGAGAAGAAAATCTGGAAGGAACATTCCCACCGCCAGTGGATTACATCAGTCATAGATCAGACAATACAGGATAATAATTCCCGCGCCATAAAGCGACAAATTGACACTAAAAATAACGCTTAGCAGTAAAGACAATTTACAGGCACCTTAAACGCTGCAGGGAAACAGTAAACGCGCGATAAAAACGCCATTCTCACGCATTAGAGTTCACTAAAGAAGTTGTTCACCTTCGTGCTGAAAGATCTGTATGGAAATCAACTACTGGTATATGCATTATAACATTCTAAAACGCAAGAAATAAAATATCAGGGCTACTACAAAATCGTTTTCACTTGCGGAAGCACAAGGGCGAGCAGTTTTCAGCCGCACGCGGAAGCAGGTCAGTTGTCAAACTGCCTGGCAGCGTGGCAGCTGGTCAAACAAAGAAATCCGTCGTCAGTCGGCCCGCGAGTGGCAATCAAAGCTGAAGCGAGCTTCTACTCGTCGCTATTCGTATCGATCCCCGCGAAATTGCCATCTCTGGTTCTTATCCAGGGTCACTTCGAAGTATAGAGAGCGAGAGGGGCATAGAGAGCATTGGGATCGAGCGATGGAAAGCGTGCTCGCGAGTTTCTAAAGTAATAACGATAAATTCGACGGGCGTCGGTCTCGCGATGCGATCGCCAGGATAACGACGATCCTCGCCGAGGGTTAAGGCCATCGGGTGAATTTTTACAGCTTGGCTGACCGTTCTGGCAAGCCACACGTAAAACGATTGAACTTGACACAGCCGGAGGGTTCCCCGTCTGCTGTTCGATCTGCTCGCTCGGAGACCTTGCTCACTTCCACGGACACCAATCCTCCGTTTCACGTTCTCAGAAAATGCCACATTTCGATTCTCCATGCGTCGCTAAGAGGTGGCGTTCGAGTTTCTAGTCTGTTATTCAGAACAGCGTGGCTGATTTTTAGGTTAGGTTCGAAGAGAGAAAGGAGGTTAGGTGTAGCTAGGAAGCAAAACTGACGATGAAGTACCAAAGTGGAAGATAAGAATGATGCTGCAATATTGTTTTGCGTCATTGGAGTGGCAACGATCCTGCAATATTGTAGCAGTATTGCAAGTTCGTTGCCGTGCAATGTTCCGTTGGCAACGGTCGTACAATATTGCAGCAATATTGTAAATCCGTTGTTGTGCAATGTTTCATTGGCAACGATCCTACAATATTCCTGCAATATTGCTCGCACATCGTCGTACAATGTTCCAGTGGCAACAACCCAGCAAAATTGCACCCACATTACCGTGCAATATTGCAGTGGCAACGCTCATGCAATACTGATATGTCTGGTTCTCCTGATTTTACAGTACATCAATTTCAAATTTCTTTCGGATAAAGGAAAACAAGCCTTATTCATGTCACGTATAATTATATTCTGTGCAAAACATGAACTACAAATATATGAACAACATCATTAATCTAAAATCACGTGACAAAATCATTATTTTATAAATATAGTACAGAGTAAATAGATAATTATTTTCATAACAAGCAATAACATGATTTAATATGAAATTAAGGGTAAAATAAGGATTATGACTATAGTAGAAAGTAAGAACTAAGCTGTGCAGGAATTCAGAGCTTAGAAAAAATTGGTAAAAATGAAAATAATCACAATTTCATAAGAATATAAAAAATGACACTTTGGAGAGTCAGCACCAGACAATCCTCCCGCCTCTGCTTCAATTACGCAGATCTCAGTGCAGAAGATTCTAAGACCCAAGCTCGTGCATCCAACGTCTCCAGTCACAAATCCCCAGCGCCCTATGGTCCTGCGCAATATCCTCAGCGAAGTCACGCGATGCCAATTAAAATGCAACATATGTTCCAACGGAATTTCCATTTCATCGTTCACTACGCCCGCCGAATCCGAAACGGGGACTGCCGAGCGAGGCGACGAGACAGAATAGGCGAATGGAGGTTAACATTTTTCCACGATTCTGCGTTCGCGATTGCGACGGGGAGCAGAGAAATACCTCGACAGGATGTTACGTGTGTACGCTGATACCGCGGATTCCAGGGCACGGAACGCGTATCGGTGCCCCCTTCCCTTCTCCCGCCCCCGTTATCGAAAAAGCGTCGATATGAATTTCGGTCGCGTACCACCGACAGAGGCGTCCTGCTCCGAGGCGCGTGACCCAACTTAAATATATCGACAGGGCCGACAATACGATACGCGTTATGAGTTATCGCGTTCCCCTCGGCATACGCCATTTGAATTGAACGCACGAGTTTTCCACCCTTTCCCAACCATTGCTGCTTCACGGTTGCTGGCATGACTGAACGTGTCTCTAACTCTATGACTCGACGGGAGTTTGTCTTTCGCTCGCTCGCATTCAGTCCTGTCCAGTATCCGCAACGGGGAGGTCTTATGGTTTTATGGGATCAGGAACTCTCACAGCAGAAAAGGGGGCCCGGAGTAAGGGACCACGGGGGAGTCAGCGTAGCCGTGATGGTTAACGCTGCTGATCAGCACGCGGGCGGCTCGGGTTCGATTCCCGGCTCCGGTGGTTCTTTTTTCCGAGGTTCCGAACAACATAGAAATATTCCATCACCGATTCGAGTTCAATGACACACTTGTTTCTAATGACCTGATATAGTTCAGCAAACACAAATTTGAGAAGGATGATTTATTGCAAGCGTGTGTTCGAGGTAGAAGTTCACAGCACAGCGTCACACTACCAGAGTTGGAGAACCAGCAAACCAGCACCAAAACCACCGTATCTTCTCAACACTATTTCCACTGCCACAATTAGGAAAATAAACCACCTAGGTCCAGCACGACCTATCGCAGAACAAACACAATTCCCTTTTCGATCTTCCACACTGACCAATCTAATTGCAAGGAAATTAGATCAGAACCCTTGGACTTCCTTCGAGATTATGAATTGCTCGTCATGATTCGCGTGGATGTAGCCTTCTTTCTTCTCCCGCTGCTCCGTTTCCCCTTGAAAAGTTTACACGCGACAGCCCGCCGCTGCCCGTGGAAGGCTGCTGGGGGATGTTCGAGCGAGCAGATCCGAGTGTTTTCAAGCACCACGGGATGCACTCGAGAGTCGGCGATCTTTGGCCGTGAACGGGAACGACAAATACCCGTGGCTGGCTCGAGCCAGTCAAGGACGGTCGACTTTCTGCAAAAGCTGCGGAAAGCTTTCAGCACGTGGTGGTGAGGGAGCCAGGGAAGGGGGCGAGAGGCCGTGTATACACACGACGGCGAAGCCTTTTCACCTACGAGATTACGGAACATGGATATTTATTTTCGCCCACTGACCCAGTTCCATTGCCGCGAAGAAGAAAAAAGAGACCAGCGCCCCTTCGGGGCTAATAGGATTGTATTAGGTCATCAGGCGAGTAATGCGGCTCTTCCTGACGACCGTGAAATTGAAACGGTGATAGGGGGTGTGTAATGTTCCGTGGGCTCCGTGACGGTAGCACTTGAGCTGGTAAACAATTGAGGTATTGAGAGCAATACTTGTTTCTTTTTTAATTTCCAGGAGCTTAAGTTTTTTTCAGACGTCATCGTGAAGAGGACAATCGTTCTCGATGTGTTGTTGCTCGTATTCCGCTGTAAATAGATATTTTTACTTACAAATATTTTTTTATATTCTTAAAGGGTGATAGAATTAAGCTACAAACGTGAAAACCGATACATGCAATACTTGTTCCTTTTTTTAATTCAAGAAAAATTAATTTTCTTGCAGCCGTCACACTAGGAAGACCCCTCAAGGGGTATCTTTAATTTTTTGCCTTTCTTTAGGGACGATGCAGAAAAGAACTACACAGTTTTTACTGATGAGTATTATCCACACGTATTTAGTAACATTTCACTTAGATATCAACAAAATTTCAGCTATATATAATAATAATTAATGGAGATATGGGTTATCCCGTAAAGCGTGTGCAAAAAAAAATGTTGCCTCGTGGTGCATACGATTCCGGCCCTTTCGCTCATCCAAAATAAAAGAAGCAAAAGGATTCTTAATCAGTAAGAGTGTGGATATCGTGCGCACCGTCATGAAAAACACCGTTTTGAGAAAAACACATATTTCCAATAATTATTATTATATATGACTGAAATTTTTTTACAACTTATTAAAATGTTGCGTAGTTAATAAACTGCGTAGTTTTTTGTGGATCGTCGCTAAAGAGAATAGAAGATCTGGTCCCTCTAGATGAGAATAGTGAATTCTCGTAAGAAAGCCTTAATATTGTAAAAAAAATTCCGTGGATAATAAAACAAAGCAGAAGCAACAGTGATGATCACGCTACCGTACTCACACTATACAATATATAAGAATAAAGATCGAAGAATCTCAAGAAGAAGCAACCGAACGAATGTGAAAGACCCGCAGGGATAGCCAGCGAAAAAAGACATTTCAATGCAAACGTGGCGTGGAAGATGAATTGTTCGCGAAACAGGGATGCCATTCCCGTGCAAAAAGTAATGTATCCACGCGATGAGGAGAATCAGAAGGCGTGAAATGAAAGCGTGAATGAGAGCCCGATGACGCAATAGCAGCGCGCTTGTTGCTGACGAGGTGGGCGTTAGGTTTAAATTCAGACCTCTGTCTCTGTGTTATCGTGATATTGGCATGGGATGGAAATGACGACATTGGGCCGTGTGCAGAAGAACCCAACGCGGGAAACCGTATCTACGGGTCTAAAAATGCGGCGACGTGCCGTGGTGGGCGACTCGAAGAGAGTGTCAACGTCGAGGACAACCGTGTGGGTGTTGCCAACGTTTGTACTAACGATCCTATAACGGGGGAGCGTTACTGGGAACGAAGGGGACACCAGCCGACGACTTCTAAGCACTTGTTTCTTTCGATTGTACGAATGAGACGCTTGACCCCCTTTCATTTACGCTGCCTCGTCCTATGCGCTAACTTTGGGTAAACGGGAAAAATGTCACAGTAATTGGGGCTGGTTTTTCTCGGTTAAAAATGTTAAAAGTCGCGCGAAATTGTGCGTTGGTTCTGGACAGGGGCGGATCCAGAGGGGGGCGATAAGGGCGAGTAATAAAATAGAAAAATATTATTATATTGTGTACTAGGGCGAAGCGATACTATACAGGCGAACATTTAAATTTGAATTCATGTCTGCAGGTTCCTTTTTCTCCTATTTTCTTCCTATTTCTACTCACCGAAATTTTAGTAACAAAACCTCACAATTCAATGTACGCTGTAACCTCTATTTCAATTCGAAGGCATTTTATTTTTTATTTATCATTATTTTATGCTTTACTATTGTGTTATAAAGCCTCTCTGAAAAGGGAACATATTATGTGAGCAGAAATTGATACAAGTGGTGAGTAGAAAATACGTACATCGCTATTTTTCGTGAGCAGAAATATGAACATTTACAGCATTGTATTTAATTAAAAATTACTAATAGTCAAACATCTTGAAATATCTTTCTTAAATAGTTTTTGAACTGGTTGATTTATTGTTAAAGACTTAATCAATTACTCTGCAACTTTTGATCACAAACAAATTTTTCACACCTTCTTTATGACGAGTAACATTTTAAACAAGCAGAAATTGGGACATTCACCTGTCACTTTTCAATTTTTCGATTTTAGTTTGCATAATCAGCATCGCAGCTTTACCAAAGTCTGCTAGTACAGTGGAAATGGTGTACGTTTTATCGAATTGATGTATAAATAGGGTTTCCATGAAATTGAAACGTAACGTAGACCACGTTACATTACGAGGAGTTTAAGTCCCCATGTTCCGTGTCCCGAATTCGCGAAAACGTACGATTGTATATATCGAGAGTCTATAAAAGGCAGAACTTCGAACTCGATTTCCTCTGAAAGTTTCCAGTAGAACACCCTATGCATTTAGCATATTATTACACTGCTGTGCATTAACTGTGCGCAGAATTTGAAGCGAATCGATAATTCGAAGCCCCAAACCCTTCGTAGCACAAAGCCATATTCAATATTCAGGTCTACGAACTGACTCGGAACTAACAGCCCGGAGCAGTCAGGTTGCTGGACAAGAAGATAGAGAGCTGGAAAAAGTAGACGGAAACCCCGAAGCTAGTGTCGAAACTACCCCGAAACAAGTGTCAAAGGGTGGCGCAGTCCTGCGATAACCAGCTCGCGCTATCGTGAAAAGGATTTGCCCTCATACACTATCGATCCCCCTCCCTTGTGACGTGCCCATCGGCAGAAATTGAGGCTCCGCCGTGGAGATACGGTTCCGAATCGGGGGGACTCGTTTCTACGCTGATATCGACAAAATGCGAGGAACTGGGCGAAGGAAGGGGAGAATAGAGGTCAGGATCTCCGTGGAGGCTCGAGGAGCGATTGCAAAGCTGTTGTAAAATGGGCTGACATGGTTGTCGTTTCACAGGGCTGGATAGTCCTGGGGATCATCGACACCGCACGCTGGTGGAATTCGAAATTCGCTTTTCCCACCCTCCTTTTTCGTTAATATATTCGCCCTTTACCCCGCGGCGGTGGGCTGACCTTATTTCGAGCAGGCCCTCCAGAGGGTGGGAAGTCGATCGCTGGGGAGTCGAGATATGGAGATTTGCTGAGGGGGATCTTCGAGGATTGTGGCTGAGGTTATGACTCGATCATAATTTGTACGCGAGTATTGTGCTGCTTGGTGTGAATCGTGATGAGGATGGGATGAGTAGTTTCGTGGGCGTTGGGAAGCGAGTTTCGACGAGGAGTGAGAATATTTTCAAGGCTGGCTTCTCGGTTCTACCTTTATTGCTGATGCTTTAAAAATGAACGAGATGCATTGTTTTTCATGTAGAGGATTTGTGGATGCTGTTCGGGGGTTGGGAAATATATTTACGAGGGGGAGTAATGCTTTTGGAGTGGGTACTCAAGGAGACATTATCAAACTAATGCCAAGCTGGTATATGTTTGTAAAATTCGACCGTGCGATCGAAACGCTCGAAAAATAGGTGATTTTTCCGAATTTTTTACAACAGATTATAACATATCTTGAAAAATGTTTCTGGCATTTATTAATAACTAGCAAGACTGATACCATGAAACAATTTTTTTTTCGTACCCTAACGAGTGTATTAATAACATCCAAAAACATTTTTTAGAATATGTTGTAAGGGTTTCTTGTAAAATATTCATAAAAATCACCTATTTATTTTTCGAGCGTTTTGACCGAAGGGTCCTTTCAAGAGTATGATATTTTAAAATTCACATTGTTAAGCAGAATGCTTGTTCTCAGACAAGAAAAAATTCTCTGTCTAAATTATTCATCCCTAAATGAAGTTATACTTCACAAAAGTAGGTAGGTACATGTTTCGCTTTTAAATTTTCAAAATTCCATAACTCTTCACAAAGAACTAGAATCATTAAAAATGGCAGTTTCGATGGTTTTAATAAACCTCCATTAGAAACTACTCGATGAACGCTTTTCGTAATTTATAAATTTAAAATCACATTTCATTTCTCGAATAAACCAGTACTGGTTAAATCTGTTCCCAAAATCTCGCTTCACGCGACGAAATGGACGGATAACGTGGCATTAAAGGAAAATTGGTTTCACTTTCAACCCCTCGATAGTAAACCCTCCAAGAATCACCCTTGAAATTCGCTTGAATTCGCCACTGTTACACGACCACTTTTTGTCCCCCTTATGTCATCCATAAAATTTGCTTTTGTAATTCTTACTCGCAACACTCGCTGAATTCGAAGGGTTCGAGCAGCCACCCTTCTTAAGGGCAAATCCACGTGTCACCTTTAACATTCTCTTACTCGATACGTTAGCGACGATCCTGATACATTCTGCTATCCATGACAAGGGTCTACGTCCCTTGACAGTCGTGCTACCCCCTCGCATAATCCCCAAATTTGTTTCCTCACCCTGGCGTGACGATAGTACTCCAATTAAAGGAAAAGTCATTCAAACGAAATATTACAGAATAAGAAATACCAAAGAAAATTCAAAACTCCGGATCTTCTTAATGAATTAACAATCCTGGCAATTTCAAAATATTCTAATTTTGTCGGAGAAAGACCGTAAGTTTGCCATTATTCAAAATTAGGGAGCTTCAGTTTCTTCACTAATTAAATAGTATTTCATCAATCTAGTAATAATAATTAAGTATTTATACCTAGTTAGGCGCCCGAAAGAAGGCGAATGTTTGTGATTTTTTTTTGAAAAAGCGGAATCATATATTTTTACAGACGTTTTTTTGCACTTAAAATATTTAAAGGAAATTTCAAGACATCCGAGAAGCCTTTTTAAAAATTTGCTTTTGCAGTGAGCACTGGCATTCGGAACCAGATTATCTAAAATCAAAAAACACAAAAGATTTCGTTAGTATATTAATGTATCCTCTGAGTAACGGAGGGAATTTCCGAAATATTAATTTGAAACAAAATAGCTATTTAAAATTGAAGTCCTGATTTTCTCAGGGTTGCTACTTTATTATAAAAGTAAATATTTCCCTACGAAAAAATTAGCAAATGTTCTTTAAATGTTGCTCTTTTAAGTGCAAAAACTTCCATAAAAATATATGCTTCCACTTTTTAAAAAAAAATTCACAAACATTCGCCTTTTTTCGGTCCAGGTATAACCCCTTAATACTTTCTTGCCTAGCTCTTGCACAGTCTACTGCATTTATTAAACGAACGCCAATCCTCATCAACTATCAAACCATCACTGAAAACTCCACTTCAACCCTTACCCAGAATCCCAACCCCGAACACCAGTGTTTCCCCAAGTACATTCTCCAAAAGCACCACGGGTTCAAAGCCACTGAACAATTTCGAAAGACAATTCCCCGACCCCCATTCTACACCCTCCTCCCCCAAACTCAATTATCTCCCATACCTGTAGATCGCATTGAACAGCTACGAACTCTCTCCTCATGCATAGCAGACATCATCGCAAGTACTCTTAACAAGCGAATTTCAATTCACCGAGCTCAATATGAACCGTACGTTAAGTACTTGGCGAGCGGTCGTCCACAGTCGAAGCTCGCGACAGGGGCGCATGGGGGAGGAGAAGTTTGGGGGATCAAGTTCACCAGAGAGCCTAGAACTCCGCGAAGGGGATTTCTCCTACTATCGAGCTGGTGAATTGTGTAATAGGGCCATTGGCACCGGTCCAAAGTCTACAGTCTCGCGGCCGTGCCAGAGCTCCAGAATCCGACGGCAGTGCGGGTGGGATCGCCGACGTAGAACTCTAGATCGAGATGAACGTGTCGGAAATTGGGTCATACGCGAGCACCCGTTGCAGCTGAACAATTAATGCGGCAGCGCTCAAATAGTTGTTGCAAATGTTGTGCAACGGTCGCTCGAGGCTCGGAGCACACGGGATTCATTACGGTGGTGGCATCGCGCTCCGTTCCCGATGGTTCGTTAACGGTGGGGACGATTATTAACCGAGGGAGGCGGCGAGCGCGCTTTTAGCATTTTCAAAGCGGATCGATGCGAATATTTTTGCTTGATTAATAGAGGCGCTGTTTCACCGAATCGTTAAAGAGACGACGAAAGTCATACATTTTAATGAGTGCACTGCCCGTCCGCGGCGTGGCCTTAAAGGAGTCGAGTTGCTTCGAATTCAAAATACAGGCACGAGTGGTTTTTCTAGGCTACGAAAGTGCGGCGCGGATTCTCAGCGCTTGTTAATTATTTATGTATCCCGCTGTTTGCGGTATTCGTTGCCTTCTCTTTGATTCCACTTGAAATGAATTCTTCAAGGAGCACCTGATCCACCGGGAACAGTGCAATATGGTTGTAGATATAAACTGGCTTGAATGCGTCTGCTATCGGTCGCTATTTTTTTAAGTGTAGTTAGTGGTGAATAATTTTCTACGTTTAATGCAGGGTGCTTCGGTAATTCTGCTGCGATGTATTTCACGAGATTAACGATATTGGAATTATTGTCTTGTCAAACCTCGTGGAATGAAGAGACATTTATAGGGGAAGAAGATTGAAGGGGTAAACTGGGGATCTTAAGTGAAATTGTTAAGAAAGTTAGACACTTGTCGATAGTTCTCATCCACTTGGATAAATTTTACTCGGAAGAATTCTTAAAATAGTCTGCCTGTGAGAAGTTACTGGGAGATGTACTCTCAGGCATATTAGTTCCGAGCGTGTCTGGCTATACACGCTCCTATTTCACTTGCTTCCTCTCTGCTCTTTACTTTGCGCTCCGAGTTGGGCATTATTTGAATAAATTTTTATATTATTCGATTAAGCCTCTATTGCCATACGTATTATATGTGATACATTCCATTTTTTGCCGTTTGCATTCGCAATTCGCTGTTTTCAACAGTTTAATTAGTACATGCTTAGCATAGTTTTATTCACTGGAGAAAGCTGGAACTGCCTAAAACCTGTATTCATTGGTTTTATGCATTTTAACTACTGAAAAAACAAATAAAGAAATAGAAATAATTTTCTTTTATAAATGTATATAAATTCAGGTCATTTTTAACGATGAACAGAAACGGGATATTTTGCCTTCAACGGGATCTAGGTGCGGACACTAAAGGGTTAAAATCAAGTTATTTGGGAATAACGAATTATTCTTAATTTGAATAAATTTATTCGGAAATGCCCAACTCTGATTGTGCTCACAACTCTGTTGTTGCTTAAGTTTAAGTTTTAGTTTTAATCTATGTATGTGTAATCCTTCTTTTTTTAAGTTCCTGTCTTTGTAAACTAAAGGGCGCGAGGCCCGTGAATTATAATAATAATAACAACAACAACAACAACAACAATAATAATAATAATAATAACAACAATAATAATAACAACAATAATAATAATAACAATAATAATAATAATAATAATAATAATAATAATAATAATAATAATACAATTCCATTTGTTTTCGAAGCAGAGCAATGTTTCCTCTCAACTATCCAGATAAGTTTCAAGAATGATAAACCCTCAGTACACCTCAGTCTATTATCTACTATCTCCTGCCTAACCCATGCGAGCTACGCCACTTTGATTATTTAATTTCCCCTTTCTCAGAACTGAAAGGCAAACGAGTACACACGGCCACACATAATAAGGCCCGTGGAACAAGTCCGCACCTAATTTCCAAGAATTTCTCGTACTTGTTACTTTACTCTCTTTACAGCTGCTGCTATCGACCGTCACAGAAACGTGGCCAATATTAGCTTCATTCATAAGAATCCCAGCCAAGGTGTTCTCATTCTCACCGTCGTTTGCCCCTCGTCTGTTTCAGACGCGTACTTCACGGCTGAAGGGACGGGGCGGTTAGAAAATGTGCATAGAATACCCCCGTAGACCCACCCCCTCTCCCCAGAAGAAATATCCCTAATAATTTCCTCGGATGGGAATTTGTCCTCGCGGAGCCAGAAGGAAACCAATATGCAAAGTGAATGGGAATAATGGAAAAGTTTCTGAAAGAGAGAGAAATTGCCTGTAGACTTCGCCACCCCTTTCATGTTCCTCAGTGCTTCGAGACGCGAAGATATGCGAAATTCTCGCGCTGGGTGAGGATCGATAAGCCTGGTCAAAACCGAGATTCGCATTCACTGTTCTCCATTCCTTCCTCCCGTTCGAGGAATCAGAGAAGCTCGTGGGAACTGGACGAACGATAATCGAGTGGAACAGCTTGTTTACTCATAACAGATGAACATGTAGGTTTCAACATGGTGCTCTGTTCGTTAGACAGAAAACTTATCATTAAAAGCAGTATTAAATAACCTTGAACGACCTTAGACGACACACATATTGCAGATCACTGAACCCTTCTCCTTATAAAATACACGCCTCTGCGAATAAAAGCGTGTGGTTCTGTTTAAAAAACATCGAGTTGACCTTGAAACCTTGGGAGAATAAAGTACTTCTTTGATATCTAAAATTTTTTGGAAAAATGGAACTCATTTCAACGATAAATTCAGCACTTAACGGTCATAGAAATTCATACAGAAGCGTTACCTCGTTCTGCTTTCAAATATTAGGGAGATTTGTGTTGCAGAAATTGGAGCTAATTCCGACTCGAATGTATGCAATAAATAACGCTGGGTGTTTCATGCAGGAACGCGCTGACTACTCCCTAAGCACCACTTCACAGCATTCCATCTATCATCTGATAACGGTGTAGTGTGTTGGGAACACTGATTTCGGGCGTCTTCTGTGTAGAAGATGCGGGAAGCAGAAACTTTTGATGCTTGAGAAGCTTGGAGGATACTCGGACGAGTGTTGATTTCCAAGAATAAACAGAATCGCAGAGGTGATCGCGAGTGTCTGCCATTTATTTGCGTCGAAGCGGCAGGGAAAGCATGACGGGGCTACACGGAATCATCTTGGAATGCCCCCCCTCTCTGTGACTGGTGGTCGTTTCGTCGCTACGATGATAAATGATCGCGCCACGAAATTGGAAACGCGATCCCACTTGCCAGACTCGAGATTATTTCCAGCGATTATTTATTGTTATTACCGCGGCTCCGTTTAACGGCTGCCAAGCGTGGTCAGGACCGTGAAATTCAGGATGGAAGGAACGACCTTAACCTTGAACCCCTGGAACCTCCGGATTTTTCCTTGCTATGGTTGGAAACTGGGGTAAATGATTGACACCGAAGATTTCTTAATTGGGAGGAAAGTTTAATTGATCGGTAATATATGATTCTCGATGGTAGTTTTTGGCGAGGGTTGAATGAGGGTAAAAGGTAGGATCGAAGGGAGGAAAAGGAAGTTGATTGACTTCAAGTAACTTGAAACTATTTTACCAATGTGAACCAATTATTCACTTGACTTCAACTATCCTTTAAGTTTCATTCAAGTTTTAAACGAGGTAGAGAGTCTTTCAACTTTACTTGCCTTGAAATATAACTTCAGTAATGTAAACACGTACGTACAAGTGTGAACTTGAACTCACTTGAAGTAAGTTGACGGGTTATTGGGTTTGAAAACGTCAGATAGAAATGTTTCTTAGACCAATATGTGTGCTGTGGAACTATATTTATGGCTGGCAAATGAAAATTTCCAACCCCTGGATTAAACAGGAAGTATGCACTAAAGGGTTAAGTGGTATTGAGAATACTTATGCTTTAAATCACGAGTAGGAATTAATACAGTGATAATGCACATATTGGTAATAATGTTGAGGTAGGGATTATAATGTTTGATAGCAGTACTCTAGCGTATTAATTACTGCCCGATGGCATAGCTTTTCCCTGATCCCTGCTGGTACGATTCCTATGACCACACGCCTAATTCCCAATAGCAACGGTCTCCAATTACCAACCACTCTATCCGAAAAGTTTGCTCAAATATAGAGACGCGAGTGCACGGGGCACAAAGGCAATCGCACGGAATTCGCTCAGTACTGCTAATTAATGTGACGGGACCATGCTAATGCGTCTCCGGGATACTCTGTGTAATAGTGCTGTATCTATAATGCAATCCCAGTAATATACAAGCGATCAAATTATGACTGTGTCCTAAGTGCAGAGCCTGATAATGCGAGCAAACACTGACGGCGTTACGTGACAGTGTCTCGATCAAGGTGGACGTGTTCGGTGATAATAATACCATTTTACCATGGACATGGTAAAAGTAAATAAATGATGTTTTTTTAAGGGGTAACAGAACAGGTGGAGATTTTTTAAGAAGGAATATAAGAGCAACTTCTGATTGGTAGAAATGATCTTTCGTTTGATATTCATTTACTGGTTATATTCAATAAGAATTTTGAGAGAGCTTCAAGGATCTAGTTCCCCAAAGTTATCTAGCAGTCACTTGTTTGCATTGAGTCAGAATTCAAACTTAATTAGGATCCCAGTCGACGAGGTAGTTTATGCTCAGTGAATAATTATCTACTTCAAAAAGATCGTGAGCAATATTCTACATTCAATTGAGCATGCCGCAGCAATTTCATAGTAGATGGAGTAACCAATTACTCGCAATGAATGACCCTGCAGTGATCTCAAAGTCAGTCGACGGACCATTGAACTGGTGATCACTGAGCAACCCCACAATGTCTCATCGAGGAATCCGCCAATCGCAGAGAATCCCCTTAACCTTACCTTCGACACGTACTTTCTCCAAAGTATCTTCGAAACTCTGTGATCAAACTTGCACTTGAATCATCCCAGGATGATCTCAACCAGAGTTGGGAATTAACTGAATAAAAAATTACTTAAATAACGGATCAAATAAAAGCTACTTTAACTTTAGATTATTTGACGAATATAGTAAAAATTAAAGTAAAAGTAAAAGTAAAAGTTAAAGTTAAAGTTAAAGTAAAAGTAAAAGTAAAAGTTAAAGTTAATGTTACGGCTGAAAAATTTATTCGAAGTTAATTTTAAAGTTGAGGTTGATGTTGAGGTTAAAGTTCAGTTTCAAGTTAAGGCTGAAAAATTTATTCAACGCTGAAGTTGACGCGATCGACGAATAAAAAATTCGTCCAATAATTTTTTTGACTTGCATTCGTTATTCGAAATTTTGTTTAAATAAAACGTTTGTCCATCTCTGATCTCACCATGCTTTGACGAATTACACTTCACACGCTGTAGTGCCAGAAAACTCACTGAAAACACCACCCACCATCAACCCCATTTCTCCAAACTCCACATCCTAGCCCCAGCTATTAAACCTCCACATCCCCTGCAAATGGTCGTAGACATCCCCCAAGGGAAAGTATCATTGTCACTTTATTTCCAGCGTTTCCAGAAGTAGCCTGGAATTCGCTATTATCGCGCTGAGAACTGTCCGTTGCGAAACAAGGGCTTTCCCTCGCAGGCCACTGCGAAGGAAATTCCCCCGTTCAATGGGGGATCGAAGGAGAGAGAACCGATGGAATAGAACGTATTCTGCAATGGCGCGATGCTTCCGTCGCATAGAAATAGTCCCACGATGAGGTCGCTTTCTTTCACCCCTGAATGGCGGCTGCAGTCTGGAGCACGGCCAAGTAACTTTTCTACTTCGCTTTCATCGTGATTCCTGGCCACCGCTATCAGGAACAGTATCCGCGTACTTTTGCGAAGCCAGACGTTTCGTTACTGGCAACTAGAAATTTCGCGATACTTCGTGGTCTGCCCAGTTCCATTCAGAAACAAATCCTCTTTTTCGTCGAAGCGGAAACTCGAGAATATTTATTTGCTGCTTCGAAGCGAAGGTTAGATGGTCACTTATAATGACAAGTTCTTGGTCTAATTAAAATAATATCTGATTTTTGCAATGGGTGTTTGTGGGGGAAATGGTTTTTAAGGTAGACTTTAGAGGGCAGAGAGAAATTTTGTCGAAGATGTTTCTGTATAAGATCGTCGAGACTAGGGCTGGGACTATTCGAATAATTTAATATGCGAATATTTTACAAGTATTCGAATGCTACGAATAAACTTCGAATATTTGAGTATTCGAATGTTATTATTCGAATACTTAAATATTCGAATGGTATTCGAATACTTGGATATTCGGATAGTATTCGAATACTTGGATATTCGAATACTTGGATATTCGAATAGTATTCGAATACTTGGATATTCGAATAGTATTCGAATCCTTAAATATTTGAATAGTATTCGAATACTTGGATATTCGAATACTTAAATATTCGAACAGCATTCGAATACTTAAATATTCGAATAGTATTCGAATACTTGGATATTCGAATACTTAAATATTCGAGTAGCATTCGAATACTTAAATATTCGAATAGCATTCGAATACTTAAATATTCGAATAGCATTCGAATACTTAAATATTCGAATAGTATTCGAATACTTGGATATTCGATTTATATTCGACAAATAATTGAGCAACTGAAGTATTCGAATACTCGAATACCGAAAAATTCGACAAATAGTACCAACCCGAATCGAGACGCAACGACATTGCTTTTTCGCGAAATTTTCACATTCCCATTGAAATATCCCTCTAGAGAGATGAATGCATGACCGATCAATTCATCGTTTGGAAGAACGATTCATTCTTTTTCGTGCTTTCACGTGCTTCCAGCTCTCGTCCTCAATTGCCCTCTCGTCTTATTAAGCAACCTGAAAGAACCTCTTTCGTCCTTTCTGCCTCCACAGACGAGGTAAGTGGCCTTTGCCAATTTCCTTTAAACAGAAGCAAAAGGAGGATCTTGCATCCCATCGCGATGAAAAATTCATCCCTCTCGGAGAGCGAGCCAAAGACGAGCTAGATTTTGGTCCTAACAGGGTTAAGGAACAGTGCACCTTCTTCAGCTCCTATGGGAGGCCTTTGTGATTCGAAGAAATTCTGGCCTCTTTGGGAGCGCACGTGAGTCGATCGATGGAAATGAGTCAGCCACGCTCTTTCCTACATAGGTAAATAGGTTAGCAGCATTGAGCGTGCGCCTTTAAGGCTGCTTTGCTCTTCCTTACGAGCCGCTTAGCGAATCGATAGCAGGAGAAAGCAAAATGTCCTCCAACGAAAATGGTGAATCTATGCACGTGCAGCGTGACCATCCCTTCTCTGCACCACCCTCTGCGAGGACTTTCAACTTTCTTTGTCGATGCACTCGTTATAGATTCCCTGATCTATAGGGAAGCTTCTAAGGCACTCCAGGGAGAAGATAAACTTCCATCCTGCTGCCGCTTTAAATCCATTTCAGGGATATTTGTTGATGAAGATGAGGATTCTCGAGTTTAGGGGTGCGGGTAGTTGTTGGGGCATTGACAAGCAGGTTGCTGTTATTCGAGGCAGAGATGTTGATGAAGATAACAATGACTGGGCATGGAGACATCTTGTTACAACTCTGTTGACGAAGACAACAAGGGTGGAATATAAAACTCTGTGGATTAAGACAGTAATGTTAGAGTGCAGAGATTTGCTGTTGCAGCTGCAATGTTAGATGAAGAAATTGTGAAGTTGAGAGGGTTTTAGCAAAGACAGTGACGTTGGTCGACACCATTTCCTGTTGTCCGATTGCAATAATCTTTTTCAGGAACTATTTTTTATGAAAGGAAACCATATTAGGGGGTGAGAGCAAAATAAATCGCGGGTTGAAAATAAGGGCCACCCTAGTATACAGTTCTGTTGATGAAGATAACAAGACCTAGAACTTTATCGACGAAAGACTTATGCTGTGATACAAAGGTCTATTAATGAAGATGTCAGAGTACAGAAGCCCGTTGACAAAGGCAGGGATGTTGGAGCACGGAGATTTGGAAAAGTAAGTCAACAACTGAGTCTGTGACAACATCGAGCTTCTTCAGAGAGAGTATCAATGCAAACATAAAAATACAGGGATGCTATTGAACTAAAAGGGGATAAAAATATTTGCAACCATAAATGTTTCTTCATAAATTTCCAAAGATTAATCAAGGCCTGCAACAAGCACCCCAACACCCTTCCACTATTCACCAACCTCCAATTGCCTCGTTAGCTGATTAATAGCAAGTAATTTGCTGCACAGAATCACCCATCGTATTAAGTTCGTCACGTGGTGCCTGCTGTTTACGAAACTCGAGACTGGCGAGGCACGAGTCGACGACGGCGCGAATTGTCCTCCGATGGGTTAATTAGGACGACTGAAGGGAGCCAAAGGCGTGACCTTAGGGCCTGCCAGCTTATAATTAGAAATCCTTCGCGGGGGCGCAAGTCGCGAACCGTTCGACTCTATTCCAAAGCGAGTGCAGTCGAAGTGTGGCCGAATTTCGCCGACTGGCTCTACGTATTACGTAACTTCGTGTCTATTATTAGACCTTCGACGTTTAATTAAAGGTGGAAGGCTTGCATTCTTGCCACGGTAATGAATTTAACCGCCGAAAATCGATCGCGAGTACCAGGCACCTTAACGAGTTACGAAACTCCTCCTTAAGTGGGTATTTAAGTTTCGTAACGTTGCATCCACCAGGAAAATCAACGTAACCTCGGTTGGGAACGATCACACCGACTGCAACGTCTTCATTCGTTGTGTGCTCGCGTTGCTTCCGGAAAAGTGTTTTTCCTGAAAGCTTCTAATTTGATGACACAGGTATATGAGGCTGTTAGAATTTTTTGATGCTTGGGAAATATCGTATAAGCGTACTAACGACTAAAATAAATTCTGGGAATTCCAGTTCCCAGTAGAATAATACGAAGAAAGGAAATTATATATTTTAATACCACTTTCCACCCCATCAGCATAACTTTTAAGCTTCCTTTGACATTCGCGAGTGGATGGTTTGAGGATTCTCGTTGATTACTCATAAAGCTACTGAATCGAATCTGTCTTTCTTTCAATTAAGTAGACTGCCATCGCACAGCCACCCTATACCGGCAACTGTTGCCTGGTCGATTCGCCGAAACGATTAATTAGGAATAAATCGATAAGCGTCAGGATTGCTCATTACAATGAACCTGATGATAGTGTTTCTCGATCAACAGCAATCTCAAAGAGCCAAATGGAGCGAGGTTCGTTCGAAGCCTTCATTCATTATTCCTTTTCGATTCCACTTACCACCCCCGTCCTTCTCGAATTAGTCATCAGAGAACTGGAATCTATTTCTGAATCCAGTAAGAACCAAGGAGTACAATTGAAATTGGAACTCGTGAATTCTGTTTCAATGGCTGGGGTTGGTAAAGATACAGTGAAATTAAAGTGGCTTTGGAGTATCGGGATACACTTTGTGGATTTGATGATATCAGAGAGAGAGAGAGCGAATGATACTTCAAGTCTTCATTTAATAATTAATTTAGTTGGCTGCGTCGTACCTTGGCGATTAATTACGTTATTTAGATGAAGAGAGATTGGTATTAGGGCTGGGACTATTTGAATAATATAATATTCGAATTTTTTACAAGTATTTGAATGCTACGAATAAACTTCGAATATTTGAGTATTTGAATGTTATTATTCGAATACTATTCGAAAACTGATATATTCGAATACATCAGTATTCGAATACTTAAATATTCGAATAGTATTCGAATACTTGTATATTCGAATAGTATTCGAATACTTGTATATTCTAATTATATTCGCCAAATAATTGAGCAACTGATGTATTCAAATATTCGAATACTGAAAAATTCGACAAATTTAAAAATTAAATAATACAAGTAATCGATCCTTTTAACCAACGAAAGTTCGTAAAGCAGTAATACTTTTTTGGAATTAGTACCCACTTGAATAGAAATTCGAAGGTTCCGCGCCGTCAGTCATGCTCGTCAATAACTTTCAACAAGTCGCCACATCGGGAGTGAGCGCGAAGGGATGCATCAATCTTCGGTGGAGCACGATTTCGGCGTTGCCGGCTGAAGTCGCGGCTGCCAGTGGTGAGCAATATTAATGCGAATCATCGGATCATCATTATCGAGTGATTCGCGCGCGTGCACGATCTCTCTGGTCGCGTTAGTGCGCCCCGTAGCTAGCTAATGCCTAATTGTCTCGTCAAAGCACCAATCACCCGCGGGCATCGCCACAGTTGCCTCGCAGTACGCGAGCGTTGCGAAACGAACGATCGGGTGGGGGATGAGATTGTGGGTGGTTCATCGATCGATCGAAAATGTTGTGGCTCTTCACCTTTCGCGGGCTTTCACCTTCCGAGACCTGGATTCTCCCCCTCTTCGCGGAATGCTGCTAATAGCGAAGGGCTATGGCTCCTTGGAGGAAGGGAAATGGATCGTTGGATAGTCGATGAAGACATAGTGGGGGCCAAAGGAGAGTTTGAGCTGTGAACGGTGATGGATGTCAGGTATATATTAAAATTCATGGCCCATGGATTTCGAGGTTGTAAAATAGATCAATGCTTTCAATGTAATAATGTTGTTATGCAGATATTTAATAGTGTGAGTGGTAAACATTCTTTTGAACAGCACTGTAGGTGGTGGTTTACAAACAGGATTTTTGAATTTTCGTTACAGGCTCAGATAACAAGTTGGAAAAGCGGCATTCATTATTTGCAATTTTTTTCAAAACGCCAAAACACTTTACCTAATAAACTAATCCTTCCCAATACTTTTGTTCGGCATGGTAACGAGTATAGGGTATTTTGGTTGGAATATCATTAGTAAAATTAAAGTATTAAAATTTAATATTAAGACCTCCCCTTTTTTTAGACGAGTGGAATTTGGAATAAAATTGTCTGCGTGCAACAATTGTCAGGAGCAGAGTAGTGATTTTTTAAAAATATCTCTGCAGGAATTAATAGAAATTATCAGATACCTTTTATATCTTGATACACGTACACTGATATTCCAGTGTACTATCAAATTTACTGAAAGCAAGCGCAATACACTTTAGCTGGACACGATGCACATTCGAAGTCCAGTCGAAACTACTCAGTTTGCATCGAGATATCGAAACAGAACGATCTGTCGTTCAGCGACTGGATCCTTCCATCCACTTTGAAGCCGTTCAATACCCTCATGAATCCTCATCACCTTCATGAGAAAGGCAATGACCTTCCATTTTTCTAATTTGAAAGTAGAAACACATTTCTACTACCTACAGGTACAATGCCGATGGTTCTTTCGAAACTCAAAAAAATTGAAATTACTATAAACTACGTTCTTCTAAATCCTCCCTCAATCGATTTAACTCCGCCACCAGGTTACGAAAAATTAAGAAGCCAGAGTAGGCAATACTCCTACGTGCAGAGTTTCTGAATTCACAGAATGATTCGAATATAACAAGCAGAGAAACGACCGCCAGCTTCCGCATTCTAAATCTGCCATTTATATGTCACGGTTTATCTTCGCCCATTGTCTCATGGCTTATTCACGTCCCCATCGTTATTGCGTGGGCGGCGAGGCGAGGCTGGGCGTCAGGGATTCACGGAAATCCGTTCGCGCGAGATACGCGACAACGAACTGTCTAACGAGGAGCACAATGGACGTTCCCCATAAATTTTTCCCACCGCGTCTCGTGGATTCTGACGCGAGCGAGTGACCCGGGAGCACAGAGGGGTGTTTTACTGACGCAAGGAGCACGGATTCTCAGGATTCGCGGGGGAGCTTCAATAATTTATGGGGGCCTGTAGCTTGCTGAGGCAGCTTACAGGCGTCGATCATCAGGCCAGGAAACTCTCGAGAGATGATTGATTATTTTTGGATCAGTAGTATAGATAATGGTGATTTATATTTGAGATGGTGACCCAGTGTGTTAAAGGTTTCTTGGTACGATTTAGTTGTATTTATTCTTTAAATAGCGATTTAATATTTTTTGGAGAAGTTGCGAGGTCACTTTCAATTTGATTATTCATTTCTTTTGAACCATTCTTGAAATTTTTTAGATTTTTTAGAATTTTTTAGATTTTAGATTCTTAATTTAACACATTTTGGACTTCTAGTGCCTAGCGTGGTTTACAGATAGATTCCAAAGGAAGAAATAATTTAACAAGAAGGAATCAGAGTGGAATAGTGATACCAATGTGTTGACCAAAGTCTATTAAGAACAATAACATGAAACTAGCAATATTTCTTTTAAGGGGGAATCCTATTTTATGGGCAAAAAACATAGAGAAATTTAGGATTCTATTTAAGAAACTAGCATTTCGATTCATCTCGAGTCGTCTGCTTGTGTGCACGATATTTACCTTCCAGGTAATCTGAAAGAGAAAAACGAAATGGCTTTTTACTTTGTACATATGTATACTCGAGCTCATTTTAGAAGGAACTTATTTCGCGCATGTTGAATGAGCTCATTGGTTCCAAGGGAGCATTTGTTTGATGTATAGCCAATAGTAGCTTGTTTCGGCGCCAACATGCGCAGAACCGATCTAAACTCGTCGGTCGGCAAGTTCCTTCTAAAATGAGCTCGAGTATAGCTTGAATTTGATGAACCAGAATACCGCTAAGCTCTATACTTATTTTGTTACATAAGAAAATTGGCGCAAAATTCGATTGCAAAAATTAAAGGTTCAGACATTTCAGTTTGAAAACTCTCCACACCGCTGAATAATTTATTTTGTTTTTTGCTGGTTCATCAATTTCAAGCTACATATATATTATGGTTCAAAATTAATTAAAAAAAAAACTGTAGCTTACTCAAAGATGCATCAAAACATGGTCCAAATTTCAGATGAATCGAAACGCTGGTTTCTTAAAAAAAATCCCAAATTTTGATATGGTTTTAGTCCAAAGAACAGGGTTCCCGCCTTAATTGTCACAGCATTTGCTCGCAGTGGTCTGCAGATATTTTCAATTTATCTATAAATTTTCTATAAACGACAGAGATATTGTGTGGATGTCGGAGAATATTTGAACGCGATGGAACAGTTGCAGCATCTTTTTAACTACCGTTCTGTAAAAATCGATGAAATCTCGAAAGGAAGCGCGATGGTTTGCACAAAGGTTACCGCGAATGAGGGGGTTGAGAAAGGGTTGGAAGTGTACCAGACAAGAGCTCGCGATGTATCGATTAACATCCAGACGAACTTGACACAGCACTGTGCATTGGCACGTCGAGGAGGAATATTGGCGAATGGAGTATCGAAAAAAAGTGTGGTAACGGTCAACACGTTTTCGATCTCCTCACGAATGTGAGTGAGAGTTTCAACTCTCCTCCACTTCTCCCTTTGAACTTTTTAACTGAAATTGTTGCGGATAACACACTTCCATCGAAACATTAAGGGCCAGGAGCGTTATACAATTTTGGTGCTTAAAGCTTTTGGCGTTGTAATTGAGATCAGTTTAAGTTCAATTTGTGTTTCACGTTAATTGTTTAATTATATAACGGTTTCGCTTATTAACAGAGTTTACGCTGCAGCCTCGCTTTTCACTTTAATTTCCAGTAAATTACTAATAATTACTTAATAATAATAGTGCTTAAAAAATAGAAGGCATGAAGTAATTGAACTTTAGAATTCTCGCAGCATAGAACGAGCAAGCGTTTATTTTAATCAGAAGCCGATGTCTCTTTCAAAGACGCTTGATGTGGGTTCTTTCGACTCCCTTCTTCGAGTCTCGAGTAGAATAATCTCCAGCCGCCCCTTTGATAGAGGGGAACTGCGGAACGTAGCCAGCCCGTTCCATTTCCAACGCAGACAATTCAAATCGATCGTACTTATTGTCACCGTTATCGTGGCCATTAATCAAGGATGCCTACACGAATCTTGTTGCACTCATTGTCTCCCCTGCCACCGTGAAAGTGGCATCGTTATCTCCAGGTGGGCAAGGGACATGATTAACGCGCTCGAAACGTTCGATCGGCGTGAATTTTGCGCAGGAGCCCTGTGGTTTCAGGCTTCATGGTGGAAGTACAAAGTTGAGGGTTTACGTGAATAATTTTCAGTACTTTTATCCATTATTCTTTTGTGCAATAAGTGTTTTATGTCTGCCCTTCGTGATAGTAAAAATTGAATTGCAAAATTCCACTGTTTCACAGTGACTTGTATGGGAAACTTTTTGTGTTAAAATAGTGTAAAATAATTTTGTAATTGGAGGACATTTTTGGAGATGCTTCACTGTATCGTTGTGTTTTGTAAAAGCCCAGTTTGAAATATGATTGAGTTCTACTACTTGATTCATACTCCTTCCGGCATCTGTCGTTGAGTTGTACTACTTGAACCCTAACTCGGAATTATTGAGCTATACTATTTAAGCTCTGGTTTATCATATGCACATCTGTTGTTGAGTTACACTACTTCTGCCACGATTATTCAAGTACCTATGCACATGTTGTTGCTTATACTACTTGAGCTCTGATTAAACATACATTTATCGTTGAGGTATACTACTTCAACCTAGTTACACATCAATTTGCATTCTACATAATATATTCAAGACTTTCTCGAACAAATTATCAACATCTATCACCACTATTTTCCCATAAAAACGAAATAAAAACCAAATGCTTGCAAACACTTTCTACCACAATTTTCAAAATCATATATAATTATACTGTATTCCCAAGAAATCTTGCCACTCAAAAACCACTCGTTACACCTTCCGCTACTGAGACACTAAAGTAGTATCTCATTAAGAAATCAAAAAGCAGCGTCACAAACATTGACAATTAGAAACCCCACTTTGAATTAAACCGTCTGTTCCGTAACAGAGTTATACTACTTCCTGGAACATTCCCTCCCGGGCAGACCGTTCCGAACACTTTTCCCAGCCCATCCCAACGAGAGTTACATCGGTGCGCTGGATGATCCAGCAGACGAGTTGCAACGCTCCGGTGAACTTTTCCTCTCTGGCAACGCGTTTGCAACTTTTTTTCTACCTCTCACTGACCAAGCACTGCGAGTTGAACGTGTTCTCCGCACCCCTCCCTAACCCTGTTATCGAGTTCCATCACCTACAGTAATGTTCCTTTCAATGGGAACTAGGTTCCTCGAGGACCTTCGCGGGCCACCGATTCCACCGAGATTTATGATTCGCACATTTCGTCTCGTTTTTCAACGAGCCCCGAAGCTTCGCGAGACTTACTTCGGCTAATAAGCCACTTGGGAAACTCTCCATGGCCGAGAGACAGTGGCTTGGACGCGGTGGCCGTTTACATATCGAAGTATGTTTCAGCTGATGGTTCTTCTGCTGGCTGACCATCATGGAGGCGCTTTCGGTGTTCATACTACTGGAAACTGGGATTTGAAAGGGAGCCCTGATATTTGGAAGTATCGCACCATGTAATGGGAGCTTTTGGTAGTAACGATGTGTTTGGAAAATATTTTTCAGGTTGTTCAAACAGGAGGCTGGTTTTATATTGACTTCTACTTCTAGAATTGCGTCTGCTTCCTTGGCAGAACGCTTGAAATTTTATTTTTTGCTGTGTTAGGTGTTCTGGGAAGTATAATTTGGGAAGAAGAGCTACTCCTTAACAATGCAAAAATTTTCAGCGAATGAAAATTAAAAATATAGGTGTCTGATCTGTAGTGATGTAGAGTTTTATGAGTTGGATTATATTATTTTACCCGAGGCAACAGTTTAGACCGCCTGACTTCTTTATCGGAGAATTATGTCACTGAATGAGGATTCTACCTGCTAACTAAACGTTTGCAGCTAGAATCCTAACTGAAACTTGGAAGACTTTGAAAGCATTAACTTTATTGAAATTCACAGATCAAGCGTAACATTTAGCTGAACGAAGTTTTTGTTATGCATAATGCATTCACAGAACTTTTCCAATCCATTAAAGTGGAATACATTACACTTTGGAACTCGTCTACTTTATTATTAAGTAGTATCACTAGCAAGTCACTTGAAAACCACTTCGTCCTACTCCTCTCACCACTACAATTCTTTTTGGTTAATTATATATTCAAAAAGATCCTTGCTAGTCAAGGAACATAATCAATACAAACAAGCTTTAAAATTTCTTTATTTCATAAAGAATTATAATACTTCCTCGACATAGTCTGCTTAAATATGGAGCTACACTACTTGTCACCAACACTAAACTGACTAAACACTTAGAAAACTTTTGTTTTCCAAAAGCACAGACACCTTTACCTTCCAAAATTTTCTATATTTTCCCCAATACTTTCCAATATCAATCCTCCCTACCCCCTCTATTTATCAAGAAAGAAAACAGAAGTAATTTGCAGAAACCACTTTCCGAAGTCTACTTCTAATATAACGAAGTAAGCGAAGTTGCCTTTATGAAGCTTGTCGTCGAGGACGCGATCAGATTCTCTCGTTGCTCGTGAACGAGGACCTTGGAATGGTCAGAGACATGGATGCAGACGACGCCAGCTCGTCTACTAGGGATCTGTTCCAAGTTCGGGTCAAGGAGAATCTGGAAACCGCACAAGGTCGGCCGTCATAGCGTCGACAACAACGCTGTCTGCCGTCATTTATCAGTGTCTAGGAAATTCCAACGTTCATGATAATTGTGTCGCGCGGAATTATTTCTCCACGAGTTACATCCCTTCAACTAATGCCGAGTTTTATTGGCTCGTTTCAGTGGATGCTGTGGTTTAGATTAATAGATCGCCATTGGGAAGATTGATTTAGTTGAGGAGACAGCTTAAGCTGAAAATTATGGTCGATGTTACAGGAAATTTTCTTCGGTCAACTGAGAGGTCATTCACTGATAAATCTGCCATCAAAGGGAGTAATGGCACTCTTGGATTCGGTAGTAAAGTGAAACGAGGGGAAAAGCAGCTGAAACTGGGGGAAACTTCGCCGAAGTTCAATCTCCGTATAATGGCACCGTAAATTTGGCTTTGACACTCAAGTATTAGTGTGTTAATCATTGATCACTTATCGTGAACAAAGTATCTACTTCCCTCTACTTTGCAGCCCCATTTTCTCAGCTCTCAAGACCCATCAAAATATTTCTAAATTTCCCAACTTGAAACCACTATACACCCCTGTAAATTCTATGGCAGTAAACTCAACCCAACCACTTACTAAAATTCTAAATGGCACAATATTGCCATCCAGCTCACTTCCAAGTCACGCATCTTTCAGAAACTACTCACTGCACTTACACCAAGGAACAGAGTTTTCTTATCACTCCAAAGGAGTCTCATATTCCCAGAAAAATTTAATTCAACCTGCAAGATAGTCTCTTCATGTCTCTTTTACTCCACAAAAATTTTATCTAAAAAATTACACAGTAATTAAACAAAATCGTGCTACGATTCAGTAAGTCACTCTGCAAACCCCTCGTTACCAGTTTCGTTATTTTCATTTGCATTGACTCGGTCTGCTTAACTGTATTCAGCAGACGATTCGCTACGCTAACGTGCCGTGGCGATTTACTTTGCCAGGGCCAGCCTCGAGGATATTGGACGCCGCTGGGTGTCCCGTTTCGAGGGTAACATAATTGTTAAACGGGAGGAACGCTGGAACGAGCGGCAAGGAAGCCTCGTTGCCTCTGTTGGCGGAGGAATCCGACCGCGTCTTTGCTTTTATCGTCCCTTTATTTAGCAATTAAGCCGCCGCAGAGGTGTCTGACGGCCAGAGGGGTTTATCGATGATTGATCGCACTCGCTCGGGCTTTTAAGTGGAACGCTGGTGGCGTTAATTGAAGACGCTTGGATTCGTTGCAGTGTTTGGGGATTTCTCGAATAATTCTCAGCACTAACAGAAGATTTCACGTTTCGAGATTGTGGAGCACAATTATGAAAAACGATTGCTGCAATGACTTGTGTGAAGGAGAGGGATTATTGATTAGTAAGTGGTGGAGGCATAATGAAAGTGGTAAACGTTGCGAGAAATTGAATTGAAATGAATAATATAAAAGGCCATTGAACTTCACTGTTTGTAAAAAATTGATTGACTGGCGAACGCGAAAGTTTGGTAGTCAAATTATTTTGAAAATTAATTTTCTAACAATACTGTTATGAGGCCATCGGCGCAAAACTGGCCTAACCACAATTTTAGGTGGATTGACCATTAGGTGGATTTCAGCCTAAACCACCTCTTATACAGCAAAATTTTAATTTTATAGCGGCCTGACCTACCTTCTAAAAACATCCACAAAATGGCAGCACGAAAACGTGTTGTTGCACTGAGCATTTTGTTGATTTACGTCGCGCAATACTGACCTATGCAGCATTGGTCATTATTTTATAAACTAATAATATACACCTTAGCAATTATATTTTTTAAAAAATCATATTTATCTAACTAAAAATAGAAATTGAAGCAACGAGTTTAGAAACAAAGTTTTGGGTTTACGCCACTATTGCACTGAAACCTCGTGTATTATTAATAATTTCATTCTGGTAAGTAATTATAGCAGAAGATTGCAAAATTTAAAAGTCACCTTTTACATGAAAATGATGCCACTATGGAAAATAATGATCAAAGAAGCTTTACGACAACTATGCAACGCAACATTTTTGCTCTGATTTTATATTAATTACACCTTTCTCGCTCGGAAGAAGAGTTCATTTAATTATCTCAAATATTAAAGTCGACGTGAAAAATAGAGTGCATCCAAAATGAGAGAATTTTTACTGACTTCTTTTTCGTGTAGCCTGAACACTTTTCAAAATATTAATTAATAAACTTTACACATATGTACATTCTATTTAATAATTAGAGAAATAAATCACGAGGGGTCATCGTCCAAACGTAAATACCAAATGTAAATTTTCATTTCTTCGAAGTGCTATTCGTTTCTGCTTCTCCGTTTTTTTTTTGTGGAAAACATTCCTAGGTAGCCATTAAATTTTGAATTTTTAGCAAACATGATTTGCGGTTGTTCAGACTCACGAAGCAACTAGTGCTGTCACTCTTCAACGAACGGACAAATGTGACAACGAGGTAATACTGCCTGAATGCCTCATTAAAGATTAATTTAATCCGTTTGATGGTATCGCCTCATTATTAATAAGAAGTTATTTCCGTCACGGCGGAGTTGAATCGTACACACGTTTATTTCCACATAAGACGGGACGTGAATAAATGACAATAAACGAAGGTCCTGTTCTTCATAGGAATATTCTGTCAAAAATCCACAAATTACAGAGGTATTATTAATAATTATTTACCAATAATAACAGTGAATATTAATTTCTATACTTCCACTTCTTTACTAAATGTTCAGCTATAAATGTCTCCAATTTGAAAATAATAGAATTACTGTTTTTTTAGCTGAATATTTTCCTATCCAATATTCAAAATGAACGTGTCCTAAATTCTGCAAATCCATGGTCCCTATTTTACTATTTCGCATAAAAATGCCAAAGTTTTGCATTATTCAAGGTCAAACTCTCTTCCGTAGGAACGATAATGAGTTTCACAAATTTAGAATGTGGACAGGTGGGTTTTAGTGTATGGAACCTTGCGCATTTACATTCTGAATGCTTAAATATCGCGGTATGTTATTCCCAGGTTTTAAATATTCATACAATCATGTAATCAATGACAGAGATTGAGAAGACACTTAAAATATACAAGCCCAGAAAAACAGTGTCTGTTTCAGATACTATAAAATAAACAGTTAAACTTAAAAAAAAAATAGAAACTTAACCGAACAGGTGCTCAAAAACTTTGTGACTCACGTTCAAACACTAGGTAGACTCAGATCACATATCACAAGCTGAAAACACCAAACTGATTGCTCAGAAGCGAATAAAGACTCAATGAAACTTCCCCTCAAACTATGAAATGAAGCTCAAAATCTTCTACTCAAACTAAGAAAAAAAACGTAGACAAAGGACCATTCGAAAAAGATGAGGGCACACAAACCTCGAAGGTTGAAGGATTAGCACTCATTAAATGTAGAGGTACTCAAGGAGGCCGAGGCTCTCAAAAGAATCGCAACGGAGAGGCGTGAGTCTCCAAGGAAAAGAATGAGAAAATGAGGGAGAAAGAGAGACGTCGCGAGCACGAGGGGGAGAATCGCGGCGCCACAGTCCGTCGCGACGCTCAGTCTACCGGCGTCGTCCGAGCAAACGCGTCGGCTTACCGCCTTGCCGGTTGAAATCGCGTGGATCTCGGCTCGGATCGCGCCGTGTTGCGGCAACCAAGAGTCAAAGTTCGAGTTGTCGTGATTGTGACGCGGAGCGATCGGAATCCTCGCCCGGTTTCCATCGGAAAATCTGTGATAAGTCGTGCTCAAACTAACAGTGAGTGCTCCTGAACGGTTGAATTCAGGTTTGTGAGAACGTTGAAAAGTTTACTTCCCTGCGAGTCACGAGTATTGTGAACCGTCGTGCTCAAAATAGCAGTGAGTTACTTTGGAAAATGTTTATTAGACCCTCGATTTAGTGTTGTGAGAGAGACACATAATTGTGCATGTGTAGTGAGTTACATGAATCATGAAGTGTTCCGCTCAAAATAGGCGTTTACCAGGACTTCGGCTTATAAGGAACATCAGCCAGTTCGTGCGCTCAGATTTTCATCAAAATTTGCACACAGGTAGAGCGGTCGAAAATATTTCACACGTGTTTTTCCGTAGTTGCTCAAATTAAGAGACTGAAATATCTATTTCGTTGAATTCCTTTCAAATTATTGAACATATGAAACGAAAGTTATTTGTTGCTTTTATGAGTAATCAGGTGGCGTGAGTAGAATTTCTGAGAAATCATAGGTGGCGCCAGTGTAGCTCTAATTACCCTTTTTGCCATGTTTTTGTAGCCGTATAATAGTTTCTGCTGAAGACTGGTGAGTTTAAATAACGCGATGGGAAGATAGATATACTTTATTTTCAATTTCGTTAATATATTATTAATACTGGTTATATATTATTAATAATATTATTATACTGGAAAAAAGTATAATTTAGTTTTCGAAAGTTCTACTTGTGTGCAAAGTTTGATTAAAACCCGAGCGTACGAACTGGATAATGTTCCTTATTAGTGCTGCGCAGGGACCCCGGAATTTGTGTATATTTTGAGCCTCGAACGTTGCGAATCATCGCGCTCAAAGTAGAAGTGAGTGGTCACATGCAATATTTAAACAGGACTTCGACTTTGTGTCTGGAAGTGGACTGAAAATTGAGGACTAGGAATCGTGAAAGCCTTTGCTCAAAATAGTAGCTATTTCTTCTTCATCCTTACTTAATATCGCGAGAGGTACTCAAAACTCTGTTGATCTTTGAGATCACAAGGATCGGGAAATATTTGTTGGAGGAATTAACGATCTCCTCCAAACAATGTCAAACAAAATATCACCTTCATGCTCAAAAAAGAACTGAAACGTAACTCTTTCATAGAGTTTCAAGAATTTTGAGAAATTCTTCTGCGAAATTCCTGTTAGTACATTTACTCTGTGAGGCAACAAATACTCAAAATTATTTCATTATTTTGAGCAGTCAGAATCACAAAAAATTGCGTTGGAAGGGGTTGCAAATTCTTCAAGAATAATTCTAAATAGATTGAAGTTATTGTGTAGGGATAGTTTTCGTCAATGTTCAGAGTTTGAGCACTTAATGGGTGCTCGTGAGGATATGGTTTCACGTGTGAGATTTCGATGGAATTTGAAGCTGCTCTATTAGAATTGTAGAGACCACGAGGTAATTGGGAAATCAGGTCATTAGAGGGGCTGGAATGACAGGTGGTGATGCAACCTGTGTCGTGACTCAAATTTCTTTTGACAGGTCGAAGTTTGTATAGAAAGGACAGAAGGAAAGTGACAATGACTAAGAAATTCTTCATCAATGGAAGCTCGCAGCTTCAGCTGCGTTGAGTTTGTGATTCTTAAACGATAGCCACTTTTATAATGAAATTTCCTAGTGGAAAAATATCGAAATTTTCTGGAAACATTTTTTGGCGAAATTCACATGTTATTCTAAATTTGGCATGGGAGCAGAATTCTTTTAAAGTTCCGCATGCAAAATTCCACTTAACGCGTTACTAATTGATGAGATGGTATGTCTGGTAATGTTTCCTTCCTTCCGACATCAGAATGTCTAATTTACTGCGTGAATCGATGGTCGTTAATTATTGAAAGTGGAATTTGCAGTTATTTCTGTACCACTTTACAAATCGATAAGCAATATTTAATAAAAGAGAACCTAACTGTAGGTTATTATTTCAGATACAAGGAGATCAACCCAGCAATTCTCATTCTTTCCATTAACTAGGGGAGACCGGGGATAATTGATATAGGGGCAGGTTACTACGATCTGAGCTCCGGAGCTTCCATATTAAAACGGTACTGCTACCCCTTACTTCTAAGAATAAAACATACACCCCTAAAATAAGAATTTCAACCTCCCGATCAGAGTAAAAAAGAACACAATTCATTGAAACGTCCACAAACGTGGCATTCTTCTCAGCAATGCCAGTTTCCTTCGAAAGTGTACATAATTTTTCCATCCCCCGTGGCATGCACCCTTCTACAAGCATTTTCCATCGAAAATCCGCGTGCTTCCGTTCGACATTTCTAAAAATGGCGCGATATTTCGTGCGCCAGCGAACGACTCGTTCGAAAAGTGATGCCCGTGCCGGTGTCGCGAATTCATGGACTCGAAATCGCGTGCCCATCGGGGGGAAATCGTTCGTGACGGAAGCTCGGCCCTTCCATGCCAACCGGAAGGCAGTAAACTTGATTCACAGGTCGGTTGACGCGAATTGTTTCGCGAGCTCTCGCCGTTTTCCCCGCGGGAAGAACGTCATTTCCCTCTGGTCCCCGCTGGTCCCCGCTGGTCCCCGCTTTTTCCCGCTGATTCCCGTTGGCTCCCGCTGGCATCGTGACTCGAGGCGGCAGCGATGCCAACGCGCAAACCTGGCGGAGACACCGCTGGCGCAACTGGGCCAATAAAACTGCCCATTTGTCGCGCGATTCGCGGAAAAACTCGTACGTTACCCTGCAGATATTTGCAGCCGGCTGCCTCGGGCAAGGAGAGCGAGACGACGAAACAAAAGTGCGTTCGGTCCTTTTTTGGTTGGGAGGGTATATATATATATATATATATATATATATATATAAATGACGTTCGAGGAGATTTTTGAGAAAAGCTCGCGTATGAAAGTTTGACGATAAAGTAAGACCGTGGATAATAGTAAACGCGTTGGACGCATGAAAGTTTAACGAAGCACTCCTCTGTGGATTATTCGAGGTCTTCTGGTGAAGACCAGAAGATGGGTGGTCGTCAAATTTTTGGATAGGTGGTTTTGGGTTCTTGGTTGAAAAATGACGGCAAGGTACTTGAGGTGGCTGGTATTTCAATTTCAGTTGGGAATAAAGGAAGATGGCACAATGAGGTCCATGTTTCTGGGACTTCAGTTTCTTCGAGAGTGTCTCTGTTTCTTTTTCTCGTTACATATTATGTGGTTGGTCAGGTCAGAGGTCGAAAGATACGAAGCTGTATTTTTTGCAGGCTTGGAAGCAAGAGAAAAATGTGTTTGTCTTATTGAAAGATTTTATTCAGCTTCGATCCTCTTTTTGTATGTTTGTTTGTTTGTTTAATGTATTTATGGTTCAAATTTGGCAACTCAAATTCAACCCACTTCCAACTATTTAGAGTAAAGGCACCAGTAGTTGACCATGTATCAATAGTTGACAGTTTTAAGGAAAAAATAGAAAAAAAAAATTATGTTAAACGATTTTATTAGTAAAGGATTTTATTTAACATGAAAAAGCACCATCGAAATATTACTACAAAAAAATAATTATTTTTTATTTTTTAGTGTATTTTTAATCATTTCTGATGTTACATGAACGATAAAACAAATGCATTTATCTCAATTCCTCGTAATAGAAACTTCTTACAGAAATCCAAATCACAGCCTCAAGGAGTATAAACAAGATCTCCGTATGCATATCGCACGTATTCAATGGAAAATACCTACCATCCATTTGTCAAAGTCAGTAATGCTACATTGTATTTATTCCCCCATTCATTCCAGTCTGAATAAACTCCGTGATCACAGTGAAAGAAGGAGTCCAACAGAAGCCAAGCTTTATGACTCTTATTAAACGCAGGGATACTACTATTTCATTCAATTCATCGAGGAATACATTTAATTTTTAACCTGGGTCAGGAATTGTACAGCTGCCCCCAGCGGGCAAGAATAAACAATAAAAGAAAGCTTATCCCTTTTCTAAGAAAACCAAATACTCCCTCTTTCTCACAGAAGCTGCTCCACATATTCATAAAGGCACAGTCCTTCGAGAATCATTTACCATTCCCTTTTTACGCGCGAGGGTCCAACGAGCACCCACATGTGCCGCACGAATATGAACGTTACCGCAGCCCCCCAGTAAATGAGACTATAAAGGAATATCGTTGTGGCTTGCAAACATAAGGGGTTGTCATATTGTGTTGCATAAAAAACTTCTCCTCTTTCTTCTGTCTCGTGAGAAACTCACTTACGATTCAACGTGGGGCTCAGTGTTGGTCAAGGAACGAGTTCCTCTTCCATTCGATAGTTTTGCGCTACGCCATTCGAGCCACGGTTACGCAAACTGCGCTCCAGCTTCCTCAAAGTTCGCTGGTTGATCGTGGACAAGGACGTTCTTAATTCGTCGACAACAACGACAGGAACTGGTACGTACGAGGAAACGGACCGCGCGAACCCATTCGTTAACCTTTTTATTGGCGAGCCGTTTCGCGTTAGATTGACCTTCTCTAGTAGTCAGCTGGATGGCAATTCTTATGTCTGCCTCATGGCCTACGCCGTTGATGGCTCTTCCAGCTGCAAGATTCTACCTCGAAAGTGACTTTTGTTCGTATTTCAGAGCGTTTACCAAATATACGTGGGAATTTTTCTTTGGACGCTTGTTTTTTTTCCCTCGTTTTGGTAATTGACGCTGGAGGGTTGTTAGACGGATAAGCAGCATTTTATTATACATAGTTTCGAGGTATCATGAGTAATAGGGAATTTTTATGGGAGGTTTTAGAGTGTTGTACTTCTCTTAGCAATTCGAAGAATAAAGCAGCAAAGTGCTTTTGCCTTTTTTTCTGACTCTGAAATGGTGGTTTTCCAAATTCTTATTGTAGGAATAGGTTTTGTAATTCCTATGTGTTCGGGAGGTGAGGAAAAAACGGACCTCGGGCGATGGGATTCGAACCCACGATCCTCTGTGTTCTGGGCAGCCGCCTAACCAATTCCACCAAAACCGATTCTTCGAGATCTCACAGTACTAAGCAATTTTAGCTCGTTATTCGGGAGTTCAGAATACTCAACCCGTGTTTACCCTGAGAGGTATTAAACCTGGCAATACTTCAATAATTCAACTAATTTATTTTTTTTTTAATTTTAATCACAATAAATGGTTTACACAACCCTTTGGTACAATTAATTACAAAATGAGGTAGAAAAATGGACGCACATGAAGAAAGAAAGGCAGAGAAAAAGAAAAATTTGAATATACAATATGAGACATTCAACGCAACAGACGTAAAAGCTTTGTACGGGATAAGAATATATTGAATCGGAGAAAAAGTCAAGTTGGTCGTGATAAGAATTAGCAAAGCTAAATTTGCGAACGATGCAATTATGTCCGCCATTGAGTAGGACTGGGTCTATTTGTCGAATTTTTCGGTATTCGAATATTTCAGTTGCTCAATTATTTGGAGAATATAATTCGAATATCCAATTATTCGAATACTATTCGAATATTTACGTATTCCCAATACTATTCGAATTTTTAAGTATTCGAATACATCAGTATTTGAATACTGAAATATTCGAGTAGTATTCGAATACTGAAATATTCGAGTAGTATTCGAATACTGAAATATTCGATTAGTATTCGAATACTGAAACATTCGAGTAGTATTTGAATACTGGAATATTCGAGTAGTATTCGAATACTTAAATATTCGAGTAGTATTCAAAAACTTAAATATTCGAAATTTATTCGTAGCATTCGAATATTTATAAAATATTCGAATATTAACTTATTCGAATAGACCCAGCCCTAGAGGGTTCGACGAGTTTTAACGCTAAAAGGATTACCATGGCTTACGTCAGTTTTGCAAGATTAGGACACTTACATGCCCGTGTTAGTTAGAAGAAAGACAGTCTACCCCTAGCACCAGGGCCGGATTTACCACAAGGCGCACTAGGCGCAAGCTGAGACCACATTTTAAAACCCTAATCCTCACAAACAACAACATAAAAACAGCCTAAGTAGTTACAGTTGCAAAATAAACTATTTCCTTTGAAATATTAAATTTGAAATATAAAAACTAGAAGCAGCTGAAGAATTTGTAGAATCTCTCGCCTGCATTTAACTCTCCACCACTGTACGGCCTTGCCTAGCGCAGCTACAAACACGGAAAACGAAACAAAGCACATACATATTTTACCACTATAGTCTTCTATGCCACAGCTCATCGCTCCTCGAGCCGCCATTTTCTGCCCGTCGCCCCTAACCTCTTTCCCCCTATTTGCATACGCAAACGTCCAGCAACTGTTGGCGCCCGATCGCGGCCACCGAGTCGTCTCTATGAATATTGCAGTATGTAAATCTAGCCCTCTTGAACTTGCTCCACTGTCAGCGCTATTTTCTCTCCGCGCCGCGTCCTCATCCGCCTCGTGTACCCTGCGCTGGGCGAAGGCCGCACTGGCCTTCCGTCACGTCGCGCAATTCGTTCCTGCGTCTCAAGGCGAGACGATTCACCACCGCCGAACCGCCAAAGGATTCTCGTCACGGGGAAAGTTCTCCGGACCCTGGATAGCGTAATGTAACGTTGAAGAAGCAGTCCCGCCGAGGAAACTGGCTCTGAAGAGCTGGGGCTCTGTTTGACAGCGGAAGTGCTTGTGCTCTTCCTAAGTGCTAGCGAAGGGGTGGAGCTCTAACGATCGTGGACCACGTCACTGTAATTCTGGCGCTGTTTTATGGGAGTTTGGGCTGCTTTGGTGGGGACAACAGGCAGCTTGTTTCGTAAATTCTCTCTCCCGAGGCGGAATAATTGTCCGAGCTTCGCTGCGGAGAAATGTGGTCGATTCCTTAGTGAAGAGTAAAGGAGAGGCGTGAAGCTTGGCGGTGGTGTGGCTTGAATTCGGCTTTGTGGAAAATTGCCACATTTTCTAATGCGGGTGGACGTTTTGTAACAGAGGGATGACGTTGTTCGCTGGCTCCTTAAGTGGAATTGAACATAGGGGGTTTAATAATTGGTGATGTCGTTTGAAGGCATTTAGAGAAAATTGCAAGGAAAAGTTTTCTTAAGGGGGAACAGCACTGTGACGGACGGGAAAGTAAGCCATTTTTAAGAATTTCTTTCGGGAATAATTTACAGTTTTCATATAAATTTTTTATTACTTATCTTTAGTGCAATGTCTTAAGGGACTATACAAAATAAATAAATAGAAAAACATGCATACATTTTAATATATTAACAGCAGGTGTGAAATCAAATTTTATATTTTTATAAACTATATAAGTATATTTTCCGTTGCACCTACGGATTCTTTGATTTAAAACACATTCCATCTGTCCATCTTATTCGCGGATTTTCCAAACTTTTCTTCTAAAGCGCACCATTTTTACAAAAATAATTTGTTTAAGAAATCAGTACGCTTTTTTATTTCTATTTTTTATAATCTCTTAAGACATTGTACTAAAGGTAGGTAAAAAAAATGCTATGAAAACTGTAAATTATTTCTTAAAAAAATTCTTAAAAACGGTTTGAAAAAATTCGTTCTAGAAAAATGTCACGAAATGAGTTTCGTCTTTTGTATTACGCGAGGGACATGTGATTGCATTATTTTAAATAGGATTTCATATTTATTGACGAATACTGTGGTACACAGAAAAGAGTTTGTTTTCCAAAGTTTGTCCTATTTTCATCGTTTGGAGGCAAAGGAACGCGGCTACATCTTCCCAAGTGTTAATGATTCGAGTACCTTTAACTCTCCAGGCGATCCCATTACGAATCTGAACTAAAACGTGCAAACACGATTTCTTTCAAAGCAGCCACTCTCAGAAACTGAAACTTTCCCCTGACGCCGAGGAAACGCGATTTCCATGTATTTTTACACAGGCACTCTTACTTCTGCACTTCTACGAAGTCGCAAGAAATATTACAGCCGTCACCAAATAAGAAATTTAAATTAAGTCTCCCGATTACAAGCTATTTACAAATTCATTTTTCGTTGACGTCATACAGAGCGCAGTTAAACAACAGCAGAACGCGTGAAGAAAGTTCTTTGTAATTCATACAATCAGTATAGAATTGCGCATGAAACGTTTTCATGGAGCGATTATTTTTCAGAACGGTTACTGATCGATGAACGAAAAGTGGAAAGAGCAGCGGGGCCAATTTCCAACTCGAGTTTAACGCGATATACTCTAACTTTTACTTGACTGATTGCCCGATATTTACGTTTCCGCTGGGACGCCCCGCTTTGCCAGGAAATTGTCTGTCCACGCGAAATTAGTTGCTCGCATGTTTCACCCCGTCAAACTCTAGAGTTAGGGACGTAAGTTTTCCTCGAGCTTGTAGGTGGCCCACCTTTGGCTTCATTAAACGTTCTATTGCTATTTAACACAGCGGAGTCTGGCAGAGAGATTTCTGGGCCAACCAACATTGGGAGTTCCGCCCATTTGTCCGATGCACTGCATCATTCGCGTCATTCGATTTTCTAATTGAGGATTCTATCGCGCTGGCTAGCTGTCGATGAATTCCATTAGAATAATTAAACCCCGCGTTTCTCAACGACTGATTGATAATTAGCCAACAGGTGGTATTCGATTTATTAGTTGATAATGGGTCTTCGATTATTTTAAGCTCCCACAGGATTTCTTCAAACTTAAAAGCTTTATTTATTAGTATTTATTATTGAGGGTTGATTAAGGGGTCATTCTACTTTAACCAGTTGAAAAATTAAGCTATTTTTAAAGATTTTTTTCTTGGTAGATATAACATATAAAGTAATAAATCTTTTTGGTATTTATTAAGCTACTCTTATATTACACAAAAAAAATTAAAAGAATTTTTCCAGTTTGTTGTTTTCAACTGACGCAGGTGATTGCAAAAAACTATTTGACCAATCAGTCGGAAATTTTCATACGTTAGTCAGCCATCAGTGGGTACCGCAGAGACCTCGGAAACCTTTTTTTATTAACAATTTCGTACTTTTTACAAGACAAAATGATTGACAAATTCACCGTATTTCGACACTTATAAACAAACTTATGCCATTTTTTTATTTTTTTATCAATCAAAATAATTCTGCTCCCAACGATAACCACACTTATAACGACTACAACGCACTTTCAATTTTTGGTTTTACATGCCTTGTTCTTCCGGAATCATCTGCATCAGCACAACATCGCTCTTTCAAGGCGCTCAGATAAGTGCGATATATATTTAAAAAGAACACTGTTAAAAATTTAAAACAGATTTTTTTATACTGTCAATAAGTGTATTAATAAGTAGACAAAATATTATTTACGTTGAACATTCCGTTTATTAAAAAATAAATCCTAAATAATGACAATTTTTCTCGTCTTCACAGTGGAATAACCCAGACCCCAGAAATGAGTTTTTGCGAAGTCTAAAGATAACGAAATATTTTATTTCTTCTTCAATTTATTATCCCCAATATCTTCTTATATTTGAAAACACTGTCCATAGGTGTTTTCATTGGATTCAGGTATCACTGTTATCGATTTGTTTTTTTGTTATTTTAGCAGGAGCAGGAAATATGACTTTCCCGCGAGCGTGTCCAATCTTGCCAAATATTTTTATCCCACGTCGAGTAAATTTGTTTGCTTCGCTCCTATGTCGCCTCCTGTTTCACTGTGGGGCACTATTTTTATCTGGAGCGTAGCCGTTGTTGACGAGAACGAATATATTACCGTTCCCTCCGCCAAAGAAGTTTCAAGAACGAGCGATTCGGCGAGTATGAGACATTTCCTCCAGCTCCACTCTCCTGTTCTTTCGCGTTCGCTTCATCTTCCCTGCAGCTTCGTTACATCTGTGAATCTCAATTACGCCCTGACTTATTCAACATTGCATCGCGGACCAAGTAGATGATCCATCAAAATTCTTCAATTACACTTACTTGCTGGGACTCTTCAAGATAGCTTCTTGGATTACAAAGAGCCTTCATCGATCAAAAATAACGTAATTACCTAGGAAAATCATCTGCACCCTTGAAACCACTTCAGACTTCAATTTCAGATTTCTGTACCACTCCTTCTTCTTTACATCTTCATGAGAAGTTACGGTGTCTGCAGAAAATCAAGCAAATCCATCGTTCCCCAGGCTCTTCCACCTATCTTCCCTAATCTCGAGAAAAAATATGAGCGCCGCGTTCCGGATCAGTGAACATGTTGGCCTCACGAAGCCTGGCAAGCTCTCACGTGCACTGGGTCCCCCAGTTGACTTCAATTCCCTCTGATGGAGCAGCATCGCCTCTGCTCGCCGCCAGGAGGAACGTGCGCCTTCGCTTTCAGTCATCTTCAACGGTCGACTTCAATTTGAATAACAACGACGCGGTTTCTCCTTTAATTCCTGGGAACCATGGAGATGATTGCCGTACAGGGATCACGTAACCGCTGGCCACGGTCTCTTCTTGACGTGGGGCCGCGATTTACGAGCGACAGCTCTCGAAACCAAGCTCATTATACGGGGTTTTTCTTTTCGGTGCGGTTGTTCCTCCGCTCGCGATTCGAACGTACGAGGTCGCGCGGGGTACCTACCTTCGTGCAATTCGAGGTTGCAACCTCCGCCGTGAGCGCACTCCATGCGCTTGATTTGATTGGAGAGTCGAGCTGCTTCGAAAATCAGGATTTCTTCGAGTCAAAGGTCGCGGGAAGATTGGACGAGATTTGGGAGGCTTGAGTGGTCTGGTGAGACCCGATCGTGATTGTTCCGGGTGTTTTGAACGCGTTCAATGTTTGGAAGCATTTTCTGGGGAGTTAGGGTGATTAGATTTAGTTTTAGAGAGAGATATTTATGTGAAATGGTTCCAGATCGAAATTAAATTCGAGATTGAAGGTTTGGAATAATTATTGTGACGGAGAAAAATGAGGGAAATGGTATATTTAAGATTGTAATGTACAGTCTGTCTCTGCTTGTGACGAGTAGGGCTGGGAATATTTGTCAAATTTATCAGTATTCGAGTATTCGAATACTTCAGTTGCTCAATTATTTGGCGAATACAATTCGCATATCCAAGTATCCAAATACTATTCGAATATCCAAGTATCTAAATACTATTCGAATACTTATGTATTCGAATACTGAAATATTCTAAGTTAATTCTAATTCTCTCACCGGTCTTATCAAACTTGATGTTCATTTCTAAAGACATTCAAGTAATCTCAAAAGGAGACAAACTTCTATCCATCTGCAAAAGTCCCCCGGGTTCATATTTCATGCTATGGACCCAGCAGATTCTGATAAAAGAGATTCGTTGAAACAGAAGCAGAAACCGATCGTGACGTTCAGGGCCGTTGAACCTCCGCCGTTGAGGCGGCTGCGGTTAAATTATACTCGCGATCATGAATATAGAACGAGGCGGTACCGCGAAAGTAAAGGAGAAATCGTTGATGGGACATCTTAAGATAACGAGCGGCTGCTCCACGAGACGGTAATAATAACTAGACTCTGAGTAACGAGGGCCACGTTTCGTCTCGTTGTGAAGCCAAGAGTAGCACACCCGCAGTATCGTGTATTTCGAAGGAATCTGAAGAGCGTTAGAAAGTGGAGTGAGACGTGTAAAAATTTGGGGAACGATAAATTTGGCGAGATATTTTTATCGCATTTTAATAGTTTCAAAGAAGTAATTACACCTTCGTTTTAATGTTTCCAATAGATAAGGTATGGTAAATTTCACACGGTAAACAAAAACATTAAAAATAGGTATTCCAGAATATAATTCTAACTTAATAATATTAAAAAAAAAACGTGGCAACCACACAGAAAACACTTGAAGTCCCACCGCTTGGGAATTACTGCAATAGTGTTACAATAGTGTGTAGGTATTTTATTTTATATTTTCGTTAGGGAAACTCGTGCATTTGATGTATAATAACGAGTGGCATAAACATTCAGTAAGAAACTGCTACATTTATTAATTTTTTTATATCCTAATCATGTTTTATAGCTGTCTAAAATTTTCAACGAAGAAACTGTTGCGCACAACAGAATAAGAGTTACCATGAAACCTTTCCATCCACCTGATATCCTTCACAAAGTGGTTATTGAAATCCTCCGAGCAACTGTTCCTACCTATTTCTGAATAACTAAACATCACACGTCTGGTATTCTCGGCGAAGCAATTATTTTCTGTGTTGAAATGGCAAACGTAAATATGTATCTTTTAACAGAGTCATATTTGCACTCGCGTTAATGCTTTCCACGCTGTATTTAATCCACTCGTTAAAACAACATCAGTTTTCATTAAATTGCTACCATTAGACGATCTTGATTAGCTGTCATTAGCACAATTAGTTGTAGCAGAAATATCCATCCTACTATTAACAAAGACATGGATTCTTTCTCAGAAGAAAATTGAAACTGATAGTGGACCTAACTGCACAACATACAGAAGAAAACAATTAAATAGCAATTGCTAATATTTTTAGAAAAGCCAACTACAGTTCTGCGATATGAAGTAATCATCATAAATGCCTAGACACGTTTATCGATTCCCACATTCATCTACCACATTCAGTCCAATTTATTCACCTCATATCGTGCTGCTCCATATCAACGTCCCTCGGACAAAGTGTCATGCGTTACCAATAAATCGAAATATCAGTCAACCATATCGATAAACCTGCATGTAATGTCCCTCTATCAAAGGTATCACGTATAATGTCACTCCCACGAATTTTTCCCGTGCCCACGTACTCAGTCTCCTTTCGAAAGCATGACGAGTGCTCCGATTCTGGTTTAATTAACTCACAAATCATCTACAATTTCTATTTTTCGTAACCACGAATTTTCACTATGCTCATAGTTTTCATCACCCTATTTTATCTCGTTTCGTAAGAATGCTAGATATCCACAGTTGTAATTAACACCCGCGCCACTATTTATATCTGTATTGACACTTCGCGTGAATTTATCGTCACGCTAAACATTGCCACGGGAAATTGAACGCAATAGTTAGAAGTGTTAGGTAGTGCATAGCATTCCGTCATCGCGAAACGCGCGCCCACAGGAAATCAAGTCGGCTCGCAGCGTCCACGGCGAGCGTGGCCTATTCACGTATCCGCCGGAACTCCGGCCTTTCGGGTGTCATTCATTTCGGCCATTGAAGTTTCACCTCTCAATTCTGGACCGCGTGAGCGACACGCGGTCTCTGACGTCCGAGTGATCTAGACCTTGGCTCTAGTGGACTTATTAGTAACGCTCGCGCCACGCCGACTAAGTGAACGGATGCGCCGCTGCACCACGATTTAGGCCAGCTGGCCACGAATGGCCCGGCTTAAGCTGGGTGCCCACGGGTGTCGCGCAACGTGCAGTGGAGATGAAGACAAAGTGAAGGAAGTATGTTTAAGGGGTCATATTGACGTTATAAAAAAACATTTGAACCAAATTAATTAAAATCATTTTATTTTTTTTGTATAATATAAGAGTAGCTTAACAAATTCCAAAAAGATTTATTTCATTATGTGTTGTATTTATTAAGAAAAAAATCTTTAAAAATAGCTTCATTTTTCGGCTAAGCAAAGTAGAATGGCCCCTTAATTGTAAGTGGAGTTGTGAGGGCACTGACCTTGGTGGTGCTATTTGCGATTCGCGCACCTTAAGGGGGGATTCTCGTGTAATAGCCCACGAAATTTATGATTTTTTTTTTAAAAAGTTTTGTTAATATTGCATTAAATTCTTTTGGGATATAAAGAGGCATCTTAAACTTGTAGATTGTTTTTTATGTCGATCCTTCTTATTATTTATGACCAACAGTTTTTTTTTAAAAAAATTCTTAAATATCTCCCTCTTAAGCTGGTAGGGCCCAAAGCCCAGTCAAATATTTGGCCCACTTTTTGACATTGATACTTTATGATTTCAATGCATTGATATCGTTTTGCACATTTTTTAACTGAAACTCTGCTTCCCCATTATACCCCTGCAAAGAACTGTGCATGCAACGTGACACTTTCTACGGTGTCCAAGTCCTGGAAGCTTAAATCGAATAGCACCGGGGTTTAGACGCATCTGGAATGGCCCTGACACGGAGCGTTTCGAATTTACGGTCGCCAAAGAATCGGGAAACCTCGGATCGTTCGCGATTTGGACATCATCGGCGTCGTTAAGCTGGACCTTGGAATAGATACTCGCGTGGGTGGAACGGGGACAGTGTAACGAAGTGTTTAACGCATAAAGGAGACCTGCTAGAACTCTCTCGTTTACAGTTTTCATTGCAAAACACTGCGCCACGTGCAATTACTTGGGACCACTGGGATTTTCAAAAAATCGAAGCTCTTTAATAACTCTTTTTAATGTAATAACGAAAAGACTTTACGGGGAACTGATGACAGACGTTTCCTAGAATCTGAGACGTTTCCATCTGAAAGAGGAACAGGTTTGTAAAAAAATACATAAAATGAAGCAAAGTACTCCCAAAATATTTGACCAAATTTGAACAGCACATTCTTAACAAAAAATCATTCAGGAACACTGTTGTTTAACATTAATTAAGATAAGTGTAACAGAAGAAGAAACTGGAGGTTTGCAAAATTTTCTCGCATTATATACGCTAAGCTGCAGAAAGAATTCTCGGTGCTCCTAAATTCCCCAACAATTGCAGCAAAATTAAATTGGATTTTTTCGTTTTATTTGTCACACGAGACGCAAGCTTCTCCAGCGCTGAATCATTAACTGCGCGGCGGAGAAACTGTCCCGTAATTGAGCAAACGACGCCGCCGAGTGGAAATAGTAAAGAGTGAATGAGAAAGGAGAGCCAGAGTAGACGAAAAACACGAGTCCAAAGGGGGAACGTATTAACACGAAATAAAGCCGGACATAACATCAGATGCCAGCAACAAAACACACGCGTACGATAGATACTCATACGCGCGCGTATTAGCTGTTTCTAGTTTGGCAAAATGTCTGCGATATTAACATAATAACCACAGACCCCGTTCCCTTTCGTAGTAAATTGCTTTTCGCTAGCATTTAAAGTTTAAATGTGCGAGTCTCGTTCCAACTCTCTGGACCCATTCCACGAGCTTCAAATTAGAATTCCCGCCAAGATGGACCTCCGGGTCATTTCACGGCAAATCGATTACTCCTTTTACCTGATGTTACGGATTCTCGCGAAACTAGAATATCATGTAGTTCATCTGAAATTAGGAGAGATTTAAGTCATCACTTTGCTGGCTTTGAATTTCTTTGAAAAATACAGTGTATACCTGTATCTTTTAAACAAATTCAAAATGCGCAAGATGATGACTTAAACCCCCCCTAATTTTACCTGAATTACATCATATTCTAATTTCATTAAAATTCTTAATACGAAGAGCAAAAAATCTCGTATCTATCGTGAAAATGGGAAACTGTATTTTTTAAACAAATTCGACACCACCAAAATGATGACTTAAACCCCCCTTAATTTCACATAAACTACACCATATTTCACTTTCACCCAAATCCCTGACGTTGAGTGCAAATAATGATCGATGCTATGTAGAATGATCCCTCTATCGCTGAAGCATCCATCAAGATCCGCACTTTCCTTTATACGATTTTTCACGAGAGAAAACAAATCTTTGGGTCATCCATTTCGCTTTGACGAAGGTGTCAGTCCTCTTCAGGTGACTTCTGGTCCATGTTGGCTTCGAGGATCTTCGAATTTAGTCTTGTGTCTACTAGCTGACAGATGTTCACTCTGCTTTTGCATTTGGCATCTGTGGTTCTGAAGTCCTGCATTTTGAAGTGTCAGCTGACGAAAGTTGAGCCATCAGGGAACTATGTCTCCTACTCGATGAAAGATAGTTTAGATCAATGCTGTTCTTGATTTCGGGGACTTTAAAAATAGGGTGTTCGCAATTCGATTCAAAGCAAACAGCTTGCGCAACATACTAGCAAAGTTAGATGAAACAACCCGATTACAAATACATATATTAAACATCAGAACATTTGAAGAAAACTCTCAGGCAACATTTCATTAAACGTCGCGAGACTTTGGGCCCAGGAAATGCAAGCCTGTATTCATCAAACTTTTGGAACGACTCCATCATTCCCTCCGCGTAGTTTCAGCTCGTACGAGTGTTTGAACGTTACGTCTGCCTCGTCGTCTGTTTGCATTTTACTTGGAATGCCCGAGAGGAAGTCGTTTTTCGGGCAAGCTAAATATGCATACAACTTGTCTCGCTTGGCACTCGGGCGACTGTTTGCCTTAATGTTAAAAAGTACGCCCCGTCGGCTGCAAGGCAGGTTGCGTTTAGGTGGAAACTTTGCGCGCGCGCTCGCCACTTTCACCAGATTCAAGTAGCCCTTTCTATCCCCTTGATTACAGCAGCAACGTGCAATAGGGAAAAGCGCCTTTGCCATTTAAAAGTCGGCAAACACTCGAACTGTTTTCCGTCAGCCGCAAGTAATTAATTTCAATAACACGCCACGCAGGTTCCAAGTCCAATTTATTTCCACAATCCAGCATACAGAAACTTTCCTATTCCCTCATTAATTAAACGTGCATTGCCTACGCAGGCGGGATAGACAATACACCCGGGCATCGTCAAACTTTGCAGCGTTCACCTAAATAAGTTCCATCAAGAATCCATCAGCTACGTGCGCGTGCACCGGCACCTGCGGAAGGTCGTTGTTCATAGCCCCTCCGGAAGATCATGAAACTTAAACCACCGTCGACTTAGAGTGTACCTTCCAGTGAACTAGACACCCACGACCACCAACGTCCTCCAAGTGCGGATATAAAACTATTCTGGAACAATCCGCGCCAACATGCCCGCCGTCAGCCGACCCCGTCGATGCTCGATCCTCCCCAACAGTTTGAAGAACTTCAAGGCCGCGTTTCGGGACCGACAGACTATACCTTGACTCGTTCTCCGGCGTCTAACATGCGCCCGGGCAGTGTGCGCTGGAATGGAAGTCAGTGAGCCACCAGAGGAGGACGTGGACCTATCGCCGGGCAGGATTGGCTCGACTTCCGGCATCGATCGTTTCGCGGAGTCGCTGAACACGACCGTTGGCGACACGCTGCAAGTGGCCGCCGTCTCCGGGGACGCTTACCACCAGCAGAGCGTGGTGTGGACGGTGGCGAAGGGCGTGGTGATCGTCAGCATCATCGTAACGGCGTTGATAGGGAACGCACTGGTCATCGCCAGCGTCAGGCGTCACAGGAAGCTACGCGTGCCGACCAACCGTTACGTGGTCAGCCTGGCAGCCGCGGACTTCCTCGTAGCGGTGTGCGCGATGAGCTTCAACGCCTCCGTGGAGCTGACCGGCCGATGGAACTTCGGCTGGGTCATGTGCGACTTGTGGAGCTCCCTGGACGTTTACTTCTCCACGGCCTCGATCCTCCATCTTTGCTGCATCAGCGTGGACAGGTACTACGCGATCGTCAGGCCGCTGGAGTATCCGGTGATCATGAGGAGGATAACCGTCACCTGCATGCTGGGCAGCGCGTGGCTGCTGCCGGCTCTCATCAGCTTCATACCCATCTTCCTGGGGTGGTACACCACCGACGAACACTTGGAGTTCCTCAGGAAGAACCCTCAGGTAGAGAGCAGACGGTGGATGAGGTTCTTTTGGGAGGACCGATCGGTGTGCTTTGGAGGGACTAGTTGGGTTCTTCCTTGGAGTGGGTGGCTGTTGTGGGTCACGGTGTAATAGACAGGTGTTCCGACTCTTGTTCAGAATGTATCACTTTTTCGTCCTAGTTCTCCTCGCGGCCGCTAGATTGGCGCTCAAGTAGATAAGGCTCATCCTCTTCATCCTCTAGGGAGTCCTTCATCGTCGCTGCAAAGAGGAGATATAATACGAGGCGTCACTCGACAAGGACAGAAATAACCTAAGGAAATCACTAGACAACCAATTTAAATGCCCATTCGGCAATGATCGGTAAACTTCGGCAATAATCAGCCAATTGCAGTAAGGTACATTTAGTCGATTTGAATATCCCGCTCGAATAGACAACCAATTTAAATGCCAAGGTTAAGTAAGGACTTCAAAGGTTCCGCCCGGAGTGACGCCTCTTATTATATCTCCTCTTTGGTTGCTGATTGGTTGTCGCCATTTATGTCAATGACGGATGTAGACAGAGAAAGAAACTGTAAAAAGAAAGAGACAGAAATACGGAAAGAAAGAGAAAGATAAACAAGCAGCTTGGAAAACAGGCAATTTAGTGAATGTTTAGGTTATGTTTATTTCCGGTTTTGCCACAAATGACTGCGGTTATACTCACTACTCCCTGGAGGATAACTAAAAACGCTGACGTTTTGCGCATAATACGACTAAAAGCTCTACTACTACAATCACATAAATGCATGCCTACATGGATTTCTTATCACGACGCCTCTCGCGACGGTCAGAGGAACCACACTGAAATCGACACACAAAATCGCTGGGATAAAGGTGCTAAGTCGGAACACCTGTCTGTGGGTACTCTGGGAGTATGTGGTATTTGGGAGTAGTTGAGGGGAATTGATGTCAGGTGGTAACTGAGATGTTGTTTGGAAGAAGTAATTGAATCAAGGGATTTTTCTGCGCGACACTGCTGTGGGTCGTGACTGGCATTTAGGTTATGTCCACTTGGTAGAGGCAGCGCTGATTTAAAACGGATGGCGGGAGATTGAAAATGTGTGAATATGTAAAAAGTTTCTGCATTTAGTTTTCCGCGTTGGTAGGGAGGCAATATTCACTTGGGCTGGAATACTTTGTGATCAGTTTTGTTTTCATTGTTTATTCATGTCCTGCTCCACTGGTCACATCTCTTTTAATCCATAATACTGGATATTTGTACCTTTCTACATTTTTTACTGCATTCTTTACTTTCTTTCTTTAAGTCGTATTGATGCTTTATTTAAAACAATTGTTTCTATAAATTACTCATGAGTTGCATCGTGTCGATTTTGAAGAATTTTACAAGTAGACCTGCATTCACTGACTCTTGCAATCTACTTACAATTCTTATCCTTTCTTTACAGTGCTAATAGTCCCAAGCGAATGGTGCCAAGTACACATGTCGCAAATATAAAATTTTTATTTCACCCAGAAGATTATTCTACGAAAGAGGTTATAGGCAAGGGGGTGGTAAACTAATTGATGAATGAAAAGGTACAAATATTTGAGGAAGAAACATTTAAGATAATATTTCGACGACTTTACTTACTTTTTAATGCATTTCACTCACATTCAATGCATCCCCTGGTTTCCCTAGAGTCCTATAAAAATTGATTCGATTTACTCGCATTTATTGCGTCGCTAGAGGGAAATGATAATTCGATCTCGTTCCTGCGTTAATCTCGTCAGCGAGGCACGCAATAAGCGGCGTTCAATTTTCTCGTCCCAGTTAATAGAATATTTTATCGGATATTTACACTTCAATCGTGGCAAGACAGAATTTCAATCCGCGGAAAATTGAAGCGAAGGGCGGAACGAAAGGAGGCGATGGGGCAAAACGGACAGCCTTCGAGAATTTGCATAGAGATGATTTAGTATCCGCCTGTTGTTCGAGCGTACTATAAACAGAAACTTGGCATTAATGGCTTTAATAATCCCACGTTGAGCACTCATATAGCGTGCCTCCTCAAATTACATTGCTTTTTCCAATTCTATGGTCTCATTCTTGGCCAGCTTAGCTCCGTCATCTCCTTTACTTTTAATATCATCATTTATTCATAGTTTTTGCCTTTATTTTCTCTGCCTAATAATTTCGTCATTTCTTTGTTTAAATATAAAATTATAATGGTAGAGTTGCAAAAGAATATTCTTTAATACTAGCTTATCAAACTGAAACGTTGATGCTGGGGTAAAGTATTTATACAAATCCGTAAAAAACATTGCAAAGTCTCACGAGTTGTGAAATGTGAGTGAAATACAATACATTTGAAACGTGAAATACGATTTTATGAGGAATGTTTTTAAGTAAGTTATTAAACAAGCTTCCCCTGGTTCTCAGTTCTTCAAAACGAAACAACGACACAATAGAGTAGTATAGAATTAATTATCACTCTTCAAACTTTTCTTTCCAAGCTTTAACGCCACTCAACGAAAACTCAAATTTGTTGTCATTGTTAAAAGAAGCCCTAATTTCTTAAAAGCAAACGTAATGTGTCCTAAAAATCAGTTTCCATTTCTCCCACTAGCAAATTATAATCAGAGACGAATCACTAAGAAACAAAGTAAACGAGGAAAACGATAAAAAGTAAGGGATGCAAGTGGATACCCTTCCTTTTCTCAGACTTTTAAAACAACCACAGCGATACGAGCAAATTAATACTCCGAACAAGAAGAAGAATAAAAGCGATAGAAAGTGAAAAAGGAAAGGTATACTATTTCTTCCACTCGTACCTTTGAAACAAGTACAACAGCAGCAAATTATAATGAGAGTCAAAGTACCAAACAATAAGGGGAAAAAAGAAAACGATAAGAGTTACAGAATACCAGAGTAAAAATGATTGAAGAAACTTTACGGTGGTTGAAATATCGCCATGTTCTCGCGCCATTACCATGTTTCAAATGGGGTGGGAGACGTCTTCTCGAAGCTGAAACTGCACAATGCTTCTTGCTGGAATTCAGTCAGCATAGTTTCCAAACATCCCGCTACGTTATTATATCCGAAGCCATATTCCGTTGTTTTATAGCTTCTCGTCCGGTATTCAAGCACTTATAACTTTGTTCGGACGCTCACACTCACACACACACATTCTTGTAATCCTCCCGGACGAAATTTCAAACGAAATGAAACCCGGGACCGAAGAAAGATGCTGGTAAATTTATTGCTTTTTCATGTCGGGAATTTCCTTGCGCGTTTCTCTAACAGCATTACTTTGGACTATTTTTGACAATAATGGCACACTGCGGTTACCATTTTTAAACGTATTTTTAAGATTCATGTATCAGTTTGTTTGTTGGTGCTTCCACTGTAACATTGCAGTTTTCTTTTTAACACTGAGTGCCGTCGACGTGTTTTCATGTTCATATTTTCGGGAGAGTTTAAAAAATATTGTCCAAGAGTCCCCGAATTTTAATTTGGAAATAAATCAAGCTTGGTGTTTGCGTTTTACAAAAGCTTCCCAGTAGAAGTGATTGCTAGAAAGGCTGGAATTACTTAAGGGGGAATCCTTTTTTGGGAGGCTAAAAACATAGCAAAATTTGGGATTTTTTTATGCATTTTTGACAAAGTTGCAGTTTTTTTATTAGTAATAGTATTATTCATGATTAAAAATTAATAAAAATAAAATTGCAACTTCTTCAAAGATGCATAAAAACATGGTCAAATTTTCAGATGAATCGAATCGCCAGTTTCTTAAAAACAAATTCTTAAAAAATTTTGCTATGTTTTAGCCGCTAAAATAAGATTCACCCTTAAAATGGTATTTTTCAAAATTATGCTCCACTCAAAGCGTTAATCTTTCAAGAAATTATGAAACTTCGATAAGATTGCAAGGCTGTCGTAATAAATCTTAAAAATTGAGCGTGTAACTAGCTCCATGAGAAATGGCAAGTAATTACCAGTTGTTCACCATTTATCAATAATTGGCGCAGTTAATAAGTGAACGATTAATCGAGCTTCTGCTACAAATACTAATCAGAAAACGAACAAAGGGGCACACAAAGAAAATATATTGAACCGATAATACACTACTAGCACAATGGACGTTCGTATCGTGGATACTCTCCGTTATTCGAAATTCTACGCGTGCCTTCGACTTACATATTTCTTTACCTTTCAAACGAAAAAGTAGGACGAGAATGAAAGAAGCAACTGAACAACGGAAAGATCCACGAGGCAGGGAAAATTTCAGCCACCTAATCGAAAACATAGATCAGAGCCCAATGCGAGTATCTAAAATCTCCAATTAAAGAGGAAATTAGGGCAACAGCTTTGGATAAAGCACCTGAATTAAGGTAATTAGAGAATCAGCAGGAACTTGAAAATTTTAGTGAACTGTAAAGTGAAGAATCAAAAGAATCAGGGGACACTGCACATCTGCCTTTAGAAAAAAAATTTTGCACACATTTACAATATTCTCAGATGCTTCAAAATCCCTAGAAAATAAACTCAAAGTTTATGATAGCCTCGAAAGGTGTCTAAAAAGTTGTAATTAAAAAATTAAAACAAGAAGCTCCAATAATTTCAAACGAACAAAATCTCAGAGTACAAACTACAGACTTAAGACGAATAACTCCTAGAAACCCACAAATAATCAAGTCACCCAGTCCAATTTGAAAATTAAGTTGATCCAAATCACGATCAACGTCCAAATGGAACCGATTCGATATCTTCTTCAAATCAATGCTGTCTCCACTCAATGAGTATACCTAACGATGGGAATGCGCGAAGTCTAACGCACCGATTTTAACGTAACTACACATCGATAGAAACTTAACAATAAAAATGGCGCTTCACTGCTCCGGTAAGCACTTACGAAGTAGATAAGTACTTAGCTCCGTTAAGATATTTCTCTCGAGCAAGTCAATGCAGTACGTACTCGTTATAAGCCCGACGAACAGGACGAGCGTACAGCGCGTGTGGAAAAATATTCCGCGCGAACAATGGCGCGAGTGAGAAAAGCCAAGAGCGAGCGAGAGTAAACGAAAGTCTCTTGCTCGTTCTCGGATTATTTCACTCTCGTCCGAAGGATCCCAAGAAATGGTGGGGATAATCGCCGGGCGTACAACGCATGATAGAAACGGGCTTACAACGAGTGCATACTGTACAGCGCAATGTATAGGGTTGAAGCATTTTTTAATCTAAAAATCTGAAATTCGAAGTTCCTTTAAGCACGACAATCGTCCCTTTCCTTTGCTTCGTTTGAATTTGTACAGTAAACAGAATGCTACCTTTATTCCCCTTGCGTTTACATTTACATTTTCATCGATTGTCCGGGAAACAGAGTGTAGCCTTGTTACACGATCGTCATTGTTAACATCTTAAGAGGCCAAGCATGGTCATGTATATTTTGCAACGTTTCGTCGAAATCGGGAAGCTATGCTTCGCGTCGCTCCTTCGTAAATTACAAAAAGTGACATGTGTATCTCGTGAAAGGGCTCAGCCATTCACCGTTGAACCTCGCTGAATCAGGTGTGCATGTTCGTGGTGAATCGAGTATACGCCGTGGTGAGCTCCTCGGTGTCCTTCTGGATCCCCGGCATCGTGATGATCATCATGTACTGCAAGATCTACAAGGAGGCCGTGCGCCAGAAGGAGGCGCTCAGCCGCGCCTCCAGCAATACCGTCCTGAACAATGTTCACTTGCATCGCGCATCCACCACCAGGCACAATTCCAGGGCGTCCCACCAATTGTTGCTGCATCCGAGCGATGCCAGCGACTTCGGCAGGCCTATGTCCTACAGAACCGCCGCGGAGCTGAACGTGGAGAACGGTGAGTGGGAAAGAACGCGCCGGCGTTTTCGACTAACCCAGGGGAGCCTAACAACGTGAAGGAGTCACGAATTTTGGATATTTTTCTGTCAGGGCCTTTTCAGCGGGGACACGTGGTTGTAATACTGGAAATATTAATTGCATCACTCGTTATCACTTATATCTCTCTTATTATTAATACTAACAAAATATTATTAGAAAAATTTGTAGTTCACTGTCTTGGCTAAATAATTTTGATACACATAATTTTATCGATCATATAGTAAATTCGAGGGTATCTCTTGTGAAAAGGCCCTAACACTTTAAATGTGACAGGTGTTCACAGTGGAGATCGATCTTGTCTGATTTAACAATGACCACTGTTGACCGTAGTTTATCTGAGCTCTTATTAAAGGGAATATACTTGATGGGTTTAGGAACTCCCAGCTGATATGGGTTGGGAGGGGAGAATTCGTTTGGCTGGGAGTACTCAAGCGCTTGATACAGATGTTAAAGAATTAAAGAGATAGAAAGGAGGTAGAAAAGTAGGAGTAATCGTGTAACGCGAGAAGTTAAACGTGATAGTGGTTAAAAATGTAAACGTAAACGGTTCAAGATTCATCCTTTCTAAGAAATACACCATGAATGTTTGAACGTTAACGCGGACCGTACACCCTGGTACTTTGCATAAAGAATGTTATGTACTTAGTGCACCCCATATCAAATGTGAGAAGCGCCATATGGAGAATACTACTGTTAGTAGGCGAACAAAGGTTTCGAAAGTTTCCGAAATTCACGCCGCCAAGTATTTGGCGCTAGCATCGTTGCAATCGTTTGCACGCGACCACTAGAATTCTGTAGCTTCTGTATTTTTAGGTCGTCGCTCGGGAACGTGTTTTACGAGGCATTTATTAAGCGAGTATTTTGATACAACTGCAGAAAACAAAATGTTCGTGGGACGCGTGAAGTCACAGCGGCGTAACCGCCATGTCTGAGAATTATTTCAATTTCGTGGCTCGCGTTTTCCTCGATTTATCTTACCTAACTTGTTATCTTCACAGCTGCCCATTCCTCCATAATCTTTATAATATTCGTGAACTTTAACGATCCTGATAAAAAAAAATTAGAATGTCTGGAGTTGTCGTTTATTCCAGCAAAGAATATACCTAACCACACTTTCTGAATTCGTAAGAAATGTCAATGCAACTCGAGGAGAATTGGACAAATTTGTCCAGTCACCAAACGGTTTCTTTAATAAGTGCACTTGTCATTGAAACTTCTGTCTCTTGAAGACTCAATTCTAGTTTCTCTTGACAGCGAAGAATTTTTGCTGAGATACATTGTTACGTAATAGCTACTTCGGAGATAAAATTTCGTTAACAAAATGCTTGTCTTCTGAAGTACCAATCTAACACACCTACAATCAAAGTATTCCAACCATTTATGAACCGAATCCCGCACGACATAGATTATGCATCTCTCACTTGCATTGTACCTCAGCAGTAAAACACTTTTTACCGCCACCTTACTGCAAATGGAAACCGAAGCAGCTTCCTTGTCCAACGGCAACTACAACGGCGAAATAAAGGTCGACAGACGATGTCAGATCGTGATCGAAGCGAATGGCATAAGAATAAGGATAATCGCGGAGCGCATCACGCAAAAACTCTGCGGTTTCGCCCGGTAACTTTCGCTCCCATTCGGCATTCGTACCGTAATAATGCGTTTAAGTACAGTCAATTATCGCGGCAGACAAATTACACGCGGCTGAGATGCATGAGATTGATGTCGTATGTAATTTTTCCGGCTATTTTCGACGGCTGTCAAGGCTGCCAGTAGTGATGGCTGGCATACTCCGTGCCTCGCGAGCTCTGGAGCAAATCGATCGCACCTTAAACGTACTTAAACTACTTGCATCATCCAAAATAGAAATTCCTCGGGCAGTCACGAGACGATTCATCTGTTCACCCACCGATATCTTACTATTAGGAATAAAACTACCACAGCGGAGTATATATACACACTTGACGTGATTCATAAAGATACATCCAAAGAAAAGGACGAAAAGTAATTAAATTAAGACTGCGATATAAATTGAAAGCTGCACGTGGCGAGCACGACTTCGCGTGCAACGACACTGTAAACACGGAACACGCAATGCGAAGTCTACGAAGTGAAGTAAGGCACAGGGCCGGCGCAACGTAAGAGCAAACAGAGAAATAGCAACAGCGCCACGTGCAGAATAATTAACTAAAATGCAAGATGGCGAGAAATAAGAAACCGAAAGAAATACATCACACGCTGATTATATAGATACATTATTCTTACTCTACACTCTTACACTCTTAATGACTTTAATAAATAACATTGCGACTAGTTAGGTTTTTTTTTATTAAAATACATATAATTATATACATATATAATTTTTTTATATATTTTTATATAAATTTTTTATTGAACCTCGATAGGTCCTTAAGCAAACTTTCGAGGTTGGCAATAAAGAGATATGTTAGTACTTAAGAACTAGATATTTACATTGTTTTAACAAGTATGAAGGTACAAATGTCTGTTCTTGGTTTTATCAGAGTTATTCTCTTAAGATTATTGTAGTAAAAATATTTATATACTTATAAGTAATTTACTATTAGATATCACAGTCCGTTTTGAAGAGTTAGGTTATTTGGTATAGTATATACAGTGTCGCCCTCTGGGTGCCCAAGGAATTAAGCTTCCAGCGAAGAGGCCCCTCTCTCTCATTCGTTCAGTATTTACTCCCGCAGCGACTGGAAACGTTTTAAGGCCATCGCTAGATCTCCAGGCGGCTTAATGCATCCCGTGGCGAAATTTCGAGGTAATTTGACGGGGCCGACACGTAAAAACGCTCCTCCGCAGGCGCTCAAGGAGAAACTCCGCGCCCGCTGGGAACGAAGACGAATGGAAACGCGTGGACTCGCTTAGGGTGTGCCCGTCGACAGTCACTCTGCTCCCTGCGAGTTGTTACAGCTGCAACGGCTGTCACGTCAGGTGATGGAAGGATCTTTGCACGGGACCGAGCCAGAATTTTCTTGTATTCGCTCGCAGTTTATGGATTATGGAAAAACGCGGCGACGATAAATTGTAACGCGAGAAGCATCACGAATACTTGGGATGTACAACACGGTAATACTACTCGAACTTTTTAAATAGTTGAAATTAAATCTTCCTAATAATTTAGCTTCGCTGTAATGGTTTCCGCAAAGGATTCTGTTTCATATGTGACAGTGTTTCGTTTTGTGTGGCGACACATTGGGAGGGATTAATTACGTCTGTGGCGTTGAAACTTTAATTGCGTATACCTCTGTGTCTCGAAATTTAAAATTGTATGTAACTAATTGCCACGAGCAAACGAATTTTAACTCATTAATTTCAACGCAACCGTCGAGTAGCTTTCAACCGTAAGGGGAGGATAAGAAATAAATCGAATGACCTCGCACTTTTTCATCGGAGATTGATTGTGTATTCTTCCTTCGCCAAGCAATAAAGACAATATTTCTTCCGCGAACTGTATTTCCGTGAAATTTCCCGTAATGGATGGCTAGCCGGCGCGCGGTCACTCTCGATCGTGAGGATCGGCACGACGAGCGGTGCGAAATGAAATTTGTTCCAGCTGGGAGCGTTTAGGCGGCGCCCCATCAGCCTAAGTGTCGCTTTTAACCCGTGGCGAGAATTTTGTCTCGGTAGGTGCGCGGCGTTCACGTCTAAACGCATTTCGCGTGTGAAATTTAGTACCCTCTATGTAATGAACGCGCGTGGCGTTTGTTATTGGCGAGGGACCATCGATTTATCCTCCACGCCTTGGCGCGCATTATTCAAACGGGACCGCCATTTTCGACGTGAATTTATCTCGACGCCTGTCGACCGAGCGACTAGGCATCTTTCATTGTTATACAATGTAATTCTGCTTGGCCTACTGCGTGGAAGAAAAGTGGTTACCGGGGAATAATTTTTGTGGACGTTTTAATATAAATTCTGATCAATTGTACTGGAAAGATTGATGGGGAATTTTGGATGGAGGAGGATGGAAGAGTTTCTGGATTGCAAGTTGAAGTGGCTATAGGAGACCACGAAAGCGTGTGGGCGAAAGCAAGTTTTGCAATACCGTCTCGAATTTAGAATTAGCATCTCAATAAACAGCCTCATTGGCAAATCTTCAATTCGAAATAAGAGACAGCTGTGGGGGAGGCGCTACCTACCTGCCGTCAAGTTGTTTCAACATTACTAATTAAACCGTAAAGTGTATGAATAAACATAAACTATGATACATCCGTATTGTGACTTTGCAATAAATCATCTGTAAGCCCAAGTTTGCGGGACATTATTTCTTATTTCTTCTAAAACCACATTACTTACACTATCAACCCAGCTACAGTCGTCACTTCAGCTATACAGATCGTGTAGACCGAATGAATCTTTTATTATCATTAGTTTTTTGCAAATATCGGAAAACCAGAAGCACATATTGCAGCAGCTCGCTGAAATGTTGAAGTGTCCTCTGGAAATGCAAAAAAACGGAAACGCTGGTGGGGTGAAAAGAGATACGAGGAACTTAGTAGGGTTAATAACTTCATTCTTCCCCCAAGACGAGCCTCCATCCACAGGGGGTTCGCTGCGGGTGAGCTGATCACGAGTAAATCCCCCCGAAAACTCAGTCTAAGCACCGAAATTACACCTCCCACCCTTTCCCTCAACAAGTGAACGCATCAATTCGACCAAGCCCTAGCATGGCAGCTGCTAAACGCAGCAACCTGTTCCGTCATCGTTCCCCTTCGAGTACCGCCCGATATTTCACTACCCATGTTCCTTACGAGCGCGCAATATTTAAAACGGTGACGGTTTTCCGCGCCATGATAAATGGAGGATACACCGGCGCGGTGGCAGTATAAATATGTCTCTCTGGTGACAGTGAGCTATGCATCTCGCAGGGCGATCAGCCCGGTGGAGATGAGCCAGACGGAAACGCTGCCAAAAGCCCCAGCGAACTTGGCATTCTAAATACGATCCTACTGCCTCCAGGCCCAGCCGCGGATGGAGCAATGGACCTCTCCCGGTCATGATGTCACCTGTGCGCAGGATCGATTTTTGTGGGTTCATGAGTGTCGTAGAAACGAGGCATACGAATTAGGAGGGACTTGATTTATTAGTGGAGTTAAAAGTGTAATGTGATTGAGTGTGCGTCGTCTTCCCTTTAATAACATTTACCAGTGACCCCCATCTAACCTTCAAACTTAAAAAGCTTTTCCATGGAATGCTTATAATAAAAAATAAATCCTTAAATATTTGCAAGCTTGTAGGATAATATTTACTACCCTTTTATTTACATTTGTCAAGTCCGGAACCGTCCCTTTCTGGACGAGAAGGGATCAAGAGTAGGGCTACAGCCGACGGACCCTGTCCTTTTTTTTTATTAAAGTATGCGTTTATTTATACCAGGGCTATTTTTACAGTGAAGGATATAATTTTTCCTTAACGTATAAAGGACTTATATTTTTCTAAGTAAACTTATGGGCTATAGACCTGCATATAGGTACGCTTAGTCACATATATGATGAATAGAATGCACTTTTGCATTTGTGCTGACGCTGATTATAGGTACTATTGTGGGTTGGTCTTTGTAACTAACTTATCTTATAGTAAAAGATCGTGTTTCTTAAGTATAGAAAGGTACTATAAAACTATACTATAGTGGTTAATTGTTAGTTTTAGACGCGTGGGGACCGAGAGAAATAAACTTGGAACTTGTATATATACAAACGAGACTGGAATTTAGGTCTTGTGAGAAAGAGTTTGAAGGATTAGACCTCTGGTGTCCAGACCACTAACAGCGCGATTCCGTAATGAGGCTGGGATGTAACAATTCCATTGGAAGTAGCGTAGAATATAGAATATGTGCATCATTGAAATACGAAATGTCCTTATATTCGATGCTACATGCGTATTTGAACGAATGTGAATGAATGGGGAAGGTTGGACCTTGTTTGAGAACTTGGAAGCAAAATTGAGGGGAATTTTTCCTCTATTCCTTCCAAGAAAATATTTCAAATGGCAACTCTGCCTCGGACAGAACCCATGCAAAGTCCAACGTCAAAGGGAATGAGAAACAACAGGGCAGAACAGTCGGCAGCAGTAGCGTGAAATTGTCGCAACGCCTGCTCCTAACTTATACCGAGCAAATTTCACGCACTCGGCCCATAAGTTATCGGGGGAACTAACGATACCAGAGAAGCTGATTAACTTGGCCGTTTAATTGCACGTGCACGCGAGCCGCGGCGCGACACAGGCGTATCATGAGGTCGTTTATGAGCGACGATAAACGGTTCGTAGTACAAGCTAGTAATTTATTGCGGCGTCTACGACGATTTTTTTATTTAAATGCATCTCAAAAGCTTGTACTTGACGCTCGTTTGCCTGAGTGTTGAGATTCTTCTGCGGGTTTGGATACGATTAACTGGACATGGGGATCTTTGATTGCCAGTGAAGAATTCGTTACTGATATTGACTAATTTTTCTGGGAACGAGAAGCTATAACCTGTGGGAAAAGTGGTAACACTTTGAAGACTGGAAATAAATAAAGGTGCATAGGGGATGATAATTTTTGTCTTATCTACATGCAGAAAAATGTTTCTACTTATTTTAACAGTCTAAGAAAGTACAGGAAGTTCCGTCTTCCATAATACAATATTCTGCTAAAAAAATATCCAGAGTACACTGACAGTTTATGGAAATATCCTAAATCCTATTGAAAAGGATTCAATCTAAACAACCTGCTCTATTCAGTAAGACATTTAGCTTCTCAGAAGTCGAACACCAGACAGCAGACTGTTCAGAAACTAGGCCTTCGTAAATTAATAATAAAATCCACCCAGCAGCACCTAGTACAAAACTTCACTTTAATCGGATTCAAACTCGGCCAGCCGGCGTTTCGAACGACTGACCATGGCATTCATAATTCATAGAATATCCTCGTTTAGTCCAGATATAGTGGTGCCAAGATAAATAATTGAAGACGAGCTAGAAGCAAAGTTTTCGACGTTACGTAATTATACAGCAGCTACTTAGTGGCGCCAGTCCCCTAACGGGGCTCACTCTCCAGATACTTGTGTCCATGTACAAATTGCGCTTGCAAACTTCTACATTACGCGTGATCAGTCACGCTGCTGGCATCACTGACATCCTGTCACTGTGGCGAACTTTCGACGAATGTAACGTAAATATTATAAATACTGTTTCTCTCAGATTAAATTCAAAACTATGTGTTGAGCTTCTTAACTGACGAATCAAACGTGAATATTGCAAATATCGTTTCGCAGTTTCTATATTCTATGATCCTCGAAGCTAGAGAAGCGAATGGAGTAAGTAGCTTCAGAAGGAGAAAGTTGCAACAAGATACTTCAAACGCAAAATCATGTATGAAAATCCACGAGTTCAACTTCCCAACGCTGACGTGATCTGATCTACCACCCAAGGAACAAGGAAAACACGCCTTATCAATATGAACAACTACCCAGTACTTTCCTAAAAAATCAACACTTCAGTCCCCTTATGCAAGAGGACTAACAAGCTTCCTGGTGTGAAACCCTTTCCAAGTAAATGTCCCTGCATCGAGTTACCCAAAAGTCATTTTCCTAAGTGTGCCAGAAGGGGACGACCCAAGTGACGTCGCGCTGGAAGCTCATCGTGCTCAGAGATTCATCCAATTCCATACAAGCCGCTGTAGCTGCTTGTCCCGCGCTAGCCACTTACTGAAAAACCGCGTCAAAGGAGGATAAATCCTTTCTGAATCTGCTCCTCGTGTGTTCCGCGGAGGAAGTCCGTGCACGTCCGTCTTTTCACGTGGACGACGCGGATTTTTACCAGCTCCGGGAGCCTATTTAGAGACCGACCCAGAAACAGGCGCACAAAGGCTTGTATGCCAGACCTTTGCAGACGCAGCTGAGAGAGACAGAGCCTTATAATGGCGAATATAAGGAAAGGTACGCGGAAGAAGCACCCGGTGGCATCGCTACAGGTCTCACGAACCGAGATGCTGCTTTTTATACTTTCAGTCAACTGATTCGGAAAGCCTCTGCGGCGAAATGAGGAGATTCCGTTGAAATATGCCCGCGGAACGAGGGGACGTCTTGCTTCGTGTGCGTCGTGCACAAGTAAATAGAACCTCCTGGGTGAGGGGATGGCCTTCTCGATCGGTACCTAATTAGGTTATTTTTTAAGATTTGCGTGGTGGCTTTCGAAAGTAGGTACTTAAATTTCTGGGTATGTAGAGTGTGCTAGATTCCAATAAATTCTTTCAATCTTTTCTCAGACTTCATCGAATTTCGTTTGTATTTCTTTGCTCTCATCCCCTAGAACGGTGCTATTTAATCAGGCCTTGAAGTTTAGAATTTGAAGAATTTCTCAAAAATGGTAAGACCTATCGAAATTTTGTTTAAATAATATTAAAAGAGCATTCAATTTTCTACAATTATTGTATATATAAGTTTTTCGTGCTTTCAACCATTTTTTAAATAATAGGGTTTGAATATAGAGCGGTTAAGCGTATAGACAATACGTCACGCCGTACTGGGGTGACGCGCGAGGCGCAGCCCTCTCTATATCCAAACGCTATTATCTAAAAAAGGGTTGGAAGCACGGAAAACTTATGTATACAGTAATTGTAGAAAATTAAATGTTCTTTTAATATTATTTGAACAAAATTTCGATAGGGCTTACCAATTTTGAGAAATCCTTCAAATTAAAAGTTTTTCGGGGACTATTTTTTTATGAAATGGAAAAATACGGGCCACCCTATTGTGACAGTGCAAGGGCGTTTCGTTAGTGGGACTTGATTTAATAATGGAACGAGGAAACATATGAAGGATTTTACGATGTTGACATTGAGATTTATGTGTTTGATCATTGTATACTTGTGTGTCTTTATTATAGCTGGGCGAAGTAACGACCCCCTTATTGCTCGCGTATAATTTATGCGTTATGCAATCCTGTGTGGAAAAATCCTTCCACGCAGTAATCTTACAAAGAAATAAATAATATGTTTGTATGAACTTCTTTCATAGTTATCTAGTGGTGCATCCTGCATAACTTACCTAGCTCATTTCTCGGTTAGAAAACTTTCTAGTACCTACATTAAAAAAAAATTTGGACTAATTAACTCGTCCTAATACATTATTTGCTCCTCTTGTGTTAGTTCAATTTTCCAATATTCAGAAGAATTTCCCTGTCTTCGCAGGTCAGCGAATTTACAGAGGAAAATATATTACATATAAATTTTCTGTAATAATATTATTCCCAACAGCATTTCAGCGTGCAAATTAATGAATAATCCTCCGTCGTTGCTTATTCTCTATCTCCCTAGGAGAAATATATACCCACGAGGAAACAATTTCCAATTAAAAGCTGGCGCCGCTGCGAGCGATCAGGAAAGTTCTGCCGCAATAAAGACTTCCCCACATCCTCCCCCGTTTCCGTAACTTCGCGCTGTTAGCCCTCGGAGCCGTCAAGACAGGTGGAATAAAGGAGCAGCGGAATGCGACGTGGCTGAAGAATGAAACGAGAACAGAGGGAAGGTGGAAAAGGAAATATTTCTCTTGCTGGGCTTGAATGACCGAGGGGGTTGGCGGGGACGTTGCTTGGCGTAGGGTGCATCTCTTCGGGGACAGGTCAATGCACTTCGCCGCATATTGCACTCCGAGAGGGAATCGGTAAACAGCACCACCGCATTCTAGCTATTAATGGGCGGCCGGCAACGCAATTATTCCCCAAGAATTTCCTCGGCTCTAATTCTGAACATGCCTCTGATGGAAGTGTGTCAAACGTTGGTGGAATAAAATCCTGTCATTTAATTGATTCTCGGAAGCAGTTCCGCAGCTCGCGAAGTCCGCTGGCGAATCTGACCACACCATTGGAATAGTCGAGGCATCCCAAGCCCGGGATATTGATCGGTAATGGAACAACTACAATTATTTGCACACAGAAGGTGTTAAACGAAGGAGGGTGGAAATTTTTCTTCAACGCACACCTTCAAGAATTACTGAAGGGATTAAATCTTCAGGCTCAGATGTTCAGAGGACTTGCAAATTGCAGTTCATTTAAAACGTAAACTGTTAATTTCTACTGTAACCTTAAAAGAAACATATCACTAAATATATATTAATTTAGGAATGATTCAGGAATAATTGTTAATTATTACAATTGTCACGTAACTCTAAATGGAAAAGGGATGGGGTAACATTTTTCCGTGGCTCGGTTTGAAGCACCCTGTCTGTCTAGCTGTTTGCTCAAACAGGTCCGAAGGGGTGGGTTTGAAAAGAAGGCTGGAAAGGCAGAAGGCGAGGCGACAAGAGAAGTGGCGATGGGGGAAAGGCGAAAGAACGACCGAGGGTGTGTGAGCTCAGGGGGCTTGATCTCAGCCGAGCTGCGGCGCGCAGTAAGGTAGGTCAGTGAACGCGGGGTTCCAGGCAGCCTCAACGGGAGAACACCCCGGGACACCCTCGTCCTCCACTTGTTCGCTCGATATCTGGAAACAGCGCAACCAGACGCTGCGGGAAACAGGTGCGGAATAGCAAAAACTACGGCCGACGACCGGACAAAAACTTTTCCAATCACTTTCACGCATTCTTGCTAATCGTCGAATGAAGATTATCGCGGGTGGAAGCTGCGCCTCTCATGCACAGTTTCGAGGAATCGTGAGAGTTTTAGGGAGTGGGGTGTTTATTTTATTGTTAATGATGGAAAAGTGGTATTAGGTATTCTGGAAAATGTGAAACTGAACTTGGAAAATTTTCGCGATATTAAATACGGGTGGTTTCGAGCAGACGTTGAAATAAGTTAGGTTTTATTCTAGGTGAAATATCCTTGAGGGTTTGTCGATTTTTAAAAACCAGTTTCTTTTTATAAATTTGTAAAATTCGAAAACTGGGGTTTAAATTTAAATAACCGGTTTTATATACTAGAATTAATATGGAAAAATGAATCAACTATTTAATTAAAAACGTTATCATTTTTACTGGAAATCGCCTCTGACATAAGCATGTTGTAGTAGGTACCAGTAAAATAATCTTCATGAGTACATATTTTCTGAAAAAAATATTAAATGGAATAAAGATTTATAATTTATATTTTGTACGGATTTTAGTTTTTTTTCCATTTGGTTTTATATGCAGTGTATTTTATTGTGTTATATTTTTGTAGATCCATAAATATTAAATGAACTCAAAAATTGTACGGATTTTAGATATTTTAATTTTTTTCTTATTTATTTGGTTCGAAAACCGGTTTTTTCAAAAGTCGATTCCTGTCTAAACCCTAATATTTTTCTATAATTGAGGAAAGTGGAATTTTTGTGAGTAAGTTAAATAAATAAATTCCACAGAAAAATCATCCACTCTTTAATTTTATTGCGGATTATTTATAGCCACCTTCTTGCACCGTCCGCATATTTTTTACGGTGTATTTGGAATTTTGTTTACTTCATTCAATGAGTTGTAAACATCGAAATTGGTATCGATGGGTTCCGTGTTTTCTCAGCTCGCAGTACTATGCACTTGTTTAAACAGTATTCATTCCTGTTTATTTGTATCACCACCTGACTAGATCGCAACATTGTTATCAGTCACAGCAGACGTAACCTAATAAGATACCACACCTCATGTGCTAAATGAAACCCAACACGACACTGTACCTGACACACTATCAGTGGATCGAATTTGCCAGAATGCTACACCTGAAGTATACTACCAAGTATAATTCAGTGCGATGCTACAACTGATACACCTCCGTTATTTGATAGTACAGCCATCTAAAGCAAGATATAATCAGCCATAATACACTGTCACTGGCTTTGAATCCATACGATAATTCCATTTAATAGTCTACCTAATAAAACACAACCCAGACTATCAGAAATTGTAACCTACTGTAACACACTATCACTGGACGAAACTTACAATGCAGATAGCACTGCCACTAGCTACAGTATTACCTTATCCGACGATAAGGTGTCTAATTAAATAGAATCACACTAATCAAAGACACGAGCACGCTTTTCACTGAAAGCTCCACGTTCTCAAAAGGGGGATAACACCTGAAATTAAATCATTAAAATCGATTTCTGAGATTATTTAAACCCTTTAATATGGCTTCTTCAAGAATAAGGAGATGCGAATGGATTTTCTCTGAGATTCTTAAGAAACCAATTTAATTTCCGTGGACGTCAGGACGAAAATGATTCAGAGATCACACCAGAGGTGGTAAGGGATGAGTTTCAGGTCCAGCGTTATTTACACGTCAGGAAAGAGAGCAGAACACGCAAGAGGAGCAGAGTTTCCCAAGGCTGGGTAAGTTTCATGAGAAGAGGGTCGCTGCACGTAACGAGAATTTCCAGGGAATGTTTCTCCTTTACTGATAGCGGTATAGCGTTGAAAGGGGGATGAAGGAGAAGGAAACGACTGTTCTTTGGGGTTGACAAGGGTTCGATTTAATACCGTGACGAGGGAATCATCGATCCTGTAGTACAATTTTTATGGAGACGAAGCACAGGGTACTCCTCTTTGGATAATTCATGAGGGATAAATTGATAGACGTTGGGTGATACATTTTGGAATATCTTGGATTTGGAATTAACATTTTGAGTGGTGAAAATGTTGTATAAAGCTTGGGAAGTGAACTCGCCAGAGGTTCTGTTTTTCGCCTACGCTTCTGAAACTTTAATCCATTCTAAATATTTATAACATTACACTTTGCCTTCGACAGTATCGCAGATTAATACCACATCTGCACTGTCGCGATTAATATTCTTCCCCTAAATCAAGAACCGTGAATTTGTATTATTCTACCACATATCCTAACACAACAGTGTCCACCTGCTTTAAACCATTAACCCTTTGAGGTCACACTGGGTCCTATGGACTCGGTCGATTTTTAAACAGTTACCGTACGAACTGTATCAGTCCAATCGAGTCCCAAAAACTATAATACACAATTTGAACATTAGAAGAGAGATTCCAGATAGAATATGGAATAGTCGCGTTTTAGTAAGAAATGAAATGATAACATATACCAAAAAAAAAAAAAAACGGAAAGGTGTAAAGTCCTAAGAAATGAGTTTTTTTACTAAAACAATTATACCTTTTTTATTTTTCAATTATTTTTCGTACAGATTGTGGCTAATACTATTAATATATAGTCCTTTTATAAAATATACAGCTTCATACTGTGTGTTTCAAAAATGGTATTTATTTTGAGATCTGAAGATTGTCAATTGTGGAGTAAAAACACGTTTAATTTAGAGAAATAACTATTTATTATTATTTTTTTTATTCATAAGAAAGTAATTTAACAGTCAGAAGAATTGAATCTAGTCTTCTCCCTCTCCTTCATTATATACACATATATCTCGGGGAAAAAAATATTGTCACAGCCATACACAATACATTTTATTGAAGTAAATTTCTCGAATTCGAGTAGAAAGAAATATTTTCATTTTTTCGATAAAGTCTGAACGACCCACGCTCAAAACCGAAGTTTTTGTAACGGCTACCGCTCACTAAAGGACTTTCTGATTCAAAAACAGACAGTCTTTAGAGGAAACCTCAAATTTCCGTAAAATGTCAGATCAATGCCATTTCAAAGCCAGGAACTTATCAAGATCCAAAATTAAAAAGCGGGTCTATTAGACCCAGCGTGACCATGAAGGGTTAAACCACGCTGAACAAAATGGCCACAGGGGAACCTCCCTACGAGAGCTTTCGAAAGTAAAGGCGGGCCAGGAATGAAAAATATCGGGGACAATAGTGTGACGAGGCGTCGCTGCTCCTCTGATCCCCAGGGTATAAATGTGCGATCCCCAGGATCCCAACTTCCTCTGCACCTACTCTGCTCACAAAGGGGCAATATGAGGGCCATCGTGACAGAGGAATAAGCCAGAAGGTGGAAGTAACCGACGGCGAAGACACGAGAGCGAATGGCACTGCTCCAAAGCTGTTCGTGGATCAAGGGCCAAGTGAAATTGAGAGACGATAAGGCTCTCCTCTGAGGGATAACGTGGTTGATTTCATTCAAGAGATTCACCTCGCGAGAGGTCGGAGAAGCGAGTGAATGGTCGTGTCGGGAATCGGGAACGAACGAAGGCTTTCGGCTGAAATTAGACCAGCTGCTGCAGGATCGAGACAGAGAATCTCGAAGAAATGTACTGGATGAATTGAACGTAGGAATATATACAGCCTATATATTCTCTTTGTAATAGCAGTGGAATGAGGGATAAGTTCTTTTCAATGGAACCCTCGGGTTTTAGAGCAATGAGATTGGAAGTCGATCTACACGCGTGAGATTGATTGGAGCCTGTGGGTCTGCATGCGATGTGTCTATTCGCGCTACGCTTCCAGTTTTGCTTGACTCTGATTACGGCTGGGACTATTTGTCGAATTTTTCGGTATTCGAATATTTGAATACTTTAGTTGCTCAATTATTTGGCGAATATAATTCGAATATCCAAGTATTCGAATACTATTCGAATATCCAAGTATTCGAATACAATTCGAATATCCAAGTATTCGAATACTATTTGAATATCCAAGTATTCGAATACTATTCGAATATCCAAGTATTCGAATACCATTCGAATATCCAAGTATTCGAATACTATTCAAATATTTAAGTATTCGAATACTGATGTATTCGAATAGTATGGTGTGAATTAAAAAATCAATCATATTCTAATTTCACCATAGTCTCTATAAAGTTCTGTATTTCCCTAAGTAGTGAATAGAGAAACTAACTCGACACATGGAATCACTCCAACCGATCTCGGCCTCCACTGTGTGTGAATTATTCCCTAGCTCCACTATACACATTAATCTTCAAACTCTAAACACAATTACCGAGACTACCAAGCCCAACTCTGGTAACCCAATTACGAACTTATTAAAAATGAACTGAATTCTAGAACGCTCTGGAAACTCGTCTGAGCGTTGTTTTCTCTCCGCCCAGATTGATGTCCATTTTCATAAACGATTAAGGGATCGTGCTTTATACACATTCTGGAATCGTGGAGCAGTAATATTTTTATTTCCATCCAGTGGAACAGGAAGTGGGCCGATTACAGAACGCAGAGGCTTGCAGCACAATTCGCGTGCAATGATGGGCGACACGCGGGGAAATGTTTAAATAAAACTACATCTGGCGCGTAGCAGCGTTCTCCCTCGGGGCGAGTGGAAATTCAGTGGCGTTTCAATGAAGTCATAAATATCTCGTAATGAAAACGCGAATGGCGGCGCGGCGCTAAGCTCTACCTCCATTACGGAAACCCTGGCGTGCGCATATTTGCGGGCGTGCAGCGGCGTATCACCTTTGTCATTGTTCGACACGCGAGAGTTGTGTTGAAAAGCTCGAGTGATTCGTAAACAACTGGCTGGAACAACGAGGAAGGCTGCAACTAAACGGGAATCCCGGAGGGACGCGGCAACTCCAAACTGCGAGCTACGAACAGAGACTGCGAAGAGAAATGGTCGAGTGGAGTGCACATACCGGGGGTGCAAGTGGAGATGCTGAACTGACATGGACGACTGTTCCGTCAGAAATGATTAATGATGTCTGATGATGGACACCGATTTAAGGGAAGGGATAAAAATCGATTTTTTAATTTCATTTTTCGAATGTTCAACTTTTTACGAATACGTGTTTAAAAGAATTTTTTGAAATTTGAGGAGCCCACCGCGTATGATGGAAAATAGAAATCAGGACGTAGCAATTATGTAATTATTTAGTATAAGTGACATAATTTTTTATGCAGCTTCATAGAATGATATTTCGGACAGTTTCTTTCCCCGTTAGGCATAAGTTACGTCTGCTCGAGAGCAGAAAGCATGCGCAAATTTGTAAATGAGAAATGGAGTGGGGACGGGTGCACTCGATTGATTTTGCTCTAACTATAGCAGGCGTGAAGAATCGCTTCAAGTTGAAGCCTCTAAACAGTTCATTGCAACCTTTTATTACTTTTAGTATAGACGAAAGTGTTGGCAAGGGGAAAATGGTAACTTTGGAAGGAAACTTTGAAGGTGAATGAATGTTTCTACTATTTCTACTTTCTCTTTGAATCATATGACTTCATTTTCAACATTTTCTCTGAATGCCCTTTTAAATACAGCTACCGTCAAAAGAAGTGATTTCTTTAATAGCTGTCAAATCACTTTATCAATTAAAAATATCCACTAAACTTTATCTCGTGCACAGTGTCCCAAAGCCCTTCAACAGACATTCATTTTTATTCAAACTGACCATCCATCATTCACTATACCACATAACTATTGTTAATAAATCTGTAAATTAATTGAGCGTGCAAAATGAGTCCCCAAGAGCCTTGATTTTAATTCCTGAAAGATAGCGCATTTTATGCAGGATGAGTCACAAGCTTTTTTACATTCCTTTACGTTAGTGGTTCTTGAGTTTTTTCCTCTCCAAAATTGGTAGTAATTTTACTGATCCCAATGCAGGAGCCACAATCTTTCTGAACAGCAGAATCGATAGCAGACACAGCTGAAAGGACCTCCTTCCAATCCTCCTTTCAATCACGTCTTTAGTAAAAAGTACGATCGAAAGGGGAGCCATTAATTCTCGTTCCTAATCAAATTTGTAACTGAACCAACTGGGTTAAGGAAAAGGGATGGCCTGCAAACTACTTGCCTCTGCAGCGCTGCAATCTCTTCCTGACCTCTTGGACGACGAAGATCTATTCGATGCACCGTTAAGTGAAAGTGGTCTTAAAAGAGCGAGGATGAATTTCATTAAGCCCTTGTTGAGGCTTTGAAACGGAATTCTCAAACATTTTATTAGCCCGGATTTTATGAACCATCTCTGGCTGAGTGCAATAATGGGATGACGTTTCCCTGTCCGGAGGAGAATGAAGAGGTCCCATTCTTTTACGAGCGCGAGTCCTTGGCTGCTCGGGATCAAAGAATTCTGAGCGATGTGCCTGAATAAGGGGAAAAATTTGCGAGGGGAATTGTGCCGGATCACAGAGATTCTTCACAGGAACTGTGAATTCTCGAGGGTTGATTGAAGCTCGGACTTCGAGGCCTCGATTGGTCCCATTGGGAAGTTTGAACATTCGAATGGAAGGATTATAACTGGGCCAAGTAATGCAGGAAGCTACCAACTCTCAATGATTTGAAATTTAGTGAATTTAGTTTGCAGATTTTAATTTCTAAAGGAAAGTAGCTTTATTTCCATTGGGTATATGTTATTTCTTGTTATTGGTTTACAAGGTTTTTTAATGGGTTATTTAATAGCGAGTAGTATAATTAATATCAGTTTCTGTAATTTTTATTTCTAGCCTAAAATAGAACTGCGGCTTGGTAGCTTTAATAATTTGATTGCACCTGTAATGTAAGAGTTGTTTTATGGGCTAGTAATTTTTTGCAAAATAAAGATCACAAAATTATGGGATCCTTATTGGGTCTAACTAATTCTTTGCCATTTTGAGGGTTAGTATTTAGGTTTCTGCATAACTTGGCCCAATTTATACTCTTAGTGGAATTGGTGGTCAGAAGATATGAGGTTCCTTTGAACGTGGCTAATGTTTTGTACTAAGAAGATTAAGAAGCAAAAGTTCTCAGAAGAACTGCATTATTTATAGGGCTGTTCCGGTCTAAAGCCCATAAAAATATGTGATCTTTAGGAATTAATTAAAGGAAAACTACAACATATAATTTAATGGGGCTTTTTGCAAAATAAAGATTGCTTTAAAACTATATAAAAAAATCCAAGCCCAATATTTTTATTTATACGAACAAAAAAATCCCAAAGTTTTTACTGCCTTCTGGGTGGGGTCCCCCTTAAGGGGTAACCCAACAGTTATGCTTCGCCTGGTGCCACATCTGGACGCGGGAGACGTAATCCCCATCCAGCAGAAGCTGCGTGTGGCAAGAAAGTGGAACACCGACGTTACGTTAAATCCTACAATCACGTTTCGACCAAGAAATTCGTGCCAGCCGTCTCCCAACGCCGATTGCACAGCGCCATTACGCGATTGCTCGTTCCGAACGAGCGACGCATCAGGATTGCGCTGTTTTTTTGCATATGCCCGCCAATTCCAATTCACCTGTCTCCTTTCGACACACTGAGCACGACGTTCAACCGAGAAACAGTTCATTAAGCCTGAAATACGTGTCTGACCCGCCAGAAACGAGATTAAGTACTAATGACTGCAGTGTCGCTCAGAAGATCGAACATCCGAGGGTCTATTTATTGCGAAACAACAGAGTTCCACTGTGTTCCCAACGAAGAATCGAGATAACAAGCGAGGCACAATAGAATCATCAGAAACTGGACAGAGGAGCAATCAATCATCTACAATTTAGAGAATCAGATTGCAGAATAAACCCTCGCTCTTCAGCGCTTTCGGGATGACAATTGTTGCCAGTATTACACGCTCCTCCATTGGCAACTTGCGCGGACTGCTTCTTATCCCCGTGAAAAACTTCCGTATCCGCTTTGCGCCGAAGTTCTCGCGGCACTGCAGCAAAGCTTTTTCGCGAGCCCGGCCCGTCGCTTTTCTATTGGTCTGCAGGCACTCTGGACCAACTGGAGTGGCATAAAGTTTCTCGTTGGCAAGTTCTAGAAGACGGACGAGTGTTCCTTTTTCCACTGCCACGCGAGCCCAGGTTTTACTCGGAGCCAGTGAATTTTTCAGCACCCCTGAAGAGGTTGTTTAGCGGGGCAACCTGAAAATCTGACCACTGAGAGCCTTTTTCATCTGGAATGAGCGGAGGATAATGGTGTGGGGAATGGGCCTAGAGGGACTGCTGATAGTTGGGGATGGTGGGGTTTAAGGTGGTGATAGTTAACTGTCCAGGGGGGATGTGACGAGGTGGACTTGAATTCTTCTTTCGATTTTATTTTAGGAGATGGTGCTGGAATAGCTGGTGAATCTTCTATTGTTCTGGTTTTAATTTGCAGGGATTTTTAGGAGGGTAACTTCGAAATTAATGTTAATTTTCGTTCACGTTTCAAATAGAACCTATCGAAAAGTTCCAGAACGCTTTTTAATTCTTCATTATTTGGATAAGTGTCTCCTGAAATAATCTCGCGACTAATTCTGACGCTACTCTCTTTCATCGAAATTCATCTGCATTTTCAAAATGATTTTCAAAACATTAAGAAGCAGGGGAGATACGGGGGCTGGTAGGCCAGTATTTCAGTTTTTGATTTTTAATAAATTATGTGGGCGAAATATCATTAAACCGGTTAGTATATTTGATAGGGCATACATTTGTCTATCTGATTAAATTATTAATGTTGACTCAATGTGATAACAATTAAGGTATTTTAATTTTTTTTTAACACCATCCATGTTGATCAATCAGCCCCATAATCGGAGTTGGTTGACTTACAGTATGGGCGTAGGTTGACTATAGGTACAATCAGTTAAGAAATTACTATGTCAATAGATCGTCTAATAAACAAACTTTAAAATAGTCCCTCAACATTTATTCTATTGTAACTATATAGCGCGTGAAAAAATACAATCTTTAAGAAAAAATATTTACTTACGTAAATGTACGTAAAACTGTTAAAAAACTGTGACTTCTTTCTACAGTGAATCTTTCCGCAGTAGAGCATATGTCAGTGCAAAGTTATTAACAATTAGTTAATCTACCCCTTGAGACAACCAGCCCCGGTCTCCCCTACCCTAATTCTTTATTTCAAATACCATCTTTAATTTTGTCCAAGTCAACCTGTCCCTAATTCACCTTCGCAATGTGGTTGCGACCAAAAACATTTTTATACTAACCTGCCCAATTCGCTCCCCTTTCAATTAAACAGTGCGCAAAAATTTTACCAAGCAACGGCCACAAGACATTTAAACGAACAACGTAATTAGCCCCCCGCTACTTCAGAGCCACCCCCGCCCTCATCTACCAAGCCCCGGAAAGCGGAGCGCCATTATGAAGGCTCGTTCTAGCGCCACGAAATTTGTCCCCGTCTCCCATATCTCAAGGAGGACGTTTGCTCGCGTATGTACACACTGGAGTCAGGCATATAGCGTACGCTCCTTGCATCTTGATAGACGAGTGCATCGATTGCACGAAAGCGAAGAAGCCGGTGAGCATCGACCAATCAACCTAAATCCGCCTGACTACCCCCGAGCACGCGAACCCTTCAGCGTTCCCCCAACGACTGCCACCCCCCTCTGGCACCAGGCATTATCTAAACAACCCTTGGATATCGTCCCGTCCAAATGAATTTCCCACCTTCTCGTGGCTGGTCAGCGGCTCCTTGGCCGGCGGGAATCGATACTCGCTGCCCCATAGCGCGATCCTCGTCGCTCAGGTCGAAGATTCGAGGGGGAACCTGATTAACCGGCCGGGTGATCACTCCGGACCGGTTCAGATCAGCTGGGTAATTGAGAGCCGATCGAGGAATATCGAAATCGCCTTTATTTACGGAATCACTTTGGACGGGATCCTTTGGGTGACACGAGTGTTATTTATTCGCTGTGTTAATTTGGCGCCAAAATTACGGGGCCCGCTTTCAACGCTTCTGGGACGTGGGAAAATTACTTGCGGTGATTCTTTCGTCGACGCGGAGCAACGAGGTTTTACGATCAATATAAGTGAAATAAATGGAACGTGCACGGGATACTGCTTGACACTATTTTTTTGCCGAGTGGGTAATTATGTAGACGTTAATTGAAAAATAAATGCCCGAGAAAGGGCATGTGTAATCTTCTTAAAAACCGTGTGAGAAGTGAATGAAACGGGGAATATAATTTACCTTGGAAAATAATCAGGGCGAATTTATTGCGACAGATTTTTTTTACGATAAAGTTTGTCGCTTGATTATTGATTCTTAAATTTGGGACAGTAAGGCATGTTCTTCTAAGTAATAACTGATGATTTTAAAAAATGCCATCTATGTATTAAATGATACACTATTTATTTTACCTGAATTTCGTTTTACTTTTGGCGGAACTGAACGGTAAAAAATAGTGTCGAGGAGTAAGTGCCTATAGGAGAGACTGAGAAGCAGTGTTGATTGATAAATTTTTGAACAAGTTAAGAAGATTTGATTGAAAAAGTTAAGAAGATTTGAGGATGCTAGCTTTATTATTCGGCTATAAGTAAAATTTTTTACTTATTTTTTGTGTGAGAATAGTCAGATTTATCTGAATTAGTTAAGCATGGGACACATTTCGTGACCCCAAAGTTTACCGTTCGAAAGTTTTTAGGCGGTAAATACACAAACACTTTCTGCTTTACATATTAAGATTAGTGATGGGATAAAGAATATTGGAAGAAGGCTCGAAACTGTCTGAATACTTTCGAACAATTCATAAGTACTTCGAAAAAGAAAAATAATACTTTTAAGTAGACTCGAACCTCGACGAGGTAGATTTGCACTCTCTATAAGTAGTTCGAGAAACGTTAGCGGTACTTTCAAGTACCTATAATCGAACCCTCACCAAGTAGATTCGAACCTTTTATGAGTACTTTCACCAGGAGTTTTCTATTCTGTGCAATTATGTGATTTGTGTTCTGTCTTTCAGTGTTCGAATACTAGTTTTGCGAGTTTCAATTCTTTCAAATGTCAAAGTACTTACAAGGACATTCTCGAACTCGTCAAGTACTCTTTCCGAAGTTCGAAATCAGCTTATATAACTCAAATATTTTCGAAGTACCTACGTAAAATGAAACGTTACCTCTTATCAGTAGTATTCGAATCCCATGAAGTGAAACATTGTACTGGAATCGTCTCGGATTCGTTAGTACATATTAAACTTGATCCCATTCCTAATTAAGATGTTACCCCTTCGGTATCTCAATTTGTTTCTAAAGGGGTAGGTTAAAATTCGAACTTGGAAATAATTCGGGAAATAATTTTGTGAAGGTATTGGATGTCTACTCACTTATGTTAGGAGGTTGGATTATAATCTTGTTTATATCTGGGGGGTGTGTTTGTGTAGCTCGGGGAAGAATTTTAATTTGGGGATGGAAAAAATTGTGCGATCGACTATGAATGTACACTGTGGAGGATTTATTAAAATTCCCGTGGTTATCATCACGGGTGAAAGAAACGAGAAACGTTTGCCATGTGAATTAACAACATTTAAAAATGCCGAATGCTGGAATCGTAACGAACAGAAATTTATTTAAGCGACGCGAGCGCAACATTCGAATTCTTCGAGCGTCACGGGTGTCGCATTGAAATTGAAATTAATTATCAATGCGGTTCGTCAACGTTCAACACACAATCGCACGCCTCGCGTTGCTCTACGATATTAATAAACTTGCCAACGTTGAAAGAATCGAACATAACGAGAAAAAAACTGTTAATGGGTGAACTCGACTCTTCAAACAATTATCAAATGAAAAAGCACTGTTTCGGTTTAATGGAAAATGATAATGGAGGACGGCGAAGTTGCACGTAATTAAATTTAATGAAGGGAGAAAATGATCGGGGCGAAATACAGGAATTTGTTGAATGGTTATTGCAAGAATATGGATAAAGGACTTGATTTATAATAATAGTGACTGTGTTGCTCTCACAGAATTATCAATATTTGATATCTTGACTTTTCAGTTCGTAGTTTCTAATGTTACTATCTTGTCTATTATTTTCTAAAAATTTCAGAATATGGGAGTCCTTACGTTTAATTTAAGAAAAATGATACTGGTCATTTCCTGACTACTACACAAATTAAAGCAGAGTGTTAATGACACCCCCACATTTTTTCCAAACTCCACATTCTTTTTAAAACCAATAAGCATAATAATGATGGCTCGACACACGATTTTTTAAGCTCGTTATTTACATTTTTTTTTATAAATGTCCTTACGAATGATTCAATTGTAAGAGTTTACGTTCATTTACAATTTCCAGGTACTTCGATACGACAGCAGACAAAAAGTTGGAGGGCAGAGCATAAAGCCGCGAGGACGCTCGGAATAATAATGGGCGCATTCCTTCTCTGTTGGCTGCCATTTTTCCTCTGGTAAGCAAAAATTGTCATACCTTTCCAGAATCTTAATTTTTAAATCCACTAAAAGCACCCTTGTCTAGCATTCACACTATTCACTTCATTCTCCTGCATCACTGTTTCCTAAATTTAATTTCTGATGTATTAGAACTATACATAGGTACATTTAAAAAAAATTTTGAATTTAAAAGATTTCAAAATTCACGATTTTACTGTACACACTAGGGTGGCTCCTATTTTCGAATTTTGAATTTTCTTCGCGGCATCCCCCAGAATAGTTCCAAATAATAAAAAAAATCTGTGTAAAGTTTGAGCTCGATCGGATAATGGGAAAAGGTGTCCTTGGGAACATTTAAACAATTATTTAACAGCTCACAAAGTCGATTTTATATAATATCATCAAAATTATTGATTACATAAAAAAATATGCCAAACAAAAGTTGTAGATCCAGACAAGGAGCATCTTTTATGTTGTATTACTTTTTCTCGTGCGGCGAATGGTTTTCGAAAAAGTCAGAAAAACTGGGAAGAAAACACTTTATTTTTCAAATTTTGAAAGTTTAAATCCTTCTCGAGCACTTTTTATTTACGAAGGCGAAAAAAAATTGTTATTTACATTTTTTTTAATGACATTTTTTAAACATTTAATGGGGATATATACCGAGATATGCCAAAAAGATAACAAATATTTTTTCCCATATTTTCAATATTTGATATATCATGAATGTTTCCTGAAAAGTTGGAACCAAAATTCAGAAAAATATCGAAGATATAGACCCTAGTACACACACTAGAGCTCTCATTTAACTTCGCCATCTGAAATATGTCCTCTGCTTTTAATATTCACGAAAGAATCTCCCATCCTACTAGTTTAATTTCACAAACACCAATCTACAATGGAAATACGTGAAATAAAAAGGCACGAAATTTCCCCCATTTCTCTCACAATCATCCCCTTTATATCTGACAATTTTCTCTCTCGCGTTGCACGGGGCTTCCCGCTTAGAACCTGGGTGGCATCAAGTTGCCGGGAAAACCAGACCCTCGATTATTGCGCGTGCACGCGCGGCGAGCTGTTCAGAGGGGCTTTCGTGCCATCGACGCCAAGTTTACAGAGTCGGCGAACACTCGCGAAAGCTGAGCCAGCCACATGTTTTATTAATGCAAAGCTGAGGGGTCCCCGAGCAGAGTTTGCCACGAGTTCAGTGCAGCGGTCTGACTATTTGCTTGATTAAGCGACATGATACCCAAGGAAACGGCTTTCCCTCCTTATTGTTGGAATAATAAGGACAGAAGTCGGCGAGCATCAACTTCTAACAAGGACCCGAGCCGTGGCTGGATAGAAACCGACCCAATATGCTTAATATCGAAGTTCCCCGGCGCTCGCTCGCGTTTCCATCTGCTGCGGCATGTCGGATACCTAACTGTACCGACGAGGAATTTGCGTTTCAAAGTTCGCTGGTTTCTACTTCGACCCGCTATGTTTAATACCTCGTGTGAAGTTCAGCGTCGTCGGACTAGAGTTTCGGTTAACTTTTCGCCGTAGAGAAATGCGTCTTCGGTGGCAAATTAGTAGCGAGGGAGGAAATCGATAGTTGGCGGGAGTTGGAATAGATGATTTCCTGTTTGTTGAATGAGGAGGTCTGTTGTTGAGGGACATCGGTCGTTGACTCCTATGAATTTCTCGTATGGTGCTCGTGAAGTTGGGTTAGGTTGGGTTTTTGTTGAATGAAGAGGTCTGTTATTGAGAGACATCGGTCGTTGACTCCTGCGAATTTCTCGTATGGTGGTCGTGAAGTTAGGGGTTGGATGAACTCGAGTTAAAAAGTTTGTCGTCTGGTGTGTTCTGCGCGGGTGGAACGATACTTGGCTGGCTGACATTTTGGACTTTGATCGATGACACTTTGGGGCACATTTCCTGAGGTTTAATGGTGAAGCCCACGGGAGAGGATGACGGGGTGAATCCTGTCAGTTTAGGAGGCGGAGATATTATGTATATGTATGTACGTCGATGTAGGAATGACACATTCCAAGGGCTTGGCGGGTTCGTGTTTCGTTGAACAGATTTATTTTTGTATCAATTTTTAGGATTTTTTTGCGAAGATACCAATGCGCTAATATTTTCGGAGCTTTAAGGGTAGTTTATTCAATATTGTAACAAGTAAAAAGAATTTTTATAACAGTAAAATTATAGTAAATGCAAAAGCAATAAGGCAGTGTCTGAAATAGGTTTTTTTTAGATGCAAAACGGCGCTGGTTGTAGCGTCTATAATTATGTGAAACTGACTAATAAATTTGTTTTCAATTTATGTGCCAGTTGTAAGAATATGAACTATGAATGCTGTAGAAAAATTGGATAGTTTAAAAATAGCGGAACTTCAAACAATTAGGTGTGAGTTTTGCTAAAATTTCGCGGTTTGTTTGTTTAAAAACAGTGGTTAAAATTAATAATTTCGTTAAATCTTGTGGTTCATATTTTGAGGAATATTATAAACTAAAAGTGTGCAAAATTTGAAGTTGATTGGTCAAATAGTTTTTGAGTTATCCTCGACGCCGATTTTGAAAACGTGGTTTCAATAAAAACAGAATTTCGGCCGATAACTTTGAGAATATATTTTTGAAATATTAAACAACCCTTAATTTCACGTGGACAACATTATATCCCAATTTCATCAAAATCCGATATCAAATGCCAAAAATAATTAGTTTGGCATTGCCATTATACAAAAGAACTTGCACAGAGCTTCGCTTAAATATTCCTTGCGCTCGATTCCGAGTAATGCAATATTAATATTTCGAGGAGATGCATTAGCGAATATTTGCGTCGACTAATATTCATGTTTTCCATCGTTGCACGTTGTTTATTACGAACGCGACGTTTCGAAATAGACTAGAGGATATCCGTGCACGACGTGCAGCGTTCTGGCGAAAGCTAATCGAGCCATGCACCAGTTATTTGTGACAGACGTTGGTTGCGCTCGCGTATGTCCGCGACTGTGCGATAATGCTCGTCACAGTGGGCTTGCAAATCATTCGAAGTCTCGTCTATGTTTAATGCCAGTGGCTAGACTGGAGAGGATTTCTAGCTGCAGCACGGTTCAGAAGAATCATTCATCTAATCGGGCTAATATTTTAGTTAAAATAAGTTGAATACCAACTACTTTACGTGATGCAATAAATATTTTTCCCAGTGCTACTTACTTCTTCATGCTTAAATGAGAATTCCCAATTCCTGGATTAAACAGGTGCCCGCCTTAAGGCAGGCGTATGCACTAGAGGGTTAACCAACTCCCCCAAAACCGACCATCCGACTTTTATTTTGGATCCTTCTTATCACTTACAAGGGAGCACCGCGAATCCAGACTCACCGATTGGAACGCACCTTTGTGGGTTTTTAGAGTGACTCGAAACAAGAAAAACAGCGTGTTTCATTTGGGCCCTATCACCCTTTAAGGGGGTGAAAACTAACCTCAAAATCGAATTGGCACTTCCACTTTTTCGCGTAGGGGAGACCGGGGTAATGTGAACCTCGGGGTAAAATGAGCTTTCTTAATTTATTCTTTAATAATAGAATATATTTACATATTTTGGAGACGTAATAAATGTGCATAATTATCAGTGTGATATTACACATATTTGTTACGTCTCCAAAATTTGTAAATATATTCTATTATTAAAGAATAAATTAAGAAAGCTCATTTTACCCCGACGTTCACTTTACCCCGGTCTCCCCTATAACTCTCAAAGTACGAGAGACAGAAAAAAATGTTTTAAACAAAAGTTTAATGGTATTTTTAATTGTATTTTAAAATTGCCGAACCAAGTCAAGAATTTCTGCTGAACCGTCTCGTTTGCCTTTCTTTTCCAGGTATCTAACGACGTCCCTCTGCGGCGAAGCCTGCTACTGTCCAGACACGGTGGTGTCCGTTCTATTCTGGATAGGCTACTTCAACAGCGCCCTAAACCCCCTGATCTACGCGTACTTCAACCGCGATTTCCGCGAGGCCTTCAAGGACACCTTGAAGAGCGCTCTGCCCTGCTGCGCCAGCTGCTGGAAGACACCGTCGCAGTTCGTCTAGCGAGAGAAACCCCCGTGAACAGTCGCACCGTGCGCTGTCACGCGAGGTCCACGCGGAAGGATTTGGTATCGATCCATCTGCCAAACGATTGTGCAATTGCTCGTGGCGGAAAGATACGTTTCCTCTTGCTTCCCCGCTTAATTGCTCGTTGGCTAGCTCGGTCGCTCCGCTTATAACGAAATTGTGGCGAAAAAAGACGAGGGTGAAGCAATCCACTCTGCATTTTGGGTGATGCGTTGCAGATAGTCAATGACACTTCAATCCTCTTGCCAGTCAGAGAAAGATGCACGGAAAATTGTGTCTCGATTCCTTCCTCTTCGCTCGCTGAAGCACGCGGACGAACTAGCTGAGCAATTTGAAGCGGACTGATAGGTAACGATGATTCGTGTGTCGTTGATAGAAAGCAACAGCTGACTGTATAAGTTTGCATTTTGGCGGGAAAGTCTTCTGCAACTATTGTGGAACGACGTGGGGAGAGAGATAACGTGGAAGGTGAGAAGCGTGTTGAAAAAAGAAGTTTCAGAGTTGCTTCATTAAGAGCCTCTCCGCGGAGAATCATGGGAAATGATTCGTTAAAACGGATCGAGCGCCTCACGAGTTTCAGAATCTGAAACGGATTACACAGTTGCTTGTTCCGTGAAAATTTTGCAGGGGTGAAAACTAAGCCGCGGGAAATCCTTTTTCTTCTTTCTTTTCATTCGCAAAATTACCGAGCCCTTTATATGAAAATTAGGGGCGCGCTCGATTAACTCAAAGTTACACGGCTCGCCCGGAGATTAACCCTTTCACTCGAGGAAAATTAATAATCGGCTCGTTGGTTTCTTTAATTGGCTCGCCCCCGAGGGGGAAATTCGATCCACCGTGTAATTAAGCGCCGAGCAGCAGAGAGGCGAAAACTTTGACCAAAATCACGTTTTTCCTGAAATCTGAATCCCTTCGCAGCCGAGTTAATTCGACGAGTGGAGGAACGTAATTTTTGCCAGGGACTGTTGGTATTGAATTTACGTGTTAGCAACATAATTCGAGTAGCTTGTTGTTTTATTTATCCATCTGAATGGACACAAGAAATGTAATGAAATTAACAAATAAATGGGAATTTTTGAGGTTATGAGTTCTTTTCGCCATTTTGTCACGGGACAATCAACAAAATGGCTGACTGAGTGGAGCTCTTGGAAGCTTACGCGTCTGTTGACCTAGATAAAACAGCTTTTCATCGAATGAAAAACCTTGTTGTAACAGAATTCTATGGCAATGTCCATTCAGATTAGCAGAAGAGCCACGGGTGGCCCGAATAAATGGAGCAGATTTCGCATCACGGGACATTTTGAAAAATGACACAGAAGTGGGAATTAACCTCTGCATTACCCGAGAACGATGAATGGAGATTGAAAACGAGTTTTAAAGAAAAATCTGTATAACTCTCACGTTATGCTTTCAATCAGCTTTGGGGAAATGTTCCACGATATAGACACTTAACTACTTGTGGCGATAGCTGAGTGCGAAAGTTTTATAAACTCCGAGCAGAAAAATTGTTCTTCCAGTAAAGTTGAAAAATTCAGAACTAACAGTTCCTTCTTCGACCTCTTTTATTTTCAAATAATTTCATATTTTTCTTCGCGATGATCAATGTGATTTTTCTTTTCCTTTTTAACAAATCAATTCATCTATACTTTACAGTCAACGAGCCTCACAATTTCTTCATAATTTATACTGATTAACCTCCAAAACATTTTTCTTTCAAAATTTACTTCTCGTCCCATTTCCACTACTGAACTTCAAATATTAAAGAATCCTCCTAACTATTAGATTGAAATATTTTTCCCTTTTAACTATTTTTGTACATGTTTTCAGCGTTGGAAATTATTATCGTATTCCTCCCATAAACAAAGAAACTTTTACACTATCTGCTATCGGCAATTTCCTATGCACCAACCTAATATTTCCAAAACATAAAATCTTTTACCTACTCCCCCACCATTCTATTTCCACTTTCCTCCCAGTGGATTAAATTACCATGGCGCATTTGAACTGCAATTCTGTTCGAACTGCTTCACGTCTCCCTTCACGGATATCCGTGTAAAAAGTTTCATTCCACATGCACGTGTCCACTTGCTATCGTTCTAAGCCGCGCATTCAACGAACCACAGGCTTCCGCGTTATCCTGACCCCATGGAATCGATTACGTCGAAGCAGGCGTTCCGCTTCGATGATTTATTAAAGGCGCGTTAATTAGTCCGAACGGAAGTGGAGGCCGTGCCCCACGAGCATTGCCGTTTGACACAGAATGTCACGGAGCGGGTGTTTCAGATTGATTTTATGCATTTCTCGAATCGAGTTGAACCATTTACGGCAACATCCTGCCCGTGGATCGACTTCCTCGTCACGGTCGACTTCCTCGACCAGCCAGCTCCCGCTCGAACAGCGGAATTCCGAATCGCCGAGTCGGCCAAACGGAGCCAAGTGCACAAAAATCCTGCCTCGGCGTCCATCTCACTAATTGCTCGAATCAATGTCGGACACATTGGATGGAATACCTTTGGTTTTTAATTAAAGTGCAAAAGTGGCGAACTTCTGTGACCTCAGGGGATTTCACGGAAAAAAAATCTTCCGAGAAGTGGAAGCAGGACTTTGAGGAGTGACATGTCAGCCGGTGGAGTGAAAATTGCTTTTTGGGACGAGAAATCTGTTGTAAATTAATTTTCTGGTATTCGATTAGGGGAGGGAAGTTGACTGGGAATATTGCTGGGTTTAATTCCTCGGAGAATTGGAATTTTTATTGAAGAATTAAAGGGATCAGGGTCTCTGTAAGGGACTGTTCCGTTCTAGAGTCCATAAAAATAGGTGATCTTTAGGAATTAATAAAGGAAAACTACTACATATAATTTAATGGGACTTTTTTTATTGAATTAAGGATGTCTTAAGCTTTAGAAATAAATTTTTTGTTTTGTAATTAATCATTGTAGACGGCATTGGGGAGTCGTTAATGTCGAGGCGTTAAAAAATTCATCCAAATTGGTGGAACCTGTGGCACCTAAACCATTAGTCTGAAGTAAAAAATAATGCCAGGTTATTTAAGGGCAAGAAATTCGTTCGTGGATTGACCAGAGAAAATAACCACACTTCAAGTTTGAAATCATTTTTTCCGTATATTTTCGTCCTTTCAACGCCTTTAATAATGACAAATTTTCAATTTCTTTTTAAATTTTCTGGTTTCTCCACGAGTCGGAAGTATATTCTTCAAAATAAAACAAGTTTCAGTCGAATTGGATAATAACTTTTGACGACACAGGTTCCACCGATTTCGAGAACACTTTTTCGAGATAAACGCTTTTAAAGTTTCAACGCCTATAACTTCAGGAATTTTACGAATTTCAAAAAATCCTTTTAAACACTTATTCCTAAAAGCTGGAACATTCGAAATATAAAATAAAAAAAATCGATGTTTAGATCAAAACCTCCCCTTAATTGAAGGTTTGCTTCTATGGATAATTCTGTAAAAGTGAAAGGCATTTGTAATTTTATTATTAAACATTCTCGCCTGTCAGTACCTCAAAAAACTAACGTCCCCAAAGTACAGAATTTGCTCGATCGTTTTTGCAAAAATTGCAATCTAGATTGAATATTCATCGTTCCATTTCATCGCTGTTTCAATCAATGTGTCGTGTCGCGGAAGAGTGAACGGAATATAGCCTCAAGAAATATCCACGTGATCCGAGATTTAAATATTCATAATGACCGGCAGAAAGGAAATTTCATCCAATGTGTTCCGCGAGTCGGCAGCGATTCGAAGAATTCTGTGTGCGAGCGGAAGCTAGCGAGCTGGCGAACGAACTCGCTGACGAAATGAATTGATAATGAAATTTCGCCTCTCGGCGTGACGACTGACGGTGACGGCCGTCGACAGACGGGAACGGGGGTGGGATGACAAGTATTCTTTCTGTGTCTTTCGCCGGTGCGCAGCGAAATTGCGAAATTCGACAGAGAATCACGTGCCAGAAATCACGCGTGCCTCCTTAAACCACTCGCATCGCGAGAAAGGAGGTTAGAGGAAGACATTGGGCGTTGTTCGTCCGCCACCCGCGATTCTGGCTGCCATTGTTTGCTCTATTTTCGAAGGCAACGATCAATTACTAAATAGCTATCTTGCCACTAAAGTAACGCACTTCAGTGCCTTTCGTTTTATTTCATTTTGTCTGTAGTGATGTTTGAAAATGAACAGAGGGGGTAGTCGCCATGAAGGGAAGCATGAATATTTCAGATCGAGGGCGAACTCGAAGTATCGATTGCCAAAGAATTTGTTTACCTGCTAGAAGTGTAAGAAATTTTTTTACAATTGAATTTTTGTGGAAAAATTGAGGAGCTTGCAGCAGGGGGTGCAGTTCCATCTTCACCAATTTATAAAATTAGTGCTTTGACTTAATATTAAAATATATATTTTCAAATACAGTCAAACCTTGATAACTCGAAAACTTGATAAGTCGAAACCCCTGTAATTCGAAGATTGTTTATCAAGTTTCGACTGTAATAAGTGGAAGTTATTGAGTCGATAAGTTTCTGTTTCTATCTTTAGCGAATTGTTCAAATCTGGAGCTGCCCAAAACAAAATATTGCACAAAACTGTAACGGGTGCAGGTTCAAAATTTGCAACAAATCGCTCATTAATTATCGGATTTGCACCAAACAATCTAGAATCTTTTTTTATATATTTTACATGTCATAACTGAGAAACTCTCAAAAAATCTTTCTGGCTGCAAGGTCCTCGCCTCTTTCAACTGCAGTTTTCCCATCGAGCGTTAATGGGAGCAAATTTGAAAATTCCAACGATAAATTGTGTGAGATTGTAAATGAGATAGAAAAGTGGGCAGCGCGACGAACGAACGCCCATTGTCCTCGGGATGCGCGCTGACTTTGTAAATACGTTGTCAACCATAAACGTAGGATAAAGGCAAACAGTGCTACCTAGGTGTAATTAGACAACAACAAAGCTGTACTATCTGTAATACAATACTTATTAACAATGAAATTGTTACGAGAGAAGAGTGTCGTGCTGCGTTCGTACGAACCGAGAAATACCGAGGCAAAGTTACCCCTCGAGCCACGGAGCAGCTTTCACGTTTGCTTTGATCAAGCTTTACCAAAGCAGGGACGTCATTTTTCCATGGTCCTTTGAGTCACGTGTACAGTTTGAGCACCCTAACACTGATACCTACACACTGCTCCTCCCATCACACTGCTCCATGAAAAAGGAGATTGTTATAACTTCTATTTTATCGCGATTAAAAAATCCTTGATGGATTAGAAATGATAAATAAAATTGAGTTTCAGTGTTGGACACTCACGCTGCACGCAAGCTTACGAGAAAAACCATTTCCCTGAAGGAAGAACGAGCTGCGTGGCGAAGGGTGGAAAACTGCGCCCCGTACAAGACGTCGGATCTCAGTGGAAAGGGAAGCTTTCACTTCGCTTTCCACGCCGGGGTGGCAGCAACCAGCACCCATCTCCCTGTCGTTAGAGAGTCGATTTTTTTTAGATGACTCGCGAACGCTTTACTTTTCATTCGTACGGCCTATTGTACGCGTCTAGACTGTATAAATGTACCATAGCAATAATTATCAAGGACTGTACATAACATTCGTCGGCGAACAACGGCGAGACAGCGTGAGAGATCGAGTGTGTGCGTGTACGTGCGTGTTGACCGTCGTTTTTGTAAGTGACGCGATGTGGAGGGTGGCCAGGGTGCGTGTTACGTGTTGCTTAACGAACAAGAGAGAAACAAATATGGTGTACACAACCCCCAAAGCGACGTAATTGCCGCCACAGATAGTTTAGCCGGTCGATAGGCTCCAATGTGAATATTCCAGAAGTAGCGACCGTTTCTGTTGTTTTTTTGCCAGTGGAAAGAAAAAAAAACATCGAGAGGAGGACAGGTAATTTTCGAGTGTCAGTGGCAGGCTCGGCTCGCTCGAATGGAAGTGGCCGCACTTTTTCCTACCCCTTGTCCGATTTATGTGACAAATGAGCGACGGATCGACGATGGCCAGTGTCGTTGATCGATTAACGACGGGCTTTTCTTTAAAATTGATAGTGCAAGCACGAAAGAATACAATGTTGGGAGAGACTTGTTTTTATTTGTGTGAATCCTTGACTCTTTCTACTTGAGAACTTAAGTAACGTTTGACGCGTTGAATTACAGGTGTGAATATTTTTTATAGAGTCGTTTAAGGAGGGAATTCTTATTCTTTGGAGCAAAAACATAGCAAACTTTGAGATTTTTTTTTAAGAAAGTAGCGTTCCGATTCATCTGAAATTTGGACCATGTTTTGATGCATCTTTGAGGAAGTTACAGTTTATTTTTTATTAATTTCGAACCATAAATATTGTAGTTATGCATGATCGATCATCACGCCGCGCAAAATTCGCCGACCGTTGGTGTGCATGATATTTATTTACCAGGTAATCTGAAACAGAAAAATGAAACAGCGTTTTATTTTATATATATATGTAGCTTGAAATTGATGAACCAGAAAAAACAAAAAAATTATTCAGCAGTGTGAAGAGTTTTCAAACTGAAAGGTCTGAATCTTTAATTTTTGCAATCCAATTTTACGACAATTTTCTTATGTAACAAAAGAAGTATAGAACTTAGCGGTATTCTGGTTCATCAAATTGAAGCTACATATGTGCAAAGTAAAAAGCCGTTTCATTTTTCTGTTTCAAATTACCTAAATATCATGCACACCAGCGGACGACGAATTTTGCGCTGCGTAATGCATAACTCCCATATTTATCATTAAAAATGAATAAAAAAAATCTGCAACTTCTTCGAGGATGCATAATGGCATGGTCTAAATTTCAGATGAATCGAAATGCTAGTTTCTTAAAAAAAATTCCCAAATTTTGCTATGTTTTTAGCCCATAAAATAGAAATCACTTCTAAAGCGTATTACAAACTTCTATGATTCAATGTTTCATCGATTCCAAAACAATAATCTGATCCCTTGAGCGTTGAATTGTGATACTTAATTGTTTCTTTTTTTGGCGTAGCTGAGTTAAAAAATCACCCTCTCGACTATGACGGATGAAAGAGGAACAACTTGCTGGCTTTTCATTCGACCGGACGATGTCACTGATCTAACAAAACATCATCGGTTACCTCGCTCGAATTTCCGAATAATCCTGTCCGTTGCATCCGAATTGTCCGCGATGATAACACTGGGACATATCGATAGCCGATTCGATGTCGATATAATAGGGAAGCCGCGACGTTTCAAAGGAGAATTATATTCGTGATAACCAAACCGATGTATCTATATACAAGTTGGCCTTTTATCTCTCATAGAATTGGATCGTACACAGGGTGGCTCTTAATTCCGTGTAAATAATTAGCCAAACCTAAATTGCGAAAAGAGAGAAGAATGTTACGAGAAATTGGGTCCTTAGGGAACTTATTTTTCTGCTGATGCTTAATTGATTCAATTAAGCTGGAAATTAGAGAAAGCTGGAAAGCAGACAGTGGATTTTTTTTACCCTTAAACTCCCCAGTGGATTCTCTCTTCAACTCCGGTAAAGTTCTCAAATTACAAACTGAATTCCAAGCTTCTTAAAAAATGCCCACCACAAACTTCACTGTACAAAATTATCATAATTTCATAAAGAATTATAATAATGATTCACATCGACGCGGTTAATCGACCCGAAAACGAGGTCCCTTTCAGCAACCAGGAACTAATAAATTTACGAAGCAGTCGTATTTCACAGGCGATTCGAGCGGCGAAATCGATGACGCCATTACTGGTAGCCAGGAACCGTGACAAACGTTTATTTTTCTAACGCAAGCGTTCCTTTCGACGCATCGATGCAATCCTTATCTTTGTATGTACAAACACAGACACCGATTAATTCGTCGACGCGTTCTAGGTATCTTCTATTGGGCTTCCGTTCTAGTATCACGGTTTAGAGATGGTAAATAGAATCTTTCCCGCCTCTCTGTAATTATACCAAAGAGTACGTGTTACATTGCAACCGTAGCTTCTGCGTGAACCATGGATGGGTAAGTGCATTATCGCCGAGCAAACTCTGCTGGATCGTTCACAAATGGAAATTGTTTGTTTCTTTTTCTCTGGCTCTGCAGTGCAGGAGGATTTCCTTTTAACGAATAAATTAATCGTGAATTCAAACAGAATTTTGTATGAAAAAAAATACCAAGAAACATTGTTAAATAATAAAACAATTTCGTGGTTCCTCGTCAAGAGGAAACCCTTCCCTATCTATTATTATTTTCAGCAACGAAAAATACTGTGCTCTACCCGAATCGTTTGTTACCTTCTAAATAATTATCCAAAAAAAATTGACTTCGAAAATAAAAAGAAACCAGTGTTAACTCAGTTTAACCCTGCACAGCTGGCACTAGATTTCTGACGTCTTTGCAGCAGCTCAGTTTATTAATGAACTTGGATCAACGTTGTCAAGTATGCTCGACAAGTAATTTTGTAGCAGAGAATATAAAGTGTCTCATTAATATCCCCACAGCCGTGAATATCTTTCGCAACACGTACAATGTATATTTCTGGAGCTTTTGTAAAAAAAAAGTGTATCAGAGACCAACGGCGACCAGTAGTGTTTTGAAATATGGCGCCAGCTCTGCCACGGGTTAAACGAGGAGGGGAAAAAAGGCAGCAATTTGCATCAGCATGCACTGGAGGGTTAATTATCACACTTTTTACTTGTCGCTCCTCGTTGGACGAGCAACATTACGAGAATGTTAACTATCGCGTAACACTTCCTCGTTGAAAACGAGGCACCAGACTTTCGTGAATAGCGAGAATCTATTATCCCAAGAAAGTATTGAAGAAAATAAAAGAAAGCTGCGCTACTGTGCGGCGTATGCATCGAAGGACTTCTCTTTTTTTTTCTCCCCGCTCATACATCCGGCTATAACCTTCGCCCGCTCGTAAAATAAGTGGGTAATGACCTACATTCCCGCCTTTTCAATTCTCCTTCCATTCGACACGTTCAATGAAACAACATCCAAAGGCGTGGATTCAGTCAGAAGCTCTCGAGGTTCTCATAAATTTTGACGAGCGCGCTCGATCCCTCGTTGCGTGGGTAGGAGGCGCGAAAATTCCTGGCAGCAAGTCCAATGGCCCGTTTAAAGCTGCGATATTACTCAGCTGTTTGGATAATTTGTAAGAGTTTTTGTGGCATTTAGGGAATGGCCTATGGTGCGAGGGAATATAGGTGGCGCCCCGAGAGTGTTGTAAGTTATGTAGCGACGGAGTATAAGGGACCTTGGAGAGTTGACTTTGGTCGTGGTGACTAAGGCAGTTGATCCAGTGCGCAACGAATCTGAAGATCGCGGGTTCGAGTCCCAATACCCGAGGTTCGTTTTTTCCGTCGATTACAAATTCTAATGAGAATATTATTTAAGGGATTAGCTCGCATCAGGAGGTAGAAAATGTATCGATTCTTTGGGAATTTATTTCAGAAAGTACATGCATATTATTATGCAATGGTTTTTATATTCAAATGAGGGACACTTTAACAGATTATTATATTATATTTTGGTATAAAAATATTTATTTATTGCACAATTACAACTAGTTTCCCGGAAGCTGTTTTTAGAAACACGTTTTGCGATGACCAACATTATTCGGAACTGGGTTATCTGAAATCAAAAAAACGAAGAAGATTTAGTTAGTACAATAGTTTATCTAGTCTTTAATCGTTCGATTTTATAAAATATTAATCTGGGACAAAATGGCAGATGTTTTAAGTGAAATGATCGATTTTCGATGAAAAAACACTCATTTTTCATCCATAAAATAAAAACTATGCATTGGAAAAACAAATGCTTTGATTAAAGACTAGATTTGAATGTCTAGAAGAAACCTACAAAGATTGGTGCAGAAAGATTGGTGAAGCGGTTTTGGAGAAATCGTGGTCACCGCAATCGAAAAATCCGTTTCGAGAAAAACGCGTTTAAAGTTTCCTGGGGTCGGCGGTACGCTTCGCGGCGCGTACACTCTAAGTCGTATATCTCCCACAATTTTAATCGGATCGACTTGAAACTTACAAAAAACATTTTCAGGATGATATACTTTGAGAAAATGATAAAATCCAAAAATCGATTTTTCTAACCTTACTGATGCGAGCTAACCCCTTAAGGCTACTCGGTAAGGCTTGTTCGAGTACTCGAACGTATTCGAGTAGCTTTGAAGTTCGGACCGAGCTGACACACTCGGTTTCCGAGCTGTTCGAGCATTCGAATAATTCGAATAGCTTTGAAGTTCGGACCGAGCCGAGACACTCGGTTTACGAGCCCGAGTACTCGTAAAAACCGAGTAGCTCGAAAGAACCGAGCAGTCCGAAAGAATCGGGAAGCTTTAATTGTTTCTCGAGCGGCTCGAATATATATACTTCGAGCATTAATGAAGAACAAGTTGGATAAAGTCCTATTCCACGGTTTGGAGATAAATAGCGAGATTACGAAGGGTTTTTGGTGAGGCGAGATTTCTCTCAAGTGGGAGCGTGGCTTAACGTCCCTAGTGAATCCTAACGCGCAGATCGTTGATAGGCAATTCTGCTGTGCTCTCGATATTTGCAGACGGAACTGACTCGTGGAAAAATAGAAGGAATCGAGGAAATCATGAGGAAAGACGGGGATTATTTCCAACAACCATGCCATCCCCGTTTCTCTTCTCATATCGCTAATCCAAGCGGTTTCCCTGCGTCCTTTAATTACCTGGCTTTGCGGTTGCAACTGGGGAAGCGAGGTTTATGAAAGCTGACTGCTTTGCGTTTCATGGAACATTTTTGTATATTCTGTCACGAAGATTCATTGTCCACGTTGAAACGTTTGGATTTTGGGACTTAAGGGGTTATATCCACCTAGAAGTCCAGAAAAAGTGTACAAGTTCAGGATTTTTTTTAGGAAAAGTATAAGTGAAAATCACCCACAATGTTTTTCCACTAAAAGATAGATCGTTTAACTATATTATTCTAAATCTACATGAGATATTATTATTAACTAAAGGAGATATCGGCTTGGATATGAAACGTATCTTTTTTTGTTAAGCAATAGCTTAAGCATTAGCAAAAATTCAAATAGATTTTCAAAAGTAATAACTTTCAAAAATATCTGACGGTTTCCGAATTTTAATATAGTATTTTCGTAAAAAAGGGCACCCGTTTGAAGTTGAAATGTGGTATTTCGGTGAAAAAATTCTTCTTTTTTTCCAGAAGGTTTTGCAAGTATTTCCATCATTGCAAAACTGAAAGAAAAATTTAAAAATATGCGAACGTCATGTACTTCTGCTTTCAGGAATTTTTGTCCACCAGCTAATGCTTAAAAAAACACGATTCATCCAAGCCGATGTCTCCTTTAATTTTTAATATTAGAAAATTTAGAATAACATAGTTAAAAGATGTATCTTTTAGTAGAAAAAATTGTGTATGATTTTCACTTATACTTTTCTCAAAAAAAAAATCCTGAACCATTCTGCTCTAGTAGCGGACACAATTACGAACTACGAAAAATTGCAACCGCCACATTCGAGAAAATAAATAAAATGAAAAGACCTCGGCTGAATATGGCGGTCTAGGAGACAGTAGCAAACGCAAAGGTCAGCATCTTTGCATGCTCTACGTCTACGAGGAACCGCGGAAGTCAATTTAAGTTTATAGGTCAACGTGCGTTGCATTCTGGACTGTTACAGAATACTTTAAAGTTTATCCACCATCCCCAAGGGAATTCTGCGTGGGTTCGTTTCGCCTGATAGCACAAGGAAACGCGATCGTATATTGCTCGCGCTTATGCACGCAGTACGTTCATGAATTATCTCGTTGCTACGCCTAGAATGGAACAACGCGCTCGTAAAATGGCAGATTTCGTTGCTGAAACGGTGTGAGAGCTTCTACGCGTATCAGTAAACTTTATGTTCTTCCCGTGCACGATGTTTACTCGACTGCGTGTATATTCATAAAGTTCGACAATTTCTTCGTGTTTCTGTACTTTCGTACTGTGACTGCTGATATAAAAAGTAATGAAGTAGCACAGTTCATCTCGAATGCGTGGGTGTGAAAGGAGGGTAAGTAAAGAAGTTGATTATTAATGATGGGAACTGCTATATTTCAACTTTCTGCAAATGAAGAAATTTTCTTCAGAATTCATACTATTTCATTGTAAAAGCTGGAAACTACTACGACGCGCCAGAAAACTGTCCAGGAAATATAATTGCTGGCAAATTCTTGCACCTTTACATTTTCCAACCCTTCAATATTCCAAAGGGAACATGTTTGTCGGGATTGAACACGACGGGAAGATAAAAAAGAAAGTGATTGATCGATGGCTGGTCGACCCTGACCCCTCCTCATTTCTCTGAGGACTTTGCCCTGGATTTTGAAGGGCAGGTTCGCCACCCTTTCCACTTCTCTGCTGATGATGGATTTGGGGTGAACGGGAATACCGAGCACACGAAGTTGCGCGACCTAATTCGCGGAGAAATTAAATAACACTGTACTTAGTTCCATTTTCTAGTTTGTTAATCCCCTGCAAATTTGATATTATTGATTACGACACGGTAACTAAAATTGAGAAAAAAATTCCATCTGATATTCCACCAGATATTCAGTTATTAAGCTTTATATTTAAAGAACACGTAGACAGGTTGCAGAACGGAGACCATTAGGCATCGACAGACGTGCTCAGCGATGGAAAGCTCCATTTTCCCTGCTTTTATCCGAGTTTCGGTCCCGGATCCGACTTCTAAAATGTATTCTCGTCGGATCAGCGATGTGCAAGGAAAATATTTCGAATAAAGCGACTCAATGGATTTGTCTCAGTGTCGAGACGTAGTGTACCGTTAAAGGCGGATCAAAGTGGAACACGAGACAGAGGCAGAAACTTCGATGTATCGATAAAGTGCCTCCCTTTTATGCAAAGAGCGTGGAAACTGTCTGTGAGATTTAAACTCGTCACTAACGACTATGCAAAAGTAATCCTTCTGATGATCTTTATCGCTGTATTCTGTGTGGATAAAACAAACCAGCAGTACCCTAACATCGTCCTACATTAAGGAGAGTAGATTTTACTTAGCTTCGAGCCTCCGTTTATTTGTTTGCTTGTATCGTGTCTGGTTCAAATCTGGAAACTCAATTTTAACCCACCTTCAACTATCCAATAAACTTGAAATTATGAAAAACAGTCAAAAATAAAAAAATGTGTAAAAAATCCATAAACACTAAAAACTAGGGAATTAAAAATATATAAAAAAAATAAATTAAACGATTTGAAATTGCACTAAAAACTAAAAAATAATTATTTTCTTCCACTACAATAATTACGATGGTGATATGTAGTACAAGGAAATAATTATTTTTCAATTTTTAGTGCATTTTAAAATCGTTCAACTTAAAATTATTTAAAATTAAATTATTATTATCAAAGATTTTTTTTACAGTTTATAGTTTTAATAAACCCTACCCAAAAGTATTAGCCACAATTTATATTCATCTCCTTGTAAATAATTCCCCCGAAATACTTAATTGAATTACTTAATGGTGCTAAATTGATCGAGGTTCAATGACCCCCATGTAATAGCAATTTAATTTTCGTTGCGCGGATCGCAGCAGCGAATTCACCCCATTTATTCGCGAAGGTACCCTCAGCGTTATAAAAATTCATGGCTGCGTTATCGCCGCCGTTTCACACGCTGCATTACAGGCGTTAAATGGAGAGTCGAAGCAAGCCATCGAGTAACGGTGCGAGAGGCTAAACGAATTTTTGAAATAAATGTTTATAAAAGCCGCTCCGCGCTGGGTAACGTGGCACAGGGGTTTTGCAATTAAGGTCCGAGCGCTTCTTTTCGAACTCCCTGCTCCACGGACAACATAGTCCAGGGAGTAATCAGAGCGACCTTCTACCACCTGTAAGCGTTGTTATCCTCGTAACTCTATTAATGGAGGAAATTACATTACAATCCCGACAGCGTAAACCCCTGTTTCACTTGTGGTCGTGCTCGCAGCTAAAAGCACCGGCTTCCTGGCTGACAATAATTTTTAAACACGTTAATTGCATATAAAAGTACCGCTCTTTCGCGGCAACGCTCGCCGGGCAACGTTTTCACCAGGCAGTAACGTAATTCAAGGTTTTCCTTTCTCGTTATCTCGTAGAATAATAATATCCATACATATAACAATGATTTCAATTTTGTCACGCGTGGATATTTTTATTTCACTAGATTGAATTTGTGTGCTTTGAACCTAGCTAGATCGGGGATATTAACGTTAAGTTTTTGTAAATACTGGTGCCTGTAATTATAAATCATTATTCATATTGGATAGGTGGCTTTAAAGGAAGGAGTTTTTTTTTAAAGAGATTTTTTTTAAAGGAAGGGTGAATGCACCTTTCGAAGGGTCGAGTGGGTGTTTATCAAGAATTTTCAATTAAATTGGGAATTCATTTAAGGGTACCGTTCGATCAAAACGCTTGAGAAATACGCGATTTTCATGAATTAAAAAAAGAAACTGAACGACACGCAGTGAAAATGATTTTTGGACTTTATTGCTTTATATTTGAAGAATAAACAAAAAAATTATTGTTTGAATTTTATCAATTTTTGACTTAGATATACAGCATTCATTGTATCACTGCACAAATTAGAGCTCTTGGCGAGCACCACTGTAAAAAGCTTAATTACGAACCGATTTCGAAAACTCTTACGGCATTCTATTCATAATTAGACTCGCTATCGCCTTATCCGCAAAGAGTAATTTTGGAACACCCATTTTTATTTTATGGACATATTTATGCTTTGAAAAACTGATTTTTCTCCAACATTGTGTTTAAACATGTACTAAAAATCGCCGGATTGTTTGTTCGCAATGAAGACGGATAAGGCAATAACCATTCACATATATTGTAAGAATATTTTTAGTTTTCTTATTTCAGACGATCCTGTGACGAGTTCCGCTGGCGCTCGTCAAGAGCTCTAACTTCTACAGTGGTACAATCATTGCTGTATATCTAATGCAAAAATTGATAATATTCAAACAATAGTTTTTTTGTTCATTCTTCAAATGTGAAGTAATAAACTCCAAAAAGCTTTTTTACTCTATGTCGTTCAGTTTCTTTTTGAAAATCACGTATTTTTCAAGCGTTTTGACCTTAAGTTTAAAACACTCATCGATTCGAGTCACTTTCATTCGAAACAATTTTTAAGGGGTCATGCCTAATTGGCAGGCGTGATTTTACGGAAATTTTTTGTGGAAAATCTAATGTATATTGTTTACAACTATTTGCTTATTGTAAAAGTACATATATTCAGCAACTCTCAGTAATTTTGTTATAGAAAAATATTAAAAGATGAACGAATAACAGCCACTCTCCCGAAAGCTATTTTTTTTTGCGGTGAGCACGATTTCTCAGAGTTGGATCATCTGAAATCGAAAAGTGAAGTAGATTCTGTTAGTGTATGAGTTTATCTAGTTCGTGAACGAAGGATTTTTGTTTTTGATGGGAACTCTATTTTTTATTCACGAAAAATGAACAATTCAGACATCGATAAATCACGATTTTGAGTTAAACGACCGCCATTTTGTCTGAAATCATTTTTTTGAAAAATCCTTCGTTCACGAACTAGATAAACTCATATACTAACAGAATCTTCTTCAGTTTTCGATTTCAGATAATCCGGCTCTGAGAAATCGTGCTCACCGCAAAAAAAATAGCTTCCGGGAGAGTAGCAGTTATTCGTTCATTTTTCAATATTTTTCTATAACAAAATTACTGAGAGGTGATGAATATATGTACTTTTAAAATAAGCAAATAGTTTTAAAAAATATACATTAGATTTTCCACAAAAAATTCCCGAAAATCAAGCCTGCCAACTAGGCATGACCCCTTAAAATAACACGTGTGAGTAGTTACAAGGAGATAAAACCCTGGCTGACCATCGACGATCAGTTCTCCTTGCTCCTACGCACGTGCTAGTAGTACAGGTCAATCATATCTGCCTTCATCCCGCTACACATGTCACACTCAACATTTGCAATAGTTTAAACACTGATTCTACTACAATTTATTAGTATATATATTTAGTACAATAAAAGAATGTACCACTATTGCTATTGAACACTGCTTGCAGTAAAATTCGCTTCAATTAAAAGCTCAAGTTCAACCACCATTTACCCTATTCAGAAGTATGCGACCAGTAAATCGTCCTACAACAGGATACAACCCCCAGCCTGCAGGTATCCTGGCATCGAGAGGTATTATCGAGATATTGAGAAAATTCCGCGTGCATGTCAGTTGTGGCGCAAGAGTGGCCATCTGAATCGACGTAGCCATCCAGCCAGAAATCCCAGAATGAAAAAGGAACGAAGCTCAGATGCTTTTCAGAGTTTCTTCGATTCTGGGAGGGAACAGTGGCAGCAACATATACGTGATTTCGTGCCAGCATTCGAGCTCTATCGATCGTGGAAGTTCAAAGAAAGGAGGAAAAATGGCCCAGGCTCTGTGATTTATAGCGAAGCGTGCCGTGAATCGAATGGCTTTGCACGTCGATCCTCTCTTACAATTTTTCTACAGGAAATTCTACGAATAATTTAAATTTATAGGTTGTTAATAAACTGGACAGGCTAAAGAAATTTTTTCGAAGCATCTAATATATCTCTTTCCAATTGGGAAAATTTTCTTCTTTAGTTACTGTAAAAACGATTTAAGAAACCTTTGAGTACATCTGCGTTTGAATGAGAATTATTTCCATCGTCGGAAAGTTATTTGTATGCGGTAACTTTATTCCACATTTCACATAATCCACAATTAAATTCCCTCGAGATTTTACCATCAGTTCCATGACATCCTGTGTATTTGTTCAGTTCTCTTAAGAGAATAGCTGAGTAACTTTGAAGCAGAGTATGATTTGGCTTCTAACCGACGACTAATAAGGTTATCTTCCGTCTGAAATTGGCCAGGAGAAGCCTAATTACTTAAGTAGATGCAGACTAAGTACCTGTTAATTAAGTACAGGCTACTGCAGCTGAATTGCCTGGGTTATTAACTGACAGTTCGATCCCTTAGGGAACACTCCACTGATCCCCCTGACAATTGTTAACTGAATGACTGCTGAATGGAACCCTCAAGCCCAACTGCACCCCAAGTGATCGATTTTTTATGGAAAGCAGAGCCACCGAAGGCCTGATTGCGACTGTGAATCCTGATTATATTCGATACATAAACGAGATTTCGCCGTCGCATCGAGAAATTCTGCCCTCTGAATTTTTTCCAAGCTAGCTTCCATTCACGTGCAGATGTTTCCAATCCTATTTTCTATGGAGCAATAAAGCTTCCTGTACAAAGTGAGTCACAGCTCCCTGACGCATCACGTGAATCCTCAATCATTGATATTACAAGAAAATGTGAGATGAGGCACGCTTGAAATGAAATTTCCATACACCTCGCAGCTTTCAAGATTCCTTATCGCATAATCCTATCGATGTAAGACAGTTAAATATTTGTGTAAATTAATATTCTCTTCTAACATCAGAAACGGAGAAGTTATTCAAGCTGCAGTGACTCAAGCCATCAGAATGGATATTTTGCTTCGAAAAATGGAAAACAACGAATCAATAAGATATGAATTTTTCTCAGAGAAATTTCCCTTGGGTGTCCAAAGATGTTGTCTCGCGAATCCGGGCTCGAAGTAGTGCTCGAAGGATATTACGCAAACTACTGAATGTATGTCCGTAATGTATAAACCCAGTAACGCGAGATTCGCTGCGAATCGTTGGGCAGGAATTTCTTTCGTCGCAGGGGTGGAAAAGAGAAACGAGACGTCGTTTGCATCTTCCTTAACGCTCTGCGAGCCGCTTACGCGCACAGAAGAATATTTTCCCCTCCCTCTGACCATATTTTCTCGATTTCTTGCGGTCGTTATTCTTCCACGGCCTTTCACTTTTCCTACTATCAGAGTGGCGATTTTTCTAACCGGGATGCTTTATCTCGTCGAGCAAAGTAGAGGTCGTTTGATATACTGCATGCATCGGAGCTTCGATCTTTTTAGTGAAATGCGGAGTATTGAGTTGTAACGGATTCGTGACATTAATGAAAAATATGCTACGAGATGTAAAGTGGCTTGAGATCTCCGTCAGTGATTCACAAAGATTGGACGATAGATAAGGGAAATTAAAAGTGGTGCTTCGATACTTGATCGCACAGCAGACCTCGAAACTAGTTCATTGTTGGCCCCCATGTTCATATTCTGCTTGGGAATTGTATTTATAATGGAAATAAATCTATGTTCTGTATGGTTGGAATGTATAATAAAGATTTGATAATTCAACAACACTTCTGTGATGTATCAGACACTCAATAGTAGGGCTGGGATTATTCGAATAATTTAATATTCGAATAATTTACAAGTATTCGAATACTACGAATAAACTTCGAATATTTGAGTATTCGAATGTTATTATTCGAATACTATTCGAATACATCAGTATTTAGATATCAGATGCATAAAAAATTTTCAAACATTTTATAATATTTTATTTTTCTCTCCTTTTGTTGTGATTTTAATTCTGAAAACAATAGTCAGCAAAAGTGGCAATGCATTGGTGGCACCCTCTGCGCGGAGCTTTGCGTCAGCTTTCCCAATTACTTTAAAGAACTGTATCTTCTGCAGTGATAGTATTTGAATTTTTACAGTGATCTGAAGCTGTTATTAGATAAAGCTGATACTTTGCTATTAATATGAGCAGCGATGGAAATCTCGTTAAATCATTAAACGCGTTTCTTTCGACAAAGGAAATGCAGTCTTCACTGGCCATTTTGGCCCGGGGGGTAACAGATGGGGATGATTGGGGTTCACGCTTTTTCTTTTCCCTTTTCCGTTTCCCTTTTTTGGAAAACGAGGGAATTGTTTCTTGGTAGCTCGCAGCTGGCACGGTGCCCGAGTTAGAGAAAGCGAGGTCGTCGCGTGCTCTTGGAAACTATCGTCGGGCTCAATGTAAAATCGTGCCCCTATCTCCACGATATTTCCGCCATTCCGGTTTCTATTTATACGCCGGAGTTTCGGCGATTTTAATTTACCGTGCTTTCCAACGCGAACGGACTACAGATCATAGAGTTCGTGGGGGTGACTGAAAGTAATTAAGCTCGACTTCAGTCAACCGGTAGTGCAAATTTTAATTGTCAAACTATCGGTTTCTCTCCTCCAAAAAAATTTTAATAGACCCGTGGCACTTTGTGAAAGGCACGCGATAAATTTTCTCACCTTCTAGAAAGTACACCTTCATATCTATTTCGAAACAATCGATAAAAATAACCAGAAGTTTTCACGTTAAATTGGCTTTAAACCCTTTGTATTCTGAAGATGTAACATTAGTTATCTATCACAGCTTCGTCTTTATTGGCTTTTTTTAAGAATGAAAAGGATTATACAAGTTTCCCAGCTGGTACCTCAGCATTGAATTTAAATTATGATAATTCTATTATATCATTCAGAACGAAGTATTGTAGTGTCGTTAATAGGCTTTGAAAAGTTCAAAGTTATTTAGACGAAGACTATTTAATTTTGGTTGTTGCACTGTGCCAAGTTACCAGCAAAGGACTATCTTTCGAACGCCAATGTATGAAACCTTCGTCCAGAAACTCGACCATATTTCTTTCCAAGTTCCTCACAGTTATAATTAAATACCAAGAAAAAGGTTGGGACCTTTCTGTGAATCTTGCTGAGGAAATTTCCTGTGTCCCCATTCAGATGGAACATCGAATGTATCCGTAGCAATTTTTCAGAGAACTTTGTCTATTATACCTTAAAAAATGGCTCCAAGGTTTGCTTCTTAAGATTTCGTGCTGGAGAGTTTCTAGTTAGTTCTTTCGTGTTTAAAAATTCGAACGTTAAATTTGGAAATTATACTGTGAATCAGGAACCACCAGAGTAGATAAAACATTTACTTTTGGTACTTTGTAAGTCCATGAAGAAACTATATATTGTTCACGAAATTATTCAGAATCTTAGAACTATCTTTTTAATAATAACAACGTATTCACAGAAACATTAATTAAATCAGAATTCTAAAGAATATTCTCTACCACTTTCCTTCTAACTAATCTGTAAACTTCAAAGATAAACAATCTCGTAATTTCATTTATAAAAACGAAGATTTTCATTCAAAAAATTTGTTCATTCACACAATGATGTCCCAATTTAATCCACATTTTCCTGCATTTTATATTTCTGGTATACACAAATACCAGAAGAAAATTTAAGGTCTTTTTCTTAAAAGACCTATAAAGATAAGTCTTATTATCTCGCAAAAAACTAAGCAAAATTTCAATCCATTGTAGTTTGAATAATTACTCGCAGCACTCTGTACAATCAAAATTTCCTAAGCTATTTTGAAGAAACCCGCAAAAATTTTGTATCCGTCTGCTTTCGCTAAAATACCATCCCCCGCGGAATATGTTCGCAAACATTGCTTCAAATCAGCGCCGTCGGTGATACGCACAGCAATCTGAATTCAATTCTAGCTACTGCACGTCTGAAACGATCCGTTTCCTTCGTTCTCAATTTTTCCAATTTTGTTTCCGTTTATTATTTTTCATCTCCACTCCGAATCGTGCTCTACGGTGATGGATTTCGTCGAAGTCATTCGCCGTGACGAAGTCATTAACAGCTTCATGCACCATCACCAAAGGTCCTAACTATGCTGTATTTCGGCTTCGCTATTGATTTCCCATCAAATTGCCGTTACTGTCAATTAATATTCGTTTTAATAACAGACAGGGCAACGAGGCGGGCTGGAAATGATGGCTCTCAGCGTAAGAAAAATGAGGCAAATCATTTCGGAGATATATTACATTATACATATTATGAATGAATTGTTTGTATTGACTATTAAGTAATAGCTCCGAGAAGGGGTGGCTTATAAATTATTGTATTCAGGAATATGAGGACGATTTATAGGCGATTCGTAATCCCCCAAAAATTTAAATTAATTTCGCAAAGTGGTCGATAACAGAAGGGGTAATTTGGAAGCGTTGAACCTTCGTGAAAAATGAATAGAAAAGATAATAGAATTTTTTAAAAAGCTTCATCATTTTCCCAAGAATATTAGTTTCCAATAAACCACGCGAAGTGAAAGTTTCCAAATTACCGAACCAAAACAATCCTATCGTACCAATCCAATTATATTTTTCCACAACAAAACCAGCCCTAGAAAAGACTACTTCATCGTTCTGAATTTACTTTCGAGCAACACGCGCCCGTGGGGAAACTGCAACTAAAACAACTCTTGTCGTAATTTTCCCCAGCGCATCAATTAAGTACAAAGGACAATTTTTTTCCGCGAAAACGTAATCGGCTCGGAGGACGCAAAGCGAACCTGCGCCACGAAACTGTTCGTCACCGTTCCATTTTCCATTCTCCGCCTTTTTTTCCGCATTTAATTTTCGTCCGACGGAGTAATCCTTTTTCGTCGCAGCGGCGATCGCCCGTAACGAGCCGAGAATCGACAATTTCAGCGCGCCGAAACGGGTCTTCACATTTACCAGCGTGTCTGGCCCGCATTTGCAAATAAATCTTCCGACGTCGGTATCGATTCACGGCGGGAATTGGGACAATCGACTGAGCGCCACTTAAGCGACCTTACGGCCGCTGCGGCGCATCTGCCACGAGCTTTAAAATCTCGAGGATGTCGAGGGCTTCCGGTGCAGGAATAAAAATTTCGCGTGAACGAGCTGCTGGAAGGACATTGGAGAAAAGAATGGAGGCTATTCGGTGGAAGTTACCTAGAAAATATTCCGATTTCTTGAAAACACTGTGGGTATACAAAATCGATCGTTCAATGCATTTGGTGTCAAGGATTTTTTTATGAAATCGACGAGAGATTTTGATGAGGCTGGTATATTATGTAATTGACGCGATTTTAGGGGGGGTTTAAGTCATCACTTTCCTGGTTTTGAATTTGTTTAGGAAATAGGGGATGTCGAATTGCGCAAGTTTTTCCTGTTTGCGCGATAAATTCAACGTCGTGTATTTTTAAAAGGAGTTTGTGAGTTTCAAAATGATAACTTAAACCCCCCCTAATTTCACGTGGACTACAACATATCCAAATTTCATTGAAATCGTTCACGTTCTCTGTAAACAGCGAGTGATTTGTCATGGAATGACTCGTAGAAATTTTAGAAGATTTTGGAAACGAAAGGATGTATAGGACTCTTAAAACTTGTCAAAGTTTTGAATTACTTACTGGTGTATAAGGAAAGGGAAGGCGTGCAAGGTTACATAATGATGAAAGGAGAAATTGTCCGTAGAAGTTAGAAGAATATGGGGGAGGAGAGTGCGATATTTCATAGAATAAATTTCTGAGAGTTAATGAAGAAATTTCTGCGAAGAAGATTCAAGAATATGAAAGGGACAGAGGATACGTAATACTTCGTGGCGTAAATTACCGAGGGGCATCGTAACGTAATCCTTCATGAAACGTAACTCATAACTACGTAAGATGATATCCCAAGTGAAAATTAGAGCATGCAGAACCGTGCACTTCAACTAGGATTCTAAGAAACTTTAACAACTGGTAAAATAATTCTAAGTCGAAATTGAAGAACGAAAGAGGCTCGAGCTCTCGATAGAAAACAAACTGTAGAGGCACAACTATAATATTCAAATACACTTCTGCGATAAATTAGCTCCAACTTGTTGAAACTTCCGAGCAGTCCATCGTAAGCAATCCTCTCATCAGGGAATTGATCCTCACTTTCATCGATAATTGAAGAGTCCTTGTGGAAAACACTGTAGGTGTCAAAATTAAAAAAATAAATTTATCTGAAAATGTTCTACGTGCCAATGGTAATGCTATATACACAGAATGTAATGTTTGGCATTTACAGTGGTCTGTACAAGGACTCTTCAATTAATTATTAAATGGTACTATTATTCCACCCTCTGGCCAATATTGACCGTCATTAATGAAACATGAAATCGCAGTAAATCAGATCATATCGGTAATCGGAGCAATTATCGTCTTAATGGATCGATGTGTGACCGAGTGACGATGATATTCACGTTGTGACATCGCATTTGGCACTGAAATATTGGCAATTACAATTCTCAATATGGAGATGACATGTACATCGAAATTAACACTTGAAAACTTTAAGTCTAGCATAAAATAATAATTAATAATCGACTTGTTTATTTGTTAATAAACAGATATTCTTCGTCCTCCATAAATTTCAAACGACAAATTTTGTGTACATTTTGTGGATTTTTTACAAGTCAACGGCTTGATGCAGATTTCCCGTTTTTTTACTATCTTTACATAGTATTATGAATTACTTAAAAAAAAGTTTTAGTTACAAAACTATTGTCTTTTGGAATTTATGGATACATATCGGAAAGTCTCTCGATTTTAGACGGCTAAACGGTGGGCCTAAAAACTCGGGCTACGTTCAACCAATTCACTTCCAATTTTGCATGCAGAATCGTAATAAGATTCCACATCGTCCTACGAGGCCTTTTTTTATTTCGATTCCCCGTTTATTATTTATAATGAAAAAAGATGGACGTTGCTATTAGAAAAATGTAGCTTTACCTTTGATCTCTCACCATTTCTTTATTTTTCAAAAATTTCAAAATCGGCCCCGTTGGACGATAGCTATTAACATACTTTATAAGAAGAATTTATTGTTTTTGATTTCAGATACGACATACAGCTTATTTCAAGCCCACCGTTTAGCCGTCTAAAGTCGGGACACTTTCGGATATGTATCCATAACTTCCGAAAAACAATAGTTTTTTAACTAAAACTTTTTTTTAAAGTAGTTCATAATACTATGTAAAGATCGTAAAAATACGGGAAATCTGAATCACGCCGTTGACTTTTAAAAAAAACTGCAAAGTATACACATTTTCCGATGGTTCAAACGGGTATAATCTTATTACTCTTATTATAATCTTATTACCTCTTAACCCTCGATAATCTTACATAATACAAGATTATTATACATCATAGTTTTAACGCAGCAAAGCCAAGTTTCCAAGAACCCTGAACTCATCGAAAGCTCGAAGGGACATTGCTCTACAAACTAGAAGATTCGCAAGGGAATTGGGACCGTTTCCTTTTTCGTTTTCTTTTCTGTCTTCCCTGTTTTCTTAAAGCAACTCCGTTGTAAAAATTAATTACAATGCTGCACTGATTTCTTGCAACTGAAAGCACGTTATTTATAATGCACCTCGAGAGTCCCCTATTATCGCGCTGGGATTGCACGTAACGAAAGTATAATGGACGAAGGACACAGCGACGCGCCCAGGGAAATAAATTTTTCAATTTACCCAGCCATGCTGTTCATTTTCCTGTTTTTTAATTAACGGATAATGCGTCGAGCGTGTTTCAGGGAGAAATGAAGGGAATGTCCCTCAGTGCCGGGGACATAAATCCTGTTATCCGAGAGGGACGATTGATTCATTGTCCTGCAACGATCGATACCGCGGATTCTGGTGGGTCCCTTGGAAAAACGGAATAAATAGCGACATCCCGTTGTTCTTGATGCGACTTTCTGCATTTTTATTTCGAAGGAACTTATGGGATTTTTCGTTGAAGAAAGGGTGATAAATGAATGAAGATTCTAATGTGGTTTTTATATGGAAGGAAAAGAATTCTTCCCTCCTTCAACTTTCCTCTTCCAACTCCTTTTTAATAATGGAGCTAGGAATTTTTCTTAAGTAATTTCGAGCCCTAAAGCTAAAGAAAACCCCATAATTTAGTGTATGGAACTTGTAAAGAGCTTTGAGGGTTCCTAAGTGCCATTTTTCTAGGATAATTTTGCTGTATAAAATAGGGGGAGATGATATTGCATTACAAAATGAGATCACTGATGCAGAATTGATTATACTTTTCTGTGAACATGACTAATTGAGTAGGACTAATTGAGTAACTGAGTAGGACTGGTATCTAAATTTGTATTTAATATTCGCAGAAGTTGAACCAATCGATAATAATTCGATATATCTACAGATGATATTTAACATAAATATGTAAACAGATGGTAAATTCATTTCGATCGTACGTTATTCGAGATTTAAACTAGTCTGGACGAATTTATGCAAGATTATATACGATACTTTGCAAAATGTGCAATTTATATTGGATATTTATTGGACACGAAAATAATTGTGAGTTATTTATGAAAATTTGGAATGGCAATAATCTTACGGAGATAAAACAGGAAACTGTACACAACTTGTGCTCATCGATCGAAGCTTTCTGGCTGAATTTACCGTCTGGAGATATTATTTATTTATCAGCTACGGATTAGTAAGATGAACATGTTTGAAAATCTTAATTGATTTTCGGAGAATATAATGCCTGAAGTATTTCACTGTCTTTCCATTTGTTTCTTCTTAAGAAAATAATCTGTTTTATTAAATAACTAATGTTTGCAAACTTCGGTATGAATTCGTGATTATAGAAACCACCGCAGTAGTAATGTTAATATAATTATAAACTACTTAGGAAATATTACTTCACAGTGTATCTAATATTCAAGGCAGGAAAGGATATTGGGAAACCAAGAATTTCGATACGCCAACTAGTGACAGAAAATTGAACTACTGAGAGTAGGTCGAAATCCGTCGAGGTCTGTATAATTATCAGTGTTTAAATAGACATGTTGTGAAAAACGAGTGTTTTTAAATTTTTTTTGAACACTAAAATGTTACTTATTTGATTAATAAATACATATTCTACTTTCAATAGTTTGCAAACTTACCACCACAGCGCTGAAGTCTAAGCCACGCCTCCACTAAGTTTCCCAATAAATTATTTTTTTTATTTTTTTTTTACATAAATTCAAGGTTTTAAAAACGTAGCAGATGAAAAGGACGACTTCAATCAGTCCACATAATCTACATTGTTCCTGAATATATTGTTCGATTTATTTTACTTGACGAATATAATATAATAGTATTGATTTTTCAACCCATAGAAATAATCAAAAGTATAATCCCACCGCTATAAATTTAGATGGGGTGTTACTGAACTTTCCTTTATAAACTTTTTCGTAAAGCAAATTGAACTGAATAAAATTCTTTGAAGCGTTACCACAATAGTTCATTGAATTGCAAAATGGATGGAATTTGGTATAGAAAGACAAAATTTCTTCTCTGTGAAAATTAGAGATTTCCCTATTCGAAAATGAATAATGCTTCATAAAGTGAAAATTTTATTTTCGCAGATAAATGTTAAAAATTTGTGTATAATTACAAGTGTGGTTAACTGAAACATTAAAGCCCTGTGCATCAATACTGAACTTTTTATTTAAATATTCTAGGTTTTCTTCTCAACTCAGTGAGAAGTTGATGCCATCAACAATTCGAAAGCCACTCTTTATAGCGTTTCCTTCAGCCGAAAATTCATCGAATTCACGCATCACGAATCTAAAAAATACTTGATCACCGTAAAAAACTCAGAGGCAGAAACTTCCTATTTTTTACCCCGCGATAACATGGAGAAATAAATAAAAAACGAAGAATTAAAAAACGTAGAGCTCTCGTTATTCGGCGAATATTCGTCTGCCAAACAATTTTTATCAAATTTATTTCTGAATGTATTTTTTTCTGTAATAAATTCCATAACATACCTATTATATGCCTGTTCAAATAAAATAACATTCGAATATTTGAAAGGAAATTTTAGTCAAACAATATAATATATCATTTGAATAATCATTCTAAATAATGCCCGAGTCTTTCTACTTCCAAATGAAACCAAAAGAGGGTTAATGAGGTATCTAGGAAGATCGTGACTATAATAGAAATCTTGAAAAGAAAATGAAGCTTAAGAGATTACATTAAAGACGAAAGAAAGTGGTTTAAAATGTATACCAACGTTAGCTGGGATGTTACGTTTGAAATGAAAGATTCAAAGCACGAAAGTGATCCTTTAGAAAACGAATTTTAAAGGAATGTTCGTCCCTTCAGGAGTTTCACGAAGCAATTACTCGTAAGTGTCCCGCGTCCAATTTCTTCCGGCATTAGCAGTCACCCAGCAACTAACGAAAAATTGGAGAAGCTTGTTTATACGCTGGGAAACGAAATGCTGGTCTTGATAATCGGAGAAATATTTCGAAAGAATTCCCTGTTCACGTGTAAATATAAACAAGACTCTGTATCGCACAAATTAATGAATTAATCAATTAACTTTGATGAACACTTCTACTTAATTACTTAGGCGAGGAAAACAGATTCAATTCTGAAATTATAAACGCAACCATTTCAAAGTGTATAAAAATATTCTATGCAAAAGTACAGTTCTTTAGTTTGGAGGGTCTATATACTTATTTATTATATAGATTTTAAGTCGAAAAGAGAAGTAGCTTCTTGAAAAATAAATGCATAATTCATTGGAAGTAGGGTAAACCAACCAGTGAATGACCGAATTGTTGAATGAGAAGCCCAGTAAATGACCGCATACTTTATTAAGAATTGAACTTACTAATGTTTATTTAATACGTATAACTAAAAATATGGGATATTAAAAGTGCAACTACACCCCATTTATAAACATATAGTATTTTTTAAATTTATAATTGACATTTCTTTGCCTAATGGTCATTCACTGGTATGCGGTCAATTACTGGTTGGTTTACACTAGTACAAAAATGAGGTTAGAATAAAAGCGTGGAATAGATGTAACTATCTACTTAAACTAAATTGATTCGAATGTGTATTTAGGTCACTTTCAGGGTGTAGTAGCATCTCTCGATAAGTTCATTTCGCCTTTTAACAAGTGATTTCATTTAAATAACTTTCCTAACCTAATTCTTTTCACCTGTTGTATATTTGTTTTCTGTGTACTTTACTGATATGGGGTGGTAGAATTCTAGAATTTGACGGCGTTTAAATGTATATTACATGAAATAAAGGTTAAATTCGGAAGATGATTTAATTCTTTATACGTTTTACATGAAATTATGTTGTAACATTTGTCCTATTTTCTATAGTAGACAAGTCAGATGACTAAAAATATTTGTCTTCTGGTTACAGGTGAAATTTGGGTACATTTCGCCGTGGACAGGAACTTTATATGGGCCAAATGACGGAAATCTCAAAAATGAACACAAGAAAATAGTGATTTTATATAACCGACAAAGTAAAATTATATATTTTATACTATATTGTAACACTATAAAAGTCTTTATTCAAATAAATTGGGAAAAACATGAAACAGACAGTATTATTATTGAGAAATACCTTTTATACATACTCCAATCCAAATTCCAAACCTGCAATTTATCCAAGGCGGAAAAGTATTCGACGCAGAGTCGCAGAGATTTCGAAAGGCTTTCGACGCAGATATTCAGCGTACCTCCTTTCGCTTCATGTTCCCCTGGTACATCGCTCCAAAATCTGGCCAAAATTTTCAGAACGCTCTAAAATGAGCTTCGTAACAGGATAACAGGATGTCGAAAGAGGTGGCACTAAGTTAGCGCCTTCGGAGAGAGAATCTAAGGCGGAGAAGTATTCGACGCAGAGTCGCAGAGTTTTCGAAAGGCTTTCGACGCAGAAATTCAGCGTACCTCCTTTCGCTTCATGTTCTCCTGATACATCGCTCCAAAATCTGGCCAAAATTTTCAGAACGCTCTAAAATGAGCTTCGTAACAGGATAACATGATGTCGAAAGAGGTGGCACTAAGTTAGCGCCTTCGGAGAGAGAATCTAAGGCGGAGAAGTATTCGACGCAGAGTCGCAGAGATTTCGAAAGGCTTTCGACGTAGAAATTCAGCGTACCTCCTTTCGCTTCATGTTCTCCTGATACATCGCTCCAAAATCTGGCCAAAATTTTCAGAACGCTCTAAAATGAGCTTCGTAACAGGATAACATGATGTCGAAAGAGGTGGCACTAAGTTAGCGCCTTCGGAGAGAGAATCTAAGGCGGAGAAGTATTCGACGCAGAGTCGCAGAGATTTCGAAAGGCTTTCGACGTAGAAATTCAGCGTACCTCCTTTCGCTTCATGTTCTCCTTCGTAACAGGATAACATGATGTCGAAAGAGGTGGCACTAAGTTAGCGCCTTCGGAGAGAGAATCTAAGGCGGAGAAGTATTCGACGCAGAGTCGCAGAGTTTTCGAAAGGCTTTCGACGTAGAAATTCAGCGTACCTCCTTTCGCTTCATGTTCTCCTGATACATCGCTCCAAAATCTGGCCAAAATTTTCAGAACGCTCTAAAATGAGCTTCGTAACAGGATAACATGATGTCGAAAGAGGTGGCACTAAGTTAGCGCCTTTGGAGAGAGAATCTAAGGCGGAGAAGTATTCGACGCAGAGTCGCAGAGTTTTCGAAAGGCTTTCGACGTAGAAATTCAGCGTACCTCCTTTCGCTTCATGTTCTCCTGATTCATCGCTCCAAAATCTGGCCAAAATTTTCAGAACGCTCTAAAATGAGCTTCGTTACAGGGTAACATGATGTCGAAAGAGGTGGCACTAAGTTAGCGCCTTCGGAGAGAGAATATAAGGCGGAGAAGTATTCAACGCAGAGTCGCAGAGTTTTCGAAAGGCTTTCGACGCAGAAATTCAGGCTACCTCCTTTCGCTTCATGTTCTCCTGATACATCGCTCCAAAATCTGGCCAAAATTTTCAGAACGCTCTAAAGTGAGCTTCGTAACAGGATAACATGATGTCGAAAGAGGTGGCACTAAGCTAGCGCCTTCGGAGAGAGAATCTAAGGCGGAGAAGTATTCGACGCGGAGTCGCAGAGTTTTCGACGCAGAAATTCAGCGTACCTCCTGTCGCTTCATGTTCTCCTGATACATCGCTCCAAAATCTGGCCAAAATTTTTAGAACACTATAAAATGAGCTTCGTAACAGGATAACATGATGTCGAAAGAGGTGGCACCAAGTTAGGGCCTTCGGAGAGAGAATCTAAGGCGGAGAAGTATTCGACGCAGAGTCGCAGAGTTTTCGAAAGGCTTTCGACGTAGAAATTCAGCGTACCTCCTTTCGCTTCATGTTCTCCTGATTCATCGCTCCAAAATCTGGCCAAAATTTTCAGAACGCTCTAAAATGAGCTTTGTTACAGGATAACATGATGTCGAAAGAGGTGGCACTAAGTTAGCGCCTTTGGAGACAGAATCTAAGGCGGAGAAGTATTCGACGCAGAGTCGCAGAGTTTTCGAAAGGCTTTCGACGCAGAAATTCAGCGTACCTCCTTTCGCTTCATGTACTCCTGATATATATAGTCTTTCTTGTTTCCCCTCAGGGTTTACAATCCATTATACATTTCTCTTAACACTATCCTTATACACTACCCTTACTTAACAACTAACCGCTCGCTCGCTCGCTCGCTTGCCACCGCCACGCACTCTTTCCCGCCCCCTCCCTTCCCTATCCTGTGACCTCCGCTTCCGCTCGCCTCCTTTTCATTCTCATTCCTTTTCCTTCCATTCCTCCACTCCACCTCCCCTTCTTTCTTCTATCTTCCTCATCCATTCCTCCCCCCTCCCTCATCATTCAACACCTCCCACACCACTTCTTGCCACCTCCTATCCTTCCCCCAACCTGTACATATCTCCCACACATGCTCCCACGACTCCTTCCCCCACCCACATACCCTGCATTTCCTATCCTCCTCCTCTTTCCAATACCTCCCTCCCTTCATCTCATTCCCCAGTCTAAATCTCGCCACTCGCCTCCACCTGCTTTCACCCCACCCTTTCTTTAAATACCCCGGCACCCCCACCCCTTTTACCATCCCATACCACTTATTATATTTCGAATCCCCAATCCTCTCCCATCTTTCCGCCTCCTCTATCTTCTTTCCCCTACTTACCAACTCCTCCCCCCTCAATTCCCCCCTTCCCCTCACCAACTCCACTCCTTCCACTGTCCACCCTTTCTCCTCAAAAAACCCCTTTCTTTCCTCCTCCCATCCTCCCATCACCTTCCCCCTTTTCGCCCTACCTTTTACCTCCTCCCAGCATTTCCTTGCCAATTCCCCCCCTTGCCCCTCCTCCAACTTCCTTTCATACGACCAAGCCCTCATCCCCGCCCTTCCTTTCAACTTATCCCTCTGTAACTCCTCCCTCACCATGTACCCCGGCGTGTACCAATCCACCCCCAGCACCCATCTTAGATACCTCTCCTGTAATACTTCCACCCTCTCCCTCTCTCTCCATCCCCATATCTCCGCTCCATATCCCACCGTCGCCCTCACCAATCTATCAAATAACCATACGCGCTTCCCCCAATCCTTCCCAAACTTTCTCTTCCCTATACCCCATACCTTCCCCATCACCGCCGCCGCTTTTCTAACCCTATCCTTCACATGGGCCTCCTGCCCCCCATTCGCCATCAGCGTATATCCCAGATACTTAAACTCCCGTACCTCCTCCACTTCCTTTCCCCTCCATCTCCATGCCACCTTCTTCCACCTCCCCCCTCCCTTCCTACACCTCATTATCTTTGATTTCCCTACATTTAACTGAAGCCCCCTCTCTTCCAGGTATCTCTCCAATCTGGCCATCATACTCTTCATACTCTCCTCATCCTCCGCCATCACCGCCACATCATCTGCATATGCTAGGGTGTAAACTTTCTTACCCCCCAGCCTTACTCCTCCCCATCCGCCCTTTTCCATCTCCTCATCCAGTTCCGCCAGCAGCAACGTAAATAAGCTGGGGCTCAATGGGCATCCTTGTCTTACTCCCCTAGCCGTCCAGAAATTCTCTCCCAACTCGTCCCCCACTCTCACCCTACACATCGTTTCCTTCAATACCTCTTCACACCTTTCTACTAACCCCTCCCTCACCCCCCTCTTCCGCATCGCCTTCATTAGTACCTCCCTGTCCACCGAGTCAAACGCCGCCTTTAGGTCTATGAAGAAGATCACCATTCTTCTTTCCTTTCTCATCACCTGTCTGTTTATCAGATAATTTAACACGTAGATGTTATCAATACAACCCATTCCTCTCCTAAAGCCGGCCTGACTCGGTGGCAGCAACTCCTTCCCCTCCACGTCTTCCCTTAGCCTCTCCGCCAACACAGCCGCGTACACTTTGTACGCCGTCTGAGTCAGCGTAACCCCCCTGTATTCTTCCACCCTCTTTCCTGTTCCCTTCTTTATCACCGGAACCACTACTCCTTCCCTCCATTCTTCCACCCATCCTTCTCCCTTCCATACCCTATTGCAAATATCCCACAGCCATTCCTGCACCTCCTCCCCCCCATACTTCCATACTTCATTTACTAATCCATCCCCCCCTCCTGCCTTACCATCCTTCAGGTTCCTCACCACCCTTCCCACCTCCTCCTTACTTAGCTCTCCCTCCTCTTCCTCCCCCTTCCTTCTTTCCCCCCCTTTTCTTATCCTCCACTCCACACCTCCTAACAACCCCCTAAAATAATCCTCCCACTCCTCCATTTTTATCCCCTCCTCTACCCTCCTTCCTCTCTTCCTCTCCCTGTTCACTACTTTCCACACCTGCCCTTCCGTCTTCACCCCCTCCAACTCTTTCTCCCATTTTTCTACCTCTAACCTCCTTTTCCCCTCACACATGATTTTATACTCCTTTTTCTTTTTCCTATATTCTTTCCCATCTCCTCCCTCCCTCCTCCATCTCCTCAATTCCCTTCTCACCTTATTTTTTTCTTCCTTCAGCTCCTTATCCCACCACCCTCCCCGTCCTACCCTCTTCCCTCCTTGCCCCACCTTTCTCAACACTCCTTTTACCCTATCCCTCAACTCCCTCCATTCTTCCTGTATTCCTCTGCCCCCTCCCTCTCTCCTTCCAAATATCCTTATAAACTCCTCTCTCCCCTTCTCTGTCCAGTTCCCCCTCTCTGCCCCTCTTTCTTTCCCCTTTTTCCACTTACCCACCTCCTCCCTGCCTTCCCCCTTCAACCAAACTACCAGTGGGTGGTGGTCCGAGTCCACCCTTTCTGCCACTTCCATTCTCTCTACTCCCTCCCTCGTATCCTCATTCCCCAGCACATAATCTATGACCGTATTTCCACTCCCTCCTGTGTAAGTCCACTCCCCCTCCTCATCCCCTTCTACGTTTCCGTTCATTATTCCCCATCCCCTCTCCCCCAAAAAATTACACAACCTCCTGCCCTCCCCATTCACCACTCTGTCTTTTGATCTCCTACTTTTCCTTCCCTTCTCTTCCTCATCCCCCCCCCATATCTCCCCCCCTTCACCCCCAGTCCTTACGTTAAAGTCTCCTCCTATCAACACCCTCACCCCCTCCTGTCTCCCTTCCATCCATTCCTTCAGTTCCTCCAGCTTCCTCTGCTAGTCTTTATTTATATACACTCCCACCAACCTCCACCACTCCCCCCCCATCTTCACCTTCTTCACTATTACCCCTTCCATCACTCCCTTCTCACCTTCCCTTGTATCTAGCCCCACCCTCACCCCCATTATCATTCCACCCATTGCCCTCCCTTTCTTACTCTCCCTCTTTGCCCACTGTTTCTCCCACACATACCCTCTTGGCATCTTACATCTCACCCTCTCCCAGTCTCTTTCCTCTAACCACGTCTCGCATAACACCACCATATCCCATTCTTCCAAACCCTTCCAAAACTCTACATCTTTATTTTTTACCCCCGCCACATTCCAGAACGCTACCTTATATATTCCTTCTCCTACCCCTTTCCCTATCCCATCCCCTGCTTCCCTCATCCTCTCTCCCCTCCTCCTCTCCCTCCCTTCTCGTTTCCCTGCTCCTCCACCCACTTCTCGCTTACCTCTTCCCACCTCCTCATTCTCCCGTTCACCCACATTTTCATATATCCTACCTGTACCTTATTCCCCCTCCGCCTCTCCTGATACATCGCTCCAAAATCTGGCCAAAATTTTCAGAACGCTCTAAAATGAGCTTCGTAACAGGATAACATGATATCGAAAGAGGTGGCACTAAGTTAGCGCCTTCGGAGAGAGAATCTAAGGCGGAGAAGTATTCGACGCAGAGTCGCAGAGATTTCGAAAGGCTTTCGACGTAGAAATTCAGCGTACCTCCTTTCGCTTCATGTTCTCCTGATACATCGCTCCAAAATCTGGCCAAAATTTTCAGAACGCTCTAAAATGAGCTTCGTTACAGGATAACATGATGTCGAAAGAGGTGGCACCAAGTTAGCACCTTTGGAGAGAGAATCTAAGGCGGAGAAGTATTCGACGCAGAGTCGCAGAGTTTTCGGAAGGCTTTCGACGCAGAAATTCAGCGTACCTCCTTTCGCTTCATGTTCTCCTGATACATCGCTCCAAAATCTGGCCAAAATTTTCAGAACGCTCTAAAATGAGCTTCGTAACAGGATAACATGATATCGAAAGAGGTGGCACTAAGTTAGCGACTTCGGAGAGAGAATCTAAGGCGGAGAAGTATTCGACGCAGAGTCGCAGAGTTTTCGAAAGGCTTTCAACGCAGAAATTCAGCGTACCTCCTTTCGCTTCATGTTCTCCTGATACATCGCTCCAAAATCTGGCCAAAATTTTCAGAACGCTCTAAAATGAGCTTCGTAACAGGATAACATGATGTCGAAAGAGGTGGCACTAAGTTAGCGCCTTCGGAGAGAGAATCTAAGGCGGAGAAGTATTCGACGCAGAGTCGCAGAGATTTCGAAAGGCTTTCGACGTAGAAATTCAGCGTACCTCCTTTCGCTTCATGTTCTCCTGATACATCGCTCCAAAATCTGGCCAAAATTTTCAGAACGCTCTAAAATGAGCTTCGTAACAGGATAACATGATGTCGAAAGAGGTGGCACTAAGTTAGCGCCTTCGGAGAGAGAATCTAAGGCGGAGAAGTATTCGACGCAGAGTCGCAGAGATTTCGAAAGGCGTTCGACGTAGAAATTCAGCGTACCTCCTTTCGCATCATGTTCTCCTTCGTAACAGGATAACATGATGTCGAAAGAGGTGGCACTAAGTTAGCGCCTTCGGAGAGAGAATCTAAGGCGGAGAAGTATTCGACGCAGAGTCGCAGAGTTTTCGAAAGGCTTTCGACGTAGAAATTCAGCGTACCTCCTTTCGCTTCATGTTCTCCTGATACATCGCTCCAAAATCTGGCCAAAATTTTCAGAACGCTCTAAAATGAGCTTCGTAACAGGATAACATAATGTCGAAAGAGGTGGCACTAAGTTAGCGCCTTCGGAGAGAGAATCTAAGGCGGAGAAGTATTCGACGCAGAGTCGCAGAGTTTTCGAAAGGCTTTCGACGCAGAAATTCAGGATACCTCCTTTCGCTTCATGTTCTCCTGATACATCGCTCCAAAATCTGGCCAAAATTTTCAAAACGCTCTAAAGTGAACTTCGTAACAGGATAACATGATGTCGAAAGAGGTGGCACTAAGTTAGCGCCTTCGGAGAGAGAATCTAAGGCGGAGAAGTATTCGTCGCAGAGTCGCAGAGTTTTCGACGCAGAAATTCAGCGTACCGCCTGTCGCTTCATGTTCTCCTGATACATCGCTCCAAAATCTGGCCAAAATTTTTAGAACACTATAAAATGAGCTTCGTAACAGGATAACATGATGTCGAAAGAGGTGGCACTAAGTTAGCGCCTTCTTTTTTTTTTTTAGGAGGGGGAAAATGCTTGATGCATACCCCGGTACTGGTACTGGGGTTATGTGGGACTCCCAGCCAAATAGGCGGACTACCCACTAAAAACCCCCTCCAGGTGTACCACCTCATGCGTGCCCTGAGGGGGAGGGGCGAACAGCTAGGTAATACTTGCTCCCTCCCCCTCCAGCAACTGGAGGCACCCACCTTAACCACCAACGTGGTCCACCTAAACACGTATCATTCATACTTCGAAATAAATACGCGACGTTCACTCTGTAAAACACTGACGGTTAAATACGCGGGGACGCCACATCCTCATTCTCACCTCACGGTTAAATACGCGGAGATCCATACTACATATATAACATAAACGGTTAAATACGCGAGGACTCTACGACACACATAAATAAATAAATAAATAAACAGGTAAAACAAATGAACAGGTAAAAATTTTCATTTACCGTCTCGCATTTGCGGTTCGCAATGACGTATACAAGCCGAAATAAATACGCGCTAAAAGTACACATAAATATATCGTTATAAATACGCCATAAAAATACTCAAAAATAAAAGGTCGGAATAAATACGCGCTAAAAACACACCCGAAGGCCGTCTCGGCCGCCCGATTCAAATGGGGGGGACCGACCCACGCCCCAAGTACACCCAGCCCAGCGAAACACCAATCACGGGGCCTGATTCGTCACTCCCCTACCCCGTATCCAATGGACGGGGGGGGGGCGGAAGAGTCTTCCTGCGTTTTGCAGGGGGATCAGAGCGCTGCAGAGTACAGGGGCCCTTCCTTTTTCCTCGTTTTCTCCTGGCGGCCAGCCTTTTGGCTGCCGCCGCCACCTTCAAGGCCTCGTTTCTGGCCGCACGCGCGGCAGCCTCCTTCCGCTGCTCCTTGGCCGCCCTATCCCCCATGGCGTGCCTCGCAAAGGCCCTGAGCGCCTCCCAGCGCTCGGGGGTCCCCATTGCCAGGCCAATGATGGTAGAAGGCTCTACCGGGGCCCCGATACTCAGCGCCAGAGCGCGCCCCTCAGCCTCGTATTCGGGGCACGCCATGAGGACATGCTCCGCATTGTCCACTGGCCCCCCACAGTCGTCACAGATGGTGGTTGACGATTTGCGGATCTTAGCCTTAAAGGCATTAAACGCGCCGTGGGAGGACAGTAGCTGGGACAGCCAATACTCCAACTGGAACTGGGCGGCACCCTCAACAAAAAAGGTCCTAACTGAGGGTACCAGCCTCCTCGTCCAGTTGGAGGGATCAAATGCGTCCCAAGCCGACTGCCACGCGTCCATAGCCGTCGTGAAGGCAGCCTTCTTTGCCGCCGAAATACCGGCCGCCAGGAGGACGCTATTGTTCGCGACCAAGGGGTCGCTCCTCAGTCCCTCCTTGACCCTGAATATCTCCGCCCACATGCGGACCTTCAGTTGGGCAGGCATACGCCCAGCCAGCACGCACAGCGCCTGGTAGGCCACTGTCCTATAGGACGTCGTGGTCCTAACCAGGGCCGAACGCTGGGCCCTCCTAAGGACCGCCCCACTGGCTCCAGAATCCAGAGCCAAGGACCACGCAGGGGCCGCGTACAACACTACCGACTCCCATACAGAGTAGTAGAGGCGCCTTGCGTGGGCCGAGGGACCACCGATGTTAGGGAGGAGCGACGAAAGGGCCCCCATGACCCTATCTCCCCTGGCCGCTGCCTCCCGGATGTGGGATTTAAAGTTCCTCCGGCAATCCAGAGTGACACCAAGGTACTTGATAGCCTCAGCGGACATCACCCTGGTGCCGAGGACCACATACGGGAGGATCTTGTCCCCCCTCTGACCCGTCAGGAGAATAATCTCAGTCTTGGCCGTGGCAATCTGGAGGCCTGTCCTCCTGAACCAACGGCCGACCCTGGTCATCGCCTCGGACAGCATCTCCTCGAAATGAGAATTGTCCCTCGAGGAGAACACCAGGGCCAGGTCGTCGGCATATGCCACGGCCTGGACGAACCGGTCAGAGTCGAAAAGGGCCAGGAGGTCGTCGTACACGAGGTTCCACAGAAAAGGGCCCAAAACAGAACCCTGTGGAACCCCCGCCCAGATCCCTGACTCCACATTCCCCCCCTCGTTATGGACCACTACCGCTCTATCGGTAAAGTAGTCCCGAATAAGTGTCCTAATGATACGGGGCACGCCCCGTGCACCCAATTCCTCCAGGATCAAGTCCCAGCTAAGTGAATTGAATGCATTCCTGACGTCGATCGCAACCATCGCGCACAATCGATTTTTGGGCGCGCATTCACGCGCGAAGCGTGTGACTGCGAGGATTGCGTCGACCGTCCCCACCCCCCTTCGAAACCCGAATTGGGATGGGTGGAATGCATCCCGGCCCGTATATTTCTCGATCAGGCCCTTAATGGCGTACTCCCACGCCTTACTAAGGGCGGGGAGCACGCTAATGGGCCTGTACGCAGAGGAGGATCCAAGGTCCTTACCCGGTTTTGGTAGTAAGACCACCCGGGCCCTCTTCCAAGAGAGGGGAATGGCCCCCCTACGCAGCGTATCCCTCACCATGTCCATGAAATGGTCCTGGTGCGTCCTAAGGACGCACGCTACGACCTGTGAGGGAACAGCATCGAGACCTGGGGCCTTAGCCGACTTGATCCTGGATAAAGCCTCCGAGATGAGGGGCCCATCAATGGCGTTGATGACCTCGTCATCTGAGCCCCTGGAGACTCATCCCATTACCGAGCCCAGGGTGGGTCTCGGTGGTCGCGGCGCCGGAGGGGAGGTCATAAAAAGCTCGTTCACTATGCGCCGGACCTGGGAAGGGGTCATGACCGTCCTGGGGGAGCGGCCCTTCAAGGTTGCCATAACAACCTTGTACGGCTTCCCCCAGGGATTCGAGTCGACCATCGAGTATAACTCGATCCAATGGGATTCTTTGGCCTTCCAGATCCGGCGCTGGACCTCCTTCTTTGCAAGGGCATACGCCCTCCTTGCTTCCTCCATATCATGGGCATTCTTCTTCCTCCGACGCTGGAACCACCGCCTGGCTCTAAGGGAGGCTCTTCTGGCGTCCGCTATCTCCTCGGACCACCAGAAATTGGGTCTACGAGTCCCACGCGGGGCAGATCTACGGGGGAGGACAGCTGCAGAAACCTCCTCCAAGAGGCTCTGCATATCGGCTGCCATACCCACCGTGACCGGGGCACGGGGGGCCCTCGAAACGGGGTCCCGGCTCTCGTTCCCCACGCGAAGAGCGCTGTAAGAGTTCAGCACAGCGCTGGGATCAAAATCCTTTGTTGAGAACCGGGCCCACTCGGGAGGGGGCGAGGGACCAGGTCTCCTAGACTCACACAGGGTGTGGGAGACATACCTGTGGTCCGAATAAGAAAACGTGGAGAGAACCGTACTCTTGGATACCCGGCGGGCGGTCACCCGGTCCGTTGCCATGACGTCGATAAACGAGGAGCCCCTGTTGTGATGGTAAAAGGTGGCCCGGTCCTTCAGCTTGATGGGGACAAGCCCAAACCTAGCGAAGGCCTCCATACAGGCCGCTCCTCGCCTATCCAGGGTAACACCGCCCCACGCCCGAGACTTGGCGTTCAGGTCGCCCAACACAATGACTCCTCTAGCCATTGTTCTGGCCTCTACGATAATCCCCTCGAGGACATCTAAGTAGGCCGCAAATTCGGGGAGCTTCCTCCTGGGGGGGCAGTAGCAGCTGATTATGGCAATATCGCCAAAAATCGCCACCGCCACCCCCTCGGCCAGAAGGGTGGGCGCACAAGTGGGGAGCTTACCGTTGAACCCCGTGACCCACACCGAGGCATCACCTGCGGCGTCATTAAACCACTCCTTAGATTGCCGGAAGGGCTCTGAAATGGCCACCACGTCGGCATTCAGGACCGAGGCATTATGCATCAGAATGTCCTGAGCCAGGCGGGACCTGTTCAAATTAATCTGGAGCAGTTTAATTGGCATTACCCAGGCCGCTGTAAACTCCCCCTCCAAGAGGACGGCCCTCCAGCCCCGTCTTTCCCCTGTTGACTGGGGCCTCAGGCCCCTGCAACTTACGATTCGCCGGGCAACCCAGCGAGGCGGTGACGTGTGGAGCCCTACCGCCCGTTACACCGTTCTTGGTGCATATGATGCACTTCGGGCGGTTCAAGCACTTGTCAATCCGATGCCCCGCCACCCCGCATTTCCTGCATAGCTCACCGCCTTCAGCCGGTATCGGGCACTCTCTAGCCATATGGCCTAGCTGGTGGCATCGATAGCACCTACTAATTTTGGGTAGGGTCCGGCACCGAACAACAGTCAGGCCCGACGGAAACCTCAAGCCCTCCGGGTTGGCGGGGATCGAGTTCGCCGCCATCTCCACCACCGCCGTCTGGGTACCCGACGGGCCCTGTCTCAGCATCTTAAGCCGTATTTCCTGGGCCGGAAGCTTAGTCGCCTTCCCAAGGTCCGCGAGAAACTCAGGGGCCTCGACCATGGGGTCTATCCCCCTAATCTCCAGGGCAACCCTCTCCTGGAGCGGAGGCGCAGGCAATCTCCGCCTCCGAGAACTTCCCCCTCAACGAGGTAATTAGCGTTCCAGGCGACAACTTCTTCGCCAGTTCAAGGAGGATGTGGCCCATCCTCGTCCTCTTCACGCCCACGACCCCCTCCAGGGGCTCCCTGCCCTTTGATAGGAGGGTCCTATATGTGTCTAAATATGAAGACGTTTCGGGCACCCTGATAAGTACGGCCTCCGGCCTCTTCCTCGGGGGCTTCGGTTTGCGTGTGCGCGTAGAACCCAACGCTGAAGTCCTCTTGGTCCCCTCCTGCACTCGGGGCTGCCGTTCCTGGACACGATCATCCACCTCCCGCTTCCGGTCCGGTTGAGACGTGACCGGTGACTTGTCGGGGGGTGGGTCCCCGGGCTTGACCCTCTTCTTCCTCTCCTTCCTTCTACGGTTCCGGGTGGATTGCCGGGTCCATTCCGCCTGCCCTGGGGTTGCGTCCTGGTCCCCCGCACCACTCTTACCGTTATCCCGCTCCGCTCCCAACCCCTGAACATCCAGGGGTGTGGGAGGATGTGTGGTGGTGGAGGGGGCCGAACCCCCCTCCACGACTTCGAAGAATAGCGTCCGCTTGGTGGCATTATCTTCCCGACCATTGTCCATCGGGGAGGTCCTGGTCCTCTTATTGCCCTTTCCTTCCCCCTTATACTCCACCTTCTTCGCCCCCTCTGCACCGGACCGGGGGGGGGGTCTTATCACCCCTATGAACCCCTATCTCTTTCCCTGTGGGAAGGATGGGGGGTGGGAGAAGCCTACGTAGGGCCTGGTTGGCAACTGCCTTCTCCACGGTCCTGGTTACCGTTTCACACGCCACACTCATCTTTGTGGTAAAAGCCACCACCTTTCCCTTCGCGACCGACCCCTTACTAACCAAAGAGGTCAGTTCACGACACGTTTCTGTAAGATCTTTCAGGGTCGGCGTCACCACCTCCAGCAGCCTAACCGCCCTGTCATCGATGGTCTCATTCCTAGTAACCCGAAGCGCTTTCGCCTTCGGGACCTTTGTACATTCAGGCTCGACGAATTGGGAGGCCACCTTGGCCCCCAGTTCCCCCTGCCCCCTCCTCATCTCGTCCACTCTTGTCGTGGAGCTGGCCCTGGGTCTGGGTTTACCACCAGTCTCCAACCCAGTAAGTCGCACAACCGGTGTGCGACCATCTACACCAGACTCACCGGCCCCCGGAGCCGTCTTGCCGGCGGTAGATACGGGGGGATCAGCCTCCGACTTCGCGCCAGTCCCTCCTCCTCTATCAGTCGGCGGGGTCCGCAACAAACTGCGACCCCTAAAAACGCTCGGTCCCGGGTCCTGGGGAGGGTCGGGAGGGGGAGGACCACCTCCCCCCAAGTTAACTAGCTGGGACTGGAAGAACGCTTCAAGAGTCTTCGCTCCATACTCCTTGGGTTTGGTGGGTGCCCGGGCCTCTTTACTAGGAGCCTCAATCCCACTAACCTCGGTCTCCCATTTTCCGAGCCTTTCGTCTAGTGGACGACCAGCATGAGCAGTTCCACCACCCGCACTAACAGCTCCTCCATCGTCGAGGATTGTGAGGATATCCTCCCCATCCCCTCGCTTCAAAACCCTACTCGTGTCCTTTTTCAAGCCACGTCCTGCCGCTGTAGTTTTTTCCGGAGTCGGATTGACACCAACTCCGGTGGTGCTGGCCCGCCGCATCAGCGCAGCACCATCGGGCTTACATCCGGTCCCCGTCTCGCTGCCGACAACACGAGGGGGGTCTGGTCTTATACCAGTCTTCGCCTGTTTACTTTCATCCGAGGCCAGGCTTATACTGTGCATAATTCCATATGATGTCTTAGGGGCGACGGCCCCACCGCCAAGCGGATTTCTCCCATCTACGGCCCTGGTATAATGGCCACGGCCTTCCACCGGTATAAATACCGGGGGGACCCCGAACGGCCGTTGAGTCCTACTAAGTTAGCGCCTTTGGAGAGAGAATCTAAGTCGGAGAAGTATTCGACGCAGAGTCGCAGAGTTTTCGACGCAAAAATACAGCGTACCTCCTGTCGCTTCATGTTCTCCTGATACATCGCTCCAAAATCTGGCCAAAATTTTTAGAACACTATAAAATGAGCTTCGTAACAGGATAACATGATGTCGAAAGAGGTGGCACTAAGTTAGCGCCTTCGGAGAGAGAATCTAAGGCGGAGAAGTATTCGACGCAGAGTCGCAGAGTTTTGTAAGGCTTTCGACGTAGAAATTCAGCGTACCTCCTTTCGCTTCATGTTCTCCTGATACATCCCTCCAAAATCTGGCCAAAATTTTCAGAACGCTCTAAAATGAGCTTCGTAACAGGATAACATGATGTCGAAAGAGGTGGCACTAAGTTAGCGCCTTCGGAGAGAGAATCTAAGGCTGAGAAGTATTCGACGCAGAGTCGCAGAGTTTTCGAAAGGCTTTCGACGCAGAAATTCAGAATACCTCCTTTCGCTTCATGTTCTCCTGATACATCGCTCCAAAATCTGGCCAAAATTTTCAGAACGCTCTAAAATGAGCTTCGTAACAGGATAACATGATGTCGAAAGAGGTGGCACTAAGTTAGCGCCTTCGGAGAGAGAATCTAAGGCGGAGAAGTATTCGACGCAGAGTCGCAGAGATTTCGAAAGGCTTTCGACGTAGAAATTCAGCGTACCTACTTTCGGTTCATGTTCTCCTGATACATCACTCCAAAATCTGGCCAAAATTTTTAGAACGCTATAAATTGAGCTTCGTAACAGGATAACATGATGTCGAAAGAGGTGGCACTAAGTTAGCGCCTTCGGAGACGGAATCTAAGGCGGAGAAGTATTCGACGCAGAGTCGCAGAGTTTTCGAAAGGCTTTCGACGCAGAAATTCAGCGTACCTCCTGTCGCTTCATGTTCTCCTGATACATCGCTCCAAAATCTGGCCAAAATTTTCAGAACGCTCTAAAGTGATCTTCGTAACAGGATAACATGATGTCGAAAGAGGTGGCACTAAGTTAGCGCCTTCGGAGAGAGAATCTAAGGCGGAGAAGTATTCGACGCAGAGTCGCAGAATTTTCGACGCAGAAATTCAGCGTACCTACTTTCGCTTCATGTTCTCCTGATACATCGCTCCAAAATCTGGCCAAAATTTTCAGAACGCTCTAAAATGAGCTTCGTAACAGGATAACATGATGTCGAAAGAGGTGGCACTAAGTTAGCGCCTTCGGAGAGAGAATCTAAGGCGGAGAAGTATTCGACGCAGAGTCGCAGAGATTTCGAAAGGCTTTCGACGTAGAAATTCAGCGTACCTCCTTTCGCTTCATGTTCTCCTGATACAGCGCTCCAAAATCTGGCCAAAATTTTTAGAACGCTCTAAAATGAGCTTCGTAACAGGATAACATGATGTCGAAAGAGGTGGCACTAAGTTAGCGCCTTCGGAGAGAGAATCTAAGGCGGAGAAGTATTCGACGCAGAGTCGCAGAGTTTTCGAAAGGCTTTCGACGCAGAAATTCAGCGTACCTCCTTTCGCTTCATGTTCTCCTGATACATCGCTCCAAAATCTGGCCAAAATTTTCAGAACGCTCTAAAGTGATCTTCGTAACAGGATAACATGATGTCGAAAGAGGTGGCACTAAGTTAGCGCCTTCGGAGAGAGAATCTAAGGCGGAGAAGTATTCGACGCAGAGTCGCAGAATTTTCGACGCAGAAATTCAGCGTACCTACTTTCGCTTCATGTTCTCCTGATACATCGCTCCAAAATCTGGCCAAAATTTTTAGAACGCTATAAAATGAGCTTCGTAACAGGATGACATGATGTCGAAAGAGGTGGCACTAAGTTAGCGCCTTCGGAGAGAGAATCTAAGGCGGAGAAGTATTCGACGCAGAGTCGCAGAGTTTTGTAAGGCTTTCGACGTAGAAATTCAGCGTACCTCCTTTCGCTTCATGTTCTCCTGATACATCGCTCCAAAATCTGGCCAAAATTTTCAGAACGCTCTAAAATGAGCTTCGTAACAGGATAACATGATGTCGAAAGAGGTGGCACTAAGTTAGCGCCTTCGGAGAGAGAATCTAAGGCGGAGAAGTATTCGACGCAGAGACGCAGAGTTTTCGAAAGGCTTTCGACGCAGAAATTCAGCGTACCTCCTTTCGCTTCATGTTCTCCTGATACATCGATCCAAAATCTGGCCAAAATTTTCAGAACGCTCTAAAATGAGCTTCGTAACAGGATAACAGGATGTCGAAAGAGGTGGCACTAAGTTAGCGCCTTCGGAGAGAGAATCTAAGGCGGAGAAGTATTCAACGCAGAGTCGCAGAGTTTTCGAAAGGCTTTCGACGCAGAAATTCAGGATACCTCCTTTCGCTTCATGTTCTCCTGATACATCGCTCCAAAATCTGGCCAAAATTTTCAGAACGCTCTAAAATGAGCTTCGTAACAGGATAACATGATGTCGAAAGAGGTGGCACTAAGTTAGCGCCTTTGGAGAGAGAATCTAAAGCGGAGAAGTATTCGACGCAGAGTCGCAGAGTTTTCGAAAGGTTTTCGACGCAGAAATTCAGCGTACCTCCTTCCGCTTCATGTTCTCCTGATACATCGCTCCAAAATCTGGCCAAAATTTTCAGAACGCTCTAAAATGAGCTTCGTAACAGGATAACATGATGTCGAAAGATGTGGCACTAAGTTAGCGCCTTCGGAGAGAGAATCTAAGGCGGAGAAGTATTCGACGCAGAGACGCAGAGTTTTCGAAAGGCTTTCGACGCAGAAATTCAGCGTACCTCCTTTCGCTTCATGTTCTCCTGATACATCGATCCAAAATCTGGCCAAAATTTTCAGAACGCTCTAAAATGAGCTTCGTAACAGGATAACAGGATGTCGAAAGAGGTGGCACTAAGTTAGCGCCTTCGGAGAGAGAATCTAAGGCGGAGAAGTATTCAACGCAGAGTCGCAGAGTTTTCGAAAGGCTTTCGACGCAGAAATTCAGGATACCTCCTTTCGCTTCATGTTCTCCTGATACATCGCTCCAAAATCTGGCCAAAATTTTCAGAACGCTCTAAAATGAGCTTCGTAACAGGATAACATGATATCGAAAGAGGTGGCACTAAGTTAGCGACTTCGGAGAGAGAATCTAAGGCGGAGAAGTATTCGACGCAGAGTCGCAGAGTTTTCGAAAGGCTTTCAACGCAGAAATTCAGCGTACCTCCTTTCGCTTCATGTTCTCCTGATACATCGCTCCAAAATCTGGCCAAAATTTTCAGAACGCTCTAAAATGAGCTTCGTAACAGGATAACATGATGTCGAAAGAGGTGGCACTAAGTTAGCGCCTTTGGAGAGAGAATCTAAGGCGGAGAAGTATTCGACGCAGAGTCGCAGAGTTTTCGAAAGGTTTCCGACGCAGAAATTCAGCGTACCTCCTTCCGCTTCATGTTCTCCTGATACATCGCTCCAAAATCTGGCCAAAATTTTCAGAACGCTCTAAAATGAGCTTCGTAACAGGATAACATGATGTCGAAAGATGTGGCACTAAGTTAGCGCCTTCGGAGAGAGAATCTAAGGCGGAGAAGTATTCGACGCAGAGTCGCAGAGTTTTCGAAAGGCTTTCGACGCAGAAATTCAGCGTACCTCCTTTCGCTTCATGTTCTCCTGATACATCGATCCAAAATCTGGCCAAAATTTTCAGGACGCTCTAAAATGAGCTTCGTAACAGGATAACAGGATGTCGAAAGAGGTGGCACTAAGTTAGCGCCTTCGGAGAGAGAATCTAAGGCGGAGAAGTATTCGACGCAGAGTCGCAGAGTTTTCGAAAGGCTTTCGGCGCAGAAATTCAGCGTACCTCCTTTCGCTTCATGTTCTCCTGATACATCGCTCCAAAATCTGGCCAAAATTTTCAGAACGCTCTAAAGTGAGCTTCGTAACAGGATAACATGATGTCGAAAGAGGTGGCACTAAGTTAGCGCCTTCGGAGAGAGAATCTAAGGCGGAGAAGTATTCGACGCAGAGTCGCAGAGTTTTCGAAAGGCTTTCGACGCAGAAATTCAGCGTACCTCCTTTCGCTTCATGTTCTCCTGATACATCGCTCCAAAATGTGGCCAAAATTTTCAGAACGCTCTAAAATGAGCTTCGGAACAGGATAACATGATGTCGATAGAGGTGGCAGAACGAGTGAATTTGCTCTTTAAAACAATGCATTAACGTAGAGTTTTAAAAGCAGCTTAGCATGGAAGTTTAGGTGTTCTGTTTAACATGTCTTTAATATGTGATTTGGAATAAGCAGGATAGGAAGTAGTGGAAGAGAAAGGCTTAATAAATAATAGTGCTCTTTTATCACTTAACTGCATTTTATTGAAAAAAGTGAAATACAATACAATGAAATCTTACAAATGCGTTTGTAATATAGAAGATAAATAGATGTGAAAATAAATTCATAATTCAGATAGAGCCATGTCTTGCAATTTTCAAATCCGTGATTACATTCCAAAATGCAGTCAATGATCGCATGTAACCAGTGGTGTCTTTAGGCATGTACACGCTGGGCAGTCGCCAGTGGACCCAAGGCTGTAGGGGCCCATGATTCTGATTTTAAGTCCTATTCCCGTGGGTGGGCAGGGGCCTCCAAGGGTCCCAGTGCATTGATTAGCCCAGGGTCTACAATACTATTAAGACGGCTCTATATGTAACGCCTTTTAAAGTCCCTTACCTGTGAAGCAGAAATACACACGATTAATAATCACGTAATAAGTTAAAAAATTATTTGATGTTGTGTTCACATTCCCCATCATATGCGCGTCCATAACAACGCCGGTTTAAGGGGAGGTTCCGGTCTAAATGTCGATTTTTTTTTAATTCATTTTTCGAATGTTCAACCTTTTAGGAAAACGTATTTAAAAGGATTTGTTGAAATTCGTAAAATTCCCGACGTTATAGGCATTTGAGTAGCGGCAAATGCATGGGTCACAACCGGCCACTCGGCGCTTTAAATGCGTTTTTCTCGAAACAGTGTTCTCAAAACGGTGGGCGCTGTATCTCCAAAAATTATTATTAAAATTATTAAAAATTATTATTAAAAATTATTATTTTGAAGAATATACTTCTGGCTAGGGGGGACCTGAAAAAATTACAAAAAATTAAAAATTTATAATTTTTAAAGGCGTTGAAAGGTCGAAAAATACTGGGAAAAGTGATTTCAAACTTGAAGTGTCGTTATTTTCTAAAAAAATGTAATTTTTGTAATTTTTCTAGTCCCCCCCCCCCCTAGACAGAAGAATAATCTTCAAAATGAAAAAGGTTTCAGTCGAATCGGATAATAATTTTTGGAGATAGAGCGCCCACCGATTTGGATCAATTTTTTGACGCCTTGACTTTAACAGCTGCCCAGGGCCGTCTGCAATAATTAATTATAAAACAAAAAATATATTTCTATAATTTAAGACATCCTTAATACAATGCAGAAAGACCCATTAAATTATATATAGTAGTTTTCCTATAATTAATTCACCTATTTTTTGGGGCTCTAGATCGAAACCTCCCCTTAAGGGGGTAGACACGTCACGTGGTCTGGCCGATTCGGCAGGTCGGTATTACAGCTGGTTTTTTCTGCACTGAAATGGTATTACCCATAGATACGCCACTGCCTGATGCACGCGAGAGGGAGCTGTTTGCTATTTCCGTTTGCCTTACTCCTTTCAGTTTTATATTTACTTCTATGTAATTATTGCTCAATATCTCTATATTGTCAAATGTCCAGTTAAATTCCACCTGCTTGAATTTATTCATTTTATTCTGGATTAGTTATAATTTTGGTCGGGGTTGATTAAATTCATTAAAATTTAGAAAATGATATAACTTCTGTAAGTAATATACTGAAATTATCGTGAGGAATTGTATATTTTTTTATTGTTCCTCAAATTCAGACTAGTTGAGTAAAATCAACCCTCGATAGTTGAACCATTATTTGTTTCTGTTTAATGTATTTTTATAGATCATTTTTTTAGTAGCTTACAACATTTATTTTCATGACATTTTTATGATATTTTCATGTGAATATATGTAGGTATAATATTTTTCAAGTATCATTGATATTTTCATATACATCCGCTTTTATTGGCCATCTGTTACAATTGACAACAGATAAATATTTCGTAGAATTCTGCAAAAAGCATAATTCTTATCAAAATGCTGCATTTGTGCAATCGTTTATTCTCTAAACATTTATTTCAACCTCACTCTATGTTTTTCATTTAATCACGACACATATTGATCGCTTAATATTTAAACATTCTGTGCCTCGGAAAAACCTATATACTTAAAGAAGCTCTAATTCAAAGAGAAATAAATATTAAGTTAGAAAAAAACATATTTGAGATAAAATCTTTTTGTCTGCTTAATTGAGGGCATACACATTCTAGAAAATGTTATTTTTCTCTACATGGAAGATAATATATTCCAGTTTATATACCTCTTTTGTATTTCCTTCCCTGATGATCCTGTCATTTCCAGGAATGTGGGCCAGTTTTATTTGCAGTGCTCCGGGAAGACATTTTGTTCGCCACCACTTTGTACAATTTTCCCTAAACAATATTTTTATTTATACGAACAAAAAATCCCAAACTTTTTAGTGGCTTCTGGGAGGAGTCCCCCTTAAATTCTATTAACTAGAATCCAGAAAAGTCATATCCAGTACAAGTTAACCAAGATTATACTATCAGTCCTTAATTGTTTCCATAAATTCACCAAAAATAATGGAATGAGAAAACGACTGTGACCAGAAATGCCAGTCGCTGATCACTTTGGACTTCTCCCTCGAATCAGGAAACTTTTATGGGAATTACTGTTTCTGATAACCTTCCTTCTATTAACGAATCACCATACAAGTACCAATCGCCGGTCATCTTCATCTTCTCCTTTCCTTATATCAATGAAATACTCATCTTCATAGGAGGAAAAATCAGCTTCGACGTCTCCCTTCCTAATATTACTAAACTTTCATAGAACTTCCAATTTCTGATCACCCTAGACTTCCTCATATTAACAAACCTTCACGAGAGCAACACTCGTTGATCACCTCCGATTTCTTCTTTCCTCATATCAACACATCATCATGGAAGCAACAATCGCTCATCACCTTCGGCTTTCCTCTTCGTTAGAATAAAAAATCGTAGCAGCAATCACTGATCACCATTCTGCCTATTCTGCGCTCGCACAATAGGGCCTCTCGTCTCATTGTTGATTACATATTCACGCGAGTAGCCTGCCGTCCGTCGAAAATCGGATTTCTTTCCTCGATCACGGCATTTCATCTGCTCTGATACGTACCATTGCTCCTCCTGGCAAATAAGAGTCGGCAGGGAAATTGAATTACGACACGAGGCTTTCAGCAGTATAAACAAACTCGATTTATCATCCCCCTGCCCTCGGATCCTGGTCCTCCTGGCGATGCGAACGTCTGGCTGTGCATGCGAAAGGAAACTACGGATGGAAAAGCGTGGAAAACTGGAGGGAAGAGGGGTGGGATATCACATAACCCTGGGCATTCGCTGGGCGAGGTGTACTCTGGAACTCGTTTCAGGAATCCTAATGAACTGTAACAAATCTCGAGGGACTCCCTAAGTGAAGATAAATGGAAACTAAATGAATATGAGGACTTGCTGCCTAAAATCAGCTTCGAGGAGCTTCTAGTCGCATTGATTATAGAAAAATTCTTACTCAAAGTGGTGGAGGGTGATGAACTACCCTCAGTCTTCAGTTCGTTGAGGGACAAACTTCATCTAAATTTAAATTGGAGTAGTTTGGATTCCTATGGACTTTAATTGATCCAGTGATTAGCTGCTTTTAGTTTTGAATAGAGAGCTCAGTTTCCTGGAGTCTTCAAATTGATTCAGTGATTAGCCTAATAATAATTAACATAATTATAATTTCAATATATATCTTTTTCTTTATGTATTGATGAAAACTAATAACCACAGTTTCCACAAATTTAGATTCAATTAACTGTGATAGTACCTACTCTAGTTTTTCACCACATTCTTTTAGATTCTCTTAGTGCACCCTTGAAGACTGTTAAGTAGAATTATGAAACTGTTCCCCAAACTGTTCTCCTGATGAAAAAAGAAACGCGAGTATGCAAGGCAGCAGGGTTGGAAAAAAATGAAGGACGAGGAAAATAATGGAAGGGAAGTGCTACCTTAAAGCAATGAATCGTTGGAGGCTGAGGGGTGGATAGGGAGGATGGAAAACTGATGGAGTAGGTGGAAGATTGAGGATTCGATAGCCTCGCAAGAGGCGGATATAAAACTCTACCCCTGCACAGCGTATCCGATGCATTCGCTGCAATATCACCTTTCCTCCCTTTTCCTTCCCGCGTCCTTACCCTTAACGACCAACTGTAAACCGTGGTACAGAAGCGGAGGAAAGGGGACGCTCGTCTAAATCAGTGGAGACTCGGATTCGTTCGCGGTGATTCCGTATCACCGTAAACCCTGTCCTTTCGTTTTTCTTCATTCCTGAACTCGTTCCAGCATAATCCCCGCAGTTACTTATCGCTCTTCGCGTGAATCTTAGGAGTGCTTCACGGGAAATACCACTTCTTTGTCGGGGAACAGGGACTGCGGCGAATAAGGAGAAAAATTGGGTAGTTGTAAAGGAAAATTGCGATGAAACTTTTCGCAAGTAGAATCGTCGATGGTAGAATACTGAGAATGTAGAGAGTTTCAAGTTCGATTGTACTTTAGATCGGTGAATGAAGGAATAATTGAGGACCTTACAGCCAGAGGGGTGCAGCTCCATCTTCAACAAATTGGGGTAAATTAGAAAAAAGGGTTTGCAAAATTAATGCTTTGATTTAATATTGAAAATAGAAACACTAATTCCAATATATTTTTTCACACAAGTATAGTAATTATTGAGTTGATAAGTTTCTATTTCTATTTTTGCAAATTTTTCAAATCTGCAGCATTCCAAATTTGCAATAAACCAACAATGGAGTTGCACCCCTCTCGCTGCAAGGTCCTCAATTTAAAATTGCCCTGAAACATTCGAAAACCACGAAGTTTTATTTCGCAGAAGCGCGGTGATCGAGAGGATCGGGGTGGAATTTTTAGCTGGTTAAAAGGTGAAAAATGTGCGTCGAATGCTTTTCTCTGCCACCCTTGGGAACGTTTCCAATTTTCGTAACTGACAGGGCTTACAGGTTTCGGCGAATTTGACTGCTTTTGTAGCAGCTTTTAGAAGTCTCCAGTGGAGCTCTGCCCGCGGGAAGGGGCTCGAAAAAGTTTCTCTGTTAAAGGAAACGGGAGCTCCTTTATTGCTGGGAATAAGCAGCAGACAACTGTTCTCTCGCTTGAAATGCCTTCGATTTTCCCTCGGTTCAGGAACTTCGATAATTTCCAATTCGCTTCAATCCATGCCACAGAATTTTAGAAATCCTCGGAATCCTGTAGCTAAATTACTTTCCAAGAACATTTTCAACAACGATCCAGGGAATATTGCCGGGATAAAAATTTTCTAAGAACTAAACGACCACTTGATGGTTTATCCGCGCGATAGCGTTTCACCATCCCCTACTATCTAACTTCATCTTCCCACAAATTGTCAGCTTGTACACAATTCACCACCTGACATGCAAATTTTTAATTTAATCAACCGCAGACCCAAGGATACGAAAAAAATTTGTAAAAATCTATCTCACAATAGTCTATCTTCCTAATTCAAATTACTATGCCATTTTTAATTGACTAAAAATGTGTTCAGGAGATTTGTGATACGAAATTGAAGATTCTGCGACACAGGAGTCTGGAATTTAAGCAAACTTAGTTGTAAACGGTGTAAAACACTTACGGAATGCTGGGGGGATAGCTCTGGATTGATTTCTCTGCGACAAACTATCTATTGAAAAAGCCAGACCAGGTAGAACAAAAGGCTGCGGTGCGGGCTGCTAAAAATAGTCGTCAGCTGACATTTTTGTGCAGCGTTCGAGGCCCACGCTTTAAACATCGCACGTCATAGCATCTACAGCGCAAGGTCTTCGTAGAAGGAGTGGTTTTGCATGCGCTTAATCAGTGGGTGAAATCAACCCTCTCCCTTTTCGTCAAGGTCACACAATTCAGCCACCGTGGGCTCTGTGAATGGGCTCCTTCCTTAAACGTTGCAACTTTTCGATGGTCGATATCGACCCACCCGACTTACCTCTCTTAACTTCAATGCCGTTCGATCGAGACTGTACTTTAGACAGGCGGGAAACGATGTAGAATGATAGCTGGCACGAAAAACAGTAGTTATGGTGCGGGTGGACACAACATGAAACGAAGTCTGACATTTACTCCCGAGTTTACTTAGCACCCAAAAGTTTCATAGCAATGTGATTCATAAAATGAATCGTATGCAACTTATTTTGGCCAAGAGAGTCAGGTATACCTATATACATTTTTGTAATAATATTTTCCGAGTCAGTATTAATAATAAGAGAGATATAAGTGGTAACTTATTCATTCGAGTGATGCAATAAATATTTCCAGTACTCTATTGGGTTCTTCATGAAGGGATTAAGGGGGTACATTATTTTGCAAGTCAACGGCTTATAAAGATTTTCCGTTTTTGTATTATAATTACATAGTATTATAAACTACTTTAAAAAAAAGTTTTAGTTAAAAAGCTTTGGTTTTACGGAAAACAAAACTCTCTCGATTTTAAACGGCTAAAAGCAGTACTCTTTTTATAAAATATGTTAATAGCTATCGACTCACGGCGCCGATTTTGAAAATGTTGAAAAATAAAGAAATGGTGATATTAAAGATAAAGTTAAATTTGTCTAACAGAAAAGTCCACTTTTTTTCTTTATAAATAATAAATGGATAATGGGAATAAAAAAAAGACTTCGTAGGACGATGTGGAATTTTATTACGATCCTGCATGCAAAATTGGAAGTGAAATGGTTGAATGTAGCCCGAGTTTTTAGGCCCACCGTTTAGCCGTCTAAAATCGAGTGACTTTCGGATATGTATCCATAATATCCGAAAGACAATAGTTTTTTAACTGAAACATTTTTTTTAAGTAGTTCATAATACTATGTGAAGATAGTAAAAACCTGGGAAATCTTCATCAAGTCATTTACTTGTAAAAAAATCCACAAAATGTAACAGTTATATCTCCTTAATGAAACAAAAGTCGTTAAGATGCTTTTCGTCTGTCAGACACTTCACAACCCTCAGCATTAATTATACTAGATATACGAGCCAGTAGCGTCTTCAAGGTTGCACAGCTCAGGGTAGATCACACCCCTAACCACTTCAAGTTCCTCCAAACGAATCCCTCAAATTTCCAATTCCAAGGAAACGTCATATCGTGGCTTCCCAAAGTGCACTGCCACGCACAACGACGAGCTTCCTAATTGCGAATCGACAAACCAACGATCCCTTAATAAATACACCAGCAACAAAACACGCTTAATTGTGACGAGAACCCACTGAGAATCGGGTGGAAGTTATTACTAGTCTGAGCACGATTGCCTCTCTGAATAAACATTAAATTACACGGCGATGGCTTTGGCGGGCGAAGGAAGTACGGGGCAATGGGGGGTCCTTAAGCCGAGGTAGAGCCTCTTTGGCATCTCTTGTAAAGTTGTAGCAGCTCGCTGACAATGCCTGTGTAATTACGGGGCCCTGCGATGTATGCAGTTTTCGCGATGGCAATCCTATTAGCCCGTAACCGTGAATGCGATTAAGCTTCGAGTGGTCTGATGAGAAACAGTCAACTGGCTTGTTTGTTGCCGCGGATCAACCTAATTCCCTTTGTGCGCCAACGAGGCTCCTGTGAGGGGCTAATTTTTTTTCCCGCGATGGGGGATGAATTCTTCCGCGAATATAAATTAGAGGCAACGGTTTCTGGTAGTACTTTCTCCATTGATCCCGCGTCTGAGATAGGTGGAGAGGAATTACTGCTTCGACGAGCTCGATGTCTCTTAGAACATTGATCCCCCGGAGTGGAGTTTATTGGTGACCCAAATTTGGTATTTAATTGACGGGGGAGCTTGTGTTTAGGTTCGGAATGAGCTCAGGTTTCCGATGCAATGATTGAGCTGGGAGTGATGAACAGGTTGGACGATTCTTTTCAATATTCTTGATAATGATAATTGAGGGAGTAGCGCTCGAAAAAGTATTGTCCAAATGCTAAGAACAATTGGAAAATTAAATTTTGTTAAACTGAATTTTAACAAATACAGTGTTGTAAAGCTAATCACGCCACACATTTTTTCTATTTACAGTTTTTTTATCGAATCATTAGTATTCGAGATAAAAATTATAGACAAAAATAATTTCTTCGACCAAACTCAATATCTTTTTAAACATAAATTATTAGAATGATAATAATGATTTTGAGTAGAAGAATTTCTGCTCATTTCAAATTTCTGTGCATTTGTGAGGGATTTATGTACAGTGGCGGACGAAAGAAAGTTTACACCCTTAAAAATCGCATAACTTTTTTGGAATTGGTCGAAAACGACCTTTACTATTTTTTTTTTGCGATTCCAATTAATTGTAATTTAATTTCAAAACGACGAAACACGTCACTTAGCAAACTAATCCTTCTAGCTTCTCAAAAAAACTCAAGTCGTTTGGACCAAATCTAAAAAAGTTATGCGATTTTAAATGTTGTACACTTTATTTCGTCCGCCACTGTACATGTAATGTTTTTGGAAAATTAAGAAAACTTCGACAACGTGCAATTTCCTCAAATGCCAGATATTACACCGTCCAGAGTCTCGTGTCCTTCGATACTTTTCTCTGTCTGAGTTCTCGGAAACGATAACACCGAACAAAGCTGCAAAATTAAAGGAACAGGACACACTCAATTGCAGCTTATCGAAGTCCTCAGGCTTTACATCATTTCTTCCATCTCAGATTGCTCGTGAAACATTCAATTTTCCTTCCATCTACCTCGAAAGACTTTTTATTAGCAACACTATCACGAACCTCTGACGCTCCAAATCGTGAATTTATTCCCTCGACGAATATTTCAATCCCTGTCAGGAACTACTAACTACAGAACTCGCAGAAATTAACCCTCCTCTATAAACCCTGCCCTCAGAAACAGCCAATAATATCTACCACCCCAAAAGAGAACCACAATTCTACTGCTCAAAGCAAAAGATGTCAACTATTTTCTCGGAATATCAGCTTTCATTTATTTATTAGACATAAGTGGGAAACATCATTTTCTGTACACAAGTTGACACAAGGAAAATAATTACAAGCAGCAGAAAATAAATATAAGACACACAGATATGAAAGGAAGAAAGAAATTTTCGTGCTTGAGGGGTTGAATTTTTATTCCTCCAAGGGTCTACAAAGGGTAAGAAATCGGTGCTTAAGGGATGGAAACTAGAAAGGCCATCCTCGAAATATCCCTGGAAACGAATTCTCTTCGCAGTTGAATGTCGTTGGTGCACGGTGATATCGAGGCTTCGCGGAATTGCAACTGCACTGCACGCCAGCTGCTGCATTAGATACATGCAGCTCGGAGCTGTGCTCGTAGTGGGGTTGCTGCAATGCGCAACGGCTACGCCAGGACCACGCCGTTTTGCCGTCTGTATTTAGGAATTTCATTAAACGTTTCCTATAACGAATTACTCCGTCGAGGAGCAGCGAGGTACGAGATTATTAAGACGACTCGCAGTGCGTACGAAACAAACAGGAGACGTTGCTTAATGTGGGATTGGTTAAATTTATTGGGGGAGAGATGCTCGAGATGCTTGGGAAATTTTGCGAAATGAAAAGCCGAGGCTCCTTTGTTTTTTAGAATAATGTGAAATTAATTCGCGAAGTGGTTGAATTCGTAAATGTTTTTAAATTCACAAGGGTGGAAAGAGAATAAGGTTTTGTCTAATGGCGATAGGGGGTAGTTTGTAACATGGAGCCGGTCTCAGTAACTATTTATGAATGAAGGGTCGAGGCTTCTTTTGTGTGGAAGGTCGTGTGGAAGTTAGAAGAGTGGAGCTTGCTTTTGTGGTGAAATGATGTAGAGGTCTCTGTGAATGTTAATAGAAGGATGGAGGTTGGAAATTTGGAAAGGATAGGCAGAATTATATTTTGCTTAATAGTATTCGACAGAAATTGGTAGGAGAATAACTATTTGTGAATCAAGGGTGAAATATAAACACAAAGAAGATTGACAGTTCAAAGGAATTTATAAAAAAATTAGAGTTTATCTAATACCAATGAGAATATAAATAGAAATTCACTCACACAATTTAAATGAAATATTACCTTGTGTATTTTTCGAATTGACTATATTCAAACTTCCATTAAAAATTGCAACAGTAAACAATGTTAAAATTTAATTCTTGCAACATTTTATGGACCCACATTCAGCCAATGTGAATTAATTATCAATTTTGGAATGAGAGATGGGCAAACTCTTTATTTAAATAAAATTTCTGATAACGAATAAAAGGCAAAAGATTATTCGTCATTTGTTTATTAACTCTAGTTATGGCGAGTAATTTTTCAACTTTTATTCGTTATTCGAAATTTTATATAAATAAAAATACTACCCATCGCTGCTCTCAGTTTCTCGAATTTCAATTCCACATAATTTGAATACCTTCTAAACAAAATTAAGGATCATACCAGTGATCGAGGTCGACCAATGGGGAAACAAAAGCCGCACACGTTCTCCAAAAAACAATCTTTATTTCGACTGATCCTCATTAAATAAGTCATAACAAAACGAAACGGTGGACATTTAAATACAACCGTATATCCAGCTACAACATCGCTATACAATGACGATTTATACACTTACTATTTACAAGACATTCATTTCTTACCTCGCCTTACCACGTACAATAGTCCTCGATTTTTATTGCGTAATATGCGTCGTTCGTTACGATTATTTATTGTTGCATCGTTATCGTTACGGTTACCATTATTATCATGGCAGGTGTCAAGTCCACGAAATCGAAACGACGATAACTTGTCCTCGTTTCGCCACGAGTCTTCATTTTAAATTTAATCTTGTTACGCGTTTTTGATTGTCTATAGTATGTATTACGTACGATTCGCCTAACTTCCCTCTCGCTGGCACACAACGCAGGATGCACGAAGGCATTCACACCTCAGGAGCTGCAAAACACAGAGGTCGCAATTTTCAAAAACGTTAGAATACCATACTAAAGATCTCTCAGGCTTGAAAGTATGAATGAACCAATATCCATTTAAAATACGTCTCGCATAAATTCCGACGCTAGTCTGAATCCCAAACAATTCTTTCTCCACTTTGTTCTCTCGCCTTTTGTGGTCCGCTGACTTGAAGAAGAAGTGGCACAACGTGATCACTCGCTCACTATTAATTCGCTGTTTCGCATGCTCTGTTTCACGGGTCACTCTTCATGCTCTGTTTCATAGATCACTCTTACTCGCAATCCCCACACGCGTACATCACCCAATGGCGTCCACTGCAATTAATGTGCGATTGGAGAGCTCGATTGACACACTCGGAATTATCCATTGGCTCGACAAAGAAGTAAGAGAATCAAGTGTATTTAATTGAAAGGCTGGCGCGCCCCATTATTCGAGGACCTTTCCTTCCGTCCCACGAACTTCTTCTTCTTTCTAAAGAGTATCATCCACATCGGATTTAACGAGTAGCATCGCGAACAAAAGGGTATTGTACCTTCTTGGACAGTGGTTGCTTTACTTCAACGAATTCGTTTGGATATCACTCTTGATCCAATTTGGGTAAAACCCATCACTACTTTCAGGTGATGCGAGGGATTTTGATGAAACTGGGATATGACGTGGTCCATGTGAAATTAGGGGTAGTTTAAGTCATCATCTTTCTGGTTTCGAATTTGTTTAAAAAATACAGGACGTCGAAGTTTACCATTCTTCTTTACCTTCACGAGAACTTCGAGGTCATATATTTCTTCTGATAATATAATTATCTATATCACCTTTCAGAAAGAATCTGTACGCTTCATTTCATTTTCTGTAGACTTCCCATAAATAAGTCATCTAGATTCTGGACTGCAGGATGCTCATCCGTATCGTGAATCTCATGCACTGCGATCCCCTGTGTTTGCAGCCTTTGCGAATGAATGCTGTTGACGTCGCAAATCGAAGGAAACAGCTTCTGAGTACTAAATAAGGCGCGAAGAATACTTGAAGGCGGATCAACCTTGCCGTCTGGGCAAGCTTGATTCACAAATTGAGCATCGTAAAAAATGATATTGTTCGTTGGGTGTACCTAGATACTTCTAAACGCAACGTTATGGTTTTATTAACAAAAGTCAAGGAGACCTCCATTTTACAAACAGAATACAAGGTTCCTCTAGCATGAACAATTGCAGTCGCAAATATCACAAATCATCCTTTCGCAAACAGCTTCTCACCTCGATTCACCAAATCATCCCCTATTTCTAGCTCGAGCCGTTAATTCCAGCGATTAGTTTATTCCAGACTCCGGCAAAGTGTCCACGTTTCGCTACCTTAAATCCTCCACTTTTATACAAACGCAAATACGCCAGCAGACTCCGATTCGTCGCGATAAAATTCATTCACCTTAGCCCGTGGCACATTCACTCAGACGCTCCCCTAGGATCGCAGACTTCCGAACGCCATCGCTCCCCCGGACGCATCCACTTTCGTATTATTGCGACACATTTAAAATAGCTACGCTAAAAAGTATATTAGTCTTCGAGATTTCCCCCGCCACGAGAGCGGGATCATTTACGGCGAGGCCGCTCCCGTAGCGGAGAGTAGTGGTCTGTGATCCTCCTTCCCTCTTAGCGTTACAAAGAAACGATTACGAACAACAACTTCGCGATGATTCGAGACATCTTATTTATTTATCACACACAATTGTCGTATTATTGCTTGCCCCGTCGCGGAGGACTCGCCGCGTGCGGGAAAAAGGTTCGAGAATCGATGACCTCGCAGAGGAAGAAGGCAACTCTATTCCGTCAAAATTTAATCCCACCCCCGTTCCTTTTTGCCAATTTCTTCGCAATATTCGTGTAACAAATCTAAGCCTCTGAAATTATTTTTTGGAGACTCGGTTCAGAAAGAATCAGGACATGTATGAATTTAACATAATTTAATTTAGGTTATTACACTTTACTATCAAGGCTTGAACCATCAGCGTACTCCCTGTGCGGATATCTCTCAGTCGCGTTTGATAACTACGCTCTTCAGACGCCCAAGGGCGTTCCACGCACGGTGGTGCATTCACTGACTACACTCATCAGCGTCAATAGCAGCGTAGCAACTAAAATGGATAACTGAGTTGTTTAGCAGTGTACAGCTCGAACTTTAAAATTCGATTAATGTTACTGCACTGAGGCAGCTCTGTCCCCTCTGCAACCCTCGCGATCATCGCTCTCGCGCCCTTAATATACACCCCCAATATATCTAGAAAACCGGGATAGAAACGGACGAGTCTGCAACGGAATTAATCCACGCCTCCATCTATTTGCTCTATCAAGACATTAATTCACGCGATACCGTTCGAGTCGAGGCACACACTTTTTGCCCACTTCGTTCATTACACCAGTTTAGGTTGGCTTGATGGTTTTAATTAGCCAAGACAATTATCAGTAGTGACTCGGACAGTTGAATCACGTTATCTCCTCTCCAATTGCTTTTCTTTTCGACGAACCTGTGCTCGACGTTTCTGCACGAATTTCTGTGTTGTTCGAACCTTTCCAAGGTCCCTTAGGTACCATTTTTGGGCCCGTTTCTCCATCCTGCCCCGCTACAGACTGCTGGAGGAATCTTATTTCATTGGCTAAAAACATAGCAAAATTTAGGATTTTTTTAAGAAAGTAACATTTCGATTCATCTGAAATTTGGACCATGTTTTGATGCATCTTTGAGGAAGCTATAGTTTTTTTATTATTTATTTTTAATGATAAATATAGGAGTTATGCATCACGCAACGAAAAATTCGACGTTCGCTGGTGTGCACGATATTTACTTTCCAGGTAATCTGAGGCAGAAAAATGAAACGGCGTTTTACTTTGTACATATGTAGCTTCAATTTGATGAATCAGAATACAGCTAAATTCTATACTTCTTTTGTTGCATAAGAAAATTGGCACAAAATTGGATTGCAAAAATTAGAGGTTCAAACCTTTCAGTTTAAAAACTCTCCAAACTGCTCAATAATTTTTTTTGTGTTTTGCTGGTTCATCAATTTTAAGCTACATATGTATAAAATAAAACGCCACTTCATTTTTCTGTTTCAGATTAGCTGGTAGATAAATATCATGCACATCAACGGCCGGCGAAATTTGCGCGGCGTTATGGTCGATTATGAATAATTACTATATTTATGGTTAAAAATGAATAAGAAAAAAACTACAGCTTCCTCAAAGATGCATCAAAACATGGTCCAAATTTCAGATCAATCGAAACACAGTTTTTTTTTTAAAAAAATCATTAATTTTGCTATGTTTTTTGTCTAATGAATAGGATTCCCCCTTAAGGATGTATCGGACGTACAATATTAAACAAAAGTATATGAAATACGCGTAGTATATGTAGATGTAAGCAACTCGAATGACAGTTGGAGTCTTATTTTTACTCCAGAAAGGTATTTTTAATTTTACAAATGCTTTCTCAAGCATTATTTGCTAAACTTTTGGCAGTGAAAATGACCCGAATTCACAATTTTCTCGAGTTACAGTGGCGGACGAAATAAAATTTATAACTTTTAAAATCACATAACTTTTTTAGAATTGGTCCAAATGACAAGAGGTTTTTTGAGAAGCCAGAAAGATTAGTTTGCTAAGTGATATGTTTCGGCGTTTTGTAAAAAATTGCAATTGGTCAGAATAGCAAAAAAAATAGTAAACAGGTCCGATGCATCCTTAATTGGACTGTTCGCGGTGTCGCTTTGGATTCGACTCTCACTCGCTGATCGATTAACGATCACGAAGGGTGCAGTATCGTTGCGGTGTGCTTTGCGGGAATAACTGGCATGAATGTGCAGTTGCAAAGAGCTCGTAAAAGGACTCCGGCATCGGTACGTTTACGAGCCCGGCTGGTGAACTTGCTCGCTCGACCTGCCATCACATGTCTGTGTAAACCGCGAAGCACCGATTGGGCTTCCATAAAGCATTTTATTTTCGCTGATCGAATTCTTCAGCTCCCTGTTTCCCAGTGTTTGGCTCGCCGATGCGGGGAAATCAACGACGTCGCTGCTTTCTCGTTTCTGTTGCAAAAAAGCAAGCCCAGTGGGTTGTGGTCTTAAGAATTCTTGCTTTCTGTGGGGGAAATTATTGCTTTTGGAGTTTAATAGCTTGGGAAGTAAATGATGTGCGAAGGTCCGTAAGGTTCTTCTGAGGATTTTGAAGGAATTATTGATTAATTGGTGAGCTTCGCAAGACTGCTCCAAAAGGGGCAAGAGGCTTTGTTTTTAATGTAACGAATGAGAAGTTTAAAATTGAACGGGGAAACATTGTCGAAATTCAGAAAGGGACATTGTTGATTTGGAGGTTTTGAGTGTCTGCAGTTAGAATTTCTCGAAATATTAATCAGATGAAGAAGAATGTCGCCGGGTTTCCTTTATTAAAACGTATTTAAATTTTATTTACTGCGAATCAATACAAAAACTAAGGTGAATATAAAGTAATTAAAAGGTCTCTGTAATATGTATTCATAACAATAGATTCTTTTCTCAGTGAAAGTGAAATGAAAGCGCGACGTCACGCGTACACGTGTGTATGCACAGTGATTACAGTTTTCATGGCAATGTGGTATTCAAATCTCCCTCCGAGTTCTACTCTGAGAAGTATTTTAACGAGGCTTAATCAACGTTCAAGGGAAAACGAAACGGATGAAAAGAATAGTATAAGAATGAAGAAAACAGTAAATGAAAAAGAGAGCAATAAACATTTGTGAAACGATCTACAATATTTGTCAAGTCTGTCCAGTTGAAAATTCCTTCAAGGCAAAAAATCACCCCTTTCATTTCCATCACTTTCTTTAATTCCCCACAGTTCTTCCAATTCTCAACACCTCTTGTTCGTCTTTAATTCTTCCCAGCAGTTGCCTACGAATTTCCAAAAAAAATTATGAATGCCTCTAATCGTAAGTCCAGGTATATATAAAAAAAGAAAACGTCGAATCGATTTACAACCTTTCATCATTCTCATGCAAATAAAAAGCTCATCCAGTTTTACATTTAAAAATCGTTCACGTTCCGTCGACAGTAAGTGTACGAATAAATAAAAATAAAGAAATAAAACCGAAAACAGATATGTCTCGACAATAAAACATCATCACAATCTCCATTCACAATTCTCGTCCCACACACTGCCGCCTACCGCTTATTTATTCTACATTTAGTTACAATCTGATTGTTAATACGCAGGCTACAAATTGTGTACGAGCTAACGCAATGTTTTTTTTTAAACGTTCGATTATTGCACATGCGACTGCCTCGAGGAACGGACATATTTACACACTATTTACACGTATACGGTAAACTTTCAACACACGAACTTTTATCACAGAGAAACGGTGAACCGCGTTTCAAAATCGAAACAAAGGGCGGGATGAAGGATACCGATAAAGCTCTCAGGCTTCTTTCTTCATCGGGGACTCGCCGAAAAAAATGAGCGCGTTTAACCATGAACAGGAAATTAAAAGAGAAACCGTGGATCGATGTTAAATTACCTACTCGCACGTTAACGAATTATAACGAAGTAGGAACGCCGACTGGCTGATCCGAAGGATCCCTAACGAACCGACGCCGTTGCACCAATTTTCCAGTTTTCATTATCCAAACTGAAGGATCGCAATTCGACTGACAACTGTTGCGCTTCCCTCGGCAGAATTTGATTTCGAGAGCCCTTTCGGTGACTCGAATTCTGACGTCGAGGGTTTGCCTCGGCTGGACTTGTAAAATGTGAAAGTTGATTGGATAGCCGAAGGCAGGTAGAAATCAGAGTCTGATAAATGGGGTGCCCGTAGCGATTGATTTTTCTGTGGGAGCGGAATTTAAACAGAGAGCCCGGAACTTCGGGAACCTGCGAATCAATACTCCCACGGGAAGAACGCGGCACAGAAATTCTCGTTCTCTGGAAATTAGGACGTGCATCGCGTATTCTTTCATTCTCCGAGGTGTCCGTCGACCGATTTCCATTGGTCACCTCGATGTAGGTACTCTAGTTCTCTAACGATCAAGCTAGAAGTCGAGTAGGGTATCGAGGGATTCGAGGAGTATGTTTCAGTTGTTAGAAAAACATATGAAAAATATTGAGTCCCGGATTCGAAGCTACTTAATCCACTTTTCGATATTAAATTCAGGAGTAATTGGGCGAGTCTGCAGGACGATGTTCCTTCGAAATAGAATCTGTTCCACCCGGTCCCAGCCGGGAGTGATGAAATACAAACGGTGTGAAATCTTAAAAACGAATCGAATGAACAACCAGAGAGCAACGTTTACCATATTAGAACCATCTCCATTCCGACAGTGTTAATAACAATTAGTTTCGCCATTCTCGATGGGAAGACTCTGTTTACCTGCGAGCGCAAGGAATGGAAGAGATCTGTGAGCGTGTTTCTCACTTGGAGTCTTAACGAAAACATCGATTCCCCTACGGCAAGCAATCTACTATTCGCAGCAGATCTTAGAAACCTTAACTGTAAAATAAATACTCCCTCGACAATAAATAGCGCTACTTAAATAATAACGATAACAATAACGACGACGAGTTTTACGCGGCTAGATATCTCCAAGTATCGTATCGCGGCTTAAACGACAGTTGAGCTTCGTTAAAAGATAAAGACATTCAGTTCGATGAAGCGTTAGCGAAATAAAAGTCGAATTCGTGTCTTAGAAATATTCCGCCGAACGACAAATAATATCAGTATGAACATAACCTGTACCGACGACGACTGCGCCCTCTGCGCGGCCCCTTAGCGCGGCAACCCGCCGCGCACGGCCGCGAGGAAGAGAGCGTTCAGACTTTGATCGCGACTGGCTTTCGCTGAGAAATCAAAGCGGCGAGGATCAGAGGCGATGACCACTTGGTGGTTCCACTTCATCGCCACCGCTTCGATCCTCGGAGTGTCAGTCGAGGGCAAAAGAGTTCACGCTTGATCCTCGATCAACTCTGGCCAGCTACCCTCTTCCGTTCTGTTTGCTCTCCGGAGGAAAGGAAGGCTGAAACGACGTCGAGTGGGGACTGGAGGGTCCTGAGCTAACGCACTTGGCCACCCAGCCGGACAAGGATCCCTCTAAGAACCGTCGGAGCACTGGACAGACGCGGAGGTACCTTAACGAAATGGTCGATTCGAGAAGACACCTGTTGTCTTCCTTCACTGGCGTTCCCATTCTTTCCCGCTCGTCCTGGTGGAGGGCCCGGTTTGGGCCAGTCGATCGATCGAACTCAGCGCGAAGCCTCGCTTAAAAATACTATCTTTGGCAATGCGACGGTGACCTATAATGCGTTGTTTGCGCGTGTAACTGTCTGATTGTGCAGCTTCGTGATCGTTAAGCGACGCCGCACGATCCCATGTGTGCCCGTTGTGTTCCCTGGCCACCTGCAGTCTCGACTTCTCTGTCTGAGGGGACACTGCCTTGCTTTGCTCGGTGACGTGGCAATACTGAAGGCTTCTGGCTGGTTGGAAACTCGGAAGGGACATTCTGAGAGCTGGGAGTGGATCTCTGCAAGGTATCAAGGCGTTTCTATCGTTGCAAGCTTCTGGCTATTACGTTCCAGGCTACCTAGCAGTCTTACCGATGAATAAAACTTCAATTTCTCTTGGTAGAAAGTTGTAGAACCTCGCGCTGAAGAATCCACTTCCATGTTCCTGTTACCAGCCCGCAGAAGCCAAAGTATCGTCAGCTATAGAGATTGCAGTTTGGTTCCAAATTTCGCTTTGCCGACCGATAAAACATTGAATGATATATTTTCAATGGTCCCTGTCGATGACGCGCAACTTGGACGTCACCTATGAAAATGTACCTATCGATATTTTGTCGGTTATGGGGGTTACCGATGGGGCCCGAAACGAGACAGTTCTTGAGTCTTCGCGTTTCGGTCCTCGAGTGTTGGACGAAGCCTGGTTGAAAGTCGAGACTGCGTGGGGCCGTTTGAAATGTTGAAAACGCTGATGAGTTTCGTTTGTTTCTTTTCGTTTTTGGTAATTACGACTGTGAGCCTCTCGAAATTGTACGCGCGCATTTCTTCTTGCGCGTGTGTGTGCGTGGATGACGACGGTTACGGGTTGTATTGGTGGGTGGTTCGTGTTATGCTTGTCTTTTTGAGGATGCTGTTTAACGTATAAAGTTGCTGTTCTCTCAGAGACTGCTACCGAACTCGCTCGATCTTCGTCGGTCGACGTGCTTGACGTACGTCTCCGAGTATATACTCTTAGTGCGGTCGTCGTACCTGCAAACAGAGGAAAAAAGAACGGAGAATGGCACAAGTTACGATAGGTTCGGTCGAGGTTATGGGCCCGGGGGTGAAACTGGTCATTGCATGCTCCGTAACGCGGATAATCTGGAAGTAGTGATGGGTTCGAGGGCCGCTCGAATCGGCTTGTTCATTGAGCTCGTCAAAGTACTGGGAATCAGAAGTATTTCGAACGAGTGTAATTCTATCTTGCTCGTTGCTTTCATTTCTCCATTTTAAATTTATTTATGATAATATGTTTGATATAAATAAACAAGGTGGTAGGAGAAGTAGGGGAAAGGTGTCTAGAACGATCTCTCGGGGTAAAATGATTCCTGGCTGTCCTGCGATTTTTAGTGGCGCTATTTCGTAGCGTCCATTAGGGCTGAGTCTATTTGTCGAATTTTTCGGTATTCGAATATTCGAATACTTCGGTTGCTAAATTATTTGGCAAATATAATTCGAATATCCAAGTATTCGAATATTGATGTATTCGAATAGTATGGTCTGAATTATAAATCAAGTTCTTTAGGTTCATTTTTATACAAGCTTTTATTTAGTTTCAGTTGTGAGTTTGTTAGTGTGTCAGGGTGAAATCTTGTAAGCTAATAACTTGATTTATAATTCACACCATATTATTCAGTATGAATAAATCAGTATTCGAATAGTATGGTGTGAATTATAAATCACGAACTCGAAATATTCGAGTAGTATTCGAATACTTAAATATTCGAATAATAACATTCGAATACACTGTTCAATGAATTTCGAGTATTCTATGCCAGCAATAGTAGTATACAATAAAATAAATAATCACGTGGTGTGCTAATTATATTAATTGGAATATATTTTATTATTTGGAGCAAAGGGAAGGTAAGGTTCACTGGGAAAAAAACATTTCAGAGGAACTTTGGCGTCCAATGGGTCAAGCGTAATAACGAAAATTTTGAATCATTTACTATTTAATAATTCTCTAATCGAAACAATAACGTTACTAATCGAATTGATTTTGAACTACAAGCTGCATGCTGAATCCCTAGAAATATTTATTGCTCCGCAAGATGAAATTCTCCATTTCCCAAACCTCCATTATATTATAATAACAACCTCGCCTATACTCATAATATAATTGGTGATATAATAAAGACATTATTATATTTGCTGTTCTCATTGAATCTGCCATCAGCAAAGCAAGTATCCACAGACACTTGTAACCACACGATTGTCGTGGAGGCAGAACGTGATGTCGAGCACTGAAAATGTTACAGATCCCTGGGAATTTTGAAATCAGACGAAATTATAACACAGACGGAACGTTGCTTCACAATCCCCTTTTCACATGCAAATTCCCGCAGTAATACGTTCAGGTTACGAATTTCCTCGTAGCGGCACCGAGGCAATTCATTCCCACCGTGTCTGCTTTACGACCAAAGTTGAACACTCTTTTACAAAAAGGAAAAAGACAGAACGGGAAGCATCACGTATTTTCCCATTATCAACCTTTTGTCCCTTGTTTCACTCGCTGAAACTCATATCTCAATTTCCGGGAGATCGAGATTAATAACCGAGTTATTGCAATATCCTTCTCTCCATGCATGCATGATGATACCTGAATATTTTTCTATCCTTTTTCCTATCGGCAAAAACGTTTTCATTAAAGGCAACTGCGAATCAAACATTGAGCTTTGGAGGCGGCTATCAAGGGGCACGATTTCCGCGGGAAAATAGGTGGTCGTGAAGTTTCACGAGAAACACCTCCACGTGTAGGTACCTAATAATCGAAGTTACGAAGGCTGGCAACTTGTTCGCGTTACAAGAAGCCACGATCGAAGGGAAAGTAAGTGGACGAGAGTAACACAGGTGAACAAAGTTTCGAAAGAAAGCATTATTGCAAAGTTGAGCAAAGATTCTCGAGGAAAGCCGGGAAATTGTATGAGCACACCGAGTCCCGGTTTCATTTAAAAATCATTGAAATATCAAAGTTGAAAGGAATCTTTCAGGATTTTGGAAAACTTCCCTTCTTTTTCTGTGTAGGGTGGACATTGTATTATTTTATTCCAAAAAAAGTTGTTAAAACTCACAAGGAGAGGTTCCCACTATAAAAAACACGTATATCTTATTTTTCGGTCCTCTAAAACATATCCAAAAACTAAAGCAATCGGGGATGAATACCTGAAAATCTTATAATTTTGGGGGTTAGTTTCACCCCCTAAACATGGAAACGGGCCAAAATAAAAAGACACCTATTTCTTAGTTTTCGGTCCTCTAAAACATATCCAAAATTCAAAGCAATTGGATGCGGACACCTGGGAACCCCTCCTTGTCAGGAAAATACTAATGGTCTTCAATATTCTAATAATCTTTGGAGTTTCTCTTGGATATTTCAAAAAGTTTGAAAAAGAAGCTTTTCAGAGATTCCAGATTTCTTGAGATTTTAAATAATATTCCAGGTTATTTGATTGAATCTTTCGAAAACTTCCCAGGCAGAAATTGGAATGTCCTCTGCTACTCCAATGCGAGAGAGCAATGAGAACAGGAAATGTTTACGCGTTTCCTGAATTATGCTTGTATTGTTCTCCACTCGTCCCAGTTTTTCCAGCGGAATTAAAAGTAATGACCCTCCCTTCCTGCCCCTGTCCCCGCTTCTAATCGCCCGTTTTATGGCGTTTTCTTGCGCCGTGGATTCAACCGGGGTTGAAAGTTCCTGACCGTGTGTTCTGGGATGCGCGTGATTTCGATCGGTCGTTAAAAAAGTATTTACGATGATACTTTTATTTATTTCGGCTATTACGATCACAGGATAAATAGTGTGCAGAGTGTTTCAAAAGAGTCGACCCAAATTTACAGCTTGGAAACTTTAGAAACTTTACAGAAACCTTTTCTTTTTGTTATCACTTGTTTAATCAATTCTAAAAGATCCTTCATCGCTTCCAAACTTTTTAATATACCAAAGTACATATATCGTGCCGTAACATTTGCTCTTTCGTTACACGACGTCTTTAATCACTGCTCCCCGTTAATTGCCCTTTGTGCGCGTCGCGTGGAATGTGTAACACGCAATATCACGGCGAGGAATAAAATCACACGCGAGATGTGACCGTTATCAAAGAGGAAGGCGACGCCTGTATCGGAACTCGTTAATTTAATCGCGCGTGGACGCGGCAGTCGTTTCCCAATATTACTTTTCGCTGGCGAGAGCTCCAAGTCGCGCAGCGTGTTGACAATTTTATTAAAGCTACTGGTGGGCGAATAAAAATCTGCTTTATCGATAACTTTCGGCGCTGTGTCGCGTCTATGCAGGTGAATTTTTAAAGATGAATTCAGGGTCCTTCAGCGTGCAGCTATAATTCTATCATTTGGTGATTAAAGGGCGTGTAATTATGAGAACAGTTTTGGTGGTAGATTTTCCAAAAATTCTTAGGGAATGACGATGATCGTAACAGTGTCAATTAATTCATGCTGGAAAGCAGAGCAATTTGGTAATTTAATTAAAATTATATAAATGGGGGGTTTAATATTAATTGATGTGACACTGTAATGATAGAGTAATTTTTGTTTATGGTTGAACTTGAGAGAGTATTTGTTTATTCGGGAAGAAATTAGATAATTCAGGAAGTACTACTACAGGGATTTAGATGGAATTGGAATGTGAATTATTTCACGTGAAATTAAAGGGTGTTTGAGTCATCATATTGCTGGTTTTGAATTTCTTTAAAATTTACAGGGCACTGAATTTTGCAATTTCGCCCCTTTTCGACGTCCATTATTTTTTATACAAATTTGAAAACAAAAAAATGATGAGTTAAACTCCATTTAATCTTACATAGACTATATTGTATTTCAATTTCACCGGAGTATGTACCCAACTAACCTTGAAATTAAATCTGCTACTCGTGTATACGTAGGAATAATTGTTTAAATAACATTCATACGCCTGTATAAAGAAATGGAAGATATCTAACGTAGCACGTTTGTGCCACTAATCTACTTTGTACGCCTTTTTAAAATATGCTACTTGCGTAATTATTGGTATTTTTATCACTACTTCCATTTTATCACTACTTGGACAGAAAGTTGCGTTCTAATTCTTCCTTTGCCCATTCAGAAAGACAAACTGCACGCTAATGTAAATGATACATTCTGCAAAGCAAAAGGCATAGAACAGGAACTGGAGTGCTAGCGAAATGACTGTAAGTGCCTTCTATAAATCTTTCAGTCAAACATGGACTGCACTTTAAATAAAGTCAACATGGAATGCAACCTGTGTGAAGGGAGTTTCCCTGAGCGCTTCTCCAACTCTGAATACTTATGCAGACACGTACATAAATTCGTAAATGCAAATAAATTGAATTCAACTAAATCAACAGTTTCGTTCGTCGTCAATCGACTTCGAATATAAGTTATCAACTAAAAGAAAACATTAAGTCTAGTATAATTAATATCAAATAAAAAATGACTGCTTCAACAGAGAAACAACTTCGTTCCTTCACGATATTTCCACTCCTTGCCATCCCGCCACTTGAAATTCGTAGAAATAAAGTATTCGAATTTCGTTTCCAAGATGAACACGAATGTTACGAATTTTAACCCAACAGTGCAATTCTCGTGATATTGAAAAAGATTCAGATAACGATGACTCGTAGTGTTAAAGAGATATTAGTCCAATATTTAATTTTGTTATTAAACATTTTTGTTAACAAAGATTGATTGCAATAGATTATGTACTCTAAAAAATTTTCCACCAAAACTGTGATAAAATTATAATAAAAAAATCTACTGGAATACATTCTAGAGACCTTGAAAATGACCCACGATTTTTTCACAACGATTGAATTCTTTAGATGAGAATGGCAGTCATTCAAAAATTGCTCTGATCGAAAATTGATCGAAAAAGGAGGTGTGTCAACGAAGGATTAATTTACACGATCACTGCAGAGTTAACCTCCACATCTTAAAATACATAAATTACCCCAACTCTTATTTCCTTAAATTCCCGCAAAACTGCACTCTACGCGTCGCATCAATCTTGCACAAGTATTCACAATTGACGCGTCGTCGAATTCACCTTGCGCCAGTAATCGAAGAATCAGAAAGCGGGTCTGCGTTCCGCGGGAAAGGCAAGGGACGCCGCAGGGGATTAAAGTTCCATGGGGCGCATTTTGGGGGGCGAAGAAGGGTGAGACGAAGGGAAAGCGATAGAATGTAGTGCGTACCTCGACGTGTCAGACCAGATCGTACCTTAGGGACGGCCGACGGAAATCGAGCGCCTCGAGGTCGGACGGCTCTCGTCTGCAGAGCGAGCAGAAGGCGCACTGCAGCGTGTTCTTGAAGGCTTCTCGGAAGTCGCGATTGAAGTACGCGTAGATCAGCGGGTTCAGCGCCGAGTTCGTGTACCCAATCCAGAATAGGAGCGCGATCACGATGTCGGGGCACGGGCATGAATCGCCGCAGAGGGTCGTGGTGACGTACCTGGGGGAGAAAGTTCGATTTAAGTTCTCACTTGGCTGGGGCCTGCTGGTAGGGCGAAGCTTCGAGGCTTCGATGGGGCGGTTCCACAGAAGAATGTCTAACTCGGAGGGTCGTTTAGGTGTTGGTAATTTTCGTTAGACATGACGTGAATCTGGGGGAAGTTTTAGGGGAGGGGAGGATTTTTAAGTGGATTCAATGGTACGTCGAGGAAGAGACGAGTTGAAGAGACAAGGAATTTAGTTAAGGAGACAGGGTGTCGTTTCGATTTACTGCAAGAGATATCTACCTGGCTGGTGGCAAATCTTGGAACATTGGATGCGAGGATATTCAGTAGTTAGGTGAAAGTATTTTTTATTTGAAAGTGTTACTTGGATTAAGGGATTACATACGTTCTTGGTGTCCAATAATTGATCACTTATGGGATTTTTTCCTTGAGGGGTGTGAAATAAATGGAAAATTTTATAATTGTATCTTGTTCTTGGGACCTATATTCATATAAACGAATTTATTTGACACACTTTTGTCATATATTGAATTTTTAGAAAATCTGAAATTTATACAATTTCGATCTTTAAATGGTAAAAAAATATTAAAAATTAAAAATTTAAAGAAATGGCCTGATGGCCCCTAGAAAATGTCATTCTGCATAGATTAAAGTAAAGTTCATGAAAAAAGGTTGTAAATTGTCGAAGTTATGATGCTGATAAGGAGGCCCCCTGCTTGGTGCAGAGGTCGCTGCAACCACAGAAAACGAACGGCAATAAATGACAAAAGTGTGTCAAATAATTTTTTTTATATGACTAAAAGTCCCAAGAACGAGATACAATTATAAAATTTTCAATTTATTTTACACCTCCAGAGTCAAAAATTCCCAAAAGTGATGAATTATTAGGCGCCGAGAACGTATGTAACCCCCTAAATGATTGCGATTTTAATTTGATTTTCCATTGGGAAAATGATATTTGCAGCTGGATTGGAAGGAGTAGCTTCATATAGAGTGTTACAAATTGAGATGCAAGGATGTCCATTAGTTAAATAAATTTATTTGACCTGAACGAACGAGAAAAACTGTATTATATTTTATTGCATTGAGAAAGGAAAGACAGTATATATCCTCTTGGCAGGTTAAGGAATGCAGGTTTTTGGAAACTGGGTGTAAGGATGGCAGCAAATTCCATAGAGGAATTTACTATTTGAAAGTCTTATTCGAATTCAGTAAATGAGGTAAGGTGTAATTTTGGCAAGCTTACATTGATTTTGAATACTGACACACGTCTTCATCCTGGATGGTATATCATGAGGAAGTATCTGATGCAAAAGGATCTTCGTGAACTGGATGTCAGACTGTCAGTTAGTCTAATAAACGGAGTTATTGCTTCGAAGTTTCACTTGGACCGTACGGATGGAGTAAGAAACAAACTGGAAGACGTATTTTCAAAGGGAGCTAACATTAATTAAGGACTTGGAGAAAATCAACTAATGAGTACCCTCACATCCCTTCATCCTTTTCTGTTCCTCCAAACAAGAAACCGTGAAAGTGGGTGTTTTGATACGTTTCTCATTTGGAGAATTTTCATTTAACCACCCCTCCCCAGAACAATCAGATTTTTAAGAACCACTGAGAATAAAATGTTACAAAATTCGATTAGGAAGATGGAACCAAGAATTTGATCACTAGACACTTCAAACCGAATGATCTCTATGAAGATCCCATTCTTGAAGATCCTACCAAAAAGATGAGATGCTACAGAATTTTTACAGCAACTCATCAATAATTAATTTAATATAAGTATTTCGAAGCCTTAGTATTTTACTTCAACCTAAAATAGAAGGCAGGTTTCGACCTCGGAACTTTTATCACCCCAGTTCACCAGAAGGAAATTCAGCAAGCAAACTCAAAAACTGGACAGACACACATGAACACCGTAATTCTTCGAAACCTCCCATAAACACCTTAACGAGGACGAGCACTGTTTCGCACAGCCAGTTACGCTGACGTATTTACTTAATCGCGTTTTAGCCTAACTCGAACAATTGAATCCATTAAAGCGGCGATGCACATGTGTGTCACACTATTTCGCAATTTCCACGTGACACCGGACGAGCAAGCAGCTGAACTAAAATCTACGATCCGGCGAGACGGAGTGCCTACTTTCCTACACGATCGCGGAGCTCAGTGAAAATACACGAAGGGAGCCGAACGTTATTAGCGATATCCTACGCGATGGGGACTGGAAGTCTGAACTCTCAGACGCACCACAGGAAGAACGGCAACCAGCAGATTATGAAGGTACCCATGATGATGCCCAGCGTCCTCGCCGCCTTGTGCTCCCTCTTCATCTTCATGATGTTCTTGTCCTTGGTGGGTGTGTGCAGGTGATCGGTGCTGATCTCGTTGAGGGTGAGGGTCTTCGAGGAGCCGGCGCTGTTCAGCTCGCCGTTCAGATTGTTCAGGTCCTTGCTTGGCCTGTGGCTGAGCAGCATCACGTTGCCCATCCTGCTGTGCATCTGCTTCTCCTGCCTGTTCGCCTCCTTGAAGACCGCGAAGTAGGTCAGCGTCATGATCGTGCACGGTATCCAGAAGGAGATGCTCGACGAGAATATCGCGTAGACCTTGTTCACCTTGAACTCGCACAGGTCTGGATGCTTGCGCCTGTGCACGCTGTTCTCGGTGGTTGTGTACCAGCCCATAAATATGGGCATGAACGAGATGAACGCTGGCATGACCCAGCAGGCTAGCAGCATGTAGGCGGCCACCTTCCTGGTCATGATGATAGGGTACTTAAGGGGCTTCACGATTGCCCAGTAGCGATCCACCGAGATGCAGCATAGGTGTAGGATCGAGCTGGTGCTGAAGTAAACGTCCAGCGAGTTCCACACGTCGCACATGAAATACCCGAACAGCCACTTGCCGGTTATCTGGACGCTGGCGTTGAAGGTCATCGCGAACATCGCGACCAGCATGTCAGCCAGGGCCAGAGAGACGACGAAGTAGTTGGTGATGATGCGCAGCTTCCTGTGACGTATCACGGACACCATCACCAGCAGGTTACCGAACACAGCGGTGACGATGATGGAGCCTAGCAGGCAGCCCTTGGCGATGGTCGCCGGGACCGACCACTTCTGCTCGCTTGGGTAGGTGCTGTTGACGAACTGGCCGTTCTCCGTGGAGATGACGTTCAGCAGGGTCGTCACGTCCACCGGGGAGACCTCCGTCGGCTCGGAGGTGCCCGCGATCGTCGTCATGCTCGGCCCGCGTTTCACACCGCTGTCCCCTTGGCCTTGCTCCTCCTCTTCGGCGGGAATGGACCCGACACTGGCGGCCTTAGGTCACGGACGTGCCTACCAGCCGACGTACCAGGTTGGCCTTCATCTTGGTTCGGGGAAAGCTGTTGCCTCTTGCCAAGTTCCTCGTACCCTGGGACTATTGCCAGCGTAAGCGGGGATCGCTGGGCGGCTCTCTGGCTTACTCGTGCTGTTTGAAAGGTGGCTCGCTGCGTCCACGGAGGAAGAGGGTGCTGTGCTGGCCCCTTCTACATGTTCGGCAAGGCTCTTTCGCGAAGCACCTGGGAACAGTGAGATTTCGGATCGTTAGTACTGGGTTTGATTAATTCAAGACACTGAGTTCTAGATGAGCAGGAATACGGTTATGTGAGGGGGAGCTTTTTTGGGTGGAATTGATCGAATTATTGGAAACTGGGGTTAAATGAAATATGTAAACACAGATATACTTGAGGAAATATGTTGAAAGGAATGAGACTAACTCTAATTTTCTTAGGTTTGGGGTTTGAATTTAAGGGGTTACGCTCAGCTGGGAAGCTGAAAAAGGTGTGATATTTGGGAATTTTTTTCTCAGAAACTATAAAAGTTTATACAAAAATTTTTTTTTGTTTGAAAGGTGGTACATTTAGCTATGTCTCTAAATTTTGGCGTTGAAAAATATTTATTAATAACTGAGTTATTTACAATCTCCTGGATGTTCTATTCAAAAGAGGAGTTTGCGGTGACCACGATTACTCGGAAGTGGATTATCTAAAATCGAAAAATTAAAAAAACTTAGTTAATGTATTAAATTATCTAGTCCTTGAATGAAGGATTTTGTTTTCTGTTGCTTATTTTTTTTAATTACCGAAAATTAAGTGGGATTGTGGCCGAAAATCTATATTTTACGTTTGAATATTTGCTATTTTGTCCTAAATCAATATTTTGAAAAATCATAACTTTGGTATTAATAAATATTTTTTAACACCAAAATTCAGAGACGTAGCTAAATGTACTACCTTTCAAACAAAAAAAGTTTTTGAAATAAATTTTTATAATTCTTGAGAAAAAAATTTCCAAAAATCACACATTTCTTTTGGTATCCTGACTGAGCGTAACCCCTTAAGGAACATCTGCTTCAGCAAAGCTTGGTTAATGGAGACTGAATTATTGATGCTCCACTCTACTCGTGTTAGTGTTATAAAACCTTAATCATTTTTATTGATGTTCCTACTGGAATACTGTATGAGTGACTTGGTGTATGTTGGCAAGACAACACTGATTTAGAATCATTCTTTTAAATACAGTAGTTTATGTTTCATTGAGTGCGCGAAACATTACCTAGCTCTATGCGAGACCTATTTAGGCTGTAGATGTAATGATCCCAGAGCAAGCAGCGGGTTTAGTGAGATAGCTTGACGCTGTTGTAAAGTGATACGAAGTTCCTATCTTTTCGATTGAGGTATTCGACACGAGAGGGATATCAAGCACACTAGACGACCCACTTTATTCGATTTGTGTGTACTACTTGTTTAATCTACTCAATCCATTACAATCATGCGGACTATTCAATTTATTTGGTCTGCACGGCCATTATACTGTGCCAGCTGATTTATTTCCTCTATGATCCCCTCTTTTCTAAGCGATGCAGACGTTTGATAAAGCTCCCTGGCTGCCTTTGTATCTCCCCATACAATGTTTGCTTCTGTAATTGGAACTTGCAAAAATTAATTAGTTTCCTACTGTTTCCCTTTATCAACACTCTTCTCATTAAAATTCTATTTTACCCACTATTATAGAATTTTATAATATATATTCAAGCCATCAATAATTAATAGAAATAAATCTCTATGTGGACTAGGGTAGCCCTTATTTTCAACCTGCGATTTCTTTTGCTCTCACCCCCTAATATGGTTTCACTTCAGAAAAAAATAGTCCTTGAAAGAGATTATTGCAATCGGACAACAGGAAATGGTAGCGACCAGGCCTTAAAGTTTAGAATTCATCAATGATTTGAATTTGAAGAATTTTTCGAAAATGGTAAGCCCTATTGAAATTTGCTTCAAATAATATTAAAAGAGCATTCAATTTTCTACAATTACTGTATATATAAGTTTTTCGTGCTCCCAACCATTTTTTACATAATAGCGTTTGAATATAGAGAAATTGGCGCTTCGCGCGTCCCACCTGTACGGCGTGATGTAGTAGTAGTGCGGACCTCTTTATATTCAAACGCTAATATCGAAAAAATGGTTGGTAGCACGAAAAAATTATATAAATAGTAATTGTAGAAAATTAAATACTCTTTTAATATTGTTTGAACAAAATTTTGATAGGGCTTAGCATTTTTGAGAAATTCTTTAAATTCAAACTATTGATGAATTCTAAACTTTAAGGCCTAGTTGGCACCCTTTCCTGTTCTCCGATAGCAATAAACTTTTTCAGGGACTATTTTTTTACCAAATGGTACCGTTCTAGGGGGCGAGCGGAAAGAAATAAAAAAAAAATCGACACATAGAAATAAGGGCCACCCTAATTTGGTCCCAATGCACACATTATTCGCAGCATTCGCAAATTTTCTAAATAAACCCAAAATATACATTATGTTCTATCCACCAACACCAACCAAACACAGTATTAATATATGAAAGAAAAAACGTCCCCATTTATCTACTTGCCTCAAAATCACTTCCCCTGCGAGCCACCAGTGACACGAGAGAAAAGATTCAATCACCGCCGAAGAATTCTTAAATGGTCCCAGAAGACGCACCACCCAAAGTAATTGCGCCCCAACGAGAACCGTTTTCACGGCCCCTTAACTCCCCCCACTCGCGGCGCTACCAAACGTCCCTCAACCCTTTCGAGTGCAGCGAGTTGCTGGCGACGCGAGTTTCCCGATTGTCATCACTCGAAACGAGGACGCGCCGGAAGAATGAGCTAACCTTGAATGGAACCCTCTTTTTCTGCCGCGTCGTCTGCCTCTCCAGCCCCCGTTGACCGTGTCGCGACAGGGCTGTGTCAAGTGCACTCCCGTTCCGTCCGCGTGTAATTTATGATCCGCTATTTTTGCGGTACATTTGGGTCAATTATACCGACGGCGCGGCGGGAGGCGCGCTGCCCGCCCTGTAGCTGGTGCACACGAAAATGGCACTGTTCCCCGGCACCGCGGCCTTTATTCCAACGCGGCGAAACGACGGCGTCGCCCACGGGACTCGCGACTCCAGCCAGACTTTCATTACTTTGCCAGCCTGCCTTCGCTTTGTCCTTCGAGGTTTTATCTCCTGGCCTTCTGTCCCGCCGTCTTCGTCGCGGAGGATTCCAGAGGCGCGCGTTCGCTTGATCGATGACACATGGTGGCCGCGGAAGGGTGGAGGTTATGAAACGGTGTTGGAATCTCGGGTGCGGAACGCCACCGGCTGATTATACTTTGATGACGTAATATATTGCGGTGTGGTTTCTGTAAGAAGCACCTGTCGCGAGCTACCACTTCGGGTGGCGTCGGCGTATCTTCACGCCGAGGGATATGAATCCTGTGCGAGGAAAGTATTCTCCGGGTGTCCCCGAATATTTGCTCGAACCAGTTAAGCGAAACGAAAGGCCTGATCGATTTGAAGGGACTTTTCTTGAAAGCTTGCGTCACTTGAAGTGTTAATGCTAGGCGAAATCGACCTGAAATGATGTGAGCTACTAAAGTGCAACTGCAGCACTAGACTGGGTACTCTACAGGAATGGAATAGATGTATTGAGGTGCTCTTTGGATATGTTCTTTGTAAAATTTTGCTGATGTGCAGGGTTCTAGGTGGTCGGTGGATTGGCTGTTTGATGGGGAGAGGGTGGTTATCCACTTTAGTAATAGGATGAGCAATTTGTATTGTGAATTTGGAGATTGTAATTAAATGTGAGGTGATGAGTAAGTGGCTTTGGGGGAAGTTATTACAAATTTTGTTAGGTGGGATTTAAGGGGGACCATGCTTTAGGCAACGCTTAAACAGGTCGATTTTGGAGAATTTTTTGTGGAGTGATTATGAAGCAAATCATTTTGAACTTTTTGATGGACTTATATTTAAATTTTGTGGATACGATAAAAATATTTTATGTTAAAAATATGCACTGTAGATGTCGCTATCGACGCATCGACAGCGTCGCCGCCGAAGTTGCAAAACGGTGGGAATAATTTGGAGAAAACTACTCAACCAATCGACTTGCCCTTACACATTAAAAAAATCTCTGGATGAGAATGGATGCGAATGGTTCTAGGAAAAAGGAGAAGAAAAGAAGAACAAGATGAAGGAAGAAGTCAAAACGAAAGCACAATCTTGAATTAACAGTCCCAGAAACACTTACATACATAACACATGTAACCCCATTTTGAGGCCGAAAGGCGAAAAATAAACCTATTTACTACATTAAAAAAATCTTTTTAATTTGTTTCTATAATATAAGAGTAGCTAATAAATACCAAAAATATTTATTTCATTATATATTGTATTTATTGAGAAAAAATCTTTAAAAATAGCTTAATTTTTCGACCGATCAAAATAGAATTACCCTTCAAGAATCTAGTATGGACGCTTGTGGATTTTCAGTCGTCTGCTTTCATTATAGACAGCAATTTTAATTTCCATGATGTACGAGAGTTCTTTCTAAGTTCTTTGTAGGTCACCTTCTCCGGTGTGATCAGAAATTCTTCAGAAATAGAATTATGACATGAATCTTCTCAAACGGCTCGTTAGAATGACATTAAACCAGAACAAAATTCCCTTGTCACACAAGAAACACTCCTCACGCCTAAGTAGTACCTCGAATACATTCACTTGGCACAGCCACAGCTGGCTTAAAAAAGATACAAAGCTCCGATATGTGGCCACAACACAATCATCATTCATCAAATCACTAGTGTACTATTCCACCGATTGCTCAGACAGCTAAGCAATCAAAGCAATCGAACAAAAAGGGTGTTCCCCAATTACAGACAAACCTCCATTCATCACCTATTCTTCGAATAACAGTTTGCCCATTCTGCCCCTGTGACGTACATCAGGTTCCCTAAAAACAAAGGGTGGCGAAAAACTCGCTACCAAACTCGCCCCCGATATCGTCCGCGGAAAAGTATCATTAATCTTCGCCTGGACAAGCATTACCACCCACCCTGTGAAATCCTCCCCCTCCAGCAAGCTTCCACGAGGAAGAACGTCGCGCAGCCTCGTGTCGCGACTCGGTGGCCAAGAAGTAACGAGCGGGCAACGCTGACAGCCTCTGGCAGGCAAGAAACGCGCTGACCACGATATTAACCAGCTGACATTGGGGAACGGGACCTTGGCGTGGCGTCGAGTACGATGCTCGAGGATGCGCCGCGTCTTTCTTCGATAGGCTGCTGTGTGGCGGTCGAGGCCGAAGATAACCCTCGTTCAGGGAGATTAAAAGGGGGCAACGCTAAGATTAGGTCTGGGTGAGATCGCGCACTGGGTCTAGGTTAAGCCTGGCTCCTCGCTTTTCACAGAAGAACGCGCCTACCCGTGAATCAGAATTTCGGGCAACCTTGCCACCTCCCTGGCGACTGGAATCGATTAAATTGTATATGAAGCGTGCAAGTTATAAGAGAATTATGTGGCCGAAGTTAAACTGTGTGCAAAGATCCAGCGGAGTTTCTAAGTTTCCGCATCGTTTCCTGCGAGGATTAAACTGACCACCATTTTGTGTAGATTTAGATAAAGGTTTGGGCAAGTCTTTGGGGAGGCCTTTGGGGAGTTTAGGCCAGAATTTTGGGGAGATTAGTCGCTTGGAATGGTTAGGTTTGAAACGACCCCCATTCAGTTGGAGATTAATGTCGATGTAAGATAATAATGTGGGAAAGTTTTAAGGGGGGACCCCACCCTGAAGCCACTAACAAAAGACAAAGTTAGGGATTTTTTTGGTCGTATACATCAATATATAGAGCTTGGATTTTTTATATAGTTTTAAAGCAATCTTTATTTTGCTATAAGAAATTTTTACTTTTTGAAAAATTGTAGAAAATGGCCACGAAAAAAATAGATATGTAACCATCTTTTCTATCAACGAGTATGGTCGAAAAGTTTTGAAAGTATTTCCTGTAATATTTTCATTATTAGTTCGATGGACCGCCAATATGAATCAATTGGCTACCTAAACAGGAGCCAAATGGATCGACCCTTCGAGGTGGAATGAAATCTGATAACGTCGCCTCGAGAGGAAAAACGGTGATCAATCCCAATTTACCTTCCGGTTGAAACGCGATGCATTCCTGCAATTGCACGCTGCACCAGCGACACGCTATCATCCATTTGCTCTGTTTCACGGTACGGGAACTCGATTTTCTGGAAACGCGCCCAGTCGCGTCCTCGCGGCTCGATAACGCGAAATCTGATTCACTTGCTGCTAAACGAAGGTGCTGAACAATTGACGTTCTTCCCTTGACACGATTTTCGACGTTGAACCACACCGAATAACTACAAAAAAGAATTACAAATTCTACGTGCTTTATTTATTTTGACGTTGAATCCTTTTGCAATGTTCACAATTTTTTAATTAGAATTTGTTCGACCATTCTAGTTGTTAGGAATAAATTATTGGACCAATAAAAGTCTGGAATTTTAATGCGTGGTAATTTTACTTATTTATATATATTCTATTTTCATGTTTTGTCTCCGGAGACGTTATTTGTATTGTTTGTTAGTGTTGCAGATTAAAATATACAGTCATACAGCAGAATGGAAATTCGACGCGAATTTGGGTGCAAACCACAATTAAGTGACCACGGAGCAGCGCAGAGTGTTTAAGTTTAATTATTAGTGTAATCAACGATCCACAAACAATATGTCATTAACGCCATGAACAGATGGTGTGGTTAGTTGGTGCGTATTAGTTTGGAAATGGCTACGCTTTAGTAGTGTGATCTTTGTCGTGAAATGTGAGAGTGAACTTTGATTAATGTGCTGAAGCGAGAAGCTTTCAAAATTTGGCAATGTTCTGATACCTGAATATTGCATTACACCAAGTATTCCAACATTTACAAATCAAAATTTACATAATTCTTTGAGTCCTAAAATCTACCACCATAAAACTGTTGAAGTTCAAAGAACTACACTCAAAATTGGTCTATATACTAAATATTAAACTAAAATAGAGTAGTTTCACAATTTCAGTGGGGTAATTTAAGTTTCTGCATTGGTTTCAAGGGAGAACGCGAGGATCCAAGCGTTTCTTTTGTCAGAAGAAAGTTCGTCGAAGAATTTGCCTAAAGAATATTTTTAGCGAACTTTTATCGCGCCAAAATTCGCTGGACCCATTATGGTGAGCTGCCATTTGAATTTTAAACACTTTGGAGTTTCATGCGCGAGTTTCGTCCACCTTTATCAAAGTTTACAGCGCACTGTGGAACTCAATTTAGATGTGTATAATGCTGTCTCGGTTGTATGCGGCAGCGTCCCGTTTAGAGCACATAAATTTTGCCCCTCTTACGTTTGTGGACGGACGTGCAAACTCTCCACTCGAAAAATATAAACTCTGATTTTATCGACTTTAGGTACGGTAGAAGCTCGGCGAGTAGGATTCTAGTATTGTCGAGGGTTTACGATGCATCTGGGCAGAAAATGAGTCTAGCCCCTTCGAATGCTAATTAAAATTCAAAGAAATGAGTATTTTTACATACCCATGAACATGCAATTTTATTATAATAAAATATAGTGTATAGAGTTTTGTGACTAATTGCACGTGTTTAAATAAATTTGATAATAGAATGTATGCTTCATATTGGTATTATTCTATTTTGTGGCGCCCTCTCAGTATATGTATATAATTAGATATGGGTAAATTTTGTATTTAAATACAATTTCGAATAACGAATAAAAATTAAAAAAGTACAAAGAAGGGTTAACTCTCTTTGTTGAATAAAAACATTCACTTTATTCGCCATATAATCTAAATTTAAAGTAAGTCTTATTTGATCAGTTATTTAAATAATTTTTTATTCAGTTAATTTGCAACTCTGTATATAATACAGTCTGTGGTGACATAATTCTTTCCACTTAAAACAATTTTTCTTAGTGTTTGCATTTTGAAGTGTGTAATATGTAAAGTGCGCATAACTTTCCCGAATCTCAAATATTAAAATGAACCTTTTGAGTGCCACAAACTCAGTTCTCATACTTCTCTCGGCTGTCTTCAAGTAGATTCAGAATTACATATGTCAGCCATAAAGTAGTTCAGTCCTCTTGCTTCGCGTGGTGCAATAACGCAGCCAATTTGCAAAACAAATTAGTTGATATTACAAATCCCTTTGACAAGAATATACTTACACCTCCATCGTGTGAATTTCCCTTCACTTTCTCAAATTAAAAATAATCACTCAAGAAACACCAGACCATCATTTTCCTCATTTCCAGTGAAAATTAAAACTGTTCTTATTAACGCTTTCCCCTAACAATGATCGGGATTAACACGACAATTTTTACTGCTACACTGCTCCAATTTTTTTTTATTATTTGAATTTTCTTTTATTTTATAAGAGCAGATGAATGAAATGTTTTTAATAAATACCAATTTCCAATTTTTTACCATTGAGAAAATGCTGGAGCAAGTATTTTGATGTCGGAGCGGAGCAAATAAAAAATTGGTCTCCCCCAATTCCCTCGTTCTTGCCAAAGAAAATTTCCACTTCTGAAAACCATTCAGAGCGCAAAAGGCAGTATAAAATCACGAAGGCTATCCCAATGAGCAAGTATCGCGTAATATGTTCTGAAAGTTGCTCGCGTTATTATCTCACTGAAGGATAATAGAAACAGTGGACCAACTCCCTAACTTTCCCAGATCCAACAATAGGAAAGCAAAACCGTGGTCGACAATGAACAGCCATGGCACGGCAACATGACTTCGAAAACAATGGGGTATTTCGAAGCGGGGGTGGCTTGTGGAGGTAGTGGGTAAAAAGTATTTAATCACACAGAGAAAGGGCGGGCGGTAGCTCATTGAGAGTCTAGGCGATAGAAATCGAACAGTTCCGTGTTTCTTAGCTTCGTGAATTAATTACGATTCCATTTGAGCGTCCGAGGTAATCGATACGGGCAAAAGCTGTCTCCCCGCGAGCATTTACCTTGCCGTCCGCGCTCCGGCCAATCACGTTCGCTGCCGGGAAATTATGGAATTCCGGTAGAAGTCGTTTAAAAACACTCGTGGATCGTTTACGCTCGCGCAGCTCCGGCGTTTGCGCCGGCAAGGCTGTTTATTAATTAATCAACATCGCGAAACAAATTGATCGCCACGGATTATTGGAGAGTTAACCCGGCGACGGCCGTCAGCAATTTCAGTTAACAATTAGGTGGGCGAATTGCCCTCCACGGTTGTTGTCGTGATTGATCGCGTTTCGCAATCGTCCCGCGAGCTAGCCTCGAGTCCCGCTGCTCTAACTCGTGACGGTCAATTAGCTGGTCCCGTTGGCCCAAAGGAGCTGTGTACGCTGGCCTTTGAACAGGCCGAACGAATGTTGCATTCGGGGATCGTTTCTGTTGGATATTGCAGATTCAGTGGGGATTGATCAATACTTTACTTCGTACAACTATCGAGGTAACTGATTCGCTGGCTACAGAGGGCGTTAGTTGAGCTAGTTAGTGACCGCTGTATATTTAGAGTAGGGCTGGGACTATTTGTCGAATTTTTCGGTATTCGAATATTCGAATACTTCAATTGCTCGATTATTTGGCGAATGTAATTAGAATATCCAAGTATTCGAATAGTATTCGAATATTTAAGTATTCGAATACTTTAAGAATATTTAAGTATTCGAATACTTTAAGAATATTTAAGTATTCGAATACTTTAAGAATATTTAAGTATTCGAATACTTTAAGAATATTTAAGTATTCGAATACTTTAAGAATATACAAGTATTCGAATACTTTAAGAATATTTAAGTATTCGAATACTGATGTATTCGTTAGTATGGTGTGAATTACAAATCAAGTTCTTTAGGTTCATTTGTCCGGGTGAAATCTTGTAAGCTAATTTTGACCCACTTCATACCATACTATTCGAATAATAACATTCGAATACTCAAATATTCGAAGTTTATTCGTAGCATTCGAATCTTGTAAAATATTCGAATATTAAATTATTCGAAAATTGAATTTTTTTTATTTTTTTTTGAGAAAGCGGAAACATATATTTTGCAGAACTTTTTGCACTTAAGAGAGCAACATTTAAAGAACATTTGGTAATTTTTTGTAGAAAAATGTTTACGTTTATAATAAAGTTACAAGCTACATCCAAGAAGCCTTCTTAAACCGTTGTTTCTGCGGTGAGCATTGCCATTCGGAATTAGATTATCTCAAATAGAAAAGCAAAAAAGATTTCGTTAGTATATTAATGTATCCTCTGATTGACGGATGGAATTTCCGAAATATAAATTTAAAACGAAATTGCGGCTATTTAAATTTCTATTTCGGAAATTCCCTCTGTCAATCAGAGGATACATTAATATACTAACGAAATCTTTTTTGCTTTTCTATTTTAGATAATCTAATTCCGAATGGCAGTGCTCACCGCAGAAACAATGTTTTAAAAAGGCTTCTTGGATGTCGCTTGTAACTTTATTATAAACGCAAACATTTTCTACAAAAAGATTACCAAACGTTCTATAAATGTTGCTCTTTTAAGTGCAAAAAATTCTGGAAAAATATATGTTCCGCTTTTTCAAAAAAAATTCACAAACCTTCGCTTCCTTTCGGCTGTCTGACTAAGTATAACCCCTTAAAATATTTGACGATAGTTTACGAAAAGGGCAGCAGACGCTGCTAGCCTAGGGGCGCCAAGCCTCCCCTCGCTCGAGAGAATTCTTCTCCATCTTCTCCTCCTCGTACCGAAGCGAGTGCGTATTTCCCAGGCTTACGGTATATAATTCCAGCTTCGGAAGATCCCCTTCGAAGAATCAGCACCTGAAAGCCCAGTCGCCATGTAAATCGCGCTCGAAGCTCGCGTATAAGTAGAATTCTCGACGACTGGGCCGACCCAAGGACAGCAGCCACGGGGAATTCACGAGATCAATGGCGTAGTCGTTTTAATGAAAATTTCTCGCATTTCCGATCGTCCGCGAGCACGAGGCTGTTGTGTCGCCGCTAACTTCGGTCTCACGCTTCGTGAATCCTTTTCGCCGGCTGCCGAACGAAGACAAAGAATTCCCAGCAGCTCCCGAAACGGAATTTCGCCTCGGCCGCTGCTCTTCCGGTTCATTTCCGGACCTTTGGCTTTCTTCCACGCTCGCGTCTTCTAATTCCCATTGTCTCTAACGCTTTGTAGTCTCTTCGAAAGGCGACGAATTGCATTTCATTCAAATTGCAGGGAACTGCTCGCGAACTTGAATTATATCGAAGCATCTTTGGGTACACATTTCGTTCGTTTCGGTTGTGTTTATAATTACTATAAAAGCTTCTGCTTAAAAAAAAGCAATCGAGGGTTATACAGACTAATTTAGATAACAGGGGGTACCTCATTTATTTTTCCTGTCGAATGTTTATATTTCAGTTTTTTTATTAGACTTTCTCTAAACTCAGAGACCAGAAAGTGGAAGAAACTCTTCGTATCTCTACCCTTTGTTAAACCTCACTATGTACCTACTCGTTTCCCACATTAATTTCTCCAGAAATAAACATACACTTGCTCCAAAACGCGAGGCACGTTCAACAGAGTCCCAACCGCGAGCTGCCTTCGCATTTTCGTTCTTTTTTACTCATTCGTTCCCATTTTTCCGCATTATCGCGATAACGAGACAGCCAAACGAAAAACGTCCGAGCGTATTGCGCTCCTCGCCCGAAAAAAGGTTTCGCGATATTCTCCGGCGAGGGAGAAATCGCGTATAATTTTTCAACGGGGGGTATTCATACGCAAATCTGGAGTTTGGTATGCGACGCACGTCGCAGCACGAAGTTGTTCCACGCCAATGGTATACGTGAGCTATCCTTAAGGATTTTTGGGAGCTTCAACTGTCGCTTTTGGAAATCTTATTTCACCAGGAGGGTTTACTCGGTGTCTGAGCCGTGGAAGAGGCGAGAACCGAAGGCTACGGGTGTGGGAGTATTGCGAAGGACCAGATACATATATTTATTGAGATGACATTTCGTGGTTCACGCCTTTTCTCTTATTTCAGACTTTCGATTCATGGTACCTAATCCTGTTGAAACTTCAGATACTTTTGTGAAGAAATGCATTACACTAATAATTAATAATAATTCATCGTTAACCCTTCGTTGGCACACCGCTTTTTTCGATCCACTTTGACATATCTGGGTGGCTCACACCCAGAATAATTTTTGCACGACTGCCATTCTCATCTAAAGAAACCAATTGTTATGAAAAAAAACATAAGTCAATTTCAGGGTCTCTAGAATGTATTCTACTTCAGTTTTTGTTACAGAAATTTTATCACAGTTTTTGTAAAAAAATTCTGGATTACCATATGTCGAGAAAAAACGAAGAACATTTTTAACAAATTTTAACTTTTACAAATTTCAATATTAGAAGCTAAAAATTTCCGGAGTTGTTGCTTAGATATAATACTTTGAGAAAAAAAATAGTTTGCAACTCGGCTTTGGGAAGAAGGTATTTATTTAGTGTCAAAATCAGCTTATGGCTGGCACACACCCAGAGTGTCAACGAAGGGTTAAAATTGCTGCGAAGCTTTTGTGCTCTTATCTGCGCTATTTTAAGTTTCTTAACCCAAGTGTTGCCCAGATCCTTCAATTTCGATAGTGGAACGATTCGATATTTATAAATTTAAGAGATTTATTGATTTTACAATCGAATATATTATATTTTCTCCTGCTTTAATTTTCTATACTTAATTACTACAACATTGCCAAAAGTTCTTTGGAATATTGGCAACCAATTAAGTTCGAATGTAGAGGGATAATATGAAAAAAATCGAACCCCCTTGTTTATGGAGAATTGCTATTTTTAATGGTAAAAGTATCAATCACTAACCAGTAGACGAATCGATAAATACTGAGCACTCGGATATAGAAGATAATGTAGTAACTGCCAACGCAGTAATAATCGTTAATTGAATTGATTGTCCAGGATAATTACTTGAGTAATTAATGGGAATACTAATGATGATCACTTAATGAATGAAAACACTCTTAATCGTTACTTGAGGAGGTAAAACATAGATGATCGACTACCAGTTATTAAATGCTAAAAACCACGAAGTTTCTTGACTGTTTCACAAATTACAGATGCTCATTGTTAGGTTTCTGCAAACTTTATCGAGTGCTATGAAAAAAACTACTGTTCCTAAGGCGGAGCCAGTGGAAATGTCCAATTATGTGGACCACAGTTTGGATTTTCTCCTAATCCCAAGTGATTTCGAGTAATTGCTCCTTCACGGTCAATGATCTATAACACACAACATTCATTGAGAACGCCACCATAAATCAAACGACGTCACGAGTGAATGGAGCGTACACTTGCACTCCTCTTAATTAAAAACTTCCAGGCAAATAAAACAGAAAACAAAACAGACCGAGAGGCTATTGTACCTAAAACTTTCAGAGACACGTCGAAAATGACGATACTGTTTACTCAACTGTGAATAATATTGATAAATGAATTTATGAAGATCGATTGAAACATTCCAAGAGGATAAAATTATTATTTACAATAAATTGCAGATGCTCAATCACACGAATTATCTTAAACAGAAAATTTTCAATACACTAAAGTATAAAAGGAAATCTAATTTTCAATAATTCTGTACTCGAATTAAAGCAAAAAAATTAGCCCTGCAAATTCCAAACTTCCCTCTGAAATACCTTGCGTCCATTTCGAACTTCATCCTTCAACCACCCCCAATTAATTTTCGTTACCCTGCTGCTTCATCCACACTTTTTCAAATCCCCCCCCCCGTGCATCGTGTAGTTACGTATCGATTTTCGAGAACCATCGACATAGTTCCCAACAGCCTACCACAGAGGCTTGCTACTAACACGGATTTCTGACTGATCGATACGTGGCGTATTTTCGAGAACCACAGAGTAAGGCGCGTTCATATTTCAAACGATCGCCAAGTGGATTCAAGGGTTATTTGAAATTCAGATATCGGGTTCTCTTGGGCAGGACGATACAAATATTTTCGCGGGAGGCTGTGCGCTTTTCCGCCCCCTCCGCCGCGGGATTTTTCATTCTGGAGCTACCACCGGAAACGGGATCGTAGTCGAGAGTGAAATATAGCCGAACGCGTGGACAGAGAAATCGTACATTGCGTCGAGCGGAAACGAATAATGCCGCTTTTATTTGTTATCGTTTATCACGACAGAGTTTCTAGTTCCTAGAGTAGTCATTCTCAAAATTCCAGGGAAATTCTTCGTAATTAAACAGGACGAGGTGTAAAAGCGGAGTTTTAAGGAGCCACCCTCGGTTATTTAATTTTTATATGGATTAATTTTTTAATGCTCTACAGCCCTTTATAAAATCATTACCATTGTGATGTACCTAATCTAATTTGCATAACTCCGTGGCTTTTTATCGTTTTATTCAGCTGCGAAGGAGTTGGTGTCAAGGTCAGGCTACGAGGAAAGAATTAGTGGTGAGTGATGGTACTTTTCAGCTGGGAAATATACAGGGTGTTTTCTGAAATACACACAAACCTTTCGGTTAACAAGCTATTCAATTTTTAGTAACCATCATCTTTTGATCAATATTCTGCAATTCCTCGACATTAGATCCCTATCACCAGCAATTTTTTGCACAAAAAATTGTATAATGACTCAGGGCTCGAAAAAGTTCTGGAACTCTTATTTTTAAACGAATTATGTTGGAACTTATATGTTTCGTTTAAGAAACTCTCTGTTCCTGTGGAATTTTTATTGAAAGAAATGTTACCCTTAGGAACTTCTTTAGAAAGTGTTCTCATGGAACAGATATTCTAGAACCTATATAATAAAAGTTCCATGGAAACAATTATATTAAAAATAAGTTCCATAAGACAAAGAAAAGTACTATCAACAGAATACCATATTCTTCATATGTTTATTTCATAAAATATATAAAAATCATAACATAAATAATTAATAGTTTCATAAGAAGTATTTCATAGAAAAGAAAAGTTGTCAAGAATAATACCTAACTAACATTTTTTTATAACTTAAAATTCTATAATATCTGCATAGAAATTATCTACGTAGGTAAATATAACAAATAACTAACCCATTCAGAATACCAATTCAACTATAATAAATATTTATTATCGTCGTAGTTTCGAACCCTGCTTTTGCCCAATCCGCAATCTATTGAATACGAATTTTTCCATAATAACTTCCAGTAGGCTATAAACCAGCTAGGATTAGGTTTTATAACAACCCGATGGCTTCGTCCTTTGTGTACCTCCTTTGTATTATATTCCTCCCCGTTGCATAATAAAGACATTATAATAATGGTAATAATAACCATCGTCCCCTATGAAGTATTGCCACCGTAAGCCTCTCAAGTCGAAATAGAGTGGAATGGTTGTTAAGGCAACCAAGCACGTTTTCGATATAAGCTCAACGAGGTTTTTTATCGAACAAGCTGTAAATTCTGTTAAGAAGCTACCCCGAGGGTCTACCCGGAGCATCATCCCCTTTCGTTATCACAGCCACATCGCGACGACTAAAGGATAGACCCCCGAGATGCTTTCCCTGTTCTTGGCTCCTGGATAAGAGTCAAGGACATCCAGTTACCAGGTCCTGACAAGTCCTAAGACGCTGTACCAGAGGATCACGGTAGCGGGAGGAAACAAGGCTTGGGGGAAGGGAACATCCCTTAAACAGGATTCTGAGGTCTGGCAGACGTCCCGATTCCGTTGGCTGCCAACAACTCACATTGCAAATCGTCCGATGTCTACCGCGCCCACAAGCGCTTGCGCGACGCGGTTAGGTAGATGTCAGAGCTTTATGGCGCACTCCGCTTCATTTATGCAGCATTAAATGTCCACTTATGTTTTATTGATGCTTGTGCAAGAATTACAGCCTCTCGCGGGACCCTGGCACTCGGGCCTGTAATACTACTTTGTGGTTTATTCGCGTGGTCGTGGAAGTTCACTTGAACGTTGCTCGTGGCGCAATTAGCTTTTGGCTGGTTTAGGTACCGACTGTTACTTGCGTCCTAATGACTATCGCATAGTGCTGGGATAATATAGGAGCTTAGAATAGCTCCTTTAAAATTCGAATTTTTTGTGCTTTCAAATGAATAATTCACTCCAGTGCCTGCGAGCAATTCCCCCTGGAACATTGAAACACTATTCTCAGCTCGTTCTCCGGCACGCAGGTGCGGCAACATTTTATTCGTTCAGCCGAAATCCTGCATTTTATCGTAACTAACGCGCAGCCTCGGCGCAGTAAACACGGATCAACGTCCACGCGATATTTTTACCCCCTCGAGGAGCCAGCGCTACGGTGTTTCGATCACTTATTCAGGAACGTGTGCCAGTAATCGGGTGGTGGCAAGCCGCAGTCGATATTAACTCGAGGCGGGAATCAGCCCCGATCTTCCACCGAGCTAATTAATATTCACTTTGCCGGGAATTATAGAGCGCTGTGGCAGCGGCGAGCACCGTAATTGATGACTTAACTGAGCCCGGTGCGCGAGTGTTAAGTCGAAACTCGATCCACGCAGTCCTCCTTCGGTTTCATCGCGTAATTTTCGATCATGGTGCGAGGAACCTTGAGGTCTCCTCGCTTGCGAGGAGGATTTTTGCCTTAATTTCTCGATGGAGCTCGCGAAATTAGGATAATTGTTCTATGTTAATGGATTAACGTTGGATTCTTTTGCCCGCCGAGTGCAAAGAATGTTTCCACGAATTTTCAAGGAATGTCTTGAAGGAAGTATTTTATAAAAATTTCTTCGAGGAATGTACCTCCTCCGCGTGCAAAGTCGCGATTGTCGTGCGAGGTTGAGGCAGGTTGCCTCGAGGTATCTTTGAGGCAGGTAACTTTCCGTCCGAAGTGCATCATCTTCTGTATCCTTCAGAAATATTTCCAAACGGGAGAATCGGGAGAGGAAAGTCTCCGGCTTGGGAGACGAGTGGATGTAGATTTTGGACCAACATTAAATTCTTAATTCAGCTTCCACTATACCTTCGCTAGTTTCATTTAATGTATAGTTTCGAAAGAGTAGCCTCGATAACTAACTTTCCTCCACCATTTTTAACCAACTTTCCGCTAGCTATCGTTAGGGTTGCCATTCGTCCCGTATTGCATTGTTCCCGTGATCGTATTTCACTAGTAATCACTAGGGTGGCCTTTATTTTTAACCTGCGATTTCATTTGCTCTCACCCCCTAATATGGTCCCATTTCATAAAAAATAGTCCCTGAAAAGATTGTTGCAATCGGATAACAAGAAAGGGTCATTTTCTAATTGTAATCCCGATCCCTAGCTATCGTGCATTTCCAGGAAGATCCAAGTTTCCTAATTCAATTTCCACAACCCCATCATCATTTCTCCTCAATTCCTCGTTTCCTCCGACGTACACCTGTCGCGAGGATATTTGTAGCCATGTATTTGTTGTTTGTTTTGGTTTGCGTTAAGCATGTCTCAGTTAACGCGAATCTTGAACGTGCCTTATATGGGCTTTGCCATATTTGGGCACCTCGGGCGGTCTCACCAGGATTCGGCCGTCTACGGTAGAGTTGGAAGGGGATAAGTGCGATGCGAGCGCAAGGCGAGCGCAAATCGAGCACGTTGCGAGCGCAAGGCGAGCACAAATCGAGCACGTTGCAAGCGCGATGGGAGCGCAATGCGAGCGCACGGCAAGCACGTTGCGAGCGCAAGGCGAGCGCGATGCGAGCGCGATGGGAATGTGATGCGAGCTCGAGAAGCTTTGTTATTTTCGTTACAGTCGAAATCGCCACAACACATGGCAGAATTGTATTTAACCAAGTCGCCATGACACCTGGCATAACTGTATTCAATTGTATTACAATAAACTACATTTAAACCGCTAAACTTTGCCTATCAATCAATCGCACAGAATTAATTTGACATGCGATCGCGCATCTACTACGCGACACCCCCAAACTCAACAACTATTTAAGCTTCCCCTGTCCTTCCATCATTTTTACCGCTCTCCCCGCAGCATTCCAAGCACACCCGAGAACATCTAATCTCCTCTAACCATCCCCTGCTCCTTCTGCTTCGACAGGATTACCTCGAACCGTTAAACAGACGTCAGACTTGTCACACTCACGTTCTCAAACAGTTCCCAGATCTCAGAACCACTTTCACCAGCCACTACCATAATTCCAAAGGGTTGGATCTCTCTAAAGTTGCCCAAGCAACGTTCCGCGTCCTCCCTCCCTCAACTCGGCGAACGATTTAATTGCTCTGACCACCATGCCCGACCACTGTTAATCGCACCGAGGGAACTGGATTCAAATTAACGACACTGCACGCGTGGCCCTACGAGAATTCCTCTGGCCGTTCCTCTGACAGCGGAGCCAGACGTAGCTGTGAAATCCCGAGCGAAACGACTCCATAATGAGCGGGTACGCCGAACAATAACGGCTCTAATGAGCGGACCGCGCCACCATTACGGCATTGTCCCCCAAAAAAGCCGACTGGCGCGGTTAATAGCCCGCGATAAGGCCAAATTATTTCACTTTGCCGCTTTTTCGCCGCTTACCCCCCCAACCTCCTGGTCGCGATGCTTCTAGCGAGCTGGGAGGGAGATACGCCGGCGTCTCCGATTTCTTCCAGTAATTTGGGCGAGCCGCGAGCGGAGGACCTGCTTCGAATCGCTTCCTAACGCGGCGCATTACTCGGGACGTGAGTTTTTAGGGGAACCGGTGATTAAAAGCGAGGGTTGAAGAAGTGCACTTGTTGGGGTCGGGCTGGGTTGGTTGCAGATTAATGTTTGGGTTGGCGCGAATGTGGGATATCGTTTGACGATGCAGGGAAGATATTTTGTAGAAGGAGCTGGGCTTCTGTTGAGGAGGTTCATGTTTGTGTTGGCTAGCTTGCTAAAGTATAATGGCTTTGGATCTCACATCAGTGCTTCAGTAGACCTGTGCTTTTGTTTCTCTGGTCAGTAGATCGAAGGTTCTGTATTTTGTAGGTTAGTGTAATACATGGGTGGTTTTGTAATTTGGTACTTCGGGAGTTTGGACTTTGAAGGACTTCGTAATGTGATATTATTGTAGTCAGAATTTGATACCTTGGTGTGCCCAGTACTTTAGTGGTTTGGGCTGTTGGAACTTTTGAAATTAGAGTTGGGTATTAATTAAATAAAAAATTATTTAAATATCGGATCAATTAAATAGTAAAAGGTACTTTAATTTTAGATTATTTGACGAGTGAAGTTAATTTTTTTATTCGACGAATCATTTTACTTTTATTTGTTACTTTACTTTTATTTTGTTACTTTTACTTTTATTTGTTACTTTAAACCACAAGTTTCACAGATTTTGAGGACAATTTTTTGAGTACAATAATTCGGCCACCCTCTGTATAACAACCAAATTGCATATAAACACTTCGTAATGTGCTTCATTCTCGTACAGAGCACTTGATATCATTTCATACCGAGCACTGGAATTTCGGTAATACAGAACAAGTTTCGAATACATCCCCAGCCACAAAATCTGAGCGGAAGTTGATCTCCTCTGTTTATCAACGGTATCATTTAAAAGTTTTGAGCGTGTCCATATTGGCAAGCCATCAATTGTGCATAACATCAAACTCTGTTGCAACATCGGAACTGTAACGCAACTCCAATATTAGTTTCTGCCCGTAGCCATTTAATAATTACGTAATAAGGCATGGGCTTGATATCAGTAAAGTAAGAGGAGTATATTAACGGCTGTGTTGAACTTCATCCTCCCTCAATCCCATAAAACCGAAATATACTTGCTGGAAAATCCTCTGCATGGTAGGGATGGGAATTCGACGCGCACAGCTATAGTCACATTCTTCATACGCTTCGTGGACCATATGTCTGCCTTTTTCACTTCTCTCTACTAATTAATCTCGTGCAGTCCGAATTACTTGCTCTTCAATCGGCCAGAGATATTTCGCCCGATACTGCATTCATTAAATGCAGAGCCTCGGAATAGCAAAAGCATGGTAGAATAATTACGAACTCAATAATACATTTAATTCCATGAATCACGAATTCTTTGATCATTGCAGGCATTAATGATATTAATATAGAAAATTGCTCCGAAATGTGATGTCCTTTAAAGGCGTGCTTGGACTACAAAGAGTTAAAGGGACTGTGAAGCACGATTCGTAATTGGGTGCAAACTTGAAAATTTTATTAAGTCCTAATGGCTTTCACAGTCTCTAAATTTTTCAGTCTTCAACGTTTGCTAATTTTCTTTGGTTTTTATTCGTATTGTTTTGTCTGGCTATATATAGACGGAAATTCAAAAAATTCTGAGCATTATGAATATGTAGGGGATTTTCTCCTAATCACAACGCAATTTTTGTTTGCTGCCCAAATTCACTCTAAGCGGGGGGAATTATCTCCTGAAAATTCGGCTATTTTCAGATTTTATTTTGTAACTCGCAATCTGTAAAAGATAAAAACAGTTTCCAGACAAAAGTTACTTTTTTAATTATAACACAAAATCGGAAAATAATCAGATTTTCAGGGGTCAATTACACGATCTGAGAGTGAATTTGGGCAGCAAACAAAAATTGCATTCTAATCAGGAGGAAATTCCCTGCATATGTATTCCCAGTTTCAGAATTTTTCGAATTCCCGGGTTCAGGATCTTTCCTTGTAAGAATATTTCCAAGACTTTCCATACCTCCAAACATCCATATTAATTATTTAGTGGATACACTGGTAAAATACATTAAGTAAAATATTCCCATATTTACATTATGCTGAAGAAACATATTATAAAAAATACCATTTAAATACTGCTACCTAATTCACACTAAAAATAAACGATCTCTTTACTATTCTCGATCAACGTCATACAAAGTGCATTAAATCAAAACTTTAAATTGAGTTTCAGAAAAAGCATACATATTTCAGTATGCTTTACCAGTACACCCACGATTTATTCAAAACACTCGTAGCACAGCGTCCCGAGGTCCCATCGCTAAACACCCCCACAATGATATCACCAAATAATTCCCCACGAATTATCCAATAAACCAGCGATTAACGTATCCCACACCACACATAATTCCTATTTCCAATATCGTGCTTCTCGCTCCTGCATCCAACGCCCCACCGCTAAACACCCCCGCCATGACATCATCGAATGATTCCTCTCGAATTATCCAATAAACCAGCGATTAACGTATCCCACATCACACACGATTCCGGTTTCCAATATCGTGTTTCCCCGTTTCCGCATCGGTTGCTCCGAGCCGCGAAAACCCTCCAGAGGAGCTGGGCCCACCTATCCCCATCCAGCGAGGATCCGATAAATCGAAAGTTTATTGTCGCAGAAAATATTTGCCCGTATCAAACTGGGGATCGAGTTCCTCCAACTATCCGATCGCCCCGGCCAGCCAATATTTCGAGCGTTTTCCCTGCGCCCCTCGACCTCACGTCCAACTTACGCGCGGCTGGTTGTAACGTAGGGCGCGCACAACCGGCAGATATGAAGTTTGTCATGGACACTCGGGCCCGATATCATTCTTCGGCCGTTCCGTTCGAAGGGTGCGCGATATTTCCAACGACGGAGGCCGCGGCTGGGAACAGACACGTCGCGAAACAGGGACAGGCTTTATCCGGGAACTTGGTCGCGAGGCGAGGCAGAAATTGCGGCAATAAATGCTGTTAGTATAATGCGAATTGCAGAGATTTAGTGGGTAACCTGGAGTTCATTCAGGTGATGGGTAAGTTTTTGTGCACGGTGGGAATTTTGGATTAAAATAGTGGTGATACGATTGAGGAGTTGAAATGAGGCATTGAGAGGAAAAGTGGACTAACCCTCATGGAAAAAAATTCATTTTTCTTCTTTTATATGATTGGTATAGGGTTTGTCGGTCCTTAAAATCGACTTTTTTTTATAAATTTGTAAAATTCGAAAACTAGTTTTTAAATTTAAAATAACAAAATTTATAATTCAAGATTTATAATTTATATTTTGTACGGATTTGAGGTATTTCAGTTTTTTCTACTTGGTTTTGTATACAGTGTATTTTATTGTGTTATATTTTCGTAGATCCATAAATATTAAATGAACTTAAAATTTGTACGGATTTGTACGGATTTTAGTTACTTTACTCTTTTTTATTTATTTGGTTTTGTATAGACAGAATACCTATATTTTATTTTGTTATATATTTGTAATTCCATAAATATTTAAAAAAACCGGTAAATTTTTAAATTAAGTACATATATTTATTTACTATTTTAATAATATTTTTTGTGAAAATTCGAAAACCGGTTTTTTCAAAAATCGGTTTTTGTATAAACCCTAGTACAGCCTATTGGAATTCTTTATTGCCACTAACTCAATTTCGCAAAACAAACTGAGGGTTAGTCAATTTTTGAAAATTGCAAATGATGTGCGTGCCAGAAGTGGAAATTCTCAGTATGCTCTTTGCGACAGCTTTCGAAATTGAAATAATTTATTTAAGTAAAATACTCAGCATCGAATTTACATCCTTTGTTTCTAAAGAAATGATTTTGGGGTTCTTTGGCACTCACATCGTTTACCATTTCAACTCGAAGAATTTAGAGCTTCAAAGATATTACACTTTTGGGACTCGAGAAATTTCAGGCATCAGAAATTCATCCACCATGCAAATCGACAAATGGAGAAGTTGAGAAAATGAGATCGCCTATTCAATCCGAAATTCAAAATTAGTAAATTTGATAAATAAAGGAAACTTAGTTGCCCAAAACAGTTCGAATTAAGTCAATTAAATTCGCTTTGATTCTAAATTCCAAATGCACGCGATTGCTCGCGTGCAACAAACCACAACAATGCTCGAAATTTGCGCGCTTGGTGGTGCAAAGGACACCCCCCTCGAGCCGATCGTCGCGCTGCAGAATGGAAGAGAACAATAGGAAACGGCGTTTCAGCTATCGACCCGCCGAAAATAGACAAGCCGCTGACACGGCGTGTGATTCGCGCTTAATAGTTGATGCAACGATCAGCACCTTGAACTATGACAATGAACCGAGCATCTGGCCTCTTGGCAGTGACACAGCACGTTCGTTAAGTGAAGCTTAATTGCTGCTGCGCCTCGTGCCGTTATTTATCTATACGCGGATCAGCGATCCCGCGCGTTATTCCCGAGGCCAGCCGCGAACTGTTCAGCACCGCGAGAAAAAAAATTGCAGTCGTTTGACATTTTTATCGAATCAACGGAGCCAAGGTGACATCGAATTAAGTTGGCCACCGAGCGCCCAGGAACAATGGTGGCGATGTTTGCTGTGATACTCAAGAAATGGATATGCAAAATACTTTGCTCGACGCTATGCAAATTACTCGAATCACTTTTCATTGAAGGTACGCAGGAAGTCTTAAGAAACCTGAAGGATATTACTGTCTTGAAATTTTTCCACCTTCCGCGTTGCATTGTTATATAAAAAAAAAGTCAGAATAGGAAATAATAGAAGGTAAATGAATAAATATACGAATTATGAATTGAGGAGTTGAAATGCTAAACGATGTAAGCGCCAGAATTGAATATTATCAGAATATTATCAGTATAGAGCCCTAGAAAGTGAAATAAATTATTAAAAGGTTGGAGAATTTAGAACCCATATTTAAATAAAGTATTCAGCATGGAATTTATATTTTTTTCCACTAAAGTAATATTTTTTTATTTCTTTGGCACTAGGACTGGAACTATTTGTCGATTTTTTCGGGATTCGAATATTCGAATACTTCAGTTCCTCAATTATTTAACGAATATAATTCGAATATACAAGTATTCGAATAGTTTTCGAATATATCAGTATTTGAATAATAACATTCGAGTACTCAAATATTCGAAGTTTTTTCGTAGCATTCGAATACTTGTAAAATATTCGAATAGTAAATTATTCGAATAGTCCCAGCCCTATTTGGCACTTGCATCGTTTATCCCTTTCAATTCCTCAATTCTTCTGCTGCGAAAAAGTTTGCGTTAGTGCTTGGGGGTTCAGTACAGCTGAGTTGCTTTAATTTTTTGAGAAATTGTTTCTCTCTTCGCGCTGTGCTTGCTGGAATTATGGTTGTCGACGAATTTATTGGCAGCGAAAGACAATCTGTCGTACTTTCGGGTGCGCGGGATGAAGTTCCCCGGGTAGTAATTAAGTCCTTTGGAGTTTGAAATTAACGATCGCACGACAGAAAGTCTCGCGGACCTGATCATTTGCCTCTGGTTATAGGAACGCTGGCGGCTTTTTTCCTAGGAGCTAAAGTTTCGAGTTAAATGGGGTGGAAATAGAAGGTTAATTAAACTCTGAGCAATTATTCATCCACTGGATAACGCGGACCTATCAGACCACGTTATTTAGAGATGCCATGAGCGTAATATCTATATACATTGGGCAGGAGTGTATGCACAGTTTATTTCTTAACTAATCTTCTCAATATTCATGAAACTTTCCAATGTGTATACTACTTGCATGCGTTGGGCGCTACGCAGCTTCCGGAGAGGCTAGCTGCGTAGGAAAACGTTGGAAAACTTACTGAAAACATTTTCGTCAAATTTTGGGATCATTTTAAAGTGTATTTAATACGATTAAAAAAAATCTCATTAAATTTGCAACTAAAGTCTCTGAAAGGAAACTCTCTTAGCTTTTCAAAACACTCATCAAAATTTATCTACGATCATGAGTTCGCAAGTTATAGGTGTTCAAAGTGAAAACTACCTTTTTGCTTTGATCGCGAATAACTCGGCCAATAAAAATTATACAACAAAACCGAAATTAAAGCGAAATGTTTGCTCTGTTAGAGCTCTTCGTTGGATTTATCAGAAAAAAATGGCCTGTGCATACGTTCAAACTAGGCAAAAATTAATGAAATTTCGTTTCCTGCGCTCCATCTTGATAAAACAGTATCATAAGGGATGAAAATAAAAATTGAGTCCCTGATTCAAAAAGTAGAAACTTCAAGCGTTAATATGCGTCTTCCAAATATTTTTCGCAGAGATACTTCCATTCTATCGCTTAAACTTATAAAATCTCGAACCTTTCTGTTTGGGTATAATAATTTGGCCACCGACTGTATAATAACTAACACGGTGGATAGTTTGAAGTAGAAAGAATTTAAAATAGAACGACCTTTCACCTATAAAATTAAATATAATACACTCGATCACTCTGATAAGTTTGTGACAATATCAAGTATTAACAGGTCGTGAAAGATCAATGAATACTTCCTATTTTTTAAAACGAATTATTTGTCGTGGAGAGAAAAAGGGAACAAGCTAACGTCAGATTGATCAGAGCTCAATTGGATGTCAGAGTCCGGATCTAATTGGTGTCCACTTGCAAAAATGAAAACTCGTCAGGCAAGTGTTCGAGGGTTTTCTATTTCTTCCGCGGATTGCAACCGTGAATTTCGTAATTGAACACGGGCACTCGGTTTTAGAATGTCCGAGAGCTTCCGTAAATAATGCAGCTTGCGGCAACGCGGTATTGCGACACTGACCTTCGATCAGCGCATCGTGGACTCGGGCTTGAGAAAGCTCTTGAACGCCACGCCAATTTTTCGGCCAATTCACGAGACGCGTTAAGGCATTTTCCCACGAGCCATTCCTCAGTTCTACAATCGAACTTGGGCGAAAATTATTTGCAGCAATAAAGACCGAATAAAAGGTAATATTTAAAATAATGAATTATTAGAATTACGCGCTGGATATTTTTACTACAATTTATTTAAGCAAGAAAACGACAACGGGCGAAGCAATTAACCGGCTGAATTTTAAATATGAGGAAGTACAGGAAAGAGGAGAATGCCGAGAAGTAATCCAATAGAGTTTAATTGGAGAAATAAAAGGAAATAAAAAATAGTGAAAATCAGAGAGAAACGGAGAAATAAGCGCAAGAAATATTCTCTTATAACCGCACTGTGTATGCCCCATTTAAGAATTAAACGCGGTGTACTCCCATTTCCGCTAGATTTGCATCGAAAACTGTTGACAGATGCGACCTATCGCAGGAACGCACGTAAACGCAGTCGTAAAACTGCAACCATAATGCGACCTTCGCTCGTGGCATGCTCACGATAAGACAATTTACTGCACGCTGACGGTAAACGCCGATCGATGCCAAAAGTTAAACTTCCGATTCGCCGTTACGCGACTCTTCGTCGCGCTTCATCTTCCCCGATGTCCCCGATTTCGCTGGCAGACGTGCTGGTCGCACGTTTGCGTGCCCCAAACTGCTCCACACATCGATGGACCAAATTACTGCGTGGGAAACAATGTCAGAGGAGCACCATTATACATTTGCGACACGGTTAATTCTGAAATACAGAATGCGCAAGTTGAGTCCCCATTTTAAAACTGCTGTGTAAAAGATGCCTTGGCACCCAACCAGGAAAAAGGAAAAAGGGGATTAATGTAACCACGATTGAAGCTTTGTAAAAAAAAAGAAAACTCGATTTTATTCTGTAAATAAATTTTTACGCATTAAATTTTTGCATTAAGGGGTTTGCCTACCTGTAAGGTCTGAAGACACAAGTATTTTCGGGATTTTTTTTTAAAAAATCTTGAAGACTTTTTTAAATAAACGGTTTTATATTCGAAAGTATATATTTCAAAGTTCTTGTGTTTTTTTTGCAATGCGATATCAAAATAAATAATGGAATTACAGTGAGCACTCGTTATAAGCCCGTTTATATCACGCGTTGTACGCCCGGCGACTATCCTCACCATTTCTTGGAATCCTTCGGACGAGAGTAGGAGAATCCGAAACCGAACGAGAGAGGTTCCTTTCATTTCTTCTCGCGCCATTAGCCGCGCGGAATAGTGTCCACAACGCGTTGAACGCCCGCCTCCAGCCCCGTTCGTCGGGCTTATAACGAGTGCCTACGTTTAATTCAAGATTAAATCCTGAGTGCGCCACTTTCGGGTGCAATAATTATTCGTGAACACCTAGAGAATGATCTAACACAGAAATTAAAAATTAAAAAACTAGCAAAAAATCTACGTCCACTGCATCGCTGCCGTTCGATAGAATTGCGCGGTAAAACGTGCTTGTTTGTCGGGACCATTGATTGCCCGGGACCTCATGCAGCAGAGGAAGAAACTTTCGCGATTGTTTATCACGGAGATTCTTCTAACGACGGCCGGGTCTTAACGGCGGAAGAGAAACGAAAAAGTTTCGTGGTTCGGAGTTCATAAGTTTTCCTATCAGCCAGACGTGCTGGCTGACGACACCCCTTCCGTGGCAACTTGCGATGGAAAGAAAATTGATAGATTCCAACTTAATCGTTGCCAGCTCGCAGCCTCGAGCGTGGCAGTTCGAGCACGAGAATTAAAGTAACGCGACGGAGGGATGTAGAAGGTAGTGCGAAACTTGGTTCCTGATTTTCAATCGAATCGAGGAAGTTGCACGGAGAATGAACAAAAATTTGGATGCTTATGTAGGGAAATGTGACACAAGGAGCTTTTTTTAAGGGGTAATGTGACGCGAAAAATTGTTGAATGTATTATTCTATCACGCACCATTCTGACAAAAAAAGTATTTTTTCATTTCCTCGTGTACTTCCCGAGATAATTTTATATAGAACTCAAAAATTTTTGGTTTTTTGTTCAAGGTCAAAAATTGAAGGACAACTTTTTAAGAGATGAAGAAACTCTGAAAAAATTCTATAAAGCAGCTGGGAATACGAGAGTTCTACAGGAAACAGTGGAAGATAGTGGAGAATCTCCAAATACAAAACGTGTAATCGATGAAACATTGTCCAATTAAGCGTTCAATATTCCACGAGGTTACCGAAAAGCAAATCGGAGGACGCCAAACAGCGACACTCCAGGTTCTAATGAAGCAAACATTAAAGCAAGCTGCGTTTGCGCGACAGTTGATTGCGTTGCTGATCACTTCCTCAACGGTGCCATTTTAATATCAACGTTCCTCGATCAAAGGGGCTGGTGTTGTTTCTTAGAATAAGCTTTCTCGTGTTTTTGCACAGTGGCTGGTTAATGAGGTCGACTTCTAACGAAGTCCATCGCGTCAGGATTGAAAAAGTTTCGGGTCGAATTTCACCAGGCGTTCCATCAAAAAGGCTGATTTTCCTCGAAGGAACATCTATCTTTTACGAGGAAGAAGTTTTTACTCAGGCAGATATTTTATTTTCCTTACTCCTCTTTTAATTACATTGCAATTCCAGACTAGCGAAATGTATTTATTTGGACTGGGAAAAATTTCATTAGTTTGATTGCCAGAAAAGTATAAATATTCTTAGAATGTTGTTACCTCCTTGTTGTTTTTTAAATTACTCCCACGTTGAAGTTTGCCACGTTTGCACCCCTGGTATAATTTTCATAAAATTCCTTCGCCCTGTCAGATTTAGATCAAGGACCATACATGAATAAAGACACAAATAAAAGGTAACAGAAAAATAATTATGCACCTCATCAACAAGCTACAGCACGGTGCAACCATAATTAAATCTACCCTCAGAATTTCTAACATTTACAACTACACTTTCTGATAAATACCTCAAGAATAATAAAGCAAATTCTGCTTACAATTTGCGATAAACGCGATTCTCTCTATACAAGAGCACAAGCTACATCACGATGAAGCTTCGTTCCTCATCGTCGTGGCACAAAATCCCCCAAAAAACGAATTGCGATTCGATATAGGGCTGGGACTATTCGAATAATTTAATATTCGAATATTTTACAAGTATTCGAATGCCACGAATAAACTTCGAATATTTGAGTATTCGAATACTATTATTCGAATACTGATATATTCGAATACAATTCGAATACTGATATATTCGAATACAATTCGAATACTGATATATTCGAATACTATTCGAATACTGCTATATTCGAATACAATTCGAATAGCATGGTGTGAAGGGGGTCAAAATTAGCTTACAAGATTTCGACCTGACAAATGGACCTAAATAACTTAATTTATAATTCATACCATACTATTTGAATACATCAGTACTCGACTACTTAAGTATTCGAATAGTATTCGAATACTTAAATATTCGAATAGCATTCAAATACTTGTATATTCGAATAGCATTCGAATACTTGTATATTCGAATAGTATTCGAATACTTGTATATTCGAATTATTATCGAAGTATTCAAATATTCGAATACCGAAAAATTCGACAAACAGTGCCAGCCCTAATTCGATACCGATATCAAGATTTCACAGAGCAATCACGCAGTTAGAATAAAATTAGAACGGATAAACCATGCGTCGCGAACATGTACGAGATGGGAGTAATGATTAAATTCCGTTAATATCCAGAGAATGTCATACACGCCGTTGTAACAATAAGCCACGACTCCGTTTTAACAATACTGGGGCATTTAACCGACAATAAAGCAGAGACTTTTGGGAATCGCGCGACCGAGACAGAGCGAAATTGGAAATTTCAAATTCGCCCGTGTGTTCGGCTGCTGCATTGCAGTTTCCTCTGTAGGGCTGCGATCGATCTAATGCGCGCGGTGCATAAGGCCGTGCACCCCGTTTCGGTGCATCAGCAGCCCTGTACAGCGACTGATTTTCGGTTGCGTTGGACTTTTTCACGCGGACGGAGGGGAGGGACGTAGTCAGCTGAAATGGTCATCGTTTAATTGAAAATTCTGGACTGGTGGCTTTTCGCTTCCGCTGCGAAAGGAATTTCCCGCGAACGCTCCATAGGACCTGAATGGCAGGACACTCGACTAAATGGAGACTAGAAATTCGGGGCTTGAGGATGTTCGCGTGGGGTGGTGGTGTTTATTGAGAGAATTTGGGAAAAACGTCGTGTAGTTTTGTCACAAAGAAATACGAAGATCGAGTAATTGGTATGTTTCGATGATTTGGGGACTTCAGAATTTGGTAATTTGGGATTTTTTGGATTTGCTGAGGTTTGGACTCTGGAAATTTAGACATTTTAGTGGCTATGATGGAAAGGAAGATGGAAGATGATTGGGGCAACTGGAAGTTTGAAAAATTGAAGGTTTGCTGGTTCGAGAATTTTCCAGAGCTGGGAGCTTCGAGGTTTGTGGATGATATGAACGTTTGGCGATTTGTAGATTTAGAGATTTGAAAGCTCCGGAAATGGGCAATGTGGAAGCTCGTGGATGTAGAAATTCGAATATTTGAACATTTCGTGATATGGACATTTATCGATTTAGATGCTTGGAGGTTTGGAAACTTAATTCTTTAGGAGCTCTTGGGAGCATGAAGATTTAAAAATTTGAAGCTTCTGGATTTATGAACGAGAGTTGTAAAGTAAAAAGTGAAACACTAACAAATCACAATTCAGTAATGAACACCTCAAAATACACCGACAACTACCTTCTCCCAAAATTTTTTAAACATCGAGGCACGCTGGAATAAAATTGATCCCCAAACAATTCCATTTCGTACGTTTCCATTTGAAACGTAGCAAATGAACTGTGAGGAGTGCTTTCACCCCCAAATATGCAAACAGGACAAAATAAAAAAACACGTAGATATTCGTTATTTTTCGATTCTCCAAAAAATATCCAAAAATAATACTAATATTACTGTACCAGTAGGGTGGCCCTTAGTTATACGTGTCAATTTCCTTGTATTTCTTTCCTCTCACTCCCTAGAGCCATGCCATTTGCTAAAAAAAATAGTCCCTGAAAATCTTTATTGCAATCGGATGCCAGGAAAGGGTGCCGACCAGGCCTTAAAGTTTAGAATTCATCAATAGTTTGAATTTAAAGAATTTCTCGAAAATTGTAAGCCCTATCAAAATTTTCTTCAAATAACATTAAAAGAGCATTTAATTTTCTATAATTACTGTTTATATCATTTTTTCGAGCTGTCAACCATTTTTTAGATAATAGCGTTTGAATATAGAGAGGTGGGCAATACGCGCGTATAAACAATGCGTCACGCCGTACATGTGCTCTATATTCAAACGCTATTATCTAAAAAATGCTTGGAAGCAAAATAAACTTATATATACAGTAATTGTAGGAAATTAAATGCTCTTTTAATATTATTTGAACATAATTTCGATAGGACTTACCATTTTTGAGAAATTCTTTCAATTCAACCCATTGATAAATTCTAAACTTTAAGGCCTGCTCGGCACCCTTTCCTGTTGTTCGATTGCAATAATTTTTTTCAGGGACTATTTTTTTATGAAATGAAACCATAATAGGGGGTTAGAAGAAAATAAATCGCAGTTTGAAAATAAGGCCCACCCTACTGTACCAATGCAATCACTTTGAAGCTCCTAACAAATATCAAGAGCAATATTATAAAACCAGAGAAACTATCGTTGCAAATATAAAAAGAAATCTATAATGAAGGGAAGCTTCCACAGACACGAAGTTGCCAGAACAAGCCGAAGCTGTGGGAGATTGTCGGAAAGGAAGGAACTCTGGAAAACAAACAGTTCCCAATGAGATGCAACGGAACAGATTATTAAAGATCACGTTCGAGGACCCAGCCCCGTCGCCATTCTCCTTTTTCCATATCATGAAAACGTGTCCTCGGTCGATTTAATGACTGCCGGGAGCGTAATATTCTCGCCGATGGCCAGGAAATGGATTGAACGCGGAAACCTTGAGACACTGCAGCCGAGTGACGCCGTCGTCGGTTATGCAAGAAGCCACCGGAAGGATCGTAAAACCGGAAACCGTCGTTCCGCGGGAAATTTTTCTTTACCCTTGGTAGCCTGATTAATTCCGACCGAGATACGGAATCAGTAACGAATTTTTATTCTTCCTCGCTCACCAAACGGGAATTTTTAAAAATGCTCACTCTACTTTTGTGGATTTCTTGCTTCCATTTGGGGCATACAATATGTGTTTCTCTTTTTATATTGGAAAAATGGAGTGGATATGTTTACGTCAGTAGAAAGCAGTTTGGTTTAGCTTGTTTATTTCCGAGATGGGATATTTGGAATTTTTTGTTTCAGGAGTTTGCTGGTTCTCGGAGTGCAAAGTGGGATGTTGGAAAACTAATAGGAGTGTTTAGCAAAATGAAGGATTTGGTCAATCAGAAATGTCTAATATTGGAATTTTTGAAAGCTCCTGAATGTATAAACATTGAAATTTGAAGGTTACAGAATTATTGGTATTACGGCGCCCAGCGATAAATTAAACTTTTCAAAGGTGGTTCTCGTTTTTTCTATAACGCACGGATATACCGTTAACGGATTTTTATTAAAATTCCGTGCGGCGGGGTGTAATTAATTCGACCAGCCGCCGCGAAATCAAATGCCTCGTTCTTTCCCATCCTTTATTAAATTAAATACGCGACATTTCCGTTGGCTGACTGACATTCGTTCCGTTATTCAGACATTTCCCTACCGTTTATTGCGCCCTACCCCAGCGAAGCCGTGAATCCTCGTAAATCAGCCGCGTAGTTTGTTGCCTCTGAACATCGAACGTCTCGGATCTTTATTCGATTCGCAACTAACAAGCCTATAGGGGAAGAAAATCGAATACTCGTGCCGTAAGGGAACGAAGTATCAAAGTTTCAGTGCCGACTAGAGGGCTCTGATTTTTCTTCGATCAATCCTTCCAACAGAATGAAATAGCACGTGTATGTGAAGGGTAGTGAAAATGAGGGCTGAAGCTACTTTTTATACCTTTTCCTATGGCTACAATCTTTGGATTTTTGTATGGATAGTTTCTTAACATATATTTTTGTATTTAATCCTGACGATGTTGACTGACTCAGAGTAGGGCTTGGACTATTCGAATAATTTAATATTCGAATATTTTACAAAGTATTCAAAGTATGCTACGAATAAACTTCGAATATTTGAATATTCGAATGTTATTATTCGAATACTATTCGAATACTGGTGTATACAAATACAATTCAAATGCCGATGTATTCGAATACTTGGATATTCGAATTATATTCGCCAAATAATTGAGCACCTGAAGTATTCGAATATTTGAATACCGAAAAATTCGACAAATAGTCCCAGTCCTAATTCAGAGATTAATTGGTAAATTTCTCATTTAATTCCTCAATTGCAATACCCGCAGTTTTACATAGAAGTAAGTGTTACTGCAGAATTAAATACAGGCATTTCCGCTGGATGGAAACTTACGAGTCGAGATTTCACGACGGTTAAACGAAGAAGCCACGCAATAAAAGTTCCAAAGATCGATCCGGCTATGCTCAACTATTGCTGATGCTTTAATAACCGTCCCAACTTTCCAAGTTCTCCAGCGTGCATAATTGTATCGATCGAAGCGTTGAAGGCACGGGTCGAACGATGCACGAAATTATTAGTTCCGACAATTCCTCAGTTACCATAGTAGCATCGGACTTCGTGTTTCATTTAACTTTCCCCTTGCAGGATGTTCAACGAACTTCTGCCGAATAATTCTATCGAAGAAACCCGCGGAATTCGTTAATGCAGTTGGCAAATTCGAGGAGAATTATAAAAGATTATAGTTGGAACAGAAAGTTCCGCATTTTAAACTTTTGTGACAAAGATGCAGCAGATCCCCATTGAGACCGAGATAACTTTAGCAACAGCGTCTAACACCTCTCGGCACAATTTTCTCGTGAATCTAGCAGACTGAAATATGACACAAATCCACCAGAAAGTGGAGTATCAGAGTTACGAAAAAGGCACTTGTAGGAGAAAACAAAAGGTTTATGTTTTCTACCTTCGTCACTGATACCTCATCACTGTGAAACACCTCCGTCCTCCCTCAAAGCAGTATAATTTACACCTACAAGCGCCTAATAGTATCAACCTCAGCTACGAATGCCTCGAGGATCTGATTTTCCCGACACCATCTATCTGCCAAATGAACAAGGGTATCCAGGGGCCACAGACTGCTTGTACACGGGACCAAATCCCATGATCCCTCATGAACAGACCGCTACCAAGGACATCGTCCACGTCGCCTCAGATTTGATGCATCATGGCTATCAGTATTCAAATGTGCTGGAATTTTTTCAGTATTCCTCGGTCTGCGTTATTAATTGGGTCCACTACTTCGAGCTAGAGCAATATCAAAGTGGAACGCTGTATTTGCCAGGAGAGAGATAGTTTTGAGGTACTGGCCAGATGGCAGAGAGGGGCAAAATTTTTATTTAAGTACTATTTGGAATATTGAATAAAAATTAGAAAAATTATTCGTCGTGTGTCGAATAAAGTTAATGCTTTTATTCGTCGAACGTTTCAACTTCAGTGTTGAATATATTTTTCAACCTTAAGTTTCAATTGAACTTTAACTTCAACTTCAACTTTATTCGACATCAAATAAATTCTCGTCGATTAAATAAATGAACAATTTTTGTCAAATAATCTAAACTGTTATTTGATCCATTATTTAAATAATTTTTTATGTAGTTACTGCCCGAGTCTGCCAGATGGGCCATTAGTAGTAGTTCCCTTGAATCAATCGAGAATTTCATTCGATTCGAGCCATGCCAAGAAATCGAACAGTGCTTTGATTGGTCTTAATGGGTCAAGCAGCCAATGGAGAGACATTGCGTCTAATTTTCTGTTGCACAGCGTTCCAAGAGATCGCCCGCGACAAGGAGCCACGAAGCGCCCTGTCACCTTCAAACACCTTGATGGAGTAACGGCTAGATTGGATTACTAGCTGGACGTTTCACTTGGCTCTGAGTGTGGACACCAATCTGTTTCAGGGGCGTAATAGTTTTTGCTAGCGTCTGCTACGAAGTCTGGGACTTCGTGGAAGATTCGTTAGAGACTTTCAATGGGGAGTGCGTAGATAAAAAAAAGTGAACGTAGAAATGTTTCAAAAGTGGAGTTGGGGTTTGTGTTAATGAAGCTTTCAGTAGAATTGCAATTTTTCAATGATGACGTGTTTTTTGGAGGGGATAACTGTGTCAGATACTCACTTTGTTGTGTTCTGGCTGGAAACGTCGAAGCACTTAAAGTCCTTTTTGGAATCCTCGAATTGCCTGTGAAAGGAGAATTATATTTAAAATTATGGCTGCAAGACATGGGAAGTAAAATAGAATTTAAATGACGTGTGAATATTAATACTGGATTCTAGCAGAAGATTTGCAAAATTATTAACTGGAGGCTTGTAGATTGCAAAAGCTTTTCTGACTCTTCTTTAGCAAAAGCATCACTAATAATTGAGGAGTTGAAATAGCAAAAGATGCATTGCCAAAGAAATTAAAAATTATTGTTTTAGTGGAAAAGGATGTAGATATCTTCCACGCTAAATACGATGGTGAACGCTGTAAGTGCTAGAATAATTTATTTTAGTTCCTAGGGCTGAGATCATAAGTACCAACGTGGCTGTGGTTGAGAAGAAAATACTGAAAATTTTCATTTCTGGCATTTACATCGTTTACCATTTCAACTCCTCAATTAACAGTGACTGGCTGCTACGAGCTGATCAAAAGTGGTTCCGCCTTCTTTGAAAACACCACTTCCATCTTAGCTCGAGGATCACCCTATTTCAAAGTATGCTCGAGCTTGCAAAAACCTCGACAAAAAAGGTTTTCAAACTTGCGCTCATAAATCGCGATTTGTTACAGTTCCCTTGCGAAACTCAGCCGACGTGAACGCCAGTCTTAATAGAATTGTCTTCCTCGGCGGCATAATATTTTATTATTATTGCCCTTTACGAGGGTTCTAAAGGCAACTCCATGGGTTTTTACTACATTATTATGCTGCCCCTCCGGGCACAAGAGAGAACAGTAATTATTCATAAATTACACAACGTCGCCTTTTAATCTACATTTCTTTACCAATTTTACAAACTGTACAGTACTGGAAATATTTATTGCATCACTATCAAATTCACGCAGCCCAATTTTCATAGCAACGTGATTGGTAAAATGATTCACATCCAACTCACTTTTGCCAAGAATAGTGAGCTACGCATTTCTGCAATAATATTTTCCCTGTAGATACTAATAATAACAGAGGTGTAATTGATAACGTGTTTATTCGAGTGATGCAGTAAAAAGCATCCATATGCAGTTTCACAACTGCACGTAACCATACTATGAATTATTATTAACTTATTAGGTGGATATCCTGGTTTATTTCAAGCATGAAACTTGCAAGCATGAGCTTTAGCTTCTCTTACCAGAAAAATGAATTCTAAAAAGAAAGTTTCAGCCTCAAAAGCTTTAATATCTTCGAATATCACATTTCTTATCCGTTCCACATACTTCACCAGCGAACGAGCACACAGCTTTAATGATTCCTGCACACACGACCACTTCGCTGCACGGGCTCATTTTTCATTTACGGTCTGGCGTATGTTAGAACAGTTTGCACCCCTCGTTTAGCTCCGCGAGAGTCAACATTCTGGCAGAAAGGATTCGCTGCACAAAGACAGGACCCCGGCAGTGGGATGATCGTAGGATTCATTGGGGAAGCAGTTATTCGGGGAAAATCAATCCGCGAACGAAACAATCGCTGTTCCCTGTGAATCGCTCTGAATATCGATTGCTCGGTGAATTGACCTCGTGCCACCGCTGCACGCGAAGGCTGCTGGAGCCTGCATTTGTAAGTGTAATTTCGAGGTGTCGCTTCGAGGAGGAAACCGAAATCGTCGCGTTGGAGAAGTGGGGAACGAGAAATTCGTCGGCGAGAGATTTTAAGGCGTCTATTTCCGAAGCTCTTCGACGATCGAAATTCGAGGTTTAGGGGGACTTCTGTTTGCTCTGTCTGGAGGCGTCAGAAATTAAATTTGCAAGGTGGATCGAAGTGTGAGGAAGTAACAGGTTAGCGTTAATGGTTTCGATAAAATTTAGTGGGTCAATATTGCTGGTTGTTAAAGTCGTGAAAATTATTTCTAATTCTTTCTAAGTTCCCACCCTGTTCTTTGAAGGTTCTTGCATGAATTGATATATTATTGATCCGTATACAGTGTACTTGGTTTAAGGGGTCTTTCCACTGTGACGCCCTGATAAACTATCGCTTTTTGGAACTTTCTTTGTCACAAAAAGAGTGTGTCTACTAAATTGAAGTTTGTTCTATTTATTAATCTGTGTTTTGGGAATCCAAATTTTTTTCATATTTTTTAAGGAACCTTGTATCTGCGCTATGACTGTCCCTATGGCCCGAACTAGATTCACACATTTTCGTTGTTTTTTCCTCACCTTTTGCGACGCAGAATTATTAACAAATTTAGCTAATTTCGATAGTTCAACTTTGGACGTCCGCCATGTTCTTAATTCTTCACCAATCTAATTAATCTTAACTCCTGCCATAGCGACAGTCCCACTGATTACAAACCTTTTTGTTTTCTTTGCTTCAGACACACGGTTCTCCCAAAATCGACCACGCAGTTGTGGCATGTTATATTTTACAGCGCATATTACACCGATTTATTTTGGGGCAAGCAAGCATTAAAAAAATATGAAAAAAAATTTGTATTCTCAAAGCACGTATTAACAAATACAAAAAACTTTAATTTAGTGAACACATTCTTTTTGTGACAAAAAAAATTCCAAACAGCGGTACTTTATCAGAGCATCACAGTGGAAAGACCCTTTAAAAATGTACACTCCATTGACAGTTTTCTAAAGTTAGAAAAGTTATCCATTATTTATCGCCAGCGATTGTAGTACCTCGTGAATGGCTATTTGGCTGCTTGAATGCATTCTTGAACTATAGACGACATTGGGCAGTACTGACGAGGATTATAGAAAGTACCACCTTGAACTTTATATTGTAGTATAAGCAATGCTGATTATAGAAACATAGAAATGACCTTGAAACATCAACCACTAATCACCCTTAAAATTGTGGAAGTTTCTAATCACCGGAAGCAGGATACCTGAATATTTTCTGGTATCTGAAAATACATATAAGAATGAAAAGTGGAGAACCAGCCCTAAAATTTCCCACAGTCCCTTCGACACCCGAAAATTAAGAATTCGACCCCCAAGTACAAACCAACAGCACAGCTCAAGGGGTTAGTTTCGCGATACGCTACCACACTGTTCCAGCCCTGGCATTACGAGCGAAGGAACGCGACCTTCAGCTTCCCCGGCGATATTCGATTATTACGACCGCTTATGCAGGCATTTTCTCAAGAACACGGAATTAGTGCGCCGCCGTGCGATCAGTAATGACTGGCTGACCGGCAATAAGTGAAAGAATTGAGTCGCTATTGCACACCACCTCGATCATTGTTCACGCTGAGTGGAACAGCCAGGACCTCGGCGCTCAGCCACCCCTGCCCCGCCGTCCGTTGTCCCTTCCTCTCGCTCGCCAATGAAATTCCCGGGTATTCAATATTTTACCCCCTTCCGAGGACGCGTATTTCGCGAACGGGACCGCAATAATCAGCCAGTGGTATTCTTGCTGTATTACGGACGAGTGGGTCCATTGATTGACGTTCGTTATTCCTCGTTTGCGAACGTGGGTGAGGGGCGTACAGATTAAAAGAGGGGTGGGCACTTTTTGCCTCGACAAAAGATGGGGAGCGATTGTTCGCGAATAATACCTACCCTGATATTTGCTGTTATGCAGATCAGGTTTCATATGTTGCTGATATTTACAATAATATGATGCACTGTTCGGAGTAATGCTTATTGGGTGGAGTGGTCTGGATTTATGTGAACAGAGTGGGCTCCTTGTTCACTGTATTTGTACCAAATTTGCTTACATATAGGGTTGCATATTTAAAAAACAGCTGTTTGCAAAAGTGCAATTTTCTCCGAAACTTTGAGCCTCTTGAGGCAGGGTTTACAGTTGTTTGATCCAAATTTTGCACACATATTTACTACAGCAAAAGGAAAAAAAATAATGAGGCATCTCGGACCGACTACTTCAATTGAGAGAAAAAGACGTTATAAGGGACACTAACCTACTTTCGTTAATAGTTTAATGCCGTACGGTTGAAACAACTTGGTTTATGTTTACAATAATTTTAGAGCGGTTGTCAAATTGCGAATATCACAAAATTCTATACAAAGGTATTCCCGCTGTTCCCATTCTAATCCTCGCCAACCAACAGACACCTCCTACCAGGAACTTCCTCTTTCTCACCCGAAAACTTTCACGCAGTCAAAAATAGTTGGTAGGAAGTTTACACCCACTCATATTTCACGAACTTCGGTAAGAACTTCGGTAAGATTCGGTGCAGCAGCAGTTACAGGAAAGAAGTTGCATGGAACACACTCTCGAAGAAGGATCCAGGGATTATGTAGTATCAGTTTCCTGCACTCATACACAAACATCGACAGACCTCTACACACAGACTAGGTTCAGATAACAAAAGTCTATATTCAAGAGCTACCGATTCACACACTTATTTATCCTTGAAAACATTCGAGGATCTGTGCCTTGAACTGTTCCCATTTTCCTACAAATTCTTAGAGTAATTCTTGGTCACTATAGTTTAAGTAATATGTACTCTGTGACGACGATGTATTTCGCAGTTTACGTAGCTATCAATCTCTCTGAACTATTTAGACGCGTATCACTTGCCTCGGACCTTGAACCTGGATCCACTTGAATATAATCCTCAATTTCATCCCTAGCTCTGATCAGCGTTATCTTAAGCTCCTCTGTACTTCCGTGTTACACGCAGGCGTACATTTGATATTTATCTGCAGCTTGTCCGAATAATTACGTGATTTGTACGCAGTAACATTCCACATTAAGGGTACCCCACCGCCATCAAATCACTCCAGAAACAGGTCACATTTAGGATTTTATTTAAAAAAAAAGAATACTAAACATCGAAGGGTGAAAAAACTTTTTGGGTTGTATTTCTTCCCCAATAATATGGGAAAGGGAAATGCCGTGGGAAACCGAGGACCTCTGGCCCATCATCGAGCTCAACTGGTTCTCGTCACCCAAGCACCATAAGACCTTCGAAATCATGCTCACGGCGCGGCACCAGGAAAACTGGCGCCGTGAATTATTAGTAAACATACTTATCTAGAATGTCGGACAAAATATTCCGTCTACGGACCGAACACAAGTGAAACGAGTGACCACCGTGGTTGATAACAAAAATATCGTTTTTCCACCTGAATACAAAGAATAACTCCAACAACAAAGTTCTACTATCTCCAAGAATACTTCCCACTCTTCCCTTCTCCACCGCACATGTATTTATTCAATTGCATCAATTGGCTGAACAAGTTCCCTACCAATTACCGATACCATAGACCCTCGCCCAGCTATGGATTCCTTCAGACAGATCCTTCGTCCCAACACCGATAGCCCCTTAGGCTGATATTACCCCAGCAAGGTAGCTCTAATGAAGAACCTGTCAGCACTTCTAAACCTAAACGCTTCTTCCTTCACCCATCCACACTCTAGGCTGCACTTCTCAAAACTTCCCAGCAAAAGTCACTTATCTTCCAAACACTGTGCGTTTCCCCAAACCTGCAACCTGAGAAATAACTGATAACTTCATCACTGTGAAACCCCTCGAAGCAGTACAATTTACACCAACAAGTGTCTAATAGTCTCAATCCCAGCTACCTTGCGTATCTCATCTTCACCCACCAAACGGACAAGGGTATCTAGGAGCCAGAGACTGCGTGTACACGGGACCAAATCCCATGATCCCTCATGAACACCGTCCACGTCGTCTCAAATTTGATGCACCATGGCTATCGGTATTGAAATCTGTTTGAGGATTTTCAGTGTTCCTCGGGCCGCGTTATTAATTGGGTCGGCTACTTCGAGCTACAGCAACATCAAAGTGGGACGCTATATTTGTCGAGGAAGAGATAGTTTCGAGGTACAGTAGCGGACAAAAAAGTTACCACTTTTTCGACCCACCCTAATTCTATTACTTTTCAATATCAATTCAAGATTGTAGTATATGCCTAACATACATATTCTGAAAGAGAATTGAAAGCTGTATAAAATCCAGTTACAGTTGAATTTATTTAACTAACAATCAAAAAACCGCACATAACATTAAACAAGACAACACACTTTTAAAGTCAACAGAAAGTTACCACTTTTGAACATAAAAACATCTAATATTTTGTGGGGGGACATTTTGCTTTTAGGACAATCTAAAAAGTTGCTAAACGTGGTAACTTCTTTGTCGGCCTCAAAAATGTGTTACCCCCTTTAATATCATACAACACATTTGCTTGTCAGTTAATTAAATTCAACTTTAACTGGATTTTATACATCTTTAAATTCTCCATCAGAATATGCATATTCAATATACCACAGTCCTAAATGTATGCTAAAAAAAAGAACAAAAATAGAACAAATCGAAAAAGTGGTAACTTTTTTGTCCGCTAGTGTATTAGCCAGATGGACAGGCTTCCGAGGAGCTTCAAACTGCTCTAGTTGAATCGAGCGAGGACTTCATTCGAGTCGATCGATTTTGATAAATTAAACGGTGCTTCCTGTCTGTCGATTGGTCACGATGGGTCAAGATGCAGGACGCAGGGACACCGGTGTCTAATTTCTCGTCGATTAGCGTTCTAAGATGACGGTCGTGGCAGAGTTGCTGCGATTGACAGGAAAGAGGCGTTTCGACGGCGATCACGTGACACGTTGACTGACAGCGTAGGAGTCGATAACTCGGAGGATGTGACTTGATTGCACGGGGAAAAATCGATTAACGGCGATGACAGGCCCGTAACACGCGAGTAATCCGCTCGCGGCGTGTTTACACGCGATACGTCCATCGGAAGGATGCATTTGCATGCGAACGGAAGGAAAATCCCTGCTTCCGGCTTGATTTGAAAGGTATTATGCCAGCGACCAGTCCAGCTTCTGAACACCTGTTATGATTCCATCGGGTTCGCAGCCACTTTTTTCTTGCTTTCGAAAGAACTGCGATTTGGGAATTAATCCTTCTTGATCTTGCGCGGGGTGTATTTTGAATTGTGGGATTATATATCGAGTGAGCATGGAGGGGAATTTTAAGGGTCTGTGAGTGGGGATTTGATGTATTATTGGTCTGTGGGATAGAATTTCTTTTTGTGATTAATAACAAAGTAACGTGTATGAACAAGTGTTGTAATGAAATTTCAGGTTCCTTTGTGTTCACGAAAAGTTACATAGGATATGAATTCTGAATTCTGAGTATATTTTTGCTAAATTGTATCTTTGGTTATTGTGTCATGGTGTTGGGCTTTCTACTCTTCGTCGGGTTTAAGCTTTCACAGTCCTGTATTTCTCAAGGTTTACCATTTTTCATAGAATTCTATTCGTCAAGGTAAATAATTTTCCAGAGTGTAATATTTCTCAGGATTTCCCATTTTCCACAATATTCCATTCACCAATATTTCTCATTTTCCACAGTGTTTCATTCAATAAGGTTTCCCATTTTCCACAGGATTCTATTCTTCAACATTTCTGATTTCCCAAAGTGCTCCCATTTCACAGGATTTCCCATTTCCCACAATATTCCATTCACCACTATTTCCCATTTCCCACAGTGTTTCATTCACCAAGGGTTCCCATTTTCCTTAGTATTCTCTTCTTCAACATTTCTGATTTCCCAAAGTGTTTTCATTTCTCAGGATTTCCCATTTCCTAAAATATTCCCTCCTTCAAGCTTTCCCATTTCCCACAATATTCCAGTCTTTAAAGCACTCGATCCCTGAACCTTCCCCTTTCTGCTTACCTGTTTCCCAGAATTCTTCATATCTCAACCTCATCCACCCTCCAATACTCCACGCTTTCCTCCCCATTATTCCAACTCGCCCCTGTTCCCCAAAGTTCCCAACCCCCAATTCTAAAAAATTCCCGCCTCCACAATCATCAGCGCCTCAGAACCCTCTTCTAGAATTTTTCAAAACCCCTCATCACTTTCTATTCTCCTCCCAACGTATCACAGGAATCCCCAAAGGAAATCTTTTCCTGTGATCAAACGGAGAACACAATCGACAAGGTGTCTTCTCCCTCCCAGCATTTCCGAAGTACTCATTAGCGGTAATCAACCGATTAACGAGGGAACATTGACGCGTCATGGAAACGTTAAGTCCCGAACGATCGTTAATCCAGCTTTATGTCGATTCGGCAGCGTTCTGTTAAACGTGCGCTCAAGAGGCTCGCTACTCGTGGAAATTCGAAAATGTCCCCACTTCCATCAGCATCGAGGTTTTTAGTTCGCCGTGCCCACCCTGCCTCCTGTTATCAGTTAACGCAGAAATACGAGTACGCGCGAAACGTCACTAATGCTTCATCCGGATTACACGATTCGCGAAATGCTTTCCACCTCGCATAAAGTCCTCTCCGCCTCCAACTATCTCGTTATTACATTCCAGAGGTAGGATATTTGTCATCTGGAACTTGGATTATATTCGATTGGAGTGATCGCATTTGCGACTCCGTGTGCTCTATGTACCGTGTCTGACACTCTGACACGCCTGTCCCGTGGAATGCCTTTTAAAATAAATGAATAGTTGTAAACAAATATACAGTATATATACCAACAAAAAAATATCGAAAATCGTGTTCTTTTTCGCCAGCTGACTAAATAGGCATTATTTATAATTACGGTACAAAGTAAATGATAAAACATCAGTTTTCTCGGTTGTTTCAAAATGCTAGATACGACATTTTAACTAAAGAGGGCAGTATAGTATTTCTCCCCTACATGCTGCATTGGATTGAGACATGAAGAATTCACGATGTTTCTTTCTGCATCAAAGGGAATATTTAAACACACGGTGTTCCAACAGTTCATTCTTATAAATTAATTTCAATTATTACGTCAAGTCCCCCTGGCCATTTCCTCTGTAATCTTCCAAAGCTCCACCAATCTTGCTTCGGTACCTATTCCAGAAACTTCCCACCGAAGCTCGCAGGTCGGCATTCAAAAATCCCTCGAGTCTATGGCACTTCCTAGAAATTGCAAGCTGCAGGGAAGCTTGGGGGTCAACAGGAAATTACTAGCGTCGTAACTGTGTCAGATTGCAAGAAACTGGAGACTTCGCACCTTTCAGCAGCCAGAAGGACTTCGACTCACATGCCAAAGCTGTAAAGCTGCCCGGGAACGAATGAAACGGACGAAACTTTCGATCTCCCGTGAAACGATTACGTCCCTTGTCCTGCCCCTTTGTCCGATAACCGTATTTGCTCAGCCTCGAGCAGTCCATTGTGGACTTGACTTGCTTAATTTCAGCAGCGATTACCACTTCGTTTCCAAAACGGATCTAATGCCCGTGGCACCATCAAAGGGGAACATGGGCAGAAGGAAACCGAACCGGTGGCAAAAGTTTCCTCTAGTTGTAGGTCTGAACTAACCTTCACTCTGAGACTCTGAGATTTATAGAATTTTTAATCTTTGCTTGCAGAAGTGTCTTTATCATTCTATGCGTAAATATTGTGAAGCAAGGATTCTTTTCCCTGGTTCTCAGGTTTTTAAGCTTCATGGATGGAGGGAACTGAGAAAATTTAGTGGCGATGAAGTTAGAATTAGGAAAACACATTTTTACTTCACTAAACAAATCTGTCGAAATCTTTGGGAAATTATGAGTAGCAAAAAAATTATGATTTTAATTACGTAATTATTTTAATTACGTTATTTATGTAGTCAATGTAATTCAAAGTTCATTATGTATGCCAAATACTGGTTCTGTTCAGAACAACGGGTACCGCAAGACTTTCAGGCGGGGGTGTATCTCCATCGATGGAAGGACAGAAACTATTCCACCCAGAAACAATGTTACACGCATAATTTAACTTGTGGAATGGTGTCTGCAGGATTTATTTTCGTAGAGTCTGGTTCGTTATTGGATTATTCGCTATTTTCGGTTCGACCACTTAGTCATCTCTGCCATTCGTTATTATCCTTTCAAATAAACAGCGATCAGCTACGAGTCCCGTCGAATGCAACAGTCGACCGCGAAATGGCTGGTTAACAGCAACTTTAAAGACCGCAGGAACGCGAACGTTGAAGAGGCGCTAACACTTCCACGAGCAACTGCTCGTTTTATTATGACCTATGACTATTCGATTGGCTATTATTCACTTGAGGGGAATACCCACTCTCTACTATGTATGTAGTTTGCACGCGGACCCCGTGAATCTTCGTACGAGACGACGTTCCATTATGGTGGATGGAAGGCAGTAGAATTTCCTTCGGCGATCGACCGTTCTGCGACGGATATGGCGATGCTCTGTGAGGGGACACGGGAAATGGGAAACTTTGAGTGATGGCGAATCTTAAAGTATGAATATTTTGGAGATCCAAAGGCTCTGAGGAGGAACGCTTTGACGAAATTTGGGGATAGTCAGATGTCATTGTGAAATGGAGTTGGAGAGTAATTGTGCTACAGATGCTACTAAATGGAAAGTTTTTAAGTTTCAAAAATGGCTAGTTTTTAAATTTCTGTTTTTGGTATTTTGGTAATCTTTAAATTCACAATTTTTCAGGTTTCCTAATTTTCCAATACCTACTATGTTTCTGAGTTCCCAAGATTTCCAGTTCTCAGTTTTTTAGTTATAAAATTCTCAAATTTGAAATTTCCCAAGTTTCTGAGTGCCCCAGATTTCAATTCCTAATTTTTTAGCTATAAAATTCTCAATTTTGCAATATCCTGAATTCCTGAGTTCCAAAGAATTCAAGGTCTCAATTTTTGACCTATCAAATTCCCAAATTTCTAAAGCACCCAAGTTTCCAATTTCACAAATTTCGAAATTGTCAGATTACCAAAATACGTGACCCCGCAAAATCTGAAACACCAGATGTTCATTAATTTGCCAGAATTAAATCACAAAACACCGTATTTCAACAATTCCAATAGTATGGGTACTAGTATGAACGTTGCTCTGCAGCATTTAAATAATCCTCCCTTGACAATACCGCATTACGAAATATCAGTTCCCCGTATCCTCCTAAAGAAAACATATCTTTAATGATCTGTGCAGCATTGTTCGTTAACTTTTCCATTAAACGTCCCGCCGTTTATAACGAATTTCGTGACATATATAATAATAGCGTGTACTCGGAATTATACGTTCACTGTTTGTTATCAATTTTCTACGCTTCCAGTGTTTGTTCGAAATATTTACCAAACTACGACAACGGCTAGTATTCTCATTAATTTAATAATTCCAGGATGCAAAATATTTCGAATTTACCCAAACCCTTTACAATAATACCTATTTCTAATTAAATTGCATTCACACCCTTAAAATTTCAACAATCCTCCAATTCCCAAACTACCTCGAAAATTCCTACCCTAACCTTTCCCAATTCTCCCTTCTCAAAAATCGCCGTCATCAAATCATCATTCGTCGATCTTCCAAAACCTTTTTTGCCTCCTTTCAAAAACGTCTCCTACGAAATTCTCTAAAAAATTCCATCTCCAACCCCTTCAAAACATTCTTTCAATATTTTCTAAAGCTTCCCCCACAAAAGCCAACAAAAAATATTCTCCACCCCCCTCTATCGGAAATTGGGACCATCCCCTCAAAAAATCTCTGGCAAAATTTAACTTCCTCCTCGATTGGAACACAAAACTAAATTACTGCACACAATGTCCCACAATTGGAATCATGGCCGATCGCACCGTCACGATGCTATAACTGATTCCCCATCCGCCATTCTCCGTGCTCGACGCACGGGATTAATTACCAGAATCGATTATGCGAGCATGCGTTCGTCAATCGGGATACACCTTTTGTCATTGGCACGCTTTGACTCTTGCCACGGACAATGAGATACACGGGGACCAACACCTAACCCGAGGAATGAACGTTGCCCTATCGTGATTAACACTTTGCACGGCGCCGGCGTGCTTTCGCGCCGAGAGCTTTCCACCTGCTGCATGGTTTCGGCGAGTTTTCACGTTCGAACGAAGCGTGGAAAGCGAAATTCTGTGAACTGCTAACGTCCCCTGTTCCACACTATATTTCGGAAACCGCTTCAAAGGTTCCTTGAGAGTGTGTACATTGGCTGAAAATCGATTCTCCGCCCCGATCAACTTGTTCTTGGACTTGGGAATGGCGACGAGTTTGAGGAAACTTTCGAATGCTGAGAAATTCGATAGAAATAACCCTCCACCTCGGGGATTAGATACTTTACCCGTGTTCTGGACAAAATTTCTCACTTCCCAGCTGTCTGTTATTTTTTCTGCACATAGGGCACGTCGCGCTGGAGAAATTGCCGCCGAAGTTTCGCACGTCATTTTAGTTTTTATACTACAGGGATTGCTTGGGGCTTTATGTGTTGTTTGCCCACTGAATCTTGTAAATCTTTGTCAGCTTCGAATAGTTGTAAGCTTCAATTTAGAGTTTGATTTATGGAAATCCTATTTTCCTTCTACTCCCTTTAGGAGAATTCTGAAGACAGATGACAAATTCATTCATATTTATTTTTTACAGTGCACAGTAGGGTGGCTCTTATTTTCAAACTACGATTTCTTTTGTTCTCACCCCCTAATGTGGTCCCATTTCATAAAAAAATAGTCCCTGAAAAAGATTACTGCGTCGGATAAAGGTTTAGAATTCATCGATGATTTGAATTTGAAGAATTACTCGAAAATGGTAAGCGCTATCGAAAATTTCGTTAAATAACATTAAAAGAGCATTTAATTTTCTACAATTCCTGTTTATATAATTTGTTCGTGCTGCCGACCATTTTTGAGATAGTAGCGTTTGAATATAGAGAGATCGGCGATACGCGCGTATAGACAATACGTCACGCCGTCCAGGTGCTCTACATTCAAACGCTATTATCTAAATAATGGTTCGCAGCACGACAAACTTATATGTACAGTAATTGTAGAAAATTAAATGCTCTTTTAATTTTGTTTGAACAAAATTTCGATAGGGATTACCATTTTTGAGAAATTGCCATTAATGAATCCTAAACTTTTAGGCCTGGTCGGCACCATTTCCTGTTGTCCGATTGCAATAAACTTTTTCAGGGAATATTTTTTAATCAAATGGCAAGATTCTAGGGAGTGACAGGAACGAAATACAAAAAAAGAAAATCGACTCATATAAATAATACACACCAAACAATTAAAGTGAAAATATTATGTTAGAAATCATTTATTTATAAATTCAAGTATATTTTGCAATTCTAATTGTATCCCCACCATTTTACTTACACCAAACGGTTTTAGCTCACCAATAATACTAAAATACAAAATATTTCTAATATAAATTATATAAATTCTCCCTACAACAGATTCCTGTCAGGAAACGAACCTGTAAAACGTTTGTTGCCCATTTTTGCCCTTCCCTGTTACGCGTGGCAAAGAATAATTAATTAGATCTCTCGTCAAGAGCCGTTGTTTGTTTTGAAAACGAAGCGATAATAAAGCAATTATTTTAAACAAGAAGCGTTCAGCTCGCCCGTGCAACAGCTACGCTAAAAATAGTTGGCAAAAATAGATTTCACAGCCCCATTTACAATGCATATCGCGCCCCGAATAGACGCAGCGGGAAATTCAAACAGCACAACGATGATCACGACTATACCGTCGGCTCGTCGCTATTTAAATTTACGATTCAGTACGTTCTCCCGAGATATTCGGATTTGCATTCCTCGTCATCTACTTTCTCGCCAGCCCCGCGCTGCAACGTATTCAAATAAGGACGTTCCTGTTTTTAATCATTCCGCCAACTTCCCCGTCAAGTGTACCCGGCCATCTTCGGCTACTTCCCCGTTGCACGAGTTTATTGAAAAAATTAGCAAGATTCTGGTGAAATTTGCAATGGAAAAGTCGAGATGTAATTTCCGCGGTAGATGAAATTTGGAATTTGATACGCCGAAGGGAGCGTCTCAATCTCGACATTCATAAGGGAATATTTCTAATAAAAAACTTCGCCAAGAAAACTCCATATTTAAATCTTGGAAGGGTAGTAGATTAATGCTTCGAAGGTTAAGCGTCAAATTCGAAATTTAGAAGTAAATTTTTGAGATAGAAAATTCCAAGTGGAAAGCTCGAGCAGGAATATTTAATATTTTCCTAGGAGAAAAATTGAGAGTGTCTATATTAAAATGGAAATTTTGAAATTGCAAGCTCGTTCCAAAATCATCAGAATTGTAGTCACCGAGGAGACGCCGGAACCAAACTTCAAAGCCAACAATTATACATGCTCGGGGCTCGGAGGCGCGCACGAATTTATTTTCAAATCTTGACAACCCGCGATTTTCGCGCGCGGCGGCTGCCAAAATCGCATTAAAATCGGGCTAGAGCGTTCAGAGACACTCGTGTCATGAAAATGATGCATGGCTCGAGTCCAAAAGCCCGTTGGCTTTAGGCAACGTCTCAAAATATGCTTCCCCGCTGGCGTGAATTTCCCCCTGGTTAATTAGCAAACGAAATGGGGGTCGGTCCTTTCACGCTGCGAACCACAAACTCGAAAACCAAGAAAATCTCAAAAAAAAAATAACAAACACTGATTAAAACAACTCTTACGTTCCACGTAAGTGGAGACAATGGAGGATCTCACCTTACCTCAATAAATCTACCCGTCACGTGATTTATAATAAGACAGAAATTCCTTCGCGTTGACTGTCTACCACTCCACTGCTCCGTCAGGTGTATTTAAATAACGTATTAGCTCATTTCCTCTGAGCAGAATAATTCGATTCCTGTGTGAAGATTTTTAAATGCATTGGAGAAGATCCCCGGTCGAGATGCGATCCAGCGATCGCGTGAAAAATAAAGGACACGAGAGGAAATACCTGCAGCGAGGGTGGATAGCGATAGGGGATGGTGAGAGCATTCAGAGGGTCCATTTTCTGGCAGTTTCGCCACGAGTTCCCTCGGGTTTCCAGGACTTCACGTGACGAAGCGACGTCTACGGTTAAGCAGGACAACCCCAACCCCGAAAACCGACAAGCTTAATCCAACCCCTAATCCGCCGCACGAAGGCGACGGTAATAACGCGGTCACAGAGTCGCTGCGAATCGGACGGAATTGAATTTCATGCTGCTGGAAAACGGTGGGACTCCGCAATGCCGCGGAAAGTCATCGATGTCTTTGGGGAGCGAGCTCCTCAGCTGTCGCGGGAAAAACTGCTGCGCTAGACGGGTGAAAATGGCACCCCTGTAATGGGACAGCGTGGCTTGTCGCTGAGGAGATGGTTGGAACGAGGCTGGCTCGTTGTTCGTTATTATCCAGCGATTAGAATCGAGTTTTTAATAGGCAGTGTATTGTAAATACTAATTGTCGTTTAATACTGGCTGGCTATCAGATTCTAATTATCGAACGGCGGTTGTAGAGGGGCAGGTTGTTTGTTTTAATGAAGCTTGAGTGATTGATGGACGATGGACGTGTTGCACGTGGGTTAACTGCGATCGTATGCTGCTGGGATTAACAGTTGTGTTTTGTGGTTTTTTTAATGGGATATTGGGTATGGGCTTTAAGGATTGGTTGATAGTGCGTGGTGGAATTTTTTAAGGTGACCCATATTCTTTTAAATAAATGTAGCAAAAAAAGTAAAAAATTAAATCCGACTTCAAACAAATATAAATGCACTAAAAAGTAAAACATAATTTTGTCCCTTATTTAATCTATGATTCTCAATTTGTTTCAGTCGGTGCCACACTTACACAGTGCAAATGATGGGGTGCCGATATAAACAATTTGGGAGTCGTAGATTAAATAAGGGAAAAAATTATTTTTTACTTTTCAGTGCATTTTTACTTTTTCTTGAGGTCTGTTAAAATTTTTTTAATATTTGCTAGTTTCCAGCGATTCTGTAAATTTTGCTAGATTAGGCTCGTATTTATTTAGTTATGACGTAGTGTACTTGTGTATTCGTGTTGATTAATAAGGAACTAAATTATTTATCTAAGTTGTGAAGTAGATAATTTGTTTCATTGACTTTGTATCTCTCTAAATCTTTTTACTAAGTAATCATATTGTAAGGGAAATATAAGAAAGCAAGGAGAGAAGGACTGTCTATGGTCAGACGCACTTTCCGAACCAATAAGACTGGAGATAATATCCCCCTGTAAATTGTTACTCATATATTATTTCGAAAAGTGTTTCAAGTAAGTAACAATTATTAAAATTGATAAGGACTTTGCGAAAGAGCAACTTCATTTTATATTTTTAACTTATACCTTTCATTTTGCTTCCGAGGAAATTGCGAGAAATCTCTCTGGGGCAATGAAGTATAAACGGATAAAATAACACCATCAAATCAATAAGGATATAACTTTTCGATACGAGGACCACGGTTAGCAATAAATATAAATTTCTTATTTCTGATTGATTGAAATACAGTTACCGTAGACATTAAATAAATATCACCGATATTCTGAATACAAGCCACTTAAATACGAATGGTTCATTGTTTCGAGAATAACAATGTGCCCAATGAATTCTAACAGGAATCAGTTTCAACATTATTCGTCCTACTTTCGTTGTTTTAATTCAGGATTATTATATATTCTGTGTATTTTGACGAAACAAGCATCTCTCAATAAAATACCTGCATTTAAAATGGATTCTTCAAAAGTGTAGAAAATAACTTGGAATTACACGTCAATCGAAATTTATTTCCTTGGAAACACGTTTTCACGCTGAAGACGAGTTAAATGTCGCTGGTGAATCGATTGCATAAGAATTGTTATGACGGACAACCAATAAATCTTGTCAAAAGTATAATTTATCATTCCCGTATCGGGGTAAGAGAATAACCCTCTAGAGACGTTCCCGTAATTATCTGGTCTCTGTGGTCCACTTCCATTTGTGGAAATTTCGACATTTCTATCATTTCCCACGCAGCGAGTAAGGATAATTGCAGATACCAGTGAGAGGGAATTTTAATTTCAGAGTGTATTACTTATCGTACTATTAATATGGAGCCTATAATTTTACTTTAAAAATCACCATCATCTTTGAAGCTAATTAATATATTTTATTCTACGTTAAGTAATAACACGTCGTTGATCCGAGATATTTGTTTTAATATTATTAAACAGTCAAATTATTTTTTATGAAGCATTCTCGTTGATAGTCGCCATTCTCGAAGATAAATTGGTACTTGGGGGCGTAGTTGATTAATTTAACATACCATTGAGGCTCTTTATTTCCATCTCTGTTAATTAAACAACGATTATTTATTAGATACAGTATCAAAATTTGCAATGGGCTGAACACAGGGCGGTGGAAAAGTTACGGCGAAGGAGTGGAAAATGAAAATTGGAATTTCTTGTAGGAGCATGGAAATGGAAGTGGAAAACTTTGCCACAGGGCTTGGGAAATTGGGATAGAGATGCTGTAAATTAAAAAGGAAAGTTCTGGTGCAGGGTTGAAAGGGAGGAGAGCAGGAAATTCGAATGAAAAGAGGCTCGAAATCGCAACCAAGCAGTGGGAAATGAAAGTGGAAGATCTGGATAAAGCACGTCTAAAATTCCTGTGGAAGGTTTGAAAATGAGGTGAGGTAATATCGCTAGAAAGTTAAGAATACAAAAGCAAGTCGCAAATTCTAGCAGCCGCCACGAGGATTTCGAACGAAAAATTCTAACGACAAGTCGAAAAGCAAATTATTAAAGGAAAATGAAGCAGAATCCAATTTCCACGAGAGCTACGAACTTTGACTCGAAAAATCGAAACGTAGCATTGAATCGGTTAAAGAAGGAGGAAAATATTAAAGGAGGAATTGCAGCGAAAAGGTAAAATCAATCGAAGCAGAAAATTCCCCCAGTAGAGTAACAAACTTCTGGCAGAAGATAGAAATTGTATGGAGAATATTCCGTTGAAACAGTGGAATAGAAATAGAGAATCGAGGCGAGAAAATACAAGATCGAAGCGAGACATTGCAGTGGAAAAAGGTGGAAAGCTCGAATAGGTGAGCTGCGAAATTCCCAAGACCTACAGGGTTGTTTAACGTAAAACTAGGAGCAACAAACTAGCTGCGTGGAAAATTGTTGATGCCCAAAATCAGGGTTTGCCATCTTCTACAAAACGGTCGCAATCAGCAGCCACACCTTGTAGCAATTGATATCGAGCCGCGCAGTCAGTTGGCAGCTTCCGCTGTCGCGAATTATTCATTTCTAGGTCGTTTTATCTGCATACGCCCGTGGAGAGATAATCGCCCAGTTCATTTCAGATCAGACGCATCTATTGTTTGATAAGACTCGAATACCAGCGAGCCGTTAATTAAATACCATTTGCGAAGGCCCTTTGTGAAACTTAGAATTTCCTGTTCTCCTCGCGAACACACATTTCAATGAACAGACAAAGGGTAGATGGTCAAATGTACCCTTGAACCGAATTCAACTCGCGATGAATCGTTCGGAAGCTTGTAAAAAAAGAACCACTTGTGGAAAGTTTCAACTTTGTATCTCGACCCTGGGGATAGTAAAGGGCAAAAATAGAAAGTAAAGTTTTTGCCGCATTTCTTCTATGCAAGCGGATGAAATTTTTTGAAAAAAAATCGGAGACATTTCTGTTATCAGGACACATATTAGAGAATCGATTCAGATTTTTAAATTGAAAAACGAAGCTGTGAAAAATAAAAAATGATGAAAAATGATGAAAAATGTCGATTGTGTATCGAAGCAGTTGCAGAAGAATAATTATATTTTTACTATAAGTACGTATCATTGTTACTATTGTCCTGAATTTTTTTCAGATTTTTCAATTTGGTGCGTCGCAGTTAAAAAATTAGAAACCGATTTCTTCATCGACTTTTCTGTGTCAGAGTAACTTATAGGTCGAAGTTTCGTACGTACTTATCTTCAATGCCTTCATATGCAGTCTTTCATTGCCTTGAGCAGCTATATAGTTGACTTTGTACAGTAATATCTGGGTGGATCACTTCACGAAGAACGAAAACTAAAGTACATACTACTAAGAGATGCTTCGTACACTCTGAATAATTATGGGATCATGCATTCAAATTAGGTAAACTTTGGAAAGCTACTCGACTTAGACTAAAATTTTAATTAAAATAAAATTTTCTATCTTCCTCCCTCCTTCTTAATATCTTTAATAGTGTCAAAGCATAATAAAAGGTGGGGTGAGTAATAAGTGGAAGCTTCTTCGACTAGTCTACTACTAAATTGCTTCTGCAAAAATGGAGATTTCTCTTATTTTATGTTACATTAATTTATATTTTATTATTATGAAAGATTTGTTGGAAAATAGCCGTCAAGTAAGCAATGACATGATAATGTCACTTTCATAACATGCAGCCGCGACAGTTTTACGTTCATTTCAATAGTGTTGTAATTTTTTTTCTGTAAGTAATTTGTAAGAAATATTTTTGTATTATGTATTAACTTTAAAAGTGGATCAAAAAATAAATAAATGAAAACCCACGCGTTCCGAGAGCTTCGGCTCTTCGACGTTTCCCAAAGTGTCCCCGAGCAGCTGCCGTCCTCGCGAATAACGAACCTCCGCCTGGAAACTACGCTGCCAACCATAATTCAGCCGCCTAGTTAGTCCAGGCCAGGAATTGGAGCTCGCGATCGTGGCTCCCGGATTAAGTTCGCATGGCGAATGTTTATTGATAGCACTCAGCTGTTTTTGTTTTGGCAGGCGCCTCGACGAGGTCCCACGAGGGACATAGTGTTGCCGTTATTTCGAGCGGTGTCGAAGGCTGTGCGGATCGTCTGACGTGCAGTTGACACTGTCATACATGAGGAATAAACAAATCCCCCATGAAGCCTGCGAAATCAACACCTAATACCTCTAGCATTTTTATTCATTTATCTGGTTGCCCAAAATCCAGAAACATTATCCTGCACCTTAGAATCACTACATTCTATATTTTACTAGGGTGACCCTTATTTTCAACTTGCGATTTCTTTCGCTCTCACCCCCTAATATATACAGAAAATAGTCCTTGAAAAAGATTATTGCAATCGGACGACAGGAAAGGGTGTCGACCAGGCCTTAAAGATTATAATTCATCAATGGTTGGATTTTGAATAATTTCTCAAAAATGGTAAACCCTATCAACATTTTGTTCAAACAATATTAAAAGAGCATTTAATTTTCTACAATTACTGTGTATATAAGTTTTTCGTGCGTCCAACCATTTTTTAGATAATAGCGTCTGAATATAGAGCACCTGTGCGGCGTGACGTATTGTCTATACGCACGTATCGCCCACCTCTCTATATTCAAACGCTGTTATCTCAAAAATGGTCGGCAGCACGAAAAAATGATACAAACAGAAATTGTAGAGAATTGTATGCTCTTTTAATGTTATTTGAACAAAATTTCGATAGCGCTTACCATTGTCGAGAAATTCTTCAAATTCAAAGCATTCCTGAATTCTAAACTTTAAGGTCTGGTCGGCACCCTTTTCTGCTAATCGATTGCAATAATCTTTTTCAGGGACTACTTTTTTATCAAAAGGCACGGTTCTAGGGGGTGAGAGGAAGGAAATAAAAAAAAATCGATATGTATAAATAAGAACACGTGAATTTTCCACGACCACCATTTTCCACTATAATCGCCGTCCCGAATCCACAGCTTCTATTTCACCCACGAAAACAGGAAATGCTTCTAAATACGCCCCTCTTAAACGAGGCTTCAGGGCTTCGAAGGTTCCGTCGGCAAAACACGCGACAGAATCATGCTCCTCGACACGTGTTTCGCCCAAGTGGGCTAGCAATCGGCGATAACCCGCCATTTCGCCGACAGTCGCTGTTCCGTAACGGCGCACGGAAAGCATGAGTCACATATTATCGGCTTCCACGCTCTCTAATTGCCTGATAAGCGCGCCGCGGGTTCGTTGCTTCGTTTCCTCCGCGAAAACCTCGGCGCCTCGTTCACCGTCTAATCGGCACTTCTGTTCTCCGCCCCTAACCATCGGCGGGGATTAATAAACTTTTAATTGACACGTCTATCAAGCGGAATATGGGGTTCGTTGCAAGTTGCAGTCGCGAGGGAGCAGGAAGGGGAGGCCCTAGCGCTTCGATTAATTGGGGAGTGATGCTCTATGCGTGGCAGTGGGGTTGAATTGGCGAAAAGTGTCGCGCGGGTGGCCCACGACTTTTACTGGAAGTGAAACTTTCGATTAGTTGAAAAAGGAAAAACTTGTAGAAGCGAACAAAAATGGCAACTATGTGCCACTTGGAAACAAGAATGGTTGCCTTTTCAAGCCGAGTTTATGCGTAAATTTGCATAGATTTGTTAAGAAAAAAATGTCGTTCTTGTAACGCTGCACCTGACGCTCGAGTAGATTTGCAGCCGCATTTCGGATTTCACGCGCGCAACGCGTTGCATAATCGAAATTACCTTAACCTTGGGCGGTGCATCAATCTTGGCTGTCTCTTAGAATGCGAGCCGCGCTTCTTTTTCCGGGAACACGTCGACACTAACGCGAGGAAAAAGAAGAGGGAACAAATAAACAAACGTTTGACTGCTATAATTACGTTACGACTATTCTTAATTATATCACAATCCTTTTTATTTCCTGAGGTCTTCAGATCAACATCATAATCGTTAAACACGTAAGCTTCAGTTATCTTAATCGCGAATACTACATGAATGCGTTAATGACTTGGAATTAATTTCAGATAATTTGCGAGGAATGTAGAAAATGTTTATTCTACTAGAATTAGGAAAGAATATTATATCTCACTGATCATAAACCATTGAAAATCAATCTGACAGAGTTTTTAATACTAAAAAATTAACCCACAAAATTTCCAACTCCCACAAGTCACCTAAAACTCCCATTATCAAATATTTCCTAAGCTAAAATTCCCGTTTCTAAACGCACAAGTGGTTTTTATTAAAAAATAATACAAAATCAATGCAAAATATAATTCAATCCTCTCGTTTCCTTTATTAACCTTTCGACTCACAGTTCGTCGCGAAATTCAGTGGGCTCAGCCGCCTTTTTCTCTTCGAGTGCCTCACGGAAATCTTGTCTAAGCCAAGCTAACGGGGTCAGAAACACAGACCGTATTTATTTTCCCCGCATCCTTCCTACAAAACGTTTTCAAGCACCGCGCAATAATAATAACAATAAAATATCTCTATTACACCACGAGAAAGAAATTAATGTACAAAAGAATAATGAAAGAATGGACTATAATGTTAACGATTTATCAACACAGTTCGGTTTTCGCGGAACGATTCTGAACGATCGACTCCCGTCTCGAAGCAGTAAATCCCGTTCGTATCTTGGTCGTAAAGGATGTGGCGAATTTTTGCGCCTGCGCCCCGATAACGGACAAAGGATTTATATTGAGTTTCCCACGTTCCATTTCCAAGGTGTTCCCATCAGTTTCATTCACAGAACTTCGATCATTTATTTATTTTCCTCCGTCTTCTTCCGTTTCTTTTAATCAAATGCCGTGAGAACGTCGAAAGAATACGTGGTAATCACCGCGACTAATTAAAGCATTTAATTGTTATTGATGTGCGTCGCGTTCAGCGGACTGTTTCAACGTGTGCGAACGTTTTTCTGTCGATCGCAGCGCGAGTTATGTCAACGGGTATTTGTAATATGACGGCGAAAACGTGGTTCGCAACGATACTTTTTGAAGCGAAAGGGTAGAAGTTAAGGGGCTACACCACTTTGGATTCTGAAAATAGCAACTACCTTTAAGATTTTTGGGGGAAATATGATAAAGGAAATGAAAAATTTAATAATAATTGTAAACATTTATTATACAACTATTGAAGCACACGAAACAATTTTTGTTTCTTTCCTTTAGTAAATAAAAAATCTTTTCGTGCACTTCAATAGTTGTATAATAAATGCTTACAATTAGTGTCAAATTTTTCATTTTCTTTATCATATTCCTCCAACTATTGAATTACTTAGTACACGAAACAATTTTTGTTATTTTTCTTCATCAAATGAAAAATGTTTTCGTGTACTCCAATAGTTACTTACTTATTGTTATTTATAGATTTTTCATTTTCTTTATCATTTCCTCAGAAAGAAAATACTTTAAAAGCTGCTAGTTTTAGAATCCAACCATATCGACACTAAATAAAAATAATTTATCAATTCACAGTGCTATAAATTGAGCAGACTAACGTCTCTTTCCTTTCCCCTTCTCGTTGTCTAAATAAATTAACGCACAAGTGAGAGCCTTCCTGTCCAACGTATCGCCGTTGCTACTAGTTAGACTAAATTCATTTGACAGTGGCTCGATTTGACTAAACAATTTAGTCGACGTAAAAGTCAATAGTATACGCCGGGCCTTGAGATCGCTTAGTGCCACCTGAAGAAGAGAGACTCGTTCGAGTGGCGGATTTATAAGGAAGCCATCCACGAGGATCGTCCACAGGGCGTAACACGAACTTACCCCCGACGTCGTATTTAAATGAAGATCGCCGGGGTTGCTTGCAGTAAGCTCATTTAAAAGCTCGCCGATACAGCCCTGCTCCCCCTTTGCTGGCTCGTTTCGCGCTCTCCGCGCTCAAAGAAATAAATAAAGCACGCTTCGGGGAACGTGGTACTTTCATTCAGCGAAGTGCGGGGATGAAGATTACTTCTTCGAGGGTATTCTATGGATTACAAGGGCAACGTTATTCTTTTCCAACCGAGTACAACGTAAACTAACCCTTTCCCAATTCTCGAGAGGCTGGCAGTGGTTCAAACAGGAGGATAAAAATTTTCAAATAGAATTCCTCACAATAGCTCGTTGTCGACATACATCCTTTGTCGCTCGACAGAGACGCGCTGAATATTTAATTAATCGCGGTAATTTTGCTTGCGATTAACCTATTTTATTTGCCAGACATTGTTCTTACAAGGGGAAAAAAATAAAAAGTGTCTGAAACTTTTGTGAATATGTAGGGATTTCCTCCTGGTTACAACGCAATTTTTGTTTGCTGTTCAAATTCACTCTGAGGATGTGAAATTAACACCTGAAAATTCGGCTATTTTCAGATTTTATTTTGTAACTCGCAATCTGTAAGGGACAGAAAAAATGTTTCGAGACAAAAGTTACTTCTTTTAATTATAACATAAAATGGGGAAAATAGCCGGAATTTAAAGGGTTAATTTCACCCCCTTAGAGTGAATTTGGACAGCAAACAAAAATTGCGTTTTAATCAGAAGGAAGTCCCCTGCATATTCATAATGTCTCAGATTTTTTTTAATTTTCGGGTTCGGGATCTTTCCTTGCTAGTTACTGGAGAACGTCTGACAATTTTTTTCAGTAATTTTAATCGACACATAATATATTTAATATTAAACATAATATTTTTAGCGGTACTCCTCTGAGATTAATGAATTAAATCTGAGATAAATAAAACAATTTGTAGCTCCCTACCTTGGTCAAAATAACTTGAACACGAATCATTTTATCAATCATATTTCTACGTAAATTTGACAGTGATGCAATAAATACCTGTATCAAACTAATTATAAGTAGTACCTACGAAGGAAAAAATCTGGAAAAGTGACGCACTTCGCGATACCCCATTTCTGTATTTTTTTATGAATTTTTTAAATATTGAAACTCTGAAATTCTGAAACTCTGAAACTCTGAAACTCTGAAATTCTGAGCCTCTGAACCTCTGAAACTCTGAAATTCTGAAACTCAGAAGCTCTGAAACTCTGAAATTCTGAAATTCTGCAGCGCCATGCGTCGAGCGGTGATTATTATACCGGCTTCCGTGCCTCGAGATCCTTCAAGCTCGCACGGCGCGCTCTCTCTCGCGCCGATCAGCTGGCTGTCTCGTCAGAAGCATTAGAGAGCAGGTGCTCCTGGACAAATAACCGGGGAAGGTTCATATTCCAGCTGTCATGCGGAACGTTATCACTCGGCACCATCTTCCTCGTTAAACAGAATTTTCCTGGACGAGGGCTCGGATCTAGTAAACAAATTCGTTATGACGCGACATCGACGTGGACCAATGTCACCACTTTCCACGTGCTGATTTGAAATCGACCGACCGCCAGTGTTCCCAAATCGGTGCTGTACAACTCGCGGCAATGACGTTGACGTTTATTGTCGCGTCGTGGTTCCTGCTTCAGCTTGGAATAGCGATATTTCATGGAACGCAATTTTTCTCAAGGACAATTCCATTTTCCTGTGGGACAGTTTTACGATATGAAGCAGGGCGCTATAGAATTTTGTGTGAATTTATTTGTGTGGGTATTGATGGCTCGGAGATAATTTGGATCAGTATTGCTTGCGGTCAGTGGATTTAAGAAGGCCCCAAAGAAAAAATTATGATTTTATCCAAACACTATAGTTTTTTCTGTACATCTTCAGTTTCTCAAAAAAATGGCCTCCTCAAAACAATTGAATTTTCAGAGAACTTCGTTGTGCTTTATAGCACATGACTGAAGTGTCTTCAGAGCCTTTTTTTACATCTTTCAACGAGTTGGACGTTAATCGAGTGACATTCGAGAATGATAGGAATTCGAAAAAAAATTCTGCTTCAAAAGTCGATTTTTTGTTTATCGTGTTCTTTTATCAGATAATGACTTAATGAAAAAAAGAACTTTCTTAAAACCTGGAAAGTGACATGACGGACCAAACTTTGTCTTATCGTTAAAATTCTTGGGACCTTCATCCTCACATCTGTCAATCAACTATGTGTCAATTAAGTGAGCTTTAGCCATGGAAATTGGAGCACGACTGCTCTTATTAGATTCATCCTTCAGCTTCTCAGAAATTATTGCCCACTATGATTTACTTAACTTCTAATAATACCAGCAAAATTCATCCCTATAGTGGATTAAATCTTCCACTCTCCAGGACTGATTTAACTGCCCAAACTCTTGTTATTCGCGAGCCTCGATTAAACGAATTCAGAAGCAGAAATAATAAATGACACTATTTTTCAATGTTCTCATTATAAATCGATAATGCAATATTAACGTCACTATAAACTTTCGCTTGTGATTGCACTAATACAAATGAAGGAATATTGTGTACCCTTCAACTTCAATTCTTCTTCACTATTGTCAGCAAATAAATTGGAATAACTATTATAATAAAATCGTAGTTGTCAAGTGCAAAGTTTAAAATTGAATTAGAGGAAAACTAAATATTACTGACGAACCCTGGTCACAATTTATGACACTTCAATACTTTCGTTACAACTACCCTAAGTCAGAGAAATTCAACCTAATTGGACAATAAGGATTCTAACAAATATTCATAAAAATAATACAACACTGAAGCTATCTTAAAACTCTAAAAATTCTCACACGTGTTCAGGGTTACCACGCTGCCAAAATTTAAATGGCAGTTGAGTGAATACCCATGTGAAAATGTAATACAACTACACGACTGATGGATTCATCATTCAATATTTTTACTCCAAAAATCATATTTTAAATCAGCACAATCCGGATGTCCTGATCACATTCAATACTCACTTCTCGAATACTGAGCACACGCTAAGTAACAGTAAACAGTTCTAGAACCTGGACATTCCAAGCAGAACTCCCGGGACACGATTCTCATACTCAAACCAAGACAATTAATCATCGATATTGCAGACGAGTACCGCGCAAATTCGAATAAATATTCATAGCAAGTGACAACATGGAGTGTTATTTTCAATGTCCGCGAAGCAGAACCGTCTTGATTTTTTCATAGTCACCTTGCTTCGCGAACTTTGAACACGATTAACTCACAAAGGAGTTACGTTTGTCTTGGTCACAATTATCAACGTGAGATTATTGAACCTTTGACGTAACACTTGAATTAAAAAAATTCCAGCCTGGATAAGTTCGAAATATTAGAGTAAAGTGTTCATGATGAATTAACAAATAAATCGAAGGAAATTTCGACTTCGCATAGAATTTCTAATTCGAATATTTAAGTATTCGAATACTATTCGAATACATCAGTATTCGAATACTATTCAAATACATCAGTATTATTCGAATACAGAATAATAATTCGAATACTGAAATATTCGAATAGTATGGTCTGAGTTATAATTCACGTTCTTTAGGTTCATTCTTTTACAAGCTTTTATTTAGTTTCAGTTGTGAGTTCGTTAGTTTGTCAGGGTGAAATCTTGTAAGCTAATTTTGACCCATTTCAACATATCCGATCGACTTGAAACTTTCCAAACAAACGTCATTCCGATGACAATACAATACTGATGTATTCGAATACATCAATATTCAAATAGTATTTGGATACTTGGATATTCGAATTATATTCGCCAAATAATTGAGCACCTCAAGTATTCGAATACTCGAATACCGAAAAATTCGACAAATAGCCCCTGCCCAACTCTCAAACTTTTAATATAACAATCAAGAAGAAGAAAAGCACTTCGCAATAATTCGCATATATACACTCTTAGACCCAAATTGTCCCTCTAAAATCCAGGCTAATCAACCGGCGCACATTCCAACAAACAATCCTAACAATAAGTAAACACGTGTACCAAAGTGTCCTTGTCGGAATCGTCAACATAAGACGCGCTGCGCCCAACTGGCAAGCGTCGCCAAAAACCAAACACGAGCAGCTCCATAGCAACAAACACTTGATTACCAAACACCAACATCCCGTAGCTTGAGGACCAAGCAGCGAAAAAAAACACAAGTACCATAATTCCAAAGCCACTTACTTGGAGGCCTCCCCTCGATCCCAAACAGGACCCAGAAGACACGCACTTTCCACGACCGCACTGTTCCCTCCACAAGCACCGTTCCCTGCGCGAGGGCACAAGCACCGTTCACGAACCTGTCGCGAGGGCGTCGCGAGGAGCCGCGTATCCCGTATCGATACCCGTCGCCGAGGACACTGGACGTCCCATTTCACCGCACTATCCGCGCCAAACACACCTGTCTAACTCACAACCGCGGGAATAGCCAAGAGAACCTGATCCCTTCTTTCCTCTGGCCAGCCACCAACGGGAGCACCTGTTCCTGCGCCGCTGGATCACTTGGACCCACGTGTATCCTACAGGATTAATTCCCCGGGTGACGGTTTCGTGGATGCGAGCCACGGAAACGCACTGCGAACGCGACACTAATGTTGGATCCTCGTTCCCCTCCGGTTGACCGTTGATTCCAGGGGGTTCGAAGATCGTTAGAGGAGGGGTGGTTAGGGGGGAGAGGACGCGTCGAGCGGAACCGCGGGCGCTCGGCAGGTCGACAAAGCTCGCAACGTGGCGAGTCGGCCGCTACTGAATCGAGCCAAGTCGGCTCGGCCCGCGGCTGGTTTGAATGAAAGTGGCTGAGCGACGAGGAGGGAGGAAGTGGGGGCGCGGTGATAGAGCGCTGCGGGAAGGGGGACGGAGGGTGGAGGGCGGTGAGTAGGTTAGGGGGGCAGGATGACAGCGAGGGAGGGGGAGAGAGGGAGAGGGAGGATTCAAGAGGAAGAGAGGCAAGGAGGGAGGAAGAGAATTGTAATGTTTAAAGTGAGGGAAAGAGGTGGGATTGTTGCTTCAGGTTTTTTTGCAGGTACAGAGAGGGTGAGGATTAGGTGAAGGGGGGTTGTAGGGGGAGTGGAGGATTAAATAATTGGAAATGGAACATGGGAATTTGGAAGATAATGGGGTTGGTGGGAAGGAGCGAGGACTGATATGAAGACTGGGGCAATGGGGATGACAATGAAGGAGTGGGAAGGAGGGGATTAAAAAATGAAAGATGAAACTTTGATGTTAAAGGGGGAAGGGGGGATTATCGAGATAGCTTAGGGAGGGTGGAGGGTGGTAGTAGTAGGAGAGTAATGTCAAAGACAATTGGGACAGGAAGATGGAGAATGGATGATGGGATCGAAAACTAGAAGCTTTCAATTTGATTGATTGGAAAGAAAGAATTATGTGAAAAATACTGCTGGGAAGAAGTGAAAACGCAGGTTGGAAGGAAATAAATAAAGTAGCAGTGGTTGGTTACAAAGAGAAGGTAAGAAATTATTATTGCGTGTTTAAAAATAAGAAAGGGAGTGTAATGGGAAAAATAGAAAGTAGAGGCTGGGTTTGAAGAAGGAGTAAGGATCTTATTAAGGAAGATTTGTTGACATTTTAAACATTGGATACAGAATTTTGTAAAATGAGGGGTATTAATATCAAGAATGAAGAAGGTATATAATAAGGTACAGAGGAACTTAGAGAAAACGAAAGGCAGAAGAATTTTAAAAGGAAAACACAACTCTGGTAAATAAAAAGGAACGAACAAGGATAATGGTTCTTACAGACGGAGAAAAAGGAAGTACAAATTAAATTTATAGGAATTTAAAACGGGCAAAAGTCCATAAACGGAGAAGACGAAAGAATAAGAAAAGTAATAAATCAAAGAGAAAGTTTAACCAGGTAATTGAACAGGAATTTAATATTAAAGATGATTCTACACAAATGTAAAAAAAAATTTTAAAAGTGAATGACAATTAAATACCAGAAGTTACTAGGAAGGAATTATGACCTCGAATATATCATTCAAAAGTATTATCCCAAGTTTCCAATTCCAATTTCAATAGTGTATATTTTTTATGTTTTGAAATATTTCCTTTTATGACATAAAGTCTAAAAGACATATTTTATAAGTACTTTTTCCCCCACTTTTCTGTTCTCTCCTTCTGCCCATGCTTGCAGGGCTGGGGAAATAGATTTTTGAAATAGATAAATAGAAATAAATATGTTTACTTTTTCGAGTGATACAGAATTTAACAAATAAACTTTTCCTTGAAATACTAGTTATATAGAAATAGTATTTCAAATATATATTTTAATACTAATTCATACAAATACTATTGTGAAATGAGTGTTGCATTGAAAAACAAGAAAATAATATTTCAAATAATAATATTTCAAACAGTACCTAGTATTTGAAATAATAGTATTCCATATAATGACTCACTGACTGACAACACTAATGTGTATAAACATACATACCTGCGTTCAGAAATACTTGCAACAAATATTTACCCGATAATCTCAGAAGGTAACAAGCGCCGTTTGGAAGATTTGTTTGGTTTTGAAATTCGTATCTCATATTTTTGATTTCTTATTTCCTATATTCGAATCAGAGTGTAAATAGTATTTGCTCATGATTTAAACATTTAATGAAATAGCATTTTCAAATAGTATTTTATTTAAGCATTTAATGAAGTAGTATTTCCAAACAGTATTTTATTTAACCATTAAATGAAATAGTATTTCTAAACATTATTTGTTTATGAAAATATTTCAGTTTTTAGTATTTTGTCTTAAACAATTTCAAATTTATTAAAAGCAAACTACGTAATGAATCTTTTTTAAACTTTCAGGGATTTTTATTGGATATTTAAGTTATGCGAATATCTTTTTTTAAATTTATTTAAAGCAGATTTATAATGACGGTCTATAGTTGACGGTCTTCCGACGAAACGGTTCTTCGGAAATCAAAAAACCAAAACATAGTAACAGCCAACGCAGGAATATAAAACATGTTAAAACAAACATAAGAAAGCAGTTACTGCAAATGAAATGTAACAAGGAACGCTGTTGAAGTTCATTAAGAAACCATTTGCAGCAGAAGCGTCCCCAAACGATCTCTAAATTCCCCTTAAACGATCAGAAGGAAATTTCGCCCGTGAATAATGCCGGCGTCTGAATGGCTCTAAACGATTCAGTGGCATTCGAACACGCGAGCGAACGTGCGACAGGAACTTTCGGAGCTGCTTACCCCAGGAAAACGTTCGATTATCGAGATTCCCATAATAGATGTTATACTTGTAACGACACTGAATCTCCCTCCACATCGACGTGCATTATGCACAGCTCTATCGAGCTCTCGTAGAAGCCCGTAGCGCAACGATACCCACGCATCGAGTAATCCATCCAGCGCATAACTTTTTAAAGTGTCTTGTCTATTATGATGCACCCGGGGAGAATTACACATCGCCGGAACGGCGTCTGTTTCTGTTTTCGTTCTTTTACGACGGTCTGCTAGCCTTCAGCTGGTTTCAATGGGAACTCCATCCCCTTTTATACTCTTACCCTCTTCTTTTCCATATAACTTTCTGCAGGTATTGATTTCAGACCGAAGAGATTCCAAATTGTTCCCTCGAAGGTGACGACAGTTAAATATTTTTTGCTCATCTTGTTGCATGTGAGTTAGATCTGCTTTAAATTGAAATAAGTTTCCCTCCCTTCTTGGATTTCAATTACGTTTCCCCTCGTTGAAGAGCAACTGTTCCATTTAAGAAAAATAGAGAATGCTTCCACTACCTAGGGTTGGGCCACGCGCCTTAAAAAGAGGATTCAGTGTTCCCTAAACTATGAAAGCGAATTATTATCCCTACCCCCAGGGATGTTCGATCCAAAAGCTTGTTTTTCCCCGGTCTTTGAGCTCGAGTAACTTGTAATCCTCCCGTGGATCAGCCTCCAGCGTTACGAGACAAAAAGTACTATCCATTTTCAGCACTCTTCACCTCCATTACCAATTTCCCAACTATCTCTTTCCAATATTGATCGTCTGCAATTTCCCTTGGTATTCCTTTCGCGTAATCTTCCAGCGCCACAAGTGACCCACTTTCTTAGAAGTAAACGCGTCCACTTTTTCAACAAATCCTCTGTTAAAACTCCGCGTGAAGTCGCAGAGGAGCTTAGATTTATTATTAGAATTATTCTGATAAAATTCCAGGGGATTTTAGATCCTAATGCCGAGCTCGCAATCCAAGGCGTGCTAACACCGACGAGTTCATTTATCAGCGACGTCGATCAGCAGTCAGGAACGTGTTCATTGCACCCAGACCGTGGGTACCTCGTTTACGCGGCTGTCGAACCCCGATAACGACAGCGACGTGCAACTTTTGAATGTTGGCAATCGTCCGCACCGCCGTGCCAAAAGCCGAGTCGCCGATACGTTCGAGCTTCGCGGCGATATATCGACCGGATGCTCCGCTTCGGATATTGCCAGGGAGATGGTCAGCTGGCCCCGTTACTCCCAGGGATTCAGGCGACTTAAGGAAGCCTGAAATTATTAGCCAGCTTCGCGGCCGTTTGTTTCACGGTTTATTCGGGGAGCCGGTCGCGAAACCACTGCGATTTGTAACCGGCTGAGATTGGAACCGTGCGAGAGATTCCGGGCAGAGGTTCGGGAGAAGGCGGAGCAATGTTTGCACGTCGATGAGGCTCTATAATTTGTCTCGCATCTCGCAAACTTCGGGAACGGAAGCAGTTCAATCTTCTAGCTTTGCGTTTAACTTGGGAGGCAATAGGAAGTCCAAGTATACTGTGGGGGGAGGATTGTAGGGGTAGTGAGGGGGAGGGGAAGTCTGTTGTCGCGTACTAGATACGCGATCGCATGCCAAATTAATTTTGTGCGATTGATTGATAGGCAAGTTTTAGCCGCTCAAATATAGTTTAGGTTAATATGATTGAATATAGTTATGCCACGTGTCGTGGCGACTTCGTTAAATACAATTCTGTTATGTGTCGTGGCGACTTCGACTGTAATAAAGTAATAATGCTCGTCGAGCTCGCCTCACGCTCGCTTTGCGCTCGCCCCCCTCCAGGTTTACCGTAGACGGCCGAATCCTGGCAAGACCGCCCGAGCTGCCCAAATATGGCAAAGCCCATACAAGGCACTGAAACGGGCTTTTTTTCAAACGCAAATTGTAAAGTGATAAATAACAGTAGAGAGAACGTTTTTTCTAGTTTTAATCGTTATTCTATATTTTACAAGTATTCGAATGTTACGCATAAACTTCGAATATTTGAGTATTCGAATGTTATTAATCAAATACTATTCGAATACTGATGTATTCGAATACTATTCGAATACTTGTACATTCGAGTACTATTCGAATACTGATGTATTCGAATACTATTCGAATACTTGTATATTCGAATAGTATTCGAATACTTGTATATTCGAATAGTATTCGAACACTTGTATATTCGAATTATATTCGCCAAATAATTGAGCAACTGAACTATTCGAATATTCGAATACTGAAAAATTCGACAAATAGTCCCAGCCCTAGTAGAAATAGTCTCGCGGCATCTGTGGTGATAGAAATCGATATTAGATGCATTGTTAAATTTGGAATCTTCGACTACACTCGCTTCTCGATCTTTTCTCTGACAATCCGCGTGACAGATGTCACTATTCCTCGATACTCTCTGCAACAAAAGCTATACTAACGATCCCAAAAGCATCGGTGAAATGATTTCGATTTACAACAGCATCACTGTACCTTTATAACCCCTTTGAGTGCTATGAGCGCGTATAGACATGAGCCGTGTGCGGATAATGCTCAAGGGCGTTCAGGGACTATGGTTTAGAGATGCGACTAGAGGAGTCCCGCACGGTGTAAGTTGTAGTCAGCATCCAAAGGGCTAACACCCGATACTCGATACGCTCGTTGCATTGGTTAAAAAAAATGAGTCGTTATTATTATTATTATTATTACTAAACGACACAACAATAAATCTCGCGTTCGTCTCTCCTTCGATCATCTTGCAATAGAATCGCTGGCGGGCGATGCTGCAATCGATTCGTCAGCGCCGATGCGATAGTTGGAAATGGTCGTTAATCGAGCGGAAAAAGTGATCGAGTCCTCGTTAATTTAGGATCCCGGGCTCAATGGGAATCGGCAGAACGGGGAATTGTGCCGATATCGACGCTCGCGACGCGTTTCACCTCGCACGTGGTACCGTAATTATGCGAAACTTAATTACAACCTGCAGATACGCCATCTATTTGGCGACGTTGACACACATCCGCGCGGCGCGCTCCTCTCGCGTCTAATAATACGCCAGGGGTCGTTCACCAAAACCGTTCATTGTCGAAGGTGAGCAGTTGTGTAATTGCATGGTCCAATTTCATGGCTGACGTCTTGAATTGAATACAGAACCTTCGTCAGAATTGTCTTTAGAGGGTGTTTTTAAGGGGTAGTGCCACTCTAGTGCCCGAAAAGGCAGCCTGATTTTGAGAATTTATTTATACAGTCCGTGACAATTGAACAAGTTTGGACCTCGTTAGAAAAATAAAATTGTTATAGAATGAAGATGCATGTAATTTTCAAGTTGATGCAGTCACTTGCAGGGTCGTTCACATAAAAACACTGTGAGTAATTTCCACCTGCTGTATGATTTCTGACAATCAGTGTCTATATACCTTCTGGAGACCATTGCAAATCTAAGAAAAAATCCTGATAATCTTCGACCAAGGAAATTTCAGTTACCAATTTAAATAACCCTTTGAATCAAATTGCATAATTTTCGAAAACAATTTTTTCCCATCGATATTTATTAGGTAATTTAGGAAACTTTAGGACTCAATGAAAATATACGGAACGAATATATACGCTACCCGGTTTCAAAGGGTTAATAAACAACAAAAGTCTCCTGTCCGTCATCCTCTGTCAGAAGAACCAATGCAAATCTCCAACGATCGTTTGGTTCTCCACACTGCTATTAATACCGTTGACTAGAGAGAATTCCAAAGCCGATGACAATTGCTAGGAATATTAGATCCTTGAATCCCACCATGGAGATTCTACTTTTTACACAGCCTGCAGCTGATTAAGCATTCTCAGATAGCACTCGAGCTAGAGCAAAGTTCAATCTTTCAATACCACTGCCACCGATAACTATAGAATTTTAATACACAACAAACACCTCCCATTCCCTTCATCACTTCAAACTCTCATTGCCAGCACCACTAAAACTTCCTACCTCCACAAAAACCAAGTAGACTCACCCAGAGTTGGGCAAAATGTAATCTAATTACAAATTGCGATTAGATTGTAACTGTGTAATTCATTACACATTATTTTCTGTAATCGTTCATTTAGGTAGTTGACAAAATTGTGGTGAACTACCTAAATTAACGATTACCTTAATTAGTTGAAAAAATTGTGGTGAACTACCTAATGTAACGATTACCTAAATTAGTTGACAAAATTTAGGTGAACTACCTAAATTAACGATTACAGAAAATAATGAGTAATCAATTACACAATTAAATTTTAATCGTAATTTGTAATTAGATTACACTTTGCCCAACTCTGAAGCCCCTCAAATTGTCGATTTTCCTTCTCAAATTTCGCTTTATAAAACCATAAACGTCCACAATCCATTATTCTTCGTTCCAAAAAATACCGCGCAAGTAAAATACAAATATCAACGACTGTTCACGAAGCATATTACCCGTGCAACTGTAGCCCCAACTATGACGAAGCAGTTGTCTACGCTATCCATAACCCATATGCATAATTTCGCAAAAACAGAAAATTAGCCGGTATCGTGGAAAAAATTTCTCTGCGAAGCTTGGTTATTACCACGCTACATAATTTGTTGGAACAATCCTTGACTCAGGCAGATCTAAAAATCTGTCACCACCAGGTGCTAAATGATTGAGAACATCTGTCGTCGCGATCTATTTATTTAAATCGGCTCGATCGAGACGTTCAGAATCTGGGAACGTTATTCCTTGCGTCTGCTGATTACGGTGCAACAGCGTCAATGATCGTGCCTGTGTGTTTGCAATGCTCGCGCGAATAGGTGATACCATATCGGCGGCGACAGGTTGATCACAGTATTGTGAAGAAAAACAGGGCGCAGCAAAAACCTGGGACGTCGAGTGCGTCACGAATATGACAGGAATTTATTGACACGTCTGCGCGTAATTATACAGCATCGGTTTCTTGTCCGTTCGTGTCGATATTCGCGGCTGAGCTTCGATTCAACGAAATCGAGCGCTTTCAGAGCGAACGCGAGCAGGTCTGGAGAGCCTTTCACGAAATGGCCTGCAAGTTTGGCATTAAGAGATTAGGTTTAATGGTATCAAACACCTCGCGGCGGTCGGTGCCCCTCGCAGGGTGGGACGTTGTCATTCGCAGTAATTTTCGGCGACGTTCCTCTACCGCATTCGGTAATACGCATTGCGAAACGAGAAATTCGGTATGGCCTCGTGAAACGAGGGACTAATATTATTTTTCGACTTCCAAATATTTTTCGGGACACCCCCAGGATTGTGTCATTGGGGGAAAAAATAATGTGTACTTTCTAGAATGGGAAAATGATCCCAATTATAATATTGGATTAGATATACTAAATAATTTAGCAGTAAACGATTCGACCGAACGGATAGTCAAACTCATGCAAGAGTTTAATTGGAATTATTCAACAGTTATCTGGACTTGTAACATTCAATACCCGTTTCTTATTGATTTTTGTGCGCTGAATATGAATTCGCAAACCGTTTTTCGCCATCACCCTCAATTTTCGAAAAATTGGGTTAAAAAAAATGCAAATTTTCAACACTGAACATCTTTCGTTGTCAAACACTAATAGTTATTCGGTTGCTTGTACCGTCAAAGTATTCTATCAACACTTCGGAATAAAACGATACAAGTTATTATTGCATTATTACCATTTAAATATATTTAAAAAACGATCAAAGGGAAAATGCATCTGAAATGCATCAAGTTTTGCACATATCTTTCAGTTTATTTTAAAAACTACGGGTCTAGAAGAAAATCTGACTACTTCACTCGATGCAGCAGACATTTTTCCTTCGGAAAACATCAACAAAACTGGTAAGTCACGCTTCGTCTCCAATACCGGAGCGAAATAATTGGCAAAATGTGCGCCGTCGACAGTGGTAGTCAACTGCCGCTCAGCGTACCACAATCGCTTAACGCGCGTGACTACCACTGTCGGCGCCGCACGTTTTGTCAAACTCTTTCGTTTCTGTATTGTAAACAAAAGGTGTTGTACCTACGACTTTTGTTGACGCTTTCCGAAGGAAAAATGTCTGCTGCATCGCGTGAAGTAGTCAGATTTTCTTCTAGACCCCTAGTTTTAAAAATAAATTGAAAAATATCTGCAAAAATTGGTGCATTCCGGGTGTACTTTTTCCTTTAATCTGTTATTTATAATTATATGAAAAAAAATTTAGATGAAAGCTATACTGTTTGACAGCGTAAATATAATGCCACCAAAAAAGTATTTTTTGATGGTTAATTTTTTAGATTTCAAGGTCATGATGTTTTCTTTTAAGTGATCTTATACTTTGATTCTACATTATTACAGATCGTAAAAAGACAAATTCAACGATATATAAAAATGTATATTAACAATATAGTACAATGAAGAAAAACGAGTTACAAAAAAAAAATCAAATGCGATGAGGCGATCGATTTGAAATTTTGCCCACATTCTTTTTTCTTCCAATGGCACAATCCTGGGGGTGTCCCCACTAAAAATCTCAAAATTATTTTCCGACAAGTGTAAGGTCCACCCTAGTGTACATGAATTTGTTGCGGAGTAAGATGCTCGAATTTATTGGAATGGAGAGCATTCCTCGCTGCGAGTAGGTATTAACTTTGGATCAGCAGAAAAATTTAATGAAGCTCGGCGAGTGATCCCGAACGTTCGTCTGGCAGCGTGAATAATGGAGCGCTTGTTGCGGAATAATGAAATGCGTGTGCAAATAGTTATGAGGACACCGAGAACGTTAACTGCGAGGGGTATTTACTGCTGGAAACTGGTATGAGGGGAAGGTAGTAAGAATATAGGAATTACGTGTAAGGACAAAAAGGGGACTTATTAGCCTCGGGGATGTCCGTGTAGCTTCTCGGTTCGTGTAGGCGAAACAGGCATGCGATACGAACCCGTTTTCCTCATTTATTTCGAGTCCTCGAACACAACTTCCCTTACGTTCCGCGACATTTACCACAGCGACGTAAATTTCTTCGGCAGCGCAGCTGTTCCCGAACGCGTTTAGTCGAACTTTACGTCAGACGTCCCCGTACTTTAAGACGGCCACCCTCCTAAATTTCCACGTGGAATGTAAATATGCACGCGAGGAGCAGGGAGACTGTCCGTTTTCACTCGTGCGACTGGACGGAAAGGGATCTTCGTGATCAAAAATTGAGAAAAGTAGAGGATGCAGTGGACATCGTTTCGAATTGAGGATTACATTTTATAGGCATTCGAGACGTGGTTTGAAACTGCTGTAATTCTTTGAGGAACCAGGTGTGGGTTCAATTTGAATTCGGGATAAGTCAAGTGTGAATCAAAGAATAATTCCAAAAATGAGGCCTCTTTATTAAACGATTTTATTCAGCTTCGATTCTCTGTTTGTTTGTGTGGTTCAAATCTGGCAACTGAAATTTAACCCACTTCCAACTATCCAATTGTCTTGAAAATTTACAGGCGTGTGTAGTTTGGATGACAGTACAATGTTTAAAAACACAAATTAATCCTGAGAGAGTGAAAAAATTATTCAGTCATCAATAAATATAACCCATGACCACAAATGCAAACGACTTGAAATCAGCCACTCGCGTTCTTTACGAAAATAAAGATTGCTTTAAAACTATATAAAAAATCCAAGCCCAATATTTTTATTTATACGAACAAAAAAATCCCAAACTTTTTAGTGGCTTCTGGGTGGGGTCCCCCTTAATGAAGAATTAGTATCAGTTTAAATTGCTATTAATCAAACTGCCCTAAACATATAGGTAAAATCAGCACCCGATTTCTTTTAATAAATTTCTCTTTCCAATGTGCCTAACTTATTTTAATAGACTTTTCAATAGAATACTAAGGTATAAATTCGAGAAGCTTCATTCTGTGGAAACAAAATGAAGTCTATTAGATGCCAGTTCGATCAAGACAGAATATCGACACGTAAGTACCGCCAAACGACGAATGAAACATTCATTTTTAGAGTCTGTACCTGCTTCCAACGATATGCTCGATTAATCGCGTTATAAGATAAAAGCATTCCGCCGTTTGCAATCTACGTGACCGTAATAACTGCCTTCATCATCAGTAGAAGCACCTGCTGAACAGTGGTTAACGAAAAAACTATCCCTCTCGCGGATTACTCAATCCGGGTTTTAATGAATTTTTATGAATCTGCTTTCGGTATTCGCCCTATAATAGGTACGATATTTCTCTGTTTGAGAGTTTGAATGAAGAAACGAACCTACCTATATCGAGACACGCGACTGTCTTTCACAGACTCACTCATCTTTATTATTTATTTATTTACGGGACGAGTCCATTAAGAGCACTACTTGTTAGGCAGTCAGATCGTTCGAAAATATTCAATATTTCAAATATTTTTTGTGAATTAATTACAAGGAGATGAATAAAAACTGTGACTAGTACTTTTGGGTGATATTTATTAATACTATAAACAGTAAAAAAATTGACACTTTGCCCTGGTCCCCATTCTGCCCTAAACCTATTGAAAAAGAAAAAAATCAAACTTATAAAAATGGTGGCTGTAAAACACAAAATTTTAAAGAAACGTGACTTTTCTTTGGGAAAAGAACCATTTTATTTTTTTTTAGTCAAAATAGGAGCTTTAATCGACTTATGCGTAGGTTGTGGTCGTAATTAAACATGTTTCACATATGCTGAATTTTTTTCAAATCGATTTGTGCCTCCGTTTTTTCGTAATCCCTGCAAAACGAAGAGGAAATATGATTTCGTGGAAAATGCGTTTAAAGTTTCGAAAGGGGAATCTAGTCTACCTGAGTGAACGCAGAAACGGTTTTCGGTGCGCCCGAGTTTTTCGGCTGTAAAATCCTGAATTTTGCGAATTTTAACAAAAACAAAACGGCATTTTACTCAGGAAATGTGGTACTTTCTAAAAACGTGACAAAAAACCGAGTTTCTTACTACCTACTCCCCTTAAGATCCCATTTTATCTACCATCAGAACTCAAAATCAAATCCTCACACCTTCCAACAATTCACCCAAAGAATTTTCAATTTCATTTTAATAATACAAAGAATATAAACCTCACACTCTCCATGGAAACGCACTATTTTAAAAGTTCCATGAATCTCTGTGCAGTACCCAGCATCCATCAGAGATGGTGTAATTACTTTACACTACCCTTCTCCAGCAAAAACATCCCCCATACATAAAAAACCATCAAAAATGGAATTAACACATTTTCAGTTTACTAAATGTACTCAGCGATCAAACAATTTTTTAAAAACGATCTACCACGCCATGTACTCGTTTAAAGCCTTTCACTGCACCCCTCCAACCCCTCCGTTCGCTGGAAAACGAATGTAGACAATGGTGGCGAACGAGCCGCGTTCATCACCGACGTCATTTGTCAGCATAACGAACATCATCGGTGCCGATAGAGGATGTCTGTCGACGGACGCTGCTTGTCACGCGATTTGCCGATGTAACGATGCGTTTTGCGACGGACACCTGTCATCGGCGTGCACTCGTCCGCGAAACCATTCCCTGGACAAACCTCGAAACGGGCATCCGCGTTACGCTCGTTTATTGTGCCTGTCCCCCGTTGCGTGCCGAGTATTTTGGGGACGATTATGAACTCGAGAACTGCTGCTCCCGCCGGTGATCCATCGCCGACACCGCTGTTTTCCGCTTTAGCAACACACAGCGCACCGTGAACGGATGGCCGGCGCCGAGAATTTTGAACAGACCCATGGCAAAACACGAAGCTCGAAATCGACGCCCTGCCAAGCGTTCTGTAGCGAAGTCTTAGGCTTGTTGCCGAGGTGCCTTGGGAATTTTTGAATTATTCGGTAGCGTTGGAAGCGATCGCGACTGCACGTTGCGAATGGAGCGGAGGTGTCCCGGTGGTAGAATTTTATTGGGGATGAATAATGGAGTGATGGGGGAATGAAGTGGAGGGGAATTCTTGGGGTACAGTGAACTTCTGTTAAGGGGTTCAAAGAGGCGAATGTTTGTGAATTTTTTTTGAAAAAGTGGAAGCATATATTTTTTCAGATCTTTTTGCACTTAAAAGAGCATCGTTTAGAGAACATTTAAAGAAAGATCGATTGAATACTTTCTTTGAAAATAATTCTCGAAAAATGCCTCGATTTTCAGCTAGTTACACCAGGCTCCTCCCTTAAGCTAGTGGTAAGAATATTATTTTTAACAAACTTATGAAGTAGAAATAAGTGTGATTTTTACACAGCATAAAGAAACAAGTCAAGAAGTATTTATTGCATATAAAAACTCAAATTTCAGAAAAAGTGGACATACAATATTTGTGCACTAAGGCATCGATATATGGAGGCAGCTTAGAGAGAAACTTTTTAAACGTTTCTTCCCTCCCTTTCATTCCCCCGAATATACACGGAGTCGATATGCTCAGATCAACCAAGGAAGTTTAGATACGGCCACTTCCTCAAGTCGAATCGAGCAATAGGTAAATACAGGATGTCAACGTCGCGGGTCACCAGAGAGAACACGTTCAGATGTTGAACAGTATACCTCAAGAATAAACACTTCAGATGGTAGCACACTTTTCCATGTACTTGCTAAATCTGTTACCCACGGTTATGGTTGACGGTGGTGTGGTAATTGTTCGGTGTTTTATTATATTGAACCCGCGCATGCAAGCTTCCCACAACATTCCCAACAATTCACTTGTAATATTTGTAAGTATAATATTACAAATAAAAGTTCCAGACAGTAATGAGATTAGAAATATTATTATTGTGCTGTGAGTTTAAATAAATTTCATTATCAGTATAGCCATCATTTAAGAATTAATTGTTGGATTATCAGGGAGGAAAATTATTTTTGTGGATCAGAAAGTGAAGGTATCTGAATATCTGTTGATATCAATGTCAACAGTGTTTTTTAAAGTGGTATAAATTCAATTTTGAAAAGATACCTTCTAAGAAAAGGTATCTTCTTTTTATTATTTGTAATATTAAAATCAATATGTTACAATATCCTAATGAATCAGCAAATAGAAATATAACTGTGAAACAAAATTGCATAAATGTTCTTTTCAAATTGGTACAAATCCATTTTCAGTAAACGAAAACATTATTTTACTTCCGCAGTGATTAAAAAAGTGGTCACATAATAAAACTGCACAGGTCTACTATGTTATAAATATAAAACAATTTTATTATCGTTTAACAATATTATTAAACAGAGTAAACTGCAAAATATACTTGTCCCACTTTCGAAAGAAATGGCTCAATATGCAAGTTTGAAGTGTTTCGATTCAAATAATCCTTCCTTTTTTATTACGACTTTAAGTTCAATACGTTCAAAAATTACAGACTTTCGCTCGAGCATCATTTGGTTTTCCAATAATAATATGAGCAATGCCAATATTGGAAAACATGAAACAACAACACGGTAATGTCAATAATACTGGTATCCTCTGAACTAATTATTATACTCGATTCTTTCTGCTTTCTCATCGGTGGAGATAATTATCCTCTTTGGCTCGAGCAACCTATAATTATTTCGTTTGTATCAAAGTGTAGCCACGGGACAGGGGGGGGGGTTGTAACGATGGTACGTTACAGCTGAATCTATCGTGAGAAGCTGAGGACGCCATGGAACACCAATAAAGCGCTTAAACCCACGCACTATCAATAAATTCTACTCCTCGGAGCAATTTTGGGAATGTTCGTGGTGAATATTAATTCATCGATTTAGTTTGCCTTTCGAGCATGGCGCGATCGTCGATGTTATATCCGACAAATAAATACGTTATTTCATTCGCCGCATTCTGCAATAAAACCGTTCGCAGCAAACACGCTGTACAACACGGATTTTTGACGCACATTTTTAATGGATTTTTAAACTGCCACTTTTATTAGCTCATACGACAAAAATTGTAAATTTCTTTTTTCGTAAACGTTTGAATTCATTTTGTTATTGCTTTACTGACGTTCCTCTATTTTCTATATTTCGAGATACAAAAGTCTCTGTATTGCCCCACTTTTGTTAGTTTTCAACATATATATGAATAGAGTATAAAAGGTATTGTGCGACAGGGTGACGAGGATAGAATATTCTTTATCCGCAGACGAAATGCTTTCTTTGTTACTGCACTTTCAATATTTCGTTGAAGTTTTAGAAACAAGACCCCCGTAAATTGAAAACAAAGTGGCCCCTCTGAACACACGTTCGAAGTAGTCACGATTCTTGTTTCGGGCTCCGTATTTTACGGTGGAAATATTTGAAACATGTTCAAAGAATAACAATACATATAAATACTCAGAAATATACAGAAAAAAATTTGCAGAGGGAAGCAACAATATCTGAAGATATAATTACAGAGCGTCGAAGAATTTTTTTTCGTATCCATAAAAAAATAAAAATCACTTTGAATGTGGACACGTAAAAATATAGTTTCTGTCTGTTTCTTTTTTCTCGAAAAACGTACTCGAAAGTAACTCATATTTCAGCAGCTATCGTTGAACAGGTGTTGTCTGATTTGATACCAGCAACGATGCATGCGGCGATTGACCGACATCCGGCGTAAGATTGCCTCCTTGCACCGAGAAACTTGAAGTGGCATTGATGCGAAAATTGGTCTCGTCGACAGGCTCAGTGCCGGGGAGCACGACGAAACAGTTAAACATCCAATCCCATGAACAAAAAGGAATTCGAATCCAACCGATATTAAATTTGGTTCGAACCCATTACTTTGGAGATACAACCCCCATCCATGAAATTTTGAAAGTCAGCAAGCTGGGAAATTTAAATTCACATTAAAGAATAAAGGGTATTAAATGAATTTGCATTAGCGTAAATTCAATATTGAATTATGTGAAAAGTTAGATACAGAAAAGGTCTGTTAATTTGATTTCAATTAGGAGATTTGCTATAAACAGAGTGCTTTGATGTAATCAAAGGAGTTGCTAATTTAATTTTCATCTCGTTTGTATGTGAGTAAAAGCCGAAGTTTGTAATGAATTGAAATGGACATATTGCAAATTCATGAAATACAGTCGTTCCCAAATCATTTCAAGCATTATTTCAATCCCAATCATGTTAAAAGCCACTCACAGATAGTTGTACCAGATTCAAAATAGCAAGAGTGCATGCTTTTGTATTAAAACTATATTCTATTTTTCACAAGTTCCTTCTCCATATAATCTCTCATAATCAACTCACCATCTCATCAGTTTAATAAAAAAAAAATCAAGAACACCCCTAATTATTGACGTCGTCAAAATCCCTCTGTCAAGTACTTGAACCTCCTACAAATTCTCTCACTTGCTCGCCTATTTGTGCCACTGATGATCATCAAATCCTTAACTAAACTCACGTTACACAACACGAATCGGGGATGACGTTTCAGAGTTGGACATTCAGAGATCAAGCTGTCATGACGAAAGCAAGGAAAGTGATCTTCCTCTACCGCAATCAAAAGTGATACATTAAGAGGCTGATGGTGGTCTACCGGTATAATTGGCTATCCTGAATCCAATTGACGGGACACCTAGCGCTTGATGGGTTCTGGTTAAGAGGAAAACGTTGATGAATGGAGTATAATCGGTGGCTTGCTTCGCTTGGCCTAGTTAATTGCGTGTAAACTGCAGAATACATGCAGACTGCATTTGTAACGTAACTGCTCAGCAACTTGGTGTTTCCTGTTGCACGAAGATTTCCATGCAGACAAAGAAGCTTGAAACTTCTTATGAATATTCTATTCTCTATTTTTTTCCAAGGTGAATGTAATTTTCAGCTGGGATTAGATAAATCTTCTTTCAATTCGAAATGATTACCATACAGAGTTGGACAAATTTTGTATGATTCTTTTTCTTTGTTTTTAAAGGAAATTATTGGGAACTTGGATAAGTTTCTTGATCAACAATCTGTCACGAATTGGTGATTATTTTTTTACACACAATTTCGAAAATTGTAAATCCATATAGCTCGAGGGATTTAATTGAGAGATCGTAGTTACTACAATCAGTGCTACATGCACCACAGGAACAGCACGTAAAGCGTTTCTGTTCGTTAATTAGAGCCTTCTTGTATGTTATTTTCGAAGTTAATTACGGGCGTTCGCAGCGTTGATGATTAAAAGTTGGAAGAAGTTGGAAAATTCGAAGACACGCATGGCGTATGTTCCGCTGGTGTAAAAGGCACAACGTTTCGACGTAACAAAGTATAATATTTATTCACACTGGAGCGCCGCTTGACATCGAAATAATTTTAATGAACTTGGGGCACGCACGTAACCGCGATCAATTTCAAAATAAATTTTAATTAATTTCGCCGGCACGTGTAAGCGTGCTTGATTTTAATACAATTTTATGACGAATACTGAGAGCAGAGGTAACTGCAGTTGACTTCGAAATAATGCCCCATCTACAAATGAAATTTTTCGGCCGGCGGGATCATTGTTTGGCAAATAGGTGGCTCCAAAATTATTTGAAAGGAGAGTTTGTTGGATATAAATATAAAATATACGAGTCTTCATTTTTAGGATAAAATGTCACATCGGAAACGGTGCGTGTGCGATTGTCAAAAAATAATAATAATATGCGGAAAAGGTCATTGAAATTTTCCACTCCGAAGGTGGACACTTTAAACAATCACTCCTCGCAGGAAGTTTTTAAAAATTGTAGCATGGAAATGAAATTCGTTTATTAACAAAGGTAGTAGAAAAATATTATCAGGTAGTTACTAAATTATTCCACAAAATCTACAGTACAAAAGGAACCAGATTTTAAAAGTTAATTAATGAATTACCATCACCATTTTGAGCCACAATTAATATTTTTAGAAGAAACTATAAATAATAGAAAATAAATGTTTTCGTTAGTGTACTAATTCACTGAATAGTTCAAATTAGATTTTTATTTTGCAATTCCTCCTTCTCATATTCTAGTAAATTTTCCCAAAAATGAATCGACACACGAGTTTGTACTAGCTTTATACCATTTGTTGTAAAACAAGCTAAATCACAAATCCCTGTAAACTGCGTTACAAGGAAGATAGTATAATATTAAACACCGCAGGTGATTTTATTTAAAAGCAAACGATTGTTTGTTGTAATTTTGGAAGAAATTTTGGCGCGGAGTGTACTGTTGATAAAAGCCCCGATCAAAAGCCGTAACGGTGTTTTGTTTTGGAAAACAAGCGGCAACTACGATCGACTTTACGAGACCCGAAGTCGATGTTACAGTATCGATATCGGGTCCTGGCTCAGTTGCAATTGGTTTCCATCGCGTCAGCTTTATTTTTCATCATCGCGGGCGCAAAATTATTTTAGGGAGTTTCATCCTCGCCGACGGTGAAACGATGACCTCGACATCGATCAACGACAACATCGTCGAGATACGAAAAATGAACCAATACTTCGGAGCATTCGTGGGTGAGCTAACCCCTTCTCCATTTTGACCTGACGCATATTTTCAGTAAAATATCGACTATTAAATAGTAATAAACTCTGCTATCTATAAATCTCCATAAAACTTACATCGTTTCCGATGACGTCATTAATTTGAGTCAAAATTCCCTTACTGGAGAGTAATAGGATCTTGGATCTCCTTAGGTATTTCTGGATTATCACAGGATTTATTTATTAAACGACCTGCAGCATAACTCGGTCCCGATTTTCAAACAAATTAATATAATGCCCAAATACGTATTAGTGTATATTCTGATATACCTGGTTTGCCTACTCCTTACTATTTCGTTTCTATGCCTATTATATCTTTATTTAGACTTCTCCTTGAATTCTCCACCAATGCGCCTCTAAATGAAAAAAGTTAATCAATACTCTAGCACATGCACCAGCCGCAGGGCTATAATACCAGCAGAAGTTAAATTAAACTATGCACTCCACCCGCATCTCTCCTTAACTCATCGCGGATGAGAAACTAAAGCCTCGACGTTGGCAAACAGGAACGAAAGAATAAAACACTTTGTACATTTGATCCGCAAATGCTGAAAGTAGTACAATGACCGCGTCAAATGATTGCGAGTCGCCCTTTCCCTTTGAATTAAAAATCCACCCACATGCCCTCGAATGACACCGGAACCCATCTGCGCCTTTGTCCTTTGGATTTCTCTTCCCCCATTCGCACAGGAAGAAAGTCCTCTTCGCAGAACGAGGAGACGCGTCGTCCATAGGCACCCGAGATAAATTAGCTGGCTGGCCGGTGCAATTAGCGAGCGGGCACGGATGACAACGTCGGGGATCAAAGAAAAAAATATCCAGGTGGGTGGACACGGGGGAGAGATGGCTGACGGTCGCCTTTCTTCGTGAAATTCCAGCGTCACTCGGCGGCTTCGCGCTTGGCGTCTCGCTCGGCTGGAATTCCAGCGCCGGCGAGGTCCTGAGGAACCACCTCCTGGACGCCAGTGCCCTCGAAATCGGGCTGGTCGCATGTGTCCTGAACGCTGGCGCGTCTTTTGGCGTGATCCTGCTACCATTCCTCGCCGGGAGATTCGATGGGACGAAGGCGATGTTCATTACCATGCCAGTCCTCGCTGTCGGATGGGCCCTCATCTGTCTCGGTGGCCAGAAAGTATGGGGTGATCCTTGGTATAAGATGGTGGTATGGGTGTAGCGGGCAGTGGTCAGGTCTCCAGTGCGCATGCTCGAACAGAGCAGAGCTCCACGGAGATCAGATTATATTCGAGATCAGATATATTGACTGGGCAGTGCGTCTTCGCGAACAGTGATCGGTATAACCGCAGCCATTTGGGCAATTTGGGAGCACACCCGGAAATAATATAACCCAAACATTCATTAAATCGTCTGCTTTCCAAAGCTGAATTGTTTAGCTATCTTTTTCTATCCGTATTTCTGTCTCTTTCTTTTGTACAGTTTCTTTCTCTGTCTACTTCCCGCTCTTGCTCCAAATCGTAGCAACCAATCTCAGGCGACGATACACGTTGTTCCGATCACTTTCTTAGAGGATCACTAAATATCAGCTACCGCCACCTGACGACAATCGTAGGATTTATTTGTCAACTTTGGAGTTGTGTGGCGGCCCCGCGGCGACTCATTGACCAATATATCTGATCCCCGAACATTAAGTAGGATATTCAAAGTTCCGTAGGGAATTTAATATTTGCTCAATTTTAATTCGTTGCCACCCGAAATACATATATATTTATTGTAGAAATAGGTTTTGAATACCTATGTATTCAGGAGCCTCGAAAAAAACGAACCTCGGGTGATGGGATTCGAACCCGCGACCCTATGGGTACTGGGTAGCCGCTTAACCAACTCCGCCAAAGTCGAACCGCCGAGTTCTCTTATTCCGAGCTCCCTTTTATGGGGATTTCTGTTCCCACGTCATTAAACCTTGTAGAATTGGAAGAATTCGTGATTACAGTGAAATAGATTTTTGATTTTGAGAAGTTAGTGTACTGTGTCTTCTCGGAGCTAAAGATCTCTGGTTGATTGGCAAGCGAATAAGAGCGCAAAGAGTGAAATGTTGCTCCCTGCGCGTTTAAAAAAATCCTTCAAATTTGGAGGCTGTTCCAGAATTTTCTCTACCAATTTTAGGTTGTGTTTCTCATGATTGGCCGTTTTGTCTGCGGCGTCTGTGGTGGTGTGTTCTGTGTACTGACGCCGATCTACGTGGCTGAAATAGCTGACAAAGAAATACGTGGACGCTTACTCGCGTTTTTCCAGCTTTTCATCAACATTGGCATCATGTACGCGTTCGTCGTGGCTTATTTAATCGACGAAAACGAGACAGTGTGGAGGTACGGTACAGTAGAAATTTCACGGGAATACAGATGTTTATTTATTTATTTAACATAAAATTTCTTTAATGTAAAAGAAAAAACAATACCAGTTATCAACAGAAATGTTTTTTTTTCGTATTGTTTTATGGAATTTTTTCATTAAGTCTGTTTAATAATTTGCACGCTTCTTGTCACTGGTGGCCCTTGATATCTACTCTTTGATTCGAAATGCGGGGTAAAAGGGACTGGAAGTAGAAAGAATTCAACGCATCGTCGATTTTCCTATAACTGAATATTCCAGTGAAATTTTTTGATCCGCTTTGAAAAATGCACACGGAACTTTTAATTCCACCATGGCGCTCGGGGTGCTAATATCAAAGTCAAGGATTTTAAACACAATTTTTTACATCCTCCACTGTACAATTACAATTACCTAACATTTAGAAGAGTAAAATAGTCTTTCCTTTCTTTCCTTTTAAGGAGAATTGAGAGCTCTAGGCTTCCTTCGACGTTTTATTTTTCTAAGAAACGTTGAAATTTCCTCGGAACATGTCTGAGGACTATGTAAATCAATTTCTGGCGTAGGTATAGTTCAATTTGCGGGATCGCGTGCCTCTCGATCGCGCCCACGAGATTGTTACCAGAAAGTCCGTTCTACTATTTGTCGAGAAACGACGAAGTCAATGCAGAACGATCCTTGAGATGGTATCGCGGCGACACGTACGATATCCAGCACGAAATGAACGAAATCAAACGGCTGATTCGTATGACCAGCTCGGAAAAGGTAAGCGTAATTGTTTGCTTTCGTGTGGGCTCGTTGTTGGGAATGAAAGTGGCGAGATTCGTCGGTGCAACTAAATTTCCATAAATTTTCAATTTTATATTGCCCATACTGAGGCTTGTGGAACAAAGTGCCACGGAATATTGTTACTGAAACGTCGAAGTGTGGGGGGTGGTATTTAAAAATAGCCCAGTCAGAGTTACGTGGATGAAAAAAAAAGAGAAACAAAGCGAAGCGAGAAAAATCAGAATAAATGTTTAACACGCATCAAATTCGATAGAAATAACTTAAATACTTTTTCAATCACAGACTGTTGTTGCGAATCAATGAAATCCGATAAAAGTGTACCATTGACTTGTCAATCATGAAACCTAAATAAAAAAACGCGGTAAAGCTTTGAATCCCAAAAAGGGAAAATCAGAACAATTGTAACAGAAAATAATTCAAAGTGTTTCGATTCATTTAACTGTTTAACTCGGAACTATCAAATTTATTTCAGTTTTTTTTGGATTGTCTTTTTTGCAGTTCAACTTAAAGATGATACGAAATCCACGTGTTTTGCGCTCGTTCGCCACATGTTTCGGAGTGATGCTTGGCCAGCAATTGTCCGGCGTCAATATAATGATCTTCTATGCTCTGACGCTCTTCAACACCATTGGTTCCGGTGAGCTGACCGGAAACGAGCAGACGCTGGTTGTCGGGGCCGTTCAAATATTGGCGTCCCTCTTGGCTGCGTTCCTCGTCGACCTACTCGGACGTCGAATTCTGCTAACAGTATCCACCCTGCTCATGGGTCTGTCTCTGATACTGTTAGGTACAGTCACCATTCCGCTAGTCTCGACTTTGTTTAAAAAATGTCGTCAAGGTTTGCGATTTTTGCCTGCTATCACGTTTCGAGTATGAAATTTGGAACATGCGTCCTCCACGCAAAATTAAGGGAGGCTTCTCCGATTATTTATTTAAGCAACACAAGTCATCAAACTTTGCGACTTTCAAAAAGTCACTTGGACAACATGAACATTCTAAAAAAATTAAAACCGAGTTCAAAAAAAGGAAAATGCACTAGAAAGTAAAAAAAAATTTTTCCCTTATTTAATCTACGACTCTCATATTTTTCAAGTCTGTGTAAAGCTGGCGCTGATTTAAAAAATATGAGTGACGTGGCTTAAATAAGAGAAAAAATTATTTTTTACTTTTTAGTGCATTTTCATTCTTTTGAAGTCGCGTCTAACACAACTAGCCCATGCACTCTTCCAAGTCACCACAGAGACCTCCAAAGCCCAACTTCCTATTGCTTTTCTTCCAGGCTGGTTCTTCAGCCTACGAGAACTGGACCCAGAGTACGACGACATCTACTTCTGGATGCCGCCAGCCTGGCTCAGCCTCTTGTTCGCCGCCTTCAACCTGGGCCTGGGCCCGATCTCCTGGTCCCTTTTGGGTGACACGTTTCCCACTGAAGTGAAGCTCCCCGCTGCAGTGAGCACGGTGGCCTTCGGTTGGCTGGTTTCAATGCTAGGCACCTTCACGTTCGTGGAAACGTTCATCACTCTGGGAGGGACGAAGGCCATGTGGGTCTCTGCAGGCATATGTTGGGCCACAGCCCTCTTCTGCGTCGTCCTGACTAAGGACACCAGAGAGAAGAGCCTGGTCCAGGTCCAGGAGGACTTCCACATCGAGTCGAACAGGGGCATCGAGGACACCTGACGACTACCTGCTGATTCCAAGGATTATTGGCCTTTCCTCCGAGGATGTTTGGTCTGTGCAACCTTCCCTCCAGAGGGTGTTTGTACCATACTTTCAGTATGTACTTTATTGAACGGTGTAAGAAATAGGCTGGTGGTCAAGTGTTGCTGGTGTGGTTGAGTGTAGGGCTGGGACTATTTGTCGAATTTTTCGGTATTCGAATATTCGAATATTTTAGTTGCTAAATTATTTGGCGAATATAATTCGAATATCCAAGTATTCGAATACTATTCGAATATTTAAGTACTGATGTATTTGAATAGTATGGTGTGAACTATAAATCAAGTTCTTTAGGTTCATTTGTCAGGATGATATCATGTAAGCTAATTTTGACCCACTTCACACAATACTATTCGAATACATCGGTATTCGAATAATAACATTCCAATACATCGGTATTCGAATAATAACATTCGAATACATCGGTATTCGAATAATAACATTCCAATACATCGGTATTCGAATAATAACATTCGAATACTCAAATATTCGAAGTTTATTCGTAGCATTCGAATACTTGTAAAATATTCGAATATTAAATTATTCGAATAGTCCCAGCCCTAGTTGAGTGGAGCGCCAGTACCCTTATTCTTCCTATTTTTAATCGATCCTGATTTTCAAATTGTGCAAGTTGTGTAAATGATTCAGTGACTTATTTAAGCTCGAAGTTTAATTTTATTTCCTCCTTTTTAAATATATTATTGGGGATGGGGAGTCTATAGAAATCCCAGGCACACGAGGAAAGGGACAAATAGGAAAATTAGTGGGGATAGTGTGAAGAGCGTCGAAGCATGACAGTGTAAAGGACTTTTTTCATAATTTTCCTAGCTTCACGGCGATCCGTAAACCGTTGAATTGACAGAACTGCGTATCTATGTTTGAACCACCATCGAATCGTAAAGCTTCCAAGCAAATATTTGTTTGTTTACCTTGAATTCCAACCTGCGGTATCGTCGGACCTCTCCATCCTATCGAACCTCGATACGCTTCTCTTCCACCTTACCGAACCACATTCACCGGTTTTCCAACGAAACGACGTCGAATTTCAAACGTAAAGATAACTGGAATTGTAACTGTCACGATGAATATAGTGGACCATCGTAGTAATATGTTCAAGAGAAACTTGACAGCGGGGGTTATGGGAGTACCAAAGTTTAAAATCTGAACCTATTAAAGTTACCAACCCTCATGACCAAAGAAGTCCAGAGTAGGTCGAAGGAAAGCTTAAAATGTGATGGGTAACTATAGTAGTAAGATTTTACGAAAAATCGTTATGTCACAATATTTATATTAGATGGAGTGCTTCAGAAAGTCTATTACTTTTTAGTTCATGTCAGTATTAAAATTTCCTTTGAACGCCAATTTAAGTGTTTTATTAAATAATTACCTCGTGTGTGAAGAAGTATACGCAATAATGTACCACCGTTCAAAGAATTTATATACAGATTAGAAACATGCACTAACTACTCTCGATAATATCTGCTGAAATTTTCGATCGTTCTCGAATTCGGGGATTCAGCCTCGTTGCCACGGTTTCAATGGGTTAACGAGAACACTCATGGTCAGTATCGAATGCAACGCATGCATTCACTGGCCTGTGGCCAAAAAACGCCAAGATTCGCAGACGTATTTTGTTGCAGGCCTGATATATCGCTAACAGATGCAACGGCCGCCTCGTCCAACCTTTTGACAAAAATAACACAACGGACGCGATCGGCCGAGTCGGAAAATGAATTCATTAAGGACCACGTTTATATTTGCCTCCCTGCTCATGATGACAACGTTAAAAATATTCGCGGCGCTCTAAAATCTCACTAACCTTCCCCAGAATAACCGATCGATCATCTTTCACGTGATCGCTTTCAATAATTTACTTTCTCGTGTCGAAATCTTTTTTATATTTGGTCGCTTAGCTAATAGCGATTTCTTCCTACGCTTCCAAATTTTCTAGACAAACTTTTGCTAAGTAGTACTTTTTGCGAAAAATAGAAGAGAAGAATTTACTTTGTATTTGAGAATAAATTGTAATTTTTTTAAAAAAAAATTTTTAAGAGGATTGTGAGTCGTGTGAAATATGTAGGGGCTAAGAGGCTGATTTGATTTTATTGTTTCCAGTATTGGATAGCTTTGCTGATAGAACTAACTCTGACACCGTTGGAAAATTTAATTTAACACCCTGAAAATTCCAGATTAATTTTGTATAATCGTTTGTGCTGCTCCATTTTGTTTCACAGTTGGGGAATGTTCGGGACGTTTCAGTACAAAGCTGGAGGTTATACGCTTTAATGAATTTTCTACCATTTGTTCTGTGCACTCGACACCGATCCCCCTATTAAACTTTATACATTAGTCTACAGGAATTCTATGGAAATTTATAACACCAAAAAATTGCTGAAAAACACGAGATTGGAGTTTAGACTCACCTCAATGCAGTCGTCACAATGTTAAATATTCTCCCTCATAGAAACTCGTGATTCTCCATCCTTGGATCTGAAAAAGAAAATTGAATTAATACAATGCCTTCGATTTTTGACAATTCAATTTTTATTTTTCTACAAAATTAGTCAGCCTTGCTTGGAGTTTCTTGCACCTTCCAAAACTTCCAAACTCACCACGAATCCTGATAAAAATTTATCTTTCTCCTCAGAAATATAGAAATTAAACAGAAGAACCATATTTCTCAAACGTGTAAATTATCTACACGAATACTGCACGATTCCACATTTCCAAGATCATAGAAACAGAATTTCTTGGAAATAGTATCGTTAATTAATTCAAATCCGCAGCGAAGCGAGACGGTGCATGTTTTTTTATCGTCGATTCCTATCAATGCCACGTGAGGAATCAAATCGCAGCACACAGGAATAATAACTGCAAAACGTGCAGGTATACGGCTATCGTTAAGCTAAATATTGTTTCCCTGTACGAATCGAAATTTGCATGAAATCGCTTGCACGCCGCGAATTTCGATGACCACTGAAACGTGTCTCCATATTTCACCCGACCCGGCTGATCTCGTTCATTTCGTATTCACAGTCTCGGGCTAATTTATTACCAATACTGGCACGCCCGCTAGGCCGCGTGACTTTTTCCGAATTAATTAGACATTTAATCACACTCGAAACGACCGTGGCGAAATTTTTCGTATAACAATATCATCAATTTTTTTATAATAATATGCCTCGTGCGCACACTTTATTTCCTCTTTTCGACTCGCTCTTCCTCAAACAATCCATCCATCCTCGCGATTGCAACCTCAAAGATGCATTCCCGTGTCAAGTGTTCTTCAGTTGGTTCGTCACGTGCGATGAACGCTCATAGGCGTTGGGGAAGCACAGCGGCGGTATAGCGAGAGTTGATTTCCGCACGACTATGGTCAGAGTGGAACAGCAAGTCGCGATATAGAAGGGTACGTACCCTTTAGGGATGTCCTGGGCACATCCCTCTTTAGTGGAGTGTTCACGCTCGGGGCGTATCCTCAGCGAAGTAGAAATAATCGGTAGACACTGGAGTTAGCATTTCTTTACGCACCGTGAGTACGTGCTTCCGTTTTTCGTTCACCATTTGCGTGTGTGACCTAGTTACGCATGCCTGAATGCTGATTCATTCATTTTCGAGGGTGTCCACGAATCCGTGGCACATTTACCATGCATTGGAGTTGAGTAATAATTATTAATAATTGCCACTGTGGCTAGTCATGTTGATGAGTGTGTTAGGTGTATATTCTACTATATCGAATTTGAAATATTCGGTAAGCTGGCTGGAGAATTACTATTTTAGTTAAGCTCTCGGCTGTGTTCAACCAGAGTTGGGCATTAACTCAATAAAAATTTATTTAAATAACGAATCAAATAAAAGTTACTTTAACTTTAGATTATTTGACGAATAAAGTTAATTTTTTTATTTGTCGAGTTTCAACTTCAGCGCCGATTAAATTTTTCAACTTTAGGTTTAACTTTAACTTTACTCGACGAATAATTTTTTCAATCTTCATTCGTTATTTTAAACTTTTATTTACTTTTATTTACTTTAATTTACTATTTATTTATTAAAGTACCAATTAGTGTTACTGAGTCAAGTATAGTCCACGTTTCATTAGGTTTCTCTTCAGCTCTCTTTCTGGTCACTCCTTTTCCCATACAGCACACTTCGTTGCGGCAACATTGCAGCAACCTTGCCATGTTGCATGGTTGCACGGGGCAGACATAGAAATATTGCTGCAACGTTGCGACAACGAGAGTGTGGTGTATGGGATGTATCATGAATATATGTCAAATGCAAGGTGCGAGTGTGATTTCAATTAATTCTCTTCTGAGCTGCTACATTAAACCTAATCATACAATCCAACTTTTCCCTTTTCTCGTGACGAAATCTCGTTCCACATCATAATTCCTAATATTACGCTTAAATAAGTGAACGAAGCGTTCATGAATTTTTCATCCAACAGCAGAGGGGTGAAAATTGAAGTCTTTAGTTAAAGCAAACGCGCGTGATTATTTAAGCAAATCGGTCCTTAAAGCGACACCAAGTTTCGAGCGTCTGGGGGGGGGGGGGTAGCACCTCGCGCGATACGATCGCATTTTCCGCGATCTCTTGCGTTAAATTGCGAAACTTCGCTCATAAAATTAATACCACGAGCGTTACCATTGTGTCTACCTGAGAATTGGGATTCTCCATAGCTTCGGAGCGCATTCCAAGGGAACTTTGTGTTTTCAAGTTCCCGGGGCGATGTAATTAAGGATATTTGTTGAATTTGCCAAGAAAACGTAACCAACGCAGCGTGAAATGTGTCTTTGGGAATTTCATCACCAGGGAATCGCCGAAACTGTGTAAATCATTCGTCAAACTATTTTCTGTTATTTATGAAGTGTCTATACTAATTGTGATTTAAAGACAAATAAATGAAAGGGGCATTGTTTTTGCGCTCCATTCGAAGAGAGGATCTTCAGTCGGGGAATGGAATTATTCAAGCCGAGTTCCAGTGATTTACGATCAGTTAAGCGTTAATTTAACATCCCCGTTGGATATCGACTTTAATTGAGTAAATACGCGGCGATTAAGAGCGGCAATTACTGGCAAGAATTTATCAATTTCCGTTAGACGGCTGTTACGCTTGTCCGCGACGCGAAGTTTAATAAACGTCCATCGGATATCGTGGATATCTCGCTGTTTATCAGAGGCGTTATAAATGTCGGGCAACGCTTTCAAAACCTTCAATCTTCTCTCTGCGATTTTCCTATTTTCATATTTCACGCGAGCCAGGAATTTCATCGGTATTATATTGTTTCAAATAATTAGATAGCCATTCTTCCCAATGGGGTTGTTAATTTCAGAGCTTCATTTTCGATCATTCCATCGATCAATCTTATGCTCTTAACATTTTTCCGGTTTCATAACTGTTTCATAAATATGGGATGTCAAAGTTGCTGGAAATCAGGTAAAGGTTACTGTATTTTTTAAACAACTTCTAAATCAGCGAAGTAGTGACTTAAGGGGTTAACTACCGTCAGAGGGTAGAAAAAGAATCGATTATTTGGGAATTTATTTCAGAAAGTACAAGCATATTTTATGCAATGGCTTTTGTATTCAGATGAGGGACACTTTAACAGGTTATTATATAATGTTTTGGTATAAAAATATTTAGTTATTGCAAAACTACAACTGATTTCCCGGAAGCTGTTTTTAGAAATACGTTTTGCGGTGACCACGATTTCTCCAAAATCGCTTCACCAATCTTTCTGAAACTTTGTAGGTTTCTTCTAGACATTCAAATCTAGTTTTTATTCGAAGCATTTGTTTTTCTAATGCATAGTTTTTATTTCATGGATGAAAAATGAGCCCCGTTCGAGTGATTTTGAGCAGCAAACAAAAATTGCGTTGTAATCAGGAGGAAATCCCCTATATATTCACAAAGTTTCAGAATTTTTCGAATTCCCAGGTTCAGAATCTTCCCTTGTAAGTGATAAGAACTCGCGAAGCTATAAAAAGGACAATCACAGTCTGTCTAATAAAATATGAACAAACTTTCCCGCCACACTTCCCCTGTCTGATAGCTGTTAATTTCCCTGCATGAAATTTCGATGGGATCCCGAATCCTCCCCATGGACATGCCGCTCCGCGGCCATTTGCAATTCTAATTCCCTGTAATCCGCCATTTGTCGGCTTGTCCCAGCGGTAGCTACCCTATTCTTCGCCGAACTTCGTCTCCTGATACTTTAAGTCAGCAACGAAACAGGATCAAGTGGTGTCTAACTCTTAGTTCAAACCCACCGTCTCGAGAGCAAACACGGTGGTGGCATTGGGGGGGGGGAGAAAAGGGGAGCTGAATAACACAAGATCCCTTTTGCCCTTGAAGATGAAGAGAGAATGGAAAAATTCAAGGCACGTTGGAGACTGGAAGCTGGGGGCGAGGGATTGGATTCGATAAATTCGTGGGGGTTTCAGCAGGGTAAAATGGCGAGGCGTGCCAACAACGCGAGAGCTGCGTGCGTGTTCTGACGAATGGTAAATTAATCTTAGATACTGTAGAGGGAAAAGGGGATGTCTGCTGAAGACACGCAATGGGGGTGGGTCGACTGCAATTACCACGGAAAACGAACGAATTGGGACTCCACTTTTCAGGCTAGGATGCAGTAGAAGTGGCAGGATTATCACCTGAACCAAGATTCCAACTGACTCTGGCTTTAAATGGTACCGTGAACTAAGGGGGGCGTTCATTACATTTAGAAACTAGAAGTTACGAGTCTAACGGTCACCTTTGTTCCACTTTCTAATTTCCCAATAGTTCCAGGCTACGAACTCGCGTATTTCCTTTAAGGGGTCTCCCTAGTTTGGCCAGAGGTTTGAAAATAAGGCATGTTTTAAGGAATTTTTTAAAAGGAAAGTATCGAGTATTATCATTTCAAACTTTGTAGGTTTATTAATTGACATTCGAGGAATATTTTCAAATTCTTTTATGCCATAATAATAATTTTGTTTAAAGTTATAGTGGCAGTAATAAGAGGGGTTTGAAAAATGTTTGTTTGCTGGCGAATATCAATTAATAAATAAACAAAGTTTGGAATTATATTACTCGATACGTTTCTTTTAAAAAATTCTCCAAAATGTGTCCTACTTTCAGAGCTTCAAAGCAGGGAGACACCTCAAAACAGAGTAGATCATTAAACATTAAAATCAGCAAACAATTCATAACTCAATTATTCAGCCTTGTTTATATTTAATTTATTTTTATTTTGTTTTTATCTTTAGTTTTAGTAGTTGCTTTAGTTTAAGTTTTAGTCTTAATTCTATATATACTTCTTCTTTTTGAATTCTCATCATTGTAAACTAAAGGGCACGATGCCCGTGAAATAATAATAATAATAATAATACTTCTACTATAAGAATTTTTAAATTTCTTTCAATATTCGTTATTCAACTGTTCAAATTAATCACATTTTATAACCCATCAACTTCAATTAGTATTTTCACACATACCAAAATTTGTAAAGAGGAAAAACAAGTGGAAATAATAGTACATCCCCATTTGCATCTTGATTATCTTGAATCCCCAATGATTCGCATCATTTTAATACTTTTCGTTGAGCAAGAATGAAACGTTTGCAAATCCGCTATTACCCCACTCCCCCGCTTTTAATTGTCACGGAGAATTAATTGAACTGCCTCTGCAAGTGATGGCGAGGACTGGAATTCCTTGGTAATAGGAGAAAAATGCGAAGGGCAAGGAGGAAGTGGAGGGACAGTGTTTCTGGTTTAATCCAGAAAATGACGCGCTGCGTTAATCCGCTTCCTCGGATCCTGCTGAGACGAGTTTTAGCGACTCGATATTAAAACGGATTAAACCGCTGCATAATCAGGCACGCCGATATTTGCAAAAATTATTAATTGGATCCCCTCAGGTATCAGAGTAACCAAGTGCCGCAATTTTAAAACTTACCTCCTCCAGAAAATAATTATTTAGAAAGTTCAATTGTGGCTGATACGTGGACACTGTTAAATAACAAAACTTATTCAATTTCTTGTCACCTTTTCTCAGTTTCGCTTTTCATTTCACACTTTAGCAAAGTCCCTTTATAATTAATAGAAAAATTTGGATGATGTTGGAAAACTGAATACTTTTAAAAACTTGAGATATTAATAACAGTCTTCCAGAAATTTAGTAACAAACTTCCCATTTCTAACTTGACAATTCTCTTCTCAAAATCTCTCAAACACAAAACCACAAAAAAGCTAACAACCCTCAAACCTAATAATAAATCTCTACCATTTTGAAGAATCCCAAAAACGAATCTGAAATTGAAATGAAGACCAATTCTGTTCCAAAATTATTAATCCACACAAACTCAGCCTTAAATAAAATCGGTCCAGGTTTGACACTGACTTCCTGCCGATTAACAAAAAGTCACGACGTTCAACCTCCGTGGAGGCGAAGGGGCAACGATCTTCGACGTTCGTGGCAACTGCCTGTGAAATATCCAGGACGTGGCGAATATATTCGCACGACCGGCTCGTTTATCAATTACAAGCTACGAGGCACAGTTGGGTCAAGTTGACGAAACGTTTATTCGGGCTGAGTTGCTCACAGAACCCCACCGACACCTGCGCCGCGTGAATAATACAGGGGGATGTTCGAGGTCGCGATCCCTTAAAGTGATATGAATAAAATGAGAGCGCAACGGATACACTGGTGCCTCTTGCACCCCGCAAACACCAATATTATGCATAGTGTACCAGAAGGAAATTGCCAATACATCTTCAGGGGGTTCCAGAGGTAATTTTAAAAAGAGAAATGCTGAAACAACATACTTCCAATTCGTGATAAATACTGGGACGTCTAAATGTCGCGAGGTGGAATCACGCAGAGAGGTTCGTAAAGAAAGATTTATTCGAGAGGGAGTGTAAAAGTAATGAATAATAGGTGAGGATATTATCAGAGTGATCATCTTTCATCTTGGATAGTTAGTATTCTGTGGTAGTCTGTGGAAGTGTGTCAAGGGAATATTCTCGAATCATGGATTTAAATTCTTGTGCAGCTGTTGTATGTCAAGTCAGAAAATACATGATTTGAGTCTTTTTGAGAGGCTTAATGAAAATAAAAAATAAAAAGAAAAAAATGAAAACGAAATTTGTTTATTTGATTAAAATTGAGAGAAGAAGAAATTAGAACATAATTTCTAATATAATGATATTATAATCTAATATTAATAATGGTATGGCAATAAAAAAGTCGTATATTTAAATATGTTAATGTTTATTTTTTATTTCTTTTATTTTTATATTTTATTCTCTTTATTATTGTTATTATTATTATTTTCTTAGTGATTTCGTTCTGTGAAAAGCTGTTATGCTTTTTTACCGTTGAGAAATTGTTTGGAGCCCAAAAATATTTCTTGCATCTGGGCTCCTTTATAGACAGTTTTGAGAATAGAATTGTTCGTAATCGATAATTATTACTCGAAGCAAAGTTTGAAAGTAGTATAAATGAGGGAAGTTATATAATGTTGCGAACTAGTTTGGCGTAAAATTTATTGCGTACATGCTAAATTTTTAGAAGATTTAACTTTTCACTTATTCTTATTTCGTGGGAAATGGAAAATACACGAGGATATTATGACAAAGTTGGAAAATATGGGGCACAAAGTGGGTCTGAGTATAGACGGACTAGTTTCACTCGCGCTGCCCTTTTACCATTCCGCCCCACTCCAACAGCGTGGTCGACTACTGGCTTATTACATCTTGAGAATTACATCACGCAAAAATTGCCGAGATTAATACGAACTTTCAATGTATTTACAATGTTACCAAGAATTTCACTTAAAATTCTCGATGGAGTACCCTACTTAGCATTCCATAAGAGTTCACCATCTTCCATGTATAATATAATTCGAAAATAGATGGGAGAATATTCTTTCCACGAATCACAGTACAAAATTTTTTTTATTATTTATTGAGGATATGTAGAGGAATTAAAATTCAATTTTTTAAAATGATGGGTAACCTTTTAATTAATCTCAGGCCACAAACAAGTATTACTGAAATAATACTTATACTGCTTCACGATAAATATTCATTTCAAATTACGTGGAAATAAAAGTTAATCTGCTCCACAAGTATTTAACAAAAAAGTGTTTCAGTACTCCTAAGTGAAATTGCTAGTACTATGGGCTTTTAAAGTCCCTATTATAATCTCGAAAATGTATATTTATACGATAGCGTAAAAGGGAATTCAAGTGGAAAAGGTTCGCCTATAGTCAGACATCTCTATATTATTTTAACTCTCGGTGTCTGTTATTTTGAAAATCCTTTCCATTAATATTATTCGAGTGAATAACCTCTTTATTATTATCCGCACACCCATCGCCAGTTTATTCAACCCTTCCCAATGAAAAATACTGTGAAATTGTACAACCAGAAATTCGATAAATAACATCTTACGAATATTATTAGTGATACAGCCTGTGTCAGTAAAAAGATTCGGAAAAGTGAGAGAGTTCTCGCGCATATGCCGCGTCGGAAACGCTGAAATAAATAATGGTGGTTTCACCCCCCGCACGAAATAAACCATTTAGAGTGGAGGATCCATTTATCTTCAAAATGTACAAACGTTCACCTAGGCTTTCCTCAGTCTTTTCTGTATTCAAAAGTATGGCTCTTCTATGGTTATTTGAAAGCACGGTGAGATCTTGAGCAACAACTAGCACATTGAAAATAAATTATCCCCTCGAATAAAATATTGAGAAATACATTTAAATTACATGTACAATTAATTTCCATGAAATTAAAATTGCCTCTAAATTGTGTATTAACTTACTAAATTTTCTACGTTACACTTCGATTACTCGTAGAATTTTAGGAGAAAATTGATCAGTTACGTCCACCGTAATACCATTGGGATTATTTTGATACTCGTGTAATTAATTTACTATTAAAATCCAAGCGTAGCATGTAATTAACTAATATTTGAATTCCGCTTGTACTAATAATTAGTTGGAACGTAATCCATGATTGATTGTACAATATTTAATCGAGTTCTACTCGACGAATAATTTACTTACACCACATCACCCGCTTATTAATAAATTGTAGATTCATATTTCTATATGCTTAAAGTGTGTGTCGTGCGTTTTTTATTAAATTGATTATCGATTATCAGTATTCTATTTATATTATAATACAAATTCTACATAAATTCGAATATAAATTCAAATGATTTACTTTAATAAGTCTCTCTATTTTTAACTACAATTCGAAAGCAGCAGACTCTTTCTCGTTAAATAATCCTGATCTCCATAAACAAATTGCTTTACATTTTAAAAAATTCGATTAACGAGATAACACTTGAATTCAAAACGTATAGTCTGTTACTTATTTTTAGTTTTAGTAAGCAGCCTCTTTGATCCCAAAAATCAACCCCAATTTCCCAAACAAATTACTTTTTGGTATATTATTTCTACTAATCCCCGATTGGGAACATTGTATCTAAAACTCACCTCCCTTATTTCCACCAATTAGCAATTCCTTTATACTCCACAGTGGTGGTTCTTTTTTAGTTCGATTCAAAGTGGGTTCGTTCTAGCTTAGATATCGATTGGTAAAACGGTAATATCAGCTCGGAGCGATCGCGATTTTATACCATTTTCGCAGTTTCCGTGCGAATAACGAGCCTTATCTGAAATCCACCTAATTACCCATAATCGCTATTTATCCAGTTACCTTCGAATCCCGACGAGGCACCTACGCTGCTCGCGCCGATGTATCGATACCGCCGTGCTGGTAATTTGCATGAAACTTTGATTATCTTGCGCATCATCTTCCGCTGGTGTACTCAGGAACGCATCCCATAAACTGGGAAACTTAAATCGCTGCCAGTAATTAATTCACTGGCTACGGAGGGAGGCGAAGGAAATTTGCAGGTTGTATTATTAAAACAAACTTTAGAAAAATAATCAATTACCATCCCTGGAATCCAAGCTAACTATATCTTTGAAAATAAGAAGTCAAGCGGAATTCTACTTTTCCAAGTATTTTCCTACTTTTCCTCGTTAAAATCTTTCCATGAAATTCGATTATTTTGTAGAAGTGGATTTGAAAAATAAACTGAACGTTCTCGATTTTTTTTAGCTTTCTAAGCATCAGAAGCTTGCAAGATAAAATAAGGAATAACGGATGTCGCGAGATAAAGAAATATAGGTTGAAAATCCTTGGAAGACGAAACAAATCTTCGTCCAAACACATTTTCCTATGACCCATCTGGAAATCTGCGCGGTGTTTCGATCGTCGTTGCAGACATTCATCTATAACGAAAACAGAGATCAACCCACGATTTTCTTTTCCTTTTTTCTCGTCATGTTCGGGCGAGCACCAGAGGGGGTGCAGAGATTGGAAAACGTCAGGGCATAACTGGCTCCCCGCGGTATCACTTTTCGATCTTTGTTTCGAGGTCTGAATGGCTCGGGGATCGACGAGGCTTTATCCTACTCTATGCTCGATGTCCTTTCACGATGCAAAGTGAATGACAGCGAAACAGAGGACCGCCACTTCGAGTGAAATTGATATACGATTCCGATCGAGCCAGCTGACACGGTGTTGCGTCGAGTGATGGCCGGTCAGTAAATGGAAAAAGTAAATTATTGGGCGTTAATTCACAGGTCACAAGGTGGCTTTTTCGGTGATATTCCACTCTCTTGGTTACTTTCGTAGAATTTATTTTGTTAGGCATCTTATGGAATATAATATATGGCATTGAGATGCTTCAGTGTATTTATAAAGAAAGAATTTAAAGGGTTACGCCACCCTGAATGCTTTGAAAAATTGATTTTTTTTCTTGCATTTTCTTATTACGTGAAGTTTTAAGAATAATTTAAGTCATGATAGACGCAAAGATTCCCCGAGTTATAGACTTTAAACGAGGCGCGGATGTCGATATTCCGCAGCAGGTAGCGAGTATTCTAATTTTCTTCTTTTGCGTTTTTCTCGAAACTACATTTTCAAAGGTGATATATCTAATATCTCCAAAACTATTTGTCCAATTGATTTCAAACTTGGTACGCATATTCTTAATGGTATTATCTACAATGTAGCTTATTATTTTGTTCATGCGATAACCCATTCGTATATAATAAATGTTTTAAGTTCGTTTTGTCACGTGAAAAAAAAATAATTTTCTTCACCTTACTCTCATTTGTATAATAAATTTTGTTTTCTCAAATCCGTATGCTACATTGTACATATTTTATTAAGGAACACGAAAATCATCATGTTTTTCATTTCAGATGAACCTGGGCGTTACAATTTGTTATATCAGTCACGCGTGTAACGGCGGACGATCTTCGCGGGACAACAAATAACTCAGTCATTTTTTAATATTTTTGTACAGTATTTATACAATATATGCACTAATACAGGCTCTACACATAAGAAAAAAAGAAATAATTTTCAACCACATAGTATCAGTAAAAAAATTCGTCTAATTTAGTGCTGTTTCGAGCGCCTCAGGGTGGCGTAACCCCTTAAAGCAGGAATAACAACGTTTACTAATTAAAGAATCAGAGCAACAGTTTTCGTCTCAGTCTTCCCCAAATTGATTTCTGAAGTAAAGAATTCAAGCTTCATAAGAAGATTAGGATATGTGCGAGTTATATTTTAATAAAACGTTTATTTTTATTGTTAAGGGAAATTTCAGCACCACTATGATAGTGAAAAATTGACTCGAGCATTCCGATTCTGCAACTACCAAACCGTCGAAACATCTTTCTGTAGTTCCTGTCCCACTTCTTCCAATATGGCAAGACTCGCAAGAAAAACGCTGACTACCAACAACACCAGCATCCTGCACGGCCATAAATCTTACAAGACAACTTTTTCCTCCATCGATCCTCGCGATACAACTGTTGTCTGCCAACCTTCCGCACCGCCAGACAAAGGGAAACGATTACATTTCAGCCAGCCGTGGGACCGCGTCCAATATCCACCCACGAGTGACTATAATGCACGAGTGGTATTTGGTTAGCAGAACGTCCAGGGACTAGAGGAGTAAAATACTAAAAATTGTGATGCACAATTTGCGGAAATTTGTTCCTGAACCCCTCGGTGCACCCCTCGAAGGCAGACCAATTCCCAGGGATAAACAAAGACGTGATGAAGCGTCGATTGCCCACGGCCAGTGTCGGGGAGCTCACAGGACAATCCTTGCAGGTATCCTGCGTGCTATGGTGATGATGTATGCCACGGTTGCACTTTAGGTAAAGACCACAGCGCAGCCATTGCGACGAGTATTCCCGTGAGAAAGCACATTCGTTCTCGAATGTCATGCTCCAATTCCCACGGAGTGCACTTTTTTCACTCTGTTTCCTCCAACCTGGATGGGAAAATCTCGCCCCCTTGCCTTCGTTGCCTGTTGGAGGCCAAAGATGCTCGAACCACGTGGAACAGGGTGGGAAACTTAGTCCAGACCGACGTGGGGGTTGAAATTAATAATTTTTATAATAATAATATAGTAGACTATTATATTAGTGTTACTATTTCACGGATTAAGTATTCTTTAGCACAGAATAAAATTTTTGTTGTAAAATTAAGGTTCGGCTGGTGGAAAAAGAGGATACAAAAAGTGTTCTATAAAATAGATGGATAGAGGGAGGAGATCTGAGAGTGACAGTTATTATATGATATTCTGTAATAGCTTCTTGGTTACGGTGTGGCCTTTTCAGGCTGCAGGGGGATTACGAATGTAAACATGGGGTTTCCAGATGGGAGCATGTCGAATTTGCAAACACGTCACGCGAAAGGTGTGCACCTGAGAATTACCCTCCCCAAGCTGAAAGTTATTGCTGAAGGACCAACCAGCTTGGTTACCCTCGAACAGGAATGGGGCAGATGATCTGAATCTTCAGTACATATCGACCAGCCCTCAGCTATATATATATATATATATATATATATATGCGTACAATAGGGTGGCCCTTATTTTCAACCTGCGATTTCTTTGACTCTCACCCCCTGATATGGTTCCATTTCATAAAAAAATAGTCTCTGAAAAAGATTATTGCAATCGGACAACAGGAAAGGGTTTCGATCGGGTCTTAATGTTTAGAATTCATCAATAATTTGAATTTGAAGAATTTCTCAAAAACGGTAAGCCCTATCGAAATTTTCTTCAAATAATATTAAAAGAGCATTCAATTTTCTACAATTTCTGTATATATAATTTTTTCGTGCTTCCAACCATTTTTTAGATAATAGCGTTTGAATATAGAGAAATCAGCAGGCCGTGCTTCGCACCTACGGCGTGACGTATTGTCTTTCGCGCGTAGTGCCGACCGCTCTATATTCAAACGCTATTAACTAAAAAATGGTTGGAAGCACGTGAAAATTATATAGACAGTAATTGTAGAAAATTGAATGCTCTTTTAATATTATTTGAACAAAATTTCGATAGGACTTACCATTTTTGAGAAATTCTTTAAATTCAAACTATTGATGAATTCTAAACTTTAAGGCCTGGTCGGCACCCCTTCCTGTTGTCCGATTACAATAAACTTTTTCAGGGATTATTTTTTTATCAAATGGCACCTTTCCAGGGGGTGAGAGCAAAGAAATGCAAAAAAAATTGGACACGTATAAATAAGCCGACTTTGTTGCAACTTTGGTAGAAAGTAGTTTTTACAAAAATATTTGACATGTATTTTTTTCTGGCTGACATTCGTGTTGAAGGGATGAAAACGGCCCTCAAAGTTGAGGGTGAGAAATAGCTCGAAGCTCGGAGAATGGTATAAATGGAAAAATTATAAATTCTACTGAAGAATGCAGCTGTACAAATAGATTCCAAAAAATTCTCTTTTTTTTTAATGTATTGTTTAGACTTATGGTACCCCTTGTTTCCTTTTTAGCACTCACTGTCAGACATCTTCATACATTTAACAGTTGAAGCGCACTCAGCTTTTCAAGCGTACGTAGATACACGTTTGTTTATAGTCTATACAGTTCTGTGAAACTTGTGCATCGTCTGTGGAATAAATCGAGACGACGAGCATTGCATCGTTTAACAGGAAAGGGAAGATTCCAAGATACAGCCGCCATTGTGAATCGTAACGCAAGTCGAGTTGGAAACGTTTCCGGGAACACAGCTACTTTATTATACGTGAGTAGAGTTCAATTTTATTATCTCCAGCACGGAATTGGGATTTTGGGATTGGTTGCTTTCAACTTGATGAAGTCCTTGTCCTACCAGCATCTCAGAAAATTTGAATTACAAATTGGGACATTGAAGTTAAAGTCCTTACCGGTCAAAGCTTCAGAAATATAACTTAGGAAACAAACAAAATCTTATTTTGGATTCGAAATGACAGTTTAATTCTTTAGAAATACGAGAGGGGGATAAAAAGAGTACCATGGGTAAATCAAAGGTTTTCTAAATAATTACAATAGTTGTTTTATTATTTCGAATGCGAATAGTTCATTCAGTATATGTTGATGGCATCAGCATAATTTTCTTAAGCTTTTAAGAAAAACTCATACTACCCTTAAAAACAAACACAAAGATGCAAAATTAAAAATCGTAGTTGAATTTACTGTAAAATTCTTGAATTTTCTTAAAGTATCCATCAATTTGAATAACCTTTACTCGACACATTTTTTTATATAATACTCGTATGAAGAATTGAAGAGTCCTAATAAAAAACTCTGAGTACCAAAATTAAAAAAAAAATTATTGAAAAATGTTCTACGTGCCAATGGTAATAATATAATTTAGAATTTGATTTTTGGCACTTATACTATTTTCTATCAGGACTTCAATTACGGAAGAATATACCCCCAGCCGTATTAGTATCATAAGTCTGACCATATATTGACCTCTTCTCCTTTCTCCCATACACTTCACTCCCCTCACGCAATATGTTCTAACAAATTTATTATCTTCCTGTATGTTATTACATATCAATGTCACAAGATCATCTATCCATTACCTCAAACATTTTTTCGTTTATAATTCCCTCAAATTAACCAAAGCTTCCTGAATACGTACAAACTACCTCCAAATTTATTTAAAGGGTCTCCCTACTTTGACGGCCTGAAAAGGAGCGCGATATTTAGGATTTTTTTTAAGAGAAATCTTTAAATTATATTAATTGATAACATTATGTCAATATTTGTATAGATTACACAAATTTTTAAATTTTCTATTTCAGACAACTACAACGGCTGACTTTGTGCTAACAAGGCGTTCTATTTGAAGCATTATAACTCCGGATATAACCACTATTTCTGCATACAATTTTATTTCCATATTCTCTAAAGATTGACAAATAAATCCACAAAGCTTCGTCCGTCAAAAGTAGGAAGACCCCTTAAGCTTCCCAACCTATAACTTTCTATGACATTCGATATTCCTTTATCACTACATCATACTAATATCAGTTACCCTAACCAGAGCCACCAAAACTTCCCACCCCCATAAAATTCCCTCCCCTTACAAAATCCAAATCCCACGAAAAATTACCCCAAACCTTCCACATTTCCTGCAACCGAAAAACCATCCCCTACCCAAATTTGTTTCCAACTTTACGACTACCTAAACCCCACCCCTTTGCAACCAGAGATCCGCAATCAAACAACGACCAGACGAGCTCCACATGAGAGGAGCCGCAGCACTTTTATCGATACCAAGGAATGCAATTACATCGACACCGTCGATCCACCGCGTCCCAATCCGCGAGCCCACAAATAAACCGGGCAGTGCAATTAAAAGTTAGTAAACAGATAGCGAGCCAAATAGATTTTCCCCGGGCCTCGATAAATGGGAAACTTTCGGCGAGGGTGGGAGCAACTTTCGTTCACGAAGAGGGTTGATCTGTTACGGTGGATGGTTACGTGACACGCGTGATCCGGCAACTTCTAGCTCCCTGAATAAAAGCGCCGGCACGACCGGCTGGTAGGCATTTCGAAGCCTAGTTTCACCTTGTTACGTGGCCATCCTGATTACATGACCCCCCGGGCCGGTGCTAATTAATCGAATTTGATCGAACGGCTCGTGCTAGCCTCGAACCCTTCCGAGTCCCGTGGCTTTGTTTGCGCGATGATGGATCCACGGGAACCGTCATCGCCGACGGGATCTCGCCAGCGACGATTGATTCCCGTCAGAACTCCAGGAATTGTTTCCACCGCCGTGAAATATCGTCTGATGCGATTGAACGTTCCCAGCAATGCGTCGATGAGGCATATTACCCCTCGATGGTCAAGCCCACTGCATATCGTGCTGCAACGCGTTGTTCCTTGTTTACGTAGCTAAATGAGGCAATTAGACTGGGATTACAACGCGAAAAGAAAGTGGATGATTTTTTGCGGAGCAGTATTTCGGGGCTTCGAACCGAGTTCAGCTTAGTTTGTAAATTCCCGGTACTTGCAGACCTCTACAAATTGGTTTATCTACTAAATGGTTTATTTTTAACCCTCGTCAGGCGGCATAGGTGCAATTGACGGCTCGGATGCAATAAGGGGACTAGCGCTCGAAAATATAAAAAAATATTGTCCAATCGCTAAGAAAAATTGGAAAATTAAATGTTGTTAAACTGTATTTTAAAAAATATAGTGTTGTAAAGCTCGCCACGGCACATATTTTTTCTATTTACAGTTTTTTTTATCGAATCAGTAGTATTCGAGTTAAAAATTATAAACAAAAAAAATTTCTTCGACCGAAATCATTATTTTTTTTAAACATAAATTGCGATAACTTGAGTAAATATTAACGGATCGTTATAAGACTTGAAACATAAAACTCAGAAAACTCTAGCGAAGCCGTAAAATGTATGCAAAAAAACCCTTATGTTAAAAAATGTAATAATATTTAATTAAAAAGTAACACTGGACATAACCCATATTTTTCAACGTTCGCCGTTAAAAAGTATCGAAGCAATTTTGAGGTACATATATCTTGCAGCTACAAAGTTTTTCCTTAATATACAAGGAAGTTTTTCACCAATTTTCACACTGATTAATAAATAATTGTAGAAGATATGACGATGGATATAAATCTCACGCGCCACCATCAGTCAACCGCCACGTATAATGCGCTATTTAGCAGTTTTAGCATTCGCATTGACAGTTGGTGCCGTGCGACAATTATATACATCGTCATATCTTCTACAATTATTTATCAATCAGTGTAAAAATTGGTGAAAAACGTCCTTGCATATTAAGGAAAAACTTTGTCGCTGCAAGATATATGTACCTCAAAATTGCCTCGATACTTTTTAACGGCGAACGTTGAAAAACATGGGTTATGTCCAGTGTTACTTTTTAATTAAATATTATTACATTTTTTAACATAAGGGTTTTTTTGCATACATTTTACGGCTTCGCTAGAGTTTTCTGAGTTTTATGTTTCAAGTCTTATAACGATCCGTTAATATTTACTCAAGTTATCGCAATTTATGTTTAAAAAAAATAATGATTTCGGTCGAAGAAATTTTTTTTGTTTATAATTTTTAACTCGAATACTAATGATTCGATAAAAAAAACTGTAAATAGAAAAAATATGTGCCGTGGCGAGCTTTACAACACTATATTTTTTAAAATACAGTTTAACAACATTTAATTTTCCAACTTTTCTTAGCGATTGGACAATACTTTTTCACATTTTTGAGCGCTAGTCCCCTTATTGCATCCGAGCCCTCAATTGTAACTTTTGCGTTTTTAAATTGCGATAACATTTTTTCGAGAAGCCGCGGAGGGCTGAAGTTTCTGGGTATCTTTAAATTTTTGGTCTAGATTATATAGACGCAATTTCAGAAAAATATCTCTACCCCCTTCTGAGATAGGGGGTCGAGTCGAGGGTTGCATCCATATATTAATGCAAGAAAAAAGAATGTGATTTTTCTTTAACGGTAATGTCATTTTATCATAAAAAAGTAAAAAATAGATAATTTACATTAGAAAATAAATTTTAGAAATTTTTTTTATTGATTTTCATTGAGAATAAATGTTATACATTTATTGTACAACTTATACCGACTGTGAGAATATTCATATAAAATATGAATGTACCCTGTTCCTTCGGAGTACCCTGAATATTTCTGCGCAGTCATATGTGACCACTCGACCGCTACCGATCGCAAATGCTATCAGCAAAGTCGGAAAACTTTGAGTAGAGACGTTCCACTTCATACAATGGAAAATCCAGTTCCTTTTTCCACGTGGGCGGTGGCGTATTCAAAATTTCGATGTCAATTGGCAAATGCAGCTGCACATTGCCTCGTCTCCTCCACTCTTTCTGTTGCACTCGAGGCATTACGCTCTTTGCCCACGCGCACTGGCCGAGAACGCAAAATGAGGACTTCAAAGGACCTCGTTCCAATAGAATTCGAGGAGAAATGTATCCAGAATAAACTGGTAGCTCGGGAACGGGGGATGGCGGTGCGTTGTCTTTGTAGGGAGTGATTGATCGGGAAATATTTGCATGGAGAGAGCGTGCATGGTAGAATCGCGCGGAGTGCAGGAAATAGTGTCGAAGAAATCGTCCTTTTCCGCTTGGAACTGGCTGGATTGGTTTTTCGCCGTCTATGATAGTACCAAAAGGAACGTCACTTTGAGTACACAGATTTAATACTAGTTGGAGTTCGTTTCGGTACTGATCTCTTATTATTTATTAGTAGGCATGTTTGGTCTCATCGTTCCATATCTACAAATTTGGGAATGCGTGGATATTTTCAGAAAAAATCTTTTTTTAGGCGATTACGCTCAGTCAGGTGGCCAAGAAAGGTGTGATTTTTGAAAATTTTTTCTCAGAAACTATAAAACCTTATTAAAAAAACTTTTCTTTTGTTTGAAAGATAGTACATTTAACTATGTCTCTGAATTTTTGCGTTAAACTCCTTAAATTTAAAAATATTTAGAACAAAATGAATTTTTTTCAATATCATGAGAACAAGCTTGCAGAAAGCTACATAAAATATGGTACAATTTATTTAAAAAGTTCCTTCTTTATATTCATTTAAATTTTCACTTGGTACCTTACAGCGATACAGTTATTATTGATTAACAAAGCTTTCGTTCACAAAAGTGGGATGAAAATGCCAGGCAGTACAATTAAATGAAATGGCAGCTTCTGAATAGAAGGAAGGCAACATTCCTCTAAATAGATGCAAATGCAGGGGATCCATTTTATCATTGAGATTCAGACGCACAGCTCCTCGTGCGTATTCAAACAATGGTGGCTTATTCGTGTAACCGGAGTGTCAGTTTACTTTGGAAAAGGGTTTCATTTTGTATGCAGCTGCCCCGTCACGTGGAAACGAACGCGGGGTCCACAATGTAACGAAAAACGAATTTCCAGAAGCGAATTCAGCACGAAGGGGTTGGCAGCCGGCGGGGTGGTGGTTTACTGAAGCATGCGAATCGATCAGACATCCGTCGTCGTCGAAATTCCGCTTTCAGCATTCTAAAACGAGGATGCCAGTGAAAGGGATTACTGCTGAAAGAAATTATAAATAAGATAGCATATAATATGCTGCAGTAAGTACATAAACAGAATAAATGATCAAGTCTGGTCTGACTTGTGTGTGGACATTCTACTTGAATAAATTTTTCATTAAATTCTAGACGGTTGGGGATTTTGTATCTTTAGATTTTATATCCTTCACCTCTTCGTGATATTATGGTTTACGAACCTGTCGCTAAGATGTATAAAAACTTTGAAAGTTTATGACACTTGAAAATATTGCATCGTAGCGCGGACCCTTGGAAAACTCATGTAAAAGAAGATTCTTTGAAGTACTCAACACTTTGAAAGAATTGAACTATTTCATAGAAATATTGATAATATTTCTTAATCTGTGCCAGAGGTAAAAAAATCTATTGAAATTTTCGTGAAATTGAGATAATGAATGTAATTGTAATATTTTTATTATTTTTGAGCGGTTAATCTGGAAAACGGAAATCAAAAACCTCTGGGAAAACTTCTCGTGGCGAAAAGTGACCAAAAACGCAAGGAACGGTGTTTTAATTTCTCAGTTTATTCGATTCTGTATTTAAATATGGTATTTATTTTATCGCAATAAAAATCTCTATTGAAATGAAAATCAATTCGTACGAAATCTGTCAATGTTATCGTAAAATTTCGAAACATTTCGATTCGTCGTAGCGATTCCGTGAAATCCACGTCAAACATTTATTCAACACGCAAACCGGTGACCTTTTAGTAAAATATCTTTAAAAATATATTTAAAAATATCTGTGCTGTCAAATATTATTCAAACAGGAAAAATTATTTAACTTGTATATTGAAAAATATAGTATAAAATGAATTCCATGATTCCCAATTTTAGTAAAAATATTTTCAGCTGTAAATAATGGAAATTTTATCAAAATTTACGGATTGTACAATATGTCGGAATATCTCTCAATTTCCTGTTACGTAAATAGTAAACACAATCAGCAATTATAAATTTTACGTAGTACACATTCAGAATATCATTAAATAATATCTGTTTCATTTAGCAGAGGCTACATCCTATTTTTCTTTAAATATTCAAGTGGAAAGAGCAAATATTTACCATTAACAAATATTTTTTATGCTTCTCAAAGAACCGTGTTATATTAAAACCGAATTTATACACGATAACAAAATATAATTCCACGATAATCCTTATTTACTAGTTAACAAATACATGCACCTCAAAATACTGTCATAATTACTCTATAATATAAACAAGTAAATAATAATAAGAGTCACTAACAATAATACAGCAATATATTTCGTAATAAATATAGGTATTTTTAAAATAATAATTCACTACTAATATGCATTATCACTTACTCTTTTATATTACAGAGTTTATTGCTTTTCCATACATTACTGTACATATTTTACAAGATTTTCGACAAAATAAACACGAGCCACAAATATTTCCAGTTTAATATTCAAAGCCCCCTTTTCATCCAGTCTTGCAAGTCGCCGAGCCGTCTGAATTAACCATGGATTTGCGAATGCATTGTAAACGTATGAACAAAAGGGAACAAACCAGTAAACAGAATGCACGAAATGCATGGTCGCGTGGGCCACGATTGGCTGTCAGTCGGAAAGCGCGAAAGCAACAGCATAATTCAAAGGCTGCATTAATATTTATGGCTGACAAGGAACGGAAACAGTATACGCTACTGTTCCCAATAGCAATAAGACCGCTGGTCGACTTCCTCTCCGTTTCGCTTCCTTCTCGCGAGGAACAAGCTCTTTTCGAAATGCTACAACACAGGCCACGAACATTTTCAAAAATGAAAATAGACTTCTGTAATTGTCACGGTTGTAAAAAATATTTTGTTCGGTGGAAATTTGCAGGCTCGCATCGAATTTGTACCAATGATATCTATTTTCCAAGATTCACAGAAAAGATAATTCTTAATTGGATATTGCGGAGCACAAAAGAAGAAAATATTGTATTCTAATTAGGGCTGGGACTATTTGTCGAATTTTTCGGTATTCGAATATTCGACTACTTCAGTTGCTCAATTATTTGGCGAATATAATTCGAATATCCAAGTATTCGAATACTATTCGAATATTTAAGTATTCGAATACTGATGTATTCGAATAGTATGGTGTGAATTATAAATCAAGTTCTTTAGGTAGGGGAAGCCCGGGCAAAGCGGATATGTTAAGGTTTAGTGAGAAAAATAACACAGTTACAATTAAGATAAGAAATATTTTTTATATTAATAATCATTTAAAATTAATCAGCTTTCTGATACAATAACGAAAAAATCGGTAACTAAAACATTTAAAGCATTTTAAAATGAAAAACGTAAATAAGTCAATCAATCCGCTTTGCCCTACCCCCCTGGGCATAGCGGATGAGGGGGTCGGGCAAAACGGATGTTATTAAATAACGCAAAGTCAATCTTGGCATTCGTCACAGAAGTAACTGCCAGATCCTTCATATACAGTGCAGCATTCATGGGCCCATCTGGTACATTGGCTGCACTGGATCCAGTCTTCGGATGGGGGGTCGGAGTATGGCTCAAAACATACCAAGCAGAAATATCCGATATTTTCCTTGGATTGATCTGTTTTACGTTTGTACTGGAAAACCATGCTAGAATAAAATAAAACGGCAATAATAATATGACCGAGATTAGCAGGGCAAAGAGGATTGACCATCCGCTTTACCCCCATCCGCTTTGCCCAAAGAACCCACTTGGTGGAAACTTGTAATGTTTGATAAAAGTATGAACAACAAATTAAAAATGTTAACCTCTAATAGAATCTTAAGAACACAGAATTCTTATAAAAAATATTTACTGTGGTAAATACCGATAACTATTAATAATCAAGCCACGTACCTACCTGAGCGAAATGTGTAAGAAAACGCACAATTTTCGTTTTTTCTTCACAAACGACGCACCACAGCAATTACATACTTTATTGCATTGTCATGGGGTCTACAACCGGTCGCTTTCTAGATCAGGAAAAACTCGTGGGACCATCTTTGATAGCAAAGCAAAGAAAAAGACTATCCGCTTTGCCCAGGGCATTCGCTTTGCCCGGGCTTCCCCTACATTTGTCGGGGTGAAATCTTGTAAGCTAATTTTGACCCACTTCACACCATACTATTCGAATACACCAGTATTCGAATACATCGGTATTCGAATAATAACATTCGAATACTCAAATATTCAAAGTTTATTCGTAGCATTCGAATACTCAAATATTCAAAGTTTATTCGTAGCATTCGAATACTCAAATATTCAAAGTTTATTCGTAGCATTCGAATACTTGTAAAATATTCGAATATTAAATTATTCAAATATTCCCAGCCCTAATTCTAATTGCTGCAGCTTACTATAAGTCCAACAATTTTTTTTCAGTCCTACGGTTTATTACACAGGATACAGTTCCCAAATTTGAGCTCGCGTGGCTTCTTTATTTCCGAGCTCCGAACCCAGCGTCCCTGTGTTTCCCGCGTGTCAGCGGATCAAGCAGTAAAAATTACGAGTAACCTAATTCCCGTGGCAGAGTTAGCCGTTTATGAAGGCGTTGGAAGGAAATGGTTGTACACGCCGCGGGAAAGTTAATGAGAATAGTCAATGCGCGAGGAACGCCAAGCAAACCACAATTCATTTGATCAGGCTGGAAAGTGGATTATCAGGATCCAATTTCACGTTACACACTGCAATCTAATGCATGTATGCGAATGAACGCTTATTGAGGCCAATGTTCGCAACTGGCTAACGTGATACGCTCCATCGAACACGGAACAGACGTTTTCGGCGCACCTGCTGCACACTGCTCAACTACCCGCCAACCCCCAGCCCCCTTTGACAGCATCAGTTTTTTCTAGTTCCACTGTTCCATTAACAAACACAATTCGGTCGACTGAAAAAATCAATTTCATCGTTCGAACTTGAATTTCGATTTAAAGCCGGGTATTATGTGTTACCGAAAAAAATGACGCAGAATTTTAGAGAAATCGGAGGTCAAGTTGATGAATTTTGTGGAATTGAAAGATTCATGAATTTTCCCTACAACTTGTGCGTTAAGGAGTCAGGAGACCGAAAAGATGCGAATGTTTGTGAATTTTTTTTGAAAAAGCGGAAGCATATATTTTTACAGAACATTTTGCACTTAAAAGAGCAACGTTTAAAGAACATTTGGTAATTTTTTGTAGAAGAATATTTACGTTTATAATAAAAATGCAACGACTTCCAAAAAGCCTTTTTAAAAACCGTGAGAAAAGCCTTTTTAGAAACCGTTATCTCAAAAACTACTGTACCAATATTTCTGAAATTTTGTGGGCTTATTTTTTATACAAAAATCTACTGTACGGAAAAAAATTCCTCCGTCATTCAGTAAAATTTTGTATAAAAAATAAACCAACAAAATTTCAGATAAATTGGTGCAGTAGTTTTTGAGATACCTTGCTCACCGTTTTTAAAAAGGCTTCTTGGATGTCGTTGTATTTTTATAATAAACGTAAATATTTTTCTACAAAAAAGTTACCAAATGTTCTCTAAACGTTACTCTTTTAAGTGCAAAAAGTCCTGTAAAAATATATGCATCCACTTTTTCAAAAAAAAATCACAAACATTCGCCTCTTTTTGGCCTCCTGACTAGGTATAACCCCTTAAATAAAAATAAGTTTTTAGTGATTAGTATGCAAAGTGTGTCAGAAGTTTACAAAATACTCATTGCCAGTATCAAGAGTCAAGAAGTAAAGTCAAAACAATCTGCTGTATTCCTTGTTTCAATAATGTACCTTTTCCAAAATGCATAATCGTACGTTACAATTCCAATGTGACAGGAATGACATTTTCAGTCAGAGCAATTCATTCTGAATAAATACAGAGATGAAGGCGAAGCGAATTTACCCCTTCATGAATCTCCTCAACATGTTAAATTCGCATCCACAGTTCTGGGACACTTTGTACACCGCATCTTTCGCCAAAGTTCTTCGCTCGGGAAGAACGTCTAGAAATATTGAACGCGTCTCCATCCGGGAATTAATCATCGACACTTCCCGAGCAGATTCCTCCCGCGTCCATAATCCGCTCGCAACGTTCCCCTCGAAACACGTAAACTGCGAAAAATGTCACTGTCGGTCGGAAGCAGCTCGTGGGAAATCTTCACAACTGAAATTTCATACTGGGAATTCTGCTTTCCCTCAAGACTTCCTCACCGACTTGAGACGGGAGATTCCACTGCGGGAAATTAAACTGCAGCTCAACGAAGAACGTCCCCCCAGAGTCAGCAAAGATTTATCAGCTATCATCGTGCATATAATCGTCTGCAATATTCTGCGGGGAGTGACAGTGATGACTTAGATTCTATTACGTTTATATTTCAATTCGACAAGATTTCGCGCGTGCTTCTGGGTTCTTGACGACCCATTTACTGTCTTCCTTTGGGGGAAAGGACAAATTAAGGGTCCCCACGTGTTTTCGTGCTCCTACATGAATTCTGTTGCCTTCCCCCTTTCCTCCACTTTATATACCCTTCAGCTTCCCACCCCTTGCTGAGTTAGTCCAGCCCGTAAACATCATCTTTAACGATGGAATTCTTGTGGATCCAGTCATGGAGATAATAAATAAATCCTTCCTCCTGGAAGCCAGCTCCTGCTACAATCTTCCAATACAGTTTTCCATTTGTGAATTTCGTCGATTCCCTTCGATAAAAGAAGCTACATACTTACAAGGAACCTTTCACTACACTCCCTTCATTATTCACGTTCCATTCGCTTTGTAGGATCGGACATCCACGTTGCTCCGCAGCTACGAGGTTCCTCAAGTATATTTCAGCCATCATACACTCTGAGATATTTACATTCCGGTGCCCAGTGGACGTTCTCTGGTCCATGGATAGTTGCGAAGGAAATTGCTTTCGATCGATGTCCCCCTATGGATCCTCAAGTTATAATTGTGCGGGGAACCCAAAGCGGGCCGCAAAGAATTCCACGAGACGCTCCCAATAGCCCCTGAAACGTGACTGCACACCGTCCTCCCAAACCTTTCCGGCCGATTCCGATTCCCCGTATCGGGCAGCCTCGCGCGGAATCCTCCCGCTGTAATTCTTTTCCAATAGGCCAATCTATTCTTCGATACGACCAGTAATAGAGGCTGGATGGGCCACAGGCGACACGGTTTTATGGCCGTGCCCTGAAAGAGAAATCGCTCGGTGGCCATTCCAATTACTATTGGCCGGGCCCTTCAATTAAACCGTTTTTGTTTAATCGGCTTTTTGTCCGTCTTCCCCCGTCTGTCTTCCCGTCGCTTCCTTTTGTCTGCAAGTCTCGTTTCTTCCTCTGCTTTACCCGGCGCGTTTTCTCCTCCTGGGCGTCCCTTTCCATCCTGAAACTCTTAGACTCCCTGAACACCCCTCCTTCACTGTGAGAGGTCCCTTGCAACTGGGGAATTCATTGGCGACTTGGGCATCGTTTAGTGATGGGCTCCGTGGGTTCAGTTGCCCCACGGTGGGTTGGGTGTGAAGCAGAAGGTCCATAGAGATGTTTGGGATAGTTGGCTTGCAAATTTGTGACAGGTTTCTCAGTCGTGATTTAGGCAGAATCGTTTTGGAGTTTGTGATGTATTACGGTCTGAAACCGATAATGGTGATGATGATTCTGGAACGTAAAGTCTTATCTCGTCACCGCCGACGTAACCGTAATATCCCTCGGGCCCGTCACGCTTTTTGGAGTAGGTACTGTGCGAGGCAAGTGGATTGGGAGTTTTAAAGATCGAGGAGGAAAAGAAGATGATGTTGTAGTGATGTGCGGCGCGGTTCTTCTTCTTCCGTCTTGGAAATGTTACCATTTTTGAAAAGTGATAAAAAATCAAATTTTTTACGGAGACACATTTGCTTTTAGAACGGCCTAAAAAATTACCAAAAATTGTAACTTTGTTGCTGGTCCCCAAAAATGCGTTGTCTCATTCAATACCATATAAAACTTTTGTTTGCTAGTTAAATAAATTCAACTTTAACTGGGTTTTATACAGCTTTAAATTCTTCATCAGAATATGAATATTAAACACATACAACAGTTCCAAGAAGGGTGCTAAAAAATAACAAAAATAAAACCAATCGAAGAAATTGTAAGATTTTGTCCTCTACTGTAGAAATTGAGTGGAGTAAAGTTGTGTGTAAAGCAGAAGTTTCAAAGAAAATTTTGGACTCCCTAATCACGAAAATATACTTATAAACGTAATCATTCATTACACCAGAACTCATCACATATTATCATAATTTCCCCTATTTTCGTAAATTGTATTCACAGTTGCCTCGTATTCCTACTATCCATTTTGAAAGATTTATTTTCCTCCCATCGTGTCACATTGAACCAACTCCTTAATTCTGCAAATGAGCTCCAATGCAAGGGCTGTCTTCATGCACACAGGAGACTGGATAAAGGGCAATGGTCGAGGTACGTGTCCTCTATCTACAATATCAGAAGCAATCTGTTCCCCCTGTCACCGAGTATGAGAGCCAATTCCGCACAGACCTCTCGAGGAAATCGAGGTATGCATGGTTGGCCAAGGTGCTTGCCATTGGAGCTTAGGGTATTCTATTTGTCGTCGACAGATCGTCGCTACTGTAGGAAGTTTCTGGTAAAGATAGCAAGAGAGAACCTCCTGCCCCTTAATTAGAACATTATTAATTTTCTAACAGATTCTCTCCCAGAGATTGAGGTCCAATCCCAAGCTTTGCTAATTTTTTCCACTGACATTATCCTATTCTGAACACTTGGATCTAGGGAAATTTATTTAATTCCTTGGAAGCATTGAAAATTCCTTGTCAAGATCCGCTAATTTGCCTTCGAAGCTTTGAATTAAAAAATAGCACACTCGAAGTGAATAAAGTGAATTGGAATTGTAGATTCCTTTGAAAAGTTCAACTTGTTGACCTCTATTTACTGAGCTCTCTCAATCGACTCCACTGTTTCCTTTTTTTAAACACTTTTTTCACAAAGTTCGTCCTTTCTCTCGCAACTCCGTTGAAAATTGCAGCCTCCATTACAGAAAAAAACCCACCGCAGTTCGCGTTATTATCTTTCCTCTTTTGTAGAATAGCATGATTTTCAGTTGCAATCCTTTTTTAGCTACCGAAGCGTCCCGCGACAAATGAGAAATGCAGGATGCGCCCCTGCACAAATCACGAGCCCCTTTGTCCCGCAAAAATTCAGCTGACAAGACCGCGCCCTGACCGTTGCATCGTGATTCCGTCTCGCTGCTCGTTTCCACCCTCTTCTTTTTATCGTTTGCCCGCTTTACGAGCTGCAACGATCCCTGGGAACCTGACCAAGGCAGGTCAGCATCTTCGGGCATCATCGAATTTCAGCAGTCGATCACCGTGGTCGGATAACAATCGCTGTCCCCAGTGGATGAAACTAGATCCACTTGATTCCGAGGCAGCGAGGGATCCTGACGGTGGCTCTTCGAAAGTTGGACGAGCAGAGATTCAGTTTCGCCTGGTATCTCTGATCTCTGTGCAAGAATGATGAAGCTTCCGTTACGGTCTGCGAAGCACCGAGCATTCTTCCAGAGATTTCAGATTTCAGGAAGTTTCTTGCTCAGAATTTCGAAGGTATTCGAGGGAAAACATCTTCACTGCTGGGTCAGCCCTGGGACAGGTTTGGAGTGAAGCTTGACGTGTAAAGAGTGATAAAAGTGCCATGATTCGAGAGGAAAAATTGTGTCAAGTAGCTTATGTTACTTGGAACAAAAGTACAGCTCGGAATAGTGCAGCATATGTTTACTATAATGAATTCCTTTGTATAACCATGCAAATTTTCTGAAACCACTTTTTTGAGTGACCAGATATCTAACTAAAGTTACGCTACGTTAACGCTGTGCCATTTTATATTATTCAAGAAATTTTATTAGTTAAGAAATAAGAAGAAAGCGACAGAGTGATACGATTTGGAATTGAATCTAACCTAACCCAACCTAAAATAATACCAAAGAACTTAAATTTACCAGCACCGTACTTATCAAGCACAAATATCCTACTCTAGAACAGCGAATTGGAAACGATAAACCATGTTTGGGTGAGATTCAAATGTACGACAAAATCACGAATCGTGTGTCTATTCAACCAGGGAGCAGATTCGTAATGAAACACTTCCATCCCCCATTCTCTGTACACATGAAACGTTGGAGCGTAAACGTAACAGGATCCCTATCTCCGTCGATCAATAGAGTACAGATTCAGGCGTGATGCGACATCCCAATCGTATTTAACCGCCCTACGATATCTAGGGGCGCCGGAGCATCCTATATAGTCGCTGCGATGAACGATTACCAAGTGACTGATGAATCACGATCACCGTGCTGGTCGAATGAAAATCCAAACAGCCAACAGAGGACCATACAAGTCAGAAATTAATAGACCAAATGAATGGGGGGAGAAGCACTGATAGGGGTTGGAACTGAGTGAAACTGGCTTAACAAAAGCAGACGAGCATACAGGCGAGTGAACATTATTGGGGTACCATCACCCATTGCAATTTTTGCAAAATCGGGATTATTTGGCGCTTGTAAAAGCTTGTGCGATATTTTAAAACGAATGTGGAGTTCCTATAGTATAATTCTGCGAAGCAGCCTTTGATATTGGTATTTCTCAAAGGGTTTCTCAGTCAGAGAATCTCAGTCGTGGATTTTGTGGGGCTTTTTGTGTTTGTTTTTTAAATACTGTTAGCTTAGATTTTGATTTAAAGGTGCATTTACAAGGGAAGATCTCCAACACGAAAATTGAAAAAATTATAAAACTTTGGGAATATGTAGAGGATATATAGGTATGTATTATTAGGTATGAAATAGTCCACTACCCTCTTAAGATCTAGGGCTGGGACTATTTGTCGAATTTTTCGGTATTCGAATATTCGAATACTTCAGTTGCTCAATTATTTGACAAATATAATTCGAATATCCAAGTATTCGAATACTATTCGAATATCCAAGTATTCGAATACTATTCGAATATCCAAGTATTCGAATACTATTCGAATATCCAAGTATTCGAATACCATTCGAATATCCAAGTATTCGAATACTATTCGAATACTGATGTATTCGAATAATATGGTGTGAATTATAAATCAAGTTCTATAGGTTCATTTGTCAGGGTGAAATCTTGTAAGCTAATTTTGACCCACTTCACACCATACTATTTGAATACATCAGTATTCGAATACATCGGTATTCGAATAGTATTCGAATAATAACATTCGAATACTCAAATATTCGAATATTAAGTTATTCGAATAGCCCAGCCCTATTAAGAACTAGGAGTATCATTCTACTCAGCTTCACATAGTACAGTACCAGTGATCGAAACCCGACCATAATTACCAACACATAGATGTCGCCACAGTGAGAGTAACGCGAACCAAAAGCCTCATGAAATTTTCAAGCTAGCTTTCACGCGACTGTTTAACAAAGGCCCAGAGCTGTTGAAAGACTACTAGATCCTTTGTGTGTGCGCGCGCCAAGGAGAAAGAGGGATTGGAAGGAACCTGTAAATCTTCCCACTATCGTCTTGGCCATCGTACCAGCCCCGTGAACAATTCACCGCTGAAAATGCTAATTCGACAAGGTAACCGTGGACGGAAGGGTGGGCGGGAGAGGGTGTCTGTCGGGCCGGGGGCAAGGAACGGGCGCTTTCATTGATTTCACCCGTTTGTTCGCTGAGGACAGACGTAAATTATATTCGTGGCCGAGTGCAGACTGTATTTGCATGTTAAAGGAGTCCTAGTTGCGGTTCCAGAGAAGATTAATACTGCTCAGGGCCCGGGCGAGTGGCGGACCTTAGAAGTTGAAGGGGCTGGGGGAGGCAACAGCGCTGAAACGACGGCGCGCCGTTACACGGGCCTGGTAACGTTTCCTGCGATAAATAATGGCCCAAGTGCAAGAAACGCCGAAAGAAGACGAATGAAATACGGAGGAAGCTGTAATTCCGCGGTTGCTGGGCTACCCTTTGCGAAAAATTTCGAGACCCCCAGCACGTCCAGCTGACTTGTTTCTTCGACAAATGTAATAGCCGCAGAAGACTGAAAGAGATCCCGCCAGGCACCCAGTGGCGAAAACGACACCCCGCGATACCTCGTCGAGTGTCACGGCTGTGGACCCTCGCAGGGGGTGGAATAATCCACTAAAATGTGTCGTCAGATCTTTGCGAAAACGTTCCATATCGAAGGTTCCCCGTGAAAAGTCGCGACCACGAGTGGCCTCCGCCACAAGCAAAAGACTTCGTTGCATCCCTAGCCAGACCGAAGCTGATTTTTACGGTGCTCTCGTCGCCGCAGCGGCTAATAAACTATCGGTGGCAGCAGCTGCGACACCATATTCGCTCCAGCCCCGAAACTTTAAGCAACTACCAGGCTCCAACAGCGAAATTCCCAGCGACGCAGCACGCCGCGAAAGGCTTTGGGGTGGAAGTTGCCGTGAAGACTGTTCCTCGCCTAACTGGGGGAGGAAGCAAGTGAGAGGAAGGGCGGTCTGACATTTGTCGGGCAGAGTTGCGACTTTGTTAGGGCTGAAACGTGACGATTCGCTGGCTCGGTTAAAGTATTTTCGGGAACGGAGCTGCTCTCTCGCGACGGGGTAGTCTTAAGAGCATAGCGTGGGTAAACTCGAGTATCGTTTCTAAGTTCGCTGCGGGTTAATTGCCTGTGTTTCATGGGGGCAGGCAGCGTAGCGCCGTTTTACTCTTTCAACTGGAAGTTTACTGTGGAATCGCGTATAGCACTGACATTTTCGAGCTGAAAGTATTTGAACGTGGATAATTGCTGGGGGAGGTACAGTGGAGCCGTCATTCCACTTTGGTTACTGTTCCTGTTATACTGAACTTGGTGTTTGAAATATACGAGGGGGAGTATGCTGCGAGGATAAGAGCGGAGTGGATATGTGTTTACATTAATTGAGAAAGCAAACCGATTTAATTTGGTTATTGTAGAATGAAATGACAGAGGCTCATGAGTGCTGATTGCAGAACTTTAAAGCTGCTCTGTGTGTACCTACTTGATCGTACGTTAAGATGGACAACGAATAAGAATTAATTATCATTTATCCCGTTGGGAGGATACTTTGAATTTCTTTCGTTTTTAATACTGTTTCTTACAAGGGACATTACCCAACTGTTGCACGCCGATTTTTATGAGGTTTACGCAAATTATAGTTCTCGAGAAAATATTTAACAGGAACTTTTTTTGTTGGGGTTGAAAAACACGTTTGCCCCAAAATATCTCAGAGACAAATCTTTTCGACGAAAATGATGTATTTTTTTATAATAAATTTAGCCACATAGTCAGATTCAGTGCAAGATTATTCATTTTTAGTGTATTGTTTAAACAATTTGAGGTATTACAAATCTGATTACGTGGTTAAATTTGTTATAAAAAAAACATCATTTTCTATAGTGTATAGTTTCCGAGATATTGGGGCAAACTAGTTTTTCACCCCCAAATTTAAGGGCTGATATCACCTCTCAGACATGGACGTTTTGTATAAAAAAATACGTGGCAAATATTTTACCGAGAACTATAATCCTGTCTTTTAATATTTTAAACTTCTAATCGTCTTTATCGTGAACATACATTGTAACTCTCATCAAAATCGGGGAATAACAGTTGGGTGATGTACCTTGTTATATGGGAATTGTGGTATTTTAATATCGAACTGAATTTAAAATGCACCACTGATGCGTGGAAAAGTATACGTCGTTGAATGATTTTTTCTAATGGGAGAGTCTTGTATCTGCCTATATTTGATTAATTTCGAATCGATGACCGGGATCCCTTGGGGTGAATAGCGCTATTCGAATAAATACTAGCTCGTTGGCAGGTTTTCTCTCGTTGCGGCGTTTTTCCATTAATTCATCCGCAATTTTCCGCTTCGTTCCTCGCCGAAGTCGAGTGAATATTATGCTTGTGACGAACTTTAAGCCCGTATTTACGAACACACGCCGTGCAGCGGGGAAGATAACTGTGCGTTGATGGAAATACGATGCAACACGGATCCTTGAAACCGCGACATATAATGTTACAGCGTAGCAACTGCCTCTGAATACGAATCGTCAGCGATAGGGTGGTTTTAAGAGTCTGCTCGGTGTAAATGATACGAGATTTTTTTTAAATTTAACTGGGAATGTCGTAGGAAAATATATACCGTCGAGAACTATATTCACAGGGTAAATTTCAAATTCTTCCTATCTCGTGGTGTGCTTAAGTTTAAAATTTAAACTTATTTCCTGCTATACAAATTTTGAGCGAGCCAAATCTTGTCTTCTTTAAATTGGTATAGTTTTGCAGACTAAAAGTGAATAGTTCACAAATTGTAGTCATGTAAATGGTCGCAAAATTGTAAATTTCTGAGAAGCTAAGGTAATTCCATTTGAAAGAATAAAAACCAGGGGATTGGAGCAGACCAATTTTTTATTTGCTCCCCTCCGACATCAAAATACTTGCTTCAGCTCCGCTCCAGCTTGTTTTTTCTTTTTAAATAAAAGTTCTTTTAATACTTTCAAACAGCGATCTTTCATTTGCAACAAACACCATCTTCCTAGCTTTCCATTTTCATATAGAAAAAAATTCATAAAGAATGGTAAAATTTCGGGCAAAGGAAGTAAACTTTTTTCAATGACAAAAATTGAGAATCGGGGTTTTTTAAAAACGTTTCATTTATCTGGTCTTATAAAATGAAAGAAAATCCTCCACCCTTAAAATTGCAACTCACCCAACAAACTGATCACATCACAATTTCGCCCTTTATTCCTATATTTCCGGTTTACTTCCCTAATTCACAAAGATAATGTCCAAAGAATCTAAACAACTGAAATCATCCCCCTAAACCTCCAAATCACGAAAGAAACTTGTTCCACCACAAGATAACAACCACTTCGATCGCCCAGTGTCCCTCAAAAGCACTATTTTCCAACTTCCACGATTTGATACACGTTTGGGTGGCATTAAATCTGATCTGATCAAGGCCTGGCACGTTGCAAACGCACGGTGGATGTTTTCTCGAAACACAGAGGCGGTGTAATCGTCGTTGAGCACACCGTGCTCCGCTGGGGCGACTGTTTTCACGGTTGCCTACCATTATTGTTTCGCGAATGGAGTCCAAACAAAGCTTATCGCCGTTTTCACGGTTCCGCTGCGTCATTGTCCCGCAGACGGCAGTCAGACAAAGAGTTTTCAAGCCGTGTAAAGAGTGTCCTACGCACTAGTAACACAATGGGAACATCTTTCACCGTTCTTCATCCTCGCGGACGTTTGTCCATGCGCCGATGCCTCCTCTTTTGGCTCTCCAACTTCAACAGCGAAATATAATATAAATTCGGATTGAGGGCTTCTATCTGGACATACATATTTTTAATAGGTTGTGCTGGTTATGCAATATGAAAACTGTTAAGTGGGGAAGGGTGCTTCGTTCTACATCCTTAATCCAAAATCCATTCGTTCTTGCTGCCTGCCACTGATTGCTGGAAATCGCGTAAGCAACTTGGCTAATAACGAAAATACCTTTGTTACGTTCGTTTGTCAAAATTGATAAGCGTTCTGAGGGCTTTCACTGGCAAACATTCCACTGCGGTAACGATCGATCGATTTATCGAGGGAAACGATGATTCGAAGAGAAACTGATCTACGATTTTACTCGTCTATATCTCATTAAGCTTCGTGATACAGAGCTTCTAAAAAAGAATAGAAGGAAAACAACAACTAGTCAGCAGTCACATATGGAGACCTAAGGACACGCAGATTAGCAACGCAGCAGTTCTCAAGATATTTCGTCATTTCAATTAAATGTACAAACTAACTGGGAGGGGAGGGACAAACTTTTTCGTAAATTGTGTTGATATTAAATTCTATTTTAATACGTTAGGTTAAAATTTCTAGTTGGAAGAGCACATTTTGTCGAAATTAAATCTATTTTAATACATTAGGTTCAAATTTTTAGTTGGAAAAGCAAATTTTCGCAAATTTTGTTGAAATTAAATTTATTAGAATAAAATTTCTAGTTGGAGGAGCTAAACTTTCCGTAAATTTTGTTAAAATTAACTTCTATTTTAATTCATTAGGATTAAAATTTCTAGTTGAAAGCAAAGCTGTGAATTATTGTGAATTTTTAATTCAAACTTCTCGCCACTAGCACATAGAGTTGAGCTTCCATCCAAAGTACTTCTGGAGATAGCTTATCACCACCGCTTCCCATATTCAAGTATCATCAGCAGAGTGACAGAAATTTTTCGTATCAGTTGCTACAACCCCCGGATGACACTCCAATAACGAGCCCTCCCACGCAGTGAGCCTGTGCCCGAGCCCACGCGCGTACTTCCAAGGTGAAAATACAATCGATCGCGCGGAGTGAAGCCATTGCTAGGGTAGGCAGACAAAAGAAGAACAAAGGTAGGAAGGGAGGAGTGACGGGGTCGCTTGGAAGCTCGTTTGAATCCACTGGATTCCGATAAACCCCGTCTGAGGAACATCTGTATCGCGGCTCTCCTCGTTATTCACGCGGAATTGCGGTCTCATTTTTCTTTCCTTCTATCTTCCATTTTTTTTTCAAGGGGGACCTCGTTATCGTGCTCGTCGCCGCGGTGATGCAACGAGCCGACACGCGTCCCAGGAAGACGCGATAAATTCCACTTTGCCCCAGGGAAATTAACATTTCGCCGGTGGTGGGACAGTAGGCTGGCGATCTCGTGTCGATGCAGGGCTATCGAGTGAACACGGCTTGCGATCAGATGTCGATGCATCCATGGCTACTGTTGCAGTGTAGGATTGTGTTTTGTGGTTCCGTGAAAGCATTTGTATTGTAAACTCTACGGCGTGCAAGTCGTGGCGCGGCGAGGGTGAGTGGCAACGTGACCCTAATTAATCTACCTTGTTTGATTGGACGTGGGGAGAGATGCAGCGGAATTAACAGCGCGACTTTGGAAACAATCCATTTTCACAAAAATTAACTTGAGAACAAGGTTTATACCAGTGACATGAGATCCCCCATTTGGTTGTTTGCAATTTTGTCTTCAGATTCGTAATCAGCGACCCCCCCCCCCTCCCCGAGCACTGATTTCTAACTAAATTGAAGTACGTTTCTTACGATTTGGAACCACTGTGCGGTGGCGCACAGGAATTTTGGCCAGCTTTTGGCGATTTGAGACTACTGTGCGACGTGTAAGCAGCCACAGGTGTGCATGGATGCGATTCTAGAGTATAAGATACCTACATTTCGAGGGGCAAACGAGATTTGCGGGTAATATAGATTTGCAGAAATTACTAGTCGTTTCTTATATATTTTGTGCTGGGGTCCAGTGTAGGTATATGTAAGCGAAGAAAAAAGCCTCGGGCGATGAGACTCGAACTTGGAGATCTGCGTAGTGGCCAGTCGCGTTACCAATTCACCCAACGCCGACTCTCCTATGTGTCCCGGATGTCCCTAAGTTTCCCGAAGTATCCCGGAGTGTCCACAAGTGTCCGGTAATTTATTATTAAAAACGTACTCAGAATGTACATATGCGTTGTTCGACCCAATTCGAAAGCATAGGTACGTTAATAGTAAATTAAGGGTCGACAAGGGTGCTTCCAAATGGTCGCCGATCGTCTTGGCAACTTCAAGGACACTAATTAGAACCTAACGAAGGACTAACAAGGGAAGATCCCGAGCTCGGAAATTCAGAAAATTCTAAAACTTTGTGAACATGTAGGGGATTTCCTTCTGATTACAACGCAATTTTTGTTTGCTGCCCAAATTCACTCGAAGGGTGTGAAATTAACCTCTGAAAATTCGGCTATTTTCCGAGTTTGTGTTCTAACTTGCGAACTGTAAGAGATAGAAAAAAGTTTCAAGGCAAAAGTTACTTCTTTTAATTAGAACTATCATTTGGTAAAAAAATGTTTTACAGTTTATGAGTTATAACACAAAATCGAAAAATAATCGGATTGTCGAGGGTCAATTACACGTTCCTCAGAGTGAATTTGGGCAGCAAACAAAAATTGCGTTGTAATCAGGAGGAAATCCTCTACATATTCACAAAGTTTCAGAATTTTTTGAATTTCCGGGTTCCGGATCTTCCCCTATAAGAACAAAAGGTTGAAAGAACAGGAGCAGAGACTTCGTTGATGTGTTTGAAGCGTTGTTGATTAGATGACCCAAGGTTTAATTAAATAAAAGGCAATTTATAATCTCGACGAAGCGGGGGCTTATTAACGTCCACTCGAGCACCCCGCGAAATCATTGCAAATGGCGCGCAAGAGTTCCGATCCATCGGTCGCGCATCAGATAATTAATTACTATTCAGATTAATTTACCGCAATTGCTTCCTTTACGGTAATTAATTAATTAATTAGCTGATTGAGCCAATTTCAATATAGCGTATCGTTTGGTGAAAACGTTCCGGGAAATTCCCCCACTTGAATGACACATTATATCGGCATTTCCATGGACCCTTATTAAAACCTTTTCACCGAGATACCATATCCCCTTCATTATTTAATCCGCACGAGTCTGCGTTATTCGATAACTACCCACACACAGCGTGGCTCATAAATGAATATTGAAAAACGAGCATTGCTTTGGACATTCAATTAGACAACACTCGCGATCCATTTTCAAATTTATTTCACGAAATTTCAGGAATGTTTCTGAAATATAGCTGGGCGCGTATATTCGCGCTCTCATAAGACTTGAACATGTTAAATGGCACAATGAAATTTAGGATCACGGAAAAAAGGGGCCAACGGCAACGGGACTCGAACCCGCGATCTTCAGATTCGTTGCGCCGCTGGACAGTCGCCTTAGCCACCTCGGCTACACCGACTCCCCCGGTTATGAAGGTTATTTTCGGGACATTTTTCTCCCTGCGATTCTAAATTCGTTGGGGTAGTACAAAGAGTTTTATAACGTATTGTTATGTCTTAATCCTATTTGTTGCAATAAATAGTCATGTAACAGAGACTGATAGGCTAAGAGACTCGAAGGCGCTGAACAATTAGCTGACTACGTGCCGTTATGGCAGTTTTTTTTTTATGTTTTTGATTCCAAAGATTGTACAAGATATATATTTTTGTTATGTCCATCAATAAACAAATTTAAAAAAAACTCTCCCGTTTATGTTTTTCCCGTGCCCTCTCTTACGGTGAAGGTTCCTGACCCCAAAGAAATTTAAGATTCTCAGGCTTCAAACATTTATCTTATGAGAAAGTTAATTTAAACAATAAAACAATGCATGTTTAGGGGGTGAAACCACCCCCAAAAGTTCATACGGGGTACAAAATTCTGTTGAGTAAAACTTGATATAAATTTAATTTGCCTCCTTTTTTAGTTCATATCATTGTAAACTAAAGGGCACAGATACCCGTCAAAGAATAATAATAAAGTTGCATTGCAGCATTTCGTTACAGAAAGCTAGAAGTTGTGTTAGGTTTTTCAGTTTCAACTTCTCCCTCACCCGTTTTGTTTCGGTATCAACTCGAAGCATATCCTTCTTCTTGAAATGAATAGTGTAATATCGTGGGTGGTACTGAGTTCACGATACCACAACAAACTCGCCAGATCAATCACCCTTACTGCTTTCGGTACACCCATTAGCGTGACCATCCATTACAACAAACACATCCATAAATGTTCATTTATCTCGAAGAGTCTGATGATCTCGAGCCTCCGAGAAGAGCTGCCATCGCGATCGTGACATTTTTTCTCTTAATTATTCCCTCGTAAAGGCGGAAATCCAAGTCTGGCTCCGATAACCGAGGGCTCGCGACATCGGAATCACCGCGGAAAAAAGGAGCAGGCAGGCTTCCGCGCCACGGAATTTCATCTCGATCCGTTTTCGTTCTCCCTTTTTCCACCGCTGCGATAAAAACCGAGATGGTGGCAAAGGGGGTTAGGGAGAAGCGAACCGCTCAACGCACGTACAAAGGGTTGCCCGCTCTCTCCAGGAGCCTGAAACCCTCGATGGCACTTTGCTATCGAAACCACGTTGTTAATTAAATAGATTGGGCGCTGGAATGCCCTGCTGCAACCGTCCACTGTTTACTTTCATGTCGCTGAACTCCCCGCTGCCACGGGCAGAGATTCGCATTTGTAAGGAGGGGGGCATCTGCGAGCACTGTTAACCTCCAGTTAGCATAATCAGCGCTAATGTTATTAGCGTCGCAATCGTGATTATTATCGTCACAGTTATTGTTACTGCAGCGCTTTTATCGCAGCTATAAATCGCATCATGCCGGATGTTGCTGTTTGTAATACAGTTTCTATTGGCTGCTATCGGTACAGGCTGGTCAAACATGGTATACCATTGTGGGATATAATTTTTGGATTTTTTAGGGCACTCTTTTATTCTCGTCGAAATGTGAGTAGTGATGGAAGTCGAGGCACGTTGATTTTATATGAGCTTTATACAATATTCACGTCGTTGGAAGGATGAAGAAGCTTGAATAGTTTATGCATATATGGAATTGAATAATATTCGAGCAATTAAAAAATTATTTCGTTGGATGGTTGAGATGATTCCTTTGGCGGAGCCATTTTTATTTAAAATAGATTCACAGAGGTAGAAATTGTGTGAATGTATCTGAAATATACAGTCATAAAAGTACTTTCTTCGTGAAATAGTTTAACCCTTCGTTGACACACCTCCTTTTTCGATCAACTTTGACACACCTGGTTGGCTCACACGCAGAACAATTTTTGAACGACTGCCATTCTCATCTAAAGAATCCAATCGTTATGAAAAAAATCATGATTCAATTTCGAGGTCTCTAGAATGTATTCCAGTAGCTTTTTTATTGAAACTTTATCACAGTTTTTGCAAAAAAAATCTAGATCACCATGTGTCGAAAAAACACGAAGGTAATGTTTACAAAATTGTAACTTTTACAAATTTCAATATTAGAAGGTAAAAATATACGGAGTTGTTGTTCAGATATAATATTTTCAGGAAAAAAATAGTTTGTAAATTGAATAGTTTGTAAAAAAAGCCCTCGGTTATCTCACACCCAGAGTGTCAATTCAAAAGATTTACATGTTCTACCGGTATATAAAAGATTCTAAGTTCAGCATGTAAATAAAAAGTATATTTATTATAATCCATAAGGTGCAAAGTCATATTTTGTTAAAGCATGGAAATTATAACGAGTAAATAAATAAAGATAATCGTATTTCCCTTAGTTAGTGATGGGAATGTTTGAGCAATTTTTCAATGTCAATTTGCAGACAAACGAACGGTGCAGTAGCCCCTCGTGGGACTACGAGATATTTTAATCAAATAAACAAACATTGACGTAGAAACGTGTAGCTGGACCATTTACATACTTCGTGGAACGGGCGCAGGACAAAATTTGATATTATGTAGGAACTTCAATTTGCGAACACACAAACCCCTGCTTGCTTACCTTATCGGGCGAATAATTCCCGGATCCTAACTCTCAGCTTTTGACAATGTAATTAGCAACGCTTTACTGCAAAGCTTTGCACTTACATTCCTGGACAACTATAAACAATTTAATTTCTACCAAAATTTTCAATCCACGCGACGAAATTAAAAGCTGCTTATCATTTATACGACGTCCAGGCTGCATTCTCTCCATTTTATAAAAAAAACAAATACGTAGTATTTAATGGGAAATTCTCGTGTAAAAGTAACTTTAGTTGTAATTTTTATTTATAATACTATTTTCATGGATATAAAGTAACTTTATCAAAGGAAAAAAGGTACTTTTCTATCAAGTACCAATAAATTTCCCAATTTTTTATTTACTTTTCATTAAATCAGGGCTAATACCAGCGTAAACTATCTAACTTTAAGAATTTCCTCTTTCTCTTGCAGTCAGATGACTGTGACAGGTGCTACGCGTCACGCAAACAGAAGTTACATCGTCGAAGAGGTCAACAGAATTCCACAATAATTAATAAATAATAATAAAGATCGACATAAATAAAAAAAATTCCTGCAATTTTAAAGATGCCTCCTTATATCCCCCAAAAGTTTAATGCAATACTAACGATACTTTTTTCCCAAAAAAATTCATAAATATCATTTACTTTTGAGGCTGTTACACAAGAATCCACCCTTAATTTTGGATGCTGCCAATTTCAAGAAGACACCCTACCACGTGACTAAATTTTATCAAACAAATCCTTGGAGGATGTTTTCTCTACAGGCTATTAGAAGAAGAGATCCAAAAATTTTCAAGCCCACAGCACCCAATAAAACAAAAACTCCAACACAACAGAGCGAAACAGAAAACCTTCCTTTATTTCGCTACGACTGGTTTTCTGAACTTTGTTTACCAACCCTTTTCCCCTTCAGTCGAAATGGTATTCCAATTCAGCGTGCTTTCGACACTCCGCGAGCCCTGATCGCTCGACGTCTCGGAAATGTTAGGATTATTAAACAAAAGGACCTTCCCTGTTCGGTTATGCAATCGTTGTGACTGACGTTGCCCGACGCCGTCGCAGCCGAACGCTTTGCTCGGCTGAACTGAGCGCAAACAAAATTACACTTAAATAAGCAATTACTCCGACGCTAATGGCGGACGGAGTGCAATTAAAACAGCGACCCGAGCTCCGCGTAATCCGACAAATTTCCTGCATACAAACCCGCCGAATTAAATCTCGTCGCTGGACCGCGCGCGACCTCGAGACTTGTCGCGGCGATAATTCAAATCGCGACGAAGAGGAAAGGAAGTGGGCACGAGCAAGTGCGGGAAGTCTTTCGGCGTTAAATCGCAGGCCTGGAAAACAAATGTGTTTGCCTGCGCCTTTTCCCTTGCAAACCTAAAATAATTCAACTTTCCATACAATTAAGTGTCGTGACGTCTGTAATGTTAGGAAGATAAAGGACGAGTATCTTGAACGCAAAAAATGGATACCAAATTTAAATTTGCAGTTTTGAAAATTTAAAAATTAATTCTTATTTAATCATATTTAAAAATTAATTTTTAAATTTTACACTTTTAAACGAGAGTGTAACTTGGGGTTGTTTTATGAAATTCATTGAGTTCTTGTCAGATGGGATCACTTTTATCTGAAACACTTTTTGAAATAACGCACGCAGGAATAATTATAGGCAGATATAGTTCCCGGCACATTGGTCCGGCAAATGCGTCTGACTAAAAACGCTGTTTTCCCTTGCTTCTTTGGGTTTCCTCCATAATCCACCATAGATTCTTATATTCTGGTATGCGCATTTTGAATATTATTTTAAATAAAATTTACCTAGCATGAAACTAATAATGAGTAATTAGGTTGTGCTAATTTATCGACAGCTGAAATTAAAAAACCAAGTGGTGTTTCAGTTTATCTCGTTAGGGAAGTTTTAATAAAAAATTTTCATTAAGCTTCATAGAATGAAGGGACCCTTCGTGTTACAAAGACGGGAGGCTGTATGCTTTGTTTAAGAAGGTAAGACGGAGTGGAAATTAAGAATTGTAAATAAAATTCCTTCAAAATTTATTCACATTCCAAAAGTTCTTAGTAGCATGGACGACCTTTACTTGCAGGAATTTTTAAAATAACTTACATACAAGAAGTTACACAGTGATTACTTTCATAACTTTCTGGTTTGCACAGTGCGTCTGACCATATACGTTTCTGTTTCCCTTGCACTCTCTTGTAATCCAGTCGTGAGAATTATTTAGATTAGCCGAAGCTTCAAAAGAATTACTACCACTGACACCGTAAGGTTTTACATTTTCCTGTTCCAAAGAAAACGAAAAGTCCTCTGAAAAAACTTATTCCACAACGTGAAAAATTCATAAAAATATACTTATAAATCTATTTTTCTCTCTGACGTTTGCAGAGATACTCATATTTCTATGCCCTCCCGCTAACAATAGCACTACATTCAGAATTCTCCTCGCATAATTCAACGTTTTCGAAAATCTCCATTATCTAACAAACGTGAATGTAACTCAGGAAATTATTGCACACTGAAATCTACTTAATTTTGAATCGTGCCACGAAATACGAGTTTCATTGCAGCTTTCCAATTAGTTGCAGCAAAATAAATTAGTTCCCCGTGTTGCTGTTTATTTTATCTTCCAACGTACCCCCATCCGCGTCGTTCTTTTACCCTTATCGTTGGAGGAAATTCGCTTGTCAGACTTCTCCATCCCCTGAACGTAAACGGCAAGGGTAACTCGTCAACGATAGCCTAATTATGCGATTTATTTACCGGGATAAATGGCAACGACACTCGAACTGCGGCGGGGAAACTCGTCGGAACATTTCGCCCCACAGTTGGATGAACTTCCGGGAACTCGTCGACTAAGAAACTTTCGGAGCTTCCAGCCTGAAAGCTTTCCCGTTTCGTCAAGTACGTTAAAGAGCGCGCAAAAACGTCAGTGGCGTTTTCTGGCTGCCACCGATATCGGCCAAAGTCCGCATTTTATGAAGCTCCCTCATCCCCTTGGGGCTGGCCAGTATACTTCGCCGTTAGAAAATAATATCTGACAAATATGTGGGGCAGAATTTCTCATAAGTGTGTGTACTCTGTGTTTGCAGTAAAGTGTGAATTTGAGGCAGCAAATAATTTTTATGATTCTATAAAAATTTCTCAGCTGTTTCTCACTTCAATTTTACTTAGGATATTCTTCTTCGCCCCGTCGAACACGTGGGTATGTACCAATTGGGAAAAATTGGGTTACTTTCTTAATTATGATTCAAAGTAGGGTGATAAATTTGATTAAATTGTGTTATGATAGTATGGTGGAATTTGAATGATCGTAGGAGAAATAATTAATACATCCCTCTTAGTCTTTCGATCGTAATCGATATATCGCGTAGCTTCTCCCGCGGAACTTCCTGTAATAGGGGAAGAAACATGAAGTTTTGATGGGGAAAGATATGGCTTCTGTAACGGGGATATTTGTCGAGAGCGTCCCAAGAGACTTTTCTACTGTTGATTCCGGAAGCAATTCAGACCGAAGTTTTTTCATTTCCGCTGCACGGTATCATCGCATTTAATCCTTTCGTCCTCTTCGTTCCAACGAAGAAATTGAACGTCAAATCCAACAATAATTCCACGTTTAAAATTTGAACAATGTGAATTTCGCTCACACATATTTTCCAAGCTTTAAAAATTTAAAACACTGCGGTAAATCTTCCGTGTCGGAAACATGATGATATCCAACCTCTAAAGTACTAAATTCTCAGGGTACTAATGTCTTCAACATTGTGCCTACATCATCGAAACTATCAAAGGACAAAACTACCAAAACTTCTGTGGTGCCAAAGTTTCAAGACATTACACCCCAAAAGCACTAAATCCCAAAATAGTAAAGTGTAATAGAAAAGTACCAAAGTACCCACGGACAAGTTGGTCAAATACCAAAAGTACTGAGACTTTGCACTCGAAGCCTTCAAAGGTACCTGAGCCTCAGAATGTGAAAATAGGTATTTAAACACCGAAGTACTAACGTTTCAAATTATTAAAGCACTGAAACCCTAAAGTAACGAAGTGTGAAGGTATCAGATAATGAAATTAAAGAGATTCTTAAATACTAATACATCTGAATAACCAAGTACCAACGGGTGGGCCGTTAAAAGTGCCGAGGAACCATTAACTTCGTAGATTCGAGGCTCATAAAGCAGGAGTTCGTAAAGAATATTTAGTAACCAAATGAGGGTGCTTCATTAAACCGCGAGACTAACAAGCAGCGTCGTATCTTTGAATTGCTTAGCCCCCTCGGTGTTGTTGGCCCGAAGGAATTGAAGGAAGAGTGTGATAAATTGCTGGCAAAATCCAATCGTTCGACTAATTGTTTCTCCAGCGAATTTTAATTACCTGGGTTTCCGCCATTAAGAAGTTCCTTTTTAACACGACACGATCGCCAACTCGTTGCGAACTCCTATTATGAAGAAATTACGGGACCTTGTTACGCGTCTTATTGCCCATGGAAATTAAACTCTTAACTGGAGCTGGGCAATAAGTACACCAAGTTCAACACTTTGTTGGCTGTTCGGAAACTTCACCCGCAATTTATTTTACCGGCAGAATAACGAACGAAATTTTGCTACGGCCTCATTAGTCATTTCGAAAAAAAATCAGACGTGACTTTAGAAATCTGTATTCGTCGTCGAAATGTTAATTATAATAGCGTAATATAGTACTCAAGTGGAACTTTTGAGATTGGGTACTTTAGTACCTCGGTACTTTAATTATTTAATATTTTGGTAGCTTTGACGTTTTAGTGTTTCGGTGGCATAGAGCCTTAGTGCTTAAGGGTTTTGAAGTTTAGAGGTTGCTTTGAATTCTGTTACCATGGAGTTTAAGTGCTCTGGAATTCTCGTAGAGTGGAGTTTAGGTGCTTTGAGATTCTTTCACTTTGACGTTGATGTAGGCGCTTTCCAGTTTAGACGCTTTGAAGTTTAGGTGCATTGGAATTTAGATGCTTTGTGTGCCCCTATTTCCGGTGGGACAAAGAAAACGGCCCGAAGAATTGCCCGGAACTGGGGCTGAAATTTAGAGCACGCGTCGCGCGAAATAGAGGCGGAAAAGAGCGCGGGCTGCAGCGCAGGAAGCTCGGCGTAAAAGTTACGAGGACGCCGTGGAGCTATCACGGTTTCCTCTGGGGTAATTTCACCGACGACAGTGCTTCCGTTCTCTCGTGTAAGGACTGATAACGACCGTCGGGAACGTCTGTGGGTGTACCCGCAGACCGGAAGCAGATTCAATTTTCCACGGTGAAACGGGTCGAGCCAATCGAAAAGCGTGCTCGTGACCCGCGGGATTCCAAGGCGGGCAAACGCATAACTCACCGGCGACTTTCCACGTCGAATACCTTGTGCTGTCCCTAAGACCTCTAGTCACCAGAATACTGTCTATATTATAGATCGGATCGCCTACATTTCGTGATGGATTAGCCTGTCGAGTCCTGTAGGCTGAGATGTTGTAGTGTTGTTCTACTGGCAGCAACGAATTTGCAGTGAGATTTTTTTTAAGGGCAGTCCCCAGTCAAAACATAAAAAAAATTGTGCATATTTTCATCCCACATCTCAAGAATAACCAGGTAAAATTTTCGAACTTAATTCCTGATGGTACAGATTTAACAGACAGTTCAGTGGAGTGACGGCATTAAAAATAGATGTTTTTTTGAAGACGGATTGTGACGCGGGTATAATAGATAGAAATGTGATTTTGCTTTTAATTAATAACACGTTTATTGGTCTAAAAAAGAAACGATTTTTGTTTCAATCTAATAAACGTGTGGAAAATTGGGAGCTCGCGGGCAAGTCGCAGTCACTAAACGAACTTTCAGTACGTTTTTATCGAAACAATTTTTCACGATCGCCACGATAAAAAATGCCATTGTGGACCGAATCTAAAAATTCAAACGGGATTCTATTCGTAATTATACTGGCTTCCACACTAACCTCTATTGCCAGTTTCCAATCGCTCAATATTTTTTAGAATACATTTTTGTGTGAAAAAAACATGTTTCAGGGACCCTATCCTTTAAACATTTGGCAATTATCGCCCAGTTGTTTTTAACATTGCCTGAGGGTAGCACGATAACCACGCATGTGTAATTAAGGAATATCTTTGGGTTTTTGATTTTAAAAAATCCTTTCTAAAGTTATCGTGTGTGATAGTCCAGGCCAGTATTTTTTACAACGAAGCAGAACGCAATGCATATCAGAGGCAGGGTGTGCAAAAATGAAATGAAAAAAATTTTATAGTCCACATTTGTAGCAGAATAAAGTGGAAAAAGTTTTAGACCCATACATTGTATACTTTTTCTAGAAAAAATCATAAAAGTCACCTATGTTTTCGCGCGATTTGACCGGGGAGCGTCCTTAATTGAGGTCCTTGCAAGTTGTATATTTTGTACCGGGGATACATATGTGAAAGCAGTGTGCTTTTTATTCAAGTTGGTTCGAGTTATTTTGCAGTCGTTCTACTGAAATGATTTTCTACCGAATTTCAATGCTGGTGTGGAGATTTTTTGTGCTGATTCCACTGTATTCTTGAATTTTTATATAAATTATATTCCTCCCTAGATAATTCCTGATTAAGGGGCCATTCCAGTAATCAAATTCAGAATTTTTTTCTCAGTGAATACAATGAATAACAACGTCAAACATCTTTCACATTTATTAAGCTACTTATAATGTTAAATTCAAGTAGAAATGGAAAATTTCAAGACTTCAAGTTCGAATTCGCGCAATTTTATTAAATTTTGACTTACGTGGCTAATTCTGCCACCTTCGATAGTGTTACTCATAATGATTAACAATCAGTTTGGTATTTTTGTTTCAGATGAGTCTGTGAGCTGAAATCACACCCACCAGGGAGATATTTCATTCAAAGCCGCGATTTTACCTCCACATAACATTGAAAAAACACGATTAAAAGTGTGTTTAAAAAATTATTCCGTATATATTATAAGTAGCTTAATAAATGAAAAAAGGTTTGACATTGTTATTTATTGTATTCACTGAGAAAAAAACTGAATGTTGCCGAATTTTGAGGCGTGATTACAGGAATGACACTTTAACCCAGTAAATTGAGTGTTACTCATATTAATGATTCTTGAAATAAATGCCACATAATTATCTAAGTTCAAACCCCACTAATTACTAACTGATTTACTTCCTCACCACGTGGATACAGAATTTATTCAATTTTCTGTAAAGAACCACCACGAAACATACCCAAATCCTGACTTAGAAAATCCTCGACTTCACTGTTTCCTAAATTCAAACATTTATAATTAATCAAAACCTATTACAAATAATTATTTATTAATATGTACCTTTTCAGACGATTCTAAAATTAGGTGGCTCCAATTTTATTCACTCACGAAAGCATTATCACTAAACAGTATAAATGATTTCCAATTGACTAGCTCCTAATTCACGTAAACTGAGCGTCCTGCTTCCTTTGTCTCCGTTTCCCCGTCATTCGACTGATGACGGCACACCCCTCGTTATTACCACTTTTCGCTGCAAATCCAACAAATTAATTAACCGGTCAAAGTGGACCGACACGCGCGGCCGTTTACCATTAATAGAGATATTATTAGTACGTTTAGCAACAATATACGTGGCCAGTCGAAACGGGCATCGTTCGTTAATCGACGATGATTAATTCCCCGCGGCTTCGTCGTTTGCCAATCGCCCGCGCGCATTAATTTTTATTTTTCTACCGGCGACGTGACTTAATCGCGACAGAACTATTTCGAGAGCGATTTAATCGGGGCAAACTCGTTTCGAGCGCAATTTAATCGGGTCAGAATTATTTAATACGCCGCTCCGAACAACGGTCCGTCGCTTGCGTTACGCGAAAATCGCGACGCGTTTAAACGTGCCACGAATAAAATCGCGGATTTGGCGGCAGCGTGACTGGGGCGTTTTCGAAATGCCAAAGGACACCGTTGCCATTTAATTTTGGATCACAGGCGAAGCGGCTTACGTACGGCTTTAAGTCGGCGCTAAACATTTCGGGAGCGCGATGCTAAGCGAAAAAGCGAAACGAACCTGTGCGGGAGCGCTAGTTGTAATGAGTTATTTTAATCTGGAAAATTCGGGCTGCATGCTCCCGAACTCGCAGCGGCGGGGAAATACTGATACAAATTGCAGATGCAATACCGGAATGTCCAGAATTATGGAATAATGTGATACGCGGAATCTGGGACACAATAGCTGGGAATAATACTGGATGTTTGAACTGTGAGTTTCGCGTGGTAATTATGGGAAAACAAAGGGGGACGAGTCGTAATTCGGCAAAGGGAGTGGTGAAAATAAGAAATCTGACATGGGTTTCAAATAAACGTATTTCATTGTGTAATTTCGACTGTAATTCCATTTCATAGTAGGCTTCAAATATTATACACTGGATATAAGTTCTGGAATACTCAATTTATGTCACGTAATTGTGTGTTATGGTTCAATTAATATACAATACTAACGTACTTAGTATTTATTATAATTTTTCTCCAATTTTGAGACTTATCGTTGCATAATTTTCAGATTTATTCTAATACGGAGGTTACTTCAACTGTTCTATTTTTTCTATATCACACTTTACTGCCGTCACTACCCTCCCTATCACTCATACGAATTACTGAAGCGTATACCGAAAAAGGGGCAGGTTTTTGTAATATTTTGTTATATAGTTAATATAAAAATTAACATTTTTACATTTGCTTCAAGTATTATATTATTATAGCATTACATTTTTTGGGATTGTACTACAAGTGTGAAAATGCATAAAATTTCTTTAAGGGGTTCCCCACCCTGAAGCCACTAACAAAAAACAAAGTTAGGGATTTTTTGTTCTTACAAATAAAAATATAGGGCTTCGATTTTTTATATTTTTAAAGCAATCTTTATTTTGGTAGAAAAATATTTTTGTAAGGAAAATTGTATAAAAAACTGGTCCACACTCCCAGGAATGGCTGGATCATCTGAGAAGAAAATACAGAAGATATATATAAACTGGAATACATTATCTTCCATGTAGCGTAGGATTATCCCAAAATTCGATTTATTTTAGAAATTATAGCAGTTTTTGACATAAAAAATCGAATAACTTAAATATCAAAAAAAATCCAACGCTACATGGAGAAAAAAATATACCAGTTTATATATCTTTTTTGTATTTCCTTCTCAGATGATCCAGTCATCTTTCAATCAGCCATTTTTTTCACAGTGCACCGGGAAACCATTTTGGACAATTTTTGAAAAAAAATTTCTTTAGCAAAATGAAGATTGCTTTAAAACTATATAAAAATCCAAGCTCTATATTTTTATTCATACGAACAAAAAATCCCTACCTTGGTTTTTTGTTAGTTGCTTCAGGGTGGGATCCCCCCTTAATACATTTAAATTGACTGCTAATGTTGCCCCAGTTTACGGCACTCTACTGAAACACACAAAACTCCTATTTCCCCCTTCCCACCCAAAACATCTCAATATGAAACTAGAATTCCTCACTACTCACACAAATTACCCACGTACTTGACCAGCATACACGAGACTCGGCTATTCTCGCAAAGTCAAAAATCCCCTTCCAAAAAACGTTTGCCCGCGACTTAAACAACGAGCAGCTCTCCAGCCTCTATACGTTCTTCGGATTCTCGCCAAACAATGCTGGTAGAGCTTTCGACGCGAAATTGCCCCGTTCCGCTCCTTCACTTTCCTTTCGCCGTCTCCGCGGCGCATTCAGATCCCCCACCGACCTCCCAGCTCGCACAGACGCCCGGTCCACACCGCGGGCAAATAGAGCGAATAACGATCGAGGTTATCCGGCCGCAAAATAAATGCCGTAGCACGCTTACTCGTGCTTAGTAATCGCTCGGCGGGCTCTGCTTTCCGGGGAGGGTGGAATTCTTGCCTAGTGCGGATATTCCTCAGGCGAAGGGGCGAAATAAATTTCAGATTCCTCGTTATTCGAAGATTATTATTATTCGCTAGTCGAAGAGCGAGCTCGATTGTACAGTGTATTTTTTGGTTAAGTAGTGCAATTTATTGGAGCACTGAAAATGCACCTTTCGGAGGGTGAAACCACGCGAAAATTATAGTAAAATAATAATGTAGCGAGAAGGTATTATTTATCGACCTAGTTGATCAGTAATCGTAAAATTAGCCTAAGTTTTCGAGCCAGCCCAGTGGATATCCCTCTGAACAAAGCATCTACAGGGTGTTTTGTTCATCTTGACCTGATTCCCCAGGGCTTGGGGGTTGTTTCATGGGCGATTATTCGCCAGAAGCATATCCTCGAGACGGGAACTAGCGATCCCTGGGTACCCGAGCCAGCTTATCAGTTCGGAGACCGTGCGAATGGCTTAATTGAGGGTGTTCTCCTGGCGCAACAACCCCACATCATTTAAAACTTGCAATCTCTAGCGAATAGAATTATTTTAAATATCGTTCTTCTAAATAATCCAACGCAACAGTCCGAAAACAACTCGGTCAAGAAATATTCTTCTCTACAATTCTATAGTTGCTTACAAAAACAGCAGGAAAAAAGCGTCAAATTTTCTAGCGAAATAATATCGCTAATAATTGAAAGTCAGAAGTGTGAAGATACAAAGGAGCTTTGTGAAACGTTCATATAGCGAAACGTTGCATGGGAACGTAAGGGATGAGGGTACTCGAGGTGGAAAGCGATTCGTTTGATTTGTACGGGGCAAGGTTCGCTATCTTCACGCCTACTTAAGCTGAATTTAGATTGGTCGAGGCTTTAAATCGCCTTTAGGGGTAGTATTTTACAGGGCCGTCGCTAATCTAAGGAATTTATTTCACCTCGCGGCGAACGGAGCCGAAATAACGGCCTCGTCTTCGAGGGAAGCCCTTCGCCCTTTATCTCGCCTTGTTACGCGAATGGGATCGTAGTTGGTAAAAGGTAGTTGCGTTTAAAGGCGTCCTTCGGAATCGAAGGGATACATGCGAGAGGAAGGGACTTCGATGGAATAAAAGAGTGCTGGTGTTTTTTGGTGAACTGTTGCAACAGTCGTAAGAAGAATGAGACGCTGGTTTTCAAACAAGGAGAATGTAATATAAAGTCTGAAAGGGAGTTTAGGGTGGTAGAGAATGGGGATGAATAGCTTGAGACACGAAGAAGACTATAATAACGATATTAGAATGAAATATCAATTTTTTATCAAAGTAGTGGAAGATTGGAACGTACCGCGAGTATTTTTGTTTGATTACTAACTCCATTTTAACAGAATCGACTTTGGCTGCTGGATTCCTGGCTCTAGTTGTAGATTTTATGTGAATATTTGTTGGCGTAAGATACTATTTAGTATTCGGTCAAGCAATATTCCAATTTTATTAGTAACTCAAACATTGGTTACTTAAATCAGGAATGACTACTCGTGCAACTCAATTCTTGGGGTTCCCCTTTCACATTTAATACATTTATTTAAAAAGTGAGTATTAAAACGTAACAATTTTCAGCAATAAAATTTTTAAATTGTATTTTCTTTATGCTATATTATCAAATTCGAAACAACGACATAGTATTTCGTTCGGGTACGCAACTTTAGTATGCTTCGCGCCTTTTTCCGTTCCCAAAATTCGACTCTCCAAATGTTTCTCCAAACGTTCCGGTGGAAACACAAATACATTTTACAAGCGTCGCACAATGTACACGTTATACGTATATTTCGTTTAAAAAGAAACGAGAAAGGAGACGCGACTGCTGGCACATTCGACTGGGATATCCCCACAGTAGCAGTAAAGCTTCATGAGCGCTCTCATAAAAGCAAAGCCACGCAGTTGCATTATTGTGTTCGATGCGGGGAATATGCATGCACACCCGTGTAACTGTGCGTGAAACCGAGTCGCTGTTGACTTGGTCGTGTAAACGCATTTTGAGAATAGCGGCCTGGAAAAGCGTCCAAAACTTTCGGAATAGTTTCGCCCCTTGCTGAAGTGGAATATGTAAATTCGTTCACGCGTAATTTGCATGCAGAATAATACTCTAGAGAAGAGGCACGTAGAGTGTAAAAAAAAAGTAGCACGTCGCCATACTTTCAAATTCAAAATATGGCTCCCGTACTTAACATTCTGCATATTCTGTTAATTCGAGAATAGGGAACTGATTCAACGGGGTAATTTCTAATTGCATGATTTCTGAAATAAATTCTGTGATTGTGCAGCTGCTCATTAATTGATTGTATTTTAAAATGAGTCATTTTTTATTTTGGCAGTTGCTAAATTGGAAACCTGAAATAATTATGGTGCCATAAAGCAGATTGCTTGCTTTTATCTAAAATAGGAATTTCTAATTTTTCTCACCCTTAAATTGTGTAATTCCTAATTATAGTTACTTCTGTATTTGATAATTCCTAAGTATGTAACCTTTAATTATTCGATACCTAACATGAATACCTCTTAATAACAGAATTCCTAATTAACCCCATTCTTAAACCTAATAATTCTTGACTTCGTCGATTCGTAATTCAGGTAAGTAATTACTAAATTAGTGTTTAATTAAAAATTCCCACAACAAAAGCCATTATGCGCCCTCCTACAAGCAATAATATTTTTGAGAACTACCAAGCCTATTGTAATTGCAGGCAAGAGTAACGCACACGTCGTAAAAGCTTGCAGCTTTGTTAGATCCAAGGAATACAGAGCTATACACCTTAAGCACATCAAAGTGTTTCGAAGAAACAGATCCCCTTGAGTTTTTTACAAGACATCGCGGCAGCTTTTCAAAGCACTTTCGCCTGACCATACACTTACAATGTAATGAAGACAGGCTCCACAAGAGTGTCAAATAACCATAAAAAACCGTGCAGGATTTTCTTACAGAATCCAGTTGATACGAAGCAACAAAGCTTCTTTAACCAAACTCAACCACAACACGTATAAAATTTTCCACCGTAAGAAAACGACAAACAATACTTCCGCAGAAATCGTATCAGATTTATATTACTATAATTCATTATTGTCGAAAAACAACCACCTCCGGAAAGCTCAGAAAATCAGAGTTCCATTTCCCAACGAATCCAAAGCTCCTTTGCCAGTATTTCGCGACCAATGCACGACAAATGCGACAAGCCACTTGCGACTCCGTCTTGGAATCGCCCAGTACCCAGCGAGCGTGGGATCTTCAATTGCATTAGTAACTCGGTTGATCCAACGAGCAAGGTTCGTGGCAACGTTATTCGTGCCCACAGCATTGCATTCAATTAAGATCCGAAGTAAATGGCAGAAACACGAAACAGGAAGAGATGGATGAGGGTGGGTCGGAAGACTATTATGCACGTTATAAAGGGTCGTCCTTAAATTATGTAAGACTTGAAAGGGGGGAGGGGTGGTTACGAATTTCTTTCTATTTTTTAACCTAATTTTCATTGCAAACACGAAACCGAGTTAATGAATTATATTAATCTTTAATACAATTTTAATAACTGAAAAAAATGCAATGTAAAAAATATTACGTAAAGAAGGGGGTTGGAATATAAAATCCTACGAATTTTTATAGTCGGGGAGGGTCCCCATCACTTGTGGGGTAAGAAAACTCCAAAACTACCCTAACGTAATTCAAGAAAAGGCTTCTAAGATACAATTACCTTTGCTTCAAACAAAGCGACATAATTGACGTTACAGCGCTGCAAAACGCGACAAAGCATGGTGCCGAGTCAAGGAAAACGAGTCCATGGAAGTTGGACAGCGGGGGGTAGTTGGTAAGCGAGCAGAAATTATCACGGCTCCAAACGAACTTCCGACGGGGGTGTAACTTTCGCGATAAATCGGGTCCCCGTTGGAGATCTCGATATTCCCGAGATCAGCTCTTCTGTTACAGCTCCCACGATACGTTTCCGCTTGTGGCTCGTGAATTTACGGGCCCCGAGCTCTTCGGATCCTCTTCGAAGCCCCGGGAATGACGCACGCGTCGTTACAACGTCGTTGGGATTTATTTGTATAGGTTCATTTTTTAAATCGTTACCAAAAATAGGGTGCAATGGCGGCTGCAGGCTTTGGAAGATCATTTGATGATTCCAAAGGTACCTAATTGGCGCAGAATGTTTATTTAATTATTTATTTATTTCCACTTGAACGGGTAAGTTACAACAAAACAGAACAGAAGAAAAAACTAAAAATAAAAAGTAACAGAATATAAAAAATATAAAATACTAAACATGACTTAAGTCCTATATATCACTTGATGTTGGAAGAAATCACGAATTTATACTGATGGAGATTTTTAGGGGTTGAAGGCATCGATTAACATTCGCAGAATACTTGTCACTGGAATCTTAAGATACATTTTCATCCCTAAAATAAGTAGCATAAACTTGCAAATATTCACCAACATATTTGTGGACATCTAACCCGCGATAATCTATAATTAATTAAATAATCGTGACTGGTACATTTATTAATCAAGGTGACCTTACAAACTGAATTTTTAACGAATCACTTTCCAGGCAACCAAAATTACCAATCAAATTAAACGTCAGCGTGTCGAAAGAAGATTAAAATATCGCACGAAGCTCCAGGGAATTTACGGTGTCCAATCTATGCGCTGCTTTTTACTACCATTCTGTTCGACGCTCCCCTTTTACGTCTCTGGACATGCCGCAGGGCGATAAAAGAATTTATTGAAAAACAGCTGGAGAGTCAGATGGCACCTCGAGAACGGCTCCTTTCAAGCCCGCGGAAGATTTATGCCCGACTTAAGGCTGATGTAAAATATGGGATGATCTTATATAAGATATCGGGGCGTCTCGTTACCCATACAGCATACTTGATTGCGGAAACGTTGCAGGAATATTGCAGCAACCTTGCCATATTGCATGGGCGGACATAGGATTATTGCTGCAATGTTGCGGCAACGTTGCGGTACAATATTGCAGAGCAACGTCCCTATAGCAACTTTGCGGGGCAATATTGCAGAGCAACGTCCCTATAGCAACTTTGCGGGGCAATATTGCAGGACGACGTCCCTATGGCAACGTTGCAGCAACGTTTTCACAATGTTGCTGCAACGTTGCGCCAGTATTGCGGCAACGTTCCTGCAATGTTGCGACAACGTTGCGTGCAACATTTCAATCTTACACTGCAACGATGCTGCAACTTTGCTGCAACGAGAGTGTGCTGTATGGGTAAAGAAACATCCCTGGCGCCCCAGCATAAAAATACGTTCAGATTTGATCTCTCGTTCCCATGTTGATGGGAAAAATCCTTATGTCACGGTATTACCGTTGGCAACAGCGAGATGAAATCGTGATTGGTCCCCAGCTGACTAATCCTGCAAGCAGTGCGGTTAATTAGAACGAGAAACTCCCAGGAGGCGCCAAAGTGAATAATTACTCGTAACAGGAGCGACGACCTTGACCAACACGGCGCAGTATCGCCAAATCAGATGCATCTCTTTAATGAGATTCGATTGAGCCGAATATACGCGATTACGATGGCGCTGTATTTACCCTGCAACCAAGACGTGATTAGGCGTAATGTATGGAGCTGATCAGAGCTTCTAACGTGAAGGGAGAAATTTGAATACTGAGTTACTACTTACAGACACTTTCGTCGATGCTTTAGACTTGCTTATTTCAGCACTGAGACTTTCCTGTTCTTAGAACTGTTCAGTGAGTCTCTTAGCTTTGACTGTTCACAGTTCGATATTTCTGTGCTTCAACACTCTTTGGGTAGCACAGTGGATGTATATTAAATTATTGGAGAAACCTTCAAAGGAACATTTCACTTCCATGAAGAGCTAGATGATTCTTATGTTTAAGGGTTTTTCAGGGTTTCAGAACTATTATGGTTCTCGCAGCGTTTGACTATTTTGTATGATACACGTTCGCGGAGAAAGTCGGAGCTATACAATATTAATTTATGCGCGGATCACGAATAAATAACGTTCAGTGAGTTACAGCAGACTTCAAAATATATCTAATGACACATAACAGGAAAATTCTCGACTCTGCAGAGAGTGGATTGTTCGTTACAAGTCTGTGATACCCACTGGACAGTTTCCCTGTGTCATCAGTTCCCCGCAGCATTCATTTACGAAGGGATCGTTACGCGGTAACATGGCGAATCCCCCGCACGAGTAGCATCCCTTCTCGAATCTCGTTATAACGAACAAGCATTCTCAATTGCTCGGCCAGAAAAGCTCATCACTTTGGAAGGAAACCCACCGACAATGTAATCGCAAAGTTTCGATCCAACGAATCCTGGACAATCATATCCTCGAAGACCCAATCACATCGGGCTTTGAGCGTCCACGTCGGGGTGGAATCCTTCCTCCAATAAGGCCAATTTCCACGGTTGCAGCGCTGCAACTGCATGGGGGCCTGCCACCTGCATCCACTTTTATTTGTAATTTAATGGAGAGCCACCGTCTCGGGGGCTCTGATTGCCAGCTTCACGGCCGTTCATTAGGGACACAGGGCTGAAATAGACGATGCAATTATCAGCGCACTTAAGGAATTGAACGCGGCTAGTGCAGTCGTTCCATTTCTCCTTAATAGAAGCGTGGCCATGTACGTGCAGAATCCCTAAATGCTGCTAATGCAATCTGCCAATTTCTAAGCCATACATCGAGCTAATTAAACGGCACCGCAAAATAATACCCGATCGGTGGTTCTAATTGAGTAGCAAGCACCTTTCACGACACTTAAAGCTTTTTAAGTCCTCTCTCTCGTGCTTCGTCCCACTTTCTTCTAAAATCCAGGGCGTTGAAGATACTCTACAAGGTGTTCCAAGTGATGGCCATCCAGTGTTTCAGTGGAACAGTGTGAATTTTAAATAACTTACGAAGGTGATGGGAGATTTTCGCGTCAATATTTTCTGGAGAGCAGTGAAAATATTGCCCGAGAGCCTTGGAATATTTTAACCCAACGCAAATCAGAGCTTGATTTCTTTTCAATATAAATATTATTTCAAATTATATTGAAATGAAATTAAGCTCTGATTTGGGTTTGCAAAAAACTTCCCAGCAAAATTTTAATTTCTTCAAAACCTTGCGAAACTAATAGCACTTGCTAAATGGAGTTAAACTTTGTTCATCAAACCATGAGAAAGAGGACTTACAGCAGTATTTAGAAAAGCCGCTTGTAAGACATAAATTAGTTTCAAGTTGCAAAGTATTAGCCAATTATATGTGATAGACGGGACAGCTTTTACAAAGGAAGGGCTCTACACACTAGAGCATACAGTTCGAGTGCGGCGGATATTTTTACGCGATAAACGCGTCTCTCTAACGGCAATGCTTATTTTTATTCGCCGTAGTGGCTCGGCGTGCAGTAATTATAACTATCGGTGAATTTCGCTAAACATAACTCCGTCCAAGGACGCTTTCGCCCAACCACTTGCTATTGATGGATGAGAATTCTAGAGGCAGTCGAGAAGTTCAATGATTATATCAGTTGCATTTTGCGGCTGCGGACGCTACCTGTTGGAATTAGCGCAAACAGAAGACCGCGAGCGGCAAGCGTTCCGTGGCCCAAAGCATCGGGAATGCGCTTTCAACGAGATAGCGGAAGTGAGAATGCGCTTTCGAACTATACTTTAACGCGACTGCTAACGAGCTGTCCGTGACCGAACAACTTTTCCAATTTAGTAACATAATAACCGGGCGACCTGATTGTTTTTAAGCGCTACAAGCATGCTTGTCAATCGTGTGCGTTACCCATACAGCACACTTCGTTGCGGCAACGTTACAGGAACTTTGAAGCAACCTTGCCATGTTGCATGGTTGCACGCGACGGGTTTTTTAAGGGGATGACGTATTTTCATTGCTGTAACGTTATAGCCAATAAAAATACAAATTCAACCATGTATAATATGTTGTCCTTTTTGCCTAGCAATCATATTTTTCTTGAGGCATTTTCTCGTATCATTAAAAACAACGAAGATATTTTAAGCTTAAATGTTGAGTGACTCACCCTGTATATTTTAATGTGTAGAATGACACGGGGTGGAAGTCTACACATACCTACAGTAGCGAGCAAAAAAGTTGCCACTTTTTCGAACCACCCTACGCTAGTGTAGTGTTACAAAACCCTAAGGGAGTTTGTCAAAATTAATACAATTATTTATAGTTTGGGCCCTATTGCCCGAAGCATTGCAGGATGCGGACATAGAAATATTGCGACAACGTTGCGTGCAACATTTCAATCTTGCACTGCAACGATGCTGCAACTTTGCTGCAACGAAAGTGTGCTGTATGGATTGCGAAATAAATTCGGGACTACGATACTTTGCTTTCGATATTGAAATATAATTAGTTCGCGTGAAATTGGGGGGGTGTTTAAATCATCATTTCCCTGCTTTCGAGTTTGTTTAAAAAATAATGGGGTTTGAAGTTTGCCATTTCTGAATTTTTTCGAGAGAACATTAACGTCCACCATTTTTAAAACATCAGCAAACTGGTGAGTTTCACGCGGGCTAAATAATATTTCAATTTTATAGAATCCCTGACATCGCGTCGAAAAGGGGATTAATTTGCTTTGAAATGGCCCCCACGCATGTTAATACATTCGTAAACTTTCTCGCCACGTGGATATGAAAATCCAGTTGATTAATGGTTGAAATATTATTTTATTATTCAGAGAAATGAAACGTAGCCCGGGACAAACATATCACAGAACATTGGAGGTGCAAAGGTGACAAGACTTTAACCTCGTCACTGTTTGTTGTGTGTAACAAAAGTTGAGCTTTAATTTCCCCGACGAGCTCCAAAGCGGGTCACGCTTTTCCGCGGTTTTGTTGAATTCGTCTCAAAGCAGCTCCAATAAACACGCATGAGTGCGTAATATAAATTTGCGAAAAAAAATTGAGGTAATAAGAATTTTCATAATTTCTAGTTGGCTTGTTCTCTTTCGTGTAGCCTTTACTCTTCGCTTTGCTTTAGGTAGAATAAAGCTTTGTGGTTCCTACATTAAAATACTTGAATACGAAATTTTTATATAATATATGTTATCTTATAGTCAAATGGCGTTAATTTTTTGAGATCTCCTTCAAATACTGAGCAACAAGTAACAGTCACTGGCAGTGCAGCTCAATGACAACAACGAAAATAAAATAAAAAAGAAACCGTGTCTAAATTGTTCTACCTCGATCTGATCAATTGAACTCTTCTACTTCGATCTTGAACGTAGACTCGTTTTAATCCACCCCTCGTCAAACTACCCTGTCATGCGCGGGATTACGTAAAGCTTGTCGTCAAGGTGAGACAAGGCTCCCTTTTTCAACGACGCTGAAGTTCGATCGCAGCTCCAGAAAACGACGATTTTCGTTTCGACAGGGTGCAGATTAGTTATAAAGGCGCACGATCCCATTCACAAAGGCTACGCTGCGCGACAGGAGGCACTTTCCAAAGCAACGTAATTAATTCCCATCGATCTCTCATTCCCTATTTTAATCGTCGACATGAAGTTTCCAATTATTCTTCTCTAAATTTCTCGTTCAGATTCTGGACTTCCTGCTCACGCTGGAGTATTCTATTTTTGTTTGTATCAAAACATTATCAAAATTTGGAATTTGCAATTTTCACAGGATTGAATAAGGAATTTGATTCAAGATTTTTGATTTTATAAGAAAAGGCCTCATTGTGATTTTAGAATTCTTAACATAAATTATTGCCTTCTTTAAAGATTATTAGGCAAACTTGTCACATAATTGACAGCACCCTTTGGAGCAAAATTAAGCTCGCTGATTTTTTTTTCAAATTTCTTAACTATTCATTGGTTTTTAGAAATTAAAATAGCATATTGTATCTAGTATTATAAATCGAAATTGTTGTTAAAGTCTTAAGAAGCGTGGTTACTAATTAATCCCTTCACGTAGTCCTTTAATGATATATTCGAACTAGAACGAAGCCTTTGAAGCAGGACGAGGGAGTAAAAGGAAGGATCCAGTGAGGGAATTTTTTGCAACCGATGAATGGGATCTTGATGGCTTCGTTTGAGATCAGTGGAAAGACTTTGATGAGGTAATCTGTAGAAGATTAGCCACCTCGTTCGAACCTCTTCCAGGCTGTGGTTAGAGATAGTGTTAACGAAAGTAGAATACTTATCTTTGTTAAGGTGCTGCTAGATAAGAGACACTAAACACCTTGTCGATCTACATTTCTCCACTAAAGCCTTAAATTTAATATAAAAAATAAATACACGCAGTAATAAAAACAGGTAATTCAAGAATGTTCAGAAAATGAAAGAAGCTAAAATAATTTATTTAATAACTAACCCCAAATGTTGGACCCCACTAAAGCCTAAAATTTCATATAAAAAATAAATACACATAGTAATAAAAATAGGTAATTCAAGAATGTTCAGAAAATGAAAGAAGCTAAAATACTTTATTTAATAACTAATCCCAAATGTTAAACCCCACTAAATCCTAAAATTCAGTTTCTAAACGCATCAGCGGGCGAACATATTGCTCGAGCAGGAATTGGGTCATCGACTCGAAGTCATTAACACTCAGCCGCCTCCGCTGCGCATAGTTTACGAATTCATTGAACCTGCCGATGGGAACGTAAATAATTCTAAGGCTGGTAGATAGAAGCAGCCTCGTCGAAGAACGAGAGGCCTCATTAGCACTCCAATCTGACCCCCTTCTGCAGACGTCTGAAAGCCTTTGCCAAGAGAAGCCTTTCAAATCGTCCCCCATCCGCTGTTTACTCTTCACTTCTGGGACGGATTTCCCCGTGCGTTCATCCCGCGATTACCACGCTCGCCGTGAACGTTTATCGTCTACGGGGCGATCCTATCAACGACGCGTCAACGTTACATTGCAAATTAACTTGAGCCGACAGGATTTACAACACGGACGTTCCACTTGAAGGCAGTGATTCGATAAATAAGCAAAGGGTGGAAGGCGGCACGGAGTCTTGATTAAATGAATAATTCCACTGACAACTCGTCAACCAGTACTTTCATTTCATAGGGGTTGCTGGAGTAAGGGGTGCTCCATTCTGACTTGGTAACTAATTACTTCAGCGTGCATTTTAAGGGATGAAACTGCGAAATTGTTGTAATTTTTTAGTTAAGTGTGCTCGATGTTTATAGTTAGTTTTGAGATAATTGGTGAGCACTAAAAATCTTTGAAACTCCTGAATGATTAAAATGAAAATGAGATGTTCGAGGGGATTTTAAGTAGAGCCTAATTTTTCTGCGGAGGAAAACATTTATCATCGGATTATGTAATAATTTTTGAGGAGGCTGATTTCGAAATTGCTGTGATTGTTGCAAAAACAGAAACCGAGTTTTACTTCTGTAAACTAAATACATATTTAGAGATTTGTGCCATTTAGAATGTTGGCACAACGACCAAAAATTTGACATCAGCATCCTCAAAAACTCCTAAAATATAATTTTTACTTTTAATCTGCGTAACTAGCGACTGTTTTTTGCATTTTTGTGGGTTTCAAAACACCACTTTCTTTTACAATAGACGAACGCAATTTTGCAAAAAAATATTCCATTAGTATAGTTAATTTTACTGAAAATTATAGTTTTTTAGCTTTAATTTCCACTTTGGTTCATGTTAATATGACATCTGGTTCGTAAGTTACGAAAAAAAACGTTACCCCAAGTCAGACTCGGGTTAATCCACAGGCCTGGTTAAAACGATGAAACAGAAATGGTTTGACAGATTTATATCAATCGCAAAACCAATGAATTTGATTTTCTTTAAAATGGATGTTGTATGTCTGACAATAATGCACTTATGGCAACTTAAGTGGAGCATTCTGCATATTTAAGCGATCGGAATACAATATTATTCACCTATGCTGTCGTAGTCGGCGTTGAAGCAAGTAGAATGGGTCCGTATACGGTGAGACAATTGGAATACGACAATGCCTGGTCAGACCAGTAGAATAGAACGTTGCGTCGGCCACGCAAGTAGAACAGTCAGCGTTTAGGTGGACAAGCAGAGAAGGCCGAGTCTATTCGTGCAAGTAGATCACAAAGCCACCGGTGTACACGTAAACAATACCCATATTCGATACGAACAACAACACTCTCAACAGAATGACAAATGTTACTTGCTCAATCACAATCGATTTCATTCTATCCAATCGAATAATTAGAAAATCGTCATGTTTAAATAACACATAAAGCGATTTTCCACCTTCAACCTTCATTACTAAATTTGGGGTAAGTTTATGAGGTAGTAAATAATATAAGTAATATAAAATTGGGGTAGGATTTTAAAACAGCATTTTGATGAATCTCGCCCATTACACCACAACAAAAAAAGAACAACTATGTATTAATCTAACACAATCTGGTGGAGTAATAAAATCGTATTATTATTCTTAATATTATTATTATTATGTATTAAAATTCTCAATTCACGACCTTTAAGAAAGATCTTAAAACTCGTTTTAATGTCCCTTAGAACACAGAAAGGGTAAAAATATATTTCGAAACAGATATTAATGACTGATACCTGAGAAAAGATTTTATGAAACTCAAGTTCGTCAAGTTCATCGCCAGGAGTAACCAGTAAATATATTTTATTTTAGACTCAAATCCTCCCTCCCTTAAGCATGATTCGCGAATGTGACGATTAAAAACGCGGCTCTTTGAAGATTCAACGGAGCTTGCGCGGTAAACGTGAACGCCACGATGCCCGCCACTTCAGCTCGTAATTATGCCACGACTAGCGTAGTAACTTCCGCTCTAATGGTGGCCGGTCACGGGCGAGGGCGTTGCTTAGCGGAGCACTTGCTCCTGGTTAGTCACAGGCGATAGCAACTTTCTTGACGGCTACTTACGCCTTCACTGGGACCTAATAAACTGCACACACTGTACCAAGTTAGTCAAAGTTTCGTTCACCGCCACGTTGATTGCATTCCTTAACGCGGCGACTGTCCGTGATCTATGGCCCTCGATTGTTTCCTTCGCCCCTTCCAAGTCGCCTCCACCCGCAATTTCGTAGCGTTTGATATTACACAAACGGGAGAAATAGTAACGTGAGACATCCTGGGTAAAACATCCCCTTCAGGGGGGTTCTGCCTTGTAGGACCGAAAAAGTAGGTGATATTTGCGAATTTTTTATAAAAAAAACTGTTAAACGGATTTATTTGAAACTTGGCAAGTTGTTTTATTGTACTTTGAAATATTATTACAAATTTTTATAAATTATTAATAAATATTACAAATACTTTTTCGGTCCCACAAGGCAGAATGCCCCCTTAAATTGAAATGGACAAAAATCAAACCATGGCAAACGGTTTCAAACTTGAAAAATTTTCGATGGAGGAATTTCAGGGGACTTCACTTTCGAGGGGGAAATTTAAAAGATTTAATTCCAACGCGAATACTGTAACAACGCTCAGTGTGACATTTGCCAAACTTCGTGCAACGTTGAAATGGGACGCTCCAGCTGCTCGTTCGGTTGCAACGATTCATTCATCGCGAATGAAATTGAATTCGGTCGGCCCGTTAATCCACGATTCAAGCTCTTCATCTCGTCGAATTTCACGCGCGTTACTTATCGCGTGGCGACGGTAACATTACGCGATTCAATGGGCCCCGATAAACTGCGTTATTCAATATTCACCGACAATATTTCAATACACGCCGGGGCAATCATTAAAACGCTTTATAGATTACATTGCGTCGCCGGTAATCAGCGAAGCCTCACAAATCAGCATTCAAACGCGACAATCAGCCTGAATTAATAATCAACCCGCTGACGATTACACTTTCGCCAGGTAAATCCCATTGGATGGTAGACGTGATTTCTGAAAATCATTTGAGCACACGCGGATAACGGTGCGGGGATCGTTTCAATTTCGACGAACTGCTTCGTCGCAATCTATTTGATTTGCATCCAGAGTAAATCACTAGAAATAACGATACTTGAATACATCAGTATTCGAACACTTAAATATTCGAATAGTATTCGAATACTTGGTATTTGAATAGTATTCGAATACTTGGATATTCGAATAGTATTCGAATACTTGGATATTCGAATAGTATTCGAATACTTGGATATTCGAATAGTATTCGAATACTTGGTATTTGAATAGTATTCGAATACTTGGATATTCGAATAGTATTCGAATACTTGGATATTCGTATAGTATTCGAATACTTGGATATTCGAATTATATTCGCCAAATAATTGAGTAACTGAAGTATTCGAATATTTGAATACCGAAAAATTCGACAAATAGTCCCAGCTCTAAACGTAGGAACCACGAATCTATATTTTACCATAAAAGTTTCTGAAGTGTTCCTGTTAATTTGTCTACAAGTTTTAGTGTTCATCAATGTCCTATATCTTGTGATTATGGAGGTTTGAGGAATACTTTGGGAAGATACAGTATCAATCTCCGTGGCGTTGTTTGCTAGATGGATGACTAGTGAACCGCGGTAATCGTCCTCTGTTTAAGCGTCCCACAGCAACAATGGAGGATCCCTGAACGGCGCGCCAAATCGTGATACAAAATACAGTTCCCTGCTGCGAAGCTAGCCTCTATGAATCCCTCTGGGCGACGTTGGCCCGTGTCGTGGCCACAACTGAAGGTAGGTATCTTCTACGCAGTTGTAAGAAGAAAATGGACTTGGAAATGATACGGTCTTGGACCGTTTAAATCTGTAAATTACATGGGAAAATGGGTAACGTTTGCATAGCAAAACGAACAAAATCAGATAATTTTGGAAGAGAAGTATTTCATGACTTTGACAATAAATTTTATGTGTATATATTTGTTGACAGAAAAAAATTTAAGTTAAACGATTTTATTTAAAATGCTTTAAAATCTTAAAATCATTTAAAATAAAATTATTTAAAATCTTGAAACTCTTTCTGTCACAGTTTAACAATCTTCAGAAAGAGGTATTTCTAAATCTTGTATATTTAACAACTGTTTCCACGTCTGGTCTGTATTTTTAACACGTTCACGTCGACTTAATCCACTGGTGGGTGAAGTTTCTATATGTTAAGTAATCGCACGTTTTTTATCATAATCATACATTACCTCGTTAAATAAGAACCTTTAACTGTACATATTAATATTAAACTTTGAATTTGCATAATTTTACGAGGAAGAAAATAAAAATGTAAAGTGTAAGTATAAAATAAGAAAAAATGTAGTCGTTTTTCATCTGTATACACCGTAGCATTTTTACTATATGAGAAAGCACGAAGCTTTTTGAAACATGGAAGGTAGGACTTGACAGCATTGTAATAGTTTGAGGAGCATACAACAGAGAAGCAATCGTACAAGCGAACGTCTTGCATTGTAAAATTCCGATTCCCTTGGATTAGAAATACATCGACAGAAGAATTCGGTCTGGGATGGAAATCAAGTAGAAAACAGAGCTCAAAAGAACAGGTAGAGAAGGCGGACTTCGTGGTTCGCGTACTCGAAAAGCCTCGAACGAAATTCGATTATTGGTCTGAGCTCCCTTATCGCAAGTACACCATTCAGACCCTCTATGGCTTCCCATTTGCATTTCTATGTCCCTTTCTTATCGATTCTTAAGATGTTCCTCCTTGTACGTCCTATCTCGAATTTCCAGATGAAAACCTGTGCGTCGGTTGCTTTTCCAGTCGACAGAAGAGAATATCGATGCTAGTCCTCCTGTGCCTCTACCACGAAATGGACGACGCCCCAATTGGAACCAAGTGTACTTTAATTAATTTACTTGATAGCGCATACATCCTGCGTCGTTCAAAAGGAAAACTGAATATTTCCAGCGAATGCCTTCTGTGAAGTGAGTGAGTATTCCTTTGGGACTGAAGGTATGTAAGTGATTGACAGTGGTGAATTTAAGTAGTATATGTCAACGATATTTTCCATGATATCAATGCAGAGACGCTTGTAAAAAATTAAGCAGCTTAAATTTAAAGGTTCCAGTTAATAATTAAACAGGACACTAAAATTACAGAGATTGGTGGTATTTAATAGATATTAAATAATAATATCTATGAGCTTATATTGTATGATTCCTTTTATTAAAAGAAAACTTCAACGAATGAATTGAAGCTTTCGGCAGTTTGTTTTAATAGAAAATTGTAAACTCCCCCAATGGATGTTTTCAATCTGGTTTCTTTTGTTAGGACTGTAACATTATAAATAATTAAATTCATTTTCGTTTGACACCAGCTGAAGGGACACGTTTACGTTCATTTCAAACGTTGGAGCTATTTTATTTGTAAGCAATGTTATTTTAAATCTACAAACATTCTATACGTTTTAGTCTATATTGTGCAGTGCAGAAATATCGTTTGCAGGCTGGATCGTTCACCTCTGGGGTACGCTTTATATTTAATTGAAAATACATTTGTACTATAAACGTGGAACGCAAAGAGGAAAAATTAAAATTTGCTCAATTACTTCGGTATATTTATTTAATATATTCCTGCGCGCACAGCGATGTAACGCTTAATAAACGTCTCGGTAATTAAAATCCAGACGGAAATCGAATTCATTAGCAGCTGAGCGGTTAATAATCCACGCGCCTTTTAATGTTCACATCTTTCACACCAACGCAAAACCACTGGTGTAACGAAGCATATTTGCTGGAAATTTTAATGCAGTTTACTGTGCGTAATGAAATCCGTGCCTCAAAGAACTGGTGAATTAAAAATTTGAGATGTGGGGCTTTGGGAGATCGGGAAATAGCGTTGGGGAATTGGAGGATTGAATAATTGGTAAATTTGGGATTGCTGAATTAACAAATTAGAAAATTGTGGGATTGAGGTATTGGGAGACTAGGAATTTAATTAGTTGGAGATTTGCGAATTGGAAAAATAAAAAAGTTTGGGGTTGGAAAATTTAATTAACAGAGAATTTAAGGATTGGGAAATAGATTTTAGGATTACGAAATGGGGGAATTAAAAAATTGGAGAATTAGGAGATTAGGAAGTCGAATAGTTGGGGATTCGAGAACTGGAAAATTGAAACAATTGAGCTTCGGAAAGTTGACTAATCGAGAAGTGGAGGATTGGAAAATGGATTTTAGGATTAAAAAAATTGGAGAATTAAAAAATTGAAGAATTGGAGAATAATATTGGGAGACTAGGAATTTGAATAATTGGAGATTAGAGAATTGAAAAATGAAGCAATTAGGATTGGAAAATTTAATTAATAGAGAATTGGGGGATGAAAGGATTGGAGAGCTGCAAAATTAAAATAACTCAATACTTCACCACATTTCTTAAATTAATACAATACTCACAGCAATAACATCAGTAAATCTATCATTTTCCAGCAAAATAAACCATTAACCAATAAATCAACTTTGAACTCGTCAAATACCAAAAACTCTACAGAAAATCCCCATTCATAAGGAGAAGATAAAAAGTCACCGAATGAAGACAGAACCAGAGAATGTGACTTCCAGAAAAAGAATCCAAATTGAATGGCACGTAATCACGGATTAAAAAACATAAAAAAAATAATCCTGTGCAGATACTTGGAAAAACGTTTTCACCATAGATATCCAGAAGATCTGGAAGCCTCGTATCCCCCTCGAAACTATTTACGCTTTCTCCCAGCTAAATAGCATAGAACCTGACTTTAAAACCAGAAGCCAGCCATTTTTTGCGTACATCCGCTTTCATGCACGTTGCATAATTAGCAAATATCAGAGCTTTCGTTGCACGGTGAATCGTGGTTATAATCCTTGCCTGGAGAGCTCGAATTCATCACGATGACTCGAATTACATGATAGCTGCTGGCTCGCGGAATTCCCACAAGCGGATTCGTCGAGTGGGAAGTTCACGCACGAAACGACATCGAATTAGCGCTCGAAGCATGCAGTGGTGCTTTGATACCAGAGATCCCGCTGGAATATCTTTTTTCCAGGCAGCACTTTTTAATTATTCAAATCAGTGGGAAGGAGTCTGTTCATCGATTACGTAATGGATCTAACGTTGCTGGTGAAATGAAACCAATATCACGATTTTTGTAAAGTATTCTGTACATTCTCTTCAAAAGCAGTACTTTGTTATTCCTTCGTTTATTTCCTTGAAAAATCCTAGTATAATTTAAATATCAGAGTCTTTAAAGTTTTTTTTGGAAAAGGAAGAATTGTGCCTTAAAAAGTGGGTGTGATGCAGGAAGTTAAAAATCAGTATAAGTGTTACTATTTTGAAAAAAAAATTGAAAACGTGTCAAAAATATTTCCAGAAAAATATCGATACTTTGTTACACCACTTTTTTATCAACAAATTGCTTCTTTAACTAGACTTCCATGAAATCCTTCTTCTGCAAATAAAGAAACGACACTTTGTAAATATTTCTTACAAAAACACCAGTGACGGTATCAAACGGCAGAATTGGGAAAAAGGAAAGATGAATTATAATTCATCAGATTTACTCACAATCAGTGTGAGATACGTGGTAAACACGTGCAGTTTCAGCTAACATGGATTGCATTAAGAATCGCTTATTTTGATCGGCTGCGATAATGAAAATCCGTGTTCCGTTTACCCGTTGGCCTTTATGAATACAGCCTGGCCCCGTTAGTATGTAATTAAATACGCTGAATGAAAAGCCGATACCTTCGGGTACGAGGCAAATGAAAACGTTTCATTCGTACGCAGAACCGGAGAGTGGAAGATTAAACCGCGCAATGAAATCCGGCCTGATCTCCGATTCTAAAAAAAAAGAGAGAGAGAGAGGGAGAGGAAAAAGAAAGGGCGACGTTCAGCAGCTTTTGACGGAGGCCGGTAAAAATAGCGGCGGTATTGCACGCAACAGAATGGAACGTATTCATTACGGGGCTTGCGTAAATCGAATCGCAGTTGTAAATCGGTTAAAACGCTCGAAAGGCATAAGGGAGCATTGCTCCAGCGGACGTGATACTTTTTTGACATTATCCGGTAGCTATCGCGCGAATTATAGTTGCACTTTCACTTAACTAATTGACAGTGGCAGCTGAATGTCGATGGGAGTCGCGCGAACCGAAAAATAAATGCCTGCAAAATATCGCTGCTTGAATTTTGATTTTTTTCACACAAATATGTGGACTACGTGTAGCACAGTATTTATACTTTTTAGTTTCAAATTTTAAACTGCTTTTCTTGTAGAATTTATATTTTTTTCAGTTACAGTAGTTCGACTCAATATTGGTCAGACATAGTGAACTGACATTGCTCCAAGTAGTACAACTCAATTATATATTCAAGGGGACGAAAAAGATTAGAAATGTAATAGAAATTTTTGAGCTATTCTGGCAATTGTTAAGTGTGAGACAAGAAACGAATATTCCTGCGAGGTGACTTTTTTTTAATAAACATGTCCCAGTGAATCAACATGTTTTATTAAAATGAGTCAAACAAGTTATTAAAACAAGCAACTAATTAATTAGAGACTTCTTTTAATTTCTTGCTTCATTCCCAAACAATTTTTGCAGCACATGGAATCAATCGCGTTGCCAACATAATTTTAAAATAGCGTTCATTCATTAGTATTAAGTGTTTATTTATCAGTGCGTTTTTCCTATATCTTATTTTTCAGTCCTCTAAAACATAAAAAATTCAAAGCAATCAGAGGCGAACTGCTGGGATACTCTCCTTATTAAAGAATCTCTTCGATAGTGGAACTAGGGACAGTGACATCAACAGTTCGATACCTCATGTCACGCAAAGTTTTTAGTATCTAGAACAGGTGATAGACAACCCCATCTGTTGACAACGCAGCATCCCCTAACGAAGCAGCATCCAGCGACAAGCTGTCCCTGCAAACAAGATTCGTCGTCCCATCAACGTCGCCCTTTAACGACGCCCAGGGAAGCCACCCCATCCAATGCAATCCCATTATTTCGAACCTCGGGGCCCGAATATTTCATTGAACCAGAGTCGGCCCTACTCGTTGTCAGCCCTCGCGTCATCGACCCTCGCCAATGCAATTTCTTTCACTCAGGTCGCTGTAACAACCCCCGCCCCATCACTGGCACGGCTAGTAATGAACAGGGACACCAGATGGGACGAACAGTGGCGGGACGAAGGGGAAGGGAAATATAGGGGTGAGTTACTCTTGCACTGGCAGCGTGTCCAACCCTCCACGGTTCGATTTTCCCTCGCGGCCTGCCCTAGCACTCATAACCTAGATTTCAACGGATAACAACGCAACCCCCCGGCCACCCCTCTCCACAGCTGGGTCGACTCGTTGCAGGTCGTCCGTTTCCGGTCGCCCTTGGGCCGAGGGTCCCGTTGGTTGCGATTTCTTGTTCATCGATGCGCCAAAGGATTACTCCTTTCACCCTAACCTCGTTTCCCCTTTTCTCCATGCGGCTTCAAAGAGCCCGCGCGGCCATCGATTCGGGATTCAAGATTCTGGGTCAACGGTCTTCCTTCTCTCGCACGATGCTCCCTTGGGGAACGAACGAGGGGGTGAATTGATATTCAGTGGGAAAGGATGTGAATGATTGCGAATAGAAGGGGGTTGTGGTAGGTTGGAAACTAAACGCTGCTAGTTTGATGGCGTTTGGGGATTAAGTGCTTACCAAGACTTGGGGATTATTATGGTAGCTTGTACTTTGTTATACTCTCAGAAATTATGGCAAAATAATGACGTTTAGTGCTACTTGGAAGAGGATTATGTTTCGAAACAACTATTATTGATGAGGATCTCTACACACTCTGCGAGAGTTTTCTCATTTTTAAGGGAACTTTAGGGCATGGGTATTAGAATTATGGCTGTAGCATAATTCTGCGTGTTATCGGAAGCTCCTAAAATTTGAATTCTGAGGTTGAGAATGTATGCCTGTGATGCTGTACGAAAAGGCTTGGTTCCCAGTGAAATGAAAAACTAATTAACCTCGTTTTAACTAATTACAATCGCGTCTACAATTCTAAGACACCATGGGCTTGATAATCTCAATTCATTTTTCTCTCCATATCTCTCCCATAAACATCAATCAGGAAGTAGAAGAAGAACGATTCTTTGGGAATTTATTTCAAAAAGTTTACATGCTTATTTTTATGCAAGGTTTTTGTATTCAGATAAATGACACTTTAACAGGTTATTATGTTATGTTTTGGTGTAAAAGTAAAAGTAAAGTTATTTATTGCACAATTACAACTGATTTCCCGAAATGGGTTTTTCGATTGTTTTTCAACTGTTTTTCGAACTGTTTCACCAATTTTTCTGAAACTTTGTAGGTTTCTTCTAGAGTCCAGATTCAAATATATTCTTTAATCGAAGCATTTGTTTTTCCAATGCATGCTTTTTAATTTTATGGATGAGAAATGAGTGTATTTTTCTATGAAAATCGATCGTTTCACTTTAACACCCGCCATTTTGTCCCGGATTAATATTTTATAAAACGGAACGATTAAAGACTAGATACACTATTGTACTAACTAAATCTTCTTCGTGTTTTTATTTCAGATAACCCAGTTCCGAATAATGTTGGTCATCGCGAAATGTATTTCTAAAAACAGCTTTAGGAAATCAGTTGTAATTTTGCAATAACTAAATACTTTTACACCAAAACATAATATAATACTCTGTTAAAGTGTCTCTCATCTGAATACAAAAACCTTTGCATATAAATATGCATCTACTTTCTGAAATAAATTCCCAAAGAATCTTTCTATGACGAGAAAGAAGTAGTAGAACCTGGCATTGGTCGTACAACCCCTCCAAATATCTCCCCCGAAAATACAACACGACTTGAAGACCAAACCTGTCCAATTAGAAACTTGTTCGTTCGAAAAAGTTCAAAACAATTCGAAAATCCTTCATACAGAGGTAGAAAAATCTATCGTTATCGCATATCCTTTCCGCTCCAAATCCTCCCGGTATCGTTTGCATTTTCCATCCCCGTGCCAGAGTAGAATCCTATCTCGTTAAAAAAAGAGAGAAATACACTGGAGCAAATGAAACCTAAAAACATGGGATCGATCGGTACGAATTAGCAATACAGAGTTGGCAAGTCGAATTTGAAAAACCGAGGGGAGCTGTTCCGGTGTCGGGTGTTACGAAACGTTGGACGCGCTTGAAAGGCATGCGTGGAAAAAAGCGATTAGCAGAATCCCTGGGGTAAACCAGATTTATCGAACAGCAATGAGCTAGAATCGTCGTGAGTAATTAACCGAGTTAGCCATTGGAGAGGAACGCCTGCAGGCCCTCTTCCCTTATCACTGCTTTTTGATGCTTTATGTCTGCCCTCCTGCCAACGTTGCCCTCGTTTGTAAACTGACATTTCTTCGTCATATCTTCGTCGGTCTCCATCACATTTGCGTTATCCTTCCGTCAGTTCTGAGCATTTCGTATGAATTTGTAGAGAAATGCACAAGAGTAATTACTTGAATCCTTCGATTTGACTAATTCGTACAATTCCTCTCTACATATTTTAATAGTGAAAGACCTCTTGCTCAATAATCAAAATATGATAGTATATACTAGGTTCAGTTGAAAAATAAGAAGGGCTTGTTCAATTTAAACAACAAGGTTTATCAAGGCTAGGGAAAATTCATTTTTTGAAATAGATAAATAGAAATAAATATTTTTATTTCTTCGAGTGATAGAGGATTTAATAAATAAACTTTTCTTTGAAATAATAATATTAAAGAAATAGTATTTCAAATACAGTATTTTAATACTCACTCGTACAAATACTATTGTGAAATGAGTATTTTATTGAAATGTAAGAAAATAAAATTTCAAGCAATGATATAGTATCTCCAAATATTAGTTGATTTAAGCATTATATGAAACAGAATTTTCAAATAGTATTTGATTTAAGCATTAAATGAAATATTATTTTCAGACAGTATTTGATTTAAGGCATAAATGAAATAGTATATTCAAACTGTATTTGCTTATGAAAATATTTCAATTTTTACTATTTTGCTTCAGACTATTTCAAATTTTCCCCACCCCTAACAATTATCCCCAAAAATCTCAATTCGCTTGCATTTCTATTTTACTCCCACCTGCTACATAGTTCCTACGCGAAGTTAATAGATTCCCAATTATCTGCATAAAATATCTCCAAACATTTTATACATCTCTCATTTCAAATCTCTAAGTTCATTTCCTTGCAAGTTTAAATAACCCCCGGCCTCAGCCTCTCCCACGCTCCATTCACATTTTATCATAAATTGATTACACGTAGGCGATAAAGCTGTCCCGTTCAGGATGTTTATTTAATATTTAATTAAACTTTCGCCTAGCCATAGGAGCCGCCAACTTCTTCACTCAAGCAGCGCTCTTTAATTAGAGGCAGCATTTTCGTAAACCAGATTTAATCAGTAAACGAAGTTGGTCGTTAAATTTCGTATTCATCAACACGCCCATTGTGTAATTAAAGTCTGGCCTATTTAACGCAAACATTTAAAAGAACCACACATTCACCGTCCAATTACCGAAACGCATGCTTCCCCTTTTATCAGGAAGACTCTTCGCAGATTATCATAATACCACACTCGGCTGCTCTCGTCCTTTTCTATTTTAAATCGTGCAACTCTGGTACACCCTCCTCCCCCAATTCCAAAGCCGAGGGAATAATTGCATCTGATTGCCCCAAAGCGAGGTTGATCTTTATCCCGCGGCGTCTCGGCGAATCCTGCGGGAAAACAATCGGAAGTTTGCGCAACCCTTAACGCCGGTGCGCTCCGACTCTCCGTGGTTGAAAGAAATAAAAAAGGAAAATTGGGAAAAGCTCTTTAATTCACTCTCGCTTTATGAAATCACCGTCTCTATTTATTTGCGACTGTTTGCTCCACGCTGCTTCTCTGTTTGCGAAGGAACACTATTTTCAAGCTCTCAGACGTCGAATACACGACAACCGCGCAATCAAGACGAAGGGGTTTCTGACAGTATATCTTCTGGGATTCCGGTGTTCCGATGCGGAACACGGAACTTCCATCGGCTACGTATTTTTATAATCAAAGTTCGGAGTGGATACCTGGATCCATCTTCCTATCTTCGATTGAAAGATATATATCACTGCTGCGGGGAATTTGGGGGTGCGGAATTAGAAATGGTAAGAAAAAAAGGAGTACAGAAATAAAATATTACGAGGTATTTATTTTTTAAATTACGCCACTATCAATTTCGTGATTTATGAGTGAATCCTAGTAAATCGTTTTCAATTGTTAACTAACCAAAGTTTTGTTAAAAATCGAAGGGAGCTGCATAGTTTTATTTGAGTAGAATACGTGGAATAAGGTTAGTCATCTTGGAATGCACACAAAACTGAGTCCAGCAAGAAAAACAATTACTTCAACGCTGCAGGGAAGGAAAGAACTATCATTATCCCCAATTTCACGGTTCTCCAAGAGACGTCAAAGAATAATCGAGAAGAAGCACGAGGGGATATTAGAAGCTAAGAACGAGGCCCATTTTCTTCGTAGATATTGCTGGACGAAGTCCAGAGGAAATAGGTCTACCGCTAATGAATCACGCGTGTCGATAATCTCTTAATAACTGCAGTAATGACGATCCAATCGCCGCTGCCTCCACCACCCCAAGAACATTTACGGATCATTGGAAACGGGATAATCACGAATCAATCGGAAACATCGTCAGCTAAAGAACCTATGTTACTCAAAAATCTGAATCCCTTCTTAAGGGTGAGTCCTATTCTTTGGACTAAAAACCGCAAAATTTGGGATTTTTTTTTAAGAAACCAGCGTTTCGATTCATTTGAAATTTGGACCATGTTTTGATGCGTCTTCGAAGAAGCCGCAGTTTTATTTTTATTAATTTTTAACCATAAATATTGTAGTTATGCATGATCGACCATCGCGCCGCGCAAAATTCGCCGGCCGCTGGTGTGCGTAATATTTATCTACCAGGTAATCTAAAACAGAAAAATGAAACGGCGTTTTATTTTGTATAATATAAATTTATTAATGTGCTATATTTAACATTACAAAAGTAATGATATACAATTGCGCCAAATATCACAATGGCTATTTATACACATCAATATTTTAATACGAATAAATATTTTATTCAAAATACTTGGCGCTGCTCTCCCAATTGGTGATGCTAAACTGAATAAATATGCATAAATTGCATTAAAATCTTTTTCATTCTTTCTTGTCTCTGTGGTGTCTTGTCTTGTTTTATTTATTAATCAAGACAATTAACATTTTTTCGGAGAGCAGCGCCAAGTATTTTGAATAAAATATTTATTCGTATTAAAATATTGATTTGTATAAATAGCCATTGTGATATTTGGCGCAATTGTATATCATTACTTTTGTAATGTTAAATATAGCACATTAATAAATTTATATTAATTTACGACAATGTTTTTAAATGGGATTCTTTTTGATGAGATTATATACTTGGCGCCCTTTTTTGTACCTTTTTTTAAAAAAGGTAATTTTGTGGGGATTTCACATATTTTGTAGTGTTTATTATGACTGGATAATTGTTTCACCCCCTCGGGTGAATTATTTATTATTGAAAAATGTTCTCCTAAACTTTGCCATACTGTATATGTATTTAAATTAATATCTTCAAAACATTTGATGATTCATTACAATTAAACAATTGTTTTCTAATGGCATTCAAATGCATTAAACATTGTATAACTGCATTTGCGTAACATGAAGCATATATATATATATATATATATATATTTACTGTATATAACAAGCAATACAATAAGAATATATTGGATACTTAAAATTCAACACGTTGAAGCATATTCTAACTTATAACGCCAACGATTAGATATATCAAACACATCTGAGTTAAAACATGCTTCTACGTATCCAATATCTTCTTGTTGCGTCCACTGATACTTAACATAGACAAACTGCCTATCAAAGACTCATAATGTTGTAATTTATTACATGTTCGTTTTCGTTCAACTCAGATGTTTGATATTTCTACTCGTTGGTGTTACGTTCAACTCAGATGATTGATATTTCTACTCGTTGGCGTTACGTTCAACTCAGATGTTTGATATTTCTACACGTTGGCGTTATAAGTTAGAATAGAATATAAGCTTAAACATGTCCAACATCTTATCTTTTACTGTACTACTAGTTAATTATATAAAAATATATAGAAATAGAGTGGCCTTTTGCTGTAGTAAGTGTAGAGACTACATAATGTGTCCGAAGGAGGTGAGAGCATATGGTAGAAAGTCTTGTTGCAGGAAATTTAAAAAATTCTAATGATAATTTAGCGAAAATGAACAAAGAGATTTTCAATATTTTTATTGGTGTTGGTTTAGATGTTTATTGGTGAATTGAAATATTGTTAATGGGAAACTAATAAAATTAATGAATAGTGTGGGAACGACTGTGGATTTTAATTATTATAATTAATATATCTTTCACAAAAGATTGAAAAGTATCAAGGGAGATGCGTTTTCAGTGTGCTTACTTCACTAATGTGACCTGCTCTATCTTGCAAACAGTCCGCCATAATTTTCTTAATTCTTAATGCAATGCTAATTTGACAAATTTTGTCGATTTACCTTATTTGACAAATTTCTAGAAACTTGTGGGAAACAAAATGCTTCTCTGTCTATATCAGGGACAGAGATCTAACCCAGACCTTCCCCGGACAACCTCCAAGCCTGTGCATCACCTGCATTTCCATCCAAGCTTGTGTGTCCCCTTCATTTCTATCCGAGCCTCTGCGTCCCCTTCGTTTCTATAAGCTTTACATAAAAATTCTAATTAAAAAATAGTTTGCTGGTATAAAAACAATATATTATTTTGTGCATGCATTGTATAATTTCTAGAAACTTGTGCGAAAGAAGATGCTTCTCTGTCGAACCATCTCCGAACAACTTTCAAGTCTGCGACTCTTCATAAGAAACTATTAAAAAAATTTGGCGACTTACCTTGTTAATTGAGACAATAATTCAGTCTCCTATTTAGTGTAAAAACTCATGACATTTCAAATTCGGACAATTTACTTTATTTGACACTAAGCACATGGTAGGTTATCTCTGTCTATGTAGCTGTCAGATTATTTGTTACGCGATTGGCCAAAACCCGCATCCAATGAACGACGTGCCTGAGAGACATTTCCTCACCCTTTCATACTCCCCTCTTGCCTAGAAGTGTAGGACGATGACGATGACGGTCTGAATTTTACGAACATAAAATTCAGCAAATTGCAACTTTACATCGAAATATCTCAGCTCATAAGGCCCGTAGGAACAAAACGAAGACACTTTTCTTATGTAAATCAAACCCAAGCTATCCATTAAGACCATTCAAAATCTAATCGGATCAGCCGTTATTGAGATTCGGAAATCTCAGGGTTCTTGATAGCGAGTCGTGGCGTAATAGAGCCACTCTGTGTCACGCGCTGCGCATATATATTATATACTTGGCGCGAGACACTACCGTGTCTCTTGATATATGTAGCTTGAAATTGACGACCCAGCAAAAAACAAAAAATATTATTGAGCAGGGTGGAGTTTTCAAACTGAAACCTTTCAGAACCTTTAATTTTTGCAATCTAATTTTGCGCCAATTTTCTTATGTAACAAAAGAGGTATAGAACTACATATGTACAAAGTGAAACGTCGTTTCGTTTTTCTGTTTCAGATTACCTGGAGGGTAAATATCACGCACACCAGCGGACGATGAGTTTTGCGCGGCGTGATGCATAACTCCTATATTTGTTATTAAAAATGAATATAAAAAAAACTTCGAATATTATTATTATTCGAATACTATTCGAATACATCAGCATTCGAACACTTGTATACTTGAATTATATTCGCCAAATAATTGAGCAACTGAAGTATTCGAATATTCGAATACCGAAAAATTCGACAAATAGTCACAGCCCTAGTCCAAATTTCAGATGAATCGAAATGCTAGTTTCTTAAAAACAAATCCTAAATTTTGCTATGTTGTTAGCCCATAAAATAGGATTCCTCCCTTAAACTTTTATTCTATGCACGTATCCGATACCAATATCAATAAATCTTCTGTTCCGATCAAGCCCTGCAGTCCTTGCACTCCAGTTCTTTCAGTTCCCAACACAGTTCCATCATCTAGTCACAAGTATTTTACCGAACGTAATAACGAACGTTGACCACCTGATTTGACGCGATTTTTCGCGAGAAAGAGTCATTACAGGTGTTCCAAAATTTTGTAGTTTTGAAAATCGTAGTCGCGGAGGACTTGGCCAACGTTCCCTGCCGCTCAGCCGCCATTTTGCGCTGAGCAGGCATGCAGAAGACTATTCATCGCCGATAGGATCGGACGACACGGCAGACAGGCTGCTGGTGAATAAAGCACCCTGGCAAACAAAGCTTTGTTTAGATACACGCGGACAAGCAGTACCTCGTTCAATTTGACTTTACCCGCCACGGCTTTGCGAACGTCCGATTCAATTAAGCGTTACAACCCCTGCTGGCCAGCCGAATGCAACCGGCTAAACAACGCGCGAACTACGAATCAAATGTGGCTGCCTAAGCACGCTGCCTGCTGGCGTTGAATCTCGACCCGCCAGCGAATGTAAATATTCCTTGATGCTGGTGTCGATAATTTTGATTACGCACGCCAGGTGCGGCGTATCGATGACGGAGCTTTGCGTGGGGAAATGTTATAAGGGGTGTAAAAGATGTTGAGGTTCGAAGATGTGGCGTTTGAGGTGGGAAAATGCAACCCCTGGCAATGAGTTTGGAAGCAAACGCGAGGATACGAAACTAACGAGGAATGCCAATATTTTTTATATGTAAAATGCAATGGTACGCATTTGACACGGATGGTAATGTTAAATTGGTCCTTGATTAAAAATCTAGAAACATCAAGCGTTCAAATGCGTTTTTTAAATATATTTGCGACCATTTTTCGGAGAGATACATCGTTTAAACTTAAAAATCTTAAACCTTTTTGTTTCAGTATAATAATTTGGCCACCCACTGTATTTAACTATTAGATAACCGAATTACGAAGATAGACAATTGTGCAGCTCAAAAGATAGTAATATATTGACTTGCGAAAATACTGGAACAAGAAAGCACCGAGTAAATTAAATCACCGTGTCACTGAAGTATCAAAGTGCTAAAGTGCCTAATTACCTACATACGAAGGAAAGTCTTGATCTCCTAAATTACCTTTTAAATTACATCGAACGCCTTTCATGGATCATTCACGCACGAAGTTCCAAGTAAGAAGAACACAACCAACCAAATTCTGCCACTTTTCGCCTCTCTCCAAACGCATCCCCTTTAACCAGAATAGAAGTTCTCAAGCATCCTTCGCGCGCCAGAAGCTTCCATTTCTGTCACCATTTCTGTCGAGGCAAAGTTGTCGAAACGTTAAAAACGAATGCAAAGACGACCATTCGCGAGGCCGTTCCGGCGGGTGAAATTTTCAGAGACGATTTAGCGCGGTGCAGCTCGAGAGTTATCCAATATAAGTTTAATTGAAATCGTGCCATTAAACTTGCAGAAGACAAAGTTCCCCAGTGAACGAATGCTAATTTCCAAGGAATATTCAAATACGACGGGACCTCCTGAAATGTTACAGCACCCCGTCTTTTAACGACGGCGATTTTAATGAACGACCCCACTCAGAACGCCAGTTACGACGCAGGAAACAGAAAGTTTAAATGTTAATGCGGCCCGCCGTGAAAGCACTCGCGGAACGATGAAAGGCGAACGAGACGCACGATTCGAGGGGGAAAAAAGGGGTAGGAGGACTTTGGAACAGGCACTCTGGTAATCTCTTCTTTGTGTCTGTCGCGTTCTTCCCGCTTTTTCATGGCTTGTTGAAGATTCAAGAGTGTGGTACGTTTGTAGCCGCTGCGTGTCGAGCGTCCTCTTACATTTTGTCTTTCAGAGTCTCAGAATTTATGCAGCACCCGACATTAAAGGAAACCGTATGCATTGAGTGCTTTAATCATAAAACGCTGCGGTAGCAACTTGTCACTGCTCAAAGGTATACTGCGGTTCAAAATATTTCGAAAAAGCTCAGTTATAATTCGTTCATGATTTTAGTAAAAAAATATAGAGATGTGTCGAAATAGAATTTAATTTTGGTGATGGAATGAGTTTTATTAAAACTCATTATTTTCTGTAGAATTGATGATAAAGTTTTACCTGCACGAGGAGCTTTTGCTCGTCTGAGGAAACGTTGCATGAAAAATTGTTAGAGTTATGAAGAAATTACGCGATAACGAGATACGAGAAGATATGATTGATCTGTACTACTGAAACAGGGGAGATAGGCTGGCTATTGTCAGACGTGCTCTGCAAACAGATATTCCTGGAGATACATCTTTCTGTACTTTCTCAAGCCTGTGCTATTTTTAGAACTGTGTCAAACAAAAGTTAACGAAATTAACCGAAAGTTTGGAAGGAGACCGAATTTAGCAATCCCATTTAAAATTCTCATTTTACACACGTACGAACTCTATCAAGAGGAACCTCCTTTGATATAAAAATAAAGAAGAACATGCCATGAAATTCAATACCAAAGCTATGCCAGAAGCGCGAATATATTTTCAACAAATTGTCTGCAGCAGGATTTACTGAAAACCCCTCCATATTCGTTTTTCTAAAAAAAAATCACTTTACCCTATAAAAAATCGAAGTGGTTCAAAATCGCAAATGGTTCGCTCCATGCAAAATATGGAATTTAATGCGTTTCCATTATTCTACCTACACTGCAGTGCAGTTGACAGTATAATTACTCTACCCAATTAATTTACCCAAATTCAGTGGACTCTAATAAAATTTACGCAGCGCGCGTTTAAGCCAGTTCCAAATAAACACGTTTTGCGCAAGTTTGCCCTTCAGTGGCAGGATTTATGCAGTTTGCTCAGCGCACCAAGGGAAACCAGACGTCGAGACGCGACTCGTGAATCGTAATGGCGGCCGGGGACGCCACGCGTTAACGCAACTGCCGGTGATTCGTCGTAAAACAGAGCGCGGTTCGAAGTTCTGCTGCACGGTTCGCCCAGAAATTTGCCGTTAACGTTTACGAATGAAGTAGCGGCGAAGTGGCGCGCGCCGTTGACTCAACAGGTACAGCGAGCGAAATAATTCCTCCGTGAAACTCGAAACTTCCCGTTCATTATGGATGCGCGTCCCGCGTGGAGAATTTCCGACGCGTCGAGGGAACCGCGAAGAACTCGCGTTCGCAGCGTCCCTCTGGGATACTTGGAGCGGGTAGATGTTTCCAACTTGTTTCGGGAACGAGGAAACGGGGCGTGTTTGATCTACGAGCTCGTGCAGCAAACAGCAAATAGGTTTTTCCTCGGGAATAGGCGCAGATGATAGTTGAAAATTGGAGTATTTTTTTGGTGTAGTCGTGGTGAGGGTGGAATTGATATAGAGAACATTTTTGCTTGGTATATTACTGGGAGCTCTGAGTATATTCTAAGTCTACTGTGTGTTTAACCCTTCGTTGACACTCTGGGTGTGAGCCAACCATTTTGATGCTCTGTACCTTCTATATGCAAAATAAATACCTTTTTTCCGAAGCCGCCTTACAAACTATTTTTTGTTCCAAAATATTATATCTATTTTGTTCATCTACTGATTTCAACCACACATTAACAGAATATTTTTGCATTTTCAATTTTAGATGACCTGGCTCAGAGAAAACTTGCTCACCGCACAGCGCCATTATCAAAACAGCTTCCGCGAGAATGGCTGTTATTCGTTTATTTTTTAATGTTTTTTATAATAAAATTACTGAGTTTCTCCATATATAAAAAAATATACAGTAGATATTCCACAAAATATTCCACGAAAATCGCTTTCTTTTTCGAAAGCTGACTAGACATAACCCCTTAATACTGACTTGTACTACTTAATACCCTGTGTCTTCATGATTTAGATATTTAAATATTTGTCTTATCAAGTCGACTATTTCTTTTTATAAATGGAGGAACGTGGATAATTAGTTTAGAATCCGTGCATTAACAGTTTATCAAAGGCGATTCGGTATCGTTGAGCTGTACTACTTCGTTTCACGATGCACTCTTTCCTGCCACTTCGCATATTAAATATTTCAGTGTCTGCAAAAGTTTACAGTTACAGCTACTCATTTTACTGCCCTCTCACTTTGCAAATTGCGCGAATGCTTCTTGTACAACACAAGATGCTTATTGGAGTTTATACTAAGATTCTCCTATTTCACAAGCAGCTTCTCAAGCGACTTGCCTCGTTCTTGTAAGACAACCCATAATCAACTATAATATAACAGCAAAAGGAAACCGAGCAGGCCTATCTTAACATAATCGATCTTCGTCTCAACACCCCCTTCCCACCCCCACATTGTGTACACACGTGTTTGCACGCGCGTATCGCGCCAGATCCGCTCGATGTTTTGGCTGTATGACCGTAAACAATGGCAGTAGCCGAATCGAGGTGTCAGATACACACAACGAGATACCAGAGTGGTGTCAATATAGCGTCGAAGGTAGACAGAGAGCGAGCCCCTTTTAATTAGGATTAATTTATACTCGATTGCGCTCCACGATCGGAAGTGCCCCAAGCATGATCGATGGCTGACACCCTTCTATACCCGAGGGATAGTTTCTACGAAAATCAGCGTGACTTTTTCCAAAATGATTTTTTAATCGACACTCTTCATGCATTCAAGATCGAATAAAAGTGTCTTTTTTAGTAGAATAATATTACTGTATGGTAATTGGGAATGGGGGTGAGAGAGGAAAACTGTCGTGGGATAGAAAAGGTTTCGAAAGTGATTTTAAGGGGAGATAATAGTGTAATTGCTCGAAAATTAATGTATTCGATTACTTAAATATTCGAATAGTATTCGAATACTTGTATATTCAAATAGTATTCGAATACTTGTATATTCGAATTATATTCGCCAAATAATTGAGTAACTGAAATATTCGAATATTCGAATACCAAAAAATTCGACAAATAGTCCCAGCTCTAATTTATACCACAGTTGTCGCTGTTGAATAACGTGGGTTTAAAAAAATTGCAGGTCAGGAACTTCATCTATATCCCACCTGTGTCCGACTAACATTCTCTCGTACTACTGAAATAGATCCAAACCCAATAGCAATCCAATTGCCCGCAATTCCACAGAGCACGTCACCCTGCACATTACATACATCATAAAGCATCGCCATTTACATGCTTCACACAATAATTTAACACCAAAAGCAATAATTAATAACAACCACAACATGTCGAATGCACAGTCAGCCCTATTAGACATAATTTCACAAACCAATTTTTCTTTTTAACAATCTTAACCCCTCAGTGTGGTATGACGAGCAGGACTCGTCATGAGAAAAAGGTCCTCAACGACGGTATGACGAGCACTGCTCGTCATGGGACGTGAAGCGGAGGCGTCAGCATTAGGCCTTGGGACCACGGTCTATTGGACACTCGAATTAGAAGCGTGTTGTGCACTTCCCAAATACTTTATGTAGGCCTTGGGGAGGAGATATGTACAGAGTGATCTTAGAGCCACTGGACTCAAAGAGGTGCTGTCTGGCATCCCGTGGCGAAGGCAACCCCCCCGCAGTGCCTCACCGAATTTTATGGCTTTCGACCCTCGAAGTGGTTGGAATACATTAAGATATGAAAAATGTCCCGGATTTCCGCAGGTATCATCAGATCTTTGCGAAAACGGCGCCAATCGATTCCTTATATTTCGCCGATGAAATTAACACCACGAACGACGTGATTCGGAGCATAATGAAGGAAATTCCGTTTAACATTCATTTGTATAATTTCTTTCTAGCTTCGTTAAAAATAGTGCGATTAACATGAAATTTAGTACAATCTTCATCGGAAAAACATAAGGAATCCATCGGTGTCACTTCCATATCGATATGATAAAGAATAAAGAATTATTTTATTTCTGAAACAGGTAGGAATCCTCGGCCGACCGCGGCGATTCGAGGTCGACACCCCGCAGTCGAGGGTGAAATATTCATTACAGCGTATTAAGAAATTCTTTATTCTTCAGCGTATCGATATGAAAATAACACTAATGGATTCCTTATGTTTTTCTGATTAAAATCGAATAGACAGATACGAGGTATGTATTTTGTGCCCGCCCAAGTATTTACTTTTCCAGCAGAGTCGACCAATAGCACTCAAGTTTGACAATACTTCTTCAGATTCGCTATGTAGTAACACCTTAACAGCAGGGGTCAAGGTTTTAACCAATGACATTCATCCCGCAGTTAGGAACTGTTCTGGACAGAAAATCTTCCAGCTTGAGGGGTTAATCAGCAAAACACTTCTCAAATAAATCTCCAACAACATCGTGGTCGACTCGATATCGCCCCTGAACGATTGACGCAATTTCGCGAATGAAATTGAACGAATTTTAAAATCAATACCGCAGAACGTACAACGGCACGCGCTACCAGTCAAAACGAGTCGATTAATGGAAACCAATGATGAAAGTTTCGATTCAATTCCGATAGGCAGGCTGCGGGGTGCGGCAGGAGCGGAGGCTGTTCGACAATGGAACGACTTTCGAACCAAAACATTTTCGAAAGCGGCACCATTTGAATAGCTATGCAAATTTCCTTTGGAACGTTGTTATCAGCGTTGGTACTTTATCGGTCGTATAAAAGCGTAACGAAAACCATGGATGGGCTCCGTTTTACGCAATGTTTGCTGCAATAAGAGCAGAGGGAATTGGCAAAACATAAACATAAATGGGAAAATGTGAATTGATGATTTTACATTTCAATTTCTAATGCTCGTTTCTTCAGCCCCCGCGATTCTAAATATTTATTATTCATGTACTCCACTTTCGAATCGCTGCATCTCCTCTCCATTTCGAATTTGTTTTTCTTTTCTCTCGGAACGAGCTAACGTCGATCACCTTTCTCAAGTTAGCTAACGACTCGGCTTCACCGTCGCGTTATCGTTGATTAGTGCTACTTAACCTCGCTGCCCACCGTTTCGTTTCACTTTCCACACTGCCGCTCGAATAAAGCCAGCGTTAAAAATTCGACGCTCGTATTTCTCGGCGAAACGTGGCAGATAGGATCTCCTTATTGATTTCCGTTCTGCGTGGCCGTCTTTCCGCTCCCTTATGCCCGTTGCCCAGGAATTCCGGCGAAAATTACGGGAACACAAGGTCTGCACGGCGGCCACGTGGTCGATGCGTGCACGTCCGAGATATTTATTGATTTTCTTTTTCTTCACGCTCGAGCTGCGGCTCGCGACGAAGGTCGGGCATCGTGAGCCGCAAAAATCTGCTCAGCCCTCGGTTTAATTAAAATTTCTTTCAAAATTGTATTCGAAATTAATTAAAACACGGTCGAACCGGAATTTCCAGAATAATTTCCACGTGAGGAAGCATTCCAGCAACAGCAATTAATCCCCGTTGTTGGTATTATTAATATCTGTTCGCAATTGTAACTGGAGAACTAAAACTAAAACGTAAACTCTACCTACGGAATAGAAATAGAAATTCAACAGATATTGACCGCAACTATAACACGGGCATAGACTTAATGTCGTTTAAACGAAATAGGGGACGTAGATTTACGTCCGATTAGGAAGTTATCGAATCACAAATCGTGCGCCAGCGAATTGTGTAGACGACCTTGGTTTATTTTAAGAGGAAACGATAGTGCGCGAGGAATAGTTTAATGAATCGTTTTGCGGTGGTAAGTGCTAAATATAGAACAGGCAAGTAGAATAGCAGCTGGCATCCCTGCCGCGCGGTGCCACTGTTGTTGATATCGAATTGCATTTTCGAAGCGTCGGATAGCGTAGTCTTGATGGCTGACCACTCGTGCGGTTATATCACTGGAAACAGCCCCAATTACGCGATTTCGTTTGACGCCTGACTTATGATTGACCTTGTCACTTAATTGATAATTCTAAACAGCGCGCAAGTATTTCCTAATCTTGGAAATTATTTTATTACTCTAAATAACAGCGCAGAACACTGGAAAATTATGGGCGCGTAAATATATTAATATTAACGCGAGACTCTGATCCACTCACCGGTGACGTTAAATTTTGAAGGTTTGCTGTAACTAAAGAGCCATATTTCAGTATAATAGGATAGTTTATAGCGCAGTAAATTGATATCAACGTTGCATCGTATAAATTACGAGGATCTTATGACGCACTATGGAATAATGGGAGAACATAATACTAGGCGACTGAATTAAAGTGCACCCTCTCATTATTTATTAATTTAAGAAGGTTAATTTTAACCAGGTTGTCGTTCAATTACACGAATTTTCGAAAACATTAACAATCGAAGCAAGACGCTTAAAACGTCGCAACTGAATCGATGCAAATCAATTTTTAAACCGTGACCTTAGGTTCCGCGAACGTAAACTTTCATGCCGGAAGTTATTTAAAAATCCATGCACTGTGAAACAGTAGTTTCACTCGACGAACTTATCCACGACACTTTAATCGCACGTCACCTTGAATTTCTAGTCTGAGATGCCACACAGTATTCTATAATTGCTTGTTTCGTAATCGTTTGCAGCGGAAAAGGAACGATTATTTATATAAGTAGAGACGGACATTCGAATTGGGTAAGAAAGGTGTAGTAGCTTAGCCTGAATTAAAAGGCAGATGAGTTTCTCTTCGTAAGAGTCTCGACGTAAAGTAACTGAATTCCCGAGGAAATCACGAACACGATTCCCCCTGGAACATTCTCTAATACTCCCCGAGCTGCGAGCATTTTTCACCCCTTGGCGAATGCCGTCTTCAAAACACTCCAATTACGAAAACATGGCAAGTAGGTCGACAGGTGCTTGAATCCGCGATACTAATTTTTCCTGTGGGCAGCAGGCGCGTTTTTTAACCCGACTGACTCAAGAACAAGTGAATGTAAAGTTAATTGATCGTCCATCCCCTCATGTCTCTCCTAACACAGCTGTGAATTGAATAATTGCTACTAAATAACGGGCTTAATTATTTCAACACAATTGATTATCAATAGACTGCGAAAGGTTATGCAAATATGATATTTATTACGATAATTACGACCCCCTGTTGTAAGAAAATCGAATACACTATATCATGGCAGCTACTATATTCGAATAAACATAACATTCATTAAAATAAAATATATATTTTGAAACCCCTCTAATAACGAAACATATTTCTATCAAAGTTTCACTTTTTTATTCATTTTCTATGAAAATGTATATTTGCATAAACATCCGCAGTTTAATTATCATCTATTGTGAACAGTGGTGGATTCTACCCCAACTGAAGCCCGAAGCTCTTCAAAAAGCCAGTGTCCCGCGACCACGGAATACCAAAAAAATTGGATCCCATTGAACCGCGAGGACTGAAATGAATCCACGCTCATAAGGCTTAATCCAATCAATCACCGGAATCTCCCCGAGCTTACCAGCCCCTCGAATTCAAATCTCGCCTGCTGCCCGCCCGTCACTCGCCACTTTTTATCGCTGCCTCTGCCGTTCGAAAATCAACCACCCCTCGTCGTGTAGCTGGCACAATTAAAGCTTGCTTCACCGTTATCAAGCAATTTCGCTTGCGTCGAGGGAAATGGCTCGGACTCGTTTCGCGAGAAGGTGTAGGGCGGAAAAGAAGCACGCAGAGCGAGAAATTAGCTCGCCCATCGACGCTCCGCAGTCATGGTGATATATTAACGCGGTGACCCAGGGGCATCGATGAATATGCGTCGATTAATATCGAGTCAACGTGTCACGACGCGCGAAACACCCCATAAATATCGTGGCGCCCCTGATTTAGACACCCTCTCACGCATCTTGCCAGAGATTGGTGCATTCTTGTGCCCTGAATCGTGCAGCTCGTTGATTTCTGTTAAACAACCGTGTGTACGCTCCTATCGAACTCCCTGTCGAATTCGTTTTATTTCAAAAGCATTTTCACTCACAATTTGAAATACACCCGGAATTCCGCGCTGTACCGATCGGTGCAGGGATATTGTTGGGTTTTAAGTGATCATCGTTGTCAACGATTTAAAAACGGGGGATATTGTTCGGCGGGCAAACATCGTGTAATCGACGGTCTATTTTATTTGTGCGAATATTTCGCGGTAAACGGTATAGGGAAATGTAATATGAGTGTGGGAATTATTGTAACGTGTTACTGAAGGGATTATGCAGTGTTCTTGGGGGTTGTTAGTTCTGGGCAGAGTTGAGCATTAACTAAATAAAGAATTATTTAAATATCGGATCAAATAAAAGCTACTTTAATTTCAGTTTATTTGACGAATTAAGATAATTTGTTTATTCGACCAATAATGTGAATTTTTTATTCGTCAGCGGTTTTACTCCAGCGTTGAATAAATTTTCAACTTCTACTTCAACTTTTACTTTAACGTCACCATCAACTTCAATTTCAACTTTTACTTCGAGTAAATTTTTTAGCCATCAACTTCAACTTGAACTTTAATTTTAACTTTGACTTCGGCATTAAGATCATCTTCAATTTTAAATTTATTCGACACATGGAAAATAATTTTTTATCTTTTATTCGTCATTCGAAATTTCATTTAAATAACAATTTTGCCCCTCTCTGGTTCTGTGACTTTAAAATTTTTTATGATTAGTTACTAATTAAGAGGACGTAGGTAGTGAATTTTTACTGGATTTGCAAGGATTAGTTGGATTTCAAGAGATTTTCGAAAGAAACTGTAATTTTAAATTGGAGAAGAAAAGAGGTGCAGGGTGCCTGCCTGTTTGCTCTGCCAGGCGGAAGCCCGACAGCGCAGAAGAGTATCGACGCGTTGTTTGCACGATATCTCGAGAAGTTTCCTGAAAGCTCGTGTAACGTGCAGCTTACAACAATTTATGCGTTGATGGCTGAAAGTCACGGAATACTCATTAGCTCTCCCTTGGCGGGTCTTTCGCTCCTTTTAACTGACGATTACCTATTTATAATCCCCGTCTCTCTGTGGCTGCACGTTTCACCGTGTTCCACGACTTTGCTCGCTGGCTTCACTAGCCACGTGCGTCAGCATTCTTAGCAGGGATGGACGGATGAAATTTTATTTTCGTCAAACGTCCACTCGTTTGCCACGCAGAAAATTGCGGGCTAATCCCTCTGAAGACTGTGCAGTTTATAAAACTGCACCTTCTAAGAATTATTAACCAGTGCAACGCGAATTTTGTATAAGAACATAGAGCCTTCTTATTTATCTATCAAAAATATTTACTAAAACTGACACAAAAATAGTTGTTATATTAAGGGTCACCCAAATTTAGTGCTCTGAAAATAAGTCAAAGGGGAGTTTTTTAAAAGAAAAGTATCGAGTATTATAATTCCAAATCCAAACTTTGTACGTTTATTAAAAAAGTACAAAAGTACAAAGTTTGGAATTATAATACTCAATACTTTTCTCTTAAAAAATTCCCCCAAAATTGCCTGATCTTCAAACCGTCAGACAAGGGAGACCCCTTAAGGATTAAAAGAAACTTTTTTAAAATGCCTCTTTCTCCATCCCATTCTCGACGGACGACGGCGAAAAGTGAAGTCGCAAGCACGATTCTCTAATCCCGAGAGTGCCGTTCCATTCCTCCAGCGTTTATCGCCCCGTGCACGAAAATATTTCGACGGAGATTCGATCTAAAAGAAGGACACTCGCGATCGCCCAGCGACATTATCTCCTCCTCGCCTCCAGAGTCACCCTTAGCGTTTCGATTTTTCGATCGTTGACTGAACGAGTCCCTATAATCGCTTCTCACGTAAAGTGACGGCCATTTTGGCCGCCAGTCGAATCAATTTTGCGAATCGGCTGTCGCCTGGCGCGTCTTTGGGATGTACAGAATGCTTTTACGTTACTCGGCTCTCGATTCGACGCCCTTCCCCTCGACAGATTGTGTTTCCGGCGGTGCTGGTATCCCGTTTCGTTTTCACAGGGAAATTGGAATTGAACCGTTGGCGAGGCGAACAGTGGTGGGAAAGTGGAGTTGAATGATCGCACACGAAGCGATACCGAATGTACTTTCCGCAATGTGTCTGAACAATGATTGATTATTATCCCTTAAATTTGACCACTGCATGTTGCTTTGTAGTTTCGCGTTGAATTCTGCGATGGGGACCAGAGAATTCGATTCGTGACAGATGGCTGAGGTCTAAATACACGAGGGAGATACTTTGTTGCAGACTTGAGCCGAAATTGTTTAATAAAAAATACAAAATATGTAGAAGAGAATGTTTCAGGTGAAAAGCTTATTGCTTCTATTTTGGGAATAGTTTAAGTAAATAGTGAAAGGTAAATAGTTAAGAAAAAGGTGAAAGAAGTGGGCGTATGGAATCGGAAAATGTTATTAAATATTGCAAAGGACCTGCTCGAATAATTTATCGATCGCGTGCTAGATGAATTAATCAAATATCAGGAAATATAGATTTAAAACCGTAAGACTTTTATGAATCATTTAGTTCGCATATCCTGGTTGTTACCCCATTAGGATACCAACCCTGAAATTATTTATGCAATGTATTATTTTTAGCATTCGCTAGGAAACTGAATAATAGCAATTAAACAATTTTGAAAACGAGACCTTTGGAGTCCTCGAATTTCTAATTTGTATTGCAACACTGTTTTCGGGTTTCAAACGAGTCTAATTAATATTATAGTTGTAGCTTCGTACCTCGTAGAAGCTAAATAATTTCTCGGCTCCAATTAACACAAGAATCAATTGTGTCTACGTTGCATGTGAACCGAAATATCGTTTCAGGGAAACGTGTTCCTTCAATGAGCATTCTCTGTGTAACGTTAGCAGAATAATTATGATGTACTTTGATTGTCACTGCAAAGCAACTCCGCAGCATGTCATTCACGTTACGCAATTGTTATTCAAACTTCTACCTTTGACATGTCGAGTGCGTATATTCGTTGAATAATTCCGACAGATCATCCATTCATTTGTTATTCTTTCTTTGTATCTCCTTCCAGTGACTAGAAACGTGTGGCCGTCCAAAGTATATGCAGGAATGCAATAATGCAACGCAACAACGTGACAAAGAGACTCAAATATTTCTCCTTCGCGGTGAACATTCCTGTACCCTGTCCCTTCATAATTAATCCCAGACGCTACTGTTTCAATTTCTACCTTTTCGACATTGACAAACACTAGGGAGAATCCCTTTCTAAATTTGATGTGCAATATTGTTTACGTTGATAACTTCCCAATTAGATATGGAAACTTTTTGTTATTAATTTTATATTATTAATTTGGGTGCATTGAATGGTTGAAAGATTGTAGTGACTCTATCTTTAAAAATAGCTTAATTTTTCGCCGGTTCAAAGTAGAATGACCCATTAAAGCAATTTTCACGTAATGATCACTCTGAAATGATGAATATTACAACTCGATTAAGCTAGCAATTTATCGATTACATGAAGACGTCGAGCAAGTGGACGTCACTCAAATACCTTATATTGCATCGCCACCACAACAACGCGGATTCGAATATCGATCTACTTACGAAACCATTGAAGAAGCTTCCGAACAATAAATACCTCTGACAATGTGTTACTAGGGCCAGCAAGGTTAAGCATTAAATCAACCAACATTTAATTACACATCATGAACAGAGGCACCAAAGAGCCAGCTGACAATCCACTTAAATCGAGCCAGCTTGAAGTGGAAAGCATTTAAATTCTGTCACTAATCGGAGCATAAAAAAATCGAAATTAAAAAGAGGTAGTTTTTAGGTGCCCACTCCGATTTTTTTTATATAACCCGTTTGCATATTTAAGGGATAAAACCACGCCTCAAAGTTCACAAGAAGAAGTGCCAAAGTTCCCATTATTATTAATTTAAAGAATATTATAACATTGTGTTGAATAAAACTTGACATAAATTTCATTCGCTGTTGTCAAGACGTTATTCTTGACGTCCGTCATTTTGAGTAGGGCTGGGACTATTTGTCAAATTTTCCGGTATTCGAATATTCGAATACTTCAGTTGCTCAATTATTTGGCGAATATAATTCGAATATCTAAGTATTCGAATACTATTCGAATATTTAAGTAATCGAATACATCTGTATTCGAATAGTATTCAAATAATAACGTCCGAATACTCAAATATTCGAAGTATATTCGTAGCATTCGAATACTTGTAAAATATTCGAATATTAAATTATTAATAATTTAATAATTTAATATTTGAATAGCCCCAGCCCCAATTTTTATATCTTTTCATATAAAGTAAGCCTACCTAATCTCCCTCGGAATTGGTATAGAATTTCACTTCTGCCGGCAGATTTTGTATCCTTCCTTAGCTCCAGCGTGCACCGTCATTCCCGGTTGAACACGCGTCGAAATGCCGCGGAGTAGCATCGAATTTTATTCGGCACAGAGGCGATCGAAAGAATGGCGGCTCCCTCGCAACGGGGGAGGGGGCTTTTCAATTAAACGGGAAACGATAAATTCGCGTCGCTCGAGGAACAAGAGCTGGTGAAAGGCGATCGAAATTCCCCCGACAATCTCAAAGTGGAAAACAGCACTTGGACTCGGACAACGATAATGCAACCCCCTCTGCCGATGGGGTTCCTATCGCGTTTTAAGGCGACATCAGGCTGAAGTCTGTGTAATCTGACGTTGAATGGGAGATTAATTACACAGCGCGGTGACTCGAAGGGACACCACACGCTCAGAAAAGTACGCTTTTCAACGTAACAAGGGGAAGGCCTGTCAAAGCGAACTGCATCGCTGGATATCCTGATCTCTCTTCACGGCTCTTTGTAATGGAGCCTTGAAATTCGAGGAGATTTCGGTTTTAACTGCCTGGAACACCTCTGTGGCGAGAATTGAGGCGAAGCCGAGGAGAAAGGAGTACAAGGGAACGATTTCTATTCGCTGGTACTCGCATTCTAGTCGATCTGTTCAGCTTTTGTGAACTGAAATTTCGAGAGGCTTGTGTTTTGCTGTTGTATGCTTTGATGGTGCCTGAAGTTTGAGGAGCAGGGGGAAGGTTTCGAGTGAAGTTCTGTGAAGTGGAGAGAACGATAAGGGGTCTCGTAAAGGTTTCTAGTGCCTGGTGCATGCCACAGGGAAGTATCACGGCAGATTATGGGGAAGGGTAGCTTCATGGGGTTGAAACTTTGAGAACTGTGAAGTTTGAGACTTTTGGTTTCTGCTTCTGAGGTTATAGGGGTCGAGAATTGAAATTGTACTTGCAGTGTGTGTGATTCAATTAACCCTTCCTGGTCACACTGGGCTAGGTTCCTGGCTTAGAAATGGCATTGACCTGATATTTTACGGAAATTTGAGATTTCTACTTCCGGTGGAGACCGGCAGTTTTTGAAACAGAAAGTTCGTTGAAGAGTGGCAGGCGTTACAAAAACATCGGTTTTGAGCTTGGGTCCATCGGACCCATGTGTGACCAACGCATAAATTTTATCCAAAAAGTGAAAAAAATTCTAGAAATTTACTTCAATAAAATTTAATGTCGATAAAATTTAACGAGGCCTCTGATATATTACTGGTTACACTACTGGAAGTCATTTCAAGGAACACCAGAGGAGAAATTTCGCAGAATATTAAGAACCAGCTCTGTAGACCTCATTATTGTCCAATTCCAAGTAATTCGAAGCGATAGTTCTGCTATCTGGTATCCACGCCAATCTGATTTTCAAGATATCCAATTTCAGAATTATTCATAACGTGCCTGCTATTAATATTCTAACGTATACAGTCAAATGTTTATCCAGGGTAATAGATTCGCCCATAATTATAATTTTAGATGGACAATAGCCACAGTGCTAACTCCCATAATAATAGGAATCAATTTCACATACCCCAATCAGCAATATTCAAACGAACATTCCCCATACTCTTCTTCGTTTCCTATTTCCGTGACACTGTACTGTTAAAAAAAGCATTCATCCCCGAGATAACAAAATTACCAGTGTAAGGAACAACTCCACTGCTGGGATGCGCTCGGAGTGCATTACCGTCTGACTAATGGTTGACTATATCCCTTGCTCGAACGATTATACGCCAGAGCTGTTGCTCGAGTGACTACTTCCTCTGTCCCATGCACGAGCAATTATTCCCTCCACCTCTTACACGACTAATTACACAGCTTGCTGCCGAAAAACAGCGAGCTCGCTTGCAAAAACAATTAGTTCGCCCTAACTTCCCGTGCGTGTCGCGTCCAGGCAATTAATGTTACGGCTCGCAGTCGCTTAGCTTTAATACCCGGTTACGCCAGGGGAGCGTCGCGTAAAAGCACGTCAGGGATGATACGCCCCCGCCAAAGTAGAAAGCGTGACAGCCGACTTACCTTAATCGTCGGTAATGCTGTCGCGAGAAAAAACGATAGAGCCAAGCCAGACGTGTGTTCTCCGTTATCTGACAGGCGGGATCGACACGCGAGCAGTTGCCCCGTTCGACGGCGGGAAAAAGCCTCGAGCAGCTATCGAAACACCGGAGCTTTATCGCCGCTCCGTCACGAGATCGGTCCCCCTCGCGCCAGCCTCAATCGTCAAACGTTCTGTCTAACTCCGCCCGGCGTACCCCCGACGAAACGAGATCCATCACTCCGCGAACACAGTGGTTCGAACCTGGGGACAGTTTATCCCTTGCCACGAAACCGTAGCACAGAAACCGAGGAGCAGAAATTAATATCAACCACCACGAGGAAGCTGTCCATTCGGTTTCCTTCCGCCGCACACTGTCACGCCGTAGCTTCGAGGAGCCGCGAAGCTCAGTCGATTAACTCTCCACCCCCTCTGCACCCCCTCTTCTAAACGTCCAGCGAGTTTACAGTCCTCCATTCACGCGCGATTAAAAAAATTCCCACCGTCGAGACAGCCTCGGGAACTACAGCACGCGGAGGCTCGGACGGTTTAGAAAATCTTTCCCAGGGGGTTGCTGCCCTCGACAGTCCCATCGAGCGGTGGAACGCGTGTGAGGGAGTCCACGCGATTGTCTCCGCTGTGGTTTTCCGACGCCCCGGACAACGTTTCCGCGGCTTCGACCACGCGCGACTAAGGAACTCGAGTCGAAGGGGTTGCGCGGGAAAATCAGCTTGGGGGTTGTCGCGAGCAGGGTGCGCAGGAGACCGCGAACGAAGGCCTGGGTAGGCTGCGTGGCGGCGTTGTTGCTGTCCACGGAGACACTACGGCCCGACGTCATTTCCAACCCCCGGGTCTCCGACACCCAACCCTCGCGACACCGTCGCCCCTAGTGCCAAAATGCAGCCACCCTTTTCCGCTTTTTCGCTCGAGCCTACCTCAATGCGATTCACATGGCGTGGACGGTCGGCTTTACGTTAAGGCTGGGATTATATGGCGAATTTTTCGGTATTCGAATTTTCGAATACTTCAGGTGCTCAATTATTTGGCGAATGTAATTCGAATATCCAAGTATCCAAATGCTTTTCGAATATTTAAGTATTCGAATACCATTAAAATATTTAAGTATTCGAGTATTTAAATATTTGAATACCATTCGAATGTTTACCTAAGTATTCGAGTATTTAAGTATTCGAATACCATTCGAATGTTTACCTAAATATTCGAATACCATTCGAATACCATTCGCATACTTAACTTAGTATGGTGTGAATTATAAATCAAGATCTTTAGGTTCATTTGTATACAAGGCTTTTTTAAGTTTTAGTTGTGAGTTCATTAGTTTGTCACGGTGAAATTTTGTAAGCTAATAACTTCATTCATGGTGTGAATTATAAATCACGAACTCACTCGAAATATTCGAATAGTATTCGACTACTTAAATATTCGAATGGTATTCGAATACTTAAATATTCGAATAGTAACATTCGAATACTCAAAAATTCGAAGTTTATTCGTAGCATTCGAATATTAACATTCGAATACTCAAATATTCGAAGTTTATTCGTAGCATTCGAATATTAAATTATTCGAATAGTCCCAGCCCTACTTTAGATGGTGAGAAGTCAGTTTAATTTTCATACGTTGATTCACCTGCCACATTTTTTTAAGATCTATTAGAATGTATACATTAATATTAGTTTTAACATAGATTTCACCCAAGCCTGCTTTTAATAAATCTTTTAATAGAATTCACGGTGCTTCTTCCATTCTGTTACCCTCCGCACGAAATATTTATTAATATCGTTCATACTCGGGAAAATTAATACTAGGATGCGTTCACCTAATTTCGCCTACACTAATCCAAATTGTTCTATACTATACATAATCTATAGCTAAAACATTCAAAACTGTTAAAGTTCTCCCCACAAAGGACACTATTCCTATTCGTCATTGATATTTCGCACACATCCACGCAACTTCCACTACCCTGTTTCACATTCTACTACAAAACGCGCTCCCTGCCAGGAGAATACATCGAAAGCGTCCCTCGTAATTCACGGAAGTGTCCCCCGGCGCGAAGCCACTGAAATTCAAAGGATTTCTTCCTGCATCCCCGCGGAAATAAATGAACGTCAGAATCCTTGTTTGTTAAAATAAATCCGGCTCGTTAATAGCCGAGCCTGCAGCCGACCGCTGATATGCCGGCCTGCTCTAATGGATCGATCGTTGCCCCAAAATCCTCGCGGTCCAGGCGATCCGCGCCGGCAGGAAGTCGCGGCTGTGGCAGAGATAACCGCGGCACCGCGATGAATTCGCGGAGCACTTTCTGTTTTACAGCGGCTTTCATTAACCCAGCCGCGGGGGATGAAAAACGCAACGGCCCCGTAAACGGGCACAAAAGTGCTCCGCTCGGTGGACAGTGTCGTCGGTGGGGAGGAGTGTGGGGGAGGGAAAGGGAAGAACGAATCTAACAGCAGGTTGGAATGATGGCGGGCGAGCAGATCGCCGAGTTGAGAGGGATGCTGGTAGGGAAGTGGACCGAAAGGGGAGACGAAATCCCCTTTGGACCAGGATGAACTTCGACTCGGATGACGATGATGAATTTCACAGGGCTCCGGATGAACATTCCGCGGGATTCTTTGCGGCGAAGGGATGAATATCCAGACTGAGAGTTTCCCTTAACGATGGACGCGACGGCGAGCACTGCGGAACGTTTCTATTAAAACTAAGGCTGGGATTATTTGTCGAATTTTTCGGTAGTCGAATATTTGAATACTTCAGTTGCTCAATTATTTGGCGAATATAATTCGAATATCCAAGTGTACTTAATAAACAATACTTAAATATTCGAATATTTCAGTATTCGAATAGTATGGTGTGAATTATAAATCAAGTTCGTTAGGCTCATTTGTCAGGGTGAAATCTTGTAAGTTAATTTTGACCCACTTCACACCATACTATTCGAATACATCAGTATTCAAATACATCGGTATTCGAAGTTTATTCGTAGCATTCGAATACTTGTAAAATATTCGAAGATTAAATTATTCGAATAGTCCCAGCCCTAATTAAAACGCAATGTTCATTTCCACACACAGGGCTGTCAAGTGGTTGGGCCACCTTGGAGGCCCAAATTATAGAAAATTATTTGTCAGTTTCAGAATTTTTTTACAGAAGCACGTAGCGATTTGTCAAAATATTGATTTTTGTAAAAATGGTGGACATTTGAAGAGAATTTCAGTCGAAAAATTTGACTAAAATTTTAAGCCTAAGTCGTGTCTAAAATTGCCTTTAGTAAAAAAGTTTTTAATGAATCGTAAAATCTTTGTGCATAACTTTTGCGGAGGAATTCATTCCACATTTATTTGCGCCATATTTCCCGTGCGACATTTTCAATGTAAGTTTCCAATCATCAAATTCCATTTCGCAGTTCCGTTTGAACGTAAGTTAGAGTTGCATACTGCGAATGTGTTTGCTCTCCAAACTCCCTACTTTGCTCCTCCATATTTAATACAGCACTTCTAGCAATAAGCGCCGTTGCACTTCAGTCAGCCACTTCCCTGCTTCAACATCTCGCAGTATCTCCTGAGGAGACACTTATTCCTTCATTACTTTAAAACCCTAACCCCTCGTACGACGAATTATCAGTGAAATGTATCACCCCATAAACGAAAGCTGCCACATTCGTCCACTTCGCGATCAGAAATCTTAGTTGCCGTTTAATTACCGGGGATAACAGTATCGCGGATTCGCGGGAAAGGGAATTCCAGATTTCAGTCCGTTACGTGGTCCGATAATTTTGAGAAAGTTCCAGCGTTGCTCGCGAGCAGAGGTAGAGGGTGGAAGTGGACTTGTTAGCTAATGAGGGAATTTTAAATCTCCGGCAGGAGTGATGGTAGCTCCGTGCCGGGATAATTACGTGCCGGTGCGCGCGCGTAATTCCAACTGGAAGTTCCTCGGCTCGTAAAAACAACAACACCTCCCGCACCCCTTCGTCCACGTTAAAACGCAGAATTTCTAATAGCGACGCTTCGCAGCCCATGAGTCGTTACTGTTCGTTTGCGAGGAGCAGCTCGGTGTGCGTGTGCCATTCGCACCCTCCACTTCTCACTCTTCCACTCCGTTTCCTTCCGTTCGATCGCGCGCGAGCATTAATGTCCACGGCGATTATCACCCTCCACCCCCCAATTGTCACAGCGATGCTCGCAAGTCTGGGTTGAACTCTTGTCGTTAAAGAAATCCCTGAACTGCTTCATTGTACTGGGTGACAAAAATATCTGAAGCTCTGTATGCAAATCGCACCCCCGGGGTTTAAGGGGTGTTTATCCTCGGGAGCATGGTTCAGAATGAAAACTGGTGATCTCGGTCTACCTGGGCTGACTCACCATTGCTGAGAGTATAAAGGAGGCTCGACTGGGAGTAATCTGTGGTTGCTTCAGCCTCATTCAGGCTTAATGGTGGGGAAGGGGGTGGGGGTTGGGGTTAGATCAAGGATTGGTATCCCCATTTTCTTGTAAGGAACAGACAGGGGGAGCCTTGGTGTAACCAGGAGTTGGTGTCCTAATTTTCCTGCACGGAGCAGACAGGGGAACAGACTTAGTGTTTCCCCTACACCTCTACGTGACCTGCAAAAATTAATAACATTTAGGCCATGTATAACTGAGATCCAGCTTGGATCTAATGAGGTATAATATAAATCAATCCACGCAATCGTATAGGAATTATAACCCATATTTAATCCAAGCTGCAGCTTTTTCTAACATAACCTAACTTGAGTACCGATCAGTCCTCTGCATCGATGCATACGTCACGTACGAAGTCAGATAATTTGGATTGAGCTGGCCTAAAACAGAAATTATTATTGTTATTAAGAGTCTAATGAGGTATAATATAAATCAATCCACGCAATCGTATAGGAGTTATAACCCATATTTAATCCAAGCCCCAGCTTTTTCTAACATAACCTAACTTAAGTACCGATCAGTCCTCTGCATCGATGCGTACGTCCCGTACGAAGTCAGATAGTTTGAATTGAGCTGGCCTAAAATAGAAATTATTATTGTTAGTAAAGGTCTAATGAGGTATAATATAAATCAATCCACGCAATCGTATAGGAGTTATAACCCATATTTAATCCAAGCTTCAGCTTTTTCTAACATAACCTAACTTAAGTACCGATCAGTCCTCTGCATCGATGCGTACGTCTCGTACGAAGTCAGATAGTTTGGATTGAGCTGGCCTAAAATAGAAATTATTATTGTTAGTAAAGGTCTAATGAGGTATAATATAAATTAATCCACGCAATCGTATAGGAGTTATAACCCATATTTAATCCAAGCTCCAGCTTTTTCTAACATAACCTAACTTGAGTACCGATCAGTCCTCTGCATCGATGCGTACGTCACGTACGAAGTCAGATAGTTTGAAGTGAGCTGGCCTAAAATAGAAATTATTATTATTATTAAGGGTTTCTATTACACAAAAATACAAAAACAGAATAAAGAGAAGATAAAAATAACGCACAGGCGAGGTGCAGTCGCAAAATTGTGTTGCAACCTAACCTCACATACTTAAAACTGAGACTTAACCTAGGCCTACATTTAATACTAATACTAACACTCGAATGTACAGACGTATCATGCGATAATGGTAAACTGAAAACTGAAAAGCTGACAAAAAGAAGAGAATTAAAAAAATTGTAAAACTGAACTAGGCTAGAGAAGCTGTATTTGGCTGAGAATAAATTATATAATTATGAATAGTTTTGTGTCGAAATCATTTGAAATGAATCTAAGTGAAATTTAAATTCGGCAAGAGGGATTTTCTGAATAATTTTTATTACTATTTGCAACAGGTTTCCTGGGTCTTCACTGCGGTATCTTCACATTTCCTTGTAAAATGAGAAAGAGAGCCACTTATGGCTGCCTCTTCATGGTTGTGGGAGTTTCGGGCAATTGGAGAATCTACATTGATAATAAATTAGAATTTATTTACAAAGGAGGAAATATAGGTCGATATAACTAGTCGGCGATAGTGTATCGGGTTCGTTTTAATTTAATTTAAATTCCTGCCAGGAGGAATTTAATTTAATGGTAGTTAAACAGATCGGCTTGGGTAATGGAAAATTATTTAAAGAAGAAGGCGGCGAGTATCGTAACCACGGAATGCTGGCTCGATCGCAAAATACGATGTAAAAAGGCATCCCGCTTTGCATACACGTAAATTGCACAACCCGAGGCGATCACGTTTGTGTTAATTAAACACACGTGCAAATACGCGCAGACTGTAATTTACTCCCTCTTTCGAATAAACAAACGTGATCGCCGTCCATTCATAAATGGATCGCTGCGAACGTTAATTTATCCTGTTTGTATTCTGGAAAAATAAATGAACCGATGCGCAAGCTAATTAACAAAGGGAATTCCGCATTTCTATCGAATATTTACTCGCTCTTGTAAACGCTCGGCCACGATTCAACCGTTTCACATTTCCTAAAAGTGCGTCAAAAGATTCAAAGAAAAATTGTTAATTAAAAAACAAATTATGTACGGGAAAATGTGAAGATTTTTCTTGTCTGAAATTTGGGGTTCGTTATTAAATATTGGGGTGGAACGAAAGTTCGTAGCCTTTATTTTTGTTGTTATGGTTTGCTAAACAACACAACAAAGTTTCAGACCTCTACCCTTTTGTTTAAGGATAATATAGGGTTAAAAGCCCTTAATTTTATTATTTTTTCTCGATTGCTACTTAAGATAAATAAATTGAACAAAAGAGGAAAAATAGCTACATATTAGCTGCACTTCATATATTTTTTTCCGAATTGTAAATCAATTATTACGGGTAGAAAAAAATATTTTATTCTTGGGGGTGTTTTTTACAAACAAACCTCTGAGTGACACCCACAAAAAAAATCAGGAATAATAGTATATTATCTAACTATCATCTATAATAGTTGAAGAATGATCGCGTTAGTGGAACATAGTTAATTAACCCACCAACGACAACGCCCGCGTCCCAATACATATGTGTAATTTTGTTCCACCTGTCAGAATATGTACATATGTCATTTGTTTCATTTTAAAAAGATGGCGTTTCATACCTATGCCCCAAAGCTATATTTCGAAAAATTTAAAAAAAAATCGAAACCAACTTCAAAAAAATAAAAATGCACTAGAAAGTAAAAACTAATTTGTCCCGTTATTTAATCTATGACTCTCAATTTTTTTATGTCGACGCCTCATTAGTTGCACTGTGTAAATCTGGCGCCGACTTTATAAAATTGGGAGTCGTAGATTAAATAAGGGAAAAAATTATTTTTACTTTTTACTGCATTTTTACTTTTTTTTAAGTCGGTTTTAATTTTTTTTTAAATTTCTTTATTTGGTGTTTGACGCAGCATGTTGAGGAGTTATGCGAGGACAAATATAAAACAAAATCTATAACCTCCTCCTTTTTGAAGTCGGTTAAAAAACCCTACGAATTTCTGTTCCAACCCCATATAAATACTGTAAACATTACTATCCTACATTCAACTAATTATTTTTCCTTCTATACAATTGTTTAACAAACTTTACAGCCTAAGAACGTCAAGTATCATACACCAGTTATAAGTTCTGCAATCTAGACTTTTCCCTCTCTTTTCATTTTACGTAACGCGGCTCGACAGCACGGCGGAAAGTTCTTGGCTACGCAGAATTAAGCAGGTGAAACAAATTGGCGACAATCAATTCTGCTACAGGCTACGCCCATAATACAAACCACACTGCTAATAGGCCGTGATGAGCTAGGTTACGTAGTTATACCGGGTGACCCGATTTCATCAAACACACCGGAAACCGGGGTACGTGGATAATTATAGATAAACAAGAATCCTTAAATACATGGAACAGTTCCAATAACCGTATCGAACTTCAAGCTAACTGTATCTTTATTCTTATAACACAAGTACCCACGTTATAACCCTACAATACTCTTATTCGAGTAAATCATAATTAAGCTTTTATGCTTTAAAAAATATTCCTCCAAAAACTCGACTGTTAATTCTCCAAAAATAAGGGCTCTCCTAACAAATCAGAAATCCCCATCGAGGATCGCGGAAACGTTCAAAAGAAATCGATTGGACCAGCGAAGTGGCGCCACCCCCATTTAGAGGCATGAAAAGCGCGTCGTAGGAAGAGAAAGAAGGAAACGCGGTGTGCCGAAGAAAGTGGGATTTTTCGAGGGTAGATCTTTCAAGGAGATAGGTGGCGTCTGACAAAGCTGGTACGTGATCACTTGTGCTCGAGAAACTTTCCCTTGTATCTTTGGCCACCAACACGACATCGCGTGTACACCTCTTTCCATTTTTTCCCCAGTGCCTCCCCCGCGGCACTCTCGTTTCCCACGCCTCGAGATAAGAATGCCGCCAAGGTCCTGCTCTAAATAGGGGACGGTACCTGACCTTCCGACCTCGACCCTCGCCGCTGAGGGACGTCGATGCGACGAATCGAATTTTCCTGACGCCCCGAGTCAGTCCCGATCGTTCTGGGATCCACCGTGGCCCCCATCCGCGTGAATTACGAGACAGATTCGCCATGGACTTCTCCGCAACATACGACCTTCACCTTCGAACCCTTACCTCGGCTACTTTTTCACCCCTGCGGATTTAAATCTGAGAATCCTTCTCTTGGAAAAAATTTCAAAGCGTTGTGTCTAAGACTTCCATGAAATATAATATAAAATCTAGGGGATGAAAAAAAGGATAATTATTACAAAGGTGTTCGACTCGAGTTGGTGAACAATATCTGACGCAAAATTCAGGGGATTTTTCTTTTTTATCTGCTTATTTGCTCTCCTGGAGTACGTTAAATTCCCAGCGAAAGTGCAAAGTTCGTTTTATGGACAAAACTTTCGACATTTCTCCCCACGGCGTTCCTTAAACGCGACCTACTTTTTTCACGCGATATTTACGTTTATGTAATGCACGGGTACCGTGTTACTAACATCCGTTCGGCGGCCAAATATAAAACGCCTTGGGTGAATTTTTCTCTCCCTCCCTCAGCCCCTCTTGACGGGGGTAAATATAATATTTTGCGCGATTCCGATCTACGGCAAGGAGCCCGCGCAGGACAAGCAACGCGTGCCGGCAACAAGGCATCGGAGTTAACGGTCAACTTTAAACACTTTGTCGTGAGTATCACTCGAGGGATCTTATTAGCGGAAGGTCGTGCTAAAATGCCACTGTTTAGTGTGCCTATGCAATCTCACGCGGTCGAATATAATCTGCAATTTAGTGTTACGTCGCCACCTGCGGGCTCTCAACTTTGCCTGCTTTTAAAAGCTGCTTCGAACGGTTTCGAGATAAATGCTTGGATACCGTGAGATTTCCCGGTGATTAATTAGAATTATTCCAGTGGCTGAGAAATTGCGTTAGAGAATTTTCGAAATGAGGTCATTCTTGAATTTTGCTTCTTAAAATTCTTTTTGCTCGGAGAAAATCGTGAGATCTAAGCAGTTATTTAGCCAAGGAAAGTTACTGGTTGAATATTCAGTACACCCGAGGTTATTCAGTAAAGCAATAAAAACTTGGTTAAAGGTTGAATGTCTTATAAACTTTGAACATTTTGTTTCTGCTTCCTGAACTTTCTTCTTCGCTGACAAGAAAGAGACGTGTTGCTACCTCGCCGTTAGAAGCTACGTGGAAGAGACTTTCTTTTTGCAATTTTACTACAATTATCGAATTCCAAATATGGACGAAAATATTTGGAAAAATAATAAGTCGTGGTGCATTACTTCTGGAATAGAGGCTTTTAGAAGATTGTTTAATGAATTAAACCACCCTGAATATTATAAGGGGCGTTTATTCTAAATAATTAGATACCTTTTTTATGACTAAATCTCTGCTTGACTAGTCGCATTTTTTCACCCACCATTATTTTATTCAATACTCTTTTCTGTGTGAACAAAGGGACCTTCATCAATGAAAAATGATTGTCGTTTTAGTTTCCCTTCCTCGAGGCCTCGCTTTATATTCTGAGAGCCTCTGTTCCAGAAGTGTTATCAAGATACGAAACAAAGTGTTCCATAGCGCAATTGCGCCTCACATTGTCGAATAACATGGTTAGCAGCTTCGTTTCTCAAAGCAATTGCACATCAAAGAAGTCTCAAACGTGATTCCATGCACGCGTCATTTATCCTGTGTCAAAGGAACAAGGTGCAAAGGAAGGCAGCCAGACTTCCGGCATTCAAGAGAGAACCGAAGAATTCGTTTGAATATATTTAACATATTTATTTATAATAACCAGTGGCAGATTCAAGGAAAAAGGGCCACATGACGAACGTTCTGGGACACCCTGTATATATAGAATTACAAATAAATCTACTCTCGTGTGATATGAAAATTATGGGAAACAAAAAAATATAGTTTTTGGATGAAATCATAATTTATTTTTGGAAAGTGAAACCCAAGCGTAAAGCCCTGAATAAAGCATTAGATGTTCCAAAGAATTATTATTACCTGGAAGCATCATAAAAACGCAGGAGTGTTGGGGATCCTGAAAATTGCGAATAAATTTGCAGAGAATATTTATTAAGAATTAAGATGCGTTGTTAACCTGAGCACATTTTCCTGAAGCAGTATGTACGATGCATACATATTAAACGACGTAAGCAGCAAGATGGTGCTCCGTGCAATTAGGAAGCGCAAGAGGAGCAAAGTGTAAAGCAGCAAGTGGAAGAGGTACGCGTATGGTCAGACGCAGCTGTATCTTCTTGCAACATTTTTCACGTGCGTTATTTAGAAAAACTTCCCGTTTATAAGTCCTTCCAATTAGTAAGACCTTTAAAAATCCGCGCAAATTTTCCAGAGTCTCTGTATAAAGCTTTAATTCTTCCTTTGTTTGCCCTTTTAAAAGGGAGCAAAGCTCTAGCAAGGACTTCTCATTGCAAAGTCTGAGGCCTCAGGACCTTGGGTCCGCGATCCCAACGTGGACTTTAACGCGAGAAGGGCCACGTAAGCACAAACGCCGTGGAATTTCGAGAAACCTTATTCCCGTTGGAACAGAACACCGTCCTCGCGTCCACGGTACCCTCGTTATAGTGATTTCGTTAGGGGGACAAGTAACTCTGGAACAGCGTGAATGTTCGTGGACTTCGACAAACGAGATTAGCGCAAATCTGCGCGAGCAAGTTGCAAGTACGACATCCCGTTTCTCCATCGACTCGCCCTGTCCAACTGCGAGCAGGTTCCTGGTAACGGGCAAATTCAATTCAAGGGAAACATTTTACACGGCAGTCAGCTCTTTTCCTCCGTTTCTCGCTTGCTGAGTAAATACCAAGGTAAGGCTCAGGAAATTTACGATAATTCGGCCGTGAAAAGCTCAGGCGAACGACGCTCCGACAGTCTGCGGGAGACTGCCTCGAAACTACTCTCACAATCAGCTGCGGAATAATTATCGACGCGAGACGACGTGTCTCACACTCTGCTCTTCGATCGTCGGGAATTTTAGTTGCCAGATTATGGCTTCGTAAATAATTTAACCACACAACTCCCACCATGAAAATTTGGTAATTGTTTGTAAACCCTATCGAACACACTGTGCAATTCATTTCGTACAGAAAAACAACTGTGCACAATGCGATATTATCATATATATTTTGTGGGAATAGGTTTCGTAGATCCTGTATTCGGGGGCCATGAAAATAAAAACGGAGCTCGGGCGATGGGGCTCGAACCCGCGATCTTGCGGATTCGCTCTGCGTACGTGCCAGACGCCTAACCAACTCCACCGAAACCGATCCTCCGAAGTTTCTTCTTCCGGGCTCCCTCTTATGTGCTTCGTGACCCCAAAGATTTAATTAAATCAAGTTTTTTAATAGTCTTGTGGATACCGAAACTTCAGCTGTAGATCTCTTGAGACGTTTACGAAGTGCTCGATTTTCTTTTCAATTCTGTAGAAGATTGTTATCTTGATGTATACTGTAGATGCAGTATACAGGGTACATTGTGTTCCGTGAGCAACATAGCGAATGTAATCATCGACGTTTCGATTACAACGTCACACGCACGCCGCTTACAGCGTTTGCAGAAACGTTAGACCGGTTCATATAGGTTATTCTGCCAATAGTGGCAGTCCGACATCTGTCAAGGAACTTACTCTCGATTATTTAATACAGTTCTCATGCTTCTGAAGGGTCTTATCAATTTATTTTTATTAATCGACAGTCGAAATAATGCCTTGGTGTGTGATACGCTGTGGTAACATTTATTTATATTGTTCATTGGCCGTTCATGCCACTCCTCCCACTACTAATGATTCACGAACACCTTTAACCCCTCCACCATATTTACGATCGCATATAAGGTAAATGTAGAAGGCCCACCAGGGCCCCATCCTTAAAAAGAATTTGATTTTATCCAAACTATATTTTTCTGTATTACACTGAGCCTGTTTTCAGAAAACTACCGCTTTAATTTCCCTCAAAATGGGCCTCGGCTCAGAAGAGTCTCCTAAGGCCCTATCTTAAAATAAAATTAAGATTTTATCCAAACACTATGTTTTTTCTATACTTTTCCGTACACTTCCCCCCTTTTAGTAAACTACCTCCCCATTTTCCCGAAAAAATAGGCCCCTCGGAACGTTTGCCACCTGGGCCTTTTTTCTTAAATCCGCCACTGCCTGTGGCATTAGTAGGATATAAATTGTAGAAATCGATTAAACACAACTCATTAAATATTACTCGTCAAACGTTACTTCTTTTATTTTTATTCAGAAAAGAAAAGGAAGTTTGTGCAATTATACGTTCCATAATAAAAAATAAATAATTTTCCTGGAACAGGTATGAAAATGGAGGAAGAGTTGCAATTATCGGTGATCTATCCAATAATAACGACCTTAAATATTTTCTATTTTATTCAGATCAAGCCCTGTATAATAATTTATACGGTTATCGTGCATTAAATTTACATGCGCACGGTACACATTTTAACTATACCATTCTAAATACACATCACACGTTCATACACAATTACTTGACTCGTTGCTATAAAAAGTGAAGCCATAAATGAGTAACATTGATAAACCGTTAAAAGAATCTTGTTAATCCTATGAATTCATCCTACATAAATGTTTCGTTGCTTGCAGCGTTACTATTTTATCGTTTTATTACCAAATATTCGATAACTCCTAGAGTAAAACATCGTCTCTCGCGCAGATTAAATATTTTGGCTTCTGCATCCAGTGGCAGAAATTAGACCTGTGGTTATTTTAAATAGATACAGTATTGGGAAACCAAGAATTTTGATACGTCAACTAGTGACAGAAAATTGAACTACTGAAAGTAGGTCGAAATCCGTCGAGGTCCATATAATTATCAGTGTTTAAATAGACATGATATGAAAAGCGAGTATTTTTAAATTTTTTTGAACACTAAATTTTTACATATTTGATTAATAAATACATATTCGAAATATTTTATGGAATATGGACCTACTATCAATAGTTTGCAAATTTACCACCACAGCGCTGAAATCTAAGCCACGCCACCACAAAGTTTCCCAATAATAGTTTAAATACGTATGTTACATGACTTGTAATAAAGTATCTTAGGCAATTCACTTATTCATTCTCAATTATTCTCCTCGACATCGCCTTGGAAATAAGAAACAAACTATAATTCCTTCATCGAAAAAATAATATTACACCCCGTAGTACAGTTACACGACTATAAAACTCAGTCCGTACTTTCTCATCGTCTGTAAACTACCAAACAATCGAGTTACCAGAACGAAAGCACCTATAATTTAAATTCTTACCACCCAACAAATTAAATAAATATCTAAATCACAGAAGCTATACCGCCGCGGGATACGCGGGGTAATGCATTCATTGTTATCGTATCGTTTGCGACATATGTAACGGCGTTAGCATCAGCTCGAACGTGGCATCCTTCAAATTCGCGCCGCGCAAATTTGCTTCTTGCAAGTCGGACCCCGACAAGTCGCAACACTGAAACAAACAATTCCTTCATGTTATTAACCAAAGAAAATCACCGCTGCCAAAGATCGATATTAGAAGGACATTACCTCTAAGTCAGCACCGGCTAACACCGCCAATCTGAGATCGCAGTTCTTTAAAATAGCATTCTTCAACGTCGCTACTCTAAGATTCACAGCGGCCATGTTGCTACCCTCGAGATTGGCGCCCTTCAAATTCACGCCCTCCATATTGGCAGGCAAACCGCCGGGATCTTCGAAATTGCACGAATGAAGATTGGCGGCGGCGAGATTGGCACATAACATTCTTACGCAAACGAGCTGGGCTCCCTGGAGATTTGCGTGAGACAAATCTGCGCGCTCGAAGCAACAGCCCGACAGGTTTGCGCCTACCAACCTGCAGCCACGCATAATTGCATACTGGACGAAACAATAACCATGTAAAATTATGTTAAGAATATCCAGCTGACGATGAAAATTATTTCAATCACCTTGAAGTTGATGTTCCTGAGGTCTAGCTTCGATAAATCGGCGCCGACGAAATCGACTCCTTGGAATCTGAGTTCCGAGGACACGGGTGTCGACATGATCGCTTTGAGCACGTCTTTCCGCGTTAAAGACACCAAACCATTTTTCTGCTGCTCGTCGACTATTGTGGTCAACATTTTAATGGCACCTTCTAGTCCATAGAAACGCGCTTCTGCTAGGACACCTAAAACACGTGGATAAAATCATTTATTACTCCCACATTGGAGAATTGCTAAGCTTAATGAAATTAATCACCTGCTGCATTCACGTTGGCGTCGAGTATGATCTCTCCGTGTCTTAAATAATTCAACAGTGGCTCGAAGTACGTGGGACTTCTGTCGATTAAGAATGCACCATTTGGATCTTGTCTGCTGGGTAAAATCCTCTGCTCGCTGCCTGTAGTCTCGGTGAACATTCTGTAAACAATTTTATTGTATAATACTGCAACTAAAGGCACGAGAACTTAAGACAGTAATCGAGTACAGCTCTTCCTCACCTGGCCAACATACTCATCGGCTCGGTTTTTGTTAAAGTGTCTCGGGTTGTCGTAAAATACTGCCCACCCACATTCAGGGTAATCCATTCTGAATTTCTATTGAACTGGCCCCGGGCAGAGCTCTTGTCCTTGGGAATAAAATCCTCCCCGCTTGAAACATATAAGACGTCGTCGTCCCTATGAAGAATCTGTCTTTAATTAAAATCATTCGCAGCGGGAGTAAAAGAAAAGTATCGTTTGCTTTCTTAAAATGCACAGCAGTGAGAGTGGATGTAATAGCACCTTAAATATTCATTGGTCATTAGAAAATCAATTATATTACCGGATTAGCTTAATATCATCAATTTCTCCACCTTGAGGAGTAAATATTCTTTTGGCAGTTATATCAAATTTTAAATTAGCAGCTGTTAATAACTCTCCCAAGGAATGAGTCACCATAAACACCTGGCACAGTCAAATAATAATATATGTTAACGTTACTATTTAAAAAACTAATTAAGCTAAGGTGCCATTGCATGTTACATTTTACAAAAAAGTTTCTTATATTATTTTGTAAGAATGACACTCGATATTCCCAGAGTATCGAAGTGAATTATATAGGAGTTACTATCCATCGAGAGATACATAAATATTAATCTACTTATCTGCTTCCTGGGTCGTTTGCAAAATATAACACGTTATTTCTAATTAACCGTTTAAATACAAGGTGGGGTGTAATAAAAATATGAAGTCTAACATAGAAACAGTTTGTTCGCAGTTTTGATTTATTTTTGCCTCGCAATATTATCAGTTCTAAAACTTGTACTAGGAATTACATCCCACCCAGTATGAACATTGCAAGCCAATTCTACTAAATATAAATACATATATAACTTGTAAAACCTATTTATTACGTGTAATTATGAAATTGAGTTTCTTTTAAAAACTTAAAAAGTTACAGTACATATTGGAGATATATATGCATAAGTGAAGACAATATTTTTACGATATGTACAGATTAATTATAATGGATATATACATAAAGAGTTCTTATAAACTGTAGAAAGATTTAAGAAATAAAACTGAGGAATTCAGGGGGAACATAAAGCAGGCCGCAAAATGCAATTTATTATAGATACAAAGAAAATTGCAGCCACCTTGCCGTTTACATCGGTTCCATTCACGAAAAGAATTACCCTCTTCATAATTAGATACAAGTTCAACTTTATCTAATAAAAGAAAATTAGTACTGATATAATTGTTAGACAAGTTGACAGGTATACGAACAAATTCCGCTTGACACTGAACATTGAACAACTAGCAAATTGGTGTGTTAAATACACCTGTAAAGTCTGAGATACAGATTTTATAGATGCATCTGATACTGTAATATATTTTGCCTACTACGGGAGTCATAAATATGCAGTTTTCAAACGCTGAAATATTGAAGCTTTTACGCTTTCGTTATTACGGTGCAAATAAAGGGGAATTCTAATGCTACATTCGCGTTATAAAGAAATTAAGGAAGTTTCATTTGCTTTCTTTTAATAATCGTTAGAATCAAGTACACACAGGTTCCCATCTAGAATATTTCTATTTCGTGAGGAAATATCACTATGACGCCATCTGCCGTGATGTTTCTGTCGCCGGTTCGGGGGGTCCTGGGACCATCGACGAAGTATAGGATAGACCTATCACGCAATGTAATTTTGTGTCACACGCTCTGGAGTCCCCTTACCATTTTCGAGTCACACCCAACGTTATCGACTCAATCTAAAATACGATTACAATGGCATCGTCGAAGTATAAGATAGACCTATCACGCAATGTATTCCAAACTTGCATCTTCAAATATCTATGGTGTTTCCTTAAAAATACCATAGTATGCAGCATGCGTGTATTTTTGAAAGCAATTCTTATATCTGATTAGAATATTTGACAAGCACAGCTATCGGCTCGGTTTGCACCGATTACCAGGTCTCACCACGAGGAGGTTGCTGCGTTTCGAGACCCGTAGAGAGATAGATGGAATCAAAGTTCCATCGATCTCCCTGTACATGAAAACCTTAGCCCACTAAACCAAAGAGATGGATGGAAACAAAGTTCCATCGATCCTTTTGGTTTAGATATAGAACGGGAAAAGCGCTCGGCGTCTCGGAGACGATTCCTCTTGCTCGGATGCGATTCGAACCGTCTATCACGGAGACTGGGAAATCGGACCGGGTGACTTACGCGGGCAGTATACCAAAAGATACACCCCCTACGCCCGAAACGTTTCCCTTTCTATAAGAACACCAGGGGGTGAAACTGATCCACCCATACCCATTCCATGCTCAGTCGCTTGCTCCCGGAAACAGAAGCAGCGGCTACTTCCTCATCGGAGATGAAGAGCCAACGAAAGGGCAACAAAGCTAATGATTCCGTGACTACTTTGCAATTTTACATGGGGCCTTAAATACTTGATGCTATAATAAATTAACCTAAGGCTTCCTTAGATGTCTTGTTTCACTCTACCACTGTGTACTCACTATCACTTTTCACTATTTTCTTTAAAATATATTATTTTATTAACCTTGAAGAAAATGCATCATGTAAAATAAATCATGTAACCTCATCAAAGAAATACATCATTTAAAATAAATCATGTAAACCCATCGAAAAAATACATCAATTAAAATAAATTATGTAAACTCATCGAAGAAATACACAAAATGGAACGATTGAAAAACAGTCGAAGAAATCAGTTAAAAAGGAAGAGAAATTGGTTTTGGCCTTGGCAGAATAATAACATTTTGAATGGCTTTTAACGAACCCGGAAATTTCATCGGTACCAACCGAATAAGCTAACCTGGGTCAGGGGGCCGAGGGAGTGCACGAAGGATGATCAGGGCTTGGAACCCTGACCAGGTCCCCAGGAAGTCCAGTAGGTCCAAGTCTTAGCAACTATAACGCTACCATTCAGAGGTACACCTAGGGACCATCCTCAAATTACGTAAGGGTAATTTTGACGATTTCTTACCCCCTCCCTCCCCCCGTATAAGAATTCGTAAGATTTGATATTGCAACCCCCTTCGTACGTAATACTTTTTACATTGAAATTTTTCTGTTATTAAAATTCTTTTAAAGGTTTATCTAATTCATTTAACTCGGTTTAGGGAAATTTAAACTAAAAAGCTTTTCTAGTACATGAATGATAGAATTTGTATTTATTCAAAATTAGATTAAAAAATATTGCGTAAGACGCTACTTTACTCCCCCCTCCCCCTTGTAAGAAAACGTAAGAATTTCGCGACCCCCTCCCCCCTAAAAAAGCCTTACGTAATTTAAGGACGACCCACTACGTGTTTGGACTTTCAAACTTTTAATTATTTAAATAATTTGTCAGAAACTTTGAAAATAAGCTTCGGCCTGAGTCACATTCCACGGTCTCCTGAGGTTTTATTTGTTAATAACGCAAATTTAAAGCAAACTATAAAGTTACCACCTAGATTTGTAATTCGATATTAACAAATAAAGGCTCAGGAGACCGAGGCTTATTTTCTGAGTTTCTGACAAATTCACTGTCCAACACAATTTTTGGTCTGCAATATCCGCTGTGTAATTCTTGTAGAGTTTTTCGCCCTGAACACAAATCCGCAAGCAGAATTGCTCTATCACCTTCAGTTTTTCAGAAAATCGATTTTGAAAATACTGCAATTTTTCAACTTTGAACATCTTTTGTGTCAAAACGGTAATAGTTATTCGGTTGCTCTTTGCGTCAAATTATTCTACGAACCCTCCCGAATACAACCGTATAAGTTATTATTTCATTATGAACATTTAAATATGCTGAAACAACGATCAAAGGAAAAATGACACCCGAAATGCACCCATTTTTGACGATATCTTTCAATTTATTTCCAAAACTAAGGGTCTAGGAAAAAATCTGACCATTACACGCGATGCAGCAAACATTTTTCCATCGGAAATCATCAACAGAAGTGGTAAGTCACGTTTTGTTTTCAATACAGAAGCGAAATAGTTTGGCAAAACTCACGGTGCCGACAGTGGTAGCCACGCGCGTTAAGCGATTGTGTTACGCTGAGCGGCAGTGGATCGCGCGCCGCCGTTGACTATCACTGTCGGCATTCACGCGAGACGAAATCGCTTCTCTCCCGTGTCACGCACTATATTTTTTTTTTCAACACCTGCATGAAAGGTGCGTTTTTGAAAGCCTGCTGAGCGATTCGCAAAAAATATGCATTTTCTTTTAATGAAAAATGGTGCTGTGACAGTTGTAATATCAAATAAAACACGCATGCTCGATAACGATTAGTCGAACAACTGCATCTTCATACCATACGGTAACGCCAAACTCCAGTTTCCTTGGGAGGAAACTGCAGGGCTTGAAAACTGTTATAATATCGATTTCGGTTCTCCAAACGGTTATAAAGAACCTTTATTCGGAATAACTGTTATGAAGAACCAAAATTTCCAACTATTATCTCTTGCGGTTACGGTTCCTATTTCCCTCCTCATATCGGTTCCATAACCGTTATTTTTTCGGTTCTGTATCTGTTCCATAATGGTTCCAGAATCAATTCTTGTATCGATTTTTCCCTATTTTTGATATCATTAATTATTGTAACTGCAGATTACTGTATATGCGCATATTTTTTACAAAATCCTTATAGAAAAAGGAGAAACATTTATAGGTACATATCATTGATTTATAATAAAGCGTTGAAATAAATAAATCAGCTACATATTTTTTACATTTACACACACACTATATTATTCAGAATAGGAAGTTAAATGTTTCTCCTGTTTCTATAAGGATTTTGTAAAAAATATGCACATATAAAGTAATCTGCACAAAGTCGATATAAGAATTAGTTCTGGAACCGTTTCGGAACCGATATAGAACCGAAAAAATAACGGTTATGGAACCGATATAAGGAGGGAAATAGGAACCGTAACCGAAACAGATAATAGTTGGAAATTTGGGTTCTTCATAACAGTTATTCAGAATAAAGGTTTTCCATAACCGTTTTAATCAGAACCTTTATATACCAGTTTTAAACAGTTATTTTCGGAACCGTTTCAAACCCTGGAGGAAAGTAAAAAATTATGCGAATACGCATGCGCGTAAAGTCTTTTTCCCTTAGGAGAAAAGTAGAAAACGCGAATACGTCTGAAATTGGTCATTTTTCTCCCGCTCAGCAGGCGTCAAAAACACACATTTTCATGCAGGTGTTGAAAAAATACATATACACAGACATTTTAATAATGTAAAGATAAAATGTAATAGAAATACAAGGTACTCGTGTCTACTATTGCAAAGAAAGAATGGGAAAGTATAACACACTCACAGACCGTTGCAAACAGTCTCACTGCTATCCACGCGGCAAGCATCCCCCTTCGCTACTGCTATTCGATCAACAGTGAATCCGGTCCTCCATCCTGTGGACCTAGACCCTCTCTAGGGCCTATGCTGGGCCTTCTCTAGGGCCCACGCACTAGGCCCTTTCTAGGGCCTAGAATCTGAAAATTGAAGCTAAGCGAAAATTGGACTCTACTTCCGCGAAAAAAGCGATTAGAGCACCGATGCTCTGGACGAACCTAGTATGCGTAAAAAAATGGCTCTAGTTTCGCGAAGAAAATTCAACTGGAGCTTCGGTGCTCTGAACGAGTCTTAGATACGCAAAAATTTCACTCTAGATTCGCGGTAAAGTTACTCTAAGTAAGAACCGCGGTGCTCTGCAAAATATGTAGATGGACGCGAAAAAAGCGGGGACTCTACGATCGCGTTACGCGCGATCAAAAAGGATTTTGCTAGATTGCAAGATTGCTAGGAAGACTGAGGTTCCACTTCAGGAACCTTTTCAAATTTTTCGCGGCGACTCTATTCGACTCGATCGATTCGCGTTATTTTACGAATTATTAATCGGAATTGTAAAAATCGCGAGCAACTGTTGTATGGATTTAATTTTCTGGCCCTGTTCTCTAGGGCCTAGAATCTCGTTGGCAAGTCCAAGCTGAAAATTGAAGCTAAGCGAAAATTTGACTCTACTTCCGCGTTAAAAAAGCAATTAGAGCACCGGTGCTCTGGACGAACTTTGTATGCGCAAAAAATTGACTCTTGTTTCGCGAAGAAAATTCAACTGAAGCTTCGGTGCTCTGAACGAATCTTAGATACGAATTATTAATCGGAATTATTAAAATCGCGAGCAAATGTTGTATCAATTTAATTTTCTGATTTAGACAGACACATGCATGTCACTATCTACGAGTACCTTGTCTGATCAGCTCATTGGATTCTGCTCCCTTTCCAACACATATGCGCGACGGTTAGTGGCCGGTTTCATATAATTGGCATTCGTTTTAGGAACATTTCTGCGATATTTCGTGAATATGGTTTAGAAAAGAGCCACGTCACGAGGCTACTTCGCAAAATATTGCACAAGTGTTCCCGCATGTCGCGCATTTGTGTTGGAACGGTCAGAATCGAAAGAGCTGGCTACCCAACGTTTTCTACAAAAAACATTTTGTTCTATTGCGTGCACCCACGTCCAAGAAATTATAAAGTGACTTAGCGTTCGCTGTCATCAAGAGTACTGCATCTCTGCACACTTGTTACCCCTCGGACCAGCAACCCTGAAATCAAATTTAGAATTTAAAATATGTATATAAATTATTGGTAGTAATTTATTCATTAATTATATATTTTTTTTCAATACATTTTATATAATTGTTTTATTGTTGCCGATAATAATTGGTATAGCTTTTTTAACTTTATTTGGACGTCAAATTTTGGAGTATATTCAGGATTGAAAGGGGCCAAATAAGGTTGGAGCGGCAGGGTTATTACAACTTTTTAGTGATGTTATTAAATTATTAAATAAAGAATCTTTTTTATCGAAAAGATAAATTTAAATTTATATTTGTATTTTGAAGAAACGGTATAATAAATTTAAAATTGTAACTATTGTTTACTAATGTCTTAGGGGATAGAAATAAATTTAGTAAATGAGGATGTTAATAGAGGTAAATTTATTGTTTAAATAAAATTCTGGGTGGGCTGGTAGAAATATATGTAATGTTAATGTAGATAGTGTAGTCTATCTATTTATTAAAGTGAGAGAAGAATGGGGCTGGCAGGGGCACAGCCTGGAAGAAGTAAAGGAGTTCAAATACTTAGGGTATAATTTCCAGAAAAATGGGGGCAGAGAGATGCATATAAGGGAAGTCATAAAGAAAGCTAGAATAGCAATGGCGCAGATATGGGGAATAGGACAAAGAATGTTCAAGAACAATTTTGTGAGAAGAATGAGAATATTCAGAAGCTTAGTGAAAAGTATCTTCCTGTATGCGTCAGAAATTTGGGAATGGATGGAAGCAGAAAAAGTAGAGAAAATACAGGAGAAATACATAAGGTGGACTTTAGGTTTGGACTTCAATACACCAGCAGATCTAATTTTGGAAGAAACAAAAACGGACAAAATAAGGATAAAAGCTGGGAAAAGAGGAGAAAGCGAAACGGCTGAATAAGAATAAAATAGTACAAGAATGCTGGAGGGAAATAGACGCGAAGCAAGCAGAGAAAAAGTCGAAATGGAAGGAAATGAGAGACTCGTACTACAGGCAAAAAATGATGGATATACAAGAAATGGAAATCGAAAGAAGGAGAGGAAGAGAGTTTGCTGAGGAACTAGCGCACAGACAGGGCGAAGCAGGTCCAATGGCAATACGACAGAATACAAGGAGGCAGATACAACGCACATTACACAGAAATCAGGGATAACCAGAGAGCGAATTACGTAAACGGAAACTACAGAGGCAGAGACCAAAGCATGATTGCAAGGTTCAGATGTGGGAACGAAGAGCGGGGAAGCAAGTAATGGAAGGAGGAAAAAGAGACAGTATGCAGACTATGTAATGGGGCTAGAGAGACGCTGGGTCACATGCTACAAGACTGTACGGATCTGACAAGAGAAAACTCAACGATCAGGGGGATACTAAAGCGAGAAGAAAAAGGAGCGGATTGATCTAGAAAAAAGGAGAAGAAAAGAAGAACAAGATGAAGGAAGAAGTCAAAACGATAGCACAATCTTGAATTAACAGTCTCAGAACCACTTACACACATAACACATGTAACCCCATTTTGAGGCCGAAAGGCGAAAAATAAACCTATTTACTACAATTTATTAAAATAGATAGATAATTGTAAGAGATTCACTTATTTTAATTTTTGATGGGTAGTTGTTAATTATTCTGGTAAAATACAAAAATATAATTATTATCCCCCCCCCCCAACAATTGAAATAAACATATGTTAAGAGAGAAGATTTGGAACAACTCCCGCGAAAGGATTCAACTTCAGAAACGTAAATCGTATTTAATACGTCAAGCATCCCGAATGATTGTGAAATTAAAAACAGAATAGTTTAAAATCTTAAAGGCGCGATATGAAAACAATTTTCCGATTATAAAATTAATTTATTCACGCATTAATGACACTGTTAGCAACTACTAATGATAAGTATTCGTGGTCACTATGCTCGGTACAGCAATTATTTTACTTCATAGCAGGCAGAATGATTGAAAGAATTAGAAGAGTGTCACTCACCGTTCGTTCAGAACAGTCTCACTGCTATCCACGCAGCCAAGTGAAAAGAGTTTTCTCAAAAGTATATCACAGTGATATCATGTTTAAAGGCCTCCCATATAGTCCAGTAACCGATGGAATTAATGCACGAAGCAAGATATTACGAATTAAGATTCATCATGACACGTTAAACTAGTTCACGTCCGACCACGATCGCGTTTAGGAACAGACTGGCGAAGTCGCGACTCGCGACTCGCGACTCGTGACGTATTTCAATGTTTTGAATTTGACAAACGTTATTGTCACGCCGAGCGCGGGAACCGGGAGTCGGCCGAGCGCGGGAATATGAACATGAAATTCGTCGAGGCCAGAAATAATATTATATATCAATCACTTTTCACCACTACAGTCGTAATTGTGAATAGTGAAAATTTTTATATAGAGTTTATAGAAATGAAGGGGACGCACAGGTTTCGATAGAAATGAAGCATCTTCTTTTGCACAAATTTCTGCAAATTTGTCAACTAGTGTAAATCAACAAAATTTGTGAAAATACATAGCACTAAGAATTATAAAAATTATGGTCGACTACTTGCAGTGTAGAGCAAGTCACATTAGTGACTTGCAATCTTTTGGGAACGATATTCGTAATATATTATAATCCACGATAGTTCCCACACTATTCGTTAATTTTATTAGCTTCCCATTAACAATATTTCGATTCACCCATAAACATACTCGATTAATTTTATTGTGCGTTAAAAATATTGCATCTCTTCGTTCTTTTTCCCTAAACTACCATTAACATTTAAATTTCGTGCAGCAAGACTTTCCGCCATACGCTCTTACCTCCTTCGAACACGTTATGTAGTCTCTACGCTTACTATCGCAAAAGGCCACCCTATTTCTACGAGTTCTACGTTAACATGTGACTAAAATGTGGCGAAAAAATTATTATCAGCCAAATAGAGAAGGTATAATGATGCAACTGAGTTTATTACCTCTCTCTGTGATAATGAAAAGAATCCGGTACAACCCGAAATAACAACGGTATTAAGATTTTTAACGTGAAATTACACAAGTACTAATATCGGTACAAATTGTGTGACCCATCTGGCACTGACCGAGATTAATAAAAAATCATTTGCATTTCAAGGTACAGTAAAACACGATTTCACAGGATGGAAAAATTCTGAAAGATCCTTGCAATAATTGTGATAGTTCAAATTCAAACACAATGAAGAAAGTCGATATAACTGCTTCGAAACAAATTCTAATTGCAAAATTACTTTTGTTCGATCACAATAGTAAGTAGTGGAACAACAAAAGTGGAAAATTTCTACATTCAAACAACGTATAACGACTAACAAGGAAACATATCGAACCCGAAAATTCTGATTTTAATGAAACTCCGTACGATTGTAGAGCATGTCGGAGTATGTAAGAAACGATTTTTTTTCTGCGGAAAGACACTCTGAGGGGGTAAAATCAGCCCCGAAATTTTCAGCGATTTTTCGTTTTTCGAGTATAACTTTGTAATGGCGCGAGATAGAAGAAAACCGTAAATGGACAAAATGTTCAGTATTTGATGCCGTATAACGCGCTGCAAAAGAAATTTTTGTACCTCAAAAGTTATACTCGAAAAACGAAAAATCGCTGAAAATTTGGGGGCTGATTTCACCCCCTCAGAGTGTTTTTCCGCAGAAAAAAAAATCGTTTCTTACATACTTCGACATGCTCTACAATCGTACGGAGTTTCATTAAAATCAGAATTTTCGGGTTCGATATGTTTCCTTTAAGAAAACTGGAGAGATTGTAAACGATTAGCGACTATTGAAATTACAGAAATTTTAAACGATTCGCGAATAAAGAAACTGTAGAGATTGTAAACGAATCGCGACTCTCGAAATTACAGAGATTTTAAACGAATCGCGACTGTTGAAATTGTAGTGATTGAAAACGTGTAGCGACCACCTATCGAAATTAGAGAGATTTTAAACGATTTGCGACTGTCGATTTTGCAGAGATTTCAAAGGATTCGCGACCTTTGAAATTAATTGATTAATTAATCTGAAGTAGATCTGAAGAAATCCTGAAGTAGAACCATGGAGCGACACCTGCCTCTCTCTCTCTCTCTCTCTCTCTCTCTCTCTCTCTCTCTCTCTCTCTCTCTCTCTCTCTCTCTCTCTCCCGTGCCTTTATTTGTTATTAATTACATTCAAGTTATTAAAAATTTAGAAACTTCAATAAAAAAATATCGAAATTAAAGAGAAATGACCTGAACTGTTTCCCGTGCAACTTGAAATTTCTCAATTTCTAATAACTCAAATCTAATAATTACTGTTGAGAGAGAAGATTTGAAATAACTCACACGAGAGAGTTCAACTTCAGAAATGTAACTCGTCTTCGATACGTTAAGCATCCCGTATGATTGTGAAATTAAAGAAAAGTAGTTTAGAATGTTTGAAAAATAAGATCCACCGTAATGTACAAGGTCACAAATTAAACTTAATTCAAATTAAACGTTATAATAAATTTAAAATTGTAACTACTGTTACACTAATGTCTTAGGGCGTAGAAATAAATTTTGTAAATGAAAATGTTATTACACTTAAATTTAATGTTTAAATAAAGTTCTGGGTGGTCTGGTAGAAATATATATAAGATTAATGTAAATTGTGTAATAATAAATAGATAGACAATTATGAGAGATTCATTTAATTTAATTTTTGATGGGTAGTTGTTAATTATTCTGGTAAAATACAAAAATATAATTATAATCCCCCCCAACAATTGAAATAAAGATAAGTTAAGAGAGAAGATTTGGAACAACTCACACGAAAGGGTTCAACTTCAAAAATGTAAATCGTATTTAATACGTCAAGCATTCCGAATGATTGTGAAATTTAAAACAGAATAGTTTAGAATCTTAAAGGCGCGATATGAAAACTTTTGCTCCGTTTTTAAAATTTATTTATTCACGCATTAACGACACTGTTCGCAACTACTAACGATAAGTATTCGTGGTCACTATGCTCGGTACAACAATCATTTTACTCCATAGCAGGCAGAATAATTGAAAGAACTAAAAGAGTGTCACTCACCGTTCGTTCAGAACAGTCTCACTGCTATCCATGCAGCCAAGTGAAAAGAGTTTTCCCAAAAGTCTTCTAGATTACAGGTATATCACAGTGAAATCCTGTTTAAAGGCCTCCCACATAGTCCAGTAACCGATGGAATTAATGCTGGAAGCGATATATCGCGAATTAAGATTTACCATGGCACTTTAAACTATGTAGTTCACGTCCGATCACGATCGCGTTTGGGAACAGACTGGCGAAGACGCGACGTATTTCAATGTTTTGATTTTGACAAAGGTTGTTGCCGCGCTCGGCCGACTCCCAACTAACATGAAATTCGTCGAGGCCAGAAATAATATTATATATCAATTCACTTTTCACCACTACAGTTGTAGTTGTGAATAGTGAAAAAATTTTACGAGTGCAAGTGGAATGAGTTTTCCCAAAAGTCTTCTACTGTTTAAAGGCCTCCCACATAGTCCAGTAACCGATGGAATTAGTGCACGAAGCCAGATATCGCGAATTAAGATTCACTATGGCTCTTTAAATTACCTAGTTCATCGATAATGGTTATCCGTAACCGAAAACAACTACTCCGTCGTCTATAACAGTTATTAGTGACCAAAAAATATTTCCGTCGTCAATAATGATTATTAGTGACCAAAAAATATTTCGGTTGACAATAATGGTTATTCGTAACCAAAATCAATATCCGGCATCGATAATGGTTATTCATAACCAAAATCATTTGAACATAAATATTAATTCTTATGTCATAACTTTTAAAATTTGGGTTATAACAGTTAGGGTCCCTAGTTAAAACTAAGCACTCGTGCAAGTTCTTCCGCGATGTATAAAATTTTAGGTTTAATAGCTTAAAATTATTTTAATGGAAGGGAGAAAGAAATTTACGTTTATATAACAGCCACTTTGGCAGTTGTCATTTATTATTATATGGTAAATGTGGCATTTTTGATTTCTCGTAATATTGTCACTAGTGTCTCTTTATATTTAGCAGATGCAACGGTCAAGCAAAAATAGCGAGTGTACTGAGCAGTAGTACCAACAATAATTGTCATTGTTAGTTATTATACCAAATTAATGCTTTCTATAAGTGCCTTATTAAGAGAATCTAATGACTCGAATGTAATTACTGTTACTAAAAGAGAAGATTTGAAAAATCTCACACGAAAGAGGTTAGCTTCAGAAATGTAACTCGCATTCGATACATTAAGCATCCCGAATGATTGTGAAATTAAAGAAAAGTAGTTTAGAATGTTTGAAACGAAATAAATTAAAACTTCTATCGCGAATTTAAAATTTATTTATTAGCACACGCATTAATGTTACTATTCGCGAGTACTAAGTATGTATTCGTGGTCACTATGCTCGCTACAACAATCATTTTGTTCGATAGCATGCAGAAAGATTGAAAAAATGATAAAGTATCACTCACCGTTCGTTGAAAACAGTCTCACTGCTATCCATGCAGACAAGAATCTTCCTTCAGCAGTAGCTATTCGATCTGCAGGCCAATGTCCCGCAGCTGCAGCGTCAGTACCGACTAGAACGTGTCAAACATGTCGCATTAATTTCGCGATGAAGAAGTAATAAGAGCACCGGTGCTCGGAAATAGTTCTAGATGCGTTAGAAACACTGACTTTGCGTGGGTTAAATTTGAGTTGCCAGATTTGAACCATACAAACAGACGATCGAAGCTGAATAAAATCGTTACAAAAAGCGAAACAGCGCTGGGCAATCGTGGGCGCGAAATTTCAATTTTGCTACTTTTTCAACTTGCTCATACGCGGTTTGCACTATCCCGTCGATATGGGCGTTAATACATTTATTTCCTAGTTTATCAACGCCACCTACTTTACCAACAGCGTTCCAAACAGCCACCTACAATGGCGCTACTAACTAAAAATCCTGGTTACATAAATGCAAGGTTACAAACCATTCTTCTTTTCCATATTTGTCTGCAGGCTCAATATATCTTCGTTCCTTCAAGTCACACTGTGACTCATTGTGCAACGTTCGTGACCCTCAATATAATCAATTCTCTCTTTGCTCTCAGAAGCGCATTACGTGCTAATGTATTTCTAACGATAGAATCATCTCTCACCATTCAAATATAGCCCGTCCGTCAGCAAGAACGTGCCCATTCAACATTCACTCCCAACCGTTCGATTAAAACAATCTTTCCCTAAACCCTCCACCCAATTTCACTCCCATCAATCCCTAATAACAACCAGCTACCCGTTTAATCGCTTCAAATCGGGGCAAAGTGCGGTAATCGTCCCATATAGAAACCATATCAGCCGCACTCGTCACTTGTGATTTTTTCCCCTCGTCGATTTGAATATCACAGACGGTCGCGCGCGCCCCGCGATACTTAAGGCCAGTTCGTGCACCTCCGCGGAGCGTGGTGCTCTCGGCTCGCTCGAACTCTAACCCCGCCTTAACCTACAAAAATAAAGGGGAAATATGGTACGCCGAGCACGCCGAGGAGCAGTTCTATTCATAACTCGAGCGCGTTAACCGTCGTGCGATGCAGTGATACCGCGAGAGGTTATTGCAAGGCCTTCCATTCCAGAGGGGAAGTTCTCGAAACCGAGCGCGTCTCGTGGCTCTCCACGAATGCCGATTGAACGTCGTCCCGTGCTCAAATTTATCAAGCCGATTATCTTGGCCCGCGAACATCGTCCGTCCGCCAGATAAAGCAGAAACACCGACGACGAAAGTTTCCACTCGCCGAACGGCACGCGAGATGCACTGACCCGCCACGGGACCTGGGCTTCGACTTTCAACTTTCCGACAGAATCTCGTGGGGAAAAATGGCGGGCAGTTACACGAAGAAGGAATTCGGCGTGGGCACCGAGGAGCAGACCCTGCTGAAAGACTCGAATGGCAGCCGCATCGTCCCCGTCAAAGGTATACGATTCCAACATCCCGCGTTACTCGTCTTTTCCATTCGGCCGACGATCGTTTCAACTTCCCCACGATTTTTCAAATAACGGGGGGCTCTACCCCCTTCTCGGAAGCCCGCATTTTATTTCTTCTCGTTGGGGATAATTTACCAAACCGGTCCCCTCGGAGAAACCTCTCAAATTGCATTCCATTGAACAACAGGCTACCACGGAGTAGATTGGTAGTTTATATAAAACCCTTCTTCCAAGGGCAACAGTGTTTTCCTTTTTATTACGAAACGTTGAGTACCCCTTTCGTTAAAGTAGTTATATAATACACTTAGGGATACATTTGTTCATCAGTCGGCGAAGTTAAGTAAGCTTTTGTAGCATGACAGAGTAAAGAAATCTTTTTGCTAGGGGATGTTGCGTCACAGGAATCATTGTTTGCTTAAACGGATGGCTTGTTTGAATGTGTTCCTTCTTCTTAATCTCGAGGACTTTGTAGTCGAGTAGCTACTTCCATGTGTACGTGTGATTGATTGCGTAGAGTTCATTAGTATTTAGATACATGATAGTTGAAGAGGGTATGGAGATAAAAATTATGGAAGAAGATAGGCGAGAGATGTACGAGCACTGTTTGCGATAAATTAATACTTTGTGTTCTTAAATAATTGAGGTAGCGCGAAGGAAGTATGCACTAAAAGAATGAAAATTGAAAAAAGTTTTCCATAGAATTTTGCTAAATTGATTTGACTAATGCCTAAACACCAGCGTATATTTTTAAGTTGCTTAAGGTAGGCTCTCATTTTGCCTCGCCTTGGCTCAGTTTATTCTTCCTATGCTTTTCTTATGTATCTAAGCTCTAAACGCCTTAGGCTTTCCATACCTGAAGTTATCTGAGCTTCAGAGAATCTCTTTCTTCCTCTTTTAGCGATCACCGAAAGCGGTGGCATTGCATCCACTCACATTGTGCCTCGCCTTGAGAATATTTTGAGGAAGAGAGGCGAGGCATAGTGCGAGTGAATGCAATGCCACTGCTTTCGTTGACTTCTAAAAGAGGAAGGAAGAGGAGCTCTGAAGCTTAGATAACTTCAGGTATGGAGAACCCAAGATGTTGCAAGCTTAGAGTGCGAAAAGAAGTTTCGCCGAGGCGAGGCGTAGTGAGAGCCGACCTTTAAAGTACCCAGCGTTGCCTAGGCTTCTTGTACGTGTCAATAGCATCAGCATTAATATTTCAAAATTGATCTCTATTAGTCACCGGCAGGCATCCATTTGTCTGGGTCAATCTCGAGAACCACTGAACGGACTGCGACGCAGCCCCCACAGAGCCTTCTCGAGGAACGCTTCGCTAAAATCGTTCCTGCTTGGCTTCCTCTTGTTAACGTCTCGTACACCTAAACCTTCCTCGAGAAGTGCTCTATTAACCAGTGAAAACCGCATTACAATCCGTCCAGTGGTTCGCATCCACACAGAGATAACTATAAAAGTAAGTTTCTGTAAGAGGAGACACTCTACACGCACGAGTGTCTTGTTTCATCTAGAAAGCAATTCTTTGCTGACAGAGCAAGCGAGGACTTCTATTGTAAAGAATCGAGCATGCATGCTTAAATAATCTAAGTTTCTTGAAATTATAATCACCTTCGTCGCCACTATTGTTTACTAAAAATTATAATCACACTTCTCTAACTTACGATGTATTCGATCATCTCATTTCCTTAATTCCATAACATTTAGCATCGTTCTACTGTATTACATGCTCACAGTATAATGTTGTGTATGTTATACAGGGGTATTATTTAAACTGAAATGGAAAAAAAACCCTCGTAAGAATGTCCATCCTGCAGATAGCATTAGGGCTTCCTATAATACTTTTAAAGTTCACGTTCCAGCTGGTAATTAATATTTCCTTTCTTTTAAACTACGAAAATAATGCTTGCGTTACTCCTCTTAATATTACTGCGTCTTATTCTTCGCGTTACGCAAACCTAAGATACCGATGCGTATTGAATGTTTGCGGCGTGTTCATTGAATTAATAAATTGCTTTAAATTGGAGCATTATTAGGGTATTGTCACGATAGCTCTGACCGACAGTGCATTAAATTTCTGCCTACACCATATGGATCGCATTACAGAATTGGGTTTCTTTTATTTTAGGTACAGAGCCTGTTCGTCTGTCCCCTGGTTGGGAGGGCACAGGCAGACCTGACGATGAGTTGAATTTCAAAGGAGTCACGATGGATCAAGCGGATCTTGAATTAAATCCTCCCAGAGATAGGTAAACACAATTGTGCACGCTTTTACTGCGCGTCAATTTAGGCTGCTTGTAATAAATATTCTTAAATCTAGATTAAACATAGTCTTCTATATAATGGTACTTCATGGAATCGGTGCCTTGATGCCGTGGAATATGTTCATAACGGCAAAACATGTAAGAATCTTCGAAACGTGCTCTTCGATCTCTGATCGTTGAATTAATAAAAATCGCATGTTTCTAATCGAATTTTCTTTCAGTATTTCGTTCATTACAAATTATCCAAAGAATACACAGGAGTTGACACGAACTATGCCACGTATTTTCTTGGATACTTGGGATTTGCCGCACAAATACCAAATCTGCTCTTTAATTGGTTGAATATCTTTATACAGCTGGGGTATGTATTAGATTTAGTTGTAACGATGCTTGTTGATATCTTATGGCTTTGAGCTAGACTCTATGAGTGTCTTCATTGTACTGCGGGCGCAGTGTTCTGATGAAATTCAATGGTAAAGAAGCAAGATATCGAAAGTTTAAAATGTATATGATTCTTTTAGTGGCAATTTGACAACGCGTATAGTATGGGGCATCTTCATACAAGTTTTAATATTTGTGTGTACTGTTATTTTGGCAATGACTGACAGCTCCGGCTGGCCTGGTGCCTTTTTCTGGATCACCATGGTCTCTGTTGTTATATTAAACAGTAAGACGTTAAACGTTTTGTTTCCTCGAAATTCTCAGAGCAAAAGTCACACGACTCTTTAAGTTTCACTCCATTATGGATAATTCTATTACCTCCGATACACCATCCTTTACTTTCTAATTAGTACCGCGCCAGTATTCCGTGCGCCTATCTTCATGCACGATATCTCTTTCAGCTGCGAACGGAATTTACCAAAACTCCGTGTTCGGCATGGCCGCGAAGCTGCCCACAAAGTACACAGGGGCTGTTGTCTTAGGCGCGGTAAGCGCAAACCCACGATTCTTGCGTAACGTGTGCACAAGCAGATATAATACCCTCGTACTGTTTTCAGAATCTAAGCGGAACGTTTACAGCCTTGATCAGCTTCTTTTCTCAATACATGGCGCCGAATGCCCGAACTGCTGCGATATACTACTTCATAACGGCTCTTTTCATTCTCCTCGCCTGCTTCGATACATACTTCGCACTTCCCATAAACGTAAGTCCTGCAGCTTTCTTATAGGCTTGACTGAAACATTGCGAATTAATGTTTGCCGTTTGCAGAGGTTTTACCGGTACCGCGAGCTGTTGCACCAGAAAGGAGTGAGCAAGAGGCAACTGGAGAACAAAGCGACGGGAAAACAGGACACCCCGCCCTATTGGAAGATATTCAGGCAATGCTTCCCGCAATTGTTTAATACGTTCTTCGTATTCTTCGTCACGCTAGCTCTCTTCCCTGCCGTTCAGTCGGATATACAGCGCGCGGACTCTGACTTCGTGATCTCGAAGGAATATTACACTACTGTTATGTGTTTCCTCACGTTCAACACCACCGCGCTGATCGGCAGCTCTATTGCATCGTTAATTCAGTGGGTGGGTAGAATCCTCTGATCGGAGAAAGTTATTAAAAACTACCCCAAAACCAACTCGAATATTCGCGGCGCGGAGCGGATCAGATAAGGCTGCCCATAAGCCGGCACGTATAAAAAACTGCTGAACAGCGGCGGATCCGCTCCGCGCTCCGATATTCGCGTTGGTTTGAGGAAGCTTTTTTAAGGTCGTCGCGAATTTTGGCGAAACGCGGCGAAGCGAATCGAAGCTAATTGCCGCTGCGCTTCGGTCGAGTGTGTTATTGATATTCATGTTATTACAAAAACGGAAAATTCTTACAGTCCTGGACGCGGGCGATTTGGGCGCAAGTGGAATTCGCCCCTTAAGAATCAATTATTTAGAAACTTTTCTCTTCGTATCGCCAAAATTCGCGACGGCCTTTAAACAGCGAACATAGGAATTAATTATCTTTTCCCCTTTACGCAGCCTAGTAAAAAGTATTTGATGATCCCAGTCGTTTTACGCGTCCTGTACATACCATTGTTTTTATTGTGCAACTACCAACCAAACAATATTACGAGAGTACTGCCAGTGTACATTAACAACGACTGGGTATATTTCGTGATCGCTGTAACGATGGGTATCACTAGCGGCTACTTTTCGTCGTTGTCCCTGATGTACTGCCCCAGGTAAGACTAATCGATGTCGCGAACGGAATACCTGCCGGCTTCGAGATTGCGTAATCACGTTTTATGATTTCAGAATGGTGGAGTCGCAACACAGCGCGACGGCCGGCATGTTCGGCGCAGCCTCGTTAATTACAGGCATCTTTACCGGATTAATGTTCTCCATGGTCATGCCTAGTGTGGTAGCGAACGTGTCGCTCGGCTTGTCTTAACGCGCACGCCGTTCGTTTACAAGGCACTAGCGCGTTTCTGAGAACCGTTTATCGAATAGAAGAAAGAGAAAAGAGCAGGAGGGAAGCGATGAGAAAAGAGTTCATTAACGCAAGGTACAATCTAATTTCGACGTTACGCTGTTTATAACGAGAAGCAGGAGTAATGGATCTCTCGTCGTACCAGCAGATGAGACTAAGTTATAATTAATTGCAAGGCAACATTGCCGGATAGGCCACGAACGATTTTAATTTATTCGTTTGCGTATAAGCTAACACGAAGCTACGAGGAAGGAGGAATAGAAAGTATTAACGTTGAATGAGAGATTAAACAACTACTTGAAATTATCGAGCTGTAAAAAAAATCATCTCACGACTAACCGTTTCAGATTCGAAACAGCAAAATAGAGAAACCTGTTATTGCCCCGAACTCGTATTAATGATCTTAATGTTTAATCACTGCCCTTTCCCCCCACCACAATGAAATTATCGCTACTAGATCGGACCAATGAGCCTTAATAACCACGTACATCAGGTTTTTCACACGCATAAGTTGATTCAGAGCCGCTAAAAAAAAGCACATTCAATGGTTGTTACTTATATAGACCAAATTTGAGATAAGACTGTGCTTTCTTAACATTTTTCTTACTAACAATGTGACTAATTCGGAATTGAGCTACCTATATGGAATTTAGATGACGAAGATGTCTGAAATGATGAGTAAGTTTCTTCGTTGTTGAATGTTCGGTAGCTTGAAATGTCCGCGTGCGTTCGAGAAGCACGTCGCGATACTTTTCGTCGAACTGCATGGAGACTTTGCACAGACAGATTAATGTTTGTCGAAGTGTGAATCATTGTTTTATTTTATTTATATGGGCGTGTCCTTACTTTTCGGTAATCATCAAGTTTATTACTTTTATAATTGTTACTTTAGCCTATAGATTTTACGCGATTTACAAGCTTCTAACTAATGGTTTTGTACTGTTTACGACTAACATTTACAGTAACCAAATCATCGGATCTGTAGAGCTTATTGTTTCATTTAATAGGTAATAGAAATAGGCAGGGGGTGGGTTCGAACTAGGGCTGGGACTATTCGAATAATTTAATATTCAAATATTTTACAAGTATTCGAATGCTACGAATAAACTTCGAATAGGGTGAAGACACCAGTAGTCGACCACTTTCAGAAAAACGTGAAAAATAAGGTTTTTAGAAGTGACGATCTTTTGAACAAAGTACAGTTGTTTAACTGCACTCTAACTGCACTCTGTTCAAAAGATCATCACTTATAAAAACCTTATTTTTCATGTTTTTCTGAAAGTGGTCGACTACTGATACATGGTCGACTACTGGTGTCTTTACCCTATTTGAGTATTCGAATGTTATTATTCGAATATTTGAGTATTCGAATGTTATTATTCGAATATTTAAGTATTCGAATACTTAAATATTCAAATAGTATTCGAATACTTGGATATTCGAATTATATTCGCCAAATAATTGAGTAAAAAATTCGACAAATAGTCCCAGCCCTAGTTTGAAACTGATTCTCGAATTCTCGGGACTCGAGTCTGAAATTTCGTAAGGTTTCGAATCTTCGAAACATTCTTGGGTTGCGATATTTTCGAGCAGCCCATCCCTAGAAATAATTACGGAATGATCTGATTGCCGCTAGTCCGAATGCAGATCATGACAACAAAAATCTGTTTTATTTGTTAGACATATTATTTTACGTACTTTGATAACCATTAGTTCTTTTCCTGCATTTAAGAACATTCTTACGGTATATGAATATTATATACTTACTATATACTTCTCTTTAATTAATATACTGCGCGCTGAAAAGTAACTAAGACAGTATGCATGTTTGAACGCGTCGGCATGGAACTGCGCGATATGTAAGAAGCTCAATAAGACTCTGCTACGATATTTTCTGTACATTTACAAGAAATATTGTATTTATTTACATATATATATATATATGCATATGTATACTAAGAATTCGATTTTAAATGCCACGGATTTTACATTGTTTAGTAGGGCTATTCTTCTTAAATACTTTGTAAATGACGGACCCTATTCAATTATTTTGTTACTACGTTTATACTTAGTTGGAGCGAAATTCCGCTCGGGCGACGAGGAATTAGCGGATGTTAATTGAAATTGTAAATGATTATTTTAGATAAATTCTACGACCGTACGTTATAAATATTTTACTTTCGTTACGAAAAGAAATAGGAAACAGTATGCATCGCTCAGATATGAACTTTTGTTCAAGCAAGGCCCGATCTAGCTCTTCCGCTGCTCTGGGAAAAAATGATTTTTGCCGCCGTTTATATAAATAATTATTGTAAAATATAATTCTTCACACCGGCTGAAAATTTTTTGTAGGTATTTTTTAAATAACAAAAGCCTTTTAATGGATAAAAAATGTGATTTAAAATACTTTATAAATTTGATACTAAATTCAAACATGCAATACCGATTTCCCAAAAAGTTTACTTTTTTATTGATTATAATTTTTTCTTTCTACCAAATTTGCCCTGCTTGCGCCCCCTAGATCGGACCCTGCGTTCAAGTACAATTAACAGGATCTGTAAATACTGTCTAAGTGCTTCCACATGTTGGGACATGTGATGATTACAAATTTGCATTTTTCTTATATACATACGTTACTTGTAAGCTATACCGTTTCACTATTTATAATACTGTTTGTCATCTATTTCCATCACACAATTATAATGCTCTCTCTCTCACACACACACACACACACACACACAAACACACATTTTTGAAATTATAATCAGCTAACTTCGTTATCATAATCATATATATATAACAAATCTTACTGATAAAAAAGACATAAATTACCTCAAATGTTATATCCCAAGTTGACCACAAATTTTATTCTAAAAACATAGAATCCGAATTCCTAGAAGGACAATCCTCCGCATAAAGCAATTCAGACAATAAATTATAAATAAAATTCAATGAAGCCACGAGTAATGAGAGATCATTGAACTTAAAGCAGATAGAGCATAGAAGGGATATTTTTATATTGATTCAGTCGTGGACATGTTTCATCCAAAATTGCTTGATGCGCGTCACATTTATCTAGATTAGAGGTTTTCCGAGTAAAAATTCGTACACTCAATATAATCGACTAACAAAAGGAAGAAATGCAAGCGGCAGACCTGTCGCCGCGTAAGAATGGTATTACGATACGATCGTGTGGCGATCGGATTACAGTAATGGTAGCGCAAGTCTTGCCACTATTATGTTGAAATGCTTGGGCATACATAGTATAAATACAAGTACGAACTACTGTAATATACTTACGAAGTTCATGGTTACAGATACGTCTTAAAATGTAGATTTATGGAATCGTTTTGACCGTTCAATTTATTGTAGAAATGATGTTAAATAAATGAGTAAGGACAAGTTGGATTTATTGTTTAATAGCCAACGTCGCACAGTGAGGTATTTTGCCACTTCAGTCGGTTCCAAACATGCTGTTAGGCTAATGCAATTAATATAAGGCATAAAAAACAATATTATAAGGGATAAAAAATTCTTTTTTTTTCAGTCCGTCTTCGTTTCCTTTCGGACTTAATACGCGAAAAATTATGCTCCATTTTCTTCGCATGCTCGTCCGAGAAATTATCCAATCGTAGTAGGTATTTTTTCATAAATTCAGCGAAAAAAACAAATACCTGTTTTTTTCTTTTTATTTCCAGTCATTTTCAAAGAGCTTTATTTTGAAAAATCACAAAAAATTGAAGTATCCTAAAAAATAAGACCTCAGCTTTCTATTAAGCCTAAATTCAATGTCGAGAAACGTCGGGAAGTTCAACTATTGGGCTCAAATTTGAAGAAGAAAATAGGAAACAATACTAGAAAATTACATTTATTCGAAACGCTATATTTTAGTTAATATGCGAGCTATCGCAACATAAAGCCATGGAAAGTAAGGCTGAGACTATTCGAATAATTGAATAGTCAAATAAACGTATGCCGAAAACGAATTGTGTACTCACATTCGCGACAAAGTTTCGGCTGCTCTCACGAACACTAGGGTTGTGCGAGAGAAGTGTCGAACGCCATTGGCACATGAATCTTTTATTTCGATCTGCGTTAAAGTTTTTATAATCGACTTTTGGCCCACCAGATCGGCAAAATACCCCGCCGTGCGTCGCCTCGTCTTGAAAAGCTAGGACGTGCACATAATCTCTTCGTATCGTTTATAAGGTGATCGCAAAGAAAGTTCACACAAAAATGCTTCCTTAAAAATAGATGTTATTCCCTTTGTTAGTATCGGTATACAGTATTAAACAGTAAATATTCATAGTTAAAGTAAGATAAAGATGCACTGTATATAATACAAGTTCTGTCTGAATCCGTGGGCCTTACATAACGTAAACTTTCTCTATCTTTTTGTACGGAAACACTTCTTTGGTTTTCGGGCAAATCACAGCACCATTGTTCTCTTGAGCCATCTTCTCCAACGCCTGAAATAAAATGCAGTGCGTTGCTTTAATACAACAGAAGAGTCTGGCGTTTCGTAAAAATACAAATGCGTCTATTTACTTGTTCCCCATAAACGTATCCGTTCGGCATCATCATTGGCTGATTATACTCGTTCAATGGCTTTCCACTGATACTGCAAACAAGCCTGGACTGCGAGCAGTGGGCGAAAGGCAGTGGGGCAGCTAGTTCGTTAAGAGATTCGTTGCACACCGGGCAATTCGGATTCCTGCCCTCTTTATTCGCGCTGTAACACTGAGGCGTCTTCAGTGCCGACAAGCCCGCCTGCAGGGCCACCGTGAAAACACTTTGACTCGCCAATTGGAAGAGTCTATAGTTCTCGTGTCTGAACTGCTCGATTAATCTGTCCCACCTGCAGAAATTAAGCATCCTAAATTTCAAGCATAACGACGATTCGTATTTAAATAATCAAGCAACCAATGAACTTACCTCTTCTCGTCTAACAAGTCTTTATAAGGGCTAAGGGACGTATTAGCCGGGAACGCTAGCTGCCCCATGCAGCACTGTATTTCTTGAAGCTGGTGGTCGTCGTAATTGGCGAAGCATTTCCTGGCGTGCTTAACAGCGTCCAGCCTGCGGTCCGCTCTCACTAGCTCTATAAACTCCTGCACGCGTAAATTGAATTCCATAGTGCTTCCTAATTTCCTTAGCTTAGATCGATTATCGTGGCACCATCCGACGCACCGAGCGGTCTCGTGATTCGCTAGCGACTTCTCGACCTCTCTCGAAACCATAAAAACATCTGCAAACATCAGAGCAGGTATTAATTCAAATCTAGTCGAAAGCAAAGCGTTCGAATAAAAGCCATTAACGCCAGTGTATGAACCAAAAGGAAGTTGATCTATTCATCGAATGCAGTAAATACACGCTTTGAACAATATGTTTAGATCAGGGCTGGGACTAGGGTTGCCACCTTTTTTACAGGAAAATAACGTACAAAAAAAAGTACGTTTGAAAAAACTAAAAGTAAATTTTAAACTTATTAGTTTCTATTTCTTCCAAATATATTTCTTATTGCTGTACCATTACAGAGCAATTTTTTATCATTTTTATAAAGATTTATATAGATAAATTTACGTGTAATAACATAAGATACTTTATTTTAAAGTATGGGTGGCAACCCTAGCTGGGCCTATTTGAATATTTCACAAGTATTCGAATGCTATGAATAAATTTCAAATATTTGAGTATTCGAATATTATTATTCGAATATTTGAGAATTCGAATGTTATTATTCGAATATTTGAGTATTTGAATGTTATAATTCGAATGATATAATTCGAATATTTCAGTATTCGAATACTATTCAAATATTTCAGTATTCGAATACTATTCAAATATTTCAGTATTCGAATACTATTCAAATATTTCAGTATTCGAATACTATTCAAATATTTCAGTATTCGAATACTATTCAAATATTTAAGTACTCGAATATTTAAGTATTTGAATAATAACATTCGAATATTCGAATAATATTTCATTAATACAACCTAAAGAACTTGATTTATAATTCACACCATACTACATCAGTATTCAAATGCTTAAATATTCAAAGAGTAATCGAATACTTAAATATTCGAATAATATTGGGATACTTGGATATTCAAATCATTTTCTTCAAATAATTAACCAACTGAAGTATTCAAATACCAAAAAATTCGACAAATAATCCTAGCCCTAGTTCAGACTCATAAACAGACATACCTATGTTTGTCAGATCTCTAAGTTCGCTACCATCCGCCAACTTAGTCGCAGTTTTATAATAGCCTTTACGAAGGAAGTATTCTATCAACATTCTATCGAGTCTCTGCCGCCGCCACTGATTCACAACGCTAGGTGCTGTGTTAGCGTGCTCCTTCAGGTGATCCAATCGCCTCTTGCAAACCATGCCAGCTTGCAATTCCTCCGCGATAGACTCCTCCGCCTTTCTCTTCAAAACCTGCAGCCTAGCCACGACTCCTCCTAGGAGTCTGCTTATTTCTCCGGCAGGGACTCCCGTTCCATCGCCTTTTAATAATTCGTTCGCTGCTGCCTGAACGTGCGAGACCTCTCTGTCCAAGGTTTTCTGAGCCGAGCGAAACTTTTTGTTGAGCAGCTCGTAGGGGACCTAAGGATGACGGAGACTATCAACTTGATTTCTTTAGAGCATGTGAGTTAACAAAGTAAATGGGAATTGTAGAATTTTTAAAGAGTTGCGGTGGAGAGAAATGAAGTACCTTTAACGTCGGATGCTCGAGACTTTTAACGTCTGACATATTGGTTATCCTCGAACTACGCGTGAAGTTGTGTTTAAAAATCGGAGGAGAGTTATTTCTATTTTACCGTGGCGAATGTACTTTTGCGATTATGTGTCGTAGTCGTCCATCTCGTTTCGTGTAAATATCGCACCCAGAGAACAACGAGTAGAGGAGCTTTGACACGAGACCAACTTTAAGATTCGCAAAATCTCTTGCTTCGTTTCGAGGAAGATTATCAGCGAGTTTGTTTACGCATGGTGAAAACGTTAGTGTTATAATGTAAATGTAGATGGCTCCATTAACGAAAGAAATAAGGGATGATCCTCAGATTGAGCCATGTGACACGGCTACTTATTAGTAATTAAAAGCATTCGTGAGAGAACGAGCTCTCGGAGTAGTCGTGATAATTGATGAAAAAGGATTGGCAGACATGTGAGAGGATCGTTATTACGAAACACAGTTTGGTATCGAGAATCTCATTTCGCCTACGTGTTGCGTCTCGCTCCTGCCCAATAATTTTTAGCGCTTTTCATTGGTCCCTGGAACGGATTAATTTTTAGCTCCGACCAATCGGGAAATTCGAGTCAGTGCCTCTAGTGCGGTGCAGCCGAATAGAAAACGCTAATAATGCTCGCGTGCTCGTGCATTTTGAGAGGTAAACATCAACACAGTTTCATTAAAAACTTTTTATTAAAATACCAGATTTCCTCCACCGAACCAATCTCGATAATATTCAAACATTTGTATTATCCCTATACATTCAATTTTAAATACGAGATTTCTATACGTTCTCCAAACAACATAAATTCAATCCAAAGCGACATTAGGCTCGCAGGATCTAGTAGGTCATTCTTATAAATTAAAAAATAAATCATCCCCTTTGTTGCACGTGAGAAGAGTAAATATACAAATATTAAGCGAAGCGTGAGTTGGACGGAGTTTTCAAATATATGTTTCCGAAATCCGTGCGACGTTGGAACCGTTGGTTCGCGGCGAGTCGAGGGCGATCGGCGATGCTCGGCGTCGCTCGGCCGGTGACGGAGAGTATCGGTGGCGCGCGCGAGTCACTCGGATGGCCGGGGGCCGCCATTTTCCTCCAGCGAGGGAGACAGTCGCGAGCGTAGTTCCGCGCATTGTCGACCAATTTTTTCGTGGAATCGAGGGATTCTCGCGACTAGCTGGGGCGTCGGGCGGGCGCGCGTGACCCCAGTGCCCGTATCCGTGCGAGTATCGTTCCACGGGAGGCTCGAAAGTCACCCGTGGACGCCGGGAGAAGCCAGCCGTGCGAGTCCGGGGGGGAGCACACCAGAGCCGAGGCGCCGCGCGTATACTCCCGAGAGCGAGGGCACCCGCCGCGAGAAACGCCGTTGCGTGACGGACAGAGACGGAGGTGGAGAGAGATACAAGTGAAAATACAAGTTTATTGGTGATCGGGGCAAGTGTGGCCGGGTGATAAATACAACCCCGGTGGCACCGCGGAGGAAGTAACCGTCGGCCGGAGGGAAACACAGGGGAGAATCGCCTCCGACAGGTTAGTGGGATAAAACCAGAGCCGGGGGGCCCCTGCACGCGCAGTTTTTCTCGCGGTAGGATCGCGCCGCCGAGAGAGCTCCAGCGTGACGCCGTGTGCGTCGCTCGCGCGGTGCATGCGTGCACACACGCACCGCGGAGAATTCCGCGGGTTCCCGTGCGTGTGCATTCGTCCCCTCCTTCGCCCCCCTCTCCCCCTTCTCCCCTCCTTCACCGCCCCCCCCCCCCCTCTACGCCCCTGTGCGCCGCCGGAGTATATACCAAGCGCACGGTGCATGTGTAGTTCCCCGTTTAACCGTTCCACGTCTCTCTGTGCGTATGCGTGCGCGACGCACGGTGTGCGCGCGAGTATGCTAACTAGCGTGATATGGCGGGAGACGCCGCGCCAGCACACCGCGCCACGCGCCTTTCTTTTTTATCCGGCCCTCCACCTCGGTTCGTTCTCTCGCTCGTCCTCGTCACTTGCCACGATAATCGGATCCTAGCTTGCCGTCGCGAACTTGTGCCGCGTCGCGGACACTTGCGGCCGAGATTCGGTGCGGGAGACGCGCAGCGAACCATCCACTTTGTACTACTTTGTAGTAACATGTGCCTTGCAATCGTATCTTGACGTTGGCGAAGGTCAATGTTTATGGAGTTTAAGGCGAAAGCGGTGTGTCGTCCTCTTGTTTGCAATCTTCGTTGCAATATGTTAACGTTCTCGAGTTTGGTAATGCGGTGGCTCCGAGTCGTACGCGGTGACGCTAGTTTGGGGGGGAAGTGTGTTTGATAGATGGGACTGCTGCGAGTCCCCCAAGTTCACGTTCCACCATTGAGAAGCGCACGTGCAAGCGTGGCGGGGAAATTTCTGACGTATTATCGCTCGGGTGTGCGGGCAATTGTTATGGAATATTGTTAGATGGCAGCACTTCGGTAATTTTGTTATTTACAGAGGGAATTACCTACGTGCATTTGCAATTATTGTTCCACTAGCGGTATGCAGGGCTCGCGCGTAGCTGCGCGCGGAGGTTCGCGCGGAAGCCGCTCCGATTTTTGTGAATCGCGTTGGCGGAGAGGTGTTTGATTCGTTGGTGTAGGAGGCACGGCCGAGCGGGCACTGTATCGGTCGCCGTGAATCATTCGCTCGGATAAAGTGTACGTGTCATGTGGCTGACCGCCATTTGGAGATAGACGCTCTGGAATATCATTCATCTGTATCTCCCACTTCTTCTCCCGTCTTCCTGCGCGCCTGCTCCCGCGGCACGTGCCATATTAGAATGCGCGATGACTTTTTACGTGTTAGGGAAATTTTCTTTGGACGCCCGCACGATTTGAGGGCGCGTTAACATGCGGCGCGGCGAGTCGCCACGTGATCGGTCGTTTTAAGAATTAACAGTCCCCGCGTACCCTGGCGAAATTTGCGAAAACGATTATTGTGTTGTGCTCGCGGCTGACACTGCGGAACGCACCCAATGGTTCTCAACTCTTTCTCTCGGTTGGCCAGATGGACTGCAGTGGCGCGTGAATCTTTTATGAGGCTTCGTATGCCCCGCATCTTTTCGTTTCATATCACGTGGCCCTGCGTCTCGTAGCGTTGCTTCTCGTTCTTTCAAGAAAAGTTTTTACTTTTATATCACTTTGGTATTTTAATTACTTTCAATTCAATTCTTTACCATTTAGATATGTATGCAATTCAAATTATATTTCGTTAATATGCATTAATAATAATTTTAGTTCAATATTATATATTTTACCGCGTGTAAGGAAGGTTAAGTAGCGTAACAATCAGAATTTAATTACTTAATTTCAAGAAACGGTGGCGCCTAACTCGACTACGTTAAAGTACTTATAAAATTAAATTACAGCATTCAAAAAGCATATAATTTCTGTTTGAAACATTTCTTCGCATAACAAACAGTTTACAAGTAATTTAAGATGGTAGATTTAGGTGACCCACCCTGTATATATCAGCATATCTACAATTTAGTTCCATATACTAGAAGGGGTGGAGAGGGTGGCGCCAACGCACCGTTTGAAATTCGTCTGCGCCTGCAAGTGGCATTAAAAATTTAGATCGTTCCAGGAATCTTGACAACGCTTCAGTTTTAACGTCGCGCGAAAATTAGTTTTTGCTGGAGTTCGATGTTCTCGTCGGACTCGGGTAACAAGCTTCCGTTTGACGCGATAAACCATGCTATCGACCTACTGATCTGAAACGTTAGGGTCTGAGCTCATGAAAAACGCGCACCACCGCGCCAAAACAGCTTTCGATATTAAAAATCGATTCTCAGCCTTTTCAGTGTTGATAAATTTCCACGCTCAACATACACCGCGTTCGGGACTCCTCTAACCCTATCTCTTAACTATAGCCTCTGAACGCCCATGGGCGTTCCCCGTACCTAAGGGTTTAAAACATTCGAGCACCTCCCAAAAACCCAATAATCCCAAACCCATTGGCGTACGCCCTAAAAAATCGTCACAGTCGTCGATCGGATCGCTATGTAGCCTAACTTTCCCCGAATTTACCCGCGAATATGGAACGAACGGCGGCCGAGTACATGCATTTCTCTTGTTTCGCCCGTGTCAGCGTGCACGCGCGTAGCTCGCTCACCCGCCCCGTTGATTGTGTCGGTATTTAAACGAGCTCCCGTTCTGGCCTTACATAATTCGCTGAACGCTGGTGGAGAGGAACGGCGGTGCACGCTCGGCTGCTTATTCAGCGATGTTGTGACCTGTATTCACGTCGCGACACTTCTCGTTTCTTTTTACTAGAAACCCACTCACGGCCGGGGCTGCGCGCGTATTGCGCGACGGCCGCGTGTATTTACGTTTTCCACGCTCGGCGCCGCGTAAATTCGTCCGCCGCGGGAGAAAGGGAGCCGAGCAGAAGGCGTTATCCTTTGAGAAAGTTCGGTCGCTGGGAATCACGAAGTTTGCCGTCCCGCGTCGCTGTCAACTGACCAGCCGAGTCGATTCGTTCGTTTTGGGCCTCCTCGATCGGGAAGGGTCCCTTCGTTGCCGACTGGCCCCTTTCTCTGATCGATTGCATCGGAACTTCACCATGTTCAGTCGCGCGCAGAAACTTTACGTGTAGACTCGCTGATTCAGCGTTGTCTCGTTATAAGCAACGGTCCCCTATTTCTATATAAGTGCATTTCTATTCCCCACTACTAATTTTTTGGTGGAAACAAAGAAGCGAAGTTGCACATAATATTCACTTCCATCTGGGCGAGAATAATGATCTTCACGCGGCGTTCATGCCCCCACCAGATTGACTTAAATAATGCAGTATCGACGGATTGTGAGACGTTGAGCCGAGAATTTTCGTTGCGGTAAGATTCGTCGTCGCTTATCGATGATTCACGGTTCACGCCGAACGACGAGGTCGCTCCAGGGATCTGTTATTGTTTCCCGAGTCTAGCTTGCACGGAAAGATACAAGCTACGATTCCAAGTGTCGCGTGAAAGCAGTGTTATCGCCTGAGCAGTAAGCTGATCGTTGAAAACTGTAACAATAGCGAAAGCCCGCCGATAAAAGCGTTACACGAGTACGTTGTTAATCCTCCGTGGTATATCCGCGGTCAACGATTTCCACGCCGAGGAATCGGCTTTGGGGAGGTGTCGGCCTCGGTTATTGAGGTAACGGGATGTGGACGCGCGCTCGTAGAACTCGTTCGATTATATTTTCATCTGTTTAGGGACGGTGACGCGCCGGGCGAGAATTAATTCCGTTCGTAAGACTTGCATAAGCCTTCGGATGGGGCACAGATGTGCTGCGAGCAGACACGTAACCGTCTATTTAGAAATGTTATCGCGTGCACTGATAATGGAACGATAATGTGAAAAATGTACGATCGCCCACTTTGCGATCTTGCGTTTCTGAAATACCTGCGGCGTGGAAGATTAATCGCCTTGGGCAATCAGTTCGCCGTGCTCCTTTCGATTTTCCATTAGCAATGCCCGTATGGAATACAGAGTCAAAATTGACCCACCCTAAATATCAAACTCCACCCGTCACTTATTACTATTATTCCTCGAAGAAGATGGGAATGTTTAGAGTCTCTAACAAAAGGTTGCTATAAGGTTAAGGGTCAAAGTGGACCCAGCGTCCTCCGAGCAGGAAACAATCCGCCGTCCAAGTGTTCACTTCCTCCACTGAAATCGGAGATTGAATAACAACATCGAAGGCCATTATAAGTGCTCGATTTTCAGTCTTTTAATTTACACAACAGCATCGATAAACTCCTGTCGAATTCATTGCTAAGACGTACTCGCGATAAGCCAACTGCGAAGGACAACTGGAGGGGAGGTGTAGAACACAGAAAGAAGCAGATATAAACATGGATGCAGAAGCTAGGAAACTTTCCGCTGGCTTTGTTTCTCCATCGTCGCCTTCCGTCAGTTTTTTTGCCGCGTAATTGAACCGTGAAATCCCCACGAGAACGAAAGAAGAGGTGGCGAGGGCCGGGCGCGCAGTTAAAGATGGTGATGCAGAAAAGGGTGGGGGGGGAGGGAAGTGTCCCTGTCTCGTTCGTACGAGGCTCGGGTGGAACCAAACCGCGCGGCGGTTATTATCGATCTCTCGGCATCGTTACATTTCGTCCGGGATCCGTACAAGTGCGGTAAAAGACATGGTAGAGAGAGAGGGGGGGGGGGAGGGAGCGGTTACGTCGATTGTCCACGGGAGGAGCGATGCTCTACAGGCTGTTTCTAAAACGAGTGGCCGAACTTTCCGGGAGGGCGAATCGAGGTTGCAAGGTCCCATAGTCGTAGGCACAGTGGGGCCACCTTCTTTCTAAACTGCCACGTAAACTAGCCACATTTCCTTCACCGCAGAGATTTCCTTATCGACCAAAGCTTCATCACACCCCTCCTTACTACATACAGGTTATTTATGAGGTCTGTAGTGGCTCGAAGCACCCGATTTAGTTAAGTTATTCCGTTCCCTTTGAAGTTCACTCCCGAAGGTTGCGTTTAAGATTACATTGCCAGCCGACGTGACAGAGCTCGATACGCCGTGGAAGCACAAGAAAGCTGTTCCCCCTAACAGTTTATGAGGAACACCCGTTCTAGCATTAAGCTCTTGCAAACTTGCCAGGCATCCTTGTAAACTTCTGTCGTGGACAAAAGGCGGCTATAACTCAGGAGGGGAGCGCTCCCCGCCCCCCCTGTCCGTGGGACCTTTTTCATCGTAAAGATGAATACAGTTAGGGGGCCCGGGAGTCGTTCCGAGCAAGGAATGCGGCTGCTTATCGGCCGACGCTTAACTACATTCACACCCCCCGAGTGTCCTTAAAACTTTGTCGCCTCACTTGTTTCGGTGGATTACGCTCGTTCGAAATGTGTCAGTTGCCTTTCGGTAACTCTCATCCGCGGATACCGATCGCTAGGTAAACCTTAGCCTCGCGTAAGCAGCTGGAATGCCTCGGAGAATTTTGGTTGCATACTTTGAGGAGTACTTGTGCAGCGAACTGCTCCGTAGAAATGTCGATGTAACGGCCTAAGTGGCATGTGGAGATGGGTGCTCGACAAAGAGGGAAAGGGAGAGCGAAAGAACGGTCTGGACGTTTAACAGGTGCCCGCCCCCCTCCTCTTGCCCCCTCCCTTCCTTCTCCTTCTCCTTGCTTGGTTGCCTCTCTTCTCGCACTGTTCTCTTCGGCTTCGTTTCGTCCCCGTGTATATCTTATAACGTCTCCTATCCTTTTTCCCTCCGTCGTTACTTAGCCTCTTTTATGTAAGGCTAGCAAACTGACCTGACTCAACTATCGGGCATGCTACAACCTACTGTCGGCTCCCTCTCTTTCCTCCCAGAGAAAGACGCCTCGAGTTTCAAAGAGGACAAAGTTTCCGTTAGGGACGACGATTTCTGACACTTTCGGTCCTTATGATTTCGTATTGTGGCGGTCGGAAGGAAGTTTAAGAGTCGATGTAAACTCTAAGTACCGCGTGACTTGTGTATTCTGGAAACCTCTCGTTTGAAGTTTTGAGAAGTAGCTGATTTTCGTTACAGTTTGGAGTTTAAACTTCCTTTTTTAATATTGCTGTGGGGTATAGTTAAGTAACTATAGTTAAGTAACTTGAAGGCTGTTGCAATTTTTTAGTAGTTACTCAAAGGCTAAAAAAATTTATTGCAATTTTAGTCAGATTTTTGTATAAACTTAAGCTTTAATATTCGGCTTGAAGCATTGCTGGTGACAGTGGTCTGTTCCGAAGCGCCCATATTTCAAACCCTTTCACTGACCGCCGCTATGTATGACAGTTTCTACGTAGCCACTCTGCGGAACGATCAAACTGTTTTACCTGCATCCTGATTTCTTTTCCAGAATAGGGAAACGCGTAATTACTGGCGTATGCTATTCAGGTTACAGGCCTGATCGATTTCCACAATGGCCCCCTGCACAATAGAATGAAAATATAGATATCGCCATTCGTCTCTGCCAGCCTTGCGGAAGACGAGCGTGGATAGCTATAATGGTGGATAAATGCGCATGCATAATGTAAATAACAACGCGTTGGAAACATTTTTAATACACTTGGGAATCACGTGGCGCGCCACCATTACGAGCTGCCATTATTTTATACAGATACGAACTTAAAAAATTCATGTCGTTTAAAAACTATAACGCTAAAAAGTTATCTTCGAGATAGCAGCCTCGCATTTATTACCCGCCCAAACGCCCCGTCACCAGGTAAAACTGGAGTATCCTACACTCGCATCCAAAAGCATTCAAGCTGTCTCATTCGCCGCCGATAACCTTGCCCACCAAAGACACAAACAAGCATTCCCTACCAGAGCGAAAAGAGAAAAGTGACAGTGTTCCGAGGAACCGCTGGTGTCCCTGAAAAAAAATGGCTTCCGCAGTCGCGGCGTGTACTCTAAATGGCGAAGTACGACCCCCAGGATAATGGGGGGTAGCGCATCGCCATTGTAAACAGACTTGGAAGCAGTAAGCAGCTCCGGGATTTAGTTCGATGTGTCGGAGGATGAGAACACCAGGAGGTGGTTGCGCGAGTTGAGGGCCAGAAGGGGAGGGAAGTTGGGGGATGAGGAGAAACCTGTAATAGGGCAGAGGGTGGGAGGACGGGGGGGACGTGTCGCGAAGAGAGGGGCAGAGCGTCGAGGGTGGGAAGTTGCCGAGACATCGATCGAGCCGACCATTGCTTGCCACACTCCACTACTAGGAGTCAAGATGCCATATCCACTAGGAGGAACTAAACTCCATGAAACTACTCTCTGCCGCCTCTCTCTCTCTCTCTACGCACTTGTCCTAACCGCGCTCTGCAACACTGTATAGGTGTGCGCCGCGCGCGCATAGGTCGAGTCGACGAGCGAACCGTGCTGGTGGCGGGAGGAGCGAGACCGGAGAGCGGTAAAGGGAGACGGATAGGTGTGCAGGGCCAAGGGGGAGGCATGGAAGACGCGGTTTTTTTTTGTCCACCGCGTACGTATTACGCGGAGGCAGGCATAGGCGTAGGTGTGCGGGGAAACAAGTGTACGCGGGGCTGCTCGCTCCCGCTCATCGCCGTTTCCAGAGTCGACGCGCGAGAGAGAAAATCGTTTGTATACACTTGCGGCCTCCGCGAGGTCGCCAATGTGCGTGCGTGCGCGAATACACTCCCGTGCATAAACCGTGCGGACACTGGCTCTCTTTTTGGGGGAACTGATTGTTTCTCTGGTTTCATTTGTCAGTGGGACTCGAGGGACGCTTAAAGGATTAGAAAACTTAACCCGATCGAGAAGTTGTGGGGAAATAAGGAAATCTTCCCCGAAAATAAAAGGAGTTGTGGGGAAGATTAGAAGAGGATAGGAAAATTGAAATGCATATTTACTTTCTGTTTAACTTAATGTAGGTCGTTGTATACTCCTAAATTGTTTTTCTATAAAATTTACTAAGTGTCCCGTGACTTGTGGACGGGAGTGTACGCTTACGTGGTGGCTCGCGTATAAAATCCTCCACCCGTGCCTTTTTATTTTTCTCCGGAAGATGCAATGCACAGGGTGAATGACGGTAGGGATCTATATACCCCTGTTGCGTTTGATGACTCGAGGTGCACTGCTGTGTGTACACTTGCCGCGTTCGTTTTTGCGAACCTTAATGAGCGTAAAGTAAGTTATAAATTGGCCTAGTAATACCCAGACAAACTTGTTCCCCGTTGCAACCGTCGTGGTTAATGGTTTTACTGCTCGTTACGCGTTACCAACGGATTATCATTCCCGCTATGACTTATTCTCCTTCCTGCTTCATTTGAAATGTAACCTCAATGTAATCGGCGTTCCGTATTGGTTAGCTTTTCCTCTCGAATCTCTCTCTCTCCGTATTGCAGTGCCATAGGCGTGGGCTTAACTAGTGTTTGCCTATGTAAACATGTTGGCGAAAAAGAGAACCTCAGGCGATGGGACTCGAACCCAAGATCTGCGGGTCCTCCGCGTACTGGCCAGCCGCGTTACCAATTCCCCCAACGCCGACTCTCCGATGTTACTCGCTTCCGAACTCTACAAATACCGAAACCAACGGGGGCGCCACCTGCATGCCAATCGCGCCACAGGCCGTTCCCAAACGCCGAATGCCTACAGACGCGAGCGAATTTTCTGTCAGGACATCTTCAACGAACTCGCGATCGTTACCTTTCCTACACCCCGTACATGGAGTCTTCGAGAGTCGTTCGCTCCGTTGGACGCATCCCGCATGGGAAAATTATGTGGACTGCGTTCGTGCTCGAATTAATGCCCGTTGAGTTTCTTCCTAACCGGGATCGGAGTGGTTCTCCGTTCATCGGAGGGGCCCTGTGGAAACAGAAGTCCATCGCCTGAAAAATATCAGCCCGCCGCCTTCTAAAAAATAGAGATTCGCATCGAAACGTGGCGGTGTAAGTTCCGCGGGCGACTCCCCCTTTGTTTCTTCGGCAGTGATTTATTCCGCGAAGCACGCCCAGAACGGGCGCGGAAACAATAAGAAAAGTTGGCTCTGCCGGTTTATGTGGAAAATTCTGATTCAGAGCGGAAGAGGATATAGGGAACCGTAAAGAGGGGAGAGGCTGGCGAAGTCGACGGAGTGTATGTAACTTTGAAACTTAACAAGGGTATATTCATCGCGTTCCCTACCCATGAATAGAGGGGACATGAGCTGGCACATGTCTTGGACGTACCGTAGCATTGTTCTTTTAGCGCGTGCTTCGGTATCGAGCCTTCCCTCGGCTATAGAGCCACGCGAATTGAACGGTAGCTATAGCCGTACGGTGAGGTCGTAAATAATACGAGGCGCGAAGAATTCACTTAACTCCCCGTTAATCCTTTACGTACGATGAACCCACGTATACCCGTCCAATCAGTGCGGACAACGCCGGATAGGCGTCCGTCGAGCGCAGCGAACAAATGGGACTGGGCGATATCCGCACGCGATCTACGGGTCGAGCGTTTCAACCTCCGCCCGCAAAGGGTTAAGTGGCACTCGCTGCGTTCAGTAGCCCACGTAACCGTTTCAGGTTTCGCATTAACCGACCTTCGCGTTCACTGTATTATAAACGCGTGAGTTTATCGTAATTCCTCTTACACTTTCCTCGCCGCGCTTAAAACTCCGCGCTGCCGCGGCAGGCTATAATTAAAACTTTCTATAGGCTTCTAAATCTTGAACGTCGAGCTTTTTTTTCCAAGCATTACGATCCTCAAGTGGGTCGTAACCGACGTGACGGCGCGGGAGGGGGATATACTTTTTTAAGTTAACCAGCCGAAGCCGATTGGATACTTCGCCGCAGCGCGATGAGTCATTTCGTGAGAGCTGTTTGACCAAGTGTCACGACGCCAAGCCGCCGAGGTATCGCTGCGTGTACCTATATCGATCAGTGCGTGAGAGGGAAGGGACAGCCGCGTTGGGAGCGCGCTTTGCATGTGCATCGACGTTTGTGCAAGCGGGTGCGATCTCACGGCCGACAGATCAACTGAATTCACGGAGCTGGACGAGTCCTTTGCTACTGCCACTTTACTTTCTCTTCTCCCTCCATTCCCGTCGCTCTATCTTTACGACGCCACGGGAATCGACTTGCAAGGGATGCTCGGTAACTCGGAAATTCCAAAAGATTTAGAACTTTGCTGAAACGTGGTTCGCGGTTGAAAATATCCAAGATAAAAAAAGGTACTTCTTCATTCTTGGATTCTTTTGGACTTGGATGATTGGGTTAGCGGTTCGAGGTTAAGTTCCTCTAGACATTTCTACGATAGAACAGCGCAAGCTTATTTTTTCCCTCGTGGGAGAACGCTCGTAACTTCTTTCCGAACCACATATACACGCGAATCCTGAAAGATAAACCTCATCGTAAGTACCGACTCGACCGGTTTCTTTTTTTGCCCTGACGTGCCATCAAAGGAGGGACAGTACTCGGCCGGTGCTGACTGGTATCTGTTACAAAACGATGCTTATAAGCTTCGGTACACACGGTACGCGTAAAGAAGGGCAACGACGATCGTCGAAGCGGGTTCGCGCTTTCCACGGAATCCCCCCGAACTTTCGTCCTGGAATTTCGATCGCCGCTCGAGCGACGAAGGAAGGGGGGAGGGAGCGAACGTTTTAAAGAGGGAGGGATATCCTTCTTCCCGAAACGGTTTCGTCCAAGTTCACGGGTTTCACCTAGCCGTTTCACTTTTACTTTTTGCGGTTCACGCGTGCTTTCGTTCCGGGAACTTCTACCAGGGCAACCACGCTGCAGCTGGGATCGATATTTAACCGACCCTAATAGAATCCCGAAACGACTCGTCCACGGAATCGAGGGGGGAAGCCAGTGGGAGTCGATGATCTGCTAAATTCTTCTCGAGCGCGCTGTCCAGGGAAGGATACATGCCCCCCTCCGCTATATCCGCGCGTACAGTCGAAAGAGGTGGTTCCAGACCACAAACCGTTTCCCGCCCCTCGGCCGGGTCACAGATTGACGCGTGCATAGGCGTAGCCGAACAAGCGCTGCCGATACTCCACGCGCTAAAGTCAATGGCGATCGATTCGCCGGTGCCCGCGCGGGGAGGACCACGCGGAAAAGCGGTAATTCCAAAACACATTACTTATTCCTGCGAGTGCCGGAGGAAGAACGAGGCGTAGGACAGGCAGGACTGCGCGGGGCACGCGAGTCGCCGGGAGGAAGAGGGACGTAGCGTTGGGACGGGAAAGGGAGAGGAGAAAGGAGGGCAGGCGGGGCAGGCCAGGCGTTGGAGAACCGAAGTTTCGCTTTAGGAGCGGAGAACTTAACTGAGTTAACTTTGCTGCCGAACCAAACTTTCCGCCAACTTTAAGTAGTCGCCTCTCCTCCTCTCCACCGCCCTCTCCCTTCCTACGCCCATGGCCGTTCGCTCTCTCGCCGGCTGGCCGCTGGAGAGGAGACGGAACGTGGAGGCGGAAGGTACGGAGCAACAGCCCCTCTCTCTTTACCCCTTTCCCGGGCCATTCCGTCGTCGTGGCCGAGGATGAGAATGCCCGAACGCCGACACCGATACTCGTCATCATAATTGGACGAGTTTCTTCCCCCTCCCTCCGTCTCACTGTTCCTCCTTTTTTCCCTGTCTCCCGGCGAGTTACAGCAAGCTCCCCCTTTTGTACGAGCGTTTTGTTTAGGCCCGGCTGTTTGTTGTACCTGTTTAACAGATTTTCGTCCCCCGGGAGCCCGCGTTTCCTCCGCCTCTGTTCCTGGCGACACCGAAGCGAGGCGGGCGGCAGCCTGCGAGGTGCACCGAGATTTATCATCGTAATTGGATGAATTTCTTTAATGTCCCTTTTCTTCCGTTCTTTCTTCGCTCAAGGAATTCTTGCCGTTTGTACATTTAGGTTAGGTTCGCTGGAGAGAATTGATTGCAGTAGTTTTCAGGCTTGTGGAGGTCGATGAATGAATGGAGCGTGACTCTCGGGAATTAGATTATGTAGCGTTTGTAGGTAGCTCAGGATTTTTACTTAAAAACGTGGATTGTATTTTCGAGTCGGTTACGTGGCAGAAACGTAACGTGCTATCGTTACCCTTCGACGTTCACATTGAAAAAGTTTCACGGCCATATTATTAACGAGCTTCCAACTTAATTTACAGCCCCTTCACAAGTTTTGAATCCCCCCTCCTATCGCTTGCTGCGGAAAAAAACAGAAAGGAAAACTTGCCGCGATTATTATCGCAACGGAGGGTCGTTTGAATTTCACGTGTCACTAACAAAAACCTAGTCACCTCTCCGCGCGGCAAGTTTTGAAACAAACTTTACTTTATCGTGGCTCGATTGTAGAAAAGAAGGTGGGGAGGTAAAGAGGGAGAGAGATAGCCGGGGTAGGGCGGGCTTCCCTCCCTCCAACGGTTCTCCGCCAAGTAAAGTTGCTCCCAGGTTAGACAATAATTGGATAACTTCGCCCTCATAGCTCCCCATCCCACCCAACAGCTTCACCGTCCCGTCCTCTCGGCGCTGTGCCCCTCCCCCTTCCCTCGTGCCACCCTTCGTCACTGTATCTGCAACTCGAAAAACTCTGTTGCACACCGAGATTAAGCTAAAGAGTTAGATTCCACCGCTTAGCTGAAACGTTCGCTCTGAAAGCTCGGTGAATTTTTAACTTCCTCCTAAACTCGTTGATAGCTTCCCAGAATCATCCTACAGTCTAACAAACACCGCTGTTGCACTTCAGATTTATCATCCCAAAGTCGGGTGCAGGGTATCGAAAAGCGAAAAAATTCGAACAAAGTAGAAAAAAATTGGCGTGAAAATACGCCAATGCGCGGGGTGCAAGTGCCTCGGCGTGAGAACACGCCGACGCCAGTGGAAGTGTTAGTCTGAGTGGGGGGGAAGAAATTTGATTGCTTTCTCTAAGCTTTAATACGCGATCCTAAAATCTCAATTTCAATTTGAAGTGGACTATGATATCGGTTTTCCCCGGGACTTCTCCAATTACGCAACGCCAGGCGTGCTCTCTAGTTGCAGTTAGTTAACCGCGGTTTAGCGTACAGTAAACACCCAACGCCAGTGACTGTCTTTCTACGCGAGCTTCCTCGACGCATCGCGCTCCCCGCTGTTAACCGTGTATTACGCATGATATACGCTGCCAGCTGTCGAACAAGGGCTTAATCTCGCCTCCTTGCCTCTCCTCCTTTTGATGATATGAGCTTGCATTTTCGCTGAGTTGGCACAACATGTGCCCAAGTCAAAGTGCTTGGGTTTGCACTCCGCGTTAGTATCGCATCCTCGCTTTCGCTGAGGCCAGCAGCGATCTCATTTTGTAGCCTTCTCCGCGGGTCCCTCTGTTTCCGATTCCCCCGTGTGTATTGACCGGCGGATCAGGCATTCCTCTTTCTCCGCCTCCCTTCTCCCCCTCGGTCGCGACCGTGCACGAACGAATCTTAATGCGTATCATTTATCTCGTATTAACCCAATCACATGGAATGCTCCCGCCTCGGTGGGCCAGACTGCCGCCGACGAAATCTCGGCGGTTAGATCTCTGGATCCCCGCGTCACGCGTGCAAGCCACAACGCCCAGGGACAATTTTTTAGGTTATTCGATCGATCGGACTCCTCGTCGAAACGTAACAATAGGATCGACCGCGGATTCGTTGGGCGCAAAGTCGCGGAATTTATGTGGGAACGGAGAAAGTTTCTTAAGTTCCATTCGATCGATGAGGCGCTTTATACGAGGTCCGTGGGAAATGTTATAGTTTAAACTTGAGGTTATTTGGGTCGCGAGGAGCGTCGTAGCCCGAAGTACACCTTTTTTATTTCAACAAGTTTCGTTTATCCTCTTTCCTCCTTTCTCCCTTTCGTTTTGATAATCCTTTGACGAGGCATCGCGTGTGACGGCGTCTGACGAGGGCGCCACGTGTCAGTTTCTCTACTTTCTTATGGAACTTCGCTGGTTCAGCATTTTTCCGTTCCGCCATATAAAAGCGCCGGCCACTAAATCGACTGCGATCCAGCGTAATTCTCCGCTCTCGTATTAGTCGCCCGCCCGGTAGACGCTTTATCGCCGGCAGATCCGCTGGATACGCGTATTTATAGATCCCGTTTGGCGGTTAATCGTAATATCAGCCGCCGCGAATGCACTATGATTGGTTTACAATTGCTGCCGAAAATGGGCTGAAAATGTCGACCCACTAACCAACGCCAGCCACCTCTATTAACTGTTCCGAAAACATTTGCCCCAGCTAGTAATTCCGTTCTCAATGTACGGTGTGTTCGGTGCGATTGCTTTTTCCCTCTGTTTAGGGGCCGAAGTGTAGGCAGCTCGCATGCATTTCTCGTTCGTGCGAACACGGGCATCGTGCTCCTAGATTTACTCGCATTTCCCGTGCGTTTCTTTCGCCGTGCTGAACACGACGCAGTGCGCAGGTTAAGCCGGCGCGTTTCAAGGTAACCTAAAACGTTCAGTTCCCCGTACACGCTGCTGAGTGTTTCGTTTTACCTCGCGCAAACTAACAGTATATTCCCAACTATGATACGGCCGCGGGCATACGTGGATCTCGTTTAATCCCGGCGTATATCGCGTTCGTGCGTGGAATAATCGTAACCATGCGTGTCGCGTGAATTTCTCTTCCATGAAGAAATTCATGAAGGCGTCGAAATGTACGTTTGTTGACCGATGCTCGCAACTTTCGTGCGTACTGCGTTTACTTCTTCGTAAAATCTCGCTGGCTCGTACATACATTTGCACGAACCACGTCGGATTATTCGTTTCTTTATTTATACTCGAGTTAGGTGGGAATTCTTGTAGAGCATTCTGCCTTTTGAGTTTCTAATGTTTACATCGATCCCAGACTACCTTCGGTATTCAAATCTTGCCACCGTTAGCTTGCCTGCGTACAAATGATAATTTCTGCTCCGAACAGCTCGACGCGCTTTATCGTTATGTTGCCTTGCGCCCCGTCGAGGCTTTCGAGCCGCTCGTCTAACAGAGTTCTATCTTTTGGAATTTTCTAGGAGACGGTGTTCAACAAGTCGTGATGCGTTGGAGGTTCGGCGGTCCTTGCCCAAAAACCGACCAGGAATCAGTGTTGCGAAAGCGATCCGTGTGACAAAGCATAAAAGTGCTGAATTGTACTTCTGGGCGTACGAAGAGGCTTCCTTACCAGTGGACTATAGGACTTCCTTGGAAGAAATTAAACATTTTTAGTGACATTGAGAGTACAAGTGAAAGATATAAAAATTGGGGGGGCTGTTTGACCGATGGACAAACGGAAGATGATGCCCAAACGCCCTCGAATGGAGAACCTGAGGGGTCCAATTGCAAATGGACCCATTCAGACACGACCGTTAGTGGCTTTGTTAGATGGCCGGGACTGTTCGATCGAAATGCCTATCCTGAAAGACGTCGCGACCGTGGCTTTCTGCGACGCACAGTCCACGTCTGAGATTCACGAAAAGGTAAATCGTATAATCCACGGCCTGCATTAATCGATTCCCCATCCCTCTCGAAAGAAACAGATTCCCCGTTCCTTTAACGTCTAGCAAAGACAAGACGCTACTGTAATTTTCTCGCAGGTACTAAACGAAGCAGTGGGCGCGTTAATGTGGCACACCATAATTTTGACGAAAGAAGATCTCGAGAAATTCAAAACTTTACGGATCATTGTAAGAATCGGCTCTGGGGTAGATAACATTGATGTCAAAGCGGCAGGAGAACTTGGCATCGCCGTGTGCAATGTGCCTGGCTATGGCGTTGAAGAAGTAGCTGATACCACCCTCTGCCTCATTCTAAATTTATATCGACGTACGTATTGGTTGGCAAACATGGTACGCGAAGGAAAGAAATTCACAGGTCCAGAACAGGTGAGAGCTTCGGGACACGACTGTTAGTTCGCCCTTCGTCTTGCTCCAATTAAAACTGTGACGTTCCGTGTGTTCCAGGTCAGGGAAGCTGCAACAGGGTGTGCAAGGATACGGGGCGATACCCTTGGGATAGTTGGGTTGGGTAGGATTGGCTCTGCAGTAGCACTGCGCGCCAAAGCTTTCGGCTTTACTGTCATCTTTTACGATCCCTACCTACCAGATGGAATTGAAAAGTCTCTTGGTCTCAACAGGGTCTACACATTACAGGTACAACATCCTCTGCGGCTTCTGTAATATTAATATTAAATAAAGTTCACTCGTAATGCGTGTAATTATTTTTCACAGGATTTGCTATTCCAGTCAGACTGCGTATCCTTGCATTGTACCTTGAACGAGCACAACCACCATCTAATTAACGAATTCACTATCAAACAGGTATTATACAACTACTATGAAAGCTATTTTCCTTTATAATTCATGGATCTTTGCTTATTATATGGTATATATGGTATTTCCAGATTTCTTTGAAACGATTTAGGCTTGTTTGATGTTAATTCGCTGTAATTCTGTGTTATAGATGAGACCTGGCGCCTTTTTAGTCAATACAGCAAGAGGTGGTCTGGTAGACGATGATGCATTAGCAGCGGCGCTGAAACAGGGGAGAATTCGCGCGGCAGCACTAGACGTGCACGAAAATGAGCCATACAACGTCTTTCAGGGTCAGTCCTCACAGTGTGAGTTTTATCTGTCCATACCTAACTCCCCACGCGTTAACTAACATCTCCCTTCATCATCCTGGTCCTTATCCACTGCTGGATAATATATCTGACGTATGCATCGGAGGTAACGTGGCATGGCTTTTGGGGAAATGAATGAGGATGATTATGCGTATTAAGGGGACTAGGCAGTCGTTTTTCGTGAGAAAGAGGCTCTGCCTATATTTATTTGTAAAAAAATGAAGGCACATCCAGATGTATCCTTTTACCCAATGTTTATTAATATTATAGAGATTGAAAAAAAATTGGTAAGAAATATATATGTGCTTTAAAAATATCGCTGCAGAGGGGGAAACATTTGAACGTTTTTCTGTCGTTTTGCCTTAATATCGGTCTTAAAATTTGACGTAAGCCTATTTCAAAGGTGAGATTCTTGTTTGTTGGATTCATAGTTTCCGCGCAAATATATAAAAACAAAAATTAAATCAAAATTATGCGATTGGTGGCTGAAAAACGGCGATTTTTCCGAGAAAAGTTCGTTCTTGTTTGTGCGCTACCAAAATCCGGCGATTTCTTAATTTTGTTATGAAAATCTCGAATTTTTACGGACCATGTCAGAGGTTTGCGGCGAAATGGCACATGTTTTACACATCATGTAATTTTTTCAAGTCGATCTGAACCTCCATTCGTTCGCAATCAGGAAAAACCGAAGAGAAACAAATATTCGAGAAAAACGCGTTTAAAGTTTCCGGGTAAAGGTTACGTTTTTAGCTGCCAAATCTGCAATTTTGCGAATTTCACTATAAACCAACCGGCATTTTATTCAGAAAAGATAGTACTTTTGGAAAATGCAATAAAAAATCGATTTTTCGACTGCCTAGTCCCCTTCAAGCTCTTTTTCCTTCTACGAACTCTGCCATCCCATTTGCATCTGTAGTTTCGAAAACGCTCCGCATATTTCTATCGCGAGGCCGTGAAAGGACAATCCGGAGATCTTACGAAGCGGTCTGTAACGTGCATGAATTATTCTAGAACAGTACGACGAAGTCATTATACACTCCGCGGATTATTTTCTGTTACACTATGATTAATGCAGCCGCTTAATCGAACTTCTCAGGATTTTGTTTGTCAACCGATAAGATATTAAGCGGCGTAAAAATTCTCGCCGGGTAAATATCGCGGCAGGGAACTAGTTTCATTCATAAGAGGGGGGTAGGGCTGATAAATTGTACTCGATATCTGCTCTTTATTCTGCTTCGTGTACATTGAATTACGATACCATCTTTCAAACTTTGTAACGTATTTGTAAATAACAAGTCGACCGCGTTCCCGCAATGATTCATTAACGGCGTACCTTGTCCGATACTAATGAGCCCCGTTAATGAGTCACTCGCGCTATTGTATACAGAGAATTGCATATGGGCACGCTTATGTAAACTAATATTGAATTTGCTTGCCATGCAAACGATGCTCCGCGAAAGTCTATTTACCTCCGTGAATATCGAGACCGGATAGTAACGAATCGTTGTGGGTGTTTCTTCTTTCTGTTCGCCGGCGCAGGTCCTTTGAAAGATGCACCCAATCTGTTGTGCACACCGCACGCGGCATTCTACAGTGACGCAAGTTGCACCGAACTTCGTGAGATGGCAGCCAGTGAGATACGAAGAGCTATCGTCGGTCGCATACCCGACTGCTTGCGAAACTGTGTGAACAAGGAATACTTCCTGTCCTCGACCGGGTAAGCCTCGTTCACGTTAACAAACAAGAACAAGAACTATTCAGCTTATATTTTTTTTTTTAAAAAAACAAAAGAAAAAACAAGCATAGGGTATACTGGGTGATTCTAGAAACTGGGCCGGGCTGTAGCACTTTTCATACGTGAAGATAGAGAGAAAACGAAACAAAAAAAAATTCTTAGCAGGGGGAAACGTTGCACTGTCTCGTGTGTACTATCCGCCCATGACCGTACCTTTTCTTTCCGAAACGCTGCACCAATGCACCTGCAAGATGCAACTATTGTTTTTCTTTTCAAAGGAATAAAACCGCATATCTTCTTTCTTTCTTTTCTATATTTTTTTTGTACATACGAATCGATCTATTCCGTTGCTCTCCATGTAAAAGTATTAAGGTATAGGTACGCAAGAGAAACGAAAAATACTGTACCGGATTCTCGAAAATTACTTTATTACAGCGAGTGTTCAAAACGTTACCACCATTACGCTCTAAGCATATTTTCTAACACGGTCGTTCTCTGTCTCTGTTTCAACTCCGCCCGTACGCCAAATACTTTGTAATTGGACGGTCCTCTCTACCACTGCTTCTTACGAAATCTCCATTTTTTAGTATCAAAAATGAGTCGTACCTTCTTAAGTTTTTTTTCCAGTTTTCGAAAGTATGTTCGCTCCGGTTGCGCTGGCCGAGGATGTTTCTGACGATACATTGCTACAGCAGCCACTGATTTTCTTTTATAGTGACGTTACACGAGTATACCATTATAAGCCGATTTAAGATATGTTTTTCCCAAGCGGAATGACGAATGCGTATGAGACGTATTCCTAGATCTCGCACGGGACGTTCGAGCACTTGTTACAATAAAGTAATTTTCTGACATCGCATGCGAAATACATTTGTGTGAAGTATTAATCTTTCGACACCTATACCTTGATACGTTTTATTCGCGAACGGCAGGGAGCGTGTTAAAGAGAGAGGGGGAAAAGAGAGTGAGAGAGAGTGAGTGAGAGAGCGAGAGAGAAAAAAAAGAAACAATGCAGTTGCATCTTACAGGTTCGCCAGTGAATCGTTTGAAAAGCAACGCGGTGATGAGGGAATAGAGCCCTCTAGACGGCGAAGCGTGTCTCCCTCCGCACCGATGGTCCCCTGCCTTCGCGCAGGAAAGAGCTCGAGCTTGGCCCAGCCTCCGCTATCGCCCCGTATATGATAACACAAATTGAGTAATCGTTCGCCATTTGTTTCTCTTACACCGGGGGAAAAAGATATCGTAATTTTTACAGAAACAGATTTTCAAGCAGATGTTAACTCGTATTACACGGAAAGAGAAATCGAGTGTGTAAAAGTAACGTGGTTAGAAGCGTTCGAAACCGTTTGGATATCCTAAGATCCGATTGGGCACTTTGTAAAAGGCATTTATCGAAGTGGCCAATTTCTTTTCGCTTTCTCCAGCAGCTACCCTGAGGGGATCAACGGCGGATACTATTCCGGGGGGCTGCCCGTTCAACAGGCGCACTCAACGACTCCTCACGATTCTGCGCCCCCACCTCCCGGTGGGCATTCCGTCGTCGGCGGCGGTGGTGGTGGGGGTGGTGGCGGACCGAACTCCTCTGCAGGCGGTGCAGGCGCCGGGGGTCCGACAGGCCCCACGGGTCCAACGGTAGGCGGCGGCGGAGCTGGAGGCCCCGCTTCGGCTCCTCCTACTGCTGGATTAACCGGTATACCACACAGCATAGTGAGCGAGCCTGACCCCCGGCCAAGCCCACCTGCACCGAGCCCTCGTTGACCTTGAACCCCCGACGTCCACTCCAGCACCACCCTCCGATCTAATTTCCCTTAGCCATTCACACACGACCTCCGACGACAAATGGCCGCGATCGAACGACTAGAAGCGTGTGTCGTTGCACGATGTGTGCCCCAAAACGAGAGAGATAAAAAGAAACAAAAAAAATATGAAAAGAAAAATGAAAAATAATATGTCCGCTGCTTCCGAGGAACTCTCGAGGGAATCCATCCTTCGGAGTGAGATAAATAGAATGAAAGAGAGAACGGGGGGTAGGCGGGAAGAGAGAGAGAGAGAGTGAGAGAGATAGAGAGAAAAAGATAGAGGCAGAGAGAGAGAGAGTAATGGGAAGAGAGGGAGAGAATGAGAGGGAGAGAAAGAACGAGGTCGACTGGTCCGTTGCGTGCGTGCGACGCGTACACACGCGTGTTTTTACGCACGTACGTCGGTGTGCGCGTGCGTGAGCCCGGTATGTGTGCGGCGTAAATGTATATGTACGTTGAGAGAGGTAGAGTCCTGCGTTTGGTGGGCTCCTGGAATAGTGCATTTGATGTAACATTGTGACCAAACCAAATACAGTTCGGCAGTAATGATGACGGCTTGTATCGTAACGGCGTCGCGGCTAATCGAGGGAATAGCAAAGAAAGCGGTGGCTAAGGATTTCTCTGTGTCGTAATTTTGTATAAATCACTTCGTATATTTAACCGCACGTGACTTTAGGACAACGGAAACGGGGGGAAAGGATATTTCTATATCTTAACTATATCTCTTTTTCATTTTCCCTTCTTCATCCTTCTTTCTTTCTTCGCTCCGTCAGAGCCCCGGCGAAGCTTTCGCGAGAACATTGGTATTAGTTCCTCGAGCCCACGGTCAGTTCTTCCTTCTAATAATCCGCAGCATCGGGAAGTACATCGGCTAGTCGTAGAGTACAAATCGAACATGGGTGGGGTTGCAACATCTGGCATAGTTGATCGAGTTTTTAGCCTAAACGTCTGCGTCAGTTTTAAGGATGATAGCCTCTTCCAGTTGGTAGGCTACCGGGTGATTTTATTTTGCACTCAAGTTAGGCCCATGCGCTGTTTTTCCGCTATAATGACTCTCAGTACTCTGTGGCGCTTCAGTTCCGAGACCACTCTTCTTGACAGGCGCGCTGCGATGCTTCAGCTCGTACCCTCCTTTCGTTCGGAACACGGAATTATCAGCGAGTCATGCATTATTTTGCCACACTGTATTTGGGTTAGCGCATGCTATTTTAGTTTTTTTTCTTTTGTTTCTAAACAGAATCATACTCCCGAGAACATATATGTATATGATTTTTGGCAACTTGGATAACATTGACGAACTTTGTTTCTTTCGTGGACGTTGTAACTCTCAGTGTTGGTATATACATATATTATATTATTATTAAAACAGAAATGTAGCTGCTCACAAATACATTTTTACGTTTTAAACTCGAGATCATGGAAATGCTGCGTATATGAAAAATCGTGATAGGAGAGAAGGGAGGAAAGATATGAGAAACTGTCGGGTGGTACATCTTGTCTGTGGTAAAGTGGACGAAGGTAATAATAATAAAAGAAACGAAACGAAAAGCCGGGGGGGAAATAGTGAACTGTGAGAAAAAAGTATGTAATCGTTGGGGCATTCTCGAGCGTGGTACTTCATCACTGTGTCGCTGGTAGTACTGAGTAGGAACTTGGTAAATTGAATGCCTTCTTTATCGTATTTTTAAATGTCGATATCAATGCAGTAGACGCATTTCAATTGCCTTACTACATATTCGTGTATAATTAAAGTAAGGTTTGTTTGTCTTCAGATACCGGTCGGTCAATGAAATATACTAACAAACTTCCACGGGGACAAACAGTGTTCATGAAAAGGAAGGAAAAAGTCCCGCGTAAACGTGATGTCACGAGTCTTGATTATTAAAAACTGTCGTAAGTCTTTTCACATGCTTTGCGAACGAATTTCAGATGTACATTACGGGGGTGTTTTCTTCTTTTTTTTTTCAGTTACAGAAATATAATCTTTCTTGCGTCGAGCGATATTTTTTTACTTGCGCGTAATAGAACCGTTGATAAAAAAAAGAGAGAGAAAGAAAAGGATATATTTCTGAATGGGGCGACACATGTGTTTACCAAGACCGATTTTCCTTCTTTTTGCAAATACTATTTATCCCGAAAGTTTCTTGGTATTGATTGAATCTTTATGCGCGAGTGTATAGTAAAAAGAAAAGGGAAAAACAAAGTTGCTTTGAGTAAAACTGAAGGATGTGTCCATCTTTGATTTCTTTGCGGCATCTATTTTTGTATATCATTCGAGTTACATTTTCATGAATGCCTTAACGTTCTGTCAAAGTGTGCAGCATCTTCGTCGGACAGTTTTGAATTAGGCAATGCGGCGTAACAGGTATCTCTTCTTCCTTTTTTGTTTTCCGAGCGGAGACAGAGAGGAGCCACTTTATTGTTTCAGTGAAGATAATACCTATCCGGTTACGAGAAGCGGTGTTTAAGCGAGCGAGATTTGTGTACGGAAGAGAGAGAGAGAGAGATAGAAAGGATACACGAGCGAACGGTAGAACGAACAGAAACAAGTTTTATTAATTGATAATTATATTATGATTAATTATTGTATTAAGTAAAGTAATGCGATGTTACGAACACTTGAATATATTATCGAGAGATAAATCAATTAAAAAAAAGAAAAATGGAAGAAGAAACAAATGAAAGGAAAATGGAAAATTTTTTGAAAAAAAAATTATTGAAAGCGATAATAATAAGTAAATAATAATAAAAAAACAAAGAAAGAAGAGTATGAAAGATCTATTTTAGAGACACATATCTATTTGGTTTCTTTTTACATATAATTTCGCGGTTACGAGCAACAGGTGGTCACCGAAACCGGCGGCGGTCATTGAGTTTCAAGTGTAATTCCAAAATTCGATGAGCCAGGTTCGCGGAGCGCGTCGAACTCGACCACATCGTGTGTCCGTGTTTTAGCAGGAACACAAAAATTGCAAGAAAAGTGATTATATATATATATATATATATGTATAGGACAATTAATTTTCTATTCTCAGTGGTCGCGGCGCACCGAGCAGAGATTTTTCCTTTTGTTATTAAAAAAAAGAAGATGAAATCGTTCGAATGAGAGGAAGAACATAGACTGAAATCGTTTCCTTTTTGTTTTTTTGGGTATTCGTCGATGCCTCCGGGATTACGCAACCCTTCGAACGCGCGAGCTTCCGCTTCGGAAGCTTTCAAGCGAATGAAAAACCATTCCAACCGATGCGTGGAGAGGTCAGTTTTACCGAGTAACAGTTGATCGTTAAAATACGAGGCGATGTGTAAGAGAGCGAGCGAGCGAGAGGCGGAAAGACAGAGAGAGAAAGAGAGAGACGAAAAGAAAACACGAAGCATCACAGACACATACAGCGTGACAGAGAGGGATGACATACATTTTTAAATAGAATACGCTACGTACACACAAAAAAAAATGCTAGAGGTACTTCCGCAGCGCGACGAGATGGTCCAGGAAGCTGCATGCTTGTTTAGAAATGGACTCTGTATAGAGGCGGGGGCCAGCTCGTCCTCGCGCAGTCGTACCGGTACATAACGTAGGAACATTATACATACGTTTTCTTTTTTTTTTTCAAGAATATTATTACTTATAAATACATCATTATATATATAAAGAGAGAGCGAGAGATAGAGAAAGTGTGTGTGCGAGCGCGCGCGCGAGAGAAAGAGAGAATGAGAGCGACAGAACATTTTTTGACGAGTGAAGAGGAGACACGCTACTCTAACGAAGACAGAGAGTTGTTCTTATATAGTTTTAATTGTGAAAAAGAGGCAAATTAATGCGAGGATTCATGAACCAATTATCTCTACCCACTTAATTACCATCTAGCCAGTGAACATGAAGCCTCCTTTTTCCTCCACCCCTCTTCCCCCCACCCCTCTTCCCCCCACGAAAGAAAACACGTGGGTCCTGATTGCTGTGGGATTACGAGATAGAGAGAGAGAGCGAGAGAGAGAAAAAAGAAAAAAAAAGAGGAACTCCACATATTCATTCATCCGTTTTTAATCAGTTGTTCTCATATGAATATTATATATATTATATATATATATATAGAAAGGGAGAGAGAGAGAGATCTTTTTTTTTTTATGAAAATGGCGCCAAAACACCTTCGTTTTACAATTACAAAAGAAAGAAGCAAACTGACAAAGAAACGCCACATGATGAAAATTGAAGGTGGTGAAAACAGCAACATTAATATTATAATTAATAATAATTATAATAAATACAATATTTGTACAATAATCAACGGTGCTGTGGTGGATGCTGTAGGTCTGAAACTGCGATAATCCTCTGTTCACCCATCCCCGACCTGTTTGTAACAATTTTTTGTAGCATATACAAATCGAACGATCGAGAGATTTTCAAAGTTGACGATCTTTTTTCTTTTCTTTTTTGTTTTTCTTTTTCGTGCGAACACGGCGCCGACGTTTCCTTTCTCTTCTTTTAATTTCTTGCGATGTATACCGTTTAAGGCGGCGGAGGCGAGTAAGGGTGAACTCGTAAGTTCCCAACTGCGAGACGGTGGCGCGCGCGCTGCTAGCGCGCGAAATTTAAAACAATACCGAAGTGGTCAAGCACTTAACGAAGCTTTCGTTTCCGCGGATTCAGTCGGGGGACAACATCCTACGAGCATCAACTGCCGCAATTAGCTTTCACTTTTTTTTTCTTTTTTTTCTCGTTTTATTTTACATTTTCTCCGGTAAGCTCGAGCCGAGTTGAATCACAGGTATTCGACAGCAGAGCGGCAGCACGCGATTGCTGTCGATGATCGATATCGAGCTGTGTCACGTTAAAGAGCCGCCGTGCACTCTCATATGCCTGTTGAGATTGCCGCTCTGGCTGAACCTCAGCAGGCACAGCTTGCACTGGTACGGTTTCTCGCCAGAGTGAATGCGCAGATGTTTCGTTAGCGTGGAGCTGTCCGAGAATGCTTTCTTGCAGAATCGACACCTGGGGGGAAAACAGAATTTTCACCGTTGAAAAAAGGTAAATCGATTTGGTCCAGCAGCGCACGATATCAAAATTAATCTATAAATCCGTAGATGGCGGGTAGTTCGGCGCATGTCAGATGCGGGGTCTGTTTTGACCCATTCGCACAACTCTGAATAAGCTATGTTCTTGCTACGATCTAAAGTTTAAGTTTGTATATTTAAATGGGTTGAAATGGACCCTGTATCCATAAAGAATGTTAAACTTGAGATTCTTCTATTTCTTTTGCCAGTGGAAGAGGAAGAAAGTTTCTCTGAATTGTTTGTGTCATATGTTTAGTCTGCTATGAACATTAACTAAGTATCTTTGTATAGAAATTTATTTCAAGTTCATGAATTAGTATGACTGCAATCATTGGTACGTTTAAATCTGACGCAGTTTCGCGGGTTTTACGCCAGCAGCGCGCTCTGCAGCGGGACCGCAGGAACTAGTATGCGACAGACATATTGGCGTGGAACTTGACGCCAAATTTGTAATGAGGATGTGACTTTCATATAAAATTTAGAAAATAGTTGGAGTAGGCGACGTAACGAGATGGTACTCACCTGTACGGACGTTCTCCCGAATGCGTTCTCATGTGTGTGGTCACGGAACTACTTTGCGAGAATCTCCGATCGCATACTGGACATCGAAACGGCTTTTCTCCTGAGTGAGTTCTCGCGTGGGCGGTTAAATTCGCGGCTTGGCTGAACGCCTTCGAACACGCGTGACACCTTAAAAAAATGTATGAACATTTAATTATTAATAGTAGTAGGGGTAACGTTACTGGGACGAGATAGAGTTTTCATATTTAAAATTTCGCGGTTCGGAGACACCGAGTTGGTTATGTTTGAACACGATCATTAATTGATTTTTAAATGTGCTCGCTAAATTCTTGCAGCAGTTGTTAGTCACTTTTAGTTAATAATCGAAGAATCTTTTACTATTTTTTAATCTGAGGCTTCGATTGACTGACGCGTGAAACTCTGTTTAAATTTCCGGTATTTTCTGACAAACTAGTGAATATAGACCCAGTGACTGAATGAATAGATATAATAATTAAATGTGAAATTACGTGAGGTATTAGTGTTAATTGTGGATTGTTGAACGCCAATCTGCCTTTGTCTTGAAACCAAAGCCTGAGATTGCAAAATGGTAAGTGACTTTTTGATTTTTTATGGTATCAGAAATTTGCATGTTTTGTTTTTGTCTTATAATTTTTTTTGAGAGAGAAATTGTTTAATCGTCACTAGGAACAGAAATGAAATATTCCCACTCGGGGACTCAATTTTAAACCAACTTTCCGGAATTTCTTTTCAAGAAATCATAATGGGTAACATTTTGAAACTTTTCACTTATACTTTTTTACGTTTCGTGTCCATTCAGGAATTTTTTTAGCTACCAATTGTTAACAATAATCAAGATAAAATAAGACGAAAATGAAGAGCTAGGAAATTGCGAGAGAGACTTCGTTTCTTAGTTATTAATGTTTGAAGATTGCGCGCATCCACCGTCAAAAAACGATGCATTTATCACTATATCTACGAGGGTAAGCTGATACCGATGCGTCCTTGTTTTCCGACGATTGTGCGCTGCCCTACGCGCACCAGTGACCGCCGGGTTGTCGTGCTCCGGGCGCTCCACACTCCAATTCTTAAGAAACATTAATATCAAAGAAAAGCAGCTCCCACTGCAATTTCTTTACTCTTCATTTTCGTCTTATTTTCTCACCCTACCTACTATTTATTCCTAGTCCAGTAAAAATATCTCCGTTAAACATTAATAACTAATAAGGAAACATCTCGAACCCGTACACGCCGATTTCAATGAGACTCTACAGATTTGCAGAATAGTGAAAACTATGTGACGCGTATATTTTGTTATCGGCAATCGTCCATGTTGAAGGGATGAAAAGAGCCCCTAAACTTGGGGCGTCGAAAACCTATTTTCTGGAATATTTCGAGAACTATTAGGCGCAAGACATATTAATTTTTTTTCAAGCGTGAATTTTTCATAGACGAATCCACCCCCTGCTCAGGTTTTAGAAAATTCCAGAAAATATGTCTTCGACCCCAACTTTAGAAGCTCTTTTCACCCCTTCAACATAGATGATTACCAATAACAAAAAAGACGTGTCAAATATATTTCCAGCCTCATCAAAATCGTCGTGTGGGGGTTCGATAAGTTCCCTTTAAAAAAAGAACCCTCCACCGCGATTTCTTCAATCTTAATTTTCCTCTTATTTCGCCACCCTACTGATTTTCTACCGTCATTCCACTATCCATTCCCAGTCGAGTGGGAATTAAGTGTCTTCCGGCGACAATTCGATTAGCTGCTGCCACCGACCTAAACGGTTTTTCCCCGGAGTGCGTCCTGAGATGGGTCTTGAGGGTGCTGGGCCGCGCATACGATTTCCCGCATATTCTGCAGAGGTTGGGTCTGCCATTGTCGTCGGGTGTGACTGGGTTGCCAGTGGCGCCTATGCACAGCGCATGCTCGCTGGACAGCTGCAGCCTGGAATGGCCGTGCACAGGGGGATGGGAATGGGGGTGGCTGCCCACGCCGATCAGGCTATTGGCCGGGGGTTGATTCACCCTCGTCTGTTGCTCCACGGGATTATACTGCTGGGCGGGACTTAGCAGGGGCTCCACGCCCCACGCTGACGAATAGCTCTGCTCGTACCTACGCAAACACAGACGAGCTTCTGAATAACTCTGCTGCGGCAACCCCCGAGGGCGCGTGCAACCCCTTGGCCGAGGCAAAATGGCGAGGGGTCGCGTCGCTTCTCAAAGACGGATACTTTGGTGTCCTGCTGGCGATATATTCGTGGAAATAATAATTAGATGCTGGATTTTATTATTTTCTTCGAGGGAGGTGGTAGGATTTGGTTGGTTAATTTGAGATACTACTTCGCTTTTAATTTATGAAGATTGTTGATTAATGTCAGTGGAGTATTTTACCATAGTAAGGCGACGTCTTTAAATTACGTAAGGGTAATTTTGGCGCATTCTTACCCCCCCCCCCCTTCCCCAGTATAAGAATTCGTAAGATTTGATATTCCAACCTCCTTACGTAATAATTTTTTCAGTTATTAAAATTCTTTTAAAGGTTTATATAATTCATTTAACTTGGTAATTAAGTTTAATAAATAAGTTTTAATAAATTTAAACTAAAATTATTTTTCTGAAACATTAATGATAGAATTTGTATTTATTGGAAATTAGCTAAAAAATATTACGTAAGACGCTACCTGACCCCCCCGTCAAGTCCTTACGTAATTTTAGGACGACCCCTAATACTGGGTGTATCGTAAGTCATGGGAGAATCGAAAAGGGGGTGATGTCTCGGGCAAAAGTATTCCAAAATTGTGGAATAAAATATGTACTGTGTCACGAAATTGTGCAATAACTCAAATTACTTTTCTACGAGGAATTTCATCCCTCTTCCGTTATACCATGAATTACGTTCCTCCGGTATAAATCAATTATTTGATACTGGAGAGAAAATCAATCATGAGAAATTGTGGAAATATTGTACAGTCAGTACAGTTTCCTGCTCCAAGCTTTTATTAAGCAAACTCGACTGCATACACTGAAGCTCTTTAATTACCCTTATACATCCCCAGTTAAAATCGACAAAAAAACCCTGTTCGTAGTAGGGCTAGGACTATTTGTCGAATTTTTCGGTATTCGAGTGTTCGAATACTTCAGTTGCTCAATTATTTGGCGAATATAATTCGAATATCCAAGTATCCAAATATTATTTGAATACCATTCGAATATTTAAGTATTCGAATATTTAAATATTCGAATAATAACATTCGAATTCTCAAATATTCGAATAATAACATTCGAATACTCAAGTATTCGAATAATAACATTCGAATACTCAAATATTCGAATAATAACATTCGAATACTCAAATATTCGCATAATAACATTCGAATACTCAAATATTCGAAGTTTATTCGTAGCATTCGAATACTTATAAAATATTCGAATATTAAATTATTCTAATAGTCCCAGCTCTAGTTCGTAGTCCAAACGTATATTCTAGTAGCAGAAAACACACACGATCCCCAGTCAGTGTAATTAAAAAGACCAGCTCTTTTATTTCCGCGATACAATCACGAAACGGAGTATCTATTGGCTCGCGCTGCATTTCGTACGGCTTCCAATAAAGTCTTCATTTCTCTCGAACGGTTTTCCCGTGTGAAAAGAATTCAGAAAATCATAGTGCCCTCTGTGATCCACCCTAAACAAAGCTCGATAGATATATCCACCGATTCCCTGCGAAACTGTGTCAAAATGTGCACGTTTTTTTATAAAAAGAAATACTCAAATCCACTTCAAAGTTTGGCTCCACAGAAGCCATAGAATTTTCTCTCTTTTTTTTTTAAATATATTTAATATGTTTGAAGCATTGAAGCACTATTTGCAAACCCCAAAAAGTCTCTCAGACACTGAAAAATGAAAATGAAGTCCACGATGATTATACTCACCCAGAGTGCATGTTCATGTTCATCGTCATGTTCATGGAAACGTTGACGGACATGGCGGGCGTGGACGCGTAGTGTGTGGGCGGTACAGGTGGACCAAGGTTTTGCGCGTAGTCCTGCGAGTAATGATGTCCGGATCCCCCCGTGGGGTATAATCCTCCGGTAGGACTTCCGGGGTGAACAACGGCGTGCTTCAAAGACAGCAGGACATCCGCGACGCCTTCCCCATTCACGTTGCCCGCCCTTGGCGCGCATTCTCCTCTGGTGCAGCCCCAACTGCAAGGACACCTGATAATTACAAGGAACACCGAGCGTGCTTTCGCAGACGTTCTTGGATCTTTTATCTGGCGTATCGTATTCTCTTTCTACGAGGTCAAGTGCCGAAGAAAAAAACTGTTTATGGCATTCACTTGAGATACAAGAGAAGAAGAAGAATAAGTATAAATAAAAGAAGGCAAAACTTAAGCCTGAAATATTGCACTTGTTAAATTGTAGGCTGTTTACTTTCTGGTAAATGGAGGGTGAATTTATTGAGGAGTTTTGGGAAAGTTGTTTTAGGGAATTGAGTTTAAGGTGTGGAGGGTTTTATTTTTAATGGAATTGAGTTTGATTTATTTGGAAATAGTCTCTAGTTTATTTAGTCAATTGGAAGTTCCAGTAGGTTGCAAGAAAGATGGATAAAGTTTCATAGATTGGTTAGAGAAATAAATATTATTGTCCCTGTAGCGAAGAGTAGAGTTGTGAAACTTTTGCGCAAGATAGTATTACGATTCCAAGTAGAAAAGGCAAGCATAAGTCAGACGGAAGCGCGCTCATGTCTTATGTCCTCTTGTTTCGACAATAAAATTGTGCATGTTGAGGTATTGTTAATGGTCTCATCAGAAATTGATGAAAAATCTTATAGAACGCTTTTATCAAATAACAGAAAATTATTTAATACACGAGTATCCTTAGAAAATTTTAACTAAACCCTGCCAAGGTGTTCTTATAATTCCAAGTCTGAAAAATTGTAAGGAACACTTAGAAAATAAAACCCAATTAAATTCTCTTTCACCCCTTTTTAGTCCAACAAAATCGTGTAATTCTACTTAGATAAAATTAAATTTCAATTAGAACACAGTTCAGCAAAGTATTTCAAGACCACCCTTCAATATACCCCATTCCGATCACCACAAACGCAGAAGCCCTTCCCGAAGGCTAGCACCAGAAATAGCTCAGATCTTCGCAGAGAGAAACGCTTAAATCCCGAGCATAAGCAACCAACCCCTAACGACGACCAATACAATCCAATCGTACCATTCCCCTGCGATTGAAGAGCAAAGCAATGAGCACGAAAGACTCACTTATAAGTCCCAGAACAGGGACTGAAGAGTCCAGGTGGCAAAGGGTCCAAGTCCAAAGGTGGCAATGGGAATCCAGCCATGTCGTCCACCCAGAAGCTCGCCCCGAACTCGCTCACCACTTGGTTCTGCCCAGAATTCTGGATCTGTTGGCTCTGGTCGCCGCCAATGTCCTCTGGGGAGTTCTGCAGGTCCTGCAGACGAAGGGTGCCCTGAAGAGCACCCAGGGCCTCCTCGTTCTGGTTGTCTGTCAAGGTGTCCTCGCTGGTCAACACCCCCAGGGCTCCAGTGCAGAGGCTGGATGGTATAGTCGCCTCGATACTTCCCACCGAACCTTTAGAAACGAATACATCCAGTACAGCATCTCTACAAAGGAACTCTAAAGGGACACCCAAACGAATGAACATGGCAGGCCTCCTTTCACAAAACGTGGAGCACTTTGAGACAGTATAACTTAATCTAATACTTTAAAACTCGTAGAAAATTGTCAGTTCTTACAAAAATAATTAGGGGGTAGTAAAGGATAGTACTCCTTTCTGAGATACATCTCCAAAAAAATATCCTTTCTTTCACAAAACACACTACACTTTAGGACAACATAACTCAATCAAATATCGCTATATCTGATACTCTGAATCTCTCAGAAATTCAATACTCTAGAATATTTCCAATCACAAAGGCCTCTATATTCCACACACTTCCGTCGTTAACTTCCAATGTGCCACACAAAGTAATTTTGTTAAGGGGTTTGAATCGCGAATACTTCGTTCAAATCTCTCTGTCTCCTTATAGACACTGTGGCTCACCTGTGCCGAGGGTGTAGGGCGATTCGGAGGTGTTCACCGCGTGATGATTCTGCAGAAACTCCATGTCTGCGAAATTTCTGCTCGCAGCAGCCCTTAGAAGCACCCCCCTTCAGCCCGCCTCCCTGCAAAACACGCGGGATGGATCGCCTCCTCTGCGGAGATGTGGTCCAGCCCCTCTGGTCGCCCTAGCAACCGCACATTGCACCGTGAGTGTGACCGACTTCCTCCGACGAAATGTTTCGCGATATCAACGATACCGCGATCGCCCGCAATATTCCGCGTCCCGAAAACAATTCGTTTTCCATCCCGGCAAATTGCGAAACACCCGACGCGATTCGGTGGGTCCGAAAAAAAAAATCATAGACGAACGAAACCCGCCGATGCTTTCGGAAATTCAATTTCGGAGGTCCGCGTTTCGAAGCCTTTTCTTGCAGAGCGATCGGTTCTGTGGACTTGGAGGCTTTATTTTTCTAAATTTTATGATTTGAAAAATATGATTTTTATTAATACGCGATTGTTAGTGGAATTCCGCGTTTATCGTCGCGCGAAAGTCGAAGGTGTTTCGCAGTGGAATTATTTAAAGAGCATCGGGATCAGCGGAGCCTCATGAATGACCTGCTCATGAATGACTGAAAGGAAAATGCACGTGCATATGGACCGAGCGTATAGAAGTACCTTTATGGCTTGGAAGACCTGCCGGTTTCCTCTAAAGGCTTCTGTAGAAAATCTGCCAGATATTTTCATTCATAGGCTGAAAAGCATGTGCATCCTTCCACGTGATTCGGCTCCTCATGCCCCGCTTTTGGAAATTATTATCCACAGTCCTTATCACACTCGCCTCCTGAGGAAGACTCTGTTTTCAGAAAGAAGCAGCCCTCTTCGAACTCCAAAGAATTCCAAAGTGCACTTAATATTCCCCAGACGACGTGTCTGAAATCCAAGGATCGAAGTCTCCAGGTTCAACACTGTACTAACTCATCACCTTCCTCTAACAAACACTACACATCGTCGCACGAATCCTCAGTGTTGTCCTTCTTCCTGTTCTTGTAAAGATTCTTTACCTTCTTCTCAGACATCTCTGCACCCTTTCTCGTCGCCAACTGGACACACACTCCCCTCGATCGCATCTCGCTTCGTGTCACATCTTCAAGCTGATCCTGAGACACTTAGAACACATTATTACACCGCGGGGGGTTTAACACTGCCTCTTAATTGTATTTTAACTTCACTTTTAAATTGGCGAAAGGGGACACTGTACGGGAAGTTTGGTCACACTTTTTTGGAAACGTGGTAGAGTTAATGTTGGAAGAGGCGTTCAGGGGCACTACCGCGTGCTGCTGCCATGCTGGCACGATGCCCTGTCAATGTTTCTTGGCTAACTAGAGATCTACCACCTACTATCACCCACTCTCACCCCTTAGTTACTGACTACGTGCCACACGACCCCACTCCACTGTGGCCCGGCCTCTTCTTCCTTCTCTTTTTCCCTCCACCTCGACCGACTTCGTCCCACGTGTGCATCATCCTCTTCCTCCACGTGTGTGCCCCTACCCCCGACGCGTTAACCTTCCCTGGATCCTCGGCAAGGTGTTTCATAGGCAGACTCCCGATGTTTTTCCACTTCGACACAATTGGGTCTTTAAACTTGCGGCGAAGATTGCGATTCATGGGTTTGCAGGGATGAGCAGGCTTCCACTTTTTTCACATTTTTTGGTATGTACTCTACTTTGTTAAAAAAAAAAAGATCTTTCGTTTGGGGTGAAAAGGAGGGAGTTACCCTGAAAATGATAGGTGTTTCAATGAGAAGCCTGAAAAGAAAATTTGGAACTCGTATTTTTACGTGTGATATTGTAGACTGGGTAGTCCTCTAATTTTGGGGGGTGTAATATTTAAGCGAGGGATCTTATTTCTGGGGCTAAATATGTAACAAAATTGGGGATTTCTTTTTTAAGATTCATCTGAAACTTGGACCATATTTTTATTCATCTTTGAAGAATTTGCGGGATTCTTTTTTGTTAATTCTTAAAGCTTCATTGACACTCTGGGTGTGAGTCACTCATAAGCTGAGTTTGAGGCACTGTATCTTCTATATGCAAAGTAAATACTATATGAAAAATATTTTTCACAAATTATTATATCTGAATAACAACTCTGTAGATTTGTAGCTTCCAATATTGAAATTTAAAAGTACTATAATTTTTTTAAGGTCTTCTTCGTTTTTCTAGACATATGGTAATCTAGATTTTTTTATAGAAACTGTGGTAAAATCTCAATAAAAACATTATTGGAATATGTTCTGGGGACCCTGAAATTGACCTATGATTTTTTTTATAATAATTCGATTCTTTAGTTGAGATTCAAAGTTGATCGAAGAAAGAGGTGAGTCAACAAAGGGTTAATAATGAATATACTAATAATAAAAAAAAACTACAGCTTCTTAAAAGACGCATAAAGACATGGTTCAAATTTCAGACAAATCGAATCGCTAGTTTCTTAAAAAAAAATCCTAATTGCCCCAAATGTTTTTAGCTCAAAAAACAGGCTTCCCTCTTAAGATACAGTTCTTTCCAATGCAACTGTCCCATTTTTATCTCTTCTTTCAACCACAACTACTGAATATTCTATTTTACCCTCTGCTTGATTAAAGTTCAGCTTACACTTCGCACATTTCCCGAGCATTTCTGGCACCCAGGCTACGTTTTCGCGAGGCTCCGAGCGGCTCGACGCCGTGGCGGAGGAGGCAAAGCGACGGTTTCAAAACGCTATCCATGTCCACGCGAGCGTGTAAGACTCGGGACGTTGGAATACACCGGTTGCCCGTCGATGCCGACGACACGGGATACTAATCGCTCATTCGGCGATCGGTGATCGGGGGCCCTCCTTCGTGCCCCGTCCTCTCCTACACCGATACAACCCCCCTGTACCGCGAGCGGGACGGGGAAGTAGGATATTATTTTCTTCAGATACCATTACCACGCCGATCACGGTGGTCCTGCCTCGCAGACGAGTAGCCCCGATACCCCCGAGATCACTCGCTTGTAATGCCTTCCCTTTCGTAGATTATTGACCAGTGAACGGTGAGCCCGGCTGCGAAACACCCGGACGCCTGCCTAGGACACTCGCGAGCCCACCTCTGCCACCCTCAGCCACAGTCGTCACCTAAAAATGGATATCATCCGTTTTCGCCGGGATATCTGTCGCGGTTTTCTTCCTTGGACCCTGAGTGTAGCTTTCAAGAAGCATTCTGGGTTGATTACTGAGCAACTCAGGCGGGTGACTACTTGGGGATAGTTGCCTCCCAATTGAGAATCGAGAGGCCCAGTGGAAAAGACACATGGCACATAGATTTTCGAATCGTAGTAAATTTTCTTCACGCTGAGAAAAAATAAATGTGTAGTGAGGAGGGGCTTCTTGGGGACACGTGACCTACTAAAATTAATCTCTCAGCTAAAATTTGACAGTAGTTGTCATTTACCACATAATTCAAGCTAGGGCTGGGACTATTTGTCGAATTTTTTCGGTGTTCGAATATTTGAATACTTCAGTTGCTCAATTATTTGGCGAATATAATTTGAATATCCAAGTATTCGAATAATATTCGAATATTCAAGTATTCTGAGCCTGTTTCCCACTGGGTCCCTCAATTTTCAAAATCCCCAAAGTCCTGCTACTCTTCGATTATATTTCTCAAATAACCATCCACCTTTCGCTCGAATTGTTTCAATGCTGAGACCATAAGAATAAAGTAGAGAGGATACTGAATCAGTGCAGAGGTCAGAGTGCTCTATAAAGGATTCAGGAAGCAAGCTCGCTGGAGATGTAGTTCCGGAAGGGAGAAGGTGGTCCCTTGACGGAGGCAGGGGTGGAATTTTTTAACGCAAAGTTGCTCCATGAAAGCGTCGCCTCTCACAGCCCAGGGGCGCATCCGACTATCGAATGTCGACGTAATCGCGGCCGTCAAGCCGGACACCTGACAACGTAGTTCCGACGTGGACACAGGAAGAGGAAGTCGACCGCACTGGCGGCGTTCTGGCGTCGACCGTGTGTCACCATCGAACTCGAAATACGTTAGAATGCCCGGGGATCGGGTTCGCCTATCTCTCCCTCGATAGGCACCCCCGAATCGATTGCCATGCTTCTTTCGATGAAGTAGGATGTGCAAATGACATCGCGAAAGATGGTTGGGTCAAGTCTGGGCCGGATGTGGGTCAGGGATTTATGTCTTTTAGCAATTGCAAGGGTAGGTATCATATTTGATATATTTAGCCCAGTGCTTTGCAAACCTTTTTGAGTCAAGATCCCCTTTTATAATATTCAAATAACTTGCAACTCCCCGCCTGTATAAAGTAAGTTAAATTTGATGAGGTAGAGAAAACACGTTAAAAATACATACTTCAGAATAATTCTAATTTAATAATATTAAAAAAAAAACCGGTGGCGACCTCCAGAAAACACTTTGAGACCCACAGGCTGGGAATCATTGTGGGAATCACACAGTATTCGAGTGTTTGGAGGAAAGTAGTAAAATAATAATCCTAACTAATATAATTAATAAATAATGAGAAAAAATTCTACAAGTTTAAAGATGCCTCCTTATATCCTAAAAGAGTTTAATGCAGTATTAACAGTAGTTTCTTAAAAAAAAATCTTAAATTTCGGTGACTATTACGTAACAGAAAATTAATGTCTTAAGATTTTTTTATTATTATTCTTCAACATTAGCCCCCTTTCAAATTTCTACTCTTGGTAGAAATTTACCTCTCTCCATTACTATTCTAATCTCATGATATCGATCACTTAAAATTTCTCTTCCTAGTCTGCAAAATATCAAAGTCTTCAAACTAGCCTCGTAATAATAGTAAAAGGGGGATATCGCGAATGTACCTAATATTACGAATCGACAGGAAAGCGCAGAGAACTCTACATGGGAAAGACAGATAGATAGAGGGACAGAGATGAAAGGGGTCGGGGTGTAAAGATGAGAAGACAGAGGGGGGTGATAGAAGAGAGGAGAGCTCGCTGCGCGGCGAGCGTGCACCCCGGGTATTGGCTTACACTTCCAGCCGATTGGGCCCACGGTATTTACGCAGGACCCCGTAGAAAACCGGACCCCGCCCTCAGCCTTTCGGCCGTAACGTGCAATTCCACGGAACTGTAACGTTTCCAGGCGACCTGGACGAAGTTCCTTGCACCGCGACATTCCTCCCCCAGACGACGAGCGTGGAAGGGTGACCGGGTGGTGGCGTGGGTCGTGGGAGAGATTATTTCATCGGTGATGTATTAACTGGGCGAACATTGGCAGTTAATTAATATATGTATTGAAAAAGAAGTGGGACTACAATTTTATGCATTTTTACACTTTTTGTACAAACGCAAAAGAGGGAATCTTATAATAGGATACTTAACACTAAAGACGCATTGATTATTTTTATTGTTTTTAGTTTTTGTGTCGAGACAATCTTCTTATTTTTGCAACTAAACATATGTGCGTCGGTGACTTTTCTTTAATGTTGATAATTTTTTAGCTACTATGCTAATCTTAATATATAAAGCAGAAAGTGTTTGTGTGTTTTTCCATCGCCTAAAAACTTTCGAACGATAAACTCTGGGATCACGAAATGTGCCTCAGCTCATTATGCCTGGCTAATCCAGATAAATGTGACTATTTTCATCAAAGAAAAAACTAACAAATTTTTTTTTTATAAAATCAGAATCTAAATTCCGGGCGAAGCCAAACAGTAAAGTTAAATAGTATGCTATAATGGCACTTTACTTTAATAAATTTAAGCAAATATATAGTTACATTACTTGTATGTAAAAATTATTGAAGTAAATAGTAGGAATTTATATTATGTGTTTAGTGTCGGTTAATATGCCCAGTATTAGCGATTTTGTGACTGAATTTCTAATTAATTTTATAATAATAGTTTAACTTTCTACGTTTGTATTATTTTATACATTACCTAAGAACAAAATATTCATAGAGGTTGATGTACTGTCGACTTTACAAATTTCTGTTTCCTTTTTTATTTGGGGTCTGCCACAACCCCAGTATACCAGTTACGTTTGAAAAAAAACAGTATAGCAGTTAAGGGTTAAAGCAGATGTAAAAATGTTCATTTTTATATTATATAACAAAATCTTACGAAAACCTACCAATCTTATCCCAGTTTACTTTAGTTGCTTCAATGCATGCTTGAAGGGAAGCTAGTCTGAATACAAACTGGGAAATACTACTTAGGTATTTAGGTACCCAAGTTATTTATGACCCATGCTAAAATTTTCGCAATACGATCTTTCAAAGTGTTTCTCTACCAACACTTTACCACTAACGTACCACACCAACTAACTTATTTTTTAAATGACACTATATATTTCAGAATACTTGGAAGAGAAGAAAATCAATTTACAAGGAATAAGTAATTTCCCTTAATATTCGCTCTCTGCAAAATATTTTTTTCTTATATTCCTCAAAGGGCTTCCGTTTAACTAAATAAATATTACAATCTTTTGTACAGTAACATACACAAGAGCCGGGTCAAAAGTGACCCAGCATTGGACGACGGTTGGTAGTTCAACAACTGATACTGTATCCTTATCGATTCCCTCCACGAGCTATCACTGTTGCTAGGGAGGCTCGAGCAGCTTCGAAACAATAGAAGCGAAAAAGTACAGACTGTTTAATAAAAGTTATCTGGTTTGAGGGAGCACCCTTGGATTCATTTACGTTTCCAGCCAATTTACGTATCGAGAATCGTTCGCTCGATACTGCAATTTGCAAGCAGGCAATGCACCCTCTTTAAGCCAGCGTTACAGTGCAGCCACACCTGTGTTTGCTCGCACCTGAAATCAAAGAGGCGATTACATTCCCGTCGTCGTTACAAGAGAAGCAAACACGCATCGTGCATCCGCCTTGTTCACGTGTGCGCGTTAGGTAGCCGCGCTGTCCGGGTTGCATCGCCGACCAACCCTGCGAATACCTCTTCCCTAAATACCTTGGGCAAATACGGTAGTCGCAGGATGTGGGGGGCACTCGTTCGAGTTTCTTAAGCAAATTACAGCCGAACGAACCGAATTGAATTCACTGGCATTTGAAAGTAGCTAAAACCTCGTTCACATTAGTCAAGTTGTGTTTCAAGCCAAGGAGAGGTGAAAGAATCTCTACTTAGCTCGAAACTTGAAAGATTTTCATTAAAGTAGGTTTTCCTATACACGACTGTACGCAACGCCAAGAATTTCAAAGTCGATTTTCTCGGAAATTAAGCGCGATATAAAAAAAGTTACTCTTTCTTTTCTACTTATAACAAGTAAATAAGTCGAGAAAAAGGAATAAAATTTTTTGATATTGCGCTTCGTTTTCGAGAAAATCGACTTTGAAATTCTTGACTATTACTTGGTAACTTACCTAACTTATAACACAAATCGAAAAACAGCCGGGATTTAAGGGGTCAATTTCACCTCTTAGAGTGAATTTGAGCAGCAAATAAAAATTGCGTTGTAATCAGATGGAAATCCCCTACATATTCACAAAGTCTCTGAATTTTTTGAATTTCCGGTTTCCGGATCTTTCCTTATTATCTTATTTTTCAGGTGGACTCCCGGCTTAAGTAACTCAATTCGCCTTAAATGAGCACATCCAGCCAAGTTGAAACGCTCTTACAATTCGAACAGGACTTAATACAGTAGATTTATCTAATCTATATTTTCCCAAATATCGTTTCAGTCACGGTAGAATGGTGCACCCACCGTGAACGCGTCCGCAGCGGTCAGGCGGGCTTGAGTGATGAGCCCTGGCGATGAGATGACAGTGACGGTATTGTTCGCGATGGAAAGTTGCACCCACCGGGTCCCATCTCCCTCTGCCAAAGTGATTGCCCATCGGATAATCTGCCGCGGCACGATAAAGCCCGCTTTGAACGATGGAGATGTTACCAAATACGTCACGGGTACTTAATTACGTTTGCGGCGTACCACCTCTTGCGGCCGGGAGCAAGGTGGACGTAATTACGAGACAGAGCCACCGAACCCCTGCGGTTTTCTCTTTCACAAGTCACACGAAAGCTACACGACCCGTGGACCAGTGGGACGACACCCTCTTCATCCTCGCGATGGTAATTAATTACTCCGCATTACTTGGCACGCGATGGCGAGCACCTACTTTGTCCGTTCTTATTCTTAATTACCATATCTTAGCCATTTCGCACCTCCCGCTTAAATACACCGCCCAGCCAGTTCTCCAAAAGCCGCCGCAAATTCCCAGAAGAGTTTGCCAAAACGGGGGTAGCTGTTCGCAGGACGCTTTAATCGCGCAGGCTCGGGAGCCGCTTTGTCGCCGGGAAATCCCATCGCATGACAAGATAGCGATCGGCTAGTGGGTTTATTGCGCTCTTTATTCCGCAGGAGATGTTTGGCGTATGCGGCGGCCGGCTGGCACGCGCCGTCTGTAATTCAATCGGCTATTTCGACCTGGCAGACGAGGGGGCGGCGGTGGTTTTAATCCCCCCGGAGGAACTGTTACAAACGGCTCCTTTTGCTAATCAGCCCGACGACTACCGCCTTATTTTCTTAGCCGGCCAGTCGGACAGATGCACCGGGCTACTCTTCGCCTTCAACCCTTCTCCAAAATAACGAAACTCGATACGAAGACGTGCCGTATTTAAATCGCTAGCTGCGACTGCGCCCCTGGGCTAGAAACAACAGCGTGGTCGTTGGTTTCTAAATAAACAAGGGGAGGAAATCTTAGCTTCACTCTGTGGACGAATTTAGGAAATAATGCTCGGTGCCATTTATTCCAATCCGCGAGTGCTCTTAGAAATTCCAGAGGTTATATCGGTTTTAGTTTTAATATTTCGTTCGGGGAAGTACAGCATCCGTTGCCGGGGTGTCGATGGAGGAGACATGGGCTTGAGGCAATTCTAATTGCGCCAGCATTCCCGAATTGCTTTAAAGCATTAGCACGAGCGTCGCAGAGAGAGGTATACAACCCTCCAAGATGGCTGCCCCCGGGGCGTATCGACGTTTGGCGTTTGGAGGGTTTCCCAGAGGTAAGCTCATCGGAAATTGCGGGTCTTCCCTCCCCCGGCATCGCCCCCGCCGCCTTTGCTAGCCCTTCAAAACAAAGAAACATACGTAATTACATTTTTGCCCGGGCACAAATTAATGTGCGCCCACCACTCTTATAACGGCGCTTGGTCGCAGCTGCGCCACCGCCAAAGCCACTTTAATCCGCCATCCAGCTTTTAATCGAGCTCCTCTCTCTAACCTTTCTTTCCCTCTCCTTTTTCAATATTTCTCTTATTCATGTTTTTTGCTTCTTTATTCTTCCTTGATTGGGATACCCTCATTTGGATTTTGCGATTTTTTTTGGAAATTCTGAGGACTTATAAGCACTCAGACTTTGTAGGTGAAAGGCATCTCTGAAATGTATAGCGTATCCTAAGTTTGTTGCTTGGAACAGTTTCCCTGCTCTCGGTATTAAATTTCATGCTCTTCAGTCACGTATACACAGTTCTATAGATCTCTAATTAACTCGGTAGCTATCTCAAAGAGATTAATCACTCTTTGGGTGCATTTGGAATAAACATATTATCACTGAGTTGTGGAAAGTACTTATTTTAAGTTCTGGAAGCAGGGGAAATATTTCAGGTAACAGAGTCAGGTGGGGAATATTGTTTATTGAATATTATTTATCAGAACTGATACATAATCTGTTGTTTTTCACAGACTAATAAGAGTGACTTTTTACATTGATTGAAATAGATATTTATCGATTATAGATTGCAGGTTTCATTCTTTCCATGCTCTTGAACTGTCTGGATTTTAAACTGTGTGATTCTTTGTCTGAGTCATCTTGACAGAAATGGATGGTTCTTTGTACAGAAATGATGAACTACAAATACAGGCAGATAAAAATTAATACAGTATCTGAGCAAGGAAAATATGAATCCAGTTACCCAGCTTATGAATATTCAGTAATTAATTATACTATTATCACTCTCACAATTATACTTTTACAAGCTGGAAGACTACTCTCGCCGAGTTTCCACTGTGTCCGGCTCGAATCAATAAATAAATAACACCGGTGCATAGGTATATCCAAACACTTTTTATTTACGCTTCGTGTCATTAAATAGCAATGTCTTCCTTATACAAAAATAGAATATTTAATTAGAAACGGCTGAGAAACATCTGTACAAAATACAATTTTCAGAAACATATTTACAATCGGGCGGACCTCTACTAGAATAAAATTCACTAAAGGCAACTCGAGCGTCCCGTCGCGATCATCTCAGCTGATCCCGACTTTCGCGTCCTCTGGATGGATGTCCCGAAGCTCCTGCGTCAGAGAATTAATATGTTAGAAACTGAATCCACACATTAGAAACTATTCTAAATACCGGGCTCGCGTTAAGCAATTTGAGAAACGTACGTGCAACATCTGATAGTGGCCTCCTTTCACCTCAGTTGTTTCTTGGCGAGCTTGGCTTATCAAAAGCGTTGCGCCGTTCGCGTCCAACGGGCCAAACATCCAGCCGCCTTCACCGTCGAAGCGTAACAATAGCTTGTGGTATTTCCCAAGCGAGGCCACGCGATGAGTAATGGTCAACAGAGTGATGCCTTTTCTTTTGGCAGTCTCGTATATCACCGCCTCAGCTTCGAGGCTCACGGCACTGGTGCACTCGTCCAGCAACGCGTACTGCGGCGCGTGATAGAACAGACGAGTCATGGCGAGCCTCTGTTTCTCGCCGCCGGAAAGAGTGGAGTCCCAGTCGCCGAAAGCGTCTAGCCCTTCCGGTTCCCTTTCCGCCAGGCTGCGCAAATCCACTTCCTCTAGCAATTTCAGTAGCTCCTCGTCCGAACAATTCTCTGTGTGCGATTCCGAAGGGTAAATGATCTGGTCCCGCAAACAGCCAATCGTCATGTAAGGCTTTTGTGGAATATAGAATAACGCTGGCCTCCCGCTTTGGGACGACTCTGCGGGCCTTATTAAAGTCCCACCGTACACTGGCCACAAACCAGAGATTATGCGGAACAGCGAGCTCTTGCCACATCCGTTGGGCCCAGTGATCAATATGTGATCGCCTGGCTTTATCTGTAAATGCGAGAAATTAATTTGTATAGAGTTTTCCTGCAAAGGTTGGACAATAGGGGCTGGGACTTACACGGATGGTTAATTTAGGTACAATGACCTCACAGTTTGGTGTGACTATTGGCACGTCGATTAAACTTATACTGCCATCTGTGCTCTCTTGTACAATTCCTGGGAAGAATGGTTTTTGTTTGCGATGAATGATTCAGATTTGTATTGTGGTATTTGGAATTTACCTTTTATTACCGGTGCGCCATCTTCTAACTCGATTATCTTCTCTGAGGTATTATTTGCTGTACCGTTTGTTAGTCTCAGTGGGCTACTGACAATATTTCTCCTATATTTACATAGCGCAGCGTCTTTAAATACATCTAACATCACACTGACTCGTTCCGCGTACCCTGCTAGCGCTACTAGTTCCTATGATAGGTTAAAGTTTATTATTTCACAATGTGATTAGAGATGCGTCAGTGGTTCTGGAAGGATTCTCACTTTATAAGACGACATAAGTCTTTCTACAGCGTCTGCGCCAGAACTTAAGAGATTTTTAGAGGTTGTCAAGTATCTGGTTCTTTCTCCTACTCCACCTGCGTCACGCGTAAATAGTTTCATCAGTATTACTTACTTTTAATTATTAGAAAACGATTTTATATTTATGTACACATACCATCGCCATCTTCTGCTGAAGTTTTACTCCTTGATGTGACTGTAGTGTAAAGAAGGGGCATGGCGATGACAAGAAGTCCAGTTCCAGACCACACGTATTTCATGAGCAGTTGCTCCAGCATCACGTACCACAATTTCAGTGCTAGCACCCTTCTCAAATGCGATATGAGTGACTTGTACGCAGTAGTTAGATATCGATGCTCTGTACAGTGCCCACCGTAGAATGCAATTTCCTCTGCGTGGGCACTGATGCGAGCATGAGCCTCTCTTAATCTTCCACGTCTGGATGCTTCTTCAGCCACCAGTTGGCCAAACTTGGGCGAAGCGAGACGCAGGATCTGCCCTGTCAGAGCGATTACTGCTGACGCTAGTAAGGGACCTGTAAGAAAATTGAGAATTACATTTCCATACCAAGGAGTGGTGTACTCACTGATCTTTAACGCTCGCTTCACCTTGTATGCTTCTGGCCCCCATTTTTGATGAGAAAGAGATCAGCGCAAGGCCCACTAGAGCACAGTCTAACAGCGGCTTAGTTAAACTCGAATACAGATGTGCCACAGAACTGGCCAGTTCAGACAAGTCATCGGTCAGTCTTTGCTCAGCCCCTCCGAGCCTATTGTCCAACGCAGCCACTCTATAGTAAGTCTGTTGACTCAGATACATATTGTAAGCGTGTTCCACCAGACGTCCCCTTGAATGCACAGAGAAGAAGAGACTTATTGGTAACACGTAATTCACCTAAACTAATTTTATATTCATGCAAATGTACCTAAAGCTAAGCGCCAGCCGGCCTTCCAGGTATCTGATAGCTGAATTGACAAACGTCGCAGGGAGGGCTATGGCGAACCACCTCGCCATCATCATGAAGAATCCTCGCAAGTCCCTGAGTACGATCCTCTTGACGATCTGGCCTTCTAAAGTGGCCACGTAGACCGAGAGAAACGTCCTGGTGAGGAGCGTGAGAGTGGCGCAAGTCAGCAAGCCGGCCTCCCGCGTTCTCCATCCGGGGACCATGATCTTCAGCAACGCGATCAGCTGTTTAACAAACTCCCGGTCCAGTCCAACGCTCGGCTTCCCCGCCGCGCCAGTGGCTTTCCCATTAGCGACATCGTTCTTGCGCCGGCTCTTCTGTTTAGGAGGCTCGCTTCTCTGCTTCCTCCGCTGCTGGTACTGGGCTAAGCCGGAGGCGACCAGCGGGTAGCCTACCTTAAGGAGATAGAGCGTCGTTACCGCTCCGACAACGCCACGCGTTAGCAGCTCCTGCCTGATGCCGTATTTGGCGGACGTCTTGTCGATCAGCTTCGAGAACACCGACGACATCCTGTCAGTGGCCGCACTTTCATCGGAGTGTGCCCGTGCAGCGTGACGTAAGGAAGCGTCTGCTCGTGGCCGTTCAATCGAACGGCGCAGCTCGAACGTAAATAACTCGTCAGCGGAAGCTGCTCGTCATGATGCGTGTGCCTGCACCGCTCCTAACCGTCTTCCCTCTTGCTCTGGCCGATGCCTCGACGTTATCACGCGTGTATCCCTGTCGCTGGCACTTGGTACGCGCGAAGCGAGCGAGAAGGCGACGCCACACGCGATCCACGTACACCGGCCAGCAGCTGGCGACTGCTCGTCACGTCTCTCCTCACAGTGTGCCTCTCCGTTCTCTTTTGGACCCACTCCTCGACGGCAACAGGCAACTCCGTGACTGGTTGTCTATCGCTGGACTTGGTCCCGAGCTCGTCGACCGAGTACGTCACTCCTCGTTGCCTCTGTGCCGCTGCTCCTGCCCCGTCCGCTATTGTCTCCTTTTACGCGGGCCGGCTGCGTTTGAAAATAATCGCCTGGAATGTAATCGGATTGACTAATCAGCTTTGTCGCGGGGAACGTGACACCCGGTTGGGCGACAGAGGAGGTACAGTAGCTGGCAAAGGTACGGCAGGTCTTCAATTAAACCATCCCAGCGACTCTGAATCAGACCTCTCCTAGCAACCTCCTATTTCTCTCGATTCGTGCGTGACTACTTTAAACGCTCTACCGAGCTTAACACCTCCGTGCACCTCTCGCAGCTACTGTACGTTGGTCTCGAAAGCGGAGCACGCCCCGTTTGTTTTGGGAACAAACGCGCTACCTGAACCGTGCGGTTTGGTGCTCTGAAATTAGAAGAAAGCACAAGGAAAGCAGAGAGTCTGAAGAATGAGTATACCGCAGACGGTGCGTCATTCCTGAGGCTTCCTCGCTGCCCCCATACAGGAAGTGGGCTCCGTTCTTTCTCTGTCAGCTTGTAGATTAATTGGTCTACAAACATTCGACAAGTGTCGGTTGGTCAGTCATCTGAGTCACTGGGAGCGTGGTGCTCAGGCTTTCATTGGGTTAACAAGCAAGGACAAAAGAGAATATTAGAAGATCACGGAGGTTGCCCAATCTCAAGCGCACTTCCATGTCTTCGATTCTAAGAAATTCGGATGTAAACACCTGCCAGCTTCGGAATTCAATGAAAAACCATTGGGCTACAACCACAATATTACTCATCGAGGCACCCATCTGTATCACCGTCATAAATTTAACGGTTCCGTGCCCCCCACTGGCACCGCAGAAGAGGGGCTAAAGTCCCCACGTTTAAATTCCTCAGTTGGTCGCTGAGCTTCGGGCTGACTGATAGCCGCTATCGGTGTCGCGATCGGCATGCCCGCTTGAGACTTGACCACGTGGTGCATTTATGGATCAAAGTGCCGCTACTTAACTGTATATCGCGACCTTCCTGGTCTCGCTACGGAGATAAGATTACACGTCTCCTTCGGATTTGCACATGCAACGCCACGATTAAACACAACTCCGTCTGTTCTTTCTCCTCTCCAGGCAACTCCACTACTCGAAGCTTTTCCCTACCCGCGACGTGACTCATCGCATTCGGCTAATTCTTATTTTAGGCCGCGTTGCACGGGTCTAGGCCCCTTCCACACTGGTTCCCCGAGTAAGGGGCGCCTGTTGTCGCGGCTACACGTGGGTCTAGCGCGCTTAAAGGGGCGCGTAGTGTGTAGTAAGCGACTCGTAACGGTAACCGTTGGTCGTTTATCGTACCTCGGGTAGAAAATAAGTCCTGAACCTCACGAGAGAATCCTGGGAGGAATGCTTTCCCTCCTGGTGTACATGGACGCTCGATGACTCTAGCGGACAGTGACCCCAGAGTAACATGGAGCGTCTTTGTCTCTCGAAGAGCTAGTCTTGCGACACTGATCAGAATCTACTGGCTATGTAGCGAGACCTTTAATACATCTTCATAGATATTAGCCATTATGTGTCTACTTAGAAAAATCGGGATACATCAGAACCTTCGCGTTTGCAATTACTGTTTCAATTTTCTTCGTGGTCACTTTCTCGATCCAATCTTCTTCGTGGTCAGTGGAGCCAGAAAATTTTTCTGATTGTAAGCTGGATGAGTTTTCAGTGGCGCACACAGGGGGGAAGGTCTGGCACCCCCAAAGAAGAGGCTTTACAAAAATAAAAGAAAACTGGATTTTATTTTTTAAAGAAGCTTTTACGCAAAAGCGGAGGTTTTGCAATTAGTGTCCATAATTGCCACGTCAATCTCTGGTGAAAAGAAAGTGTCTAAAACTATACGAAGAGTTACCTATTTCGCCTCGTGCAGTCTCCTACGTTGAAAGACAACGGCACTCGTTCTGGACTGTACCGATATTTTTAGTTGCCACGGCGGAATAACGCAGAGCCGCTATAGCTGACAGAAAAAGGGCTCTGTGACCAATCCGCTCGCAGCAATTTCAATTTTAAAGGCCTTTTCCTCGGAGGAAAAGCTGCCGTAGCAACCGTCCCGCGGAGCACGAAGAGCGGCAAGGTCAGTGCTCCGCTCTGATTCGTGTTACGCGGCGCGGTGTTCTTCCTGCTCTCGGAGCCGTCGCTTTCTGTAATCCCGTGTTTTAACTCGCCAGTTAAAGAGCTGCCAAGAGAATCCGTTCGCTCACTTGTTATCGCGAGTTCAAGTTGATACGTATTTAGGGTGACGCAATCCCAGCGTGTTGTAGATAACCAGCTAGTTCTATGCACGGTAATTCATTCTATCGCTGCCGATCTGCATAGTGCAATACATGCCACGCGCTATAAAATAAATGTGATTCATCGTTAAATTATAATTTTGAATTGCGACAGAATCGAAGAGTTGTGTACGCGGTCGGTTTTAAACGCATTCCTGGAATATTTATCGTGCGTTGTATTCACTTTGCAGGCTACCAATGTGGTCACGTCCAGATGCATGATTGTGTTTGAATAATCTTGGAGAATTACTTTATCGCTGAAAGTGACCTCGAAATCGATTGAGAGAAACAGATTTCTGAAACAGCTTTACTGCGATAATATAATCGAGGGAAGTGTGGAAACAGAACGGAGATGATACAGCAGCTTGATTATTGAAGTAAATATTCCGTATAGTAAACAAATTTGTTTACTATAATAAATATCGTTGATAATTATCGAGCGACATTTACGAAAGGCTCGCAAGAAATGTCGGATGGTAAATTGCCATTGTAATGCCATCGGGGCATAGTTGAATTAATAAACTACGGTGCGGAGAGCTGAGTCGTGGGTCCGTTGTGTGTGAGTTTAGGACGAGATAGAGGTCCACGCAATCTCCATGTGGAGGAAACGTTCTAATCGCACGTTTCACAATCAGCTGTTACCCATAAAAAAGTAATCATTTATTTCCTCGGGGTACAAAAACGCGCGTTGGGAATACACACAGCTGCGAAGGTACTTCGGTTGTCCGTTTTGCAATGTTCAATTGAAGTATCCATACTTAAAAGCAACCGAGGTTGGAAAGTGTTCCCATACTCGGTGGAATAGAAGAGCTGTAATATTTTGAAGACAAAACTTTGGAACCCTCAGCGAACTTAAGGGTACTTTCCGATCAAATCACTCCAAAAATAGGTAACTTTTAGGATTTTATTTAATGAAAAATAAACGTCATAGGGTCAAAAAACATTTTGGGCTGTATTTGTACATCTTTAAAGATAATAAAAATATTTTTTTGGAAATTTTATCTAATACTACTGGCTGTTGGTGGCTGTGACTATCCGGGTGTCGTAGAATTATTTTTTGTTGGGACTTCCGCAGTTTTAAGAAAACGTGTTTTGAGAAAAACAAAACAAAAAAATCAATGTGAAAAAATTTAATGTGAGTGTACCTTTCATCGCAATATTATCTTCCTAAATAACAAATCCTGAGTCACAGCCAAACAGCTCTGAAAATATTTATTGCATCACTCGAATAAACACGTTATCACTTATACCTCTCTTATTATTTCCACCAGGCAAATATTATTGCAAAAATGTGCACCACGCGAATTTGAGAGTGATGTAATATATATTCCCAGTAAACTGTATCTTATCTAAAAGTGCCGTTATTTTAATTTTAGTAGTAATTTTCCCAAATTATTTTACAATAAAATCTGAGGAGTCTAGGTAAGTTGAGCACCGAGTGTGTGCTTAACTGACGAAATCGAGAAACAGAAAAAGTGGCGTCGATCAGTTTAGCTTCTAAGAAGCGTATGTTGATATGAAAGGGAAGACATGTGGAGAGGCTCGACGAAGTCGAAAGTGTTGGCGTAGCCGTAACCACACGAATGACAAAGGATTTTTGAGAGTTGCGAGATCAGGCCCCAGGACGACGGGGAAAGTGGACCCCTTTCGGCTTTTACCGCCGGCGAGATGCTGCCTCGCGTTTCGCGCGGAACAGAGAAAGTAAAAGTGAGACATCGGCAGGCCGGTTTCTTCCGTCGTTGTACTTTCATTCTCTCCTCGACGGAGAACTTAAAACGACGGGATGCTTCGTCTACCTTTTGCGCTCTAACATTTGCAACATTTCAGGATCGATTTCTCGATGGAAAGTGAGCCATTACAAATTCTTCGTGGACACTAGTTCCTTTTCACCAATCTACGATTACTTCTATTTGAACTCTTCGAACAAGATTTTGAATTTTAAGGATTTAAAGGGCCTTGAATTTGGGAGTTTAAAAAAAGTTTCTTGACCTATAGGGCATTGGTATTCGTCATTAATGACACTTAGAAGACTCTTAGACTTTGTACTTAGGAAGTCGTTAGAATGTAGATGTATTCGTGCAATTTTTTGTACTTTGATTATAGAATTCACGTTTACTTTTTTTGTGATTTTTTAAATTGAAAGTGCTTTCGATGCGACCGATAAGCTGACTTCCATTTATCTCTGTCACATTCGTAAAATGGGGATAGGAATATTTATTCATCGATTACTGTATCAATTTTGCATGTTCACTTTTTGTGAAATCATATATTGCACTCTAAAGTGCAAGGAACTTGATAGACGACTATGAGGAACGATAAAAAATTTTACTCAGCAATAGTTTAAAAGTAATTTCTTTCAAGAAATTGAGCACTTAATTTTAATAAGCACACTATTGAGGGAGCAAGAAATAGCGAACTGGGTCAATTAGACTTTTTGCCAGGTAATTAGTATTCGATGTTGCCATATTATTTTTAATCTTCTTACACCGACATGTGTATTCGTATTATACACTTTTTTATTATCTCGACCATTGACAACAACTTAATCATCGGTTTCATTTCAGAGCAGCAGTTCTCCTTTTTCGTTTCAACACAGATGACGAATAGTGTTGCACAACGTTACCGAGGAACAATTATTCTGCCCACAGGAAGAATGGTAAATTTATTATCAACATCTATAGTATTATATTATAAAAAGGCATACGAAAGGTGTGTATCGTGGCAGGCTTCTTTTTTGTTGCTACTCTAGTTTATTGCATTCATATCTTACACCCAGCAGACAACCAATTTACGTTCACTGATTGCAAAGCTGTTTGCGTTCACAGCTCGCAAAAAACGGCGCGATATTTTATTGTGCAATTATTGCATAGTCACGCAAGTAAATAAACGAAGTAATGATAAATAAATAAACTCTGTTTTGCAACTGACAAGGTTGATACGAAGCGGGATATCGAGTGGCTGCAACGATTCTGTTTTTTTTAAATGGATAACATCGACCTCTTTCTAATGGTATTAATAATTTAATTAACAATAAGTGTTTCGCATACACAGGCAACTGAAGGTTTCAGGTTTGTTTTATTAACAACGTCACCATTTTGGTAGCAACTGCCTCTTGAATTCTCACGCGGCTGCGAATTTAAAAGTGGTCCAGGGGCACATTTATTTATCAGTTATTACTTTTTGGAAACTGCTCGGATTATTCTGACGCAAAGATATCGCGAATATCGCAAGAAATGATGGCGAGCCTGTGTCTGCTTATAAAGTACCCAATTCTACTGCGCGATGGTACGCGAGCAGGAGCTCCAATTAGGAGCATTGTTTAAAAAGATTACGACAGTTATAAAGGTTCCATAATTCCAGGAAGACCTCCTATTCGTCATCTTTTGAAAAAGTCTCTTGCTGTATGAATTATTCAGTCGATTATTCTTCCATGATTCATCTGTCGTTGCTTATTATAGCTTATCATTGGCTTTCATGAAAGCAGATCGAAATCCAATATGGCCGCCAATCAATTACTGGAACTACACCTCAGAAACTTTTATAGGTTGTAATTCAGTAGCGTGGAATTTTCTCATGAATGAGGATAATAATTGTGTACGTTTTTGTAGCACGAAAAGATACAGCCCAGTGGGAGAAGTACAGAGAATGAAAAGGAAAGTGATAATAGAAATGGACAAATTACGAAGGAGGGGATAAGTAGGCAATGCTTTCTTTCAGAGATCTCTTTTATTTAGTCTGCTGCGTTTCAACTCTTGTATAACTGCAGAGCAGGCTATGTAGCTGCTCGAAAATTGACGGATGACTCATCTCCAGCATTGAGCATGAACGCAAAAGTACCATAAGCGTGTAGTGTTATTATTATCAGGGCGAATGGGTGTGATTTGCGAAGTTTCTTCTCGGCTCACGGTGTCCCCTGTTTCCACGGAAATCTGTGGAAAGTCTGCGCGTAATTTTAAGAGAGAGCCTCTCCGCTGTTCGATGAAATCGCGCGTCCAATTTCTCCGAGTACACCTCTACTCGAGAGTAAATGCTACTTGACCACTTCTGCGCCGATATTCGATGGACTAAGTAGATAACTTAAGTATTCCCTAGCTTTAGGTATTATTATAAACAATATATTATCTTATTTAGCTGGAAGTTCTCCCGCCACCCTCCACATTATTTTATGAAGAAAGCAATTTAAATAATAAAAAATCTATTTTTTTAATATTTCACTGAAAAGTCAAATCATGAGTATGAATTATCTTGAATCGTGCGTGTTCAACTAAAAATACCAAATCTTAAAAAAAAAGTCAAACACGAGAATATACGACTCGAACGAAAACACTCGTACGAAACTTCGCGGAAATAGTGCCCGCGTCTGTTCCCTCCGGCGTGCAGCGAGTCGTCGAACGCAATTCACCGTGACGAGACCGAGTCTTAAATCATCCAACGAATAAAGAACAGCATGTGAAGAACGTATACAGTCTTCGTTAATGGTCAGCCGTGCTACGTTTCCCCAGGAAAGAAGGAAAACAACGCGCTACTACCGACGGAGGAGGAACTATACCGCTCTGGATCCACCTTTTTATTCCACTGTATGTACACGGTAATCAAACAGCGCTTATGTACAGGAGTTACGTTACAGCTAGTATGTACAGAAACGCTAGCCGCGGACACGACGTTCACGACTTTGGTCCTTTCTCTGGCACTTTTTTGTTTTTCAGCGAATCACGCGCGGATAGTGGATACCTTAAATCTCCCCGGGCGGGGGTTTCGCAACGACCTTTGATAGATCGGAACGTGGATGCCGATCTAACGCGCCCTGAAATATTCGGGCCGGCGATACGGTTTTTCAACATCCACCAGCTTTCCCAGCCGCGGTTTCTCTTTTGCAAAACCCTGCGGATCGCATCGCTGCTGTTTTAAGCGATTTAGAAATTTCTCACGGGTCACCACTGACTCGCTTTTTCCGCTCACAAATGTTCAGGAGTCTCTTTGTTGGTATCGTGGAAATTGGACGTTTTAGAAAATGGAATTCGTTGAGGATTGGAAGGTGGAGAACATCGGTAAATCGTTCGAGTTGATTCGAAGTGAAGTTGATGATTGTAAGATTGGATCACTGTTCGGAGGCGCAAGCAGCTGAAACAGGAATGTCCCCATGGTCAGTAGATATAATCTTCTCGGGCTGAAGTCCATCGCCACGTTGTGGACGTCGTTAACCAAATTGGGAAATGTTGCAGCATCCACCATTCCCAGTATCTCTTACAGAAGATCTTCTCATTTCAGGCGCTGCTTACTGCAAGAACCACAACTAGGATTCATGTCTTGCCGTCATTACAGTCGGAGTTGAAGGTCGAGGGGAAAAAATTAATTAACATATTACGCTTGAAGCCAGTATCATAAAAACGTACCACGAGGCAGAACGGAATGAGCGTTACAATGCTTAAGTGCCTTCAATGGACGCGCGCGATGTAACTCCAGGTGTAATTTCTGTGAATCTATACAGGTCGTGTCATAAAAAGCGGTCCTGCGTTAACCCAGCAACGTGATTGGGAAACTATTCTTTAAAGTGCAGTCGAAGTTTTAAGATGTACCTTATAGACATTCGAAAAGTTAACATCTTCCGGCTAGAGTCTTCCCAATTCCCGTCACTAATTTAGTCGCGTCTTCAACGTCAGCACGTGGGAGAACGCGCAGGATCGACTGGCACTTTGTCGGATATCCTGTTCGCAAACTTGATGCCTCCGTTTGTGCCCTGTGGATAGGAGGGCAGCGCTTCCAGGATTCTAGGAGGGTTCCTCTTCACTGTATTTAGTAAAGAACCCTTGCCGGTCTCCTCTGACAGCCAACTAGGTTGACCAAAGCGTCCTGGCTGCATACGCTGGGTAGGCTTGTAGCTGTCCACTTCGCCTATCACTGGCGCGCTGCTCTGCAGATTCAGAGCGTTTAGCTGAAGGTAGTTGCCACCGATGGGTATCAGATCCTCCGAGCCACCCGACTTGCTCAGCCGATTGCTGGCTTCTGCAACAGAATTAGCCTGTATCTTCCCACGTAAAATTGTTCTTAATGGAATCGAATATCTCGGAATTTGCAGCACTGGTCAGAAGGTTTGAAACTTGTGTTTACCAAAAGTTTTCGCCTCTCTGACATGGGCGAGGAGTTTGTCGATCCTCCTGCGCCGGAAGTACGTGTCAGCGATGTCCAGCTTCTTGGTCTCCTCCTGCTCGCTGCTCTCCTCGTTGTCAGCGTCGTTGTCCACCTCGTTCTCGGTGTCTTTCGCGTTGCTATTGTTGTTGAGGTCGGGTTTGGAAGGCACTATGGAGCACTCTGTGATTTCTTTGGGTACCAAGGACGCTGGAGGAAGAGGAATGTGTGTGGACACGTCGGGAAGCCTCCAGCGAGCCAGCTCGTCGCACCAAGTCGCGGCGGACCTGACCGCGGCTACATCGCGTAAAGGGCAGCCTGGTCGAAGGTGAGGGACCATGGCCTCGGATATTTGGGACGTGAGCAGCTCCCTGCGTAGTAGATCGCGGCGCTCTGCGTCCCAGGAGGCTTGGAGGTCGCCTGCCTCAGCCTCCAGCTGCTTCACTCGCTTCAACATCCTCTTCAGGGCGTCTTCCGTGGACCTAAGATATAGAATTAGCATGTGAAGCAATGTCCAGGATCTGTTCAAGTACAACAGTGGCTCTGGAAACGCAACTCTAAGTGCTACACATGATGCAACTTCATTACCCTGATTTATAAAAAAATACATTTTTATCATTCTGGTTTTTATCGCAATGAAAGTAACTTTAACGGATCGGCAAGATTTTGCCGCTTAAAAGGAGCATAAACACGGCATAAATGGGACCACTTTCTCGTTTATTATTTAAATATTAATTATTTTAAAAAATTTCCAAAGTATGCCGTGTTTGTACTCGTTTTAATCGGAAGAATCTCAGCAATTCATTAGCAATATTTACATCGCTGTAAAATAATAATTAAATTAATCTCATTCGAGAGTGCAAATCCGAATCCAGTCGCGTCTCGAGAGACACTGCTGTACCACGGTGTTTCATGACCAACCTAAGCTGACCGTAGACTTGGAAGACGCTGCCGTTGCCCTCCTGGGCGCTGGATTCCAGCGCCGCGGCCAGAGCTTCCAGTTTCTTGCGCCTTTTCTCTCTGCGCCTCCTCAATTCTGCGTTCCCCTGCTCTTCGCCGCCGATGGTCAGTTTTCCCAGCCGCTTCAGCACTTCCTGCATAGCTGCTTCCCGTTTCTTCTTTCGCCTCTCCTCCCGTTCCAGGTCCTGCTCATCCATGGGCTGCTGAGCGACTGGTTTGAAGCTCGCGATCACGCCTACCTCGTGACGAGACTTCAGGGCCTCCAGTTCCTCGCGGAGCTTCTGAGCGGACAGGTTCGAGTGCTCGCATTCCTTCTTCAGCCTCTCGACTTCGTCCACATATTCCCTCTGTCTGTCGCTATCATCGTCATCTTCGCCCCCATCATTCACAAACTGTTTCAAGATCGACTGATCGCCTGATTCTAACACTTTACGCAGACGCTGCAGTTCCAGTTGGTACTGCCTGAGCAAAGCATCCTTCGGGTCTTCGTTGACCACAGGTTTATTCTTGATGCATCGAGCCCTCGCTGCGTAACGCAGCGTGCTCAGGGTCTCGTCAGCGTCAACATCGCTGGGACTTACGCAGGCTATCATCAAAGTTCTCGCGTTGCCACCTAGACTGTCCCTCAGGAGCCTCGTCAGCTTGCTGTCTCTGCAAGAAGATTTAAGAGAAGCTTTTCAGTATATAATCCACGATCCATCCACTTCAAGACAACCATCCCAAGCTACCTGTAAGGCACATGTCGCCCATGTCCGGCAGCCAATGCGCTGATCACGTTCCCCAGCGCGGAAAGGCTCAAATTGATGTTAGCCGCCTCCTTCAACCGATCCCCCGTTGCCCCAGTCCTCGTCTGCCTCTCGGAACCAGCCAGGTCCACCAAGTGTAGCCTCCCCCTTTTCACAGTGTTCTCCGTTTTACTATCGTCATTAATCGCCAGCGTTTCCAGGGATATCGTCAGCACAGCGTGACTCCTGGAGCTGGCAGCGTTCATCTTCGTGGCCGCCAGGGCCCTCCTTCTATCACCCTGTGCCACCAAACGGGCGCACTCCGTGGCGTCCTTGACAGTAACCTCCCTCAACCCTCCAGCTACGTAGGTCCCTCGGTTTGGGTCTTCCTTCAGGGTCAGTTGATCGCTGGTGTCGTCTTGCAGCAGGTCCCTTAACCGTTCGTTGTAAATCTCCAGGTAGCTCAGCAACGCCAGGTACCTCATCTCCGAGCTGGCCGTCGACGTGGCCTCGAAGATGTGGTCCAAGGTGCGTTCGATGAAGGCGCGCATCGTGTACGACTTGCCACAGCCAGTTTGTCCGTAGGCGAACACGGTGCCGTTGTAACCGTCCAGGACAGCCTCGACGATCACCGAGCCCACGTTCTCGTACACCGATTCTGTGGTGGCATCGGCGCCGAACGCTGCGTCGAATTGGTACACCTTCCCGTTTCCAGGCCCAGCGGCCGCTGGGCACTCCAGGGTGCAGCATTTCGAGAGGCTGTCGATGGTCACCACGTTCTGTGGAGGGTGATGTTAGTTGATGTAAGTTCGTGAACTTCCGGGTGTGAATTTGCAGGTATTGGAGCGGTTTGGATAACTTGATAAAGGTATGACGCAAGGGTAGTTCTAATACAATATATTGCCTTTGATAAGTTTTGGGAAACTTAGTTAATCTTATTATGAGTTTGCTGAGGCCAGAAAGAAGTTATACGCGGTATTCGGCAGGAGATAGTAGAACATACAGGAGCTTATTCTACGTAAAAAAAATAAGACGAAAATCAAGAATAGTAAAATTGTGGTGGAAGCATCGTTTTCTAGTTATTAGTGTTTGAAGATCCGGGAATGGGGCGGCTGGGGGACAGCAACTCGGTGACTAACGGCGCGCGTGGAGCTGTAGCGCTGCGCAGTAAATCCATGCGCGCCACTGACCGTCGAGTTGCCGTGCACCAGGCGCCCCACACCCGAGTCTTTAAACTAATAATTACGAAACATAGCATCACTCATTTCATTTTCTACTATCTCTTACCAAGCATACTGTATTCTACAATTCTGTCGTTTGAATAGTGAAACAAGAAAATGTTTTCATAATTCATCGAAAATTACCGTTCACAGATAGCATTCTAATTTTAATATCAAAGTACGAGTGCAGATACACGCAAATGTCTCCTATTTCTAGAAACATTAACTTTTCATCTTTCCCTCCGCTCACCTAAATACCGGGGGAACATAAAAGTCACGGTAAATGAAGGTGTGTTGTAGAATAATTCATAGGAACGATAAAAATATGCCCGCTTCTAGCACACTAGTCTCCCGGTCTACAAAACTAACCGATCGATCGGTTTCTGAGAAGCTTGTGCAACATTGCAATAACATATTAGCGGAACATGACCATTATCCGTGACAACACCGGTTTGGCGATAGTTCGGACACCTATCGATTCGGTTTCGCGGAAATAGCAACAAATTCGAAAAAAAACTTTGTCGAAGTTTGCAATCTCTCGTGCAAAGCTGTGTTCCGAAAGATGTTAAAGGCACTGCTTACACGTGGAAGATCATGAGATCTAAGATCGCGAGCATAGTGGCAAAATTTTGCAATAATAATCGTAGACGATCTTTCTCGAACTGTTTCAACTTGGAGCACATGGCGGAGGGGCGCGCTGCCATCGAATGTTCATGAGCATTTCACGCGGCTACGTATCACGGGGCGTCGTGTGCCGGGTAGTCGTCATTAAATTTACCATTCCATAATATATTCAACGGGCTAGGAAGAACGCTAGACACGCCAGCGAATCAGTGATCGGTGCATGCACCGGTGCATAGATTGTAGCCGCCGCTGCACACGTCTACCGTACGTGCACGTGCTTATCGATGCCACGAAATATATGCCAAATCGATAGGAGCACAGTCACACTGTCACCTTTCCCTACGCTCACGCGTGACGACACACGTGGTTGACACAGTGGCACGCTAGCACACGTGTACAAACCCCCCTCGTGTAGATTTGACTGTGTGACTATCTCAGAGAGTAATAGATGTAGTCAGAAACTGTAGAATCGATATGAGGTGTTCGATAGGTTAGAATTGGAGCTGTAGATCGCGGAAAGGAAAGTGCTCTTGCATCTTTGGTATACGCATGCGCACTGCAGATGGCACTACTGCTTGGTGGACGTGTAGAAGTTTTAATAGGAATTACTGTGAGATAGAGTAATGGAAGGTAGTTTTGATTGACTAGTTAAAGCAACTATGAACACGCTATAGCTTGAAACTAGTGGAAAGTTACAGTCGAAACCCAATGAAAAATTCAGTCCCTCAGACAAACTCTGATAATGTTGTGATTTGTTGGGACTTCAAGGGGAAAATGTGGAAAAGCGAAGCTTCTTTTACCAACCACGTCTGTTCAGGTGCAGTAGGCTATACACTGGAAGTATGATAGACTGTTATATGAGGTTCAGTCTGAAGGCCTAGTCTGATAAACTAGTGTTCTATGTCAACATCTCTTTAGTACTCTCTATTACTCCATGGTAATTCCTTGGTTCATACCTTCTACTATTAACCCAGTAATCCCTTAGTACAGTTTACTATGCCCTAGTAATCCCTTGGTACTCTCAACTACTTCGTAATAATTTCTTAGTATTCTCTACTATTAACAAGTAATGCTCTAGTATCCTTTACTATCTCCCAATAATCCCTCAGTACCCTCTCCTGTACCCTCAGTACTATTTACAATTCCCCTGAACCCCCAATACCCCCGGCACCACCCGAGTAATTCCCCCCATACCACAAATTCACCCAGAAAAATGCGGAGAGATTCGTAGGTGCAGAGGGCCTGGCGGAAAATCGTCCGCAGGAAAATTGCAGCGGCCGGTGAATGCAAGCCCGCGTGTTTTGCTATGCCAGTCGCTAGGTTACAACACGCTCGATATTAACGATGACGAGTTTTCCGCGTACTTAACCGGATAAACAAAGCGGGAAAGAAGGGAGGGGGCGCGTTTCCCCTCTAATCAGGGTGCACGCGGCGAGCTACCAAGCGCATCGCGTTCTTTCCTCCCCGACGTACCCTGCATCCCTGCTGCAGTTCCCTGGCGTTCATCGGCCGACATCTCACCGCCACTTTCACGGACTCGCTCATCTGAAAGCAAAGGAGGGTAGTAAGACTCCGCGGGCCTTTGCAAGGGAAAGCGGCCGGATGATCACCTAGGATTTTTTCCATTCTTTGAGATATTGTAGTGTAGGTACAGTACTTTTGTAGATAATTTTATCTCCAACGTTTAAAGTTTAATTTAATTTAAATATTTAAATAAAATTAGAATATTACCGAACGGAATTAGAGGATTAAATGAAATACAGAAATACACTTTCACTAGTTCTTTAGCAAAAAAAAAAATATTAATTATATCGGGAATCGAACCCGCGACTTTTTTGCGGTAAACTTTTTCCTTCTCCAAAAGTATTAGTTTTCTTTCGCGCGATAAACTTTGAAGCAATATTATACAGAAACGACTGAGCGTTGGAGCTTAATTAAAACTAGTTTACACTGCAACATCCCAAAGTACGAAATTAATTCGTGGGGGTCACTTGACAGCCTTCCTTTTTAGAATTCAAATGGCCGTGCCTCCCTACTCCCCAACAGGTGGATCGACCTTGAAAAAGAGAATCCTCAAGCGGGAAGGTGAACACGATCGAATTATACAGGGTGGGCAGATTTCAAGTGTTTCGAGTATTCCACAAGGAGAATAAAAATAGAAATACTTAAAAAAATTGGTTATCCCTTATACCACTTTCCCCACAAATTTATGCGTTACCACATATTTCTAAAATCTTTGAAGCAAGTAAACTAGCATTGTAAAACAGAGTAGACCGAGGTAAATGAAGTCAAAACACGTATCATCTGATTATGATGGTATCGATAAATCAATGGCCGCCGCGGCACAAAGTTTCCACGATTCCTATCACGTACTGAGTGAACCGATTCTTTTCTATCGCCCTTAGTTTTCGAGGCTACTGATTGTTACGCTTTCCAAAAACACTTTCTTTCCTCCCGCTCATCGAGTCCATTCTCATTCCATTCTTGCGACTGGGCAATGCGTGGGACACCCTTGAAAACTTTTACGCGTTGAATCACCCCAAATTATGGCGAACAATATTGTGCGTCAGTGTTGGATTCGTCAAATATGGCTCGACTGCAGAGCGCTATAGTCAGCGACAAAAAAGTTGAGTGCACTAAATAGTAGAAGTAGCACTATAAGTAACGTCGACGATCATTTTTATACCACTTGTAGGTGTACTAAGAAGACTCCTGGAATTTATTACAACGTTCTCGTGCAATTTCTTTTGAAATTTACGCCCACGTAATTACGTTGTTACGCCCACGTGTGGAAAATTTGTGGCAACCCACGCACGCTTGAATCTCCGGGCAGCCAGTCGCGTCGTGCAGAAATAGGTCAAGTGTAAGTACAGGGTTCGCACGAGTGTAATAATCGTGCAGACGTCGTTAATATCCGCTCGAGACAGAAGTCACGCGTCACAGAGAAGTTAAGAGCAATTTGCATTCCTGTGTAACAAGAATAGCTGCCTCAGGTATAAGCGAAGGGGGTGGAACCGGTGCAGCGTTCACCCCCACATTCTTTACATCGCGTTAACGCCTGATAGGTAGACGAATTATGATCACGAAGGGTAGATAAGGAGACGGCACCCTAACCGAGTAAACTCCACCGCTTGACCTTGTAGATGAAACTTTTATGTAGGCTGTATTTGTGTTTGTAACTGTCAATCGAGCTCCACTATTAAAAGTATTAAAAATATCTCCCAAATCTGTGAAGAAGCCTCGTTAATCATCGAGTGACATTCTTATCGCCTGGATCCCCCCCCCCCCCCCCCCCCAAAAAAAGGAGATTAATGTAAGCACGACTGAAGTAATTCAAGAGATTTGTAAAAAAGAAACGAAAACTAGATTTTATTCATTACATAAATTTTTAAAATCGCCTAATGAATTTTACTGAATTTGCATTGAAAATATTTTTATCCGTTCAACTCGGCTCCCCCAGGATTAAATCCTGAGTGCGCCATTGATTTAACATGAAGCGCGAATAATTCATTTAAGAATAGAATTCATTTATTTTTGTATATTTTACTCTGTATTAACTTTGTACTCCCGTTAACATAATATTAATAAAATCATTTGAATATTTTCGTTATCTAGATTCAAGGAAGGGCTAGAAACTTTTGGCGGGAAATGTGCGCGCTTCTTTTTCAAATAAACGTGTCAACGCGATACGTATTCTTTTCTAATCAACATTTATATTCGCCATGATAATTCAGCTTCCCTATCGAAGCTTAAAATTGCCACATTGTCCAGCAATATTTAACCAGGCGCTGTGAATGGAACAGCTGTTGGGCAACTCAGGAAACCGTTTGCGATCGTTCAATTTCTCAGGAAAAATCGATTCTTCTCTCCTTCGACAAGGCGAGGGCTCCAGAAAAATTTAACACTGTTCCTTAAGAGCAGTGACTTAAAAAAAATTTCAACAAACTAAATGATTGCAAGGAATGTTACTTTGCAGAATGAACAAATCAATTTCAATTGCAAATGATTAATAATTAGGTGATCAAACAGACCCATTAAATACACGAGCGTAGTTGTCACTTCCGTTACTTACTTCAACGAATTTTCTTTCTCACAGACATACGAGTTGCTTTCGCGATCGCAGGGATACGTGTTCGCATGTGTTGCGAGGGAATAATCCGCGGAGTGCACTGAGCTATAAGCACGCTAGAACTGGCATGCAAGCTCCAGGTTTAGCGTGAATTATCGCGCACCTTGACTTGCGCTCGTTCGAAAATTTACAACTTGCGCGCGCACGCGCCTCCGCCGTTCGATTAGTCGCTTCTGATTTGTGATCGAAAGCACGTGCTTCGGGCCTGCCCCTCTCGCACCCTCTTGCTACGATTTGATGCACGAATCGTAATAAATATTTGCCAATTGGCTGGCCGATATGGCGGGGTATAATCTGAAAAGCCCTGAAGAGGTGAAGGAGTACCTGAAAAACCTTCACATCGAATACAAATTCGGCTGTTACAGCGAGAAAAAGCCTGAAGGTGAGCTTGAGCGTCGACGACGATCCTAACCTCTAAGCTGAAGCGTTTCCTGTTTTTCGACAGTCTGCCATCTGCTGGGCGACTATGTGGAGAGTATAAAATCAGATTACAAGGAGGCGGCGGAAATATATAAAAAGAACTGCGATGAAAGGAATTATAATAAAAGCTGCACCAAGTATGGAGATTACAGCTTGATCGGTAAGTAGAGTTTCCGCGGTTCTTGTCTGAACTATCGCGCGGTTAGAGGGCGCGTAAGTCGCGGCGCCAAATTTGAAATTAATTAACCTCACTTTCTGCTATTTTTTAATATTTCTTTTTAGTTTACGTTTTGGGGAGTTGTATATAGGCTGGCTTCTGAGAAACTTCTATGTTTATTTAAAGTGTAATGTATGTTCGTGCAGGAAGGGGATGCGAGAAGAACATGATGGAGGCATACAAGTACATGAAAAGGGGCTGCGATCTTAATGATGATAAGGGTTGCCATCACGCAGGTGCGTTCGCAGTGAGCAATGAGAAACTCGAAGCAGACAGAGCTACCCAGGTCGCGAATGGGGTCAGAATGTTGAAGAAGGCTTGCGACGCAAACGTGGAGAAGGCTTGCTTCCATTTATCAGGTGTCTACTTGAGCGGGATAGAGGGACACTTGGAGAAGAATCTGCGAGAGGCATACGTGTTCTCTTTGAAGTGTTGCGAGATGGGAAATCCATACGCCTGTGCCAATGTCTCTTTGATGCATAAACAGGGCGACGGGGTGCAGAAGAATCCGGACATAGCGGACGCCTTTAAGAAACGAGCGGACTTGTTGATGCATGAAATGAAGACTCAAAAGAAGCAATTGAAATTTCATGAAGGCATTGGTTCGTGATCGCGTTTCAACCGCTGGAAATATTGTGTATAGTAAATAAATGTTATCATCCATTGTTGCCATTTTAAATTCGTTTCGTCTTCGTTCGGCGACAAAATGAAATACCGTGATCAATGTTTACCCAGGAATATGTAAGTTTCTATATTTATATGTTTATTTATAATTCGATGTTCGGGGCTTCTTATATAGGCTGCGTATTATTAAGTTTATTTAGCGCGTGAAATGAGGATCTGGGCTCGGAGACGAACGTAAGAAAAAGTAGTCTGTACTGTGTGACAGTAAAATATATTCGGAAAAATGTTGACCATCATTCAGTAGCAAAATATTTGCATACTAATCAACGATATAACAGATTACGAAATTATTAATAGGAGAAACATTCGAATGACTAAATCCACACATTCCAAGAATTAAAATAGCGTGCGCACACAAATCGCGCAAGCGCACAACACAGAGCAGGGTTGCCACATGGTTTAAATGCCAAGCCGCCAGTCGCGTAGGAAAAGTACCCCAAAAGCGCCAAAATTCAAATATCCTGAATGAAAAGGATGTTTAAATATTTTTTCAATAACTGTTTTTCTGGAACTGTTTTCTTTATTTCTTTCAGATACACCAAATTAACTTTATTTGAACAAAAACGAATTCAAATAAAACTGACATAAAAATTAAAATTAACGTTTTAACACAGCGATGATAATCAATTTTATACAATTTTTTAATGCCATTTGGTATTGGGCAGCCCAAATATCGAAATTTCGGCCAAAGCAACACTGGTCGAATTTGGGCGAATTAAATCGCCCGTGATTTCTATTAAGGTAGGTTTTCCTATACACGACTGGACGCAACGTCAAGAATTTCAAAGTCGATTTTCTCGAAAATGAAGCGCAATATTAAAAAATTTTATTCCTTTTCCTCGCTTTGTGTAATTCTTATAAGTCGAAAAGAAACAGTAACTTTTTTTGATATCGTGCTCCATTCTTGAGAAAATCGACATTGAAATTCTTGACGTCGAAGAAAACCTACCTTAAACCGGCGTTGTTATGGACGCGCATATGATGAGGAATGTGAACACCACTTCAAATGATTTTTTAACTTATTACGTGATTATTAATCGTGTGTATTTCTGCTTCACAGGTAAGGGACTTTAAAAGGCGTTACATACAGAGCCGTCTTAATAGTATTGTAGGCCCCGGGCTAAGCAATGCACTGGGACCCTTGGAGGCCCCTGCCCACCCACGGGAATAGGACTAAGTTAGGGAATAGGTTACATGCGATCATTGACTGCATTTTGGAGTGTAGTCACGGATTTGAAAATTGCGCAATACATGGCTTTATCTGAATTATGAATTTATCTTCACATCTATAGATTCTGGTGCTGCTAAAATTTATCTTCTATATTACAAACGCATTTGTGAAATTTCATTGTATTGTATTTCACTTTTTTCAATAAAATGCAGTTAAGTGATAAAAGAGCACTGAATTTCTGCGTCGAAAGCCTATCGAAAATTCTGCGACTCTGCGTTGAATACCTTTCCGCCTTAGATTCTCTCTCCGAAGGCGCAAACTTAGTGCCACCTCTTTCGACATCATGTTATCCTGTTACGAAGCTCATTTTAGAGCGTTCTGAAAAGTTTGGCCAGATTTTGGAGCGATGTATCAGGAGAACATGAAGCGAAAGGAGGTATCCTGATTTTCTGCGTCGAAAGCCTGTCGAAAATTCTGCGACTCTGCGTTGAATACCTTTCCGCCTTAGATTCTCTCTCCGAAGGCGCTAACTTAGTGCCACCTCTTTAGACATCATGTTATCCTGTTGCGAAGCTCAATTTACAGCGTTCTGAAAAGTTTGGCCAGATTTTGGAGCGATGTATCAGGAGAACATGAAGCGAAAGGAGGTATCCTGATTTTCTGTGTCGAAAGCCTTTCGAAAATTCTGCGACTCTTGCATTGAATACCTTTCCGCCTTAGATTCTCTCTCCGAAGGCGCTAACTTAGTGCCACCTCTTTCGACATCATGTTATCCTGTTACGAAACTCATTTTAGAGCGTTCTGAAAATTTTTGCCAGATTTTGGAGCGATGTATCAGGAGAACATGAAGCGAAAGGAGGTATCCTGATTTTCTGCGTCGAAAGCCTTTCGAAAACTCTGCGACTCTGCGTTGAATACTTCTCCGCCTTAGATTCTCTCTCCGAAGGCGCTAACTTAGTGCCACCTCTTTCGACATCATGTTATCCAGTTACGAAACTCATTTTAGAGCGTTCTGAAAATTTTTGTCAAATTTTGGAGCGATGTATCAGGAGAACATGAAGCGAAAGAAGGTAGCCTGAATTTCTGCGTCGAAAGCCTTTCGAAAACTCTGCGACTCTGCGTTGAATACTTTTCCGCCTTGGATAAATTGCAGGTTTGGAATTTGGATAGGAATATGTATAAAAGGTATTTCTCAATAATAATACTGTCAGTTTCAAGTTTTTCCCAATTTATTTGAATAAAGACTTTTACAGTGTTACAATATAGTATAAAATATAATTTTACTTTGTCGGTTATATAAAATCACTATTTTCTTGTGTTCATTGTTAAGATTTCCGTCATTTGGCCCATATAAAGTTCCTGTCCACGGCAAAATGTACCCAAGTTTCACCTGAAACCAGAAGAAAAATAGTTTTAGTCATCTGACTTGTCTACTATAGAAAATAGAACATAGAACAAATGTTACAACATATTTTCATGTAAAACGTATAAAGAATTAAATCATCTTCCGAATTTAACCTTTATTTCATGTAATATACATTTAAATGCCGTCAAATTCTAGAATTCTACAAAGTTATTTACTTGTACTACTTCCACTGCTCTTTTTTCAAAGAGCTACTTCGCTTTTCGATTTAAAATCTATATAATAAATAAGTATGTAGACCCTCCAAACTAAATAACTGTACTCCCTTTTCTTGAATATCACGGGCGATTTGGACGTAAGTGGAATTCGCCCAGTCCAATTCCGGCGCCAATTACAATTTACGCGCGCCACTTGGTTTTAAAAAGTAGCCCAAATGGCGGAATTCCGCCCGATCTGGCAACCCTGCAAAAAAGTAAAGACCAGCGTCGGTGGACGCTTCCAAAGAGGACGCTTCCAACCCACAACCTGTTGCTAACACCATCTAGTGCATAATTCTCTCAACTATATTGCGTACAGCGCTACCTCACGACTGTCGTTACCACTAATCCCCTGCTAACGGAAGGTCCATTTGAGTGTCACGACCCTGGTAAAGACACGAACGCTAGCGCCACCTAACGGTTAAAGCATTAAACTAAATGGACGCTTAAAATTAATATCATGGCCGTGCCAGTGTCCATCAGTATCCATGGTGAACCTCTGTCAGTTATTGATTTTTACAGTAGCAAAATAAAAGATATTGCATTACTTGTGTAATTCAATTCAAATATCATTAAAGGTGGCAAAATGTCTGACGGTATGTAGTTCATACAGTTTATACTCCAAAGAGATATCTACTGTAGTATTTATGTTTCGCAGAACATACACACAAAGTTTCCACCAAAACTTAATCAAGTCCCAACACTCTTACCTTCCCCATTCATCTATTTTCAGAAGAAGTAATACGCAGAAGACTGCTCATAGACGGAGACGGAACCGGTGATGATCGCCGAATAACCATACTCCTGAAATCATTTATAAAATGGGTCAATAGCTCAGACGTGGACAACACACTTCACGAGAGAATGCTATCGCAGCTAGCTCAATGCGAATTCGCCCAGCGAAAGTCCAGACTCGTCTCGAATATGAGCCAAGAGGAATTAAAGAGCTACGAGCAATTGTCCAAGGAGATCGAAATTCAAATAGAAGAGGCGAAGAGGGACATAGAGAAGACAAAGGCAGAGTTGCAGGATGCCAAACGTGTGAGGAAGAACAGAATCGAGTACGACGTGCTGGCGAAAGTGATAAACGAGCAACCGGACAGAGTAGAAACTAATCTGAAACTCGCTACCTTGCGCGAGGAACTGGGCAGACTAAAGGTACTAGTCCGCTGCATGATCCTACAGCTATTATAAAAAATTAAAGATGTATTATATAAATATTCTTATGTATAGGAGAAGTCTGAACAGCTGGAGCACAAATTGGAGATGAGAAGGAAACAGTTCCACGTTCTGATATCTTCCATACATTCTTTGCAAGGAATGTTAGACGAGGGCGATGAAGAAATAATGGACGTAAGTTTGGAGAACTACGAAGACACTGCGCCTGTTAAAACCGATACATCCTAAATTATCTGAGACTGTGTAAATAAGCATTTGTATATTTTATAATTTAATACAGAATAAAACGATCACCCACATCTTTCAAGCCACATTCGTCGAATTTAATTACCCCTGGAATTACTTACATTACAACAAAGAGGGAATAACACGTGGATAAAAAAGGCACTATCCAATTTTTAGCTTTAATTTACTAGTTTTGGGAACGTGCCTGATCGTCAGAGACAACCTGACATCCCGCTTCAACGTTTCCCCTTCCGAGAACTCTCCTCCACATATAGCCAAGTTTTTTATCGTAGATCTCGAGATTACGTCTGTATCTCTCTCCGCGATTGAATGCAAGTAATTATGGTACAGGTCTCCCTGGAGGATTAATAGGCTTCGACGTTCCAATAGGAAACTAAATTCCAGCTTAAGTTGTTGGGGCTGAGAAAGAAATTTGTGTTAGAAACACTCGGAGGATGTTCAAGCAGTAGCTTGATACAGTACAGTTGTTTCAACCTGAGAATTATCCAGTCGTTTATAAAAGTCGAGAAGCGTGTGAGACCCGCAATTAATAGTCGTTATGATGGGGTGGAAAAGAGGGCCGTCCGTGTGTGCCTGGAAAATGTATATATTAAAAGAGGGGATAAGAAAATTGTATACAAATTTGCTGCGTACCATTATCCCCTGGCCAGGTAAATATTCATTAATCAGAACGTGATTGGGTAGCTTGCCCTTCTCGAATACATCGAGGGACGATATTTTGTCAACGTACTTCTGGAGCCACTGTAAACTTATTGTTAGTAAACACTTTAATGTCGCATTGTGTAAATCGCGAAGAATGATTTAAAATAGGGAGTCGTATTCCGAGATACTTACTCTCGGTATCGCTTCTCCTATCATACCCTTTGGGTGAGGAATACCGCCCCAATTCTGCAATCTACGATGGCTCAATTGCGTCCACTTTGGTAGCGGAGCGTTGTTCACGTGTTTCTGAATCTCCGATTCTTCCTCTTCTGTAATGAAATTTGGTACATAGGTGGCCAAGTGAGGCACCTGCGGCAAATCATTCGGAATCTTCTTTATACTACGGGAATATAACATAACCTTTGGGTTAAAAGAATTATATACCTCGGGAATCATGTTTTCTATACAAATAGAATTATAGCCCTCCATGCTGTGGTGGAAGTAGAAAACGGCAGTGGAAAAATGTTCTGTTAAGCTCCCATTTATGGAGCAGAGATCTCGATGTTTATTGCAACAATAAACATACGTAGGGGAGATGTCCCGATTACCGTGCTCTGTTCGTATTGCCGTGCAATTATATTTAAAGAAGTCGTACAAAGAAACTTGGGTAAATAAATGTGGGGAGAATTTTTTTTATTTAATTTGAACTATTAATGTATGACCAAGGAAACTATATTTATAGAAGTTGTACAAAAAACTTGCATAAATAAATACGAGAATTTTGTTTATTTAATTTGAACTATTAATGTATGTGTTACAAATGAGAAGGTTGCATTTTTAAACAATTAAAGCGTAGTAAAAAAATTTCAAAAATGCATATGAAGATTTCGATGGATTTGGCTACCTAAATCCTTATCGGAAATGGTAAGGAACATGTATACTTTACAGAAGTGAATAAATTGATAATTATCATGATTTGCACTTATGTAAAGTGTTTATTATATCATAAAAGGTTCAAATTTTATGAAACAATAGTAAAGTGGGCACTTTTGAAACGTTTTCGTATTTTTAAAGTCAATTCAGTCTGTGCCCCTTGGTGCCCACTGGTTCCCGCCGCAACTGCTAAACCTAACCTTACTTTCGTCTCTCAGAACGGGTGTACAGAAATTTATATTTGCATATTTTGCTTTTGTAATGAAAAAGTCATATTAAAATTACATAAAAACACCTTTCCTAGAGGAAGAAAATGTTTTGTTGAACAGTTAAAAGTTGAAAGATATAACCTAACCGCGGGAACGCTATTCAAAAAAAGGGATGGTAATAGGGGCAACGCATTTTTCAGTGTACGGTAATTGGGACAAAAACATGTATTTTTATTTCAATTAAAAAAATATGAAAAATTAACATTTTCAATGCGAAAAAAATTACTTAATAAAGAGAAAAGTTCAGAGCACTAATATAAATTTTGACCAAGCAAAATTAAAGTAAGAGAAGTGAGTAATTAATTCCTTCGTAAGCAAGTCGGCGTCAAAGCACGGTAATCGGGATATCTACCCTACAGGGTGTTTCAAAGCTGAAAACTTAACTTAATGAAAATCACGGGCGATTTGGGCATAAGTAGAATTCGCCCTCGATTGAATCGAGCATCCGTGAATGAAGATCTATCGAGTCTTGTAACTTTTTTTACACCATTTGTAATGAACGAGCAATTTTTACTAGTAATGCTGTCGATTCTTTTGAAATTTCTCAAAGTTAATATCTATCTAAACCCTTACCATCTCATCTTATGGTATTTCGAGAATTGACAACTCGATCTTCCGGATGAATTAACGCCCTTCAATTTAATCCAATTCAACGCGGTTAAATGCGCCCTGGATGCGTTAATGAAGTCGCTAGAAATCAGCAATGCGTTTGCGTAAAATCAATTTTATGGAAGGGGACATCCTTCGCGGGCTTGTGCGCGAGACGCGAGAAGTTTTTCCGTAGACGATCGTAATATTTGCTATGTTAAATTTATATAATATTTCACGAATATTAGACAACAACAAAGTCGAACAAAAATGGAGAAAAATCCAAAGCAGATCACAATAGACCAAATGGACAACAAGGACCTGCAATTTGTTCATCAGGTATTCCCTGCAAACCCATTCCACAAAAACAAATTTTAAGTTTCACTAAAACACCATTCGTCTCATTGCTATAAATCTTTTCCAGTTCCTCGTAGAGCACAATTTCGCGAATACTGCTGGAACGTTAATAGCAGAAGCTGTGGGAAAGGGATTCCAAAATCTTCACAATGATTCCGAAGCAGCTAGCAAAGCATACGCAAATTCCTACGAACGTATGATGTCGAACTACAAGCTCGGAGATTGGAGACAATTCTTTACAGTACGGTAAAAGTTTCTTATTCCATTAATCGAACAATATGGTTTTGAAGGAAAGGATTATTTATTTCCAGCTATGGAACTTATTGCTACCCGAAGAAGCTAAACAAACAAGAGCCTATAAGATCCTCACGTTAAATTTACACGTGTATTTTACTATGTTACCCAAGCGCATGTTGCTTTCGCACTGGCACAAAGACAGAGGTGAAAATAATGCGAAATTACTGTGGGCTTCGTCCTCTCTATTCCACTAACTCTTCTTTGCAATTGCTTAGATAAAGCGCAGGCAGATTCGGTTAATTCTATGATGTCTTTAAATCAACAAGGCTCAGAGTACGAAGAGGTAATTTCAGTTGCTCTTAGTGTAGAGCGTTTTAATCTATGTTACTAAGTTATTAAACTTTTTCTGTTAAAGGAACTTCGAGTACGATGATACATTTAAAAAGTTACTTTATGTGAATTCATTTTTTTTATTTCACTTGTTACGTAAATGTATGTATTTCGTTGAGGCTCTAAGATTAGCTACACACGAGAGCGATGAACTTCTAATAACTTATTTAACACCGCACAGAGCTTTATGATCGAAGTAGAGAAGAATATGAACGATAGCATGGAACAGCTACGGGAATTTCTAAATACGACTGGTAAAGAGTTGGAGAATGACTCAGAACTGCGACCGTTCTTCGCGCTACCTTTCATGGATGATCCGTACGCAGAGCCGTTCCTGTCTAAAGTGTTTGAAAGAAGTTGGATAGACGAACTGACGGAGAGCTTGCATATGTTTCTCGAGAAATATAAGGAACAAGTAAGCGAAGTATAAGTCGAAACGGAGGTGGTAGTTGATAATGAAAGCTTCTGGCATTGTAAAATATTTCATAAAGGTTTATCAAATTTTAAGGTGTCCTACAATATGAAGCGGAGCGATGCGGAATCGAATAAGATTCCTCAGGGATCTCTGTCGGAGGATTCGAGGAGTGATTCTAATACTAAGAAAAAGACAAGGAATGATAATGTACCGATCATTCCAAATGAAAGGAACGTTCCGATGCTTTTGGAAGATGATGAAGACGGAGAGCAGTTGAGTTTATACGATGACGCGAAATATAGTCAGAGGTCCATGTAAGAAATGCTTTGAATTTTTATTTAGTACTCTACTCTCTCGGCCGAAAAATCGAGAAATTATAATGAAATAAACATTTAACAGTTTCGAATTTCTGGAAGTATATTCTACCACTCTTGAAATATGAGAAAAAATCTTTGTTGTTTGTTTATTTTATTTGTTTACATAAATATTTCGCAGTGAAGTTCGTATTGTGCTTTTTTTACAGAAATATACAAACCACGTTGCCGAATCCCACAGAAGAAACAGATTCATTGCATCTCGCCAGAAGCAGCAAAAGACTAGTGCAGTGCACTCAGGAATTAGCAGTAACGAAATCCCATTTGTACAGCGTTCATTCTAATTACGAGAAGTTGAAAGTGAGATTCCACAAATTGCACGCCGACTATCACAAACTAATGAGCATCGCAAGGGTGTTAACCACCGCTTTAGAAAATTCGGTGAAAGGTCAGGCAGTTGATTTCCAAACTATGCTGGAGACCTGCATCAAGATATTCCCGGATTTGTTCAATCAAAACATAAGAGACAGTTCGCACATAAGCAACAGCATTTCGGAGCTGCAATTAGACAAATCCCTTTGCGACATAAAAACCGTTAAACCCTCCGCGCCGTACGTTACTTCCGTTCCTCCGAAGTTATTGGATTTCAAGAAGATCAAGCTGCACCTCATAAATGGAAGCATCAAAATGAAATTGTTCCTCTTGCAAGCGTTGCGAAGGGTAAGATACATTCAGCAATTTTCAGGAATTTATTGCGACGACAGGAATTACAGTAATAGAATAAAACTTTTTTCTATCGATTAAACTACATTTCTACAGCAAATAAAAAATATAAAAGTAATAAAATTATTGCTTTTAAAATGGTTTCGAAGGCGATTTTGATGACACGTTTAAAAATTCATGCCTCGCTGGTGCAGGTGATTTCAGTAGGTGGACATATCTGAAACCAAAACAGATTCTCGATCAGTATGACCGTCGCTATGACCCGAACTAGAATAAACGATTTATCCTTAAAATTAACACACTGGCGGGCAAAATACAAGAATCAATGTATTTCGGCTGTGTTTCCTCTGCTATTTTCGATTTGAAAAGTAGATTAGACTGAACAGAAATACATGGTTGTAGTCCCTGCGAGAGACATAGGTGTGCAGAATAAGCAGTTCAATTTATAAAGCAATCGGTTCGATATATTTTCAGATTTTACTTGCACCATGTGAAAAAATAACGTTTCGAGAAAACCGCGTTCAAAGTTTGGAATTTTTCCATTAAAATTTAAGAGTACATTCTTCAGAATATCTACTTTCGAAAAATGTTAAAAAATAATCGATCTTTTCAAACCGTCTAACCAGAATGACCCCTTAACACTGTCACGTTTCAGAAAGTAACGTTCGGTCAACCTGGGGAAAGAGACGAAGCAGTGCACGAGTACATAAGCAGAGATCTGCTGGGACTCCATGGGCAAATCGCTAGTTACAAAGGCAAATCTATCCTGCCGTATTTATTAACTCCGGAGAACATTGTCATGCCACATCCTTTGCAACAGTCAATCGCGAGGTTGCTAAACGCTTTGGCGTCGTTCAGATGTGGGCGAGACTACTTGTCGTTTGATTCCACTGTCGTCGACATGGTACGTGAAACATTTTACATACACTCTAAGATTATGCAGCTAACGGAAGCAATTTCTAGGTATACAAGTGTCTGAATAGCACCTCCGACAACGACGTAGACACGTTCACTTGCAACATGATGATCGCGATGCTGCAGAAATTATCGTTACGCAAACAGCAGAGGATATACATGATAGAAAATGGTTTAGTGGAGTGGTTGGTCCAGCATCTACACGACCAGAGTCGCATCATGGACTCTTATCGATTGGAATATGCCACTGCCCTTTTAATGAATCTGTCGTTGCATCAAATAGCTCAAAGGAGAGCATCCACGATGGCTACGTTACTTATTTCGACTCTGATCACGTTGCTCTTAATGGACCATGTATCTGTAAGTGGACAATGTTCGATTGTTCACTGTATAATTCAGTCGAATATAGATTCTACTGTTCTGTATATTGTTCGCCAGGCATTACCGTATGTTAATGGAGCTCTGAATAATTTCTTGACCAATCCTGCGATCAACGAGGAAGCGAAGAAGATGAAATTCTCGTGCATAGTGGAGCAGTATAGTAAGCATAAATCTGGGGAAATGAGGAAGCACATGGAGCATATTCTGCAAATACATCGAGGCGAGATTACTATTAAAACGGAAACTGAGGAAGCGGCGGATAATGATAACGTGAGTAATGACTTATTAATTAGTTTATTAGGTATCTTTTAACACCGACTCTTCCCTGCAGGAAGAATTCGACGTGCTGGAGCACCAGTTGGAGGAAAACGATCCAGTGAAAAATAGTTACGGAGAATTATGCGGGGAATCATTACTCGAATCGTGTTACACTATTTTGCCGAAGGCTTTTCGGGAGAAAGAAATGATTTCCGATCAGGAGTCATCGTCTAAACAATTTAAAATGGATATGATGGACGCTGCTGTGTATGAAAATCAAGAACAAGTTAAAGATTCGCGTCATGAATCGGGATCGCATTTGAAAATTATACCGAGGTATAGTTCTATTAGCATTAAAGAGTTTTTCCATCGTGTAATGAAAAATCTTTTTTCTTTTCGAGAAGACTAGAAAATAAGAACCGCGAAGATAAGAAAGATAAAAATAATACCAAGGCAGTGCAGGATTCTACGAAAGAAATTAATTCAAGCTTCCATTCGAACGCTTCCAAAAATCATTACGAAAATGTAGTACCCAATGCTCAAACAAACTTGCAGCAGATTAATATAAATTCATTGAACAATAGGAGGAGTAAACATAAAAGATCGGAGGCTTATAACGAAAGCGCTGTATATTTGTACGAGAATCAACCTTCCAAGTAAGTTGCGATATTAAACAAAGTTGGCAGGCGGAAAAAAAACTGATTTAAAATGTAAAAAATATGTATGATGTAAAAAATATACATTAAATTTTCCACAAAAAGTTCCCGAAAATAACATTTTTTGCCTGCCAACCAGGCATGACCCCTTAAGAATTTCATGAAATTAACGAAAACCTTTTCGCAGTAATAGTAGCAAAACCACTGTAACTTCCTCGATGATCCTGGGACTCGGCAGCGAAGCAGAATCAACGTGTGAGTATCTCAATTTTTATTACAGACTTCTCTTTCATAAACATAAAAAATACAAAACACTTAATCGCTCGGTTGAAAACAATTCCAAGCGTCCGGGATTCTCGCCGCGTTTGTCGCGGCACTCGTAAAAGTCGTTCGTAAGATCACTCGCAAGCAGCGTGCAGTGAAAGCTCTACGACTTTCTCTGCACATGCACTTGGCCGTGATCTTCGGAGAACTGGAGCACCGAATGAAAGTGACGTTGCCTCGAACGACACATATTTGTGTAATTTTCTTCTCGGCGAGAACGCGCGCGCGTCATCACTTTCTTAATCGTTAAACAGTGTCGTTAATAACACTCTCGAATTTCTTGTTTTTTCAGTAATGGAGAGGCTCAGTAGCATAGCGTCGCTGTGAGTCAAGAATATAGTGTCGACACAATTCGCACCGTATGATTTGAAAATTCATGCACGCTATTGCACCGTTGTTGCAGGATTTAAACTAAATCTCAGAATTAGAGTGTACCTTATTTTAGGGACGTCGATAATAAATCAATAACTGCATCGCCTCAAGAGACGGAGCTTGATCTGGAGGAGGCATTTCTGGCCAGACCAAAGCTTCCGCGAACTCCGCCATAATTTCTAACTACACGAGGAAACATGACTTTAATTTCATTTTAAAAAACACGTAAACGATAACGCCTTTAATTAACTTTAAATATTCATACAATAAATATGTACAAAATATAACATTTCCAGTCGCGCAAAGGGTGTTAGTAATAACCGGAGTACATACTACTATGACTAGGAATGTATCCACTACTGCTTCGATACCTTCTAAGCATAGGCCCATCTGCATAGCTGTTAGCGCTGTAACTGTTGCCACTGTAACTGCTATGTAAACTGGACATCGGAGGGTAGCCCATTGGGCTGCTTGGGTAGCTGACGTAGCTCGGTTTGCTCTTGTGGCTCGCAGACATTTTATTCAGATACGATGGCCCGCCAAGGTAAGCTTGGCTACCGTAGCTGCTACTCGGCCTGCTGTCTTTAAACGCCACTACCTTCGCACCCTTCCCATAGTTGCCAAGCGCATAATCCACATCCTGGTCCTTCGAAACATAATTCAAGCCCCCGTTGGAAGTATAATCGCCCAAATACTTGTTGTATTTACTAAATTTCCCCGAAGCGTATGGGCCAGAGCCTCCTCGAACGCCGCTAAGGTGGCTGCTCGCAGAGCTTGGCAGATACACGGGGGACCCATAATCGCGCCCCAAGTTCCCATGGTTCCCTCTCACGTAGCGCGTGTCGGGGTGAACTGAATACACGTCAGGCGTGTATTTGTTGCTTCCACCTGCTGCATAGGCAGCCTCCTTGTGTTTTCTGTATTGGTAATCGCTAGCAGGGCTGTTGAACAAGCTGGAGGGTTCTCTGCTGAAAGCCTGGTCGCCTTCCATGTAAGCATCCGATACGTGGCCCTTGAAAACGTCTCCAGAAAATTCTCTGAAAGAACCTTCGGGAGCTATGTCGGAGAAGCTCGCTGCGCTGGAGGCTCCTGGCAAATTGTCTGCGTATCTCATGTACCCGGAGCTTTTGGGCTTGGTGTTGGAGAATTGACTGAACTCGGAGCCTGCTTGATCGGACCCATGAGCGAATCCCTCGAAAGCGGAGTCCCCGTTGCTGTTGCTGCTGGTGAAACCCTCGAAGGAGGACTGCGCAGCGTCGTTCATGAAGTATGGACTCGCGGAGAGGCTCTCACGTGTGCTACCTGCATAAGCCTGGAAGCCAGTGTTGTGAGAGCTTGGGGAAAATCCACTGTAGGAACTGGACCTCAGGGTTTCTTCTAAGTTCCCTTGACTCCTGACTCCAGAAGTCAAGGAATGCCCGTTATTCCCCGCGGCGTAGAAGTCTGTGCTATCTCTGTGACCCTCTTTGCCTGCCATGTAGGCCCCGTTGATGACGTTGCTGTTGAATTCGTAGCCATTGCTGTCCCCAGGGATCGAGTATGCTGCTTCAGGTAAAATGAAACTGTTACACCACGGATATATCGAGTAGGGCTGGGACTATTTGTCGAATTTTTCGGTATTCGAGTATTCGAATAATTCAGTTGCTCAATTATTTGGCGAATATAATTCGAATATCCAAGTATTCGAATACCATTCGAATATTTAAGTATTCGAATATCATTCGAATATTTAAGTATTCGAATACTGGAATATTCGAATAGTATTCGAATACTGAAATATTCGTGTAGTATTCGAATACTGAAATATTCGAGTAGCTTTCGAATACTGAAATATTCGAGTAGTATTCAAAAACTTAAATATTCGAATAGTATTCGAATACTTCAATATTCGAATAATAACATTCGAATACTCAAATATTCGAAGTTTATTCGTGGCATTCGAATACTCAAATATTCGAAGTTTATTCGTAGCATTCGAATACTCAAATATTCGAAGTTTATTCGTAGCATTCGAATACTTGTAAAATATTCGAATATTAAATTATTCGAATAGTCCCAGCCCTAATATCGAGAAGCTTTTACTTGAAACGTCGTCCATAGAATTTCTGCCGAAAGAGATTTGAAAGCCGGTACAAATATTTTTAATGGCGCGCGCAAAGTATGGCGGTGATTTTGAATCGAGATAAATAATAATAATAAATCACTTCGCGAGCAGTTTCAAGTAAAATAGCGGTAATAATAACAATACTTACTTGTAACAGGTGGATCTGCGCGCGCTAACGAGATGCAGCCAAGAATAACTGCGCTCTGAAAGTAGAACAGTTTCACCATAAATTAATAATCACGGTCCAATAGGCAATAATATTAAATTAATATTTTCAGGTAGATAAAACCGTTCTCAAGAAATCGCTGTCAAGGGACACCAAGATTGCAATAATAAAACGGAAAAATAAGGATTCCTGTTATCTGTTACTTCAGAAGATATCCTAATCTCACAATTAAACGTGGAACGGAATTTTGGAAGCCAATGTGGTACTCACGAGCGAAACGATGTTCGCCATGGCGAGGAATTGAGATTGCGCACTTGGTCTAGGTACCGTGGATCTCCGTGGTCCCTCCACTAAATTCAAACTACACACATACTGGCATGGAAATCTGCTCCTTACGGTTTTATACTCCTAGGTAATCCCTCCTCGCTGACAAAAAGGTAAAAGCGATCTTGATGCGCACATACTGATAGGACATTGGTTGGTACCCGACCATACAGAGCAGGGAGAAAGAGTCAACCTGATTTAACTCTTCACTTTTACGGGGAAAGCAATGGGTCACTTGCGCGGCTGGCTGCTATTCAGTGAACTACGAGGAGCATGACCTACCTAGCGTAATTAGACTTTTTAATAGACATGGAAAAGTGTCCCTTTCACGGAATTCTACAGGCCGCCACAGAATCTGACCAGCGACTTATCGTTGCGCTTTATAGCAGCTAAGTAGCCCTGCCTACAAGGACAAGTTACCAATTTCGTGCTAACATTTTCGTAATCAAGCACCGTTAATAAAATGGCCCATTTCGCGCGCACTTTCGAATATTCCGTTTTCGATTATCTCGATCGAGAGATCCTAGCGCATCGAGAGCTTTCGTTAAAATACTGACCCGATTTCTATGCATCACTATTGCCAGGGTTAACAGACGTTTGTCACGGCGGGTGGGTAACTTTCCTTTGCTGGGAAGGCAGGGCGAATTTAATTACATTGTAATTGGTGGTAACTCAATTAAATTGTAGATTCTAGGGATGGGTTTCTCCAGGGGCGTCCGGAGATCTTTTTCCAAGGGGGGAAAATATATCCCCTTTTTTAACCCATTTTATAGTGCCAATTTAATTAAAAATTTAAAACCGAAGTTTAAAAATATTCCCTTTTTTAGTATAAACTTAATGAAGATCAGTTTTGAAAAATAAGCGATTTTTTCTCAAAAGCCAGGGGCAACTGCCCCTTTTGCCCCCACCCCTGCGGACGCCCTTGGGTTTCTCGAAGCGTCGAAACCTGGTCGATAGCTTGAAACCTAAGAAAGTTTCGGATTCGAATTTTGAGAATTTAAAAATTAGCCTGGAACCCCTCCCTAGTAAATACAATATAACTTTAGCAATGCTCTTTGATTTATACAGTCTTTTGAGTGGATAATGTTGAGCTGGAGCATTCAAGAAGAAGAAGAGAATCGAGGAGAAAACTTATCTTATAACTACTTAATAAACAATTTTGCAACGTGGGTGTATATAAACTGTATTACCAAGATAAATAACAGTTTAGTGTCTCGCGAGACAACATATTTCGCATACTAGAAGGTTTATTAACCCACAAAGCATGCATAAATTTGTGTAAACTGTTAACTAATCCTCATTACTCAACTGCATTGTTACAGCGACCTTGGAGCGTCTATCATCTCGTCTTTCGCTCGCTAGGAACGCCGCATTTTTAAGGCCAGCCTACATAAAACCCGACGTGCCTCTGGTTCGAAGTGCCCCGATAGAAAATGCCCGAGAAGATCTCTCTTACAGCTCGAAATTCGTGAACACAGGGAAAGAGTACAGTTTGCTCGGTTTACATCCCGCATAAAATGCGCGAGTTTCTTGAATACCAATCGCCTTTCGTCCAAATGAAAGTTTCTTCAGGATTCCCTCAAAAGCGAAGGAAAAAAAAATCGCGGGATTTCGGGGTGACCCGAATCTCGATGTCGCGGGGTCGATCGTCTTCCCGTGTCACGGGAATTCCTGGACAGAAGAAGAAGAAACGGTGGCTAACTACGGAACAGTAGAGCTACAATGACGACTATGCACGTCTACACGCACCCTTGTCATTATCTTTCGCAATGCTTTCTACTTTCCGCGCACGCACATTCAGTACAGCTGTATTCATTAAAAGGTACATCGACCGTGCCTCGGTTGGCTGAATTTAAATGCGTTAATGACAATGACCTAGGGCACTAGCTGCCCATCCCGATAGCGCGTGTTTATCGAGTCAGCGGGCCACTCGCTATTTTCCCCTTTCACGTAATTTTTATAATCGTTAACGGAGAAGTAACTTTATTACTTGGTCTGACATTTTTTGTATTTTTGTGTGGTTGCTTATTTACGATAGGTTTTACTATTGCTTAACTTGGCTTTATGTTTGATCTTTCCTCGCGTCTGTGTACTTTTGCGCGAGAGGTCTCTTTTAAAATCGAGTTTATGAGAATGGGAAATGTTGCGAGTGTGTAACGACGCGAGGAAAGTAAAATGAAAATGGAAAGTGGACTCTAAACTAATTCCAAACGGACGTTTCTTTGATGTCGCGTCGCTGCATATCAATCATGACGTCTCCTTCGTGCACGGCGGTAAAGATTCGTGCCGTGCATACGATTTCCGCTTTTCAGTTACTTTGCTCAGTAACTGGAATGGAATCGCTCAGGTTTACAATGAGCATGGGCCGGCTGGGCCTCAGGAAGTCGAACGGTGAACTCGGGCTTCCGAGGAATCAGAAACTCCTATTCTAGGGCATTCTCTGTTTCAATCCCTGTACTTTACTGGGCTTCGATTATTGTAGTTTTAACTTGCTTGCTGGTTGGACAAGTGTTTTCTCTTTATACTTGTCCTGCAGCTTTGGCTTGCTAGGATACTCTCAAGACCGTAGTGGAAATTATGTTATAGGTAAAATTAGTTGCTATGAACTTGTATCTTATACCTACAATTGCATACAATTATATTACTATAAGGGTAATAATCCCAGTTCGAGTTTGGGATTATCGAATAAGAATTAAATCAAGTGGGCACTCTTCAATAAAAATTAATCAAGTGGGAACTCTTGAATGAAAATTAATCAAGTGGGAATTTTCAAATAAGAATGACTAATTAAATAGGAATTCTCAAAAATGACTCAAATTATAGGAATTCTCAAATAAGAATTAATCAAATAGGAATTCTCGTATAAGAAATACATTACAAATACTTAAACTCAAGCTAATTCAAAACAGAATCTAATAAATGGATAGTAGCCCGAACTTTCAAATCCACAGATTTCTACCCCAAAAATAGTACAAGCATATACCACCATTCGAGGTTCTCCACAATCCAGCTATTCCTCCAAAACTACCAACAAATATCTTTGAAATCCCAATTACTCTCACCGTAAGCTCAATCCCCACAGAAAAGAAACCCTTAACCCAAAGGAAGAGGTTAGGTCCCCTGGGTTAGGTTCCCCACTTTCCCGCCACCGAGTTTGAATCTCCGCGCGGAAAGCGTATCCGCGCAACTGCGAATGCGCGCGATTATTCCGCAAAAGCGCCAATTAAAGGTTCGATTCTGGTCTTAGAACGCGGAATGAAGCGAATCGGCTTTCCGCGATGGGATCGCCACGATTGACGCAACCACCGCCCTAAATCGAGAAACCAAAACATTCAGCCGAATGTTTTAACCCTGTCGCTTTCAATCACGACCGCTTCGTGACACCATACACGAAGCTGTCCAGCCGATTGAACGACAATGAACTCTCGTGAGTATATTCATGAACTGACAGCGCGTCAACATTACCTGTCCTTTAACCATGACAGCTCGGCCCATGGCAGGCTTTATACTATCCAGAGTTTTCCTACGGAGCTCCGGCTCCTACAGACTCACCTCGATTAGCCTCTCCAATGCTTACACTAAATTAAGGCAGTTTTCATGAAGTAGCTTACTTACTTGACGGAACAGATTAGCCTTAGAATCCAACAGCATTGGCATTGCATTCGCATTTCGAACGTTTATTTCGTCTGAGAGGAGGTAATAAAAGCTGCTTTTGTAGTTAGAATCATCACGCCAGGCTGCTTGGAGTATCGCTACTTCCCCACCACAAAGTCACGCGTGAATCTTAGCGTGCAGGCCCCTCACGATGCAAGAATTTCGCTGCGCAGCCACTTGGGCGGAGATTCCAACGTGTACGAGGTACACCTCGATTCTTAAGATCTATTAAGGTTCCACAGACTTCGCCTGGGTTCTATGTACTGTATCTTCTTTCTACAGATTATTATCGGAGGCTGGGGTAACACGATGTCGGTGATAAAGAGGAACAACGAGGAGCCTGACGTTGCAGTAGCCGAGACCAGAGACATATTGCACAGGCATCACATGTGCCACCTTTGGATACAGTAGGACATCACAGTTTAGTTTAGATACCGAGTCACAAGAGATAATTAATTCCCTCCGATGCTTGCAGGTGGTCGTGCGACGGATTGCTGAGCGTCGGCTTAGTAAATGGCGATTGTATAATGTCCTACAAAGACAGAAGCCCGTTCGTTATAAACTACATTGGACTCAGCACAGACCGTGGTGCTATTGGCAAGTTCTCGATACAAGGCAAGTTTGCAGAGAAGCAGCGCAGGTGGATTGCGACTACAACTGTTGATTTCTGCTGGTTCTAGAATCCCAGTGCACGTCTGCGGTTATTAGACAGCAATTGGTGGACACTAGCCACTTCTGGGTGGACTATAACCAGTCGTTCGGTCTTCCAGAAAATGCGATAATGGCGTCGGACGATGGATTGTACGTGGGCCGCACGCGTTACAAGAATTCGGTCACGCCCGGAGGTATTAGGAACAATGTGTGCAAGATCGCCTGGGGCGGAGCTTCTCATGATAGGAAAGAATTTCAAGTTCTCTGCGGAAAGAGCGTCAGCTGGAAGGAATCCTGGGATGGCAGCGTCCCGCTGAACGCGCTTCCGGCTGGAGAAACAGAAGATGGGTACGCGCTTTTCGTAGGCAGAGTCCTGCGCGAGGGTGTTTATTACATAGGGAAAATACAACCGAATCATCAAGTGTGTTATATACCTGTTAATGGGGAGGAGAAATCTTATATGGACTACGAGGCGTTGGTTATCTGCGACTACTACGTCGCGGACCATGTTGGGAGATAGAAGCAGTCTTCTACGGAAAGATATTTATTTTTATTACGAAATATGATGTATTTTTTTATGATGTACATGTGTATAGGAGGCCGAAAGTAATTTAATAGAAACGATGCAAAGTATTGTTATTGTAAGATAACTGTTCCTAATTTTACTTTATTTTTACACTGATTGTTTATTAGGATCTGTAATTTATTGAATAAAATGAGTGTTTACTAAAGATCGCGTTGGATTTTACTTGTTAATAATTGATTAAATATTGCGAATGTTGTGTGGGAAAATAGTCGAGGGTTTATATTTTAAGATGTAACTGGAAAATTATGCAAATTAATTGTAGAAAATTAATCATTCATTTCTGCGGCAGTTCGATTCGCTGAAAGAGAGGTTATGTTCTCGAATGCGCAAAAGGTTTAGGCATTTATTTATTTACGATCTGAGGGCGTGGGCATCTTGCTGGGGCTTTGTAGATTATTATGCAATTAATTTGCTTAATAAAATTGTTTATTTATTGCTCGGAAAAGCTGTTTGAAAATTTAACGGCGGGGTAAAACAGAACACCCTCTCCGCTATTGGAACGTGACCAAAAGTAGCGCTCCCTCCGCGGAGGTGACGCTGTGCGCCATCTATTGGAACGTGACCAAAAGTGGCGCCCCCAATTGAAAAAAATCCGAACTACTTCCCATGTACTAGAAAACAACTTTGCCAGGCTGTAACTCTGTTCCAAGTGCAGATAGAAAAAAATCGCAGAGGAAAATTTTGCACTGTTTAATAAGCTCTAGCACCCTACGTAGTTACTTTTTTCGACGGTGCGGCGGTGCGCTTGAAAAGTGCACTTGAACTCTTTTTTCAAATGGAACCATATAATTTTGTTTACATGAATCTATTCCTTGATTTATTCTGCGTATAAAAGTATAAGGTAAGATAGTCAAAAACTCAATAGTTTACGAGATATTTAATTTTAAATATGAAAAAATATTAGTACGAAGTTTTTCCGTTTGGGGGCGCCACTTTTGGTCAGTTCCGCTAGATGGCGCGCACCATCAAATTTTTATAGCAGGTATTCTGTTTTACCCAGTTGTCAAATTTTCAAAAGGCTTTTTAGAACAATAAATAAACAATTTCCTTATCAATATTGACTGCAAACAATTTTCTGGTGCCCATAGAAGAATCCTATGGCCCCCGATTGCAAATAAAAGAATAAATAAAGATTTCGCGTGTTCGCAAACATAACCTCTTTCCCAGCGAACTGAACTTCTAAAAGCCTTTTCACGCAACAAAAAAACACTTTTATTATTGGAAATGCTTGCATAATGATTTACAGAACCTCTAGAAGAGACCTACCTATTCCCTCAAACTGCAAATAAATAAAAAAAAAAAATTATACTCCGATATATATACATGACTGTTCCAGTAAGTTAACCTATTATGTTTATAAAATTATTATATCTATTACTTCTAGCGTTGCAATTTAAAGCACAAACACCTGGTTATCTCCTACAAGCTCCGGAAAATATTCTTTTCAGCTCGAATTGTTATTAACGATTTTCGGAATTGACGACCAAAGGAATGACAATAATATTCATTACCGAATAATGTGAATTCTATAGACTTTCAGTTATAGTCGCAGTTTGTACATAAACCTTTCTAACAGCACACAAAACGAGCGCATAATGTCGCACAGTATCGTTTCCTTGGACACAGAATTACGAAAGTTGAGGCCCGCAGAGTTATACATGCTGGGGCAAATTCTAAACATATCAGACTCGTGGAAGAAATTAATGGCAATCGTGCCGAAAGACAGGTGCCCCGATCTTCCTAAATTCAACGCTGAGCATTTCAGGTAACACAACGCTGTATCTAATACCCATTTAACTAACAAATGAATCTTCATAAATTCCGATAGCATGATCGAACAAGCTGCTCAACAACAAAGGCGGAGCGCGGCTGAGATATTTTTAGCCGAATGGGGAACAATGGGCAAGCTCCGGCCAACGTTACGCACCCTGCTAAACCTTTTAGTGAAAGCAGAGTTGTTTAGGGCAGCCGATTACGTCGCAGGCGATATACTAAAAGGTTCGATGGACTTGAAACTGCGATCCAATTCCTTACGTTCTCGTTATTTGCAAATCATTATTTCCTGCTCTCTTTAACAGAAGAACTTCCAAAACGTCCAAAGTGTGGGCCAGCGGCTCCTGTAGATATGTCAGACGAAGTGCTACGGCAATTGCTGGAAGAGAACACGGAGCGACAGGATATCAGCTTCAAGGAGTCTCTGATATTTGGATTACCTTCCGAGTTGAATAATCAGGCAACGAATCCCATGGAAAGAGGAATGAATAATAGTTCTTTGGAGAGGAACATGCAGTCGACGAAGCTGGTGTCGGTTCAGGAAGGAGGCGAGAGATATTCAGGGAAGATTCAGAATGTTAATATCCAATGGAAGCGCGTGGAAGCTACAAATGTGGAGGTCTCTGATTTAATGAAGTTCAGTAGCGAACGAAGCATAGAAGAATGCAGAACGCAGGATAATCCTTGCGGCGTAGGTTTACCTAGCTCGATAGGTAATCAGTTACCTGCGTATGCCTTTGAAAAGCATGAAATGTCTTCGAAGGAACTGCCCGTGGTTTTACACGAATTTGGACAGAGAACGGAGCAAAGGGAGAAGGAAGTACCGTCGGATTATCTGCCAGTATTTTTTGACGATAGCGTCATCGAGTCGAGTAATGCTAAAAGTCCTGCGAGTGATTCGTTGAACATATCTAATCTGAATATCAATCAGAGCGAAATGAGTTCTTTCGAACTACCACAGTGCATCGTCGAACTCAATGGGAAATCTACAACGGATCAGAATAATATTGTTATTACGAGAATCGAAGAGAACGTAATGCAGAACGCATTGTGCTCGCAAGAATTACCAATTACGGTAGTGGAATACAACGAGTAAGATGTTTCACAGCTGCGATTAATAATTGTACATTCCGTATATCCTGTGATTAACTTTTCCAAATAGGAATTGCTGTTTCTGGATAAATAGTTTGATAAAAGGACAGATATATTTTCTATGCTTGTTGAAGTAACTTCACGCTTATGTAAATTTACTGAGAATGTTAATTAGATTTCTATGGATAATTGTGTTGTATGTAAATAAGGATTTATTTCGTTATACATACGTGATTTAAATATAAATCTTGTATGAAAATATGATATATTTTGTTTACTGTCGTAATATACAAGAGTAGATATATTTTTATTCGATATTGAGGAACGCTTGAAATGTATCACATTGTGCACTAATAAAGCGGATGTAGTGATGTGTGAAACTTTAGACACGATTGAAAGATTTATTAAGTCTTATTAAATTTCATAGGAAATACAATTTTACCTAGTAAAAAATGCAACCGCCACTGCGACTCTACCCATCGCTGTTACTGCTCTGTTTCATTGTGAAGTAGAGGCTTTGGAGCTCTTTCAGATTGCTCTCCAAGGTGGTCACTTCGTCGTACCTGCAATCATCTCTGGCTTGTTTAATATAAGCGCGAAGATTACTCATTTGTTCGATTATGGGATCCATAGACGAAGGCATTTTGGGAGTAACATTGGAAGGTCCCCAGCCGTGCGATTGGTTCAGTATCACCACAGTCTGTACAAAAGATGATGATTAATTAAACTGAAGTTCAACTCTCCTTAAGGGGTCATGCCTAGTTGGCAGGCGAAAAAGAACGTGATTTTCGGATATTTTTTGTAAAAAATCTGATGTATGTTTCTTACAACTATTTCCTTATTTTAGAAGTACATATATTCAGCAACTCTCGGTGATTTTGTTATAGGAAAAAGTGGACCAATACCAGCGTAAACTATCTAACTTTAAGAAACTTCTATTTGTTTTGCAGCCAACAGGAGTTAATTCCACAATAATTACTAAATAATAAGAAGAATCGCCATAAAAAAAATTTTCTGCAAGTTCAAAGAGTTTAATCCAATATGCCCAACAGTTTTTTAAAAAATATTCTTAAATATCAGTTACTTTTCGGGCTGTTAGATGAGGATCCCTCCTTAAACGAGTCTTACCGGATTTTCTTTTACCGCAGATCTAGCCTCAGCGTTCCACGTTTCTCTTTTACGTTGCTCTTTCGATCTATCCCTCTGCTCTTCCTCCAATTGTCTCTCGTACGCTATCCTGGCATCTAATCGCCTCTGACGCTCAGCCTGCAGCTCTGCGTATCCCTCCGCAGAAGGCAAAGGTTGAACGCACAGCAGTTCTTCCTTCAGGAATATCATTGCGGACACCCTAACCATGTGGTGCAGTCGAAGCTCTTGTTCTTGCGGAGGGTTCTCTACGCACCTCGTTCCCAGTACAGAAATCCTTTTACTAATTAGATCTATATTCTCACCCAACTTAGCGATCTTCACCCTCAACGCCTGCGCATCCTCCAAATTGTACGTAGACTCTCCCTCGCTGAGAAATAGATTACTTGTAACTTGGCAGAAATAAACTCGCAGCCCAGGCAATGCGAACTCTGGCATACCTTAGGGACTCCCACATTTTGTTATACATCTGCACGTGCTGCGAAGCCTCCTCCATGTACGCTCTCATCTTCTCGTAAAACTGACAGACGATTGGCTTGTCGAAGTGCTTCGCTTTCTGCTTCTCCCTCGCATCCAGCAAACTGGCACAGTGCGTACAGATCCTGAAGTGTTGCTCGCTACCTGCTGGGTCGTTAACCAATGCTAGAACACTGTTCAAACTACCGCTAGAAGGTGACCTCGCCAATTTTGTTAGACCGATACCAGCACGTACTATACGTTCTGCAATTGGTCGTTCGGCAGTCGGGGATATCGCTGAATCGTCTTGAACGGACACGGGGCTCGTCATTTTTCCTATAAAGTTAAAAATCATGTTTAGTTGAACAAAATGCTGTCACTGACTCCTCCTTCGGGAAACTTTCAAATAGAAATTTTGCAGTGGGAAACTCGCAAATAGAAACTATGAAATTGAAATTTTGCAGTGGGAAACTCGCAAATAGAAACTATGAAATTGAAATTTTGCAGTGGAAAACATTGAAATATACATTTTGCAGTGGGAAACTCTCAAATAGGAATTTTGCAATGGGAAACTCTCAAATAGAAATTTGGCAATGGGAAACTTTGAAATAGAAATTTGGAAACCTGAAACAGAATTTTTGCAATGGAAAACTCCCAGATAGAAATTTTGTAATGAGAAACTATCAAATATAAATTTTGCAATGGGTAACATTGAAATAGAAATTTTGCAATGGAAAACTCTCAAATAAAAGTTTTGTAACGGAAAACTCTCAAATAGATATTTTGCAATGGAAAACTTTGAAATAGAAATTTTGCAATGGGAAACTTTGAAACAGAAATTTGAACAAAATGCTCTCTTCGACTCCCCTTCATACTTACGAGCTTCTTGCAACGACAGAAACACCGTGCAAGTGTGGCACATAACAGCTCCGCAGAGTCTGCAGTGATGTTTCCTCCTCGCGACATGAAAGCTCCTCGCACAAGTGGGGCACAACTTCACATCCTTCTCGTCTATCCACGGGACAATGGCCCTCTCGTGAACTGTTTCAATCAAAATATTAATCCACTCCCCTTCAAGAAACGCCGCTAAAACTCTTCCAATTTCCCCTACCTTTTCTATCAACCGGATCCGATGGTAAATTATTCAATAACTTATCTAATCTTATGAGCAGTTTATTCGTTTCCGTAGAATATCTTTCCAGCCTCGCGTTTCTTACTTCTTTAAAGTACGCTGTATGCGATTTCATCGCACCTGAAATAATTTTCAGTAACTTAATTCTCAAGGCAAAACTTTCATAGTTACGCTCAGTATCGTTACCTATTTCTTGGGGTCCCCAATTGAGTTCCGGACTAGGTTGCTTGGCGCTTGGCAAAGCTCTCGTAAATTCCTCCGAGATTTCATCTTGCTTCAAGATCTTCTTCTTGGCTTTACCAAAGAGATCTACAAACGCGAAACACTATTAGTTAAAAATCAGTGTACGCGACTATAACGTCAGCGTAGAAACAGGATCCTCGGACTTTAGATTTCACGAAGATTATTGCTGAATCATTGAAGCTCGCACCTTTAAGAGACCTTAAGATCTCCGGATCGTCGTTATGAAAATCCTCGAAATGTTTAGTTAATTGATTGGGTGCTTTGAACTCTGTCATGCATATCGGACAGATGAAGCCCTCCAACACCTTCTCGCTGTCAGCCATCGTGGAACGAGGTGCACAAGAAAGCTTCTCGGTATTTTATTCTACGATTCCTTTCTACCTTCGACGCGGCATCAATCATTTGTAGGCGTCTCGTCGGCAACGGGCAGGCAACGTGTTTTGGCCGGCGGCCATGTTGGATCGCATCAGCTGATAGAAACGTCAAACTTTCTCAAATTCAAAGATAAGAGAAGTCGGGATTACAAACATCGTTTATTCGATAGGTAAATGTACAAATCCCTGCTGAAAACGTAAAAAACAATGCATCGTTTTCGGGGCATCTAATAAAATGCAAATGCGATTTTTCAGTTTGTAAATCAAGATGGCAGTTTTCACTGCAATTACATTTCCATGAAAGTCTGTTAGAAGATAAAACTGAGATCGAATATTATTATTACAGTTGATAGTGTCTTTTCTTCGTGTAATTGTGGGCGAATTCCACTTGCGCCCAAATCGCCCATGATTTTCATTAAGCTAGTTTTTCCTGTATGCGGCTGGACGCGTCGTCAGGAATTTCGAAGTCGATTTTCTCGAAAATGAAGCGCAATATCAAGATTTTTTATTCCTTTTTGTCGACTTATTTACTTGTTAGAAATCGAAAAGAAAGAGTAACTTTTTTCCATATCGCGCTTCATTTTCGAGATAACCGACTTCGAAATTCTTAACGATGCGCCTAGTCGCATACGGGAAAACCTAGCTTAATGAAAGTCACGGGCGATTTGGGCATAAATGTAAAGTGACCAGATATTTTGTGGGGCGATGCGGGACAAACAAGCAAAAAAAAAAGGTTACCAGATCCGTGAGGATATCGTTTCCGTACTGTATTGGAACATGTACAATATATTTGCAATATGTTATATACTTATCATACATACATAGTTATGATGCGTACTTGTGATACAAAATTAAAAATATTTCTTTTTCCCGAACAAAAAAATTACTTAATTCAACTTGGTCTCACATACTGTATGAAGTACAAGAAACAGTAACTTTATGACACTGCGAAAATGTAAAAGGTTACATGTCCAATGCGGGACTCTTTGCGGGACATTTTTCAATGCGGGACTGTCCCGCATAATGCGGGACGTCTGGTCACTTTACATAAATGGAATTCGCCCTGAGAGATCGATGTTCCTATTGTACCGCCACTGCGTCAAACAATTGGTTCGCTAAAGTTCCAAATTCTTCCGACGCCTCGCAATGTTTCAAAAGATTCGAACTAATCTTTTCCTCGCCGTAAAATGCGCCCGCAATTGCGCCAGTCATGCTGCCAATAGTATCCGTATCACCACCTAAACTAATCTAGAAATAAAGGAACATTTAAAGACCATTGTTTCCAATTTTTTATTAGTCCAATAAATTATTTTACTGCAGCAAACAGAACTCACTGCGTACTGAATTGCCCTTCTAAATGGATTGTCAGTTTCGATGCCAGTAATTGGCTTCTGAGCCTTCAAGAAGCAAAATATTGCAGTAGGCACAGAATACAAAGCTGTGACGCTGTTCCCTAATTTCTGTACAATCTTTTCAGCGTGTGGCCCTTCCCCATCCTCCGAGATCAAACTTTTTATCGTGCTTAACTGTATTTTATAGGGTTGCGGCTCTGATATGCCCAAACTGCAAAAGAATAAGACTCATCAGAGATTAATTAACTCCAACATCAATTTAAATATACTTCTAGACCCTACCCTTCTTCGTCTTTCTCTATTTTATCCATCTTATCAATTAAATCATCAATAAAATTCATTACATTTAACTTTTCTTCAGGATTCAACAGAAGACTCTGATGGACCGCAACTGCCTGAGAATAATCACACAAGAATTCTCAATAAGAAACACATTTCCCTTTGAATATTCTAACTATTAACACCCTCTAAAGTTGCATTACTTGTAAAATAGCCCCGTCCATCCCAACTTTATGTGTGTGCGTAATCTGAGTCGCCTTCCGAACCGTCTCCAACAGTTTATCATAGTTCTGATAGCAAAATAACGCGATAGGAGTGACTCTCATCGCTCCGCCATTCCCCAGCGAGCCTTGCCCATTAAACTGCTCCATCGCAGGACCTACGACATCCGCGAACCTGTTGCCACGCAACTTCTCGAACACGGTAACGACGGCAGGGCCGTAGCCACGATTGGGCTCAGTGTAGTAACTCTTAACAAATCTCTTCGCCAAGTCGATCACTTCCAAGTCCTTCGCCTTGACCAACGATTGAGCCAAGGAGTAAGTCATTGCAGAATCATCTGTAAACTGCATGACAGGTGCTATATACAGTTGAAAAATACTCTATGTGAAAACCACCCAGAGAGAAAGGGTATTTATTGCTCGTACAGCTTCGTGCTCCGGCGCTACCTTTGTACATAGGGCCCTCTAACTTATCCATTGACCGTTGCAGGATTATCTTCATGCCAGTCGTCAGTAGTTCCTCGTTCTCGTAGGGACTGCCCAGACAATCCCCTATTAAAACGCCGAGCATCGAGCCGCGGAATTTGCTTCTGAGCAGTGATAAATCCATCTTCGCCATAACCTATTTGGTCCACGAATTTATCGTCGCTGAGCTTTCACTAGATCGAAATTAGAAGATTTCTGAATTGTTATTAACGGTACATAAACAAGTGGCGCAGCATGTGAAGCAGAGGAGTATATTTGTAGATGAATATATAAATACCGCTCGAGTCATAAATGCTTGATTATAGCTAGAATTATTTGCCGATTCGTTTAGATGTCTCTGCGGTAAATTCGCAATGAAGATTCGGAAATAAAGCTCGATCAATGCAAGTAGAATTGTTTGACTGGACGCGTCCACCACCTGGTTTATCGATCGCAGATTTTTGTAGGATTTTCGGCGCAGCTGGAAAAAAGAAAGCTTACGTAAGTAGATTTTGCGAAGCTGTGTACATGTGATTTGATTTGTTTGATTGCGATAAGCAGGTGTATTTTGGAATGAAGAGATTGGAGAGGATTGAGGGGTGTAGATTTTTTTATTGATAGAGTGAGGGATATTAAGGGCGCTTTGGGGGATTGGGTAGAATTTTTATTTTTGAATTAAGCAAACCGGAAGTTCGAGATTCCCACGCAATTTCGTAAGAGATATTCATAGCACTGGAGGCGCCAATGGCAACGAATTTGAAATGCTTCCAGTGGAATTCTGGTTTAAATAAGCTTCTACTAGTAGCCGAGAGATTGTTTTAATAATATAATACTATTTACTACCGTGGAAAGAAAAATGAGAGTTTCATAACGGGTGCGTGGGAATTTTTCTCTTAGTTAATTTATAATTAATCGATTCGAATTTCCAGCTCCAAAACCGGAAGGGCAACTTTCAAATAGAATTCTACTTTACCGTCGTAGCGAATTTTGGTGGGTTTCCGGGTTTCTCGCGCTTATTTCAAATTTGTAATTCGAAAGAATTCCCCTGCATCTGAATTTTTATTTTATTTAATTCTTAATTAAACGATTTCTGTTCCCACTTCTAAAAAATCTCGTTTATCAATAAAAATAAAATAAAATCAGAAGTGTGATCCTAGAATTGAATTTTATTCGATTGTTGCGGCGAATTTCGATGTATTTGCGGGTTTTCTCGCGCTTATTTCAAATTTACATCCGCGACAGAGGTCGGTGGGAGAAAGTTATCGAGTTTAATGAGCGCATTATTAATCAGAGAGGCTTAAAAATCGTGCTGCGAGGAATTTCGGTCAAGTTCCAGTATTTAATGGGACGTAGCGGGTGACGGGAAGGGAATCACTTTCCGATATCTGTTTAATTTATTAATCGAGGAGTCGGCCACTTGTGCGTGCGCTGCATGCTCCACTTGCATCGAGGTGGAACGTTTTTCGAGGTCGCCCGTAAATAAGCAACGCGACGCTGTGGAAAATTATTAGGTTGGTCGCGGGAGTTCAGCATGCAAAATCTTTCTCGTGCCACTGCTTTATGAGCAAACATTTACTCTCATAAAATAATTGCTCTCATAATCGTCATTATTTTCGTCAGTATTTAAAATAATAACAATTTCCATTGTTTAAATAATGTCGTCGCTTTAAATATCGACGTGGTGGCTCGGGTTCCTCGAAATGTTTCGAATTTACATTGGTCATTTTGATTGCGTGCCAATCGGAACCCTTGATATATAGTTACGTATGCAGTATGAGATACGTCATTCTTATTTTTGAAGTAGTCGCTCGGGAGAAAAAACAGCAACTGCGTTAACAGAGAATAGGAATAATCCAGAGTTAAGTTAGACTTGACCGAAGCTCAAGCTTTATTGCAAATAAAATTAGTGACCTTCTATGCACGATAAGGGAAGTGATTAACAAAATGATATTTTCACTCGATAGCTGTTTTGAAAATAATTTCTTGGCCCGAGAGGGGAAGGAGAGAGCACCAATTGTTTCTACTCAAAAATAGAACCTTACGAAACTTTTATAAGAGACTACCTTTACTAAACTGCAACCACATGCCCCTGAAAGTAGGCAAAACCTGTGCTCCCATGTATTTTCTCATCCTTACAAACTTTAACCCTTCAACAACTACCTGAAACCCTTAATGCCATATCAAGCAACAAATACAACCTATTGATCCTCAAATCAAAGGCATCATTCCCTCCCAAAGGAACCCAAAGCAGAGATGGGCAAAAAATTATTTGAAATAAAAATTTCGTATACAAATTTCCTCCCAAAGGAACCCAAAGCAGAGATGGACAAAAAATTATTTGAAATAAAAATTTCGTATACAAATTTCCTCCCCAAGGAACCCAAAGCAGAGATGGGCAAAAAATTATTTGAATTAAGAATTAGTGTATGAGACTTTTATTAAAAATTTAAAATTAAAAATTTATGTACGAAACTTTTATTTCAAATAATTTTTTGCCCATCTCTGCTTTGAGTTCCTTTGGAAGAGAACGATGCCTTTGATTCCCTACACAAATTTTTATTTCAAATAATTTTTTGCCTACCGCTGACCCAAAGTACCCCTCCAAAACTCCCTCACTTTCCCTTCGACGAAGAAGGTCGTAATTCCACCCTCCACCCCACCTCAATAAAGTGCAATTACAAACCACCCCTTCCCCAAACAGAAACCCTCCTTAGTCACAAAAATCTCCCCAAAAAAATCACCCCCGATTTGAACCCGTAAAAGGACCTCCCGGTTCGCGGGCTTCTCGAAGGAAGCCGAGGAGCGGCGGCCCCGGTGCGCCCCCGTTTAAGGGTGGTTTTCGCCGGAAGGATCTGAGAGTCGAAGTCGCGCGAGGGCGTTCGGCGATTGGTCGGCGCCAGAGGATGCGTGCTCCGCTCGACCCGGGCATGTTCCAGTCTGCCGCCGACTGCGTAGTTGCGCGGGTCCGTCCTCTGTCCCTATCGCTTCCGGTAATCGCGGCGACCGATGCCAGGGGAACGTCGCCGTCGCGCGTACGCCTCCGACATGACATAAACGCCTCGGTGCTCCCCCGGTCTCGTGAGGAAGCGGAGCCAGGACGGAGAGCCGGATCACACGGTACGCTCGCCGACAGCTTTCGACTCCATCCTCCACCCACCTTCCTTTGATCCTCTGTGGAACGTGGACGGTGCGCGGCCGCCGCCTGCACCCCCCTAGGCCACTGTCACCCGCTCGACAGAGACGCATCCAGGGTCATCCACCCTGCGTCCGAGCCGCTCTTTGCCCCTAGAACGCGCAACCCGACGGCGCTGTCCGTTGCTCTGGTGGATTCTGGACCCCGCACTCAACCTTGTCCTCCGCTATCGAATTTCCACGGCGAGGAAGTTCGAGGGCCTTCTGCCGGAACGTGGGGGATCCCTTGGTGGGTTCGCGGGGAGGGATGCTCTGTTTCTTCGGCGGAGAATGAATAATTGCTACGCGGGGTGATCCTCTCAGAGGATGCAACGTGTGTTGGCTGGTGGACAGTGCTGGTGAACGATGTGTTTTGGCAGGATCCGGGGAACTCTTCTATGCCAGAGATTGGCTGCATCTAGTGTTGACACTCTTGGAGGTAATAAAGATCGGCGAGGAGGCAGTGGAATAAACAATGACTTCGTAGTAAATATCGACTCCTTTGTTCTCAAACACAGGGTCCAGTTTCAATCACCCCTGGTGTTGATATTATTTTTAGCAATTAAAGCAGCACTGGTACCCCGAGACTCTCGGCAGCGTGCTTTAGTCGATTGTTCTCTTCTGTTTCCCAGGAGCCCCGGCGTTTTCCAACCGAAACTCGCGCACCCTTTGTTTTTAATCCCGAGCAAAAATTCGATGAAAAGGGAGACGTTTATCGAGGCTCATCCTAGCGGAGAGTGAAGCTCTTTCGTTTTTATTTTTTTGCTCACAAAGGTAACAAAGTGGGTTTAACGTCTGTTGTAGCACGTCCACCGCTCCGGCGATATTTTTCCCCTTTTTTTTTCTATGTTTCACGGGGCAGGTGAGAACGCGAGGTGTTACGTAATGCCCCGTCGTGTATCATTTCCCGGTAAATTACCCCCGTTCGTTATCCTCGGCGCGAGATAATGTCCCATAATCGCTGGGGTTGCTGCTGCTCGAGTAACGAGTAATTAACTTCCGCACGACTTCTCGATATCGCCGTTCAATATCTCAAGAATCGTAGGGCAAAGTAAATAGTCCAGCGGGATGCTTAATTGCTAAAAATACGCCGCTCGGAAAATTAGATTCACGCATCTAAACTCCAGCTACTAAATATTAATCATTCTTACGAATTTTGAGAAATATGAGAAAGCAATTATATAAGTCTTCTTCGTTCACAATATTCTTATCAGAAAAAAATAGGAGAAGTACTCTCGTCTTGTTACGAGAAACGTCGGTGCTGAATCATCGTGGGTGAGCGATTCGATGGAAGATTTAAGGCGTTGTACCTAATTCTTGCGCGGATGGTATTCGGTTTACTTCACGATCTATTTTTGATGGCACCTAGAGTCGATCCTCGCGTTTACTCCTGACAATGAATGTACGCTCCATCGTCGAGCAGTGAGACGTTACTTTGGCCCGGCGATTAATAAATATCGCCGGCGGCTTTAATAAAAATTCCTTAGGTTCCACGATTTTCCATCGGCATTTACCTCCTTCATTTATTTATCTTCGGCTAGCCGACGCAGGCAGCTCGAATGCAATCGATACTGTAGAATTTCGTCGGAATCCACCCTCAAATATTTACTGGCAACCGATAGCGGCGATATTTCTTCGAAATTCTTCTCTATTTGTGGAAACTCGTGGCAACGAATCTCTTGCAGTGGCGCTTTTATTATTTCAAAGATCCACTATTCGGGCCGATCGATGGCTACATGTTTCTTCGGATGTGTTTCCTCGGTAAATGCTTCTTTCTTCATTGCGAAACAGCGCAGGCTCGCTCTCTTACCTTAATTAATTCGTTTTCATGAGTAGAAAGTACCCGTATACACGTTTACAAGCACTCGGCGTACTCGCGTAACGAGCCGAGTCGTCTAAAAGTAGGTAACGAGAACCGCAATTAGCGATTTGCGTAATTCGTATTTATAAGAATTCCCCGAGGGAACGTAACGAACAAAGTTTCGCCATAAAATTCCATCTTCCTTGTCGTTCCTTCGGCCATAGAGTTCCGCGATTTTGGATTAATCGTCTCGAGATGACAGTGTTCAGTTTAAAAGTTTTCGTGTAAAATTTGGAGTAGGGACATTGTGAAATTAAAAAGGAGATTATTGTTTTTTAATTTCGTGATTTTTGCGGTCACCTCGTTCAATGGGAATATAAATTTTAAATAGTTAGACGGAGATGGTGGTTTCTTTTAGAGTGAAATATCAATTGTTTTGGAGGAAAGTTTCTTGAGAATAGGTACTTCAGGGGAATTGTTATTTATTTTCTTGAAGTATGAAAGCTTGAAAGAAATCAGCCATGCCTGACGAGTTTATTATTTTTCTCTGTTTGTAGGTGGTTGTGACAGTGTATTTGTTTCAATAGGCGTTAACCGAGTGACCCGGATCTTCACCAACCGATCCTTACGTAATTACTCACGTGAAAATAATTTGAAGCTCGCTGGCTAGCTAGTTCCTACTTATACTGGATATTTACTCGTTTATCGCAGCAGTGGTCAATCAATCGAAGTCGAAAGACGTAATTCTGAGCTGAACGCCACGTGGATCTCTGGTCGGGCAGCTCACTCGAAGTTTCTATTTTTCTTTTTTAGAAATTTACGTAGTAGAAATTTTAGAAGATATTCTTCAATTGGAAATTTTGCAATGGGAAACTCTCAAATAAAAATTTTGCAATGGGAAACTTGGAAATAGAAATTTGCCGTGGGAAACTTTGAAATATAAATTTTGCAATGGGAAACTCTCAAATAAAATATTGCAATAGGAAACTTAGAAATATAAATTTTGCAGTGGAAAACATTGGAATATAAATTTTCCTGTGAGATATCACTGAAATAGAAATTTTACAGTGGGAAACATTGCAATGGAAACTTTTAAATATCAATTTTGCAACAAGATACGTTCAAATATAAATTTTCCACCCACTTGTGTAAACCCCCAAATGTCCCACTATTAAGATGAATGTTTTATTCCTTCCCATGTTAGTAGTCTGTGGATCAAAAGTGTGTCTGCAACACGTGGTTTTGCGAAAATTCGATTGGTCAAAAGGTCGATCCACCGTGATCTGGCCATGCCAGGGGTTTCGTTGTAGATTCGCTGGAATACACACTCGTAGCACAAATATTTGATCGTCCGTCCGGCACGCCGTTCCATCGCGCTTACGTGTACAAAGCCAGGCACGTCAGGCTTTAAATCCGTCATTTCACAAGCGGTTCGCGCCAATTTTACTTATCACCGGACCGCGGATGTTTATACAGGCTCACGGTCTAGCCAAATATGCAAAATGCCAAAAATGTGTCTCATATACTCCGCAACCTATACATATTCACAAAAAAAAGAAAACAATACAATTGCAACATCATTTCCACAATAATCGTCGTTTCTACAAATTCTTACAAAATTTAAGAGAACTAGAAATATTTATAAAGCTTGCAATATTGAGACATGCAAATGTAATATGTGTAATAAATTACGTAGAAAAATCCTTTGTTAAAAACCGAATCGAAAACTCGTTTACCACTTTTCGATTCGATGGCTCGTTCCCGAGGCAGAAGTGGTTAAAGTTGAGAACAGGTGGGGTGGCTCCCCTCGACATGAAATTATTTATATCTCGAAAACGGGGCGTCGGATTGAAAACCGATAAAGGACCTTCAGGCTCGTTTTTTCACGAGGAATTTACACGCTCTTACACGTTATTCCTTCACCAGCTTGAGGAACGATAACGCCCACGGCCTTGGCTGACTAATGACGCACCGCATCTACTTAAAACGACATCTCCAATCTTATTTCACAGAAGACACTTGGGCAATTCAGTTCTATCAAAATTAGAAGACCCAGAAATTCCTCTTCATCCCATCTGCAAACCACAATCCTGACCATAATCCTAATCACCTTCACTTAGTCCACTTCCCCATCCACAACAAAAATACTTAAAAAGCATCATTGCACCCTCAGCGAAAAATAAAAAAATCAAAAAATAAATGCTAAACGAATTTCTTTTTTCTTTGCAGCCACCAGTCAACCCTTGCCTTCCCCCTCTATCCAAGGGAAAGTGGAGGAACGTGGAGGCTTCGAGGGTGGGCGCGGAAACGAACGGGCCAGGTGAGGATGAAACTGAGGGATGAGATAGTCGCGGCGTGGCTGTGAAAGTGTCGCGAAAGAGACGAGGGGAAGGTGGACCTCCGTCGTCCAAAGGGATTGCAGTCCTCTGAGGGAAGGGCAGACCAGGAATGGCGACACCGCCGGACTCGCCGGGACCGGAAGATGCACTTTTCGACTTCGAGAGCACGAGGACCAGGCAACAAACTACTAGGCCAGTCGCCCTCGAGGAGCTCCTCCGGCAGACCAAGTTCTCCAGGCAGGAAATCCGGGTTATGTACCGCGGCTTCAAACAGGTGAGCGACCCATGCAATATGTAATTTACAATCTCCGCCATATTCGAAGCGGCCAGAAAGGGGGTGGTCCCTGAAGAATGGGGTAGCGATACAAAGAAACTCGGAAAGTAGAATCTGTAGAGTGTAAACCAAAATGGTTCCCACTACGCTGAATACAATATAAATATTTGAGAAATAATACCGGGGTAGTGGTGATCCTTAGGAAGCTTCTACAAAGAAGGAAAAAACGCATTTACATAGGGAACGAGTCTCTCCTCGCTCAAGACCCAAGTCTAGGTCCGCCTGGAACTCAACTTAGCCTTGAGCTAACCTCGGCAGGGAGCTACCTTTCTCTATAATACATTCCCATCGTTAGCTAGGTCTCAGCCTTCGAATTAAACTCTGGAAAGCGTTGAACGCCCGTTGTATTGACCTGGACACCTCCGACCTTTCGCACGGAACGGGACCCGCGCGTGCATGCAACCTTGAGGCAACCCCCGTTGGTTCGTCGGTGAGCGCAACCACCGCCGCCCTCGAAACGCTTCGTAAATATTTCACGAGTGGCGGGGCAGTTAGCGTACGTAGCTCCACTCGTTCTTCTAGGGCTCTACAATTCATTCGCGTCCGGAAAATGACGCGGTCGGCACCCGAGCCGACCCCTCCACAAGGACAAGTTCGTCGCGGAAATCTTGGCCGTTCTTGATTGCTCCCCTGGGCGCATGCACAGGGTGGCCCGCTCGAAACCGGGCCGAACACCTTCCCCTGGGTAGACGTCTGCGGTTGGAATGCCACGAATGTTGCCAAATGCGCGGGGTTTAATTATTTTAAAGTTGCGGTGGATTTCTGGCCCATTCTCAAGCTGATCCCTCTTCGGGCAATCTTCTGGGGCTGGGAAATGAACTACAAGTGGTGATTGGGTGGAAGGAGCGGGGGGTTTTCGTTGCTTTTGGAAATAATTTAGGAGAAGCAACCTTATTGGGTAAATGTCCCTATTACTACCACTTTAATTATTTTACCTAATAAAAACGTTATGTATAAAGAATAGTATACAATAATAATAATAATAATAATTAAAAAAATAATAGTAATAATAATAATAATAATAATCAAAATAGTAGTAATGATAATAATAATACTAAGAAGAAGAAGAGAAGCATAGTCTAAATTTAATAATAAATTGTTTGTACATTACTCTTTATACTTTATGCTTTTATTAAATAAAATAAATAGAGTAGTAGTTATAGGGACACTGACAGTAAGTGGGACATGTACCCTATTTAGAGTAGGTATTTGTTTCGAATAAAATAGTAGAGGATCTTAACAGGGCCATTCTGTTTCAAACACTTCATTCAAAGGAAGATAAAGGTTTAATTGATGAGTAATTAAATAATTTAGAGGAGAATTATTTGTTCCTTCGAATAAAGTAGCTAATGTCCACTTGAAAGTAACTCTCAGTTTACTAAGATAGTGTGGGATCAGGAATTCTAATAAGAGGGAGTCCAGAGTACAGAATTCTTGGAGACCGACTTTGGCGAAGTTGGTTAGGCGTCTGACCAGTATCCCCGCAGGTCGCGGGTTCGAGTCCTCGTCACCCGAGGATTTTTTTCACGGCTCCCGAGAAACGTAGGAATTAGGAAACCTATTTCTACAATAACATTTAGGTGTATATTTATTACTTAAATAATAATTATTCTAAAATTAAACCCAAGTGTGAAAGTAAATGAATCCTCTCTTCCTCCCCCTTCCCTTCTACATCAAAAAATTCTACTAATCCCTCTTCAAAACCCTCCACTCTCCTCCTCCTCTTCCCATCAGTCTCTTCAGCAACAAACTCGAAAGAAACCTCCGCCGGAACACATTTCACAGAAACTTATATCCCACCCAAGCCCCCAAAGGCGCAACGTTTCGACAGGGAGCGCGAGTTTTAATCGACAGCGGATGACAAACAGAAGTCGTTGACGGTGCAAAGCGGCTGGAGGGAGGATGGTTATCGATAAAGATCGCTGACAGAAACGGGACAGTGAAACGCGATGGCCCTCTTCGCCCTGCGCAGTCGATATCAACCTACGAACGACCCTTGGGAGTCTCTGTTGTTTCCAGACTTTCATAACAGCTTGCGTGAGGATAGTCGCGAGCCCACCCACCTCTGTTTGCGTCACGGATCGTGCAAAAGCGTTTGTAACGAGATTGTAAATCAATAAGCAAGAGCGATCGGACAGCAACCGTTTGTACACGACCCGCCGACATCAGGATCCTGGATCGCGGCACAAGCCTTTCCCCGCTGTTTTTCCCCAGCTAGGCATACCCGTTAGATATCGATCCGCCGTTTATGCTTCTCGCCAGCCTAAATCTGTGTCACGCCAATCGCCGTTTTGCAAATCCTCGGTGCGGAAAGCTTCGCGGGTTCTTTCCGCGACAGATGCGCCGGGGAAGCAAAGAGTTTACTCGCTAGAACATTGCTGAATCTCTTTCTTATGCTTCTACTTGGAAGCACCCGGATCACCTTCTTCAACGAAGCTTCATTAAGCTCCCAAGTGTAGTTTCTTCGAATACTTCCCTGCGAATATAATTCCACGTTCTTAGAAGCAGTTCTGCTGAGCTGTCCCCACAGATTTGGTATAATATTTGTCCCGAAGGTAGTGGCAATTGAAACTGCTACGTGTTCAATTTCCAAGTAGATTCCGCGTGTCCTTCTGCTTTACTTTTATTGCCTCGTGCCAACTGACGCGATTCTACATTTAATGACAGAATTTCCTTTACTCTGCGCTATTCTAGAATTCCTCCAACCTTTTTATTCGCGCTCGTTGTCTGAGATCGCGGGATAGTCCCATTTACACTCGAGATACTCGCGCCGGGGTCTAATAGCTGACGCTAGGACGACTCCCAGACTTTTAAAGCGTTCCTCAGGTGTTTTAATTACGCTATTTCGCCGGCTATACACTCGCCCACTCCGCGCAAGGCAATTGTGTCAAGAGCGTGCGTTTATGCTCGTCGGAAATGGACGTAGAGCCGCGCGACGCATTTCGCTAGCTGGGTCAGGCGCAACGGAAAAACCATCCCTTAACTGAGAATGTATTGAGAAAAATAACGATCCTCTTGTGTCCGTGTACACACTATCCATCTCTCTGCTGCTTGCCTGCTCCTCCTGGAGGCAACCAGTTTCACTGAAATCCACGAAGGTACCTCTTCATCTTCATCCACGAACTTTTTTATTAATAACAATGGAGGATTTATTGACACACAGAGTAAATTATAATAGGTAATGGATCAAGGAAAGAAGAGTAGAGATCGTGGCACCCCAGTTCACCATTCGTGATCACACCTTCTTATAATCAGAAAATGGTAATTTTTGAGTTACCATTTTCGTATTGTTGAATCTCTCAACTTCTAAGTGATAATTGTACATTTCAAATACTCATATAATCATAGTCCAATAGTCTAGAAATATCAATTTTGATATAATAAAATTTGCGAAAAGAAAACGATTTTTTGCGCGACAAGTCCTCTTTGGAATTCGTAAAGGGGTGACATTTGAATTCGAAAATTGATATTAGGGTGCGATGCAGTGCCACCTTAACTTGGAGGCGAAAGAGGCAGCCGCCTCGGGGCCCCCGAAAAATTGGAAAATTTAAAAAAAAGTGTTGTAAAAACTAGAAAAAAAATTGAAATGGGGCCTCCACCTATAATGAAAAGAAACTAGCGAATACAACAAAATTTAGATTTCAAAATGAGGCCCTTTTTTCGCTGAAATAATCCCACGTTTGATCTTATTTAATTGTTTTAATACTTACTCCCTTCTATTTAATTTAAAACAATTTAGAGGACCACATATGAGCCCCGGAAACAATAAGATGGCACTGGAGCGATACACCCCGTGTGACCACGAAGAGTTACCCCCTTCTGTTCCCCAAAAAGAATGAAAAAATAAGCCATTGCATTCACTCTTCTAACCAAGAGCAAGAAAAGAAGCGGCTCGGTGTCCTGCATTCTCTTAAAGATGCACTCCACCCCCATTGTCTCCCTTCATCCCTTTCACCCAGTACCTCGGCCGTCCTCCAGCTTCTAAAAGTCTCTTTCCCCTAGCAAAAGCGCGGAAAGTTGGACAGGAGTTCGCCCTATTGGACTCGATTCTATTTAAGGGCGCGGGGAGCGTATCCGTCGAAGATCGAAGAAGGCCTGGGGCCGGGACCTTGACGTTTAGGAGCGACCAGGGGAACCCCCTGGCCCGCTCCAGGGTGATTAGTTCGAGGATAGCCGAGCGGAAAGGTCGACGGGGTAAATAAGTCGCGGACGCCGCCCCTGGGAGTCCCCTGCCGCCGCGAATGGACCTTCGAACTTTCACGCACCGCGGGTTGCCGTTCGTCAGGGGCCTTCACAAGCATAAAACATTCCTGGCTATAGGCGAGTCGATTGTTTAGTATTCAGGGGCCCTTCGAAGCTTCTGCAAAGTATTACGCTCGTCTCGGAGAAATCCAATAAATTCTTTTCACGTTCAGAGTCAAAATGGCAAGTTCGAATCGCAGAATGCAATTTTGCGAAGACGAATTTTGCGAACACAACACGCTCTGTGGTAAATCTCGAGCGGAATCGCTCTCCCGCGACTAAACGATGGGACACGAACGCGTTCCAGATAGAGAGGATAAAATGTAACATCCCTGTGAGGCGATAAAATTTTACGGTCCTCAGATACCGCGATCGGTTGCAGGAAACTCCAAACCAATCCCCCCCACGGTGCTATTTTACCGAGACATTAAATTTCGTTCGTCGATTATTGGCCGCTTTAAAGCTCCAGCTGTGAACGATAAAGAAAAGTTTGGCAATAATTGCTTCTACTTTCCATTGAATAGCACCGGGCCTTTGTTTCCGTAAATTCCGATGTAGCAGAAATAATTATACCGACTCGGTGGGAGCGATATTTTTAGAATTTCCATTGTGCGAACGATGGTAGTTAGATGGAATCTTTTTACAACGACGAAGGAATGATATGGAGTGGTGCTCCCGAGATTGCGCGAAACCTAACGTTGTTTTTCCTCCGCCTCCGTTCCGACGCATTAATAATGGAAAAAGTCTTACCTCTGGCCTACTTCCGCCGCCATTTACCGTCCCCTCACGGCTCTCGCATAAGTTTCTTCAAGTAGCTGCACCCTAGTTGCGCGGCTCTTTTGTTGCCGAGTCCTTTCATTAGTCCTTCTCCATTACTGATGGCCATTTCCCGCTGCTCCTCCCGCGATCCTCGCGACAGAAACGCCGCCACCGACGATTACGCGAAAATATTAATCGCCCGCTCACCTTTAACGGCATTTAATTAGCCGCTGGCGAGCATTGCTCTTTATTTAACGCGGCTGAGTGCAGTTTAAAGGAGAAGGAATTTCCGGGCGCGATAAATTATGCGAAATGGTCAAATTCACCTGAACATGGAAATTATTCAACCTCGATTATTATTAGAGCTTGAAAATGGCCTTGGGCTACCATGGAAATGTTTGAAAGGAGCTGAGACATTTTGGGTTGGATCTGACGCAAGATACATTTCTCTGTACTTCCGTTGGTATTATTCTTCACAGTGCTCTTCGCTTACAATCCAGAGGATGCTCCTCCGCCATTAAATTTATAACCAGACGCGTCGTTACGAGATCGCAACCAATTTCTGTACGCTGTGCATTCGATCCAGCATCCTTCCTGCCACCTCCTTCTTCCTTCTCTCTTTGTTCCTGGAAACAACAGGAGGCGTACATGCGTTATTCCTGGAGGCGGCGCAGCCTCTCCATTTACCTGAGCCTGCTCTCGTAAATGGAGTATTCCGATTGTCCAGAGAAATTGCACATTCGAGCGTCGAAATCGTCGATGAACGGAGCGGACTTCAGCGCGGCCTCGAACGCCTCGCCCACTGAAACAGTATTGTTTATCATTAACAGCTGTCCTACTATTCGTCAGCAATATCGATCGGCTACGTATGTATGGTAGAGGCGATAGGGAATTTTGAATCCGTTTAAGAGCTACCTAGAACTTTAATTCTCAGAGGGTTGGGTCTGAGGGGTGTGTAGTGTGGTTTAAAAAATTAATGGTAATTTAAGCTCACCTGCTTCCCCAAAATCATTGTTGGAGACGTCGAGGACCAAGGTCTCGAACTCGATGCAGCCAGAGCTTAACACCTCCGCGAGAGCTGCACCCCCTTCGGATGTTATTCCGCAACCACTTATGTTAAGTGCTTCCAAGCTGTCGGTCCGAACCAAGTCTGGAACAAGTATTGACAGGTTTTTCGATATTAATTTAACGTGGCTGAGGTTTGCGGGAAGGGGTTGTGTCTGGTTGAAGGATTTTAGGGCGGCGTTGCTGAAATATCTTGTAGACTTACAAGCGCATACGTGAGCAGCCCCGGCGTCAAGTAAGGGGTTCAATCTTAGGTCTAGGTGCTTTAGGATTGATTGCTCCCTTTTTAGCAATCCGTATATTACGCCTGCCACCCCGTCGGGGCCGATGTCGTTGTTCGTTAAATGTAGGATCTTCAAGGCCTCGTGCATGGAGAGGAACTCGCCGACGGCGTGGGCGCCCTTGTCGCCCAACTTGCAGTGGGAGAAGTCTAGCTCCTCTAGCTGGGTTTGCGCACAACATTTGGTAGTTAATTTTTTGGGGAAAAATGTTTTTAAATGGTAGATAGCCGGGGTGACTGAAAATTGTGGTGTTTGAGTTTGAGGGGGTGGAGATTTTTGAAGATCAGGATTTGTGGTCATTGATATTTGTGGGGGTGGAAATTTGACGGGGTTGAGGATTGTGATATTGAAATTTGAGGGGTGGAATTTTTCGACGATGGGGATTTGTGGTGATTTGAAAATTGTGATATTGAAATTTGAGGGGGTGAAAATTTTCGGCGATGGAGATTTATGGTGATTGAAGATTGTGACATTGAAATTTGAGGGTTGAAATTTTTGGAGATTGTGATTTGTGGTGGAAATTGTTAGCGATGGGAGCTTCAAGTTTCATGCCCTGTCGTAACAAAAACTTCACATTTTCAATCCCCCAATCCCTCCCAAAACGAAACGAATCTACCACCGACACTGTGATTCTCCACCACCCCCTGAAGAAGAGCAGCAGCACGAGGTTGGTCGAGATTACTCCTAGACAGCACAAATTTCTTCAGAATCTTGCAATCCTTAATCCCCTTTCCAAGACCCATGCAATCCTCTACGGAGAACCTTTTTCAAAGCAAACCTCAAGAACAACGAAAAACCACCCTCCCGAATCCCAGCTAAGAAACTCACTCGAAGTCCCGCCACTGGAACCCATCGTCCATATAAATAAGTCCAAAAGTGATACGAATCTCCAGCAAATTGGGAAACTGTGGCAGAATAACTTCCATTGGAATATGATGTACGACGTCGTCCTCGGCGGCACACGGATCATCATTCTCCAACGACTTCTGCTGTTTCCTACAAAATTCCAGAGGACCCTTAAGCTGCCTCGACTAATGCCGCATTCTCAAATAATCCCTCACTTGGTGGGCAAAAGGGAACGAAGCCTTATCGCCTCGACATAATTGCGCACCAGCCCTATCATCGCCTCGCACTCCTCTATCTGAGATTCCATGTAGCTTGGCTCCAAGCTTTGCAAATACTCGGCGAGCCGACCCTCGCAGTACCTCTGTCGCCAAGAATCCCCGTGATCGGCTGGATCGTTGTTCGTCCACCTACGTCGGTCATAATTTCCACGAATTTAAAGTTCGAGGCCACCCATCGCGACTAACGACTCAGAGGGGGTGGCTGTTTCATGGAAATTCGATAGCCCGTCCACGCGGGGGGTGTTTCTTGAAAGGTGGCCAAGAATGGCTCCCCTTCTACCAAGGAATTAATAAGACACGTGGTAAATAACGGCCAAATAGTTCGAAATATCTGCTGAACTATTCAATTGGAGATTGCAAAGTTTATTCCTCAAGGATTCTTGTTCGAGGTTTTGAAACCACCCCCTTTGGTTGGTCGAAAGTAATTCTGTTTTAAAATAAATAAATGGCTAGTGTGCTGTATTTGCCTGTCCTTGGAGCAACGCTCCCAGTAATGTTCATCCTCGATGACCTTTATAGTCAGCTCGAAGGGCAGATCGGTGGGTAGGATCTCGATTAATTCGACTCTGTCCTCGCAGGTGGGCAGTTCGTCGAGTATAGGGTTGTCCTTCCACGCAGCAGCTATCGCGTGAAGAGCAAGGGTTCTCAGGCTTGGGAGCTTCCCCTCGTCCCAAAAAGCATCCTCCGATCGAATAGTCCTGTCGCGCGCGAGCGATAGCCGCGTGGTCTCGTAGGAGCATCTGACCAACAAAAATCATTTTCAATTATCTCTCGCCTGCTCGGGTGACTTTTGTGTATTTTTATAAGGAAGCTTCGTTGATATAGATTATCAGCGATGAATCGCAGCAGATATTTGTTACTAGAGTGAATAAGAAAGCTAAGGAGCTCGTAGTTTCAGCCTCGCGATTATTCCTTTTCAAGAAAAACGAGTCCCCTATTTTTCCCGCGACCGTGGCACGCGCGACGGTGCAATGGAAAAGGAGCTGCAGAAGCGTGAAAGGGCATTACCTGTAAGCCTCAAAGACGTTCCTCGGCACGGTGTGCGGAATCCTCATTTTCGGGTATTCCTTTGCTCATCACGTTCGCAAACACGCAAACAGGAGCGTTCCTTCTATCTCCTCTCCGCGTTCCTCGAATTTTCTACCATTTTACGACCCACTTCAGGCTGTGTGCTCTTCTGACGCTGCACGGAAGCCACAAGCTTCTATCTTCAGCGAATTAACGTGCTGTAGGAAATTACGTCCTCAGAATTTTCTGTGCTATTAATTCTTGGTCTACTACTATATTTCAATATTATTATTATTATATTCAATAGCGAGTAAAGTCAGTAGTGGGACACATAGCGTGGGTCGAAATTGACCCAGTACCCTGCATGCGTAGGTTATGCGAAAATAATTGTCTAACGAAACTCGGTCGGTAACTCGGTCGGTAACCAGTCGTTCGAGTGGCGCGGAGCCTTTTAAATGCCCTCTAATTTTTATTAAATCATTCTCAGTCCTGTTGAAATATTCCAAACAGTTTTAAATCTCTCTCAACCCTCACGGATGCTCTGTGGTTTCAGGAGTGCCCGGAGGGCGTAGTGCACGAGGACTCGTTTAAGGACATCTACGCGAAATTCTTCCCCCATGGCAGTGAGTTGCACTTAGATAAGAGACCCTCGATTTCCCCCCGTAGATTAGATAACGGCCACCCGTACGAATTCCAGACTCCAGCCTCTACGCCCATTACGTGTTCAAGGCGTTCGACGTCAACTGCAACGGTGCCATCAGCTTCAGGGTAATGGCCTATTTTCTTATCGCGCCGTCAAAGGCGCGCCCGTAAACGTTACGCGTCACGTGATATACGATCGCCGCAGGATCTCCTTGTCACCCTGTCGACGTTGCTGCGCGGCAGCATCTACGAGAAGCTACGATGGACGTTCAAGCTCTACGACATCAACGGCGACGGTTGCATCACTAGGGGCGAGCTAGGGGAAGTGGTGACGGCCGTGCACGAGCTGATGGGCAGGCGGCACGGGCACCACGCTGAAGAGGAGAGGAAAGCGCGGGAGCAGCTGGACAGGGTGTTCAAGAAGCTCGACCTGAACCAGGATGGCGTGATAACCATCGAGGAGTTCATCGAGAGCTGTCTAAAGGTAGGACGTCCTGTTCCCAAAGTCACGAGAGTCCGGTGTGCGCAGTGGGTGGAGGAAGCACAGCGAGGCATGTTGAAAAAATTATTAACAAGATTTTAAGAAGATCGATTTTCCAGGACGACGTGATCACACGGTCGCTGACGATGTTCGATTGCGCGCTTTGATCTCCGGCGAAGGAGGAGCCCGCGGCAGTGACCACCACGCCGCCTACGCCGCTCTCCACAACGACGACATTCTCGCAGTCCCAGTCGCCGTCGCCGCCGCCGCCGTCCTACTCTCTGCTGCCACCGATTCCACCGCCTTTGCCTTCACAACCGCCTCCGGGGTACACCGTTCAGGACCAGGAGCTCTACATGCTCCTTGCGGCCCACTGGTGGAATCAACCGGAGGCTCCGCTCTTTTGCTAAGGGTACATAGAGCTCAGCCACTAGATTCCCTTATAAAAAGTGTCTTGGGGGGCCTCGGAATACTACATAAAAATTGATTTTGCGGAAGATGGTATAGCGGCGGTAAATTAGTCGACTTCTTTACCGACAGTAGGTTTTATTCTCCCTGAGGTAGCGGTGTCTGGGTCTATTCTGACCCACGCCATCAATAATCCTATCGAACTCGAGCTTATCAAACGATCTCTAGACTTTGAAATATCAATGGAATTACGATCCTAAGTGATAGAGAAAGGCAGAAAGGTGCGTACGGGTCAAAAGTGACCCAGAGACCGTCTGCCCTGTGACTGCTCCAAGCGTTAGTACTCCAAGTGCCCTTAGTCAAGATAAAACATCCTATTACCTTCACATTTATTCAAATTCTTCTGGAATGAGTTAATCAAAATACCTGTGCCTCTTTTCCAGGATGCCAAGAAACGCGAGCCCCGACGAGCTCCGATTTCTGTGGAGCTTCTGAAGAAAGGGGAAACGCAAGCGAGTTCAAGAATTCTGCCACGAATGTGCTCGACGCGAGGAGCTGGAGGCGCTGCCTCCAGAGAACTCTGCTTACGTAGCGCGCGTGAACCAAACTAAGTGTCCAGGACTAACCAAGTGCTCCTGGGGAAGGGTAACGATATTGTCAATTGAGGGACCGACCGGTTCGCATCGTACAGAGACGTTGGGAGCCGACTTATCACAGAGGAAAGACTATAGAAGATAGGGACGTACCAGTAAGAATTAGGAAGAAAGTAAATCGAGTGGAGCTCGGGGAGAGCGACTTTTCCACGAGTCCCATGGGCTCGTTTCGAGGTTAGGAACGTCGAGGATTTAAGGTGCTTGACACTCTATCGGCGTTCCATGACGTCGCCGAAGAGGAAGTCGCAAATTGGGCATGATCCGAGGAGATTCGATGCGAACGAGATACTCGACCTTAGTTGACTTCCGTGCCAAACTCCTGTAAAGATTATGGTACTTGACTCTCGTGAGCGACGATAGGTCGCCGAGAGGAACTTTGTTTAAGGGGATTAACTATGGGGAACGTTAGAGAGTACTGAGTATCGGGCTGAAGCGATAGATAATAGTGCAGGACGTCTCTAAAGACGTGGCGCAATTAGGGTGGTTCTTCTGGGGAAATATGAATTGAATAAAATTTTCTTTTATTGCACAGAAACTCGAGTATCGAAGTCGAAGTTAATTTCCATTCAACTATTTCGAAAAGAATTACCAAGTTTCCGGTTGAGTCACGAATTTAGAGACACCCTGTAGTGAATCAGAAACGGATTGAATTCGTACACTTGGTTTCAAGAGAAGGAACGCTTTCTTTTGTCCCATAAAAAAGAACGAGCAGATTCGCTTTACTTTCCGAGACAATCGCGCGTTACCGCCAGTTTCCTTAAATAAGAAGTGTCTTTGTTCGTCGATAGAACATTCCACGAGGGTATACGAAAACGAGCGCACCTATATAGTTCAGCTCCGAGCCTGACGAATCCAAAGATCTTTCGAGTCAGCCGTTTTTTCGAGATCGTTCGTAGAAAATATCGTAGAATTTTAAGGGGAACCGCGAATCAATTTTCTAAGAAAAAATCGGGAAAAAAGTCGATCGTTGAAGGTATAATAAAGTAGACGCTAAGCGAATCGTTCGACCTAGTCGAGAATTAGTCTCGGTTTACCATTAAACACTCGCCCGGCGGCAATGAAACACCAAAACTGCAATAATTAACCTAAACATAAGCGAAGAAAAGAGCGCGGGACAGTTTTTCCATTGAAATTTCTAGGTTATGGGACACGATCGACCCTGAACCGCCGTAGGCAGCTTGTCGATCATAGGAGCTTTAGGAACTAACGACGTTCAAACGTTCGCACGTGCACTTTGAGATCTCGCGATTTAAAAAGATGCCGAATGAAAGGGTTTTTAGCACCATTAGGGTCCCACGGTTCTTTTGGTACCAAGAAAAATGTCAAGTAAAATGAATCTTGAAACACCTAGATGGCGCTTTCATCGTTTTTCTAATATTTAGTTTGCGGCAGTCGGTTATTAGCATTCCTCTGATTTCAATTGAGCAAGTACTGAGGTTATCTGCTTCAACACGAGCGAATGGGAAACTCGAGCGATAGTTACCTTCGGAAATGTTGCAGATTGTTAAACAATCGACGCTTTTCGTGTCTGTCCCCAGGTCCCTCGGAATTAGCGAAACAAATTTGGAGTGTCGATCTAGGATGATAAGGATTTGTTAACCATTGTTGTCTCTTTGTAGCACTGGCACTGGTCGATATACCTACCTATCCCTCTGGCCACCGTGTTGTAATAGGGATCGAAGACGCGGAGTAGGTTGCTAGGCGCGTCTCTATAACGACTGGTAGTAAATAACCACACTCGCTGAATCATCCATTTAAATTCACTTCTATAATATACAAGACCACACCAAGGGAAGACTTTCCTTCCATTTCTTTCACTTTTATTGTCAACACTTTACACAGTGGACGATGGGATTGATACCCGACTCGAGTTTTGATAACGATCAGAATTGAATGACTCATTTTTTATTTATTCAAAGTGATTGGCAATGGGTAGTGGAAATTTGAGTAGGTGATTCTACGTGACAAAAGAAGACGAAAGTTAAGAGTAAAGAAATCGTGGTGCAGGTTTCGTTTCTTAGTTATTAAAGTTTGAAGGTTTGGGTCCGGGGCGCTTGGAGCGCGACAACTCGACGGTCTGCCGCGTGCGTTGGGCCCCACTGGGGGCCTTTGACGGCGACTGTGTGCGGCCCTACGCCCATCACAGACTCCGCAGTTGCCGTGCTTCGGGCGCCGCAGACCCAAACCTTTAAAGAGTAATAACCAAACAACGAAGCCTCCAGCACAATTTTCTTACTCTTCATTTTCGTCTTATTTTCTCATCCCCTTCATTTTCTACTACCTGAGAACCTTGTATATTTCACTCCCATCGCCCTTTGCGATCCTAATACCATCAACAGGGTTGAATGTATGCTACAATGGAGAACCGTTGTTCCTAAACCGAGTGAAAGCGTAAATGTAAATGGGCGAGTACTAAAATACAACCAATTCCTGCGTTCGGTCAGTGAGTCGGTTGAAACGATGAATCACACTTGGATATAAGAAAACCTGTAAACGGTCACATAAAAAATGATGAATTTCTCGTGTACCTTCTGGCACATTCTGAAAATGGAAGCATCCCTCGTTGTCAAAAGGGAGACCGATCCAAAAGCGTTGAACGCTTTCCGAACACCCCGTATTCGATCTAATGGTAAACAATTTTTATATGTTTTCTAAGAAACAAACAAAAAGCTGACTCTGCGAGGAGAAACAACGAACGTTACTGTTAAAACTTTTCTACGATGATCGAACGAGAACAGCTGGAAGCGAGAAATAGATAAACAGATTACCAACTGTAGAAAAGGTGGAGTTCGTTATAATTTTCGGCGATTACGAAGATTTAGGGTTGCTGCGTAAGAGTTTCGTCGGTGATTCGACTAGCCCCTTCGATTCGATCGGAGACACTTCGGAAGGGTGAGGACTTATATTTTCGTAGGCAGACCATGCGCGGCTTGTTCCTCGTAATTTAGAATACATATCGTGCTTGTTGGTCGCTCGGTGTCGAGGACGGCCATTGGTATCCGGAATTTTTAAGTTTAAGGTGTCCATGTTCCCGGTGTCTGAGAATCAAACGCGCGCGGGTTGCATTCTGCGTAGGGGCTACTGGCTGTTCCAAGTTACCAGTCCCCGTTTAAAGAAGCTCTTGAACAGTCAGTACATTCTGATCAGAGTTTAATGCAAAACAGTGGCGATCGTAGAAGAGGAACCTAGTCAATTGATGATCGTTAGAAGTAACATACATTAATATCGTAATTAACTCACTGGACAATAGGTCCAAATCGTTGAGCTATTGTAAACCAAAAGTTTCTGATTAGGTATATTTATTTCTTTAACCCTTCGCAGAGGATGAACCTATACACAGTAGGTATACCGTGCGGGAAACGCCCGTGGAGCGTTCAGTAAGCACGGCGAATGAATGAGACCCGAGGATCCCCGCACGCGACAAAGGGTTAAAGGATGCTCTTGTCAACTTGTTTTTTAACTGATTGTGCCTCTTACTACTTCTTTAAATTTCCATCGGAAGCACACGAGTATGTTTGTTGGTGCATTCAGAAACTCTTGGTGTAATTAAGTCAACGGTGAATTAATTGGTAGGCACTTAGTTGGTTCGATTTGCCTCTCTATTCGATACTGCTTAGCGCAATCTGGTTTAGCTGCGGATATTCGAGGGAACTCCGCCGACAAGCCCCAACGCGTCAGGATATCAAAATGATTTAGATTACGTAACACTTAGATTGTAAATGTCTCGTCGAAGAGCACAGGTGGCGAATCAAAATTTGTTACGATAGTTAAATAGCGATTGGAGGTATCGGTTAGTACGTAGCTGGTGCGATACAATTGTTAAGCTTAAAGGCACTTTTTTATGACGGAATTAATAACTAGATGTAAAACTCGCCATTGATGCAATCGGTAGAATGTACAATGTGTCGCGAAAGTATTCCAACCATTGCAGACAAAACACTTTTTACAAATGTCAAAGATACTCTTTCTCGAGTATTAACAATTAATAAATAGACCCTCGGGCTTTTGCGGATTAATTAGGGTGGTTTAACATTTTGAAGAGTACTGACAATTGCTTTTTAAAATTTTAAACTACCACATTCTAAAATGATTAATTGCGGAAGAAAAATCATTTTGCTTTTCTCCATCAGAATTTTGTTAATTCTTGGTATTTTTTATTCATAATTTGTTCACGAATAGTACTATATAGGATTTTGTCTGCAGAGGTGCGGAGATTTTTCTGACCCATCATGTTTAGCACGTTATATTCCGTATAGTACGTTAATTAAATCTCGTACTGCCAACTTCTCTGCGAAATCGAGCAGTAATCGGTCCAAGGTAGGCATTCTGCACGCGAAAATGTCGATTGGTACAGTATTCTCACGGGGTTAAGAAGAACACGGAACATGCATCGGTTCGTAGATCACCGAGTCGTCCTTTCTCCAGGCCTTCTCTCTATTACTATTAAATAGTGGCATCCATACTCGCGACCCTTGACCTTTAGATCCAAGGGAGGAGATTGTAACGGCGAGAATTGTAATTTATCTTTAGGTCGGAATGATCCTCGCCACACGACTTGTATCTCGCGACAATTGAATTGTAAATTCTCGACGAATAAAGGAGGAACGTCGTTATTGTTATCCGCCGATTTTATTTATCTTTCCTTGAGCAAGGGGGTTGGAACTTGTGATTTGAGGAAATTATGAAGATCTATTACATATTTGATAAATCAAATATAATGGTAAAAAGCCACTGCACTTTAATGAAATAATTCAAACGCTTTTGGAGTTTAAAGGAAAAAATGGTAACGCAAGTATAATTCTCACAAACAATTTTTTAGATATCTTATAACGAATTTCTGTGAAAATATATTTTTAAGATATTTTCTTTTTTAAACACAAGTTTCACCTTGAATTACCAAAGACACACTAGAATATAATTAGAATACATTTCATCCCCCAGGAGGTGGTCATCATTGAACTCGATTTTTCACCTATCACATAATAATCCACTTTACCCATTTGAAGACATTGATAGTTGTTCAGAATTCTAATTTCTAATTCACTCATCCAAAAGTAAGTGGAGCTCTCTCATTTACCACCCTTCAACATCCACAACCCCATTTGGTGCTTGGTACTCCTTACCTCCATTTATACTCCAGCCAATACCCCTGATGCAAAATAATACCAAATAATGTTTGGGTCTTCGCCAAAATCGCGTAAAGAGCCAGAGAACTGAGCCACGCGGAAATCGACCCGCAGCAACAAGTTCTCGCGACGTAAAAAAGAGAAAAAAGGGAAAGCTGGGATCGTAAAATTTGTTCGGTTCCCCTCGAATTAGAAAAATAAAATTTGCATTTAAAACGATACTTTTTTCCAACTCTACTGTGGAAACAAAGTGTTCGAAATGCAGGGAGTGGAAAATGAAAAGTAATAAATTGATTAAAAAACGATCATTTGGTCCAACAAATCCCACGTTATTACTCCCAAATATTTATTCACTAGCTCCATCGTTATATGAAAACCACTGAACCTGTTTAGATAACTATTCATAACGATTAACATCTGCGAGCAGTATTAAAACCCATAATAATCCTAATTATCATTTTATACAGCAACACAATTCCCATTAGAACTTATATTGTAATCAAACACATGTAATTATTTCACAAGACACACATTACCAATTTTAACTAACATACTTACTCACAGTTAGACGTTTATTTATAAAACGCACTACAAATGCAGAGAGAAGTTAAAACACGTGCGTTCACCATGGAAGTTGGCGCAACAATACAACGTACTCCCAGCAATCGATCTGTTGTCGGCTCTTCTACGCGTGCGTAAAATCCCCCTCGGACAGAATTCTCCATAAAAGTCACAATAATCGAGAGCTGTCTTGCGTGTCGCGCGAATTTCCGTAATATTCAACCCCTCGCACCTACAACCCTTACGCACTGTGTACCTTCAAACCACAGGTGATATTTCTCCCTTTTTCCTTCGGCGGAGAAAATTACCTTAGATGTTGCAAACTTTTCCTCCACGTCGAATTTCTTGCTAGCTTGAGTGACAATCGTAAAACGAAAATACAGGAAATATACAATAATATGAAAACTCGAGGGAAAGTTTGATGGAAATAATGTACCACCACGCAGTCGTGTCTCGAAAGGGGAAAGATGAACTTCGAGGGCGGTCGTCATTGCAAAATCATTCGATCGATAGGTGTGCCACTGGGTCTGTGGCCTTATCAACGTACAATTCTTTGCAAAATTAGCGGTGCTATCGCTGTAACAATCATCGTTCTCTGCGTTATCGTGCAGGTACCAAGCCTTCATTTCATTTTTTGGTTCGTTCGAGCTGGAATGCTAACAGCTTCCGGCCACCTTACTTACTCATTACTTGAGATATTGCATTCGAATTGAATCAAGATATCTTTGTGATTCTGAATTGGGATCCTTGCTTGATGTATCTTACCTTTCACTTATTTATTTTATTTTTATAAAATTCAATCGCAAGCATTCCACTTGCACAACGATTTATCAGGAGTGTTTAATAGTGGAGGATACTTGCAGCTAGCAGTGTTTATCACGCACGAGTTCAGTATGGATCTGTTTGTTAAGATCGTGACTGGTATCGTACCGCTAGCGGTGTACGTAGTGAAGTTTTACGCTTTCACGTGGAATGCGGACGAGGTAGGCTTTTTTATATTCTCTAACGAAATGACTAAATGTGGATGCTAGAAATTGAAGGGATACTGGCATGTGGTGTAAAAACAAATTCATTTTATATAATCGTGTTGAGTATAATTAACTTACATTTTCCCTAGTATAGTGTTTTATAAGTTTCTCTATTTTTAAGCGAATAGGGACAGTTTAATTATTTTATACGCGATCATCCAGGTAAAGTACATGTTCGAGTGGATCCAAAGTGACTATGATTCGTTGAAAAACGAGAGGGAGCTTCGATTGATAGAAAAGTTTGCTGACCGAGGAGCATTCATGAGCAAGTTGCTCTTGTGTGAGTACCGAAATTATTTTCTCCCTAGCTAATTAAGGGACAACATTGAGGGCCATTCCTGGGACAGGAACTACGAAATTAAGCATTTTCTTTAAAGATAGAATTTACATTCGGGTGGGTCAGAAAAGACTCGGAGATCGTAGCAGAAGCAACAATTTTAGACTCATTGAGAGCAACAACGGACTAATGCACATTTTTTCCAAAATCGAGTTAGTAGCAATAATGTATTCCAATACGCTCTACTAATCGCATAAAATAGGAAAAAGTAATTTTTTTCAATATGGGTTAGTTCTTTGTTTCTCTCAATGCCTCATATTTTTTGTACATACCTAACTACAACGAAATAATGTACTAAATCTCTCCACGGACTTCACACGCTAAATACTTAGGGTAGATGTACTGTTTGTGATCATTGTACTCTTTTTGGCCATGTGCAAAATTATCTTATTTTTAAATTGCTTGCAAACTTTACACGGAAAAATATTATATTTTTTAAGATGTGGCCAAAACTGGTACAATACCTTAAAGTGGCCACAAATGGTGCATTTACCCTATATCTCAATTGTTTCAGATGGTTCGCCAATTATATTGATATTCATCATATCTTCGTTCCTGCCAGAAGTCTTCAACATAGGTGCAACACTTAATGATTCACATTCGCTAAAAATACCCATCAACATCGAGTACTTCGTCGATCACGATCGATACTTCTACTGGATTGTATTGCACATCGACATTAGTGTGGTCCTTGGTATTTCCATCCTGATTGTCACAGAGTCCACATTCATACATTTCACCGTCCACGCGTGCGGATTATTCGAAATTGTCGGGTAATAAATTTTAATCACATGATCTTAGAAATGTTGCAAATGACCGATAGTTATATTTTTATAAGGAATTACCGTAGTTGTAAAGAAACCATGTGGTCAGCAAGACCACTAGGTTCTATTACTTCTAATGCAACATGATCCGTTGAAATATGTAGGGTATTCGATAACAAATAAAGGAACTGATTCTACGTGCGAAAATTGGACGAAAATCAAGAGTGACGAAATTGCGGAAAAAGCTTGGCTTCTTAGTTATTAACATTTTAAGTATTCCGGTAAGGCGCCCCTGAAGCAGGGCAACTCGGCTGTCAGCAATGCGTGTAGGGCTGCGTACAGTCTCCGCTAAAGGGTCTCCCGCGCTACGCGCACAGCTGACCACCGAGTTGCCATTCTCCAGGCGTCCCAGATCTAACAAGGGGACCCCACAGCTGTACCACCGGGGATTTTAGGGGACGAATCTGGAGGTCATCTGGATGACCTTCTGCAATATATTTTATGCCAATGAACATTGTTTATAAACAATCGATATGTGTCACTTAAATGCAGTTCACTTTAAACATATTTTAAGAAAGTGAGTTGGGTGATTGCGTATAGCGCTTACTTCCAACCAAACGGCACGGGTTCAAATACGGTTCACATACGGTTCAAATACGGTTCAAATACGGTTCAAATGCGGCTCAAATACGGTTCAAATACTGTCATCCTAATATATTTTTTTCTCTTTCTTTTAACTCTTATTTTGAATAATTAAATTTCATATTGCTTTATTTCATAAGTATTGTAATTTTATAACATAAATTTAATGTATCCATTTATGCGTGTATGTATGCATGTAATTATGGCTATATTTATGTATGTGTGTATGTGTATATATATATATGTATGTAAAATTTCATTAAAATCCCCGGGGATATAGTTGTGGGGTTCCCTTGTAAGGGCGGTATTCACAGTCGCTACTTATTCTTAAGATCATCTTAAGCATTTGGCATCCTTTATTTACTAGTTTACAAGGTTAGTAGAAGATGCCGCATACTTAAGTCGATCTTACGAATAAGTCACGTAGAATCACGCGTTTTATTTGGTTTTGCTACCTGTTGCCGAACACCCTGTATATATATGTATGCATATTCAGAGGGAAATAATCGCACACTTATAGGGATCGTGTGGAACGAGTGATGGAAAGTAGTATTCTAAATTTTCTTCGTGGTAAAACGTATTTGTCGATACATGGCCAAGTAGTAGCCACTATTCAACTACATCAACGAGTACTCATGTGGGTATAATTTGATTCAAATTTGAAAACCATATTTTAGGGCGATTTGATAAAAATCTGAAATTTGTTAAAGGTTCATTGCAAATTTGAATACCTCCTTCCTTACACATTATCTTATTCTAACTGCTATCGGAGTGGTTTCGTTAAGTTTGAACCTCTACATCGTGAGTAATATATTTATGCAGATGATTCTCATGAACACTAGGTTGCTGGGGGAGATTCTCTCGATTGGATTTCTTGTTAAATGTGAAGTAACATAAAAAGGAATTTTTATTTTCTTCCTAGTAGCATTTGACCCACGAAAAATTGAACACCTTCGACATGTTTCTCACGAAAAAATTATACAATTTACAGCAACCTAGTGTATGCGGCATGCGCACAACGTTCATTTTGTTAAAGAAAAAATACGTCGAGTAACTCTTGTTCATTATTCACCGTCGCTAGGTGGCCAAAGAAATTTTGCTGATGAAATTCACTGCCGAATTGTTAACTGCACTATTACTGGTCATAGTCCATTTCTTTTACATGGGCTGTGGTAATTACATTAGCCAAATTCTGCTAGACAAGGGCGATGAACTGTTCATGAAAACGTGAGTACTAGTATTCATCCTCCTGAACTCGGTATGACTATTTATTACTAAATTTTTAAAAATTTTATTTCCTTATGTATTGGAAATCAGTAATATTAAAAGGTAGTTCTACTTAGCATGTTTAGTACTAGAAACTACTATAACTAGTACTCGAAAGATGTAAGATCATCCTGGAAGATGTAAGAAAACTGTTTGCAATCTATAGATACTACGCAAGATGGCACGAAGCACCTTTGCCAGTACAAAAGATGTTGCTGTACATTTGACACAGAAGCATGCAACCTACTGGCCTCCAGCTTGGTGGCCTTTACACTTGTTCATTGGAATTCTTCTCCAAGGTAAACATTTTACAAGCAACAGTACATAGATGAGAGAAAAGAAAGAACGAGACGCGATCTCTTACTTTCAGCTAGTGAACACATCGATGTCGTATTTCACGGTACTCTACTCAACGGCTTAACATTTCGATTGGAAGGAAGCGTTGTCACTCTGAGTTGACACTTAAGATATTTATGATAAGTTATTAAAAACCGCTGTACTGATCCGGTAATTGTTTTGGATATACAATGCTGACTGACTTCTATTTTCTTATAACTCATATTTATCATTGCCACTTATATAAGCCACAATAATCCTAGTTATCATTTTACAAAGCAACACAAGTACCATTTATATTGTAATCAAACACATGTAAATATCTCACAAGATACACATTATCAATGTTGACTAACATACTCACTCTCAACTAGACGTTTATTTATAAAACGCGCCACAAATGCGGAGAGAAACTAAAACACGTGCGTTCACCATGGAAGTCGGCGCGACAATGCAACGTACTCCCAACAATCGATCTGTTGTCGGCTCTTCTACGCGTGCGTAAAATCCCCCTCGGGAAGAATTCTCCATAAAAGTCACAATAATCGAGCACTGTCTTGCGTGTCGCGCGAATTTCCGTAATATTCAACCCCTCGCACCTACAACCCCTACGCACTGTGTACCTTCAAACCACAGGCGATATTTCTCCTTTTTTCCTTCGGCGGAGAAAATTACCTTTGAAGTTGAAAACTTTTCCGTCGAACTCGAATTTCTTTCCAGCTTGAGTGACAATCGTAAAACTAAAATACAGGAAATATAGAATAATATGAAAACTCGAGGGAAAGCTCCGTGGAAATAATGTACCTCCACGCAGTCGTGTCTCGAAAGGGGAAAGATGAACTTCGAGGGCGGTCGTCATTGTAAAATCATTCGATCGATAGGTGTGCCACTGGGTCTGTGGCCTTATCGATGCACAAGTCTTGGCAAAACGAATGGTGCTCTCGCTGTAACAATTATTGTTCTCAACATAGTCGCGCAGGTACCAAATTATCGTTTTCTTCTCAGTTCGTTAGAGCTGGAATGCCAACAGCTGGATTCAGCCCGCCTTACTTACTCGTTGCTTTACATATTGAATTCGAATTGACTCGAGATATCACTGACATCACTGAGATCGTTGAATTTGAGATATCGAATTCAGAATCCTTACTTGCTTTATCCTACTTTTCACTTACTTCTTCTCTTGTTACAAAATTCAATTGCTGGCATTGGACGACGATTTATTAGATTGATTAGAGGATATTTGCAGCTGGCAGTGTTTATCACGCACGAGTTCAGTGCGGATCTGTTTTTTAAGATTATGACTGGTATGATACCGTGTATAGTCTACATAGTGAAGTACATCTTTTTTATGTGGAATATGGATCAGGTATGCTTTTCTAGATCCTCTAACGAAACGACTGTATTGGGATACTTAAATTAAAATTAGAAGAATACTGGCATGTGATATAAAAATTTATTTCGTAAAATCGGTTTGAATCTAATTAATATGAGAACATCGGTAATTCGAAATTCGATTTTTTTTTAAGTTTCGCAGGCTTGTGAGGAATCGCAATAGAAGTGTGGCGCAAATTTTATTTTCTGCTACTTGCTTATTCTTTAGGATGGAAACACTTCTCGAAAGTTAATGTGCATTTTTCTATTTTCCTGTATATCTTGGAATCTATTGTGGATAAAAAAAATTGGTAATATGAGGATTTAATGGTTTTGTATACGAATCTGTGCAATGAAATTGTTTGGAGAAAACTTTTTTTTATATTTACCGTGGTTTTCAAGAGATACAGGAAAATAGGAAAGCACACATTAACCTTTAAGGGGTTTCTCACCCGCGAAAACCAACAACTTGGGAAAACAAATTGTCTGACATTTCAATTGAATCTCCCTACAAACCTGTGATGTAGAAAAGATAGAATTTTTGGCTTATCAGAGTTCCCTTGTAAGTTGAATTTGTCCTAGCACAGTGTTTTATAATTTTCCCTTTTTGCGCAAATAGAGACACTTTAATTAATTTACACAGAATCATCCAGGTAAAGTACACCTTTGAGTGGATCCAATGCGACTATGATTCATTGACGAGCATGAGGGAGCTTCAATTGATAGAAAAGTTTGCTGACCGAGGAACAAGCATAGTTATGTCCATCTTGTGTGAGTATCGACATTATTTACTGCCTAGCAAACTATCGTAGGGGTAAACATTTAGGGCTATTTCTGGTATAGAAACTACGAAATAAAGTAGTTTCCTTAAGGTCATCCGCCGGTCAAAAAATGGAAAAAAATTTGTTTGCATATTTTCATTCAACAACATCTCAAAAATGTCCAGTTCAAATTTTGGATCGAAATTCCTAACGGTACAGATTTTATACGCAGTGCAATGGGATCACCAGTGTGACGGTCTTTAAATAGTTGTTTTTTGAAGATGGATTGTGAAGCAGGTATAAAAGACAGAAATATGATTTTTCTTTTAATTAATAATACATTTATTGATCTAAAAAAAGAATCAATTTTTTTAAATCGAATAAACGCATACAAAATAGGGCTCTCACGAGCAAGTCCCCGTCACTATAAACAAACGCGTTCGGCGTCAAACTTTAAGTATGTTTCTTTCGAAATAATTTTTCAGGCACAGTCGCCACGATAAAAAATGCAATTCTCGACCGAATCTAAAAATTCAAACGGGATTCTATTCGTAATTACAGTGGCTACCGCGTTACCCCCTATTGCGAATTTTCATACACTCCATTTTTTTTTACGAAACATTTTTGTGCGGAAAAGACATGTTTCGGGGAACCTATAGTTTAAACTTTTGGCTATCATCGCCTAGTTGTTTCTTAACACTGCCTGAAGGTAGCGTGATAACGATACATGTGTAATTAAGGATTATCTTTAGTATTTTGATTTTGGATGATTCTGTCTAAAGTTATCGTGGCGCCAGTGCAGGCCAGTTTTTTTTTACAACGATGCAGCACAATGCATATCAGAGGCGGGAGTGGGCAAAAATGAAATAAAAAAATTGGTTTATACTCTATATTTCTAACAGAATAAAGTGCAAAAAGTTTTAGACCCATACATTGTATACGTTTTTCTAGAAAAAATCATAAAAGTCACCTATGTTTTCGTGCGATTTGACCGGTCGCAGCGGATGCCCTTAAACTTTAAGGCAAGAAAGAAATGAAAACGCGTGCGATTAAAAAATAATCCGGCGTCGCAGTAGAGACAACAGTCTCAGACTCCAGACATCTAGAGCAATAACCAGAACGATATTGTCTTTACCTATCAAGTACACTTTATTTGTTAAATATGAATCTATTGTTCCAGATTGTTTGACGTTTATATTCTTACCTCTGGGTTTCCCGATCCTGTCAGTACTCTTCAACCTAGGGGGATCCCATAATCAGTCTCGTTCGATGGCAATACCCTTCACCGTTGAGTACTTCGTCGATCAAGATCGATGCTTCTACTGGATTATGTTTCACATCGACGCTACTACGGTCCTGGGTGTTTCCATCCTGTTTGTCACAGAGTCTACATTCGTGCATTTCACCACACACGCGTGCGGACTACTCGAAATTGTCGGGTAATGAATTTTATTCACAAATTCTTAGAAACGTTGCAAACGACCCATAGTTATATTTTCACAAGGAATTAATATAATTTTAACGAAACTAAGTGGTCAACAAGACCACTAGTTTCTATTACTTCCATTGCAATTTAATCCGTTGAAATGTTTAGGGTGCGCGTCAACAGGTTGTAGAAAATGAAATTGATGATTCTACGTAAAAAAATATGACGAAAATGAAGAGTAAGTTTTTTAGTTATTAATGTTTAAAGATTTAGTTTGGGACATCTGGAGCAGGGTCACTCGGCAGTCAGGCCTGCGCACAGTTGCCAAACGCCCCACTCTGAAACGCGCGTCACTGACCGCCGAGACACCAGACTCCAGGCGCCACAGTGCCAAAACTTTAAACATTAATAACACAAAATCGAAGCCCCCACCGCAATTTCGTCACCCTTCATTTTCGTCTTATTTTGTTGCGTAGAATCACTAACTTTATTTTCTACTACCTGTTGCCGGTCGCCTTGTATATTTATGCGTATTCAGAGGGAAAATAATTGCACAATTGTAGAGATCGCGTAGAACGGATGTTGGATGTTTCAACTGCCCTTTGTGATAAAACGTATTTGTCGATGAATGGTCAACTAGTAGGCACGATTAAACTGCATCAACGCGTACTCGAGTGGGTATAACTTGCTTTAAAATCGAAAACCGTGTTTAGAAGCAATTTGACAAAAACTTTAAATTTGTTAAAGGTTCATTGAAAACATAAATATCTATTTGCTACCACATTACGGCGTACTAATTGCTATCGGTGTGGTTTCGGTGAGCATAAACCTCTACATCGTGAGTAATATATTTATGTAAATGATTCTCATGAACACTAGGTTGCTGAGGAAATTCTCTCGATTGGATTTCTTGTTAAATGTGAAGTAACATAAAGAGGAATTTTGATTTTCTTCCTAGTAGGATTTATCTCACGAAAAATTGAACACCTTTGACATGTTTCGACAATTTACAGCAACCTAGTGTATACGGCATGCGCACAACGTTCATTTTGTTAAAGGAAAAATGCGTCGAGTAACTCTTGTTCATTATTCACCGTTGCTAGCTGGCCAGAGCAGTGTTGCTTAAGAAAATCACTACCGAATTGTTAACTGCTTTTTCAGTGGTTATGATTCAATTTTTTTATTTGGGATGTGGTAATTACATTAGCCAGATTCTCTTAGACAAGGGCAATGAACTCTTCACGCACACGTGAGTACTAGTATTTCATCCGCCTTAAATCGGTGTGACTATTTGTTGCTAAATTTTTGAAAATTGTATTTCTTCTTATACTGGAAACCAGTAAAATTGATGTCTTAGAAGGTTTAGTACTAGAAAGTCTTATAAATAATATTGCAAAATGCTCATTCTGAAGAATGTAGGAAAACTGTTTGCAATCTATAGATACTACGCAAGATGGCACGAAGCACCCTTGCCAGTGCAAAAGATGTGGCTGTACATGCGACAAAGAAGCATGCTACCGACTGCCCTCGTGTTTGGTGGACTTTACACCGGTTCATTCGAATTCTTTTTTAAGGTAAATGGTTTAGAAGCTACAGGAGGTGAGAGAAGAGAAAGAACAAGACGCGATCTTTTACTTTCAGCTAGTGAACACATCGATGTCATATTTTACGGTACTCTACTCTACGGCTTAATATTTCGATTGGAAGGAAGCTTCGTCACTTTCCAACTAAACAGTTGTCACTTAAGATATTTTGCGATATTTTATTAAACCACTATTGTATTGACTGTAAATGAATCAGACAGACAATGCAGACTGATTGTTACTTTCTTATGGTTTATATTTATCATTGTCACTATAGATATATCTAATATATAAAACAGAAAGTGTGTGTTTGTCTGTCGCCTAAAAACTTTCGAACGGTAAACTTTGGGGTCACGAAATGTGTCCCAGCTCATTATGCCTAACTAATCCAGATGAATGTGACTATTTTCACAAAAAGAAATAAATTTTTTTTGTAAAATCATAATCTAAATTTCGGGCGAAGCCGAGTAGTAAAGCTAGTAATACATAAAGTTTTATCAAGTCTCTATTTTCATGCTATATAAGTACCTATACACATTTGCTTTCAAATTCTCAACAAAAATGTTGAACTTGTATATTTAACAGAAATAATTAACAAAACTTTAATTTAGAGTCATTATATTTTCCACACAAAAATCACTGGCTCTAAAACCCACAATGCGCGCGATCACAATTAACTAGATCTGTTGATTGCATTGGTCGCAGTACCTGGAACAGAAAAAATTTGAATTTAAAATAACTGTCCCAAACTAAACGCAATCGGATTATAATTATAACAATTCAATTGACACATGTATCCAAAGATAGCAACTGATTGGTGAAATATAATCATATAGTCACAATTATTCGGATTTCACCAATCATTTGCTATCTTTGGATACATGTGTCAATTCAGTTGTTTAGGATTAGGATTATTATAGTTTACACCAGTAAACTATAATAATTCTAATTATCATTTTACACAGCAACAAAATTCCCATTAAAACTTATATTGCAATCAAAAACATGTAAATATTTCACTAGATTCACATTATCAATTCTAACTAACATACTGACTCGCACTTAGACGTTCATTTATAAAACGCACTAAAAAATACGGAGAGAAGATAAAACACGTGCGTTCACCGTGGAAGTCGGCGCAACAATGCAACGTATTCCAAACAATCGATCGGTTGTCGACTCTTCTACGCGTGCGTGAAATCCCCTTGGGCAGAATTCTCCATAAAAGTCACAATAATCGAGCGCTGTCTTGCGTGTCGCGCGAATTTCCGTAATACTCAACCCCTCGCACCTGCAACCCCTACGCACTGTGTACCTCCAAACCGCAGATGATATTACTCCCTTTTTTCCTTCGGGGGAGAAAATTACCTTCGACGTTGCAAACTTTGCCTCCGTCCTCGAATTTCTTCCCAGTTTGAGTGACAATCGTAAAATGAAAATGCAGGAAATATAGAATAATATGAAAACTCGAGGGACAGCTCGATGGAAATAATGTAACTCCACGTAGTCGTGTCTCAAACGGGGAAAGATGAACTTCGAGAGCGGTTGTCATTGTAGCATCATGCGATCGATAGGTGTGCCACTGGGTCTGTGGCCTTATCGATGCACAAGTCTTGGCAAAGTGAACGGTGCTATCGCTCTAACAATTATCATTCTCTACATTGTCGCGCAGGTACCAAGTTCTCGTTTTCTTTTCAGTTCGTTCGAGCTGGAATGCCACCCAGTTGCATTCAGCCAGCCTCACTTACCCGCGTTTTACATATTGAATTCGAATTGAATCGAGATATCACTGATATCGTTGAGATCGTTGATTTTGAGATATCGAATTCAAAATCTTTTATTACTGTATCTTATTTTTCATTTATTTCTTGTCTTTTTACAAAATTCAATTACTAGCATTCCCGTTGCACGAAGATTTATTAGGTGCGGTTAAGGAATGTTCAATAGCAGGGGTTACTTGCAGCTAGCAGTGTTTATCACGCATGAGTTCAGTGTGGATCTGTTTCTTAAGTGCGTGATTGGTATCGTACCGCCTATGTTCTACGTAATAAAGTATACATATTTTATGTGGAAAATGGACCAGGTATGCTTTTTTAGATTCTCCTAACGATATGACTTAAAATTGAAACAACACTGTCATGTGGTAAAAAACAAATTCATTTGATAGGATCGAATTGAAATCTAATTAACACGGGAATATAGAGCAGAGGGTTTTATAGAGCATAGAAAATAATTTAATTTTAATTTCAATAATTTTTTTATACCTACATCAGTAGTGTTCAAGACATACACGAAAATAGAAAAGAGCACATCAAAGTTCCATTGTGTTGCATTTACTCGAGTACAATATTTTATAAGTTTCTCTTTTTTAAGTAAATAGGGACACTATAATTAATATAAGCAGAAACATCCAGGTAAAGTACATTTTCGAGTGGATCCAATGCGACTATGATTCATTGACGAACGAGAGAGAGCTTCGATTGACGGAAAAGTATGCTGGCCGTGGAAGAAGAATAAGCAATTTCGCGTTGTGTGAGTATTGAAATTATTTATTGCCTAGCTAATTAAAAATAAATATTGACGGCGATTTGTGGCAGAGAAATTACGAAATTTTGTATTTTCCTTAAAGTTAGAAGAGTTTTCACAGAAATGAAAACGCGGATGAGTAAAAAAAGACCCGGAGGTAACAGTTTCAGAATGTACAATACAGTCAACCCTCCCATAACGCGATTAATTCTTACCGCGTTATATGGAAATCGCATTATGAGAGTACGGCGTTGTAGGAGGGTTTACTGTATATCATACTCCCGCGCCGTTTCTTAAAGAGCTGCCGCCCGGTACCCCGTAGCGAAAAGAACACTCCGTCATGCCTCACCCAGTGTTATGGCTTTCCACCTGCGAAGGAGCTGAAATACTGATTAAAAAGAGATAAATCTTAAGTACCGCGTTTCTCATCAGATCTTTGCGAAAACGACGCGAATTGATTCCTTACGTTTCTCAGATGAAAAGCATACCAAATGTTATGTAAACCGGATTATTTTTCACTAAGTTAGCTTGAAATGATGAAAATCAATTTTTCATGTGATTCCCTTCATTATAGTCAGAATTACGTCATTATTGGAGTTATTTTAATCGGAGAAACGCAATGAATCGATTGGCATTGTTTTCGCAAAGATTTGATCCGAAATGCGGTACTTGAGATTTTTCACTTTCATAATCGCTATTCCAGCTTCATTCGGTGGTCAAAAGCCATAAAACACGGTGAGACATCGCGGGGTGTTCTTTTCTCCTCGGGATGCCGGGCGGCATCCTCTCTTTGGCCGCGTCCAGATCTGAACCGAACGTCACGTGAGTAGATAGATGGAGTAAGACCCTGTATAACCCGAACGATATTGTCTTAATCTCTCAAGTACAACACTTTAGTTGTCAAATATTTCTCCGTTGTTCCAGATTTTTTGTTGCTTGCATTCATACCAATGGCATTACCGTTCCTGCCAGCACTCTTAAATATAGAGACACCCGTCAATCAGACTCGAATGGTGCTAATCCCAATCAACGTTGAATACTTCGTCGATCAAGATCGATACTTTTACTGGATAGCGTTGCACTGTGATATTACTACGCTCCTGGGTATTTCCATCGTGTTTGTCACAGAGTCCGCGAGCATACATTTCGTCGCACACGCGTGCGGATTACTCGAAATTACCGGGTAATGAATTTTAATCACAAATTCTTAGAAACGTTGCAAACGACCGATAGTTATATTTTCACAAGGAATTACTATAATTTTAACGAAACCAAGTAACCTGTAACACCTCTAGGTTCTGTGACTTCTGTTGACACTAGATCCGTTGAAATATGTACAGTGGCGGACGGAAGAAAGTTTACAACCATAAAAATCGCTTAACTTTTTAGAATTCGTCCAAACGACTTGAGTTTTCTTAAGAAACTAGAGGAATTAGTTTGCTAAGTGACGTGCTTCGTCGTTTTGAAGAAATTGCAATTGGTCGGAATAGTAAAGTTCGTTTTTTTAACTTTAGCTCACAGCAACCTTAACCGATTTTAATGAAATTTTCAGCATGTATACAACTTACTCAAATCTACAAACGGAATTTTCGAGTTTTCATTACAGGCTCAGAAAATAAGCTGAAAAAACAATCTTTACTATTTTTTTTACTATTCTGACCAATTGCAATTTCTTTCAAAATCACGAGACACGTCACTTGTCAAGCTAATCCCTCAGGAAACTGTGTTCATAATTGTTTTTATATTGTAAAAATTACATATTTAAAGTTTTTCCACGGCTAAGCCACCGTAGTTTCATGTATAGTGGTATTTTACCGTAGTGAGCACCAGATGCGTACGGTAGGGAAGGCCGGGGTTGGTAGGCAGGTTTTTCAGTTTTTGATTTTTAATCATTTATGTGCGCGCAATATCATTAAACCGATTAGTGTATTTGATATTCAAAGGAAAAATAATCGCACATTTATAGGGATCGCGTAGAACGGATGTTGGAAAGTAGTGTTCCAACTGCTCTTTGTGATAAAACGTACTTGTCGATGCATAGTCAACTAGTAGCCACGATTAAAATGCATCAACACGTACTCGAGTGGGTATAACTTGCTTTTAAATCGAACACCGTGTTTTGAAGCAATTTAACAAAAATCTTAAATTTGTTAAAGGTTCATTGAAAACATCAATAACTCTGTGGTATCACATTACTACATACTATCTGCTATCGGAGTAGTTTCGCTGAGCATGAACCTCTATATCGTGAGTAATATATGCAAATGATTCTCGTGAACACTAGGTTGTCGAGAAGAATCTCTCGATTGGATTTGTGGTTAAATGTGAAGTAATATAAAGAGGAACTTTTATTTTCTCCCAGCTAGTATTTGCCTTTCGAAAATTTCAACCACTTCGATATGTTTGTCACAGAGAATCCTTACAACAACCTAGTGCGTGCGCACTACGTTTACTTTGTTCAAGCAAAGCTGCCTCGAGTAACTCTTGTTCATTATTTACCATCGCTAGCTGGCCAGGGAAATGTTGCTGATGAATGTCACTGGCGAAATGGCAACTACAGTAATACTGATCGTAATTCATTTATTTTACATGGGCTGTGCAAGTTACATTTCCCAGGGTGTGTTAGACAAGGGCCATGAACTGTTCACGAAAACGTGAGTCCTCGTATTCATCTCCTTTATTAGCAGGTGGTATTCGGTGTGAGAATTTGGTACAAAATTTTTGAAAATTGTCTCTCTTTTTATATCGGAAATCAGTAACAATGAAAGGAGTTATGTCTTAGGGTGTTTAGTACTAGAAACTCTTACAAATAATACTAGAAACTGTTCATAGTGAAAAATGTACGGAAACTGTTTGCAATCTACCCATACAGCACACTCTCGTTGCAGCATAGTTGCAGTATAGTTGCGGTGCAAGATTGCAACGATTCACGCAACGTTGCCGCAACTATGCAGCAATAATTCTATGTCCGCCTGCTGCAACGTTGCACAGCAACTTTGAGGCAACTTTGCACGGCAACTTTGAGGCAACGAAAAACTGTTAAAAAAAAATAAAAAAGTTATTGGTTACGACAGATTTGAACTCCGGCCCGCCCGCATGACAATCTGACGCTCTACCGTTGTGGCCACGGAACCTTCTTGGATGTAGAGTACTGTAGATGGTATATATATTGATTACTCCGTACGTTAAAAACTTTTATACTACATGAGTACTACGACCCCCATATATATATATATTGTCGTTCCAAAATCACTGTGCGCCGTGCTCGCCTTCACGGAAACATCAGTTTGGCACGTGCCACCAGTAAAGTAGATTCTGACTTATGCTTGGAACTGATTAAATGGTTGCCTTCTCCAACATATATTTTATATTTTAGTTCATTATACTGGATATCCGCGGGAACAGTAAACACCTGGATATTTCCTAACGTATTGGAGATATAAAAGAAATTGTTTACATGAAATTGCGTGGTTGGAGCGGGCAAATTTTCTACGGAACTCTTTTTTTTAACAGATCACTTGATAGTGCGTTTCAAGACGAATTCAATAAAGTATAATGTATACACTTTATTTCAGCTGGTTTTCGAGATATTATGTTTTAAAATTTGCTAACGCCGCAAAGTTGTGGCAAAGTTGCGACAAAGTTGCGGCAAAGTTGCGGCAAAGTTGCTGCATAGTTGCGGCATAATTGCGGCAAAGTTGCTGCATAGTTGCGGCATAATTGCGGCAAAGTTGCAGTGCATTATTGCAACGCAACTATGCAGCAACTATGCAGAAACAATTCTATGTCCGCCCCGTGCAATGTTGCACGGCAACGTCGCAGCAACCATACATCGACATTGCACTGCAACCATGCAACATCGCAAGGTTACTGCAACCATCCTGCAACTTTGCCGCAACGAAGTGTGCTGTATGGGTATAGATACTACGCAAGATGGCACGAAGCACCCCTGCCAGTGCAAAAGATGTGGCTGTACATGCGACGAAGAAGCATGCTACCTACTGCCCTCGTATTTGGTGGCCTTTACACCGGTTCATTCGAATTCTTTTTTAAGGTAAATGGTTTACAAGCTACAGTAGGTGAGAAAAGAGAAGGAACAAGACGCAATCTTTTATTTTCAGTTAGTGAACGCATCGATGTCGTATTTCACGGTACTCTACTCTACGGCTTAAAATTTCGATTGGAAGGAAGCGTTCCCACTTTCAGTTAGCGCTTAAGATATTTAATGATAAGTTATCAAACGATTGTGTCAGCTGTAACTGATTCAGATATAGAATGCTTACTGACTGCTACGTTCTTGTAGTTGTAAAGTGAAAGTAATTAGGGCTCTAAATAAGTCCTAATTAGTAAAAAATCGCGATTATAATTTGAGACTGCTGTAACGAGGGACATTCAAAATATGCTATTTTCTAATATCAATTTTCTACTTGCACCAACGGTGGCGCATAAATAATGCGCGAAATAGATTTTCGACCCTCGTCATTAAGAGTTATTTTCACTCCCTACACGCGGACAATAGTCGATAAAAAAATGTGTCGAATATTTTGTACTATTCTACGAAATTGCAAAGTTTTACCAAAATCGGCGTGTGGCATTTTAGTGATGTCCCTTGTTATCACGTTTTATAAATTTGGACCTTGTAACATATTCTTTAATTGGATTGTTTACTGTTACTTTAGTTTTTCATGAGGAATCCTTTTTACAAGTATGTAGAAACTCGATTAAAATATTCATTTATATACTTTTATTATAATATATATGTTTTGTGCACATAGAGCGTTAATTACTTTCAGTCTACAATTTGTATTTATCATTGTCCCTATATACAACATTTTTATGGAAGATACATAATATGACTTTAAAATTACAATATAAAGCTGTGACAAACATCTTCTTTCTTGCTATATAAATTCCCTTTCAAATTCTTGATGAAAATGTTAATGTTGTGCAGGTATTTAATAAAATTTATAAACGGAAATTAATTCAATTTCGCCAAAAATCGCGTAGAGCCAAAGAACCCAGTCGTTTGACGTTTAAAGCAACGAGGGGGTGGCTGGAGCCACGTGGAAATGGACTCACAGAGAAATCGAACCGCAGCAACAAGTGCCGTTTACGCAACGGAAAGAAGGAAAAAAGGGAATAGAAAAAGCACAGACCGCAAAATTTGATCGATTTCCGCAAAGCAGAAAAATAAAATTCAGCTTTGAAACGTCACATTCTGCCATATCCTGCCGTGGAAACAAAGAGTTCGAACCGGAGAAAGTGGATGATAATATATGAACAAAGATAATGTCAAGTTTGGTGAACTTCTGGACCGACCGAATATGCTACGATTTGATTTAAATTTTTTATAGCTCCTGCCTCAAGTACCGATTGAAAGTTCCTTTAAAAGTGAATCAGTCAGGAATGAAAAATGACAAATTAATTGGTATACAATCAGTTGGTAAGAGTAAGGTAGTCACATTCCACGTTATTCCCCCCTAAAATTTCTTCAATATCGATTCACGAAAATCGAATAATATTCATCAGCTCTGTCGTTATATTAACACGCGTTGAATTTGTTTAGGTAACGATACGCAACGATAGATAACAAATGAATGAAAGAGAGTATTCTACACACACAACTTGATTAATATCTGCAAGCAGTATTCTTATGGGCAAATTAAGTGAGTTTCCAATATAATATGAACTAGTAGTCATAATTATCATTGTACACAGCAAGCACAATTACCACTAGTATTTATATTGTAATAAAACACATGTAAATATCTCACAAGATACACATTATCAATGTTGACTAACATACTCACTCTCAACTAGACGTTTAGTTATAAAACGCGCCACAAATACGGAGAGAAGCTAAAACACGTGCGTTCACCATGGAAGTCGGCGCCACAATGCAACGTATTTTCAACAATCTATCAGTTGTCGGCTCATCTACGCGTGCGTAAAATCCCCCTCGAACTATATTCCCCGTAATGTCATAATCAATAGTGTCATAATTTAGTATGCACGAATTTTCTTACTACTCGATCCCTCGAAGCTGCAACCCTTACGCACCGTCTACCTTCAAACCATAGGTGATATTTCTCCCCTTTTCCTTCGGCGAAGAAAATTACCTTCGATGTTGCAAACTTTTCCTCCGACGTCGAATTTCTTGCCAGCTTGAGTGACAATCGTAAAACGAAAATTCAGGAAATATAGAATAATATGAAAACCTGAGGGAAAGCTCGGTGGAAATAATGTACCTCCACGCAGTTGCGTCTCGTACGGGGAAAGATGAACTTCGTGGGCAGTCGTCATTGTAAAATCCTGCGATCGATAGGTGTGCCACTAGGTCTGTGGCCTTATCGACGCACAATTCTTTGCAAAGTGAACGGTGCTATCGCTCTAACAATTATCATTCTCTACATTGTCGCGCAGGTACCAAGTTCTCGTTTTCTTTCCAGTTCGTTCGAGCTGGAATGCCAACAGTTGCATTCAGCCCGTCTCAATTACCCGCGCCTTATATATTGAATTCGAATTGAATGGAGATACCATTGGCATCATTGAGATCGGTGATTTTGAAATATCCAAATCAAAATGCTTTTTTACTGTATCGTACTTTTCACATATTTCTTCTCTTTTTTCAAAATTCAATTGCAAGCATTCCCGTTGCACAACGATTTATTAGGTGCGGTTAAAGGAATGTTCAATAGCAGGGGTTACTTGCAGCTAGCAGTGTTTATCACGCATGAGGTCAGTGTGGATCTGTTTCTTAAGTGCGTCTTAAGTATTGAACTGCCTATAGCCTTCATTGTGAAATATCTCTTTTTTATGTGGAATATCGACCAGGTATGCTTTTTTAGATTCTCTTAACGATATGACTTAAAATTGAAAGAACACTGTCACGTGGTAAAAAACAAATTCATTTGATAGGATCGAATTGAAACTAATTAACACGTGAAGATCGGTACCTCGAAAATTCCATTTTTTTTAAACTTCGCTATTTTAATTTTCCGCTACTTGTTGATTCTTCGGGGTGTTATCACTACGTAATGGTTAATTGAATTGAATTTTAATTTCAACAATTTTCTTATGCCTACATCAATGGTGTTCAAGACATACAGGAAAATAGAAATCAGCCTCAAGAACTAAAAAGTGGCGGAAAATAAAAATTGCCTGATACTTCTACTGAGATTCCCTACAAATCTGCCGACTTAAAAACAATCGGAATTTTTGGGTTATCAAAGTTCCCTTGTGTTGCATTTACCCGAACACAATATTTTAGATGTTTCACTTTTTTAAGCAAATAGAGACATTTTAATTAATATACACAGAAACATCCAGGTAAAGTACGTTTTCGAGTGGATCCAAAGCGACTATGATTCATTGACGGAGGAAAGGGAGCTTCGATTGATAGAAAAATCTGCTGATAAAGGGACAATCATAATAAAGATCGTCTTGTGTGAGTATCGAAATGTATTTACTACCTAGCTAACTATTCTAGGGGTAAATATTGGGGTGTATTTCTTGCAGAGAAATTACGAAATTAAGTATTTTCCTTAAAGCTGGAAGAGTTTTCAAAAAAATGTAAACGCGGGCGGGTAGAAAAAAAGTCGGGGTCGTAGTAGAGGCAACAGTTTCACACTCTCAGCAATAACCAGAACGATAGTCTTAATCTTTCAATTACAATTTATTTATCAAATATGTCTCTCCTGTTCAAGATTTTTTGCCGCTTCTATTGATAACTCTCGGATTCCCGATCCTGTCACGACCCTTCAGCACAGAGGCACGCGTTAATCAGTCTTTCTCAGGAGTAATACCCTTCAACGTTGAGTACTTCGTCGATCAAGATCGATACTTCTACTGGATCATGTTTCACATCGTCGCTGCCACGCTCCTGGGTGCTTGCATCATTATTTTCACAGAACTCACAATCGTATGTTTCATCACACACGTGTGCGGATTACTCGAAATTATAGGGTAATGAATTATAATCACAAAGTCTTAGAAACGTTGCAAACGACCGATAGTTATATTTTCACAAGGAATTACTCAAATTTTAACGAAACCAAGTGGTCAACAAGACCACGAGTTTCTATTACTTCCATTGCAACTTAATCCGTGGAAATATTTAGGGTGCGCGGCAACAGGTTATAGAAAATGAAATGGATGATTTTACGTGACAAAATATGACGAAAATGAAGAGTAACGAAATTGCATTGGAGGCTTCGTTTTTTTAGTTATTAAGGTTTAAAGATTTTGTTAGCGGTGCCTAGAGCACGACATTCCGGCGCGGCAGTCAGGTCTGCATACAGTGCCTGTCTAATGCCTCATTGTGCCACGCGCGCCGCTAACCGCTGAGTTGCTATCCTCCAGGCGTCCCAGATCCGAATCTTTAAACCTAAGTAACAGAGAAATCATAACCACCCCGTCATCCCATTACTTTCGATTTTCATCTTATTTTCTCAAGTAGAATCGCCCATTTCATTTTTACTAACTGTTGGCGAACACCCTGTATATGTATGTATATTCAGAGGGAATATATTCACACATTTATAGCGATCGAGTGGAACGGATGCTGGAAAGTAGTGTTCAAACTGCTCTTTGTGATAAAACGGATTTGTTAATGAATGATCAACTAGTAGCAGCCATTACACTGCATCAACGAACACTCAAGTGGGTATAACATGCTATAAAAACGAAAACAATGTTTTCAAACGATTTGGCAAAAATCATAAATTTATTTAAGGTTCATTGAAAAAATGAATACCTCTTTCCTACCACATTACTGCATACTAGTTGCTATCAGTGTGCTTTCGTTGAGTATATGCCTCTGCATCGTAAGTAATATATTTATGCAAATGATTCACATGAACACTAGGTTGCCGAGGAGATACTTTCGATTGGATTTCTTGTTGAATGCGAAGTAATATAAAAAGAAGTTTTGATTTTTGTCCTGCTAGTATTTGTGTCTCAAAAAATTAAACCCCTCCGATATGTTTGCTACGAAGAATTCTTGCAGCAACCTAGCGCATACGCACTTGTTCACTTTGTTCAAGCAAAGATGCCTCGAGTAACTCTTGTTCATTATTCACCATCGCTAGATGGCCAGGGAAATATTGCAGCGGAAAATCACTAACGAATTGTTAATTGCATTTACAATGGTCATAGGTAATTTCCTTTACATGGGCTGTGGTAATTACGTTAGCCAATATCTGTTAGACTCGGGCGATGAACTGTTCACGAAAACGTGAGTACTAGTATTCGTCCTCCTTATTAGTACTCGGTATGACTATCTGTTACTAAATTTTTGAAAATTGTATTTCTTTTTATGTTAGAAATCAGTGATATTGAAAAGCGGCAGTTCTTAGAATGTTTAGTACTCGAAACCCTTATAAATAATACTCGAACCTGTACATACTGATATGTGTAGGAAAACTGTTTGCAATCTATAGATACTACGCCAGATGGCACGAAGCACCCTTGCCAGTACAAAAGATGTTGTTGTACATGCGACAAAGAAGCATACTACCTACTGGAATCGTGGTTGGTGGCCTTTACACCGGTTCATTCGAATTCTTTTTTAAGGTAAATGGTTTATAAGCTACAGTAGGTGTGAGAAGTGAAAGAACAAGACACGATCTTTTACTTTCAGCTAGTGAACACATCGATGTCGTATTTCATGGTACTCTACTCCACGGCTTAACATTTCTATCAACAGGAAGCGGTGCCACTTTTAGTCGACACTTAATATATTAGTTACCAATAATATATTAGTTAATATATTAGTTACCAAAGAATTGTTTTATCTGAAACAGATTCAAATATAGAATGCTTACTCACTGTTACTTTCTTATAGTTGTAGACACAAAGTAATTAGGGCCTTATGTGATAATTTGTAAAAAATTGCAATTATAATTGGAGACTGCTCTAACAAGGAACATTAAAATACCCACAATTTTCTAATTTCAATTTTTCGCCAATCCCAACGGCGTCGGATATATTTCACAAACTAAGTTTCCGATCCTCAACTTTGGGGACTATTGCCACTCTCTACATACGGAAAATTGCCAATAAAAAAAGGGGTGAATTTTTTTTCTATTCTACGCAAAGTTTTAACAAATTCAGTGTGTGGCATTTAAGTGCTCTCCCTTGTTAGTACATTTCATAAATTTGAACCTTGTAACATGTTCTTTAATTGGATTGTTTACTGTTACTTTATTTTTTTTATGAAAAATACTTTTTACAAGTATGTGGAAACACGATTAAAATATCAAATCTATTACTCATAAAATTAACTGTATATTCATTTATATATTTTTATTTAAAAATATGTTTTGGCACATCGAGCCTTAATTACTTTCAGCCCACAATTTGTATTTATCATTGTCCCTATATAAACCTTTATATGGAAGAAATATATATGATTTTAGGATTATAATTTAAAATATTTACAAACCTCTACTTTCGTGCTATACCTATAAATTCCCGTTGAAATTCTTGATAAAAATGTTGATCTTGTTAGTTAATAAAATTGATAACAGAAATTAAAACATAGTCACTATTGACTATATCTCCCATGCAAAATGCGCTGCCTTCTAAAACTGCGTTATGTGTCCATCACGAGTAACTAACATTTTCAGTTGCATTGGTCGCAGCACCTGTAACAGAAGAAATTCGAATTTAAAATAATTGTCCCGAACAAAGTACAATCCACTTCACTCCCACGACCACATTGATAGCTCTTCACAATTCTAATTCACTCATCTAAATATAAGTGAAGTTCCCTCTTCCATCACTTTTCAACATCCAGAAGCCCATTTGGATCCTTGATAGCGCCTACCTTCACTAATATTCCAGTTAATGCCCCTGACCAATGGTTCCACGCTCGGCTTTGCTTTAATATCGTGAGCGGTGCAAAATAATATAAAATAGCATTTTGTTTTTCGCCAAAAATTGCGTAAAGAGCCAAAGAACCCAGTCGTTCGACGTTTAAAGCAACGAGGGGGTGGCTGGAGCCACGTGGAAATGGACTCACAGAGAAATCGATAAGCAGCAACAAGTGCCGTTCTCGCAACGAAAAGAAGGGAAAAAAGGAACAGCGAAAGCACAAGACTGCAAAATTTGATCGATTTCCGAGAAACAAAAAAAATTTGACCTTTGAAACGACACTTTCTGCCATACCCTGCCGTGGAAACAAAGATTTAAATTTTTGAAAGCTCGTGCACCTCGAGTATCGATTGATTGTTCCTTTAAAACTGAAGCATTCAGGAATGAAAAATGATAAATTAATTAGAACACAATCAGTTGGTAAGAGTAAGGCAGTCACATTCCTCGATAGATAACAAATGAATGAAAGAGAGTATTCTACACAACACTTGATTAATATCTGCAAGCAGTATTCTTATGGGCAAATTAACCCATTCGAGACGGCGATCTTTTTCGAACACGGTCCCCAGGAGCGAAAAATCTATTTTCTTTATATTGTTGCACACACGGTGTCCAACCGGTCTTATAGCCTCGGAAATCAAGTGCACACACGGTGTGCAATCGGTATCGAATGGGTTAAGTGAGTTTCCAATATAATATGAACTAGTAGTCATAATTATCATTTTACACAGCGAGCACAATTACCACAATTACCACATTCATGAAAGTAAGGCAGTCACATTCTACATTATTGCTCCTAAAAATTTATTCAAATTGTATTCACGAAAATGGAATAATTTTCATTAGCTCTGTCGTTATTTTAACACGCCTTAAACTTATTTAGATAATGATTCCCGACGATATACAGTATAGGGGAAGGTGGGGTAAAACGGAACGCTTAACTTTGGAGGGTGATAACTTAAAACCGGGAGGAGAAAAAGACACGAGACCTCGACAGGAGTCTTCAGTGGACCTTAGACTATAAGAAAATCAAGGTCATTGTTAAGAAAAATCTTTGGGAACGACGGAAAATGAAATTTGCCGGAGTTATTGAAATCTTCGCCTCGCTTAAATGCTGGGGTAAAACGGAACACCCACTCGAAGACCGTGTAAACGTACAAAATCTTTATTTCTATGATTTAAAATGTATTAATTTATGTTAAAATCTATAAGTATATGTTTTAGGTATAACTATTGTAAATAAAATATAACAAAAATATATATTATACATATAAGAGAAAATATTTTATTAGATAACATGAAAATTACGGAAAATAATCAAATATAAATATAATATCGTAAAAGATGAATAGATTAATACAGTTTGTTTATTATTGTATGAACAATAAGCGGGCCGGAATCACCCGCTGGTTGGAATTACCCCGCTTTCCCCTACACGTGGATTTTTACATGAATATCAATATTTGCATGGAGAACACATCTGCGTTAAATGATTATGTTATTTATTACAATTTAAACTAACAGTTTGATCGAATGAAAGATGTATCTCATACATCATAATTTTCTATACAAAATCCATTTTCTTGGAAACAAGGATAGTAATTAAAAGTTTAATCTACAATCTAATAATTAAAAGAGATAATAAACACATACTAAGGGACGTTTCCATTCTTCCCCATGTATAATAGGCGTTCCGTTTTACCCCGCGAAAAGTGTTCCATTTTGCCCCATGTGCAGTCATTTAGTAAACATTTAATATTTACACTTCGGCGCGAGGTAAAGAACTTTTTATATATATCAAAATGTAGCGTAAGGACTATAGAATCCAACGATGTACTTGCCGTTATTAATTTTCGAAATCCAAGTACCGAAAAGTGGTCGAAAGTCCAACGCAATATTGAAACGTCGATACCGAAAATTTTTCAAACTCTCTTAATGAAAAAATAACTTGTGCAGAGGTCTATGGTCTATCACAAAATGCTATGAGGACCCTTTGGTTCCATGTCACGCGATACTAACTCATTCGCAGCTCTTATCTAACAGAAACATTGGTGTTCCGTTTTACCCACCCGTTCCGTTTTACCCCACTTTCCCCTAACAGATGAATGAAAGAGAGGATTCTATACACACTTGCTTAACATCTGCAAGCAGTATTCTGATGGGCAAATTAAGTGAAATTCCAATATAATATTAGGTGAGCCATAATAATCAAAATTATCTTTTTACACAGCAACACAATTCCCACTAGTACTTATGTTATAATCGAACACATGTAAAATTTCATACGGTTCACATATTATCAATTTTAGCTAACATACCCACTCGCAGTTAGATGTTCATTTATAAAAGGCACTACAAATGGGGAGAGAAACTAAAACACGTGCGTTCACCATGAAAGTCAGCGCGTCAATGCAACGTACTCCCAGCAATCGATCTGTTGTCGGCTCTTCTACGCGTGCGTAAAATCTCCCTCGGGCAGAATTTTCCATAAAAGTCACAATAATCGAGCACTGTCTTGCGTGTCGCGCGAATTTCCGTAATATTCAACCCCTCGCACCTGCAACCCCTACGCGCTGTGTACTTTCAAACCGCAGGTGATATTTCTCCCCTTTTTCCTTCGGCGGAGAAAATTACCTTCGACGTTGCAAACTTTGCCTCTGTCTTCGAATTTCTTCCCAGTTTGAGTGACAATCGTAAAATGAAAATGCAGGAAATATAGAATAATATGAAAACTCGAGGTAAAGCTGCGTGGAAATAATGTACCTCCACGCAGTCGTGTCTCGAAAGGGGAAAGATGAACTTCGAGGGCGGTCGTCATTGTAAAGTCATTCGATCGATAGGTGTGTCACTGGGTCTGTGGCCTTATGGATGCACAATTCTTGGCAAAATTAACGGTGCTATCGCTCTAACAATTATTGTTCTCTGCATAGTCGCGCAGGTATCAAGTCCTTATTTCTTTTTTTTTGTCGAGCTGGAATGCCAACAGCTGAATTCAGCCCAACTTACCCGTTACTTTAGATATCGAACTCGAATTGTAATCGAGATATCATTGATGTCGTTAAGATCGTTGAATTTAAGATATTAAATTCAGAATCCTTACTTGCTGTATCCTACTTTTCACCTCCGCCTTCTCTTTTTATAAAATTTAATTGCTCGCATTTCCGTTGCACGGCGATTTATCGACTGCGGTTAAATGAATATTCAATAACAATGGATACTTGCAGCTAGCAGTGTTTATCACGCACGAGTATAGTGTGGATCTATTTCTTATGGCCATGATTGGTATTGTACCGCCTACGATCTACGTTGTGAAATATCTCTTTTTTATGTGGAATATGGAGCAGGTATGGTTTTCTAGATTCTCTTAACGATACGACTGTAATGCGATACATCAAATTGAAAGAACACTGGCATGGGGTATAAAAAATATCATTTCATAGAGTCGAATTGAATCTAATTAACACGGGAACTTTGGACACTCGAAAATTCGATGTTTTTTTTAAATATTGCAGGATTGTAGGGAATCCAAATACAAGTGTGAGGCAATTTTTATTTTCAGCTATTTGTTGATTCTTTTGGAGTCTTCTTAAGACTCTCTTCACTTTTTAAAGAGTTAATGTGCGCTTTCCTATTTTCTGGTTTACATTGGAAACTACAGTAGATATAAAATATTGGTAATGTGAGAATTGAATGGTTTTTTATGCTATGCGAATCTTAGCAATGAAATTCTTTGAATCTTGACTTTAAATAAGGAACAGTTCCCTACCACAAACAATTAAATAACTTGGCGGCGCGGTTTTATAAAGCATAGAAAATTATTACCCAAATTTCAATTTCAATTATTTTTCATATCTAGAATTGTTTTCATGACATACTGGAGAATAGGAAAGCTCTCATTAACATTTCATGTTTAAGGGATGTTTTCACTCTGAAGAACCAAAGAGTAGCGGAAAATAAAAATTGCCTGATACATCTATTGAGATTCCTTACAAACCTGCAAATTTGAAAAAGAATCAGTATTTTGGGGTTATCGAAATTCCCTTGTAAGTTGTATTTTTTCCAGCACAGTATTTTAATGTATCCCCCTTTTTACGCAAATAGAGACACTTTAAGTAATTTACACAGAATCATCCAGGTAAAGTACATGTTCGAGTGGATTCAAAGCGACTATGATTCATTGACGACCGAGAGGGAGCTTCGATTGATAGAAAAGTTTGCTGACATAGGAACAACCGTAAGCAAGACCTTGTTGTGTGAGTATCGAATGTATTTACTGTCTCACTAACTATCGTAAGGGTAAATGCTGGGTGCTATTTCTGAACGAGAAATCACGAAATTAAGTATTTTTCTTAAAGTTCGAAGAGTCCTCACCCCGGGTCTCCACCAAGGCGAACACGAACAAAAACAATGTTCGCGAACGCTTTCGTCTGTTCTAGTCGTGTCCACTCCGCGGCAAACATGAACAAAACTCAGCGTATGAATCGTATGTGAATGTTTTGCTCTGTTTGCGGCGGTGTGGACACGAAAAGAACAGAGGAAAACGTTTACGAACAATGTTTTTGTTCGTGTTCGCCTTGGTGGAGACCCGGGGTCAAAGAAATGAAAACGCGGGCGGGTAATAAAAGACACGGGGGTGTAGTAGAGATAACAGTTTCGGAGTGTATATCATATAACCAGATTATAATTGCATTTTATTTGTCAAATATTTCTCCATTGTTTTAGATTGTATGCTGCTTATAATCATACCTCTCGGATTCCCGTTCCTGGTACTACTCTTCAACATAGAGGCACTCATTATTCAGTCTCGCTCAGGACTAATACCCCTCAACGTTGAGTACTTCGTCGATCAAGATCGATACTTCTATTGGATAGCGTTACACTTCGACACTACCACACTCCTGGGTATTTTCATCCTGTTTGTTACAGAGTCCGCGAGCATACATTTCATCATACACGCGTGCGCATTACTCGAAATTACCGGGTAATGAATTTTATTCACAAATTCTTAGAAACGTTGCAAACGACCGACAGTTATATTTTCACAAGGGATCACTATAATTTTAACGAAACCAAGTGGTCAACAAGACCACTAGTTTCTATTACTTTCATTGCAACATTTAGGGTGCGCGGCAACAGGTTGTAGAAAATGAAGTGGGTGATTCAACGTTACAAAATATGACGAAATGCAGAGTAACAAAATTGCACTGGAGGCTTCGTTTTTTAGTTATTAAGGTTTAAAGATTTGGTTAGCGGTGCCTGGAGTACGACATTCCGGCGCGGCAGTCAAGGTTGCATACAGTGCTTGTCAAATGCCATATTGCGCCACGCGCGCCGCTGGCCGCCGAGTTGCCATCCTCCAGGCGTCCCAAATCTTTAAACCTAAATAACAGAGACATCATAGCCACCCCGTCATTCCATTACTTTCGATTTTCATCTTATTTTGTCACGTAGAATCGCACATTTAATTTTGTCTAAGTTTTGGCGAACACCCTGTATATGTATGTATATGCAGAGGGAATATATTCGCACATTTATAGCGATCGAGTGGAACGGATATTGGAAAGTAATATTTTAAATGTCCATTGTGGTAAAACGTATTTGGCGATACATGGTCAATTAGTAGCAACCATTACACTGCATCAACGAACACTCAAGTGGGTATAATATGTTATAAAAGCGAAAACCGTGTTTTGGAGCGATATGATGAAAATTTTAAATTTGTTAAAGGTTCATAGAAAACATGAATTCCTCTGTGCTACCACATTATTGCATACTATTTTCTATCGGTGTAGTTTCGTTGAGCATGAACCTTTACATTGTGAGTAATATATGAACGCAAATGATTCTCATGAACACTAGGTTGTCGCGAAAATACTCTCGATTTGATTTCTTGTTAAATGTGAAGTAATATAAAAAGGAACTTTCATTTTCCTCCTGCTAGTATTTGCCTTTCGAAAATTTAAACCCCTTCGATATGTTTGCCACGGAGAATCCTTATAGCAACCTAGTGCGTGCGGACTACGTTTACATTGTTCAAGCAAAGCTGCCTCGAGTAATTCTTGTTCATTATTCACCATCGCTAGCTGGCCAGGGAAATGTTGCTGATGAAAGTCACTGTTGAAATGACAACTACGATAATACTGATCGTAATTCATTTATTTTACATGGGTTGTGCAAGTTACGTTGCCCAGGCGGTGTTGGACAAGGGCCGTGAACTGTTCACGAAAACGTGAGTACTCGTATTCATCTCCTTTATTAATAGGTGGTATTCGGTGTGAGAATTTGTTACAAAATGTTTGAAAATTGTCTTTCTTTTTATATCGGAAAAAACAGTAATGATGAAATGAGTTAGGGTTTAGGTTGTTTAGTATTAGAAACTCTTACAAATAATACTGGAAACTGTTAATACTGAAAAATTTAGGGAAACTGTTTGCAATCTATAGATACTACGCAAGATGGCACGAAGCACCCCTGCCAGTGCAAAAGATGTGGCTATACATGCGACAAAGAAGCATGCTACCTACTGCCCTCGTGTTTGGTGGACTTTACACCGGTTCATTCGAATTCTTTTTTAAGGTAAATGGTTTAGAAGCTACAGGAGGTGAGAGAAGAGAAAGAACAAGACGCGATCTTTTACTTTCAGCTAGTGAACACATCGATGTCATATTTCACGGTACTCTACTCTACGGCTTAACATTTCTATTGGCAAGAAGCTTTTTCACGTTTGGTTGGCATTTAGATATAAGATATTTACTATGAGTCATAAAACGATTGTCTTAACTTGTAACTGATTGAGATATAGAATGCTTACAGACTTTTACTTTCGTATAGTTGTAGACACAAAGTAATTAGGGCTTTATGTGATATTTTGTAAAAAATTGCAATTATAATTGGAGACTGCTTTAACAAGGGACATTAAAAAACCCTGAATTTTCAAATTTAAATTTTGCGCCTACCTCAAAGGTGTACGATATGTTTCGCAAAATACTTTCCGATCCTCAACTTTGAGGGCTATTGTCACTCTCTACATAGGGGTAGTTGCCAATAAAAAAAATATGTATCCAAATTTTTTGACTATTTTACGCAGTTTTAACCAATTCGGCGTGTGGTATTTAAGTGATATCCCTTGTTAGCACGTTCCATAAATTTGGACCTTGTGGCATGTTTTTTAATTGGATTGTTTACTGTTATTTTATTTTTTCACGAAAAACACTTTTCACAAGTATGTAGAAACACGATTAAAATATCAAATCCATTACTCATAAAACTAAGTGTATATTCATTTACATATATTTTTTATTACAAAATATATGTTTTGGCACATAGTGCCCTAATTACTTTCAGCCTACAATTTGTATTTATCAATGACCCTATATAAAATATTATATCGAAGAAATATATTATGATTTTAAAAATAAAATTAAAAACTTTGACAAACCTCTACTTTCGTGCTATATAATTTCCCGTTCAAATTCTTGATAAAATTGTTGATCTTGTTAGTTAATAAAATTTATAAACGGAAATTAAATCAGAGTCACTATAATTCCACGCAAAATGTGCTGTCTTCTAAAACCGCATTGCGTGTCCTTCACGATTAACTACTTAGTACTTCCAGTTGCATTGGTCGCAGCATCTGTAACAGAAGAAATTCGAATTTAAAATAAATGTCCCGGACAAAATAGAATCGACATTACTCCTGCGAACACGTTGAAACTCCTTCGCAATTCTAATTTCACTCATCTAAAACTAAGTGAAGCCCTCTCTTTCACCACTTTTCAACATCCACAACCCGTTTGAATTCTTGGTAGCCCATACCTTCACTTATATTCCAGTTAATTCCCCTGATCAATGCTTTCAAACTCGGTCTTTCCTGTAATATCGTGTGCAATACAAAATAATACCAAATAGCGTTTGGTTCTTCGCTAAAAATCGCGTAAAGCGATAAAAGCGACGTTGAAAGCGATAGTAGCGGCTGGGCTCACGTGGAAATGGAGCCACACGTTAATCGATCCACAGCAACAAGTATCGTTCACGCAACGGAAAATAGAAAAAAAGGGAAAGCACGGACCGCAAAATTTGATCGATTGGTGCAAAGCAAAAGAATAAAATTTGATTTTAACACATATTCTACCATACCCTGCCGTGGAAACAATGAGTTCGAAACGGGGATGATAAAATATGAACAAAGGAAAGTGGATGATAAAATATGAACAAAGGAAAGTGGATGATAAAATATGAACAAAGGAAAGTGGATGATAAAATATGAACAAAGGAAAGTGGATGATAAAATATGAACAAAGGAAAGTGGATGATAAAATATGAACAAAGGAAAGTGGATGATAAAATATGAACAAAGGAAAGTGGATGATAAAATATGAACAAAGATAATATCAAGTTTTGGTGAACATCTGAATCGACCGAATATATGCTACGATTTGATTTAAATTCTTGAGAGCTCGTGTCCGAGTATCGATTGAAAGTTGCTTTAAAAATGAAACATTCATGAAAGTAAGGCAGCCACATTCTACATTATTCCTCCTAAAAATTTATTCAAATTGGATTCACGAAAATCGAATACTTTTCATTAGCTCTGTCGTTATTTTAACACGCCTTAAACTTATTTAGGTAATGATTCCCGACGATATATAACAGATGAATGAAAGAGAGGATTCTATACACACACTTGCTTAACATCTGCAAGCAGTATTCTGATGGGCAAATTAAGTGAAATTCCAATATAATATTAGGTGAGCCATAATAATAAAAATTATCTTTTTACACAGCAACACAATTCCCACTAGTACTTATATTGTAATCGAACACATGTAAATATTTCACAAGATTCACATATTATCAATTTTAGCTAACATACCCACTCGCAGTTAGATGTTCATTTATAAAAGGCACTACAAATGGGGAGAGAAACTAAAACACGTGCGTTCACCATGGAAGTCGGCGCGACAATGCAACGTACTTCCAGCAATCGATCCGTTGTCGGCTCTTCTACGCGTGCGTAAAATCTCCCCCGGGCAGAATTTTCCATAAAAGTTACAATAATCGAGCCCTGTCTTGCGTGTCGCGCGAATTTCTGTAATATTCAACCCCTCGCACCTACAACCCCTACGCACTGTGTACTTCCAAACCACAGGTGATATTTCTCCCCTTTTTCCTTCGGCGAAGAAAATTACCTTTGAAGTTGTAAACTTTGCCTCCGTTCTCGAATTTCTTGCCAGCTTGAGTGACAATCGTAAAACGAAAATACTGGAAATATAGAATAATATGAAAACTCGAGGGAAAGCTCGGTGGAAATAATGTACCTCCACGCAGTCGTGTCTCAAACGGGGAAAAATGAACTTCGAGAGCGGTCGTCATTGTAAAATCATAAGATCGATGGGTGTGCCACTGGGTCTGTGGCCTTATCGGCGCACAATTTTTAGCAAACTTAACGGTGCTATTGTTCTAACAATTCTTGTTCTTTGCATACTCGCGCAGGTACCAAGTTTTCATTTCTTTTTTTGCTGCAATTGAACTGGAATGTCAACAGCCTGATTCAGTCCGACTTACACGTTGCTTTAAATATCGAATTCGAATTGTAATCGAGATATCACTGTTATCGTTGAGATGGTTGATTTTAAGATGTTAAATTCAGAATCCTTACTTGCTGTATCCTACTTTTCACTTTCGTTTTCTCTTTTTATAATATTTAATTGCTCGCATTTCCGTTGCACGACGATTTATCGACTGCGGTTAAATAAATGTTCAATAACAGGGGATACTTGCAGCTAGCAGTGTTTATCACGCACGAGTTTAGTGTGGATCTGTTTCTTAAGGCCGTGACTGGTATTGAACCGCTTACAATCTGCGTTGTGAAGTATCTCATTTTTGTATGGAATGCGGACCAGGTATGCTTATCTAGATTCTCTAAACGATCTGACTGCAATGCGATGCATAAAATTGGAAGGGCACTGGCTTGTGGTATAATAAAAAAATTAAAAAAAAAATTTAAACCGACTTCAGAAAAATAAAATTGCACTAAGAAGTAAAAAATAATTTTTTACCTTATTTAATCTACGACTCTAATATTTTTTAACTCGGCGCAAAATGTACATAGTGCAAATGAGAAGGCACAGACTAAAAAAATATGAGAGTCGTAGATTAAATAAGGGAAAAAATTATTTTTTACTTAGTGCAATTTTATTTTTTTGAAGACGGTTTTAACTTTTTTAAATTTTTATATTTTTAACTTTTTTGTTTTATATATGTTGACACTACATGCTGAGCAGATATGCGCGTACGTACGTAAAATAATAATAATTAGGTGACAATAGTTCTTATTATTAAAAAATGAAAAAGAATCTTTTGAAAAAGAATCAGAATTTTTGGTTCATCAAATTTCCCTTGTAAGTTGTATTTTCCCTAACACCGTGTTTTAAAAGTATCCCCTTTTTACACAAATAGAGACACTTTAATTAATTTACACAGAATCATCCAGGTAAAGCACGTTTTCGAGTGGATTCAAAGCGACTATGATTCATTGACGGATGAGAGGGAGCTGCGATTGATAGAAAAGTTTGCTGACAGAGGAACAATCATAAGCAAGTCCATCTTGTGTGAGTATTGACATTATTTACTACCTAGCTAACTATCCTAAGGGTAAATATTGGGGTCTAATTCTGGCAAAGAAATTGCGAAATTAAGTATTTTTAGTAAAGCTAGAAGAGTTTTCAAAAAAATTAAAACGCGGGTGGGTAAAAAACGTGATAATAATGATATTCTTAATCTCTCAAGTACAATTTATTTACCAAATATGTCTCTACTGTTTCAGATTGTTTACCGCTTGTATTAGTCCCTGTCGGATTCCCGGTCGTGTCAGAATTCTTCAATAAACAGACATTCGTTAATCAGTCTCGTTCGGTGCTAATTGTCTTCAACGTTGAGTACTTCGTCGATCAAGATCGATACTTCTACTGGATCATATTTCACATCGACGCTACCATGGTTCTGGGTTGTACCATCATGATTGTCACTGAGTCCACAATCGTACATTTCACCACACACGCGTGCGGATTACTCGAAGTTATCGGGTAATAAATTTTAATCACAAATTCTTAGAAACGTTGCAAACGACCGATAGTTATATTTTCACAAGGAATTACTATCATTTTAACGAAACCAAGTGGTCAGCCACACCGCTAGGTTCTATTACTTCCATTGCAACTTAATCCGTTAAAATATTTAGGGTGTGCGGCAATAGGTGGTAGAAAATGAAATAGATGATGCTACGTAACAAAATATGACCAAAATGAAGAATAACAAAATTGCACAGGAGGCTTCGTTTTTTAGTTATTAATGTTTAAAAATTTGGTTCGCGGCGACATCTCGGCGGTTACGGCTGCGCGCAGTTGCTGCCAAATGCCTCATTGCGCCACACGCGCTGTTGACCGCTGAGTTGCCATCCTCCAGGCGCCCCAGTCCAAATAGTAAAACATTAATAACTAAGAAACGAAGCCTCCACTGCAATTCGGTTACTCTCCTTTTTTGTTTTATTTTGTCTCGTAGGGCGGTATTCACAGTCGCGTCTTGAGCGAATGCTTGAGATCATCTTCTAGAAGACGATCTTGTTTGCCTGAAGACATCAGGTATTCATAGTCGTTGCTCAAGATGATCTGAAGCATTTGCTTGGAATAAGCGATTGCTTATATGACGTATCCATTTACTTTATAAAGCATTTACTCAAGCATTTGCTCATTCACGTTCGGAAACTTTCGGAATAATTCTGTTAGAACAACCAATGATGAAGGATATTCCGTTCGTTCCTTGGTGGACGACGGAGTAGAATACTCGAACGTGAGTGAGTGATGCGTATGACCGTCGAGGTTATATTATAGCGATGCCGGGGGACAGTTTATCGGAGAGTCTCCGGAATGGCGATGATAACCCCTCGCGGTGCTTTATAATGATTTCAGGAACAACGTAATTCGGAGCATAATCAAGGAAATTAGATGTAAAATTGATTTATATTGATTTATATAATGAACTAATATATAAACCCAACCACTAAACTGTAATGCGTGTGAGCGTCGAGGTTATATTATAGCAATGCCGGGGGAACAGTTTAGCAGAGAGTCTCCGGAATGGCGAGGATACCCCCCGTGGTGCCTCACGATGACTTCCAGGACTTCGATACGATAGAATAAAGAATATTGTTTTTATGTAACAGGTATCAAGGGGGGCAATTTTGGGATGGTGGTAAAGAAAAATATATACCCTTCTCGCTTTTTAACGTTTTGTAGTACCAATTTAATTAAAAATTTAAAATCGAAATTGAAAAATATTCCCATTTTTAGCATAAACTTAACAAAGATCAATTTTGAAATTTCGCAATTTTTTCTCAAAAGTCCAGTTGCTCCAGGATCACCCTGTTACATGCGTGATGGCCCATATACCATGCGTAAGCATGCAAGTAGTTGCAATTGCAGGGCAATCGGCAGGCCACGATTATTTATTTTCGCCAGTCCTTCAATAATTCTCGGTAAAATACTATGTAATACAGAGTCCTTATTAAATCGAAATCGCCTTTTAAATTCATCTTCATCGTAATATTCAAATGGATTTTGCACGTCCCGAATATACCTTCTAACGACTGTATTGTCCGCTATATAATCATCTTCGTCAATATCGTTAATATCAATATTAATGTCGATATAGTCTACAAAATCCATTTTTCGCGTCCTTTATGCAGGTAATGGCGGAAGTATTTGATAGTTTAAACTTTCAACGCGTTGCCGGGGAATAGAATCTCTGGAGTGGAGGGGGACTATCACGTGACGGTACATGGGTGATGGAATCATCACGCACACATACGGCCACTGCCGTAGATGTTCCCCCTCTACTCCGGACATTCTTCTGGTGGAATCTCAAAAGACGGTCTCAAGACATGTAAAACGTCGTCTTGAAAATATAACCTCGTTTTACCGTCTATTTTGACACATGTGACGTCATACAAGGATTTACTTATTTGAAAAAGATTTTCCTCAAGCAAATGCTCAAGACACGACCTCAAGACGCAACTATGAATCTAGGCGGCATCTTAAGCAAATGCTTGAGATGGTCTTGATCTCAAGACGCGACTGTGAATACCGCCCGTAGAATCGTCCATTTCATTTTGAATACTTCTCGTACGAACACCCTGTTAATGTATGCAAATTCAGAGGGAAAATATTCGCATGTTTATAGAGATCGAATGGAACGGATGCTGGAAAGTACCATTTTAAACGTCTCTCCTGGTAAAACGTATTTAGCGATACACGGTCAACTAGTAGCCACCATTACACTGCATCAACGAACACTCAAGTGGGTATAACATGCTATAAAAGCAAAAACAGTGTGTTGGAACGATTTGACAATAATCTTAAATTTGTTAAAGGTTCATTGAAAACATGAATACCTCTTTGCTACCACATTACTGCATACTAATTCTTATCGGTGTGGTTTCGTTGAGCACACACCTGTACATCGTGAGTAATATACAGGGTCATCGTTTAATCCTGCAACCCGCGCGCGCGCGAACTTGTAAAATGGCAACACCGCCTCACGGACGCATTCCACTACAACCATGCACCGTCACCGCGTTCGGAGAGCTGCTAGCGACCGCTGGACAGCAGTGATGCTCGAGCTTCGAGAATTTTTGGCTGGTCCTTGTCAAATTAACGTTGCAAAGAACTATTCAGAATTTCCCGGCCCCGGTTGAAAATTTTGGGGTCTTTTTCGTATAACTTTTGAACTGTAAGACATATCGGAATGCAATTTATGCCAAAAAAATGAGGAAAAATTAATCCCTCTTAATGATGGATAATTTAACATATTTTACGTTTACTTAATTTTTCTTTTATCAATTTTTTAACCATAATTGTTTAAAAAGCTGTTGGAAACTGTTTATTTGATAATGTATTTAACGCTGTTTTTAAAATTCGTGGTGTTGATAAACAATAGGCTAGTTGATTCTGTATCATTACATTTATAAATTGAGAAATTAAATTTTTATTCAATTATGTGTTAGTTCTGCAGACCTCAGAATCTATTGTTCTGGTTTTCTTTTTTATGATTTTATCCTTAATGCGGTGCATACCTAGATCAGACGTAAGGGGTAACTAATGCGACGTGTCTTTGATTGTAGCGGTGTTTGAATTTTTTTTCTAGAATTTTTGTGTTAGAATGTTTTAGCTACTCAACGCCACGCCTATACCGGCTTCCGTTAATGTCATTTTTTGGAATGATGTGCCGTTACTGTGGTTTTTACAAGCAGGTGGCGAAAAATCTCTCCGTACAAGGAACCGTCAACCCTGTCGTGGCTAAAATTTTTGAAATTGAGACGGGTACGAGATCTGTTGACATTATTTTCAAACCTCATTACAGTGATCTGGGGTGCGAGTGGTAGACCGATCATAAAAGCGGAGCGCGCGGCTCGATTACCTGGGTCGGGAAATTCCCAATACCTAGCTCTTTGCGACGCTAAAATTTTCGAAGCTCGGGCATCACTCTTGTCCAACGGTCGCAGGCAGCTCTGCGCTGGGCCGGTGCATGGTTGTAGTGGAATGCGTCCGTGAGGCTGTGTTGCCATTTTCGTCTGTTTGCGCGCGCACGGGTTGCAGGATTAAACGATGACCCTGTATACATGCAAATGTTCCTCGTGAACACTGGGTTGTCGAAAAGATTCTCCCGATTTGATTTCTGGTTGAATGTGAAGTGATATAAAAAGGAACTTTGATATTCTTCCTGCTAGTATTTGCCTTTCGAAAATTTAAACCCCCTCGATATGTTTGCCACACAGAATCCGCACAACAACCTAGCGCCTGCGGAATATGTTCACTAGGTTCAAGCAATGATATCTCGAAACTAACTCTTGTCCATTATTCACTGTCGTTAGGTAGCCAGAGCAATGTTATCGATGAAAATCACTGTCGAAACGTTAACTGCACTTATACTGGTCGGAATCCATTTCTTTTATATGGGCTGTGGTAACTACATTGCCCAGATTCTGCTAGACAAGGGCAATGATTTGTTCATGAAAACGTGAGTGCTGATAGTATTCATCACCCTTATCAAAACTCGCTGTGACTATTTGTTATTAATTTCTTGAAACTGTTTTTTTTTATATTAGAAATCACCCTAGTAGCATTTCGGGTTGGCCCACAATATCCCCAATTTGGGAATTAGTTGGCCACCAAAATGCCAACAATAAATGCTACTAGGGCAGTGATTTTGAAAAGCAGCAGTTTTTATAATGTTTAGTACTCGAAACACATATAAATAATACTCGAGCCTGTTCATACTGAAATTTGTAGGGAAACTGTTTGCAATCTACAGATACTACGCAAGATGGCACGAATCACCCGTGCCAATACAAAAGATGTTGCTGTATATGCGACAAAGAAGCATGGAACCTACGGGACTCGTGATTGGTGGCCTTTACACTGGTTCATTCGAATTCTTTGCTCAGGTAAATGGTTTACAAGCTATAGTAGGTGAGAGAAGAGAAAGAACAAGACGCAATCTCTGACTTTCAGCTAGTGAACACATCGATGTCGTATTTCACGGTACTCTACTCTACGGCTTAACATTTCGATTGGAAGGAAGCGTTGCCACTTTTAGTTGACGCTTAAGATATTTATGATAAGTTATCAAACGATTGTTTTAGATGTAACTGATTCAGATATAGAATGCTTACTGACTGCTACTTTCTTATAGTTGTAAACTGAAAGTAATTAGGGCTCTAAATAAGTCCCAATTACTAAAAAATCGCAATTACAATCTGAGACTGCTGTAATGAGGGACATTCAAAATACCCAATTTTCTATTTTCAATTTTCCACCTACCCAAACGGTATCTTATATATTGTGCAAAATACGTTTTCCACCCTCAACTTTGAGGGCCATTTCCAATCTACAGTTGCGGAGAATGGCCGATAAAAAAAATGTAACGAATATTTTTTACTATTCTACGAAATTGCAAACTTTTAACAAAATCGGCGTGTGGCAATTAAGTGATGTCCCTTGTTAGCACGTTTCATGCATTTGGACCTTCTAACTTGTATTTTAATTGGATTATTTACGGGGATTTTATTTTTTCGTGAAGAACACTTTTTACAAATATGTAGAAACACGATTAAAATATCAAATCAATTACTCTTAAAATTAACGGTATATTCATTTATATATTTTTATTTAAAAATATATGTTTTGGCAGATAGAGCATTAATTACTTTCAGCCTACAATTTATATTTATCATTATCCCTATATACTTTATATGGAATATATATAATGTTCTAAAAGATGCGTAAAGATCCATAGAACCGAGTCGTTCGACGTTCACAGCGCTAGTGTGGCGGTTGGGCTCACGTGGAAATGGAGCCACACGGAAATCGATCCGCAGCAACAAGTGCCGTTCTCGCAACGAAAAGAAGGAAAAAAAGGAACAGTGAAAGCACAGACCGCAAAATTTGATCGATTTCCGAGAAACAAAAAAAATTCACCTTTGAAACGACACTTTCTGCCATACCCTGCCGTGGAAACAAAGAGTTCGGAATGGAGAAAGTGGATGATAAAATATGAACAAAGATAATGTCAAGTTTGGTGAACTTCTGGACCGACCGAATGTACTACAATTTGATTTAAATTTTTAAAGCTCGTGCACCTCCTGTGTCGATTGATACTTCCTTTAAAAGTGAAGCATTCAGGAATGAAAAATGATAAATCAATTACAACACAATCAGTTGGTAAGAGTAAGGCAGTTACGAGATATTCCCCCAAAAATTTCTTCAATTTGGATTCATGAAAGTCGAATAATTTTCCTCTGCTCTGGCGTTATATTAACACGCGTTGAATTTGTGTAGGTAACGATTCGCGACGATAAATAACAAATGAATGATAGAGAGTATTCTACACACACACTCGATTAATATTTACAAGCAGTATTCTTATGGGCAAATTAAGTGAGTTTCTAATATAATATGAGCTAGTAATCATAATTATCATTTTTCACGGCAACACAATTACCACTAGTACTTATATTATAATCGAACACATGTAAATATTTCACAAGATTCACATATTACCAATTTTAACTACCATATTCACTCGCAGTTATATGTTTATTTATGAAACGCACTACAAATGCGGAGAGAAGCTAAAACACGTGCGTTCACCATGGAAGTCGGCGCTACAATGCAACGTATTCTCAACAATCGATCGGTTGCCCGCTCTTCTACGCGTGCGTAAAATCCCCCTCGGCAGAATTCTCCATAAAAGTCACAATAATCGAGCACTGCCTTGCGTGCCGCGCGTATTTTCGTAATACTCGACCCCTCGCACCTGCAACCCCTACGCACTGTGTACCTTCACACCACAGGTGATATTTCTCCCTTTTTTCCTTTGGCGAAGAAAATTACCTTCGATGTTGCAAACTTCTTCTCCGACCACGAATTTCTTACCAGTTTGAGTGACAATCGTAAAACGAAAATATAGAAAATAAAAAATAATATGAAACCTCGAAGGAAAGCTCGATGAAAATAATGTACCTCCACGCAGTCGTGTCTCGAACGGGGAAAAATGAACTTCGAGAGCGGTCGTCATTGTAGCATCATGCGATCGATAGGTGTGCCACTGGGTCTGTGGCCTTATGGATGCACAAGTCTTGGCAAAGTGAACGGTGCTATCGCTCTAACAATTATCGTTCTCTACATTGTCGCGCAGGTACTAAGTTCTCGTTTTCTTTTCAGTTCGTTCGAGCTGGAATGCCAACAGTTGCATTCAGCCCGCCTCACTTACCCGCGCTTTACATATTGAATTCGAATTGAATCGAGATACCATTGGCATCATTTAAATCGGCGATTTTGAGTATCTTACTTTTCATTTATTTCTTCTCTTTTTACAAAATTCAATTGCTAGCATTCCCGTTGCACAACGATTTATTAGGCGCAGTTAAAGGACTGTTCAATAGCAGGGGTTACTTGCAGCTGGCAGTGTTTATCACGCATGAGGTCAATGTGGATCTGGTTTTTAAGTGCCTGACTGGTATGGTACCGCCTATGATGTACGTTGTAAAATATCTGTTTTTTATGTGGAAAATGGACCAGGTATGCTTTTTTAGATTCTCTTAACGATATGACTTAAAATTGACAGAACACTGTCATGTGGTAAAAATACAATTCTTTTGATAAGATCGAATTGAATCTAATTAACAACGGGGACTTCGGTAACTCGAAAAATCCATTATTTTTTAAACTGTGCTATTTTAATTTTCCGCTACTTGTTGATTCTTCGGGGTGGTATCACTTCGTAGTGGTTAATGTGAGCTTTCATATATTCCTGTATATCTTTAAAACTATGGTAGACCTAAAAATTTGGTATAATATGCGAATTTAATGGTTTTTATGCTATACGAAACTGTGCAATGAAATTGATTGAAATTTGGAGTTTAAAAAAGGAAACGTCCGTCGCAAACAATTAAATAATTAGGCGGCGCAGTGTTATGGAGCTTAGAAAACAATCGAATTTTAATTTCAACAATTTTTTTATACCTACAGTGGTGTTCAAGACATACAGGAAAACGGAAAAGCGCACATTAACCTTTAACGGGTGTTTTCAGCCTCAAGAACCAAAATGTGGGGGAAAATAAAAATTGCCTGATACTTCTATTGAGATTCAGTACAAATCTGCGAAGTTAAAAACAATCGGAATATTTAAGTTATCAAAGTTCCTTTGTAAGTTTCATTTACCCGAACACAATATTTTATAAGTTTCCTTTTTTTAAGCAAATAGAGACACTTTAATTAATATACACAGAAACATCCAGGTAAAGTACATCTTCGAGTGGATCCAATACGACTATGATTCATTGACGAACGAAAGGGAGCTTCGATTGACAGACAAGTACGCTGACCGTGGAAGAATCATAAGCAACGTTTGGTTGTGTGAGTATCAAAATTATTTAGTGCTTAACTAATTATAAATAAATATTGACGGCTATTTCTGGCAGAGAAATTACGATATTAAGTATTTTCCTTAAAGTTAGAAGAGACTTCACAGAAATGAAAACGCGGATGGGTAAAAAAAGACCCGGAGGTAACAGTATCAGAATGTACAATACAGTCAACCCTCCTATAACGGGATTAATTCCGACCGCGTTATATGGAAATCGCATTATGTGAGTACCGCGTTATAGGAGGGTTTACTGTACCTATATCATTCTCTCGTGCCGTTTCTCAAAGAGATGCCACCCGGCACCCCGTGGCGAACAGAACACTCCACACTGTCTCACCGAGTCTTATGGCTTTCGACCCTTGAAGGAGCTGGAATACCGATTAAAAACTGAGAAATCTCAAGTGCCGCATTTCTCATCAGATTTTTGCGAAAACGACGCCAATTGATTCCTTACGGTTCTCCGATGAAAATCATACCAAATGTCATGTAAACTGTACCATTTTTAACAAAGTTAGCTTGAAATGATATAAATCAATTTTTTATCTGATTTCCTTCACTATGCTCCGAAATACGACGTTCTTGGTGTTAGTTTCATCGGCGAAACATATTGAATCGATTTAGCGTAGTTTCGCAAAGATCTGATGAGAAATGCGGGGCCCATCCCATCAAGGGTCGGAAGCACTAAAATTCGGTGAGGCACTGCGAAGGGGTATCCCTGTCACGGTGTGCCAAACGGCATCTCTTTGAGTCCAGTGGCTCCAGGATCACCCTGTATAACCAGAACGATATTGTGTTAATCTCTCAAGTACACTTTAATTGTCAAATATTTCTCCATTGTTCCAGATTTTTTGTTGCTTGTACTCATACCTATCGGATTACCGTACCTGACAGTACTCTTCAATATAGAGATACCCAATAATCAGACTCGTACGGTGCTATTACCCATCAAAGTTGAGTACTTCGTCGATCAAGATCGATACTTCTACTGGATAGCGCTGCACTTTGACACTACTACGCTCCTGGGTATTTCCATCCTGTTTGTCACAGAGTCCGCGAGCATACATTTCATCATACACGCTTGCGGATTACTCGAAATTACCGGGTAATGAATTTTAATCACAAATTCTTAGAATCGTTGCAAATGCCGGATAGTTATATTTTCACAAGGAATTACTATAATTTTAACGAAACCAAGTAACCTGTAAGACTACTAGGTTCTGTGACTTCTGTTGCAACTAGATCCGTTGAAGTATGTACAGTGGTGGGCGAAAGAGAGCTTACATCCTTTAAAATTGCATAACTTTTTTAGAATTCGTTCAAACGACTTGAGTTTTTTTGAGAAGTTAGAGGGATTAGTTTGTTAAGTAACGTGTTTCGTCGTTTTTAAAAAATTGCAATTCGTCGGAATAGTAAAGGTCGTTTTTTCAACTTCAGCTCAAAGCAACGTTATCCGATTTTAATGAAATTTTCAACATGTATACAACTTACTTAAATCTACAAATCGGATTTTTGAATTTTCATAACAGGCTCATAAAAAAAAAATCCAAAAACGACCTTTATTATTTGTTTACTATTCCGACCAATTGCAATTTATTTCAAAACCACGAAACACGTCTCCTGTCAAACTAATCCCGCAGGAAACTGTGTTCATAAAAGTTTTTATATTGTAAAAATTACATATTTAAAATTTTTGCACGGCTAAGCCACCGTAGTTCCATGTATAGTGGTATCTTACAGTAGTGAGCACCAGATGCGTACTGTAGGGAAGACCGGGGCTGGTAGGCAGGTTCTTCAGTTTTTTATTTTTAATCAATTATGTACGCGCAATATCATTACACCGGTTAGTATATTTGATATTCAAAGGAAAAATAATCGCACATTTATAGGGATCGCGTAGAACGGCTGTTGGAAAGTAGTATTCCAACTGCTCTTTGTGATAAAACGTATTTGTCAATGAATGGTCAACTAGTAGCCACCATTAAACTGCATCAACGAGCACTCAAGTGGGTATAACTTCATTCAAATTCGAAAACCGTGTTTTGGAGCGATTTGACAAATATCTTAAATTTGTTAAAGTTTCATTGAATACTTGAACACCTCGTTCCTACCACACTACTGCACTCTACTCGTTATCGGTGTGATCTCGTTGAGCATGAACCTCTACATCGTGAGTAATATATTTATGCACATGATTCTCATGAAGACTAGGTTGCCAAACAGATTCTCTCGGTTTAATTTCTTGTTTAATGTGAAGTAAAGTAAAAAGGAGTTTTGATTTTCGTCCTACTAGCATTTGTCTCTCGAAAAATTGAATCCCTGCGATATGTTTGCCACACAGAATTCTTACAGCAACCTAGAACATGCGCACTATGTTCACATTGTTCACGGAAAAATGCTTCGAGTAACTCTTGTCCGATTTTCACCGTCACTAGCTGGCCAGAGAAATGATGCTGATGAATGTCACTAGCGAAATGTTAATTGCACTTGTACTGGCCATACATCATTTCGTTTACATGGCCTGTGGTAATTACATTGGCCAGATTATGTTAGACAATGGCGATGAACTGTTCTCGAAATCGTGAGTATTAGAGTTCATCCCCCGTATCATTACTCGTTGTGACTATTTGTTACTAAATTTTTGAAAATTGTCTTTCTTTTTATATTGGAAATTAGTAATATGTATTGAGAAGAGGTAGTTCTTAGAATGTTTAGTAGTAGAAATTCTTATAAATAATACTCGAACTTGTTCATACTCAAAAATGTAGGAAAACTGTTTCCAATTTATAGATACAACGCAAGATGGCACGAAGCACCCTTGCCGGTACAAAAGATGTTGGTGTATATTAGACAAAGAAGCATACTACCTACTGCCCTCGTGTTTGGTGGCCTTTACACAGTTTCATTCGAATTCTTTTCTAAGGTAAATGCTTTACAAGCTGCAGTAGGTGAGAGAAGAGAAAGAACAATACGCGATCTTTTACTTTCAGCTAGTGAACGCATCGTTGTCGTATTTGACGGTACTCTACTCTACGGCTTAAAATTTCGATTGGAAGAATGGGTTGTGACATTTAGTTGGCAATTAGCTACAAGATATTTACTATAAGTTATTAAACGATTGGCTTAACTATAACTGATTCAGCTATAGAATGGTTACAGACTTTTACTTTCTTATAATTGTGGAGTGAAAGTAACTAGGGCTTTATGTGGCAATTTTAAAAATCGCAAGTATAATTGGAGACTGCTCTATCAAGGGACATTAAAAAACCTAGAATTTTCTGATTTCAATTTTGTGCCAACACCAACGGTGTCCGATATATTGCGCAAAATACGTTTTCGATCCTCAACTTTCAGGGCTATTGCCTCTCTCTACATAAAGTGCCAATAACAAAAATATGTGTCGAATTTTTTTTACTATTCTACGCAAAGTTTTAACAAACTCGGCGTGTGGCATTTAAGTGATGTCCCGTGTTAGCACGTTTCATGCATTTGGACCTTCGGACATGTTCTTTAATTGAATTATTTACGGTTATTTTATTTTTTCATGAAAAACACTTTTTACTAATATGTAGAAATACACTTTAAATATCAAATCCATTACTCATAATATTAACTGTATATACATTTATATATTTTTATTTCAAAATATATGCTTTGGCACATAGAGCCTTAATTAGGGGGAGTTCCCCTAGTGCCGGACGGTTAAGGTTTTCCTTAAATAAGAAGAAAAAAATAATATTTTAATCTTTTTATTCTGCGCTATTTATAAGATAACAATATGAGGAGTCAAAATTACCCAACAAAACATTCAATATTATAATTATAGTTAACTTAAATTACTTTTCAACTTGAATATGCGATTTGGAGAAATCATTAAGTGGCACCTAGTACCGGACACAGTAAAAATTACTGACGCAACTCATCACAGTCTCAATATAGTTTGCAGCGATCACAAATATAATCCTCCGAACATTCGGAAATATCAGCACAAGCCTCGTGTGCCCATTTTTGACAGCTTGAAATGCCATATCTTGAACATGCCTCTCTTAGGCTAATTTCTTTTGCCAGAATTTTCTGAAGTGCAGGTTTCATCCTATTTTTATCCCACGAACCTTTTTTCTTGCTATTCATGATGGTTACGTGTATCTTTTAAACACTGAAACCGAAATAATAAACAGTAATACAAATAGGAACACACAAGATTCAGATTTGTACTGTCCGGTAATAGGGGACAACGTTCTGTCCGGAACCAGGGGACAGTAAACGGATTAAAAATTTTTTTTTTGTTCAAACCAGTGCACTGTTTACACAAAACACAAAGGTAATTAAAAAAATACTTACCAAAAGATACAATAACGCAACTCACACGTCTTTTAGCCAGGAAAATTGGTATATATAACAATCTAAATTTTATACGATTCACCGGATTCCCGTTACACCAAACAATCAATCCATTTCTTTAGCAAGGCTCACGCGACGGGACAACACATGATCGTCGTTTGTTTTATCCCCTCTACGGTTTATGTGAAAGAACAGCTCCATAGCCTTTGAAATATCACAGATATAGCTAATGTCCGGTATTAGGTGCCGTCCGGCGTTAAGGGAACTCCACCTACTTTCAACCTACAATTTCTATTTATCTTTATAAAACATTGTATGGAAGAAATATATTATGATTTTAAAATTATAATTTAAAACTTTGAGAAACCTGTACTTTCGTGTTATATAAATTCCCGTTCAAATTCTTGATACAACTGTTGATCTTGTTAGGTAATAAAATTTATAAACAGAAATTAAATCAGAGTCACTATTGACTATATCTTCCATGCAAAATGCGCTGCCTCCAAAAACCGAATTGCATGTCCATCACGGTTAATTACACATTGAAACACCTTCACAATACTTATTTCACTCCTTGATAGCCCCTACGTTCGGTAATATTATAAAAAAAAAGATTCCTGTTAATTCCCCTGACCAATGGTTCTAAGCACGGTTCATCCTGTAAAATCGTGTGCAGTACAAAATAATACCAAATAGTGTTTTGTTTTTAGCCAAAAGTCGCGTAAAGATCCAGAGAACCGAGTCGTTCGACGATCGCAGTGATACTTAATGTCGCGGCTGGGCCCACGTGGAAATGGAGCCACACGGATATTGATCCGCAGCAACAAGTATCGTTCTCGCAGCGGAAAGAAGGAAAAAAGGGTATAGGGGAAGCACAGACCACAAAATTTGTTCGATTTCCGCGAAGCAAAACTGCTCTATCCTGCAGCGGAAACAATTAGTTCGAATTAGAGAAAGTGGATGATAATATATAAACAAAGTTAATGGCAACTTTGGCGAACGTCTGGATCAACCGAATGTGCTACGATTTGATTGATGTTTTGTATGGCTCATGTCCGAATACCGATTGAAAGTTTCTTCCTCCCACTAGTACTTATATTGTAATCGAACACATGTAAATATTTCACAAGATTCACATATTATCAATTTTAGCTAACATACCCACTCGCAATTAGATGTTCATTGATAAAAGGCACTACAAATGCGGAGCGAAGCTAAAACACGTGCGTTCACCGTGGAAGTCGGCGCAACAATGCAACGTACTCCCAGCAATCGATCCGTTGTCGGCTTTTCTACGCGTGCGTAAAATCTCCCTCCGGCAGAATTCTCCATAAAAGTACAATAATCGAATACTGTCTTGCGTGTCGCACGAATTTCCGTAATATTCAACCCCTCGCACCTACAACCCCTACGTACTGTGTACTTTCAAACCACAGGTGATATTTCTCCCTTTTTTCCTTTGGCGAAGAAAATTACCTTCGAAGTTGCAAACTTTTCCTCCGACTTCGTATTTCTTGCCAGTTTGATTGACAATCGTAAAACGAAAATACAGAAAATAAGAATAATATGAAAACTCGAGAGAGAGCTCGGTGGAAATAATGTACCTCCGCGCAGTCGTGTCTCAAAGGGGAAAAGATGAACTTCGAGGGCGGTCATCATTTGAAAGTCATTCGATCGATAGGTGTGTCACTGGGTCTGTGGCCTTATCGCTGCACAATTCTTGGCAAAATGAACGGTGCTGTCGCTCTAACAATTATCTTTCTCTACATTGTCGCGCAGGTACCAAGTTTTCGTTTTCGTTCCAGTTCGTTCGAGCTGGAATGCCAACAGTTGCATTTAACCCACCTCACTTATCCGCGCTTTACATATTGAATTCGAATTGAATCGAGATATCACTGATATCGTTGAGATCGTTGATTTTCAGATATCGAATTCAAAATTCTTTCTTGCTGTATCTTACTTTTCATTTCTTTCTTCTCTTTTTACAAAATTCAATTGCTAGCATTCCCGTCGCACGACGATTTATTAGGTGCGGTTAAAGAATGTTCAATAGCATGGGTTACTTGCAGCTAGCAGTGTTTATCACACACGAGTTTAGTGGGGATCTGTTTTTAAACGCCGTGACTGGTATTGAACCGCCTGCGGTCTTCGTAATAAAGTATTCCTATTTTATGTGGAAAATTAATAAGGTATGCTTTTTTAAATTCTCTTAATGATATGTCTTAAAATTGAAAGAACACTGTCATGTGGTAAAAAACAAATTCATTTGATATGATCGAATTGAATTTACATAATTAACACGGGAACTTCGGTAACTCGAAAATTCCATTTTTTTTAAACCTTGCTATTTGAAAAAATTGGTAATATGCGAATTTAATGGTTTTTATGTTACACGAAGCTGTACAATGAAATTGTTTGAGTCTTCAACTTTCAATAAGGAACCGATCAACACCACGAGCAATTAAATAACAGCGCAGTTTTACAGAGAATATAAAACAATTGTATTTTAATTTCAACAATTTTCATATGCCTACACCAATTATGCTCAAGACATACAGGAAAACCAAAAGCGCACATTAACCATTAACGGGTGTTTTCAGCTTCAAGAACCAAAAATTGGCGGAAAATAAAAATTGCCTGATACATCTATTGAGATTCCCTACAAATCTTCCGAGTTAAACACAATCGGAATTTTTGGGTTATCAAAGTTCCCTTGTAAGTTTCATTTACCCGAACACATTATTTTACATCTTTCCCTTTTTTAAGCAAATAGAGACAGTTTAATTAATATACGCAGAAACATCCAGGTAAAGTACATCTTCGAGTGGATCCAAAGCGACTATGATTCATTGACAAACGAGAGGGAGCTTCGATTGACAGAAAAGTTTGCTGACCGTGGAAAAAACATAAGCAATTTCGCATTGTGTGAGTATCGAAATTATTTATTGCCTATCTAACTATGAATAAATATTGACGGCGATTTCTGGCAGAGAAATCACGAAATTAAGTATTTTCCTTAAGGGGTCAGGCCAATGTGAAGTCGTGAAAAATTGTCAATAGTTAGGATTTATTTTTTAGTAAACGGAATGTCCAACGTAAATATTGTTTTGTCTTCTTATTAATACACTTATTGACAGTATAAAAAAAATGTTTTAAATTTTTAACAGTATTTTTTAAATATGTATTGCACCGATGTGAGCACCTTGAGAAAGCGATGTAGTGCTGGCCCAGGTGATTCCGGGCGAACGACGCATTTAAAACAAAAAATTCAAAGTGATTTGTAATCATTATGAATGTGGTTATCGCCAGAACTAGATCCGGAACTAAGCACGGTGAATTATTCAAACATTTTGCCGTGTAAAAAGTATGAAATGTTTAATAAAAAAAGATTTCCGTAGTCCCGGCATGAAGCTGGAATATCGATTATGAAAGTGAGAAATCTCAAGTATCATTCAAGTAACATTTCTCATCAAATCTTTGCGAAAACGACACCAATTGATTCCTTACGTTTCTCCGATGAGAATCATACCAAATGTTATGTAAACTGGACTATTTTTCACGAAGTTAGCTTGAAATTATGTAAATCAATTTTTCATGTAATTCCCTTCATTATAGTGAGAATTACGTCATTCTTGGAGTTCTATTCATCGGAGAAATGCAATGAATCGATTGGCGTTGTTTTCGCAAAGATCTGATGGGATATGCGGTACTTGAGATATTTCACTTTCATAATCACTATTCCAGCTTCATTCGGGGGTCAAAAGCCATAAAACATGGTGATGCATCGCGGGGTGTTCTTTGCTCCTCGGAATGTCGGGCGGCATCCTCTCTTTGGCCGCGTCCAGATCTGACAATGAACTGAACCCCGAACCGAACGCTATTTGAGTAGTTAGATGGAGTAAGACCCGCTATAACCCGAACGATATTGTGTTAATCTCTCAAGTACACCTTAGTTATCAAATATTTCTCCATTGTTCCAGATTGTTTGTTGCTCCTATGCATACCAATGGGATTACCGTTCCTGCCACTCTTAAAGACACTCGATAATCAGACTCGTACGGCGCTATTGCCCATCAAAGTTGAGTACTTCGTCGATCAAGATCGATACTTCTACTGGATAGCGCTGCACTGTGACATTACTATACTCCTGGGCATTTTCATTCTATTTGTCACAGAGTCCACGGGCATACATTTCCTCATACACGCGTGCGCACTACTCGAAATTACCGGGTAATGAATTTTAATCACAAATTCTTAGAAACGTTGCAAACGATCGATAGTGATATTTTTACAAAGCATTACTATAATTTTAACGAAACCAAGTAACTTGTAAGACCACTATTAGGTTCTATGACTTCTATTGCCACTTGATCCGTTGAAATATGTACAGTCGCAGGCGAAATAAAATCATAACCCATACAGCACACTCTCGTTGCAGCATAGTTGAAGTATAGTTGCGGTGCAAGATTGCAACGATTCACGCAACGTTGCCGCAACTATGCAGCAATAATTCTATGTCCGCCTGCTGCAACGTTGCACAGCAAGTTTGAGGCAACTTTGCACGGCAACTTTGAGGCAACGAAAAACTGTTATGTATGAAAAAAAATAAAAGAAGTTATTGGTTACGACAAATTTGAACTCCAGACCGCCCACATAACAATCTGACGCGCTACCGTTGTGGCCACGGAACCTTCTTGGATGTAGAGTATCTACTGTAGATGGTATATATATTGATTACTCCGTCCGTTAAAAACTTTTATACTACATGAGTACTACGACCCCCATATATTGTCGTTCCAAAAGCACTGTGCGCCATGCTCGCCTTCACGGAAACATCAGCTTGGCACGTGCCACCAGTAAAGTAGATTCTGATTTATGCTTGGAACTGATTAAATGGTTGCCTTCTCCGATATATATTTTATATTTTAGTTCATTATACAGGATGTCCGCGGGAACAGTAAACACCTGGATATTTCCTAACGTAATGGAGATATAAAAGAAATTGTGTACATGAAATTGGATGGTTGGAGGGGGCAAACTTACTACGGAACTCTTTTTTTTAAATAAATCACTTGATAGTGCGTTTCAAGACGAATTCAATAAAGTATAATGTATACACTTTATTTCAGCCGGTTGTGAAGATATTATGTTTTAAAATTTGCTAACGCCGCAAAGTTGTGGCAAAGTTGCGGCATAGTTGCGGCATAGTTGCGGCAAAGTTGCAGTGCATTATTGCAACGCAACTATGCAGCAACAATTCTATGTCCGCCCCGTGCAATGTTGCACGCCAACGTCGCAGCAACCATATATCGACATTGCGCTGCAACCATGCAACATCGCAAGGTTACTGCAACCATCCTACAACTTTGCCGCAACGCAGTGTGCTGTATGGGAAATGATATATATATCGTTACTTAAGATTTTGTTTTGTTTGTGTCCGAGTTATTTATTTGTATAATAATAACTTTCTAAATATTTTATGTGTTCGTGAAAAGATAAGTATTCTTAGCAATAAATGTGTTATTATTAGTAAAATCGAACCGTCAGGTCATACGAAATGACAGCAGTAGCACATATATTGGAAATTTCATGCCCCCCCGCCCCCCCCCCCCCACACACACACCCAAATTATATTACGGATCCTGCTCTGCACTGGGGTCCACAAGGAACCCAGAAATATTTTATACTTACGCTGTCGCGTCTACGAGCACACACCTACGCTGCTGCAGTTCTCGATGCTCGACGATCGAGTGGTTGCTCGCAGCTAGGCGCTAAATCTTACACATTGTGCAGGCCTGCTCTAGACCCTCCAGTAACAAATCTTTAAACATTAATAACTAAAAAACGAACCCTACACCGCAATTTCGTTACACCCACTTCGTTTTCTACTGCCTGTTGCAGAACACCCTGTATATGTATGCATATTCAAAGGGCAAATAATCGCACATTTGTAGAGATCGCATAGAACGACTCTTGGAAAGAAGTGTTCCAACTGCTGTTTGTGATAAAACGTACTTGTCGATGCATAGTCAACTAGTAGCCACGATTAAAATGCATCAACACGTTCTCGAGTGGGTATAACTTGCTTTAAAATCGAACACAGTGTTTTGAAGTAATTTAACAAAAATCTTAAATTTTTTAAAGGTTCATAGGAAACATCAATAACACTTTCCTATCACATTACTGCATAATATCTGTTTTCGGAGTAGTTTCACTGAGCATAAACTTCTACATCGTGAGTAATATATGCAAATGATTCTCGTGAACACTAGGTTGCCGCTAAGATTCTCCCGATTTGATGTATTGTTGAATCCCATACAGCACACTTCGTTGCGGCAAAGTTGCAGGATGGTTGCAGTAACCTTGCGATGTTGCATGGTTGCAGCGCAATGTCGATGTATGGTTGCTGCGACGTTGCCGTGCAACATTGCACGGGGCGGACATAGAATTGTTTCTGCATAGTTGCTGCATAGTTGCGTTGCAATAATGCACTGCAACTTTGCCGCAACTATGCCGCAACTTTGCCGCAACTATGCCGCAACTATGCCGCAACTATGCAGCAACTTTGCCGCAACTATGCAGCAACTTTGCCGCAACTTTGTCGCAACTTTGCCACAACTTTGCGGCGTTAGCAAATTTTAAAACATAATATCTCCAAAACCGGCTGAAATAAAGTGTATACATTATACTTTATTGAATTCGTCTTGAAACGCACTATCAAATGATCTGTTAAAAAAAAGAGTTCCGTAGTAAATTTGCCCCCTCCAACCATGCAATTTCATATAAACAATTTCTTTTATATCTCCAATACGTTAGGAAATATCCAGGTGTTTACTGTTCCCGCGGACGTCCAGTATAATGAACTAAAATATAAAATATATGTCGGAGAAGGCAACCATTTAATCAGTTCCAAGCATAAGTCAGAATCTACTTTACTGGTGGCACGTGCCAAGCTGATGTTTTCGTGAAGGCGAGCACAACGCACAGTGCTTTTGGAACGACAATATATGGGGGTCGTAGTACTCATGTAGTATAAAGGTTTTTAACGTACGGAGTAATCAATATATATACCATCTACAGTACTCTACATCCAAGAAGATTCCGTGGCCACAACGGTAGCGCGTCGGATTGTCATGCGGGCGGTCCGGAGTTCAAATCTGTCGTAATCGATAACTTTTTTTATTTTTTTTTAAACAGTTTTTCGTTACCTCAAAGTTGCCGTGCAAAGTTGCCTCAAAGTTGTTGTGCAACATTGCAGCAGGCGGACATAGAATTATTGCTGCACAGTTGCGACAACGTTGCGTGAATCGTTGCAATCTTGCACCGCAACTATACTGCAACTATGCTGCAACGAGAGTGTGCTGTATGGGATGTGAAGTAATATAAAAAGGAGCTTTCATTTTCTTTCAGCTACATTTAGCCTTTCGAAAATTTAAACCACTTCGATATGTTTTCCACGGAGAATCATTACAACAACCTAGTGCGTGCGCACTACGTTTATTTTGTTCAAGCAAAGCTGCCTCGAGTAACTCTTGTTCATTATTCACCATCGCTAGCTGGCCAGGGAAATGGTGCTGATGAAAGTCACTGGCGAAATGGTAACGGCTGTTATACAGATCGTACTTGCTTTATTTTACATGGGCTGTGGATGTTATGGTGGCCAGGTTTTGTTAGACAAGGGTCATGAAGTGTTCATGAAAACGTGAGTCCTCGTTTTCATCTCCTTTATTAGCAGGTGGTATTCGGTGTGATAATTTGTTACAAAATTTATGAATATTGTCTTACTTTTTAAATTGGAAATCAGTAATAATAGAAAGAGTTAGGTCATAGGGTAATTAGTACCAGAAACTCTTACAAATAATACTCAAAACTGTTCATACTGAAAAATGTAGAGAAACTGTTTGCAATCTATAGATGCTATGCAAGATGGCACGAAGCACCTCTGTCAGTGCAAAAAATATGGCTGTACATGTTACAAAGAAACATGCTACCTACTTGCCTCGAGCTAGGCGGCCTTTACACAGTTTCATTCGAATTCTTCTGCAAGGTAAAAGTTTTACAAACAACAGTACATAGATGAGAGAAGAGAAAGAACAAGGCGCGATCTCTTACTTTCAGCTACTGAACGCAACGATGTCATATTTCATGGTAATCTACTCTACGGCTTAATATTTCTATTGGCAGAAAGCTTTTTCACGTGAGGTTGGCACATAGATACAAGATATTTACTATGAGTTATAAAACGATTGTATTAACTATGACTGATTCAGCTATAGAATGCTTATAGACTTTTACTTTCTTATAACTGTAGAGTGAAATTAACTCATAGGGCTTTGGGTCCATTTGTAAAAAAAATCGCAATTATAATTGGAGAGTGCTCTAACAAGGGACATTAAAAATCCACAATTTTCTAATTTCAATTTTGCGCCTACCACAAAGGTGTACGATATGTTGCGCAAAATACGTTTTCGATCCTCATCTTTCAGGGCTATTGCCACTCTCTACTGATGGAAAATTGTCAATAATAAAAATGTGTGTCGAATTTTCTTTACCATTTTACGCAAAGTTTGAACAAACTCGATGTGTGGCATTTAAGTGATGTTCCTTGTAAGCACGTTTCATAAATTTGGACCTTGTAACATGTTCTTTAATTGGATTGTTTACTGTTGTTTTATATATTTTATATTTTTTTTATGTATATGCATTTATATATTCTTATTTCAAAATATATGTTTTGGCACATAGAGTCTTAATTACCTGCAGCCAACAATTTGTATTTATCATTGTCCGTATATAAAACATTAAATGGTAGAAATATATTATGACTTTAAAATTATAATTTAAAACTTTGAAAAACCTCTACTATCGTGCTATATAAATTCCCGTTCAACTTGTTAATAAAAATGTTAATCTTGTTAGTTAATAAAATTTATAAACAGAAATTAAATCTGAGTCACTATACCTTCTACGCAAAATGCGCTGCCTCCAAAATCCGAATTGCGTGTCCATCACGATTAATTACACATTAAAACACCTTCACAATCCTTATTTCACTCCTTGGTAGCCCCTATGTTCACTAATATTCGAGGTAGTTCCCCTAACCAATGGTTCCAAGCTGGGCTTTTCCCGTAATATCGTGTGCAGTACAAAATAATACAAAATAGCGTTTTGTTTTTAGCCAAAACTCGCGTAAAGATCCAGAGAACCGAGTCGTTCGGTGATCACAGCGATAATGTCGCGGCTGGGCCCACGTGGAAATGGAGCCACACGGAAATCGATCCGCAGCAACAAGTATCGTTCTCGCAAAGGAAAGATGGAAAAAAGGGAATAGGGAAAGCACAGTCCGCAAAATTTGATCGATTTCCGCGAAGCAAAAAGATAAAGTTTCCCTTTTAAACGACACGTTCTACCCTACCCTACCGCGGAAACAAATGGTTCGAATTACAGAAAGTGGATGATAAAATATGAACACAGTTAATGGCAACTTTGGCGAACGTCTGGATCAACCGAATGTGCTTCGATTTGATTTAAATTTTTGGAAGATCGTGTCCGAATATCGATTGAAAGTTTCTTTAAAAGAGAAGCATTCGGAAATAAAAAACGAGAAATCAATTAGAACATAATCAGTTGTTACAAGTAAGGCTGTAACGCTTCACGTTATTCTGCCCAAAAATTTGTTCAATTTGATTTCACGAAAATCGAATAATTTTCATCAGCTCTGTCGTCATATTAACACGCGTTGAACTTGTTTAGGTACTGATTCGCATCGATAGATAACAAGTAAATGAAAGAGAGGATTCTACACACACACTTAATTAATATCTGCAAAGCAGCATGCTTATGGGCAAATTAAGTGAATTTCCAATATAATATTAGCTGAGCCATAATAATCATAATTATCATTTTACACAACAACATAATTACCACTAGAACTTATTGTAAACGAAAACATGTAAATATTTCACAAAATTCGCATATTAGCAATTTTATCTAACGTACCCACTCGCAATTAGATGTTCATTTAGAAAAGGCACTACAAATGCGGAGAGAAGCTAAAACACGTGCGTTCACCATGGAAGTCGGCGCAACAATGCAACGTACCCCCAACAATCGATCCATTGTCGGCTCTTCTACGCGTGCGTAAAATCCCCCTCGGGCAGAATTTTCCATAAAAGTCACAATAATCGACCATTGTCTTGCGTGTCGCGCGAATTTCCATAATATTCAACCCCTCGCACCTACAACCCCTACGTACTGTGTACTTCCAAACCACAGGTGATATTTCTCCCCTTTTTCCTTCAACGAAGAAAATAACCTTTGAAATTGTAAACTCTGCCTCCGTTCTCGAATTTCTTGCCAGCTTGAGTGACAATCGTAAAACGAAAATATTGGAAATATAGAATAATATGAAAACTCGAGGGAAAGCTCGGTGAAAATAATGTACCTCCGCGCAGTCGTGTCTCGCACTGGGAAAGATGAACTTCGAGGGCGGTCATCATTTGAAAGTCATTCGATCGATAGGTGTGTCACTGGGTCTATGGCCTTATCGATGCACAATTGTTGGCAAAATGAACGGTGCTGTCGCTCTAACAATTATCTTTCTCTACATTGTCGTGCAGGTACCAAGTTCTCGTTTGCTTTACAGTTCGTTCTAGCTAGAATACCAACAGCTGCATTCAGCACGCCTCACTTACTCGCGCTTTACATATTGAATTCGAATTGCATCGAGATGTCACTGATATCGTTGAAATCGTTGATTTTGAGATATCGAATTCAAAATCCTTTCTTGCTGTATCTTAGTTTTCACTTACTTTCTTCTCTTTTTACAAAATTCAACTGCTAGCATTCCCGTTGCACGACGATTTATTAGGTGGGGTTAAAGGAATGTTCAATAGCAGGGGTTACTTACAGCTAGCAGTGTTTATCACGCATGAGGTCAATGTGGATCTGTTTCTTAAGTGCGTGACTGGTATCGTACCGCCTACGTTCTACGCAATAAAGTATTCCTATTTTATGTGGAAAATGGATCAGGTATGTTTTTTTAGATTCCCTTAACGATATGACTCAAAATCGAAAGAACACTGTCACGTGGTAAATAACAAATTCATTTGATATGATCGAATTGAAACTAATTAACACGGGAAGTTCGGTAACTCGAAAATTCCATTTTTTTTAAACTTCGCTATTTTAATTTTCCGCTACATGTTGATTCCTCAAGGTGGTATCACTACGTAATGGTTGATGTGTATTTTCCCATTTCTTGTATATCTTGGAAACTATGGTCGATCTACAAAATTGGTAATGCGCGAAGGTAATGGTTTTTATGCTATACGAAACTGTGCAATGAAATTGTTTGAGTCTTGTACATTCAATAAGGAAACGACCAACACCACGAGCAATTAAATAAAAGTGCAGTTTTCTAGAGCAAAGAAAACAATTGAATTTTAATTTCAACAATTTTCTTATGCCCACATCAATGGTATTCAAGACATACAGGAAAATAGAAAAACGCACATTAACCTTTAACGGGTGTTTTCAGCCTCAACAACGAAAAAGTGGCGGAAAATAAAAATTGCCTGATACTTCTATTGAGATTCCCTACAAATCTGCCGAGTTAAAAACAATCGGAATTTTTGGGTCATCAAAGTTCCCTTGTGTTGCATTTACCCGAACTCAATATTTTAGATGTTTCCCTTTTTAAGCAAATAGAGACACTTTAATTAATATACACAGAAACATCCAGGTAAAATACATCTTCGAGTGGATCCAAAGCGACTATGATTCATTGACAAACGAGAGAGAGCTTCGATTGGCAGAATGGTATGCTGACCGTGGAAGAAGCATAAGCAATTTCTTGTTGTGTGAGTATCGAAATTATTTATTGCCTAGCTAACTATGAATAAATATTCATGGTGATTTGTCACAGAGAAATTACGAAATTAAGTATTTTCCTTAAGGGGTCAATCCACTGTGAAGTCGTGAAAAATTGTCATTTTTTAGGATTCTCATGGTTAATCAAAAAAGTTTTCCGTAGTCCCGGCCATAGCCACTGATGTGCTGGATAACGCGTAAAAATTTCAGACTGATTGGTCAAATAGTTTTTTGCATTCACCTGCACCAATTGAAATAAAATGTTGTTTCGAGATAATTGCGTTTAAAGTTTTAAAATCAATTAAAAAATTATTTTAATTTGTTTTGTATAACATAAGAGTAGCATAATAAATACCAAAAAGATTTATTGCATTATATGTTGTATAAATCTTTAAAAACAGCTTAATTTTTTAAACCGTTACAGTAGACTAACCCCTTAGACCCGGAGACCGTAGGAGAGGTAACGGTTTCACAATCTACAATACAGTCAACCCTCCTATAACGCGATTAATTCCTACCGCGTTATATGCAATCCGCATTCTGAGAGTATCGCGTTATATGTAGTAGGGTTTACTGTATATCATACTCCCATGCCGTTTCTAAAACAGATGCCGCCCGGCACCTCGTGGTAAACAGAACACTCCGCACTGTCTCACCAAGTCTTATGGCTTTCCACCCTCGAAGGAGCTGGAATACCGATTAAAAAGTGAGTTTCAAGTACCGCATTTATCATCAGATCTTTGCGAAAACGATGCCAATTGATTCCTTACGTTTCACCGATGAAAGTCATACCAAATGTTATGTAAACTGGACTATTTTTCACGAAGTTAGCTTGAAATTATGTAAATCAATTTTTTATGTAATTCCCTTCATTATAGTTAGAATTACGTCGTTCTTGGAGTTCTCTTCATCGGAGAAACGCAATGAATCGATTGACGTTGTTTTCTCAAAGATCTGATGGGAAATGCGGTACTTGAGATATTTCACTTTCATAATCGCTATTCCAGCATCATTCGGGGGTCAAAAACCATAAAACACGATGGGGCATCGCGGGCTGTTCTTTTCTCCTCGGGATGTCGGGCGGCATTCTCTCTTTGGCCTCGTTCAGATCTGAACCGAACCCCGAACTGAACGCCACTAGAGCAGTTAGATGGAGTAAGACCCTGTATAACCCGAACGATATTGTGTTAATATCTCAAGTACACTTTAGTTGTCAAATATTTCTCCATTGTTCCAGGTTTTTTGTTGCTTGCATTCGTACCAATGGGATTACCGTTCCTGCCAGTACTCTTAAATATAGAGATACCAGTTAATCAGACTCGAATGGTGCTAATCCCAATCAACGTTGAGTACTTCGTCGATCAAGATCGATACTTCTACTGGATAGCGTTGCACGTTGACGCTACCACGCTCGTGGGTATTTCCATCCTGTTTGTCACAGAGTCCGCAAGCATATATTTCATTATCCACGCGTGTGGATTACTCGAAATTACCGGGTAATGAATTTTAATCACAAATTCATAGAAACGTTGCAAACGATCGATAGTTATATTTTCACAAAGCATTACTATAATTTTAACGAAACCATGTAACTTGTAAGACCATTATTAGGTTCTATGACTTCTACTGCCACTAGCTGACTATAAAGTTTATAGCTCAGCTATATTTTACAATCGGGATTTTTGAATTTTCATTACAGGCTCATACAAAAAATCAAAAAACGACTATTACTATTTGTTTACTATTCCGACCAATTGCAAATTTTTCAAAACCAAGAAACACGTCACTTGTGAAACTAATCCCTAAGGAAACTATGTTCATGAATGTTTTTCATTATAAAAATTACATATTTAAAGTTTTTCCACGGCTATGCCACCGTAGTTCCGTATATCGTGTTACCAGCTTTTATAAATGATATATATCGTTACTTAAAATTTGGTTTTGTTTGTGTCCGAGTTATTTATTTGTATAGTAAAAACGTTCTAAATATTTTATGTGTCCGTGAAAAGTTAAGTATTCTTAGCAATAAGTGTGTTATTATTAGTATAATCAAACCGTCAGGTCATACGAAATGCCGGCAGTAGCAAATGTTTTGGAAATTTCATGATATCCTCCCTGAATTATATAACGAGACCTGCTCTGCACTGGGGCCCCATAAGGAACCCAGCCAAATTGTATACTTACGCTGACGCGACTACGAGCACCTACCTACGCTACTGCAGTTCTCGACGCTCGACGTTCGACTGGTTGATCGCTGCTAGGCGCTAAAACTGGCACCTTGTGCAGGCCTGCTCTAGACGCACCAGTGACAAGTCTTTAAACATTAATAACAAAAAAACGAAGCCTACACCGCAATTTCGTTACACCCACTTCGTTTTCTACTGCCTGTTGCAGAACACCCTGTATATGTATACATATTCAAAGGAAAAATAATCGCACATTTATAGAGATCGCATAGAACGGCTCTTGGAAAGAAGTGTTCCAACTGCTCTTTGTGATAAAACGTACTTGTCGATGCATAGTCAACTAGTAGCCACGATTAAAATGCATCAACACGTACTCGAGTGGGTATAACTTGCTTTTAAATCGAACACCGTGTTTTGAAGCAATTTAACAAAAATCTTAAATTTGTTAAAGGTTCATAGAAACCATCAATACCTCTTTCCTATCACATTACTGCATACTATCTGCTATCGGAGTAGTTTCGATTAGCATGAACCTCTGCATCGTAAGTAATATATTTATGCAAATGATTCACATGAACACTAGGTTGCCGTGGATATACTCTCGATTGGATTTCTTGTTGAATGTGAAGTAATATAAAAAGGAGCTTTCATTTTCTTCCAGCTTCTTTTTGGCTTTCGAAAATTTAAACCACTTTGATATGTTTTCCACGGAGAATCCTTACAACAACCTAGTGCGTGCGCACTACGTTTACTTTGTTCAAGCAAAACTGCTTCGAGTAACTCTTGTTCATTATTCACCATCGCTAGCTGGCCAGGGAAATGTTGCTGATGAAAGTCACTGGCGAAATGTTAACGGCTGTAATACAGATCGTAATTGATTTATTTTACATGGGCTGTGGATGTTACGGTGGCCAGGTTTTATTAGACAAGGGACATGAAGTGTTCATGAAAACGTGAGTCCTCGTATTCATCTCCTTTATTTAGCAGGTGGTATTCGATGTGACAAATTGTTACAAAATTTATGAAAATTATCATTCATTTTATATTGAAAATCAGTAATAATGGAAAGAGTTAGATCATAGGGTGATTAGTACCAGGAACTCTTACAAATAATACTCGAAACTGTTCATACTGCAAAATGTAGGGAAACTGTTTGCAATCTACAGATACTACGCAAGATGGCAGGAAGCACCCCTGCCAGTGCAAAAAATGTGGCTGTACATGCTACAAAGAAACATGCTACCTACTTGCCTCGAGCTAGGCGGCCTTTACACAGTTTCATTCGAATTCTTCTGCAAGGTAAACGTTTTACAAACAACAGTACATAGATGAGAGAAGAGAAAGAACAAGACGCGATCTCTTACTTTCAGCTAGTGAACGCAACGCTATCTTATTTCATGGTATTCTACTCTACGGCTTGACATTTCTGTTGGGAGGAAGCTTTGTCACGTGTGGTTGTCACTTACAATTAGATACAAGATATTTACTATGAGTTATAAAATGATTGTCAAAACTATAACTGATTCAGCTATAGAATGCTTACAGACTTTTACTTTTTTATAACTGTAAAGTGAAAGTAACTGGGACTTTATGTGGCAATTTGTAAAAAATCGCAATTATAATTGGAGAGTGCTCTAACGAGGGACATCAAAAAACCACAATTTTCTGATTTAAATTTTGCGTCTACCCCAAAGGTGTCAGATATGTTGCGCAAAATACGTTTTCGATCCTCAAATTTCAGGGCCATTGCTGCCACTCTTAGCCCATGGAAAATTGCCAATAATAAAAATATGTGTCGAATTTTCTTTACCATTTCACGCAAAGTTTGAACAAACTCGACATGTGGCATTTAAGTGATGTCCCTTGTCAGCACGTTTCATAAATTTGGACCTTTGTAATATGTTCTTTATTTGGATTGTTTACTGTTATTTTATATATTTTGAGGTATATGCATATATATATTCATATTACAAAATATATGTTTTGGTACATAGAGTCTTAATTACCTTCAGTCAACAATTTGTATTTATCATAGTTCCTATATAAAACATTACATGGAAGAAGTATATTATGACTTTCAAATTATAATTTAAAACTTTGACAAACCTCTACTATTGTGTCATATAAATTCCCGTTTAAATTGTTAATACAAATGTTGATCATGTTAGTTAATAAAATTTATAAACAGAAATTAAATCAGAGTCACTATATCTTCCGCGCAAAATGCCCTGCCTCCAAATACCGAAATGCATGTCCATCACGATTCATTACACATTGAAATACCTTCACAAACCCAATTTCACTCCTTGGTACGTTCACTAATATTCCAGTTAATTCCCCTGATCAATGGTTATAAGCCCGGCTTTTCCTGTAATATCGTGTGCAGTACAAAGTAATACCAAATAGCGTTTGGTTTTTAGCCAAAACTCGTGTAAAGATCCAGAGAACCGATTCGTTCGACGATCACAGCGATAATGTCGCGGCTGGGCCCACGTGGAAATGAAGCCACACGGAAATCGATCCGCAGCAACAAGTATCGTTCTCGCAACGGAATGATGGAAAAAAGGGAATAGGGAAAGCACAGTCCGCAAAATTTGATCGATTTCCGCGAAACAATGAAATAAAATTTCCCTTCTAAACGACACTTTCTACCCTACCCTGCCGCGGAAACAAATAGTTCGTATCGGAGAAAGTGGATGATAAAATATGAACACAGTTAATGGCAACTTTGGCGAACGTCTGGATCAACCGAATGTGCTACGATTTGATTTAAATTTTTGGAAGATCGTGTCCGAATATCGATTGAAAGTTTCTTTAAAAGAGAAGCATTCGGAAATAAAAAACGAGAAATCAATTAGAACATAATCAGTTGTTACAAGTAAGGCTGTAACGCTTCACATTATTCCGCCCAAAAATTTGTTCAATTTGAATTCACGAAAATCGAATACTTTTTATCAGCTCTGTCGTCATATTAACACGCGTTGAACTTGTTTAGATACTGATTCGCGTCGATAGATAACAAGTGAATGAAAGAGAGGATTCTACACACACACTTAATTAATATCTGCAAAGCAGTATGCTTATGGGCAAATTAAGTGAATTTCCAATATAATATTAGCTGAGCCATAATAATCATAATTATCATTTTACACAACAACATAATTACCACTAGAACTTATTGTAAACGAAGACATGTAAATATTTCACAAGATTCGCATATTAGCAATTTTATCTAACGTACCCACTCGCAATTAGATGTTCATTTATAAAAGGCACTACAAATGCGGAGAGAAGCTAAAACACGTGCGTTCACCGTGGAAGTCGGCGCAACAATGCAACGTACTCCCAACAATCGATCCATTGTCGGCTCTTCTACGCGTGCGTAAAATCCCCCTCGGGCAGAATTTTCCATAAAAGTCCAAATAATCGACCATTGTCTTGCGTGTCGCGCGAATTTCCATAATATTCAACCCCTCGCACTTACAACCCCTACGCATTGTGTACTTTCAAACCACAGGTGATATTTCTCCCTTTTTTCCTTTGGCGAAGAAAATTACCTTCGAAGTTGCAAACTTTTCCTCCGACTTCGTATTTCTTGCCAGCTTGAGTGACAATCGTAAAACGAAAATATTGGAAATATAGAATAATATGAAAACTCGAGGGAAAGCTCGGTGAAAATAATGTACCTCCGCGCAGTCGTGTCTCGCACTGGGAAAGATGAACTTCGAGGGCGGTCATCATTTGAAAGTCATTCGATCGATAGGTGTGTCACTGGGTCTATGGCCTTATCGATGCACAATTGTTGGCAAAATGAACGGTGCTGTCGCTCTAACAATTATCTTTCTCTACATTGTCGTGCAGGTACCAAGTTCTCGTTTGCTTTACAGTTCGTTCTAGCTAGAATACCAACAGCTGCATTCAGCACGCCTCACTTACTCGCGCTTTACATATTGAATTCGAATTGCATCGAGATGTCACTGATATCGTTGAAATCGTTGATTTTGAGATATCGAATTCAAAATCCTTTCTTGCTGTATCTTAGTTTTCACTTACTTTCTTCTCTTTTTACAAAATTCAACTGCTAGCATTCCCGTTGCACGACGATTTATTAGGTGGGGTTAAAGGAATGTTCAATAGCAGGGGTTACTTACAGCTAGCAGTGTTTATCACGCATGAGGTCAATGTGGATCTGTTTCTTAAGTGCGTGACTGGTATCGTACCGCCTACGTTCTACGCAATAAAGTATTCCTATTTTATGTGGAAAATGGATCAGGTATGTTTTTTTAGATTCCCTTAACGATATGACTCAAAATCGAAAGAACACTGTCACGTGGTAAATAACAAATTCATTTGATATGATCGAATTGAAACTAATTAACACGGGAAGTTCGGTAACTCGAAAATTCCATTTTTTTTAAACTTCGCTATTTTAATTTTCCGCTACATGTTGATTCCTCAAGGTGGTATCACTACGTAATGGTTGATGTGTATTTTCCCATTTCTTGTATATCTTGGAAACTATGGTCGATCTACAAAATTGGTAATGCGCGAAGGTAATGGTTTTTATGCTATACGAAACTGTGCAATGAAATTGTTTGAGTCTTGTACATTCAATAAGGAAACGACCAACACCACGAGCAATTAAATAAAAGTGCAGTTTTCTAGAGCAAAGAAAACAATTGAATTTTAATTTCAACAATTTTCTTATGCCCACATCAATGGTATTCAAGACATACAGGAAAATAGAAAAACGCACATTAACCTTTAACGGGTGTTTTCAGCCTCAACAACGAAAAAGTGGCGGAAAATAAAAATTGCCTGATACTTCTATTGAGATTCCCTACAAATCTGCCGAGTTAAAAACAATCGGAATTTTTGGGTCATCAAAGTTCCCTTGTGTTGCATTTACCCGAACTCAATATTTTAGATGTTTCCCTTTTTAAGCAAATAGAGACACTTTAATTAATATACACAGAAACATCCAGGTAAAATACATCTTCGAGTGGATCCAAAGCGACTATGATTCATTGACAAACGAGAGAGAGCTTCGATTGGCAGAATGGTATGCTGACCGTGGAAGAAGCATAAGCAATTTCTTGTTGTGTGAGTATCGAAATTATTTATTGCCTAGCTAACTATGAATAAATATTCATGGTGATTTGTCACAGAGAAATTACGAAATTAAGTATTTTCCTTAAGGGGTCAATCCACTGTGAAGTCGTGAAAAATTGTCATTTTTTAGGATTCTCATGGTTAATCAAAAAAGTTTTCCGTAGTCCCGGCCATAGCCACTGATGTGCTGGATAACGCGTAAAAATTTCAGACTGATTGGTCAAATAGTTTTTTGCATTCACCTGCACCAATTGAAATAAAATGTTGTTTCGAGATAATTGCGTTTAAAGTTTTAAAATCAATTAAAAAATTATTTTAATTTGTTTTGTATAACATAAGAGTAGCATAATAAATACCAAAAAGATTTATTGCATTATATGTTGTATAAATCTTTAAAAACAGCTTAATTTTTTAAACCGTTACAGTAGACTAACCCCTTAGACCCGGAGACCGTAGGAGAGGTAACGGTTTCACAATCTACAATACAGTCAACCCTCCTATAACGCGATTAATTCCTACCGCGTTATATGCAATCCGCATTCTGAGAGTATCGCGTTATATGTAGTAGGGTTTACTGTATATCATACTCCCATGCCGTTTCTAAAACAGATGCCGCCCGGCACCTCGTGGTAAACAGAACACTCCGCACTGTCTCACCAAGTCTTATGGCTTTCCACCCTCGAAGGAGCTGGAATACCGATTAAAAAGTGAGTTTCAAGTACCGCATTTATCATCAGATCTTTGCGAAAACGATGCCAATTGATTCCTTACGTTTCACCGATGAAAGTCATACCAAATGTTATGTAAACTGGACTATTTTTCACGAAGTTAGCTTGAAATTATGTAAATCAATTTTTTATGTAATTCCCTTCATTATAGTTAGAATTACGTCGTTCTTGGAGTTCTCTTCATCGGAGAAACGCCATGAATCGATTGGCGTTGTTTTCTCAAAGATCTGATGGGAAATGTAGTACTTGAGATATTTGACTTTCATAATCGCTATTGCAGCTTCATTCGGGGGTCAAAAGCCATAAAACACGGTGGGGCATCGCGGGCTGTTCTTTTCTCCTCGGGATGTCGGGCGGCATTCTCTCTTTGGCCTCGTTCAGATCTGAACCGAACCCCGAACCGAACGCCACTAGAACAGTTAGATGGAGTAAGACCCTGTATAACCCGAACGATATTGTGTTAATATCTCAAGTACACTTTAGTTGTCAAATATTTCTCCATTGTTCCAGGTTTTTTGTTGCTTGCATTCGTACCAATGGGATTACCGTACCTGCCAGTACTCTTAAATATAGAGATGCCAGTTAATCTGACTCGAATGGTGCTAATCCCAATCAACGTTGAGTACTTCGTCGATCAAGATCGATACTTCTACTGGATAGCGTTGCACTTTGACGCTACCACGCTCTTGGGTATTTCCATCCTGTTTGTCACAGAGTCCGCAAGCATATATTTCATTATCCACGCGTGTGGATTACTCGAAATTACCGGGTAATGAATTTTAATCACAAATTCATAGAAACGTTGCAAACGATCGATAGTTATATTTTCACAAAGCATTACTATAATTTTAACGAAACCAAGTAACTTGTAAGACCATTATTAGGTTCTACGACTTCTATTGCCACTAGCTGACTATAAAGTTTATAGCTCAGCTATACTTTACAATCGGGATTTTTGAATTTTCATTACAGGCTAATACAAAAAATCAAAAAACGACTATTACTATTTGTTTACTATTCCGACCAATTGCAAATTTTTCAAAACCAAGAAACACGTCACTTGTGAAACTAATCCCTAAGGAAACTATGTTCATGAATGTTTTTCATTATAAAAATTACATATTTAAAGTTTTTCCACGGCTATGCCACCGTAGTTCCGTATATCGTGTTACCAGCTTTTATAAATGATATATATCGTTACTTAAAATTTAGTTTTGTTTGTGTCCGAGTTATTTATTTGTATAGTAAAAACGTTCTAAATATTTTATGCGTCCGTGAAAAGTTAAGTATTCTTAGCAATAAATGTGTTATTATTAGTATAATCAAACCGTCAGGTCATACTAAATGCCGGCAGTAGCAAATGTTTTGGAAATTTCATGATCCCCTCCCTGAATTATATAACGAGACCTGCTCTGCACTGGGGCCCCATAAGGAACCCAGCCAAATTGTATACTTACGCTGACGCGCCTACGAGCACCTACCTACGCTACTGCAGTTCTCGACGCTCGACGTTCGACTGGTTGATCGCTGCTAGGCGCTAAAACAGGCACCTTGTGCAGGCCTGCTCTAGACGCACCAGTGACAAGTCTTTAAACATTAATAACTAAAAAACGAAGCCTACACCGCAATTTCGTTACACCCACTTCGTTTTCTACTGCCTGTTGCAGAACACCCTGTATATGTATACATATTCAAAGGAAAAATAATCGCACATTTATAGAGATCGCATAGAACGGCTCTTGGAAAGAAGTGTTCCAACTGCTCTTTGTGATAAAACGTACTTGTCGATGCATAGTCAACTAGTAGCCACGATTAAAATGCATCAACACGTACTCGAGTGGGTATAACTTGCTTTTAAATCGAACACCGTGTTTTGAAGCAATTTAACAAAAATCTTAAATTTGTTAAAGGTTCATAGAAACCATCAATACCTCTTTCCTATCACATTACTGCATACTATCTGCTATCGGAGTAGTTTCGATTAGCATGAACCTCTGCATCGTAAGTAATATATTTATGCAAATGATTCACATGAACACTAGGTTGCCTCGGATATACTCACGATTGGATTTCTTGTTGAATGTGAAGTACTATAAAAAGGAGCTTTCATTTTCTTCCAGCTTCTTTTTGCCTTTCGAAAATTTAAACCACTTCGATATGTTTTCCACGGAGAATCCTTACAACAACCTAGTGCGTGCGCAGTACGTTTACTTTGTTCAAGCAAAACTGCTTCGAGTAACTCTTGTTCATTATTCACCATCGCTAGCTGGCCAGGGAAGTGTTGCTGATGGAAGTCACTGGCGAAATGGTAACGGCAGTAATACAGATCGTAATTGATTTATTTTACATGGGCTGTGGATGTTACAGTGGCCAGGCGGTGTTAGACAAGGGCCATGAGGTGTTCAAGAAAACGTGAGTCCTCGTATTCATCTCCTTTATTAGCAAGTGGTATTCGATGTGACAAATTGTTACAAAATTTATGAAAATTATCATTCATTTTATATTGAAAATCAGTAATAATGGAAAGAGTTAGGTCATAGGGTGATTAGTACCAGGAACTCTTACAAATAATACTGGAAACTGTTCATACTGCAAAATGTAGGGAAACTCTTTGCAATCTGTAGATACTACGCAAGATGGCAGGAAGCACCCCTGCCAGTGCAAAAAATGTGGCTGTACATACTACAAAGAAACATGCTACCTACTTGCCTCGAGCTAGGCGGCCTTTACACAGTTTCATTCGAATTCTTCTGCAAGGTAAACATTTTACAAGCAACAGTACATAGATGAGAGAAGAGAAAGAACAAGACGCGATCTCTTACTTTCAGCTAGTGAACGCAACGATATCATATTTCATGGTACTCTACTCTACGGCTTAACATTTCTATTGGGAGGAAGCTTTGTCACGTGTGGTTGTCACTTAGATACAAGATATTTATTATGAGTTATAAAACGATTGTCAAAACTATAACTGATTCAGCTATAGAATGCTTACAGACTTTTACTTTTTTATAACTGTAAAGTGAAAATAACTGGGACTTTATGTGGCAATTTGTAAAAAATCGCAATTATAATTGGAGAGTGCTCTAACGAGGGACTTAAAAAACCTTCAATTTTCTAATTCCAATTTTGCGGCTACCACAAAGGTGTACGATATGTTGCGCAAAATACGTTTTCGATCCTCAACTTTCAAGGCTATTGCCACTCTCTACCTATGGAAAATTGCCAGTAATAAAAATATGTGTCGAATTTTATTTACCATTTTACGCAAAGTTTGAACAAACCCGGCGTGTGGCATTTAAGTGATGTTCCTTGTTAGAACGTTTCATAAATTTGGACCTTGTAACATATTCTTTAATTGGATTGTTTACTGTTATTTTATATATTTTTATGTATATGCATTTATATATTCTTATTTTAAAATATATGTTTTAGCACATAGAGTCTTAATTACATTCAGCCAACAATTTGTGTTTATCATTGTCCCTATATAAAACATTAGATGGAAAAAATATATTATGATTTTAAAATTATAATTTAAAACTTTGACAAACCTCTACTATCGTGCTATATAAATTCCCGTTCAAATTGTTAATACAAATGTTGATCATGTTAGTTAATAAAATTTATAAACAGAAATTAATTCAGAGTCACTATATCTTCCACGCAAAGTGCGCTGCCTCCAAATACCGAATTGCGTGTCCATCACAATTAATTACACATTGAAACACATTCACAATCCTAATTTCACTCCTTGGTAGCCCATACGTTCACTAATATTCCAGTTAATTCCCCTGAATGGTTCCAAGCCCGGCTTTTCCTGCAATATCGTGTGCAGTACAAAATAATACCAAAGAGCGTTTTGTTTTTACCCAACCTCGCGTAAAGATTCAAAGAACCGAGTCGTTCGACGATCACAGCGATAATGTCGCGGCTGGGCCCACGTGGAAATGCAGCCACACGGAAATCGATCCGCAGCAACAAGTATCGTTCTCGCAAAGGAAAAATGGAAAAATGGGAATAAGGAAAGTACAGTCCGCAAAAAAAATTTTGATCGATTTCTGCGAAGCATAAAAATAAAATTTCCCTTCTAAACGACACTTTCTACCCTACCCTGCCGCGGAAACAAATAGCTCGAATCAGAGAAAGTGGATGATAAAATATGAACAAAGATAGTGGAAAGTTTGGCGAACTTCTGGACCAACCGAATTTGATTTAATTTTTTTTAAAGCTCGTGTCTGAATATCGATTGAAAGTTTCTTTAAAAGAGAAGCATTCAGAAATAAAAAAAAACAGAAATCAATTAGAACACAATCAGTTGGTACAAGTAAGGCTGTAACGCTTCACGTTATTCCGCCCAAAAATTTGTTCAATTTGAATTCACGAAAATCGAATACTTTTTATCAGCTCTGTCGTCATATTAACACGCGTTGAACTTGTTTAGATACTGATTCGCGTCGATAGATAACAAGTGAATGAAAGAGAGGATTCTACACACACACTTAATTAATATCTGCAAAGCAGTATGCTTATGGGCAAATTAAGTGAATTTCCAATATAATATTAGCTGAGCCATAATAATCATAATTATCATTTTACACAACAACATAATTACTACTAGAACTTATTGTAAACGAAGACATGTAAATATTTCACAAGATTCGCATATTAGCAATTTTATCTAACATACCCACTCGCAATTAGATGTTCATTGATAAAAGGCACTACAAATGCGGAGCGAAGCTAAAACACGTGCGTTCACCGTGGAAGTCGGCGCAACAATGCAACGTACTCCCAGCAATCGATCCGTTGTCGGCTTTTCTACGCGTGCGTAAAATCTCCCTCCGGCAGAATTCTCCATAAAAGTACAATAATCGAATACTGTCTTGCGTGTCGCACGAATTTCCGTAATATTCAACCCCTCGCACCTACAACCCCTACGTACTGTGTACTTTCAAACCACAGGTGATATTTCTCCCTTTTTTCCTTTGGCGAAGAAAATTACCTTCGAAGTTGCAAACTTTTCCTCCGACTTCGTATTTCTTGCCAGTTTGATTGACAATCGTAAAACGAAAATACAGAAAATAAGAATAATATGAAAACTCGTGAGAGAGCTCGGTGGAAGTAATGTACCTCCGCGCAGTCGTGTCTCAAAGGGGGAAAGATGAACTTCGAGGGCGGTCATCATTTGAAAGTCATTCGATCGATAGGTGTGTCACTGGGTCTGTGGCCTTATCGACGTACAATTCTTGGCAAAATGAACGGTGCTATCGCTCTAACAATTGTCATTCTCTGCATAGTCGCGCAGGTATCAAGTCCTCATTTCTTTTTTTTTGGGTTCGTTTGAGCCGGAATGCCAACAGCCTCATTCAACCCGCTTAACTTACTCACGCTTTACAATACATAGAATTCGACTTGAATCGAGATATCACTAACATCGTTGAGATCATTGAGTTTGAGATATCGAATTCCGAATCCGTTCTTGCTATATCCTTACTTTTCACTTAATTCTTCACTTTTTACAAAATTGAATTCGTAAAAAGTGAAGAAGCATTCTCGTCGCACGACGATTTATTAGGTTCGGTTAAACGAATGTTCAATTGCTATTGGGGATAATTTGCAGCTAGCAGTGTTTGTCACGCACGAGTTCAGTGTGGATCTGTTTCTTCAGTGCGTGACTGGTATCTTACCGCCTTCGTTCTTCGTATTGAAGTATTTCTATTTTATATTGAATATGGACCAGGTATGTTTTTCTAGATTCTTTTAACGATATGTCTTAGAGTTGTATAAAACAGTGGTAAACGTAACATGTGGTAAAGAAACAGTCATTTGATACGATCGAATAGAATCTAATCAATAAGGGAACTTCGGTAACTCAAAAATTCCATTTTTTTTTATACTTTGTTCGCTTATAGGTAATCTCAATAAATGCGTGTAGCCCTTTTATTTTCTGTTACTTGCTGATTCTTCAGAGTGGTAACACTTCGAAAAGAAACAAAATTATTTTTTACTTTTTAACGCATGTTTATTTTTTTGAAGTCGGTTTTAATTTTTTTTTAAAATTATTTTACCCTGTATATCTTGGAAACAATGGAAGATCTAAAAAAAATTGGTAATATGCAAATTGAATGATTTTATGCTATACGAAACTGTGCAATGAAATTGTTTGTATCTTGGATTTTAACACGTTCCGTGCCAAGCCATTTTTGCCTGACTTGTCGTTCAGGCCATTTGATATTTTGACTAAAGATCGATATATTATCACACAATATTTCATTATATCATCAGTAGATAAGTAGTTCTCTTGTTTAGAGCAGTTATCACATCGTGTACCACCGGTGGTACACGTGGCCTGACGATCAAGTTTACCGTGTACCACCGGTGGTACACGTGGCACGGAACGTGTTAAATAAGAAAAGGTTCAACATCACACGGAATTAACCCTTCAGTGTGCAGACTTTTCTGCTCAGAACAGTACCTAGATGCGGGATGAATTCCATTGGTGGAAACCTTGACCCCTGCTGTTATGCTACTGCATAGCATGACCTGAAGAAGTATCCTAATCTAACCAATCGGACTTGCATCCCTCCCAAACGGCCACTCTCTTGAAGAGGTCCTCTTCACGGCAATATTTCCTTCTCAAGGCCTACACAGTGTATATGAGAAAAGCACAGCACGCCTCTAATTCGGGTGTCCAATAGACCTTGGTCCCAAGTCCTACTCGCTACGCCTCCGCTTCACGTCCCATGACGAGCAGTGCTCGTCATACCGCCGTTGCGGACAGTTTTCCCATGACGAGTCCTGCTCGTCATACAACACTGAGGGGTTAAATAACTTGGCAGCGCAATTTTATACAGCATAGAAAACAGTTGAATTTTAATTTCAACAATTTTTTTTATTTCTACAGTGATTTTCAAGACAAATAAAAATAAAAATTGCGAAGTTAAAAAACCTGCTTAGTCAAGAAAATTCGGAATTTTTGGGTTATCAAAATTTCTTTGTAAGTTGCATTTACCTGAACACAATAGTTTATAAGTTTACCTTTTTTTTAAGCAAATAGAGACACTTTAATTAATTTAAACAGAAACATCCAGGTAAAGTACATCTTCGAGTGGATCCAATGCGACTATGATTCATTGACAAACGAGAGGGAGCTTCGATTGTCAGAAAAGTATGCTGACCTTGGAAAAAGCATAAGCAATATCTGGTTGTGTGAGTATCGAAATTATTCACTGCCTAGCTAACTATGAATATATATATTGACGGCGATTTCTGGCAGAGAAAATTTTCAATAAAAACGGGTTTACCGGTAATGCACCAGCATTTTTTTGAGATATTACATAACGTAAAATATGAGAGTAAACATTGAAAAAAGAACTTTGTCCTTACTACATACTCGGTCCTTACATTTTCTACTTGAAAATGCGTCTATGATTTTGATGACTTGATTCAGATTCTTAGTTTTCTTTTGGATCAGAGTTGGTTCTCCATAAGATATTTCGGTTTTCGTCTTTATTAGTAATTGAAGTTTTCTTTCACTGATAACATAGCAGATGTCGACGAAATTAATGAACGCATATACGCGCTATATTGCTATACGTAATTTATCGAATTACCGGTAAAAATTTGGCGAATTACCGGTAAAAAATTGAGGGTATTTCTCGCGATTTACCGGTAAACCAGTTTACCGGTTTCCCGGCATTGCAATCCCTACCCGGGATGCCGGGCAGCATCTGTATGTATAACCAGAACGATATTGTGTTAATCACTCAAGTACACTTGAGCTGTCAAATTTCTCCATTGTTCCAGATTGTTTGTTGCTTGTATTCATACCAATGGGATTACCGTACCTGTCAGTACTCTTAGATATAAAGATACCCGGTAATCAGTCTCGTACGGCACTATTGCCCATCAAACTTGAGTACTTCGTCGATCAAGATCAATACTTCTACTGGATAGCTTTGCACTTTGACGCTACCACGATCGTGGGTATTTCCACCCTGTCTGTCACAGAGTCCGTGGGTACACATTTCTTCATACACGCGTGCGGATTACTCGAAATTACCGGGTAATGATTTTTAATCACAAATTCTTAGAAACGTTGCAAACGATCGATAGTTATATTTTTACAAAATAAAATAAGCCAAAGGCCTAACTACGCCACGAGCGCCGCGGTCCGTCGAGTTGCCGTCATCCAAGGCAGTGCTGCACAAGGAGCCGTTTTCAGCGCCTACCTGCGAGCAACCAGCCGAGCGTTGAGCTGTCCCTCTGCGCTGCATTGGGGCCCAACAAGGAACCCAGCCATATACATATACATATGTACTTATGCTACGCGCCTGCGATCCCGCACCTACACTACTGCGAGTTCTCGACGCTCCACTGGTTGCTCGCAGCTAGGCGCTAAAACCGGCTCCTTGCGCAGTCCTGCCCCAGAGGCTTCAGTGCCAAATCTTTAAACATCAATAACTAAAAAACGAAGCCTTCGCCGCAATTTCGTTACTCGACATTTTCGTGTTATTTTGTAACGTAGAATCACCCACTTCAATATCTACTACCTGTTGCAGAACACCCCGTATATGTACGCATATTCAGAAGGAAAATAATCGTATATTTATAGGGATCGCGTGGACAGGTTGTGGGAAAGTAGAATTGTAAATGTTCTTTCTACTAAAACGCATTCGTCGATGCATGATCAACTAGTAGCCACCATTCAACTACATCAGCGAGCACTCAAGTGGGTATAACTTAATTCAAATTCGAAAACCGTGTTTCGGAGCGATTTGATAAATATCTTAAATTTGTTAAAGGTTCATGAAAACCTTGAGTATCTATCTACAACAGTACTGCATTGTAGTCATTATAGGCGTGATTTCGTTGAGCATGAACCTCTACATCGTGAGTAATATATTTATGCATATGATTCTCAAGAACGCTACGTTGCCGAGGAGATTTTCTCGGTTTGATTTCTTGTTCTATGTGAAGTAATATAAAAAGGAGTTGGGGAGTTCCCCTAGCACATGCGGACTATGTTCACTTTGTTCGAGGAAAAATACTTCGAGTAAAGGTCGATTTACACTATACAGCACGGACCGGCACGTATAGTGCCTATATGGACTATAGTGATATAGGTGTGAAGCCTAAGGCCTTAAGACCTTCGGGCCCTAAGGTCTTAGGCCTGGTCTTCTCTAAATACAGTCCTGCAACAGATAGTAGGGGGGCATGTTTAGCGGCCAGTACCCTGTAGGGTGTCGAGTAAGACCCCGCTGAGTGACTTCAAGCCTAAGTCACTATAGCTCGTATAGGCACTATACGTGTCGGTCCGTGCTGCATAATGTAAATCAGGCCTGTCCAACTTTTGCTCTTGCCTGCGAAGAGCAGCTGCGTGTGGTTGCGAGCGAAGGCAAGAGCGACGTAAGAGCGGCAGGCGTAAAAGAGTGGGGATAGTGGCGCGTTCACAGATTCCCCCCACCAAGAAGACTTTTCGCTCTTGGGCCTGGCTCGGTGCCGCTGAGAGCGAAGAGCTACTCGTGGCTGCTCGTGCGAGCAAATCCGTGGACAGGCCTGGTGTAAATCGACCTTAACTCTTGTTCGTTATTCACCGTCGCTAGCTGGCCAAAGGAATAATGCTGATGAAAATTACTACCGAAATGTTAACTGCACTAGTACAGGTCATAGTGCATTTCTTTTACATGGGTTTTGGTAATTATATTGGCCAACATGTGATAGACAAGGGCGATGAGCTGTTCATGAAAACGTGAGTACTTACTAGTATTCATTCCCCTTAACACGACGTGACTATCTGTTACTAAATTTTTAAAAATTTTATTTGTATTTATATTGGAAATCAGTAATATTAAAAAGAGGTAATTCTTAGAATGTTTAGTAGGCGAATTTTAAAATATTACAAAGATTAATAAATATAATTTAATTAATAGTTAAAACTACTAGAAACTCTTACAAATAATACTCGTAACTGTTCATGCTGAAAAATGTATGAAAATTTTTGCAATCTATAGATACGACGGAGGATGGCACGAATCACCCCTGCCTATACAAAAAATGTTTCTGTACTTTCGACAAAAATGCGTGCAACCTACAGTACTCGTGTTTGGTGGCCTTTACACATGCTCATTCGAATTCTTTTCTAAGGTAAATGGTTTACAAGCTACAGTAAGTGAGAGAAGAGAAAGAACAAGACGCAATCTCTGAATTTCAGCTAGTGAACATATCGACGTCGTATTTCATGATCATCTACTCTACGACTTAACATTTCTATTGGAAGGAAGCGATGTCACTCTTAGTTGGCACTTAGATACGAGATATTTATTATGCGTTATTACACCATTGTACTATTTGAAACCGATTCAGATATACAACCCTGCCTGACTTCTACTCTCTTATAGCTTATATTTATCATTGACACTACATGTATCAAACAAATTTTTTTCCGAAAGATCTGCATATAATGTGACTTCAAAATTACAATTTAATGCTTTGACAAAACTCTACTTCCTTGCTATATACATTACTTTTCAAATTCTTGATAAAAATGTTGATCTTGTGTATTTAATAATAACTGTATTTTCATTTATATATTCTTATTTCAAAATATATGTTTAGGCACATAGAGCCTTAATTACCTTCAGCCAACAATTTGTATTTATCATTGTCCCTATATAAAACAGTATATGGAAGAAATATATTATGATTTTAAAATTATAATTTAAAACTGTGACAAACCTCTATTGTTGTGCGATATAAATTCCCGTTCAAATTCTTGATAAAAATGTTGATGTTGTTAGTTAATAAAATTTATAAACAGGAATTAAATCGGAGTCACTATAGACTAGGTAAATCTTCCACGCAAAATGCGCGGCCTTCAAAAAACCGAATTGCATGTTTCCTATAGCAGAAAAAATTCGAATTTAAAATAATTGCCCCGAGCAAAATACTATCGATTTTACTCCTGTATTCCCTCGAATAAATTGAAAGGCCTTCACAATTCTAATTTGACTCATCTAAAACTAAGTGAAGTTCCTTCTTCCACCACATTTCACAATTCACAACCCCATTTGGATCCTTGGTAGCCCGTATCGTCACTTATATTCCAGTCAATTCCCCTGATCAATAGTTCAAAGCTCGGTTTTCCCTGTAATATCGTGTACAGTATAAAATAAAGCAAATAGCGTTTGGTTCTTCGCCAAAAATCGCGTAAAGAGTTTCATCAGCGTTCAAAACGACGAGGGGGTGCCTGGAGCAACGTGGAAATGGAGCTACACGGAAATCGATCCGCAGCAACAAGTATCGTTCTCGCAACGGAAAAAAGGAAAAAAGCGAAAGCACGGACCACAAAATTTGATCGATTCACGCAAAGCAAAAAAATAAAATTTGCTTTTAAAGTGACGCATTCTTCCTTACCCTGCCGCGGACTCAAGTAGTTCGAATCAGAGAAAGTGGATGATAAAATATGAACAAAGATAATGTCAAGTTTGGCAAACTTCTGGACAGACCGAATGTGCTACGATTTGATTTAATTTTTTTTAAAGCTCGGGCCCTCGAGTATCGATTGAAAGTTACTTTACAAGTGAAACATTCAGAAATGAAAAACGATAATCAAGTAGGACGCCATCGTTTGGTCCAAGGGAGACAGACACATTCCACGTTATTCCATCCAAATATTTCTTCAATTTCGATTCACAAAAATTGAATATTATTCATCAGTTTACGTAAGGTTTACATGACAATAGATAACAGATGAATGTAAGAGCCTCTACTACACACACACACACACTTGATTAACATCTGCAAGCAGTATTCTTATAGCCAAGTTAAGTAGACTTGGACTAAAATATGATCTGAACCATAAAAATCATAATTATCATTTTGCACAACAATACAATTACCACTAGAACTTATATTGTAAACGAAGACATGTAAATATTTCACAAGATTCGCATATTAGCAATTTTATCTAACGTACCCACTCGCAATTAGATGTTCATTTGTAAAAGGCACTACAAATGCGGAGAGAAGCTAAAACACGTGCGTTCACCGTGGAAGTCGGCGCACCAATGCAGCGTATTCCGAACAATCGATCGATTGCTGGCTCTTCTACGCGTGCGTAAAATTCATCTCCGGCAGAATTCTCCATAAAAGTCTCAATAATCGAATACTGTCTTGCGTGTCGCGCGAATTTCCATAATATTCAACCCCTACGCACTGTGTACCTTCGAAAACTACAGGTGATATTTCTCCTTTTTTTCCTTCGGCGAAGAAAATTACTTTCCAAGTTGCAAACTTTGCCTCCGGCCCGGAATTTCTTGCCAGCTTGAGTGACAATCGTAAAACGAGAATGCAAGAAATATAGAATAATATGAAAACTCGAGGGAAAGCTCGATGGAAATAATGTACCACCACGCAGTCGTGTCTCGATAGGGGAAAGATGAACTTCGAGGGCGGTCGTCATTTGAAAGTCATTCGATCGATAGGTGTGCCACTGGGTCTGTGGCCTTATCGATGCACAATTCTTGGCAAAATGAACGGTGCTATCGCTGTAATAGTCACTCTTCTTTGCGTAGTCGCGCAGGTACCAAGTTTTCATTTCTTCTTTTTTAGATCGTTTGAGCTGGAATGCCAATACCGTCATTCAGCCCGCCTAACTTACTCACGCTTTACATGTATAGAATTCGACTTGAATCGAGATATCATTAACATCATTGAGATCATTGAATTTAAGATATCGAATTCAGAATCCTTTCTTGCTGTATCCTTACTTTTCACTTAATTCTTCACTTTTTACAAAATTTAATTGTAGCATTCCTGTCGCACGACGATTTATTAGGTACGTTTAAATGAATGTTCAATAACAGAAGATACTTGCAGCTAGCAGTGTTTGTCACGCACGAGTTCAGTATGCATCTGTTTCTTCAGTGCGCAACTGGTATTGTACCGCCAACGTTCTACGTAATGAAGTATTTCTATTTTATATGGAATATGGACCAGGTATGTTTTTCTAAATTCTCTTAACGATATGACTTAGAGTTGAAAGAACACTAGCATGTGGTATAGAAACAAAGTCATTTGATACTATATTTAGTCAACGACTTTAAATTTTTTAAGTCGGCGCCACATTTACACAGAGCAAATGATGAGGCGCCGACATAAAAAAATTGGAAGTCGTAGATAAAATAAGGAACAAAATTATTTTTTATTTTTTAGCGCATGTTTATTTTTTTGAAGTCGGTTTTCATATTTTTTAATTTGTATTATCCGGTATATCTTGCAAACTATGCAAGATCTAAAAAAATTGGTAATATGCGAATTTAATGTTTTTTATGCTATACGAAATTGTACAATCAATTTGTTTGAATCCTGCACTTTAAATAAGGAAACGTTCAACACCACAAACAATTAAATAACTTGGCAGCGCAGTTTTATAAAGCATAGAAAACAATTGAATTTTAATTTCAACAATTTTGTTATGCCTACAATGGTTTTCAAGACAAATAAAAATAAAACCTGCGAAGTTAAGAAAATTCGGAAATTTTGGGTTATCAAAATTCCTTTGTAAGTTGCATTTACCTGAACACAATAGTTTATAAGTTTGCCTTTTTTTTAAGCAAATAGAGACACTTTAATTAATTTAAACAGAACCATCCAGGTAAAGTACATCTTCGAGTGGATCCAAAGCGACTATGATTCATTGATGAACGAGAAGGAGCTTGGATTGTCAAAAAAGTATGCTGACCGTGGAAGAAACATAAGCAATATCTGGTTGTGTGAGTATCGAAATTATTTACTCCCTAGCTTACTAAGAATATACATACTGACGGCAATTTCTGGCAGAGAAATTACGAAATTAAGTATTTTCCTTAAAGTTAGAAGAGTATTCACAGAAATGAAAACGCGGATGGGTAAAAAAAGACCCGGAGGTAACAGTTTCAGCATCTACAATACAGTCAACCCTCCTATAACGGGATTAATTCCTACCACGGGATATGGAAATCGCATTATGAGAGTACCGCGTTATAGGAGGGTTTATTGTATTTCATACTCCCGCGCCGTTTCTCAAAGAGATGCCGCCCGGCACCCCGTGGCGAACAAAACACTCCGCACTGTCTCACCGAGTCTTATGGTTTTCCACCCTCGAAGGAGCTGGAATACCGATTAAAAAGTGAGAAATTTCAAGTACCGCATTTCTCATCAGATCTTTGCGAAAACGACGCCAATTGATTCCTTATGTTTCTCCGATGAAAATCATACCAAATGTTATGTAAACCGGACTATTTTTCATGAAGTTAGCTTGAAATTATGTAAATCAATTTTTTATGTAATTCCCTTCATTATAGTTAGAATTACGTCGTTCTTGGAGTTCTCTTCATCGGAGAAATGCAATTGATCGATTGGCGTTGTTTTCGCAAGGATCTGATGGGAAATGTGGTACTTAAGATTTTTCAAAAAAAAAAGGCCATAAAACACGGTGAGGCACGCTCTTGGCTCCCCGGGATGCCGGGTGGCATCTCTTTGAGGAGCGTCGCGAGTGAATCACCCTGTATAACCAGAACGATATTCTGTTAATCCCTGAAGTACACTTTAGTTGTCAAATATTTCTCCATTGTTCCAGATTGTTTGTTGCTTGCATTCGTACCTATCGGAATACCGTACCTGTCAGTACTCTCAAATATAAAGATACCCGTTAATCTGACTCGTACGGCGCTATTGCCCATCAAAGTTGAGTACTTTGTCGATCAAGATCGATACTTCTACTGGATAGCGTTGCACTTTGACGCTACCACGCTCATGGGTATTTCCACCCTGTCTGTCACAGAGTCCGTGAGCATACATTTCATCATACACGCGTGCGGATTACTCGAAATTACCGGGTAATGAATTTTAATCACAAATTCTTAGAAACGTTGCAAAACGCCTGATAGGTAGTTATATTTTCACAAGGAATTACTATAATTGTAACGAAACCATGTGACTAGTATGACCACTAGGTTCTATTACTTCTATTGCCACTTGATCCGTTGAAATATGTAGGGTGGACGGCAAGAGATAGTAGAAAATGTAATGCATTATTCCACATTACAAAATGTACCGAAGATGAAGAGTTTTTTAGTTATTAATGTGTAAAGATTGCAACTCAGCGATCAAGGCTGCGCATGGTTGCCGCCAGAGGCCTCACTACGCCACGAGCGCCGCTGTCCGTCGAGTTCCCGTCCTCCAGAGCAGAGCTGCACAAGGAGCCGTTTTCAGCGCCTAGCTGCGAGCAACCAGCCGAGCGTTGAGCTGCCCCCTGTGCTGCATTGGGGCCCAACAAGGAACCCAGCCATATAGGGTCATCGTTTAATCCTGCAACCCGCGCGCGCGCGAACTTGTAAACTGGCAACGCCGCCTCACGGACGCATTCCACTACAACCATGCACCGTCCCCGCGTTCGGAGAGCTGCAAGCGACCGCTGGAGAGCAGTGATGCCCGAGCTTCGAGAATTTTGGGCTGGTCCCTGTCAAATTAACGTTGCAAAGAACTATTCAGAATTTCCCGGCCCCGGTTGAAAATTTTGGGGTCTTTTTCGTATAACTTTTGAACTGTAAGACATATCGGAAAGCAATTTGGGCCAAAAAATGAGGAAAAATTATTCCCTCTTAATGATGGATAATTTAACATATTTTACGTTTACTAAATTTTTCTTTTATCAATTTTTTAACCATAATTGTTTAAAACGCTGTTGGAAACTGTTTATTTGATATTGTATTTAACGCTGTTTTTAAAATTCGTGGTGTTGATAAACAGTAGGCTAGTTGATTCTGTATCATTACATTTATAAATTGAGAAATTAAATTTTTATTCAATTATGTGTTAGCTCTGCAGACCTCAGAATCTATTGTTCTGGTTTTCTTTTTTATGATTTTATCCTTAATGCGGTGCATACCTAGATCAGACGTAATGGGTAACTAATGCGACGTGTCTTTGATTGTAGCGGTGTTTGAATTTTTTTCTAGAATTTTTGTGTTAGAATGTTTTAGCTACTCAACGCTACGCCTATACCGGCTTCCGTTAATGTCATTTTTTGGAACGATGTGCCGTTACTGTGGTTTTTATAAGCAGGTGGCGAAAAATCTTTCCGTACAAGGAACCGTCAACCCTGTCGTGGCTAAAATTTTTGAAATTGAGACGGGTACGAGATCTGTTGACATTATTTTCAAACCTCATTACAGTGATCTGGGGTGCGAGTGGTAGACCGATCATAAAAGCGGAGCGCGCGGCTCGATTACCTGGGTCGGGAAATTCCCAATACCTAGCTCTTTGCAACACTAAAATTTTCGAAGCTCGGGCATCACTCTTGCCCAACGGTCGCAGGCAGCTCTGCGCTGGGCCGGTGCATGGTTGTAGTGGAATGCGTCCGTGAGGCGGTGTTGCCATTTTCGTCTGTTCGCGCGCGCGCGGGTTGCAGGATTAAACGATGACCTTGTACATATACATATGTACTTATGCTACGCGTCTGCGAGCACGCACCTCCACTACTGTGGGTTCCCGACGCTCCACTGGTTGCTCGGAGCTAGGCGCTAAAACCGGTCCGTGCGCAGTCTTGCTCCAGAGGCTCCAGTGTCAAGTCTTTAAACATTAATAACTAAAAAATGAAGCTTTCGCCGCAATTTCGTTACTCGTCATGTTCATGTTAGTTTGTAACGTAGAATCACCCACTTTAATATATACCTGTTGCAGAACATCCTGTATATGTACGCATATTCAGAGGGAAAATAATCGTATATTTATAGGGATCGCGTGGAAAGGGTGTGGGAAAGGAGTATTGTAAATGTTCTTACTACTAAAACGCATTCGTCGATACATGATCAAGTAGTAGCCACCATTCAACTACATCAGCGAACACTCAAGTGGGTATAACTTAATTCAAACTCGAAAACCGTGTTTTGGAGCGATTTGATAAATATCTTAAATTTGTTAAAGGTTCATGGAAACCTTGAGTATCTTCCTACAACAGTACTGCATAGTAATCGTTATGGGCGTGATTTCGTTAAGCATGAACCTCTACATCGTGAGTAATATATTTATGCACATGATTCTCATGAACGCTATGTTGCCGAGGAGATTCTCTCGGTTTGATTTCTTGTTCAATGTGAAGTAATATAAAAAGGAGTTGTGGAGTTCCCCTAGCACATGCGGATTATGTTCACTTTGTTCGAGGAAAAATACTTCGAGTAAAGGTCGATTTACACTATACAGCACGGACCGACACGTACATACCGCAAGGCGGCAATCGTCCGTGCTGTATAGTGTAAATCGACCTTAACTCTTATTCGTTATTCACCGTCGCTAGCTGGCCAAAGGAATATTGCTGATGAAAGTCACTAGCGAAATGTTAACTGCAATAGTACAGATCGCAGTACATTTCTTTTACATGGGTTTTGGTAATTACATTGGCCAACTTGTGATAGACAAGGGCGATCAGCTGTTCATGAAAACGTGAGTACCTACTAGTATTTATTCCCCTTAACTGGACGTAACTATCTGTTATTAAATTTTTAAAAATTTTATTTCTATTTATATTGGAAATCAGTAATATTAAAAAGAGGTAGTTCTTAGAATGTTTAGTAGGTGAATGTTATTAATAAAATAAAATATAATTTTGACTAGAAACTCTTACAAATAATACTCGTAACTGTTCATACTGAAAAATGCAGGAAAATTTTTGCAATCTATAGATACTACGGAAGATGGCACGAATCACCCTTGCCTATACAAAAAATGATACTGTACGTTCGACAAAGATGCATGCAATCTACGGGACTCGTGTTTGGTGGCCTTTACACTTCTTCATTGGAATTCCTTTCTAAGGTAAACGGTTTACAAGCTTACAGTAGGTGAGAGAAGAGAAAGAACAAGACTCAATCTCTGAATTTCAGCTAGCGAACGTATCCATGTCGTATTTCATGATGATCTACTCTACGGCTTAACATTTCTATTGGAAGGAAGCAATGTCACTCTTAGTTAGCACTTAGATACGCGATATTTAATATGCGTTATTACACCATTGTAGTATTTGAAACTGATTCAAATATACAACCCAGCCTGACTTCTACTCTCTTATAGCTTACTAGTTTTTTAGCCTGTCTTCGCCAGGCATTACTATCCTATATAATAAGAAGCGTAAGATAACCATAATTTTTGTGCAACACAAAATAATACCAAATGGCGTTTGGTTTTTCGCCAAAAATCGCGTAAAGAGCCTGAGAAAGTGCCTGGAGCCACGTGGAAATGGAGCCACACGGAAATCGCTCTGACCACTCGGTGGTCATGGCTGCGCACAGTGGACAGAGTTTCCACTGCGTCACGCGCGCCACTGACCGCCGAGTTGCCATCATCCAGGCGCACCAGCACCAAATCTTTAAATATTAATAACTAAAAACCGAAGGCCCCTCCGCAATTTCGTTACTCTTCATTTCCGTCTTATTTTGTTGCGTAGAATCACTAACTTTATTTTCTACTACTTGTTGCCGGTTGCCTTGTATATTTATGCGTATTGAGAGGGAAAATAATCGCACACTTATATACAACGCGTGGAGCGGGTTTTCGAAAATAGTATTCTAAATGTGCTTCGTGGTAAAACGTATTTAGCGATACATGAGCAACTAGTAACCACCATTCAACTGGATCAAAGAGCTCTTAAGTGGGTATAACTTAATTCAAATTCCAAAACCGTGTTTTGGAGCGATTTGACAAACATCATAATTTGTTAAAGGTTCATTGAATACTTGAATAAGGTAGTTGACCCGATTCTCGATCGCTTAGTGATTAGTTGAGTTTGTATTAGGTTAAAACAATTATTCTAGTGGAAAAGAGACAAAAATTTGATCACGATAATAAGTTTACGTATTAATGAAGTAAATAAAATTGAAAAATAACATTTAAATCGAAAATTTTTGTTAATATAGTAGTTTAAAGAAATATATCTTTGGAATGCAAGTGTCGATCAATATTTTAGAGTCGGAAATAGTTCTCGATATATGCGACACCCAATTCTCGATCACTAAAAAAATGTAGTAATGTTGGTTAAGAAATATTTTGTTATAATTAAAATAAGGAAAATACTTAAAATACTTTATAATTTAAAACAATACAAAACGAATGAAAGAAATTAATTCGAATTAACGTTTTCTTTATCAGTGAGATCATTTTTCTTTTTGGTTAAAGATGCAATATGGCTAGAAAGTAGGAGAAAAGTTGAAACTCTGATACTACTCGAGTATTATCATTATTTCCTCACAGATGACACTGTTTATACGTCTAAATTTTTTTTAACTATTTGTTAAATAGTTTATAAATATAATGACATTTTATTTCTTGTCCTTACGACACACAAAATATTTTAAAATAGTATTTTTTACTTCAGTGATCGACTGCAATTCGGTTCCGATCGAAAACCGGGTCTACTACCTTACCACCTTTATATCACATTACTGCATTCTACGGTTTGGATTGTTTCCATTCTTGATAAAAATATTGAACTTGTATATTTAATAATTGAAATTGAAAATTACATGCTGCAGTCGTCGAACGCCACTCGATTCCTCTTCAGTGTTGCACTGATTCTAATTGCGAAATCAATTTCACTTCCAAAAATTAAAAAAATAGTAAAACAAAAGAATATTAAACCCGAGCAAAGATTAACCTCGACTAACGGCACTGAATCTAATCTCGCGATTTAAAAATTTCGAATTCGAAGTCACTACATCTCCCACGCAAAAAGCACTGGCTCGAAAAACCGCATTGCGCGCGGTCACAATTAACCATCACCTCCGGTTGCATTGGTCGCAGCACCTGCAACAGAAAAAAATTCGAATTTGAAATTAATGCCCCAAATTAAATACAATCGTATTATAATTGCGACAACTCACTCCAAACATGTATCCAAAATATATAAAAAAAAATTATGTTAAACGTTTTTACAAAAAATGCTCTAAAAAATAATTATTTTCTTGTACCTACTACAATTTCGATGGTAATATGTGACTTTAAATAAAATCATACGAACTGTGAGTCTGTGACTATCCTTTTTCTTTACAATTGATTTGAACAATTGTACAGGATAATCACAGAGTTTGTATGATTTTATTTAAAGTCAAATATCACCATTGTAATTGTAGTACAAGAAAAGAATTACTTTTTAGTTTTTAGTGCATTATTTTTATTTATTTTCTAGTTCTTAGTGTTTGTGGATTTTTTATACATTTTTTTACATATTTTTTATTTCTGACTTTTTTTTTAAAAAATGAATTGCCATCCAACCTACGCACGCATGGGAAGTTTCAGAACAATTAGATTGGAGAAAGTGAGTGAAAATTGAGTTGCCACATTTGAACCATACACCAAACAAACAAATAAACAAGCAAACATACACCAAACTCACAGACGATCGAAGTTAAGTAAAATCATTTAAAAGAAATAGGAAATAATTGGTAAAAACCGAATAATTGTAACAGTCTATTAACACTAACTGAAGAATAAAAATGTATCGCGAAAAGTGGTTAACCGTTTACTGTGATAATCAATAAATTTGCAGTCAGACGTGAATAAATATTACTAAAGCCATGATAGTGTATAAACGAGGGTACTTAATTATTGCAATGTAAATAGAATGTTTGGATAATGATAGGTGAGCTTACGTACCTGAATTCATGCGAGCAACAAACAAACACGTCCTATTTCTTCAACCGTTGGAACGGAAATGGCGACCGTCGCGGCAAATTGGCGCCGCCAATTCACTCGATCGATGATCGAGATCACCCCTCTCGAATCCTCACTCGTTTCCCGCACACTGTACCACTCGGCATTATATTTCGATTAAAGACAGACAACAAGAACTTTATTACATCACAATACTACAATATTTTCCGGTTATCAAACGCTACATGAAAAATACAGTAATATTACTATGAATTCCATCATTTCCTATTAAACATTTCAAAGTAATCGACTATCGATTCTCGTTTCGTCCGCGAAATTTCTAACCGCCAACATCGATTCTCGTTTGGTCCACGAAATTTCAAACTAACCAAATTCCACTACATCAAACCAATTTCAAACGATCAATCTCAATTTACATACATTTCCCCCAACGAATTTTGATTTCTATAGATACGAATGCGTTCGAGTGTGGAAAAATAAAATGTACCTTTTATAAAAAATTGTTTAATATTATAATTGTCACAACATACATAACCTTGACCTCCTAGCGGTTGTTATGAAAACTGTTTCACTGAATTGGCGGTTAGATCTGTCGAGTGTGTCAAGAAATGAGAGTTCAGTAGAATTACTTTAGCCACCTACGGTCTTGTTATTTCGAAATTGTTTAATAAATCTCAGCAAAACTGTCTCACCCAGGGGAGTACGTATATTCGCGTAATCTTGCGCGCAACCTAACCTAACCTCTTTCGCTGTCAGAAACATTAAACAGGGACACTACTTCATCGTTACTTCTGATTTCTAGAAAGGAACGTAATCGAGCCAGCATGCCAGAGTCAGAGGCTGTGCATCATCAGATAAACGCTGCTCGTAAAACGTTCCAAACGCTCTACCAAATATCCAAATTGCTCAATACCAATTTGGACCCGGCCACTTTAAGCATATGCATTAGGTTATGCGAGAACGGGGTAAACCCGTACGCTCTCGCAACTGTGGTGAAGGAGTTGCAGAGGGAAGTGAGAGCTATGAACGCTACCAACCAGTTAGAATCGCCTACGAGTAAATCGGGCTTAAATAAATAGGCTTCGCGTTATATTCGGTAAATGATGCGGGTTTCTCGACGCGTAATTCTCGATACACTTTCCGCTTGGATATGATCGAAAGTAAGCTCGTATTTTGGTGAGGACAATTGTTAGTACTAATCGTTACTTCCTTCGCCAGTACGTTGCTCTGTTAATAATGTATGTTGTGAAATAAAGCTTTTGATATACTTAGTGTTACGAACAGAATTACCTGACCCTTATAATTTAAGTTCTATTTTAGTATGTATTATGTTTGTCCGCGATTTTCTCCGTAGCTACTGAACCGATTTTTGTGAAACTTAATGCTTTCAGTTTGGCTTCAATCGACTTAGGTCATGGAGAAAGAATTATTAAAATTGGTTAAGTAGTTTTGAAGTTACACCAAAAATAAGAAATCTGTTTCATTAACCGACTTCGTTACTAATAACGAAGTATTAGTATTATTACTATTAAATGAATGTACATAGTTATGTAACTAAAAAGTACAAAAGAAAAAAATTAAAACCGATTTCAGAAGAATAAAAAATAACTATTTTCCTTATTTAATCTATGATCCTCAATTTTTTTTAAGTCTGCGCCAGATTTATACAGCGCAAATGAGGCGGCGACAATACAAAAACTTTAGAGTCGTAGATTAAATGTGCATTAACCATGTTTATTGGAAGCATATTTTACACATTCCTCTATAATTATGCTTCGCTGAATGTATAAGAAATTATACAAGAAATATAAATACACATAATTTAACTTATAAATCCCTTTCTGTAAATTGAGAAACCACTTGTATAAGAATGGTTTCCTATAAATTTGCTTAGTGCATAAGTATATACAATTTATAAAAATATGCAATTTATAGATATATACAAAAGAAAATATTTCTTAATTTGCTTTAACATTATCTTCAAAGAATGCGCATATCATGGAAACTTACAACTCCACTTTCTTCTGTTTCTCATCCGCTGTGTTTTGAGTATTCAAACTCTCCTGCATTCTCATAGTATGCGCGCTCTGCAAAGAACCATTCATAAAACACACAATTCTAAGAATTTCTTTCCCAGAGGCATGAAAATTTACCTGCTTCTGCGGATCTCTGTAATAAATCTGCCCTTCGAGGGTAACGTGGGATAATTCCGGTTGTTGGAGTAAGAAATTCTTGGCGTCTACAGCCTGCGAGCCCTCGCGGAATAGGAACACAGATCTTTTCGGGTCGATCGGATATCTACGCACATTCAACGATTAGATACAATTCCTATAAGCTGATACCACGGAGAAAATAGTACCTTTCAGTGATAATGTGGTTATTCTGAAGGCTGGTTTGCCAAATTTTCATTATCACATCGGCCTGCTCCACTGAAACATCCTCCTCGGTATCGACAAACATCATTACGCCTTTGCCTTTCTTCGTCATTTTGAGTATATTATCAGGATTGGACATATCGAGCTGCGTAAACGAATGAAATATATAATTCCCGCAAACTACAGCTCGAGAGGCTTCGAACACGTTACCTTGGATATATCAATTTGTGGACTGGGTCTGAGGTGTTCGGGTAACTCATCTGGCTCTAAAGGCTCCTCATTTTCCTAAAAGAAGAAAAGCCGCCTTTCTGTACACGATCTTCCGTCTACCTGCGAACGAAACACGGAGACGCTGCGTACCTCCCACTGATCTAACAAATGATCTAGATCAGCGTCAGTCATGTCCCGTATATCTTTATCCCTCCAAGATTTCTGTTTGCCAGATTTTGCGTCGATACTCGCCTCGACGTATAACAACAACATCATACAAACTACTTCCTTCTTCATTTCTGAAACTTACGAGGACCAATTTTCCAACACAAAATTTAAAACTCCCAGATCACCCGAAAATCAGCACGCTTATTTTTCTACAAAACTCAAAATTTGGAGTACAATATTGTTTTTACAGTGACACGATACCGCATACGTGTATCAAGCTTTATATAAATATTTTAGAGGTTATGCGGTAATGCGGTGCTGCCACCTAGCGTCATCCAACATCTAACAATAAAAACAACAATATTATTGCTATCGTGTGATGATGTAAATCGCTGACAGTATGTCATTTGTACCATTGTTCGACCCTTTCGAAAATCTCCGTGCTATTATTCGCTGAGAAAGCTTCTGCAAGGTACGACTCTCTCGCGACGTATTACTACGACGAAGAAGATTCAGCTGACATTATATTTCGCCTCTATGTAGCCCCGATACGATTTCATAATTCCGCCCGTGCTTTTACAAGCATTCCTCGATGACCATTTAATCTACTACGCACAAACGTTCGTTTTATATCGATCGCAATCAATTTCGTACAAGACGCTCGCATTGATCTTAATAGACGATATGCCCGAGCAGTTTCCTAGTTTCCTACGCGAAGATACTCCAAAAGTAATAACATGGAATAAGGTTATCAATTGCATAATGATGGAGCAAATTTTTTAGTAGGATAATGGTAGACCGCACTTTATCTATCGCTCGTTTCTGCGTCGTGTATTTGTGGTATCTAGCGAGGCTTCTGTTCTAAATATTTCAGACAACATTTGCTTCACACTGTCCTTGGAAAATTGAGACGCTTCTGTTCTTTCAGGTCGCATGAGATCGCATGGAAATAAGTCATAAGTATCGTCGAGGTTTTGTCGCTTTCGTAAATTTCAAGATATAGAAAATGAATAACGGTCAAGGCACAGCTGACGTGCAGGAAATTGTAAAGCTCGCGAAGCTGTTGCATCAAAACGGAGACAAAGTACTGAGCGCGTCTGGCAAGCTTTCTTTGTCAACCACGTTACTTTACAATCTTAACGTGGCTTTCTCTCTGATCGTGGACGAGCCCGAAGACCTAGAATCTTCGTTTCAAGTATGCAACAGCTCGAAGTTCGATATATTTCGAGATCTGAAGTTCCTGCACGATTTTGTGCAGAAGACAGTTGGGTTGAAGGTGACCTACTGCGCTAACAACCCCAAGATCCCAGTCGATATCACAAAATTCAGATGCTTGAAGAATTTAGAACTGAAGAAGATTAACATCGAGCTGATAAAAGGGCTCCAAGGAGTCAGAGGTCAGCTCGAGAGTGTAATCTTGGCTGGTAGAAAAGGGATTTCTACAGTGAGCCAGCTGTTAGGTAATTATAAACACGAGAGGCTTGGAATCGATAGTTCGACGATGTAAGAAATTATCTTATGCAGCTAGCTGCGGTAGAGACGCCGGCATCGGGTTTGTTTGGGGTTCGTTGAAGCATTTAGCGTTGCCTTACAATGCTCTCGAACGATTGGATACATCTCTGGAACTGGCGCCGTGGTTGCAGATAATAGACTTGAGCCACAACTTGCTAACGTCCGCGGACGAGTTGTCCTGTTTGCCTAACTTGAGATATGTGAATCTGGGATACAACAAACTGGAGGCAGTGCCTACGTTCAACAAGGCTGCCTCGCACTCTCTGCGCGTACTAGTTCTGAAGAACAATTACATGGAAACTCTAAATGGTAAGACGCTGTTGCGTTCGAGCTTGTAAATGTAAATCTTCTTTGAAACCCGCATGGTTTTCTCTGTAACAGGTTTGCAGAATTTGGAATGCCTAACGGAGTTGGATTTATCATACAATTGCTTAACGGAGCACTCGACTTTGCGAGCTTTGAAGAGAATGTCGACTTTGTTGTGGGTGTCTCTGGAAGGGAATCCCTTTTATTATCGCCCGAGGCACAGACGTCTGTCCATAGAATATCTGCATCCGTGTTTAATTTACACCAAGGTGACTCGTCTATGGAATACAACCGAGCGTTATAATATTAACAGTGTTACAGAAATGCGAATGAAATATGATTCAGTTTGTTTTAGACCATACACCGCTGTCGAGATCGGAGAAGCAATGCATCGCGGAGAACCGACACATTCTAATCGGCTCTGACCAGGCTGCGTCGAATGACTTTCTTGCCTCCGTGTCGAATTCATTGAACCCTAGTAGCCTGACCGCGTCTATTAGCTCTTCTACTTACAACGAGTTCGTGGTAGGAATGCCCACAGAATTACCAAGCAACACGGAGAAGGGTTTACCGAAGAGCAAGAGACGATCGAACGTGAGAGAAGCTGTTATCGCGGACGAACAAGACGAGAAGGAATTGGATATGACGTCCAGCGTTTGCAGCTCTTATTTAGGTAACTATTTATCGTTGAAGAGGCACAGCCAAGCGCGTGAATATTGTCGTTACTTTAGCCATTTCTTTCGCAGAACCTGCGAAGGATTATTTAGAGATAAAGGAACAGATTTCGGCGTTGCGAGAGAAGTACGGGGAAGATAACTGGTTGAGCAGCCACGCTGGAACCTTTGTTCAGGATATCATGGGTTTGCAATCTTCATCGTATTCTATAGTGATACCAGACTCTACGCCGACGAGTCTGGAAGCGAATAGCAGCCAAGATTCTGCGATCGATTTAATGAAGAGGACACAGGCCGAGGAAGATTCTGAACACCCGGCGAAGGGAAATAGGGAGATCGATAAAGAGAAGAAAGTGGAGGCTGAGGCATCGAACGAGGAAGAGAGTGTTTCTGAAACTCTTAGTGACGCTGCAAGTGCTCTCGTAAATATATCTGAGCCTCCCTACGACCCGATAGAAGGTAAGATATACACACGCGTGAGAGGTACATATATTAATTCCCGCTGTTTGTAAACTCGCAGAAGCAGGAGATTTGTATTTAGTTCAGAAGAAGAACGAGGACAACGAGCTGGAAGAATTGTTCTTGATAATAACATTAGAGTAAGTGTTTTTATCGATCCATAAATTGTACATTGCTTCTTATTTAATTCTTAACTGATCGCAGTGATATCAAAGAAAGAGATTCGATGACTGGGAAAGTGAAGTGCTCGTGGTCCACGAGCTCCGTGCTGTCGTGCGTACTTGGAAGAAGCGAGCCAGTCACGGTGGATATAATTTTCGACACGACACGCGAAGCCCGACAAAATAGGAAGTATTTCGTGGAATCGGACGACGCGAAGGTAAAAAGATTAGAGATTGATTTAGAAACTGATAGCAGTTAATGTGTTAATTACATCGCAGAAAATAGTAACAACGATTGGCGAAAGAATGAAGAAGCGGCCGATATCGTTGAAAGTGTTCAAGTGCATGAAATGTTCGACCCATTTCTCTCAAGACACGGAATATGTCACCGTAATAAGTTCATCCACGTCAGGTATACCTTTAATAGCGGCACGAGCCACGAGCGAACGTGAGATTGCGATATTAAAGTGTATTGTTTTCAGCTGGGAAGCAGCTGAAATGCCCCACTTGCAAGAGCACCCTAGTCATCGAAACGGACGAGCTATCGAACTTGGACAAAGAAAGCGAAGCTACCGAAGAGTCTTCGAATTATTCGACTAAAGATGAATACCCGGAAAATACAGTAAAAACTACTATGCAACATTCTGAGTCCTCCTCCAGCATCGGTAAGATCGATTTTAAATCTTGCAAAGAAATTTGTAACCCAGCCTCTTTTTACGTAATTGTGGTGTTCCTTTTGCGAGGCAGTAAGTATGGGAACAGTTAACACTGTACTTGTTAACACTGTATTTACGATGCTGAATTTTTATAACACTGGTGTCTTTCAGTTCTTAATAAGAATAATACATATTCATTAATTTCTTGAATGTGTATGCACTAATCGTATCGCTGCGTATCCATGCGTTTCACTATCGACTGGGACTGTAACACACTAATCCCGGTGCAGGTGGAACGGAGGGTGGATCCGCCACCACTTCTGTGGTGCACTTCGACTCTCATACTCAAGCTCAAGCCTGCTGTAAGCTTCAGCCACGATAATTTACTACAGCACTTTCTGTTTCTCTCACGTTTCCCTCACGTTTCAAAGGCAATAGGATACTATGTTAGCTGCTTGAATATTTAGCTTCTTTTACTATTAATCACCGTCAATACCTTAGGCACATATTTTTGTTTCTGCGCTTCAAGTAGATTTTTACACTTTTCGCTGGCGCCTGTACTCAATAGCAGCGTAGAGGACGAAGTGCGGCGAAGAGAAATTTTTGCTGAGAATATTTTTGCGAAGCGAAGTTTCCGTCGAGAATATTTTCGCGAAGTGGAGTTTTCGTCGAGAATATTTTTGCGAAGCACGGCGAAGCGAAGTTGTCAAGAATTTTTTCGCAAAGCGAAGTTTTCGTCGAGAATATTTTCGCGAAGCGCGGCGATACAAAGTGAAAAGTTTATAAACACTTGCGGATCGAAGCACAGCGACAATTAATTATTATTAATTTCTTTGATTCACTTCGCCAAAATGCGCGAATCTATTCGCTTCAGTTTCCACGCTTCGGCCTTCACACTGTGAGAATAAAAAAAAAGTACAAGCGCCAACTGCAGCACCCGCATTACACTAATAAATCTCCTGTTAAGCGTTAATATATAATAAACATTAAGTAATCATTAAATTATACAGACTTGAAGATATATCACTTTATCGTCAGCAGGTTCAGCGACAAGTTTGGAAGAATCAAGAGAATCCACCCCCTCCGCGAATACTTTAAACAAGAAATACGACAGCGACATAGAGATACTTAGCAACCCGAGTCAAAGTAGCATCGAAGTTCTGGACGAATCTTCAAGGTAGGCTAATTTCTCTTGTACCTTCGTTTTCGCATTTTGTTCTTACACGTGGAATCAACAGACGCGCTTATTTACACCTAAAAGTGATTAAGCGTTCAGTTATTGACTAATCGATTAACTCTCGCTTGATATTATTTCCATGATCACCGTAGAACTCATCTGACACCTCATAGAAAGCGCTCTTCAGAGGAAAAGCGCACTGCCGCTGCTCCAGCCCTCTTAACAATACCAGACGCATTGCCAATTATGACTGGCTTGACTGAGAGTAGCTCTTCAGGTTTGCTATTTCAAAATTACCAGCGTCTATTTCATTGCACTTATAATTGTAAGTTAATAGTTACTAGCAGATGTTATATTTACAGGCTCTTTGACAGATAGTATTTGTACAGTGTACGAGAATAAGGTAATCAGGCAGGTTAATGCCGACGAAAAGTCCCTTAGCAGTAGTAATGACAAAGAGACCAAACATGCTCCCGTAACTAATTTAACTTCCATGCTGGGTGGTAGGTGAAACTACGTCTCCTATATACTTGAATCCGGGACACCGTAACTCTGTCTAACGTTGAGATTTGTAGGTTTGCTTCAAAGTATCAAGCTCGGCAGTAACAAGCCGCTGGTGTTGAAAGAGGAAGAGGAACCGAATCTTTTGGGCAGTAATATCCAGTACTCGTACACAGATTTCAGCAGCATAGATCACAGAATAAAGTTGCATATCATCTTGAACGTATTTGAGCAGGAAAACGAGGAGCTCGTCCTCCTTCTTAGGGTAATACACAGAAACCTACGTCGCCCCACTGTTTACTGTCCGAAGCAAACATTTCTCAACTTCTAGGCGGACTTTCTCATGCCTAACACAAACTCTACGTTCCCTGGTTGCTTGGTCTTATCGACGTCGAAAGTGTACATTCTGAAAATCGACGGATTAGAAGGGTAAACGTGACTTGTCGCAACTCGATATTCCATGAAACCTGTGCCTTGTTTAAAGCCATTTATATTATAGAGAGGATCCACAGCGTTGGCTGCACAAGGAGATTAGTTGGACGATGGATAGACTGAGATCTTTCGCGCCGTTGCCGTTCAAGCAAGGTGTGCTGATCGAATTAGAGCAGCCTAACAAATTGAACGACGAGCTGCAGTCCAGTATTACGTTCCTCTGTATCCTACAAGACTTTCAAAGAACCTCTAACTTCCTATTCTATATCACCGGTGAGCAAAGAAGAAAGTACTCGCTCACTCGTCTCTCATACTTTTAAGTACATAGACTTCCAATCGCAGACCTGTCGCTGCCACCCAGCTGCGAGGTTGAATTCACTGTGCCGGAGCATTGCACCGCTTTGATGCATCGCTTGCTAAAAAAGTGCATGAATTACCAGGACGGAGATCCAGTGAGGCTGCTCGCTTTATTCTCTTCCGCTTCGTTGAAACACGAACTCCTCGTCGATCAACACGAGATGTCCAACTTGATCGTAACCGCGACTGTCCTGGCGATATGTAACATGCAGTGGCTTCTGCCAGGGAGTAAAGAAGAGCCGCAAGTTGTGAGGGAGCAAGCTATGAGCAATCTGATCGGAATGGTAAGCGACAGAATTATTCTGGATTCGCGCGAGGCAGAGTTGTGAAGCTGTTCTTTTATGTTCGCAGGAGCATTACAGCTCGTCGTTGACCTTGAACTTTCTAGACGAGGTGGCAGGTCAGGAGGACTCGTGGGTGTTGAACTTTGTGTCTGTGAGCGCCGCGGAAACAGTCATACATTCTGTGCAAACGCCGTGGGAAGAGCTGTTCTCGATCCCTTTGCAGATTACTACTTGCAAAGCGCAGGACGCTGAGCGCGTATGAAATGATTTTTAATATCGTAGAAGGATACTCTAGTCGAAGGACACGCGCCAGGTGACCGTCAGACGAATACAATTCATAAAAATAAATCAACATTGCTTGTATTTTGCACGTACTGTACGGTTAGTTTCTTTTTTGTTTATAATGTCTGTATAATTCAATGACTGGACAGACGATAATAAATGCTCTTAATATTAGTAACATTCGGAGATGTACGTAGTATGAGCCGTTGTAAAAAGTTGTAGGAAACATTGACTAGCATGATGCAATATAAACATTTCCTTCTGATAATTACAGTAGCTATCTTATAAGGGATGTTTGGATACCCGAACACTCGGATTTTTTGTAGAGGACCTCAATAGAAGCATCAGGGAATTTTTCATTTGCGCCCGTTTTCGGTTCTTCGGGATGAAAACACGCCTTAAATGTTAATGTGTGATTTTCTATTTTTAAACGACTTCAAAAAGGAGTTTTTTTATATGTTTGTTCCCGCATAACTCCTCAGCATGTTGTGTCAATATATATAAAATTAAAAAACTAAGAATAAAAAAATTAAAACCGACTTCAAAAAAATAAAAATCCATTAAAAAGTAAAAAATAATTTTTTCCCTTATCTAATCTACGACTCTCATATTTTTTAAGTCGGCGCCTCATCATTTGCACTGTGTAAATCTAGCGCCGACTTAAAAAAAAAATGAGAGTCGTAGATTAAATAAAGGAAAAAATTATTTTTTACTTTTTAGAGCATTTTATTTTTTTGGAGTCGATTTTAATTTTTTTTCCTGTATACATATCTTGAAACCTGTATTAGATATAACAAACTTCTTCCAATGAAAACTTAACGACTTTTATGTTCTATAACACTGTGTACTCAAATTCTTTAAAATTTGTAATTTAAACCGGAAATTTTCCCCACCACCAATTTTAAATAATTCGATTATATAGCTTTATATAGTATAATAAACCGTTCAATTTTCTTTACAACAATTTTGTTATATCTACTATAGTTTTCAAGATATATTGTGAAATATAAAATCACACATTAACTTTTAAAGGGTGTTTTCATCGCGAAGAATCGAAAATGGTCCCGCGCAAACCTGCACAGTTTGAAAAAATTGACCTTGCTAGTCATTGTAACAAATGGAATTTGTAACGGTGCTATTAATACTAATAATAAGTAACAGGAGACATGAGAAGTAACCTTTTATATCACTAATTTATTGTGCAGTTTAAGTAGTGAAACAGTTAACGACGTTGTAAATCTTTATTCATAGTTCTGATATTAAAAGTAACGTAATAATTGTTTGCTACCATATTTCACGGATAGTTTCTATGACTCACACGTGCATGCGCACAGTCTTTGTATACTACCATTTGTACAACAATGTTTGTAAAGAAAGAATCGCAACGATGAATAATACTTGAATAACACTGTCAGTCTGTGATATATATATTTTTTAATTTGTATCGTACGTGGTTGTGTGTGTAATGTACCTTCTAAAACTGTATATTTCTATTTATAACAAAGCGAAAGAAAGTTTTACATTAGCTTCATCAAAACTGGTCAGCCTTCGTTTCGCGTTCTATACTTCAACGAGAATTAAGCCATTGTTTACGAATATTCCATTGATTACTAGCAAAAGTTGGCACTATTCGATAAGTATCGCAATAATGGCGAAAGTTGCTTGTATATATGTAAATAAATTGTTATTGTGTCGATTACACGTCTCAATATTACAAGATTGGAAATTATATGCTTTTCTACAAAATGCTGTGTTGGCTTGTTACAACCTTCCATAAATTTCTTACAAACCGTCTCGAAGGATAACATGTGTTTGTAAGAATAGGTGTTGCGTGCAGAGCGAATATCTGAATTTCGTGTTACTATGGTCCTAATTGAGATGAGACACACCGGGTGCGTATTGAAGGCAAGGTGTATTGATGATAATAGAGAATGTAATATGTAAATGAAACAGTCGCGAGATGCTGGAAATAACTCAGTAGGTTTCTGGGAGCTGTGCGTGAAACGTACTCCAAGTTCGCATGTTGAATTCGCTTGTAATAGACTCTTAAAAGTATATTTCAGAGAAGGAGTGGTAGCGTAAGAAGATATATTTAAATAAACATGAGCGGGATCGTAAGAATAATATATTTGCTGGGATTTAGTAAGTTAATCGCACTGGCACGTTCAATATTAATTCGGATAATTTTATATTAAGTCTCGTTTTAGTATCGCTCTGCGTGGGACATTTCGGATACAGTAAACGTGGTACGTAATATTCTTTAATGTACTTTTGTTTAGAGTGTTTATATTTGACTACGATTGTGTTTTAGATCAACATGTATGGGTGCAGAAATTCAAATTGTGCGGTGGAAAGTTACAATCCCCTATATCCATGTCATCGTTCCGATCAACCGCTCTGCCTTTACCTGCGCTCGAGGTAATCGGTTACCACGATTTCCTTCCGGGTTCGCTAGGTTTGAAGAACAATGGCCATTCAGGTAAAACGAGCCAAATGTTTAAGGGGAGGTTCCGGTCTAGAGCCCCCAAAAATAGGTGATCGTTAGGAATTAATTAAAGGAAAAGTAGTATATATAATTTAATGGGACTTCTTGCATTGTATTAAGGATGTCTTAAATTATCGAAATATATTTTTGATTTATAATTAATCATTGCCGGCGGCACTGGGGAGTGGTTAAAGTCGAGACGTCAAAAAATCCATCCAAATCGGTGGGACCTGTATCTCCAAAAGTTATTATCCGATTCGACTGAAACTTTTTTTATTTTGAAGAATATACTTCTGGCTAGGGGGGAAACCAATAAAAATTACAAAAATGACATTTTTTTTAGAAAATAACGACACTTGACGTTTGAAATCACTTTTTCCGTATAATTGTCGTGCTTTCAACGCCTTTGAAAATTATAAAATTTCAATTTTTTGTAATTTTTTCGGATTTTCCCCTAGCCAGAAGTATATTCTTCAAAATAAAAAAAGTTTCAGTCGAATCGGATAATAACTTTTGGAGATACAGGTCCCACCATTTTGAGAACACTATTTCGAGAAAAACGCGTTTAAAGTTTTTTAAATGCCTATACCTTCGGGAATTTTACAAATTTCTACAAATTCTTTTAAACACGTATTCCTAAACGGTTGAACATTCGAAAAATGAAATAAAAAAAATCGACTTTTAAACCGGAACCTCCCCTTAGCACGTTCAGTCTCGATTTGACTTTACTTTCTTTCAGTTGCAATGAGCATAGCTAACGTTTCAAGAAGTACACGCCTGCCCTATATATTTGGAGCTTCGCTAAAAGCGAATCGCGAGTACGAAGTAGACCATCTACATTTCCATTGGGGTGCGAAGAATAATAGAGGCTCCGAGCACATTTTAAATGGAATCAGGTAGAAGATACACGAGCATAGTTTGTTCAGATGTTTTCTTATTTCTCTAAGTTCTTCGGGTCCGTTCTGTAGGTATCCGATGGAAATGCACATAGTTCATAGGAACAAAGCGTACTCGAACTTTTCTCATGCATTGAACTACGAAGATGGTCTCGCAGTTTTGGGAATCTTTTTCCAAGTATCTTTATACCTATTTGTTTAATCTGTGATTGAAAGCTTGAAAGAACCTAATTACTTCGCGTTTAGTTGCAGGAGGAAGACAACAAGTTACTGTCTCCCATTTTGAACGATTTGTTAGACGTGAAGTGGCTGCATAATGAAACGAAATTGAAAACACCTGTAATACTAGCTTCGCTGTTACCTCGCAACACGGATGTGTTTTACACCTACAAAGGTTCGTTAACCACGCCGCCGTGCAGCGAAGTGGTAACGTGGATAATTTTCTCGACTCCGGTATCGATATCCTTTACTCAGGTACTCGGAATGTTTCAGTTAACATTTCTCGATTTATAAGCGTTTCTTGAGTCTACTTTTGTATCATCTACTTCCAGCTAAACAAGTTTCGATTGCTTTCGAACGGGGAAGATGCGATGGCGGACAATTATAGAAAGCTACAGGATGCGGGGCTTAGAAAAGTGTACGTTAGAAGACTGAATTCTTTTCTAATTGCAAAGTACAATGGAACGACTTTCAATTGCACGAATTTAGACTGGTTCTGGCGTTGAAGCTGAAATGGTAATAGGAAAAGCCCTGCGTTCGTTGGACGGAAATAAGTTGCAGCGATAGGCTTCGGTAAAATAATAGAATTTAATGTATTCGATTATTGTGAGATTGAAATACGTAGTTCAATGTCTTTGATATGAAATTGAACGCGTCGAAGATACTTCCTGCGGTTGCGTACTATGCCCGCTTCGAACAAGATATGTAAATTTATAGTTAACATAAACTATTGAAGTTTAAATATTGTTTTGACTTATTTATTTCATAATACTTTGCTTTCATAGGTTTGCAAACCATTCACCGCGATAGTGCACTCAGCAGGGTTGCCAGATCAAGCCTGATTTTTTATCGGAGAGTTCAATTTTGTGGAGGATTGGGTGGGGTGGGGTGGGGAGAGTGAGAGAAAAAAAGGCCAATGAAAAAACAGGCATCTAAAATTCATTATAAGAATAACTTCTTATAAATTATTAGAATATTTGACAAGCACAGCCATCGGCTCGGTTCTCACCGATTACCAGGTCTCACCGCGGGGAGGTTGCTGCGTTTCGAGACCCGTAGAGAGATAGATGGAATCAAAGTTCCATCGATCTCCCTGTACATGAAAACCTTAGCCCACTAAACCAAAGAGATGGATGGAAACAAAGTTCCATCTATCCTTTCGGTTTAGATATAGAACGGTTAAAGCGCTCGGTGTCTCCCAGACGATTCCTCTTGCTCGGATGCGACTCGAGCCGTCAATCACGTAGACTGGGAAATCGGACCAGGTGACTTACGCGGGCAGTGGACCAAAAGATACACACCTCCTACGCCCGAAACGTTTCCCTTTCGACAAGAACACCAGGGGATGAAGCTGATCCACCCACACCTATTCCATACTCACAATCAGTCGCTTGCTCCCGGAAACAGAAGCAGCGGCTACTTCCTCATCGAAGATGAAGAGTCAACGAAAGAGCAACAAAGCTAATGATTCAGTGACTACTTGGCAATTTTACATGGGGCCTTAAATACTTGACGCTGTAATAAATTAACCTAAGGCTTCCTTAGATGTCTTCTTTCACTACCACTTTTCACTATCACTTTTTACTATTTTCTTTAAAATATATTATCTTATTACCTTCATGTAAAATAAATCATGTAACCCCATTAAAGAAATGCATCAAATAAAATATATCACGTAAACCCATCGAAGAAATGCATCATTTAAAATAAATCATGTAAATCCATCGGAGAAATGCATGAAATAAAATAAATTATGTAAACTCATCGAAGAAATACACAAAATAGAACGACTCATGCAAAAATCCACGAAGGAATATATGAAATAGGACAGATGATGAAAAACAATCGAAGAAATCAGTTAAAAAGGAAGAGAAATCGGTTTTGGCCTTGGCAGAATAATAACATTTTGAATGGCTTTTAACGAACCCGAAAATTTCATCGGCACCAACCGAATAAGCTAACCTAGGTCAGGGGGCCAAGGGAGTGCACGAAGGATCAGGGCTTGGAACCCTGACCAGGTCCCCAAGAAGTCCCGTAGGTTCAAGTCTTAGCAACTTGTATAACGCTACAATTCAGAGGTACATCTACGTGTTTGGGATTTCAAACCTTTAATTACTTAAATAATTTTTCAGAAACTTTGAAAATAAGCTTCGGCCCAAGACACATTCCACGGTCTCCTGAGGCTTTATTTGTTAATAACGCAAATTTAAGCAACCTATAAAGTTTACATCTAGAGGTACCTACGTATTTAGGAATTCGCGATTTGTATTTCGTTATTAACAAATAAAGGGTCAGGAGACCGAGGCTTATTTTCTGACTTTCTGACAAATTCACTGTCCAACAGGATTTTTGGTTTGCAATATCCGCTGGGTACTTCTTGTAGAGTTTTTCGCCCTGAACACAAATCCGCAAGCAGAATTGCTCTATCACCTTCAGTTTTTGAGAAAAGCGATTTTGAAAATACTGCAAATTTTCAACTTTGAATATCGTTTGTGTCGAAACGATAATAGTTATTCGGTTGCTCTTTGCGTCAAATTATTCTATGAACCCTCCCGAATACAACCGTATTAGTTATTATTTCATTATGAATTGTGTGGAATGGTCAGATTTTCTCCTAGAGTCCAGGGGTGCACAAGGGAGCTGTTTTAGCGCCTAGCTGCGAGCAACCCACCTGTCCCGTTGCTAAGGTTAGAATCGGTGAGGAGAACTGCAATAGTGTACGTGCGTGCTCGTAGGCTCGTAGCGTAAGTATATATGGCTTGGTTCCTTGTGGGGCCCCAGTGCAGAACAGGTCGCGTAATAAAATTCAGGGGGGTCATGAAATTTCCAAAACATTTGCTACTGCCGGAATTTGGTATGACTTGACGGTTCGATTTTACTGATAATGAAACATTTATTGCTAATAATACTTATCTTTTCACCGACACAAAATATTTAGAAAGTTAATACTATACAAATAAATAACTCGGAAACCAAAGAAAACCAAAATTTAATTAACGGTAACGATTATTTATAAACGTTAAAAAGTTATACACGCATGTGGTGCCCACCATTGCACTTAGCGTTATTTACAAGCGCAAAAAATTACATAACTAATAAATATATACATTTAATAATATACGGGAGTTAACGAAAACGTAACACTAATAATATGTACATATTATGTACATAACTGAAAAATTATATACACAAAGATACATATACAGGTTGTTTATAAATATGTGGGACAATATTGTGCACAAAATTACATAACTAATAAATATATACACGTAACAATATACGGGGAGTTAACGAAAATGTAACAATAATAATATATAGATAATATGTACATAACTGAAAAATTATATGTACAAGGATACACAGAACAATACACGCAGACTTTGTGAAAGGTAGAAGGTGGGGTACATCCAATTATAAAACATGATTTTCGCGCTTTGTTGCCGGTAGCCGTTTTTGTTGCACAAGATATTCAATGTTCGGTTGTATTGTGCGGTTTGCGCTTAAGAGCAACGAACATTTTAAATTATTGTCCGTCATGACTGTCCGGAACGGCGACTTCGCTGTCTTCATAGCAGAAAATAACTGTTCGCACAAGTATGTAGACCCAAAAATTGATAATATTTTTGCGACGCATTTGTGCAAATACGGATATTCAAGTTTTGATATTTTAACGATACCATCCTTCTCCTGAATTATTTTTGTCATTCCTACGTCACCTCTTAAATTTCTCAAGTCTGTTTGTAATTGCGGTGACACTGGATGGCAATAAAGTTGCCATGGATTTTCAGTAATAACAAACTCATAAAAATCTTCAAATAGTAAAAAAATTACGCCAAGTACTTACGTGAAAAAGTCGAGCGTGGAAAAGAATACCTATTATCAAATAAGTCACAAAAGAATAGAAGATAATAACAATTTCAATATAAAAGCACATGTGAAATCAAAATGACAATAAACACAATACCCTCCTTTGCGTGCCGCAGTCGGGTAAAATAAAAAATTATATAAGTAGTATGGTTAAGGGGATTCTAACTCAGGTCCTCTGAGGGGAGCGCGGGGGCGGGGGGAAGTGAGGGCGCGCGGGGGAGCGCGGCGGAGGGAAACATGGGCGCGGGGCCTGCGGGGAGAGGAAAACCGGTTGCGCGCGCACGAGCCGCGGAGTGGGGGAAGCTGCGATGATGGAGGGGATCACTCCAGGCCGAGCCGCCGCGGAGACCGGACCCACCGCCGAAAACTTTTTAGAGGGAGTGAATGACCCCCGAGAACTTTTTTAGACCTAACCGGAGGGAGTGAATGACCCACCCCCAAATATTTTTCCAAACCATTATGTAGCTGAAATTGTTTTAATAATTTATTTTTATTGGGAATTATTTCGGACGATCTCGGGAAAAATCGGCGTTTTTTTACACACCGCGTCTTCGGAGGGTGGGAAAGAGATAGAACATTACTTTAAAGCTAAAATCGGGGAGAGGGAAAGAGTCAGCGCTACATAGTGATACAAACACATTTTATTCTAAAGCTAAAAGTATTTCGAAGCGTTTCGATTTACTTTAAAGCTAAATCTGGGAGAGGAAAAGAGACAGCGCTACATAGTGATACAAACACATTTTATTAAAGCTAACAGTATATCAAAGCGTTCCGATTTAACGTCGCTGCATATCGTGTGTAATTTGAATCTCCTCTAGCAGTCGTGCAGGATGGCGACATTTGGCAGCGCGAATCATAGAAAGAATTATGCGGCGTCAGCAGAAACTTTTTTCCATACCAATATGTGATGGAAAGTTTTCCCCAACACAGAGAAATAATAATAATTTTTTAATCACCGATATAGCAAACTGTTATGTAGCAAACAGACATATTTTTCCGAACCATTATGTAGCGAGCATTCTAAAGCTAACAGTATTTCAAAGCGTTCCGATTTAACGTCGCGGCGTATCGCGAGATTTCGCGAAATCTGACTCTTCTGGAGCAGCCGCGCTAGATGACGTCATTTGGCAGCGTGAAGAACAAAATACAATACATGTAGAAACGTCGAATCTTAAAATTATGCGGCATCAGCAGAAAAAATCTTTTCCATATCAACAGACATTTTTTTCCCAACGCAGAGAAAAAATAATTTTAATCCCCTCCCTCACCGATCTACCGAACCAATATGTAGCAAACACACTCTAAAGCTAACAATTTTTAAAAATGTTTTTCAATCTTAACATCGCAGCGTATCGCGCGATCACGTGTAATTTGAATCCCCCGTGATGGGACCGCCGTGCAAGATTACATCATTTGGTGGCGTAACGAACGCACGAATCATAAAAAGAATTATGTGGTGTCAGCAGAAATTGGTGAGGTGAGAAGGATGAAGACGGATAAATAAATAGAGAAATAATATGTTTAAGAAATTTAATTACAATTAAAAGAATATAAAAATATAAACAGAAATGAAATATAATTTAACATTTTTTTCCTACGAGCATCCGCTAAAATATCATTGATGACAGATGCTACCAGTTCGCAATCTACAAGATAATCCTCGTCGTAGTATTCGCTATCACATATTATTTTAGCAGCACGACGCGTATGTAATGTTTCGCAGGCAGCGTCGCCCTGTTACAACACAGTAACAAAAGTTTTAAAGTTTGTCCTCACATCTTCTGCAGTTTGATACAGCCGCGGATACACATAGCTTACACATGACTTAAGATTAAATAAAAATGATACTGTATTCAGTTTGAAATACAGCGGCTTATTACGTAGTATCGTCTTTAGAATTGGAGGCGAGAATCATAGAAAGAATTATGCAGAGTCGATAGAAATTGATGACAAGTGAAGGAGGGAGACAGACAAGCAAATAGATTGCAATATTTGTAAAATGATTACATATTGTTCAATTAATTAAACAATAGAAATATAAAAATAGAATATAAATAGTGAATCAGCAGAACCATCTCTCTCTATCTCTCTCTCTCTCTCTCTCTCTCTCTCTCTCTCTCTCTCTGTCTGTCTCTGTCTCTCAATCTCTCGTTCTTTCTCCTTCTCTTTTTCTCTTCTTCACATCAATCGCAAGACAACATGAACATTCACGAACAGCTGATGGACTTCCTATTTACTTTTCGCGACATCATACATACATACTCTTCCACACAACACCTCGTCTACATTCATACGCACTCACGCTCTCGTGACCGAACCGAGTGCTCAGTTACACAGAACAGTAATATCTCAACAACATTCGCCAAAAGTGTTACGTATCTATTGTATCGCCTCAATTCTTTATCTCTAAATAAACCGCACGATTCTCAACATCTTTGAGTTCTCTCCATACAAATAGAATATAAAAATACAATATAAAAAAGACAAAAATATTATAATAATAATAAAAATAATAATTTAATTTATTGCCCACTTTTGCGTTACAATTTAACGATGAAATAATCTTTCCATTTCATTCTCATGATTGTGTCAGTGTAAGTCCCACCCTTCTAATGTATCCTGCTGTGTCTTAACAATTTTTTCTATTTTACAAGTGTTTCCTAATCTATTCTATGTTGTATAATATTCTTTTATCACTTTCCTGTTCTTCCCATGTTTTCCTTCTCCCTATTATCTCCCATAGAATAGCCAAGTTTTTCCCTCCTCCTCTAATTACCTCTTTCCAATTCCTAAATACAACACAATATAAATATAAATATAAAAGAAAATACAATTAAATAAGAAATATAATAAAAAAGAATATAATAAAATAAAAGTAAATACAATTAAAGAAGAAATATAATAAAAAGAATATAATAATATAATAAAAGAAAATAAAATAATAAAAAAAGAAAATACAATTAAATATCAAATATAATATAAAAAAGAAAAAATATAAAAATAGAATATAAATAGAATATAAATAGAATATAAAAATAAGAAATAAAAAAATAAAAATATAAAAACTCAATTCAATATAAAAATACAATATAAAGAAATAATATAATAAAAGAAAATAAAATAATAATAAAAGAAAATAGAATTAAATATTAAATATAATATAAAAAATAAAAATTGTAAAAATAGAATATAAATAGAATATAAAAAATGAAAAATAAAAAATATAAAAATTCAATATAAAAAATACATTATAAAAAGAAAAAATATAATAATAATAATAATAATAATTTAATTTGTTACCCACTTTTGTGTTACAATTTAACAATCATATACTCTTTCCATTTCATTCCCGTGATTGTGTCAGTGTAAGTCCTACCCTTCTAATGTATCCTGCTGTGTCTTAACAAATTTTTTTTATTTTACAAGTGTTTCCTAATCTATTTTATGTTGCATAATCATCTTTTATCACTTTCCTGTTCTTCCCATCTTTTCCTTCTCCCTATTATCTCCTGTAGAATAGCCAAGTTTATCCTTTCTCATGTAATTACCTCTTTCCAATTGCTGCCATTCTCTCCACTTACTTCACATGCTTCAATCACGTGTTTCACTGTTTCTTCCTCTTTCCTACAAAGCCTACATATCCTTTCATCTTTCGATATCCAATATTTACATGTCCTCGTTTCACTACCCTGTATGAATCTTCCTATCCATTCTAATTCTCCTCTCCTTTTTTTCTTCTTCCCTCATAAGTATTTCGACTTATCTCCTGATTTGCTTGCCACCTCTCTTAATTCTCTTAGGAACTTTGACTCTTTTATTTTCATCTCCCTTTCTTGTTCTTGGATGTATATACTTATCTGCTCTATTTTCGATCACACTTCTTCACCAATAAAATATAAAAATACAATTGAAAAATAAAATAAAATAAAATAAAAGAAAATACAATTAAATAAGAAATATAATAAAAAAGAATAAAATAAAATAATAAATATAATATAAAAAGAAAAAAAAACATAAAAATAGAATATAAAAGAATATAATATAAAAAAGAAAAAATATAAAAATACAATAAAAATATAAGATAAAATACAATACAATATAAAAAAATAAATATAAATGAATATAAATGAAATTAAAAATATAAAAATATAAAAATACAATTAAAATAGATAATAAAATACAATACAATATAAAACTCAATAAAAATATAAAAGAAAATAAGAAAAATATATATATATATATGAATATAAAAATATGAATTAAAAAATAAAAATATAAAAATTCAATATAAAAAATACATTTTAAAAAAAAAATATAATAATAATAATAATAATAATTTAATTTGTTACCCACTTTTGTGTTACAATTTAACAATCATATACTCTTTCCATTTCATTCCCGTGATTGTGTCAGTGTAAGTCCTACCCTTCTAATGTATCCTGCTGTGTCTTAACAAATTTTTTTTATTTTACAAGTGTTTCCTAATCTATTTTATGTTGCATAATCATCTTTTATCACTTTCCTGTTCTTCCCATCTTTTCCTTCTCCCTATTATCTCCTGTAGAATAGCCAAGTTTATCCTTTCTCATGTAATTACCTCTTTCCAATTGCTGCCATTCTCTCCACTTACTTCACATGCTTCAATCACGTGTTTCACTGTTTCTTCCTCTTTCGTACAAAGCCTACATATCCTTTCATCTTTCGATATCCAATATTTACATGTCCTCGTTTCACTACCCTGTATGAATCTTCCTATCCATTCTAATTCTCCTCTCCTTTTTTTCTTCTTCCCTCATAAGTATTTCGACTTATCTCCTGATTTGCTTGCCACCTCTCTTAATTCTCTTAGGAACTTTGACTCTTTTATTTTCATCTCTCTTTCTTGTTCTTGGATGTATATACTTATCTGCTCTATTTTCGATCACACTTCTTCACCAATAAAATATAAAAATACAATTGAAAAATAAAATAAAATAAAATAAAAGAAAATACAATTAAATAAGAAATATAATAAAAAAGAATAAAATAAAATAATAAATATAATATAAAAAGAAAAAAAAACATAAAAATAGAATATAAAAGAATATAATATAAAAAAGAAAAAATATAAAAATACAATAAAAATATAAGATAAAATACAATACAATATAAAAAAATAAATATAAATGAATATAAATGAAATTAAAAATATAAAAATACAATTAAAATAGATAATAAAATACAATACAATATAAAACTCAATAAAAATATAAAAGAAAATAAAAAAAATATATATATATATATGAATATAAAAATATGAATTAAAAAATAAAAATATAAAAATTCAATATAAAAAATACATTATAAAAAGAAAAAATATAATAATAATAATAATAATAATTTAATTTGTTACCCACTTTTGTGTTACAATTTAACAATCATATACTCTTTCCATTTCATTCCCGTGATTGTGTTAGTGTAAGTCCTACCCTTCTAATGTATCCTGCTGTGTCTTAACAAATTTTTTTTATTTTACAAGTGTTTCCTAATCTATTTTATGTTGCATAATCATCTTTTATCACTTTCCTGTTCTTCCCATCTTTTCATTCTCCCTATTATCTCCTATAGAATAACCAAGTTTGTCCCTTCTCCTCTAATTACCTCTTTCCAATTGCTGCCACTCTCTCCACTTACTTCACATGCTTCAATCACGTGTTTCACTGTTTCTTCCTCTTTCTTACAAACCATACATATCCTTTCTTCTTTCTTCTTTCGATAGCCAGCCACGGAGACCTCTCCAGACCTGACCCACGCCCGAAAATTTTTTATACCTAGCCGAGTGAGGAAATGACCTTGGCCCAACCCCAAAAATTTTTTCCAAACCAATATGTGATCGAATTTTCCCCCCCAACACAGAGAAATAATAATTTATTTTTATCGGATGATGTTTCAGACAATGTCGGGAAAGATCGGCATTTTACAAACCATGTATTCGGAGGAAGGAAAGAGAGAGCATTACATTAAAATCTAAATTCGTGGAGGGAAAGAGAGAGCAATACTTAGCGTCGCAGCGTCTCGCGCGATCGTGCGTAATTTGACTCCTCTGGAGCAGCCGCGTGCGATGACGTCATTCAACGGCGCGAAGAAGGCTCGAACGAAATAGAATTATGCAGTGTCTGCAAATGTTAGAATTATGTGGCGAAAGGAGAAGGAAGACGGGTAAATAAAATGTAGAAATAATATAAGTTTAAGAAATATATATTGTTATAGAAAAAAATATAAATATACAACTAAATAGAAATATAATAAAAAAGGAATATAATAATAAAATATAATAATAAAATGTTATAAAATAACACGGAATAAATAGTAAAAATAGAAAAAAATAGTAAAAATAGAAAAAAATAGAAAAAATAGAAAAAAATAGTAAAAATAGAAAAAATATATACAAATGAAATTAACTAAACAAATTAAAATCTATATAAATTAATCTCTCCGCGCTGCGTTGGCGGTGGCGCGAGCAAGATCCGGGAGCATGTCTAAAACATGTAAACGCAAATATAATATTAATACTTTCCGCACAATATCCTATCACAATATCACTTACCAGCAAGCCATCAATGGCTGCAGTGATGTTGTCGCTGTCATCGCTGTCATCGTTGTCATCGGTGTCGGAGGATGAGGAGTCCTCGATGCTGTCCTCACCACCACCACCACCACCGACTGCTCCCTGCAAATCCTAGAACATAGAAACCTTGATATAATATTCACGTGTTAAACGTAAAAAAAAAACGTACAAAACATTGTTATGTACATACCTCCTGATTATTCCCCCACATCTCCTGGTCCTCGTCGGGCGCAATCCTGAATATTCCCATTATTTTTGGTTGGAACTATTGCCTTTAAAGAGACTGTTGCCGTCAAAGATTTGAAGACAACTGGTCACGCTGCATCTCCAGGCTCTTGCATTTAAAATCTTATCATGAAATCGAGAAGTGCGTAGCTTTGCAAAAGTAAGATGCTGTTGTTCTCCACATTCATTTTCGCTGACCATCCTCTCCTTCTTCACACGCATCTTCTTTCCCTTCTTCTTTGGACACACCAAGCGACTAGAACAAATCTCTTTGATCATGTATCGAACGGGTATCGAACGTGAATCGAACGTGAATCGTACCACTCTGAACGTGAATCGTACCCCTCTGAACGTGTATCAAACGGGTATCGAACGTGAATCGAACGTGAATCGTACCACTCTGAACGTGAATCGTACCACTCTGAACGTGAATCGTACCACTTCGAACATGCATCGAACGTGAATCGTACCACTTCGAACATGCATCGAACGTCAATCGTACCACTTCGAACATGCATCGAACGTCAATCGTACCACTTCGAACATGCATCGAACGTCAATCGTACCACTTCGAACGTCAATCGAACGTCAATCGTACCACTCTGAACGTGAATCGTACCACTCTGAACGTGAATCGTACCACTCTGAACGTGAATCGTACCACTTCGAACATGCATCGAACGTCAATCGTACCACTTCGAACGTGTATAGAACGTATATTGGACATGTAATGAACTACTTCGAACATGTAATGAACCACTTCGAACATGTATCGAACGTCAATCGTACCTCTTCGAACGTGTATGGTACCACTTCAAACGTGTATTGGACATGTAATGAACCACTTCGAATATGTAATGAACCACTTCGAACATGTATCGAACGTCAATCGTACCTCTTCGAACGTGTATGGTACCACTTCGATCGTGTATTGGACGTGTAATGAACGGCTTTGAACGGGTATTGAACGGCTTTGATCGGGTATCGTCGTAATCTAGCGTACATCACATGTCGGAAGTTGGGGAGGGTGAAGAAAAACATTTTCATATACATTAAAAATTGATGAATATTTAAAATGAATATTTAAAATATATTTAAAATATTCAATAATTTAAATATAATCAATTTTTAATGTATATGAAAATGTTTTTCTTCACCCTCCCCAACTTCCGACATGTGATGTACGCTAGATTACGACGATACCCGATCAAAGCCGTTCAATACCCGTTCAAAGCCGTTCATTACACGTCCAATACACGATCGAAGTGGTACCATACACGTTCGAAGAGGTACGATTGACGTTCGATACATGTTCGAAGTGGTTCATTACATGTTCGAAGTGGTTCATTACATGTCCAATACACGTTTGAAGTGGTACCATACACGTTCGAAGAGGTACGATTGACGTTCGATACATGTTCGAAGTGGTTCATTACATGTTCGAAGTAGTTCATTACATGTCCAATATACGTTCTATACACGTTCGAAGTGGTACGATTGACGTTCGATGCATGTTCGAAGTGGTACGATTCACGTTCAGAGTGGTACGATTCACGTTCAGAGTGGTACGATTCACGTTCAGAGTGGTACGATTGACGTTCGATTGACGTTCGAAGTGGTACGATTGACGTTCGATGCATGTTCGAAGTGGTACGATTGACGTTCGATGCATGTTCGAAGTGGTACGATTGACGTTCGATGCATGTTCGAAGTGGTACGATTCACGTTCGATGCATGTTCGAAGTGGTACGATTCACGTTCAGAGTGGTACGATTCACGTTCAGAGTGGTACGATTCACGTTCGATTCACGTTCGATACCCGTTTGATACACGTTCGGAGGGGTACGATTCACGTTCAGAGTGGTACGATTCACGTTCGATTCACGTTCGATACCCGTTCGATACATGATCAAAGAGATTTGTTCTAGTCGCTTGGTGTGTCCAAAGAAGAAGGGAAAGAAGATGCGTGTGAAGAAGGAGAGGATGGTCAGCGAAAATGAATGTGGAGAACAACAGCATCTTACTTTTGCAAAGCTACGCACTTCTCGATTTCATGATAAGATTTTAAATGCAAGAGCCTGGAGATGCAGCGTGACCAGTTGTCTTCAAATCTTTGACGGCAACAGTCTCTTTAAAGGCAATAGTTCCAACCAAAAATAATGGGAATATTCAGGATTGCGCCCGACGAGGACCAGGAGATGTGGGGGAATAATCAGGAGGTATGTACATAACAATGTTTTGTACGTTTTTTTTTTACGTTTAACACGTGAATATTATATCAAGGTTTCTATGTTCTAGGATTTGCAGGGAGCAGTCGGTGGTGGTGGTGGTGGTGAGGACAGCATCGAGGACTCCTCATCCTCCGACACCGATGACAACGATGACAGCGATGACAGCGACAACATCACTGCAGCCATTGATGGCTTGCTGGTAAGTGATATTGTGATAGGATATTGTGCGGAAAGTATTAATATTATATTTGCGTTTACATGTTTTAGACATGCTCCCGGATCTTGCTCGCGCCACCGCCAACGCAGCGCGGAGAGATTAATTTATATAGATTTTAATTTGTTTAGTTAATTTCATTTGTATATATTTTTTCTATTTTTACTATTTTTTTCTATTTTTTCTATTTTTTTCTATTTTTACTATTTTTTTCTATTTTTACTATTTATTCCGTGTTATTTTATAACATTTTATTATTATATTTTATTATTATATTCCTTTTTTATTATATTTCTATTTAGTTGTATATTTATATTTTTTTCTATAACAATATATATTTCTTAAACTTATATTATTTCTACATTTTATTTACCCGTCTTCCTTCTCCTTTCGCCACATAATTCTAACATTTGCAGACACTGCATAATTCTATTTCGTTCGAGCCTTCTTCGCGCCGTTGAATGACGTCATCGCACGCGGCTGCTCCAGAGGAGTCAAATTACGCACGATCGCGCGAGACGCTGCGACGCTAAGTATTGCTCTCTCTTTCCCTCCACGAATTTAGATTTTAATGTAATGCTCTCTCTTTCCTTCCTCCGAATACATGGTTTGTAAAATGCCGATCTTTCCCGACATTGTCTGAAACATCATCCGATAAAAATAAATTATTATTTCTCTGTGTTGGGGGGGAAAATTCGATCACATATTGGTTTGGAAAAAATTTTTGGGGTTGGGCCAAGGTCATTTCCTCACTCGGCTAGGTATAAAAAATTTTCGGGCGTGGGTCAGGTCTGGAGAGGTCTCCGTGGCTGGCTATCGAAAGAAGAAAGAAGAAAGGATATGTATGGTTTGTAAGAAAGAGGAAGAAACAGTGAAACACGTGATTGAAGCATGTGAAGTAAGTGGAGAGAGTGGCAGCAATTGGAAAGAGGTAATTAGAGGAGAAGGGACAAACTTGGTTATTCTATAGGAGATAATAGGGAGAATGAAAAGATGGGAAGAACAGGAAAGTGATAAAAGATGATTATGCAACATAAAATAGATTAGGAAACACTTGTAAAATAAAAAAAATTTGTTAAGACACAGCAGGATACATTAGAAGGGTAGGACTTACACTAACACAATCACGGGAATGAAATGGAAAGAGTATATGATTGTTAAATTGTAACACAAAAGTGGGTAACAAATTAAATTATTATTATTATTATTATTATATTTTTTCTTTTTATAATGTATTTTTTATATTGAATTTTTATATTTTTATTTTTTAATTCATATTTTTATATTCATATATATATATATATTTTTTTTATTTTCTTTTATATTTTTATTGAGTTTTATATTGTATTGTATTTTATTATCTATTTTAATTGTATTTTTATATTTTTAATTTCATTTATATTCATTTATATTTATTTTTTTATATTGTATTGTATTTTATCTTATATTTTTATTGTATTTTTATATTTTTTCTTTTTTATATTATATTCTTTTATATTCTATTTTTATGTTTTTTTTTCTTTTTATATTATATTTATTATTTTATTTTATTCTTTTTTATTATATTTCTTATTTAATTGTATTTTCTTTTATTTTATTTTATTTTATTTTTCAATTGTATTTTTATATTTTATTGGTGAAGAAGTGTGATCGAAAATAGAGCAGATAAGTATATACATCCAAGAACAAGAAAGAGAGATGAAAATAAAAGAGTCAAAGTTCCTAAGAGAATTAAGAGAGGTGGCAAGCAAATCAGGAGATAAGTCGAAATACTTATGAGGGAAGAAGAAAAAAAGGAGAGGAGAATTAGAATGGATAGGAAGATTCATACAGGGTAGTGAAACGAGGACATGTAAATATTGGATATCGAAAGATGAAAGGATATGTAGGCTTTGTACGAAAGAGGAAGAAACAGTGAAACACGTGATTGAAGCATGTGAAGTAAGTGGAGAGAATGGCAGCAATTGGAAAGAGGTAATTACATGAGAAAGGATAAACTTGGCTATTCTACAGGAGATAATAGGGAGAAGGAAAAGATGGGAAGAACAGGAAAGTGATAAAAGATGATTATGCAACATAAAATAGATTAGGAAACACTTGTAAAATAAAAAAAATTTGTTAAGACACAGCAGGATACATTAGAAGGGTAGGACTTACACTGACACAATCACGGGAATGAAATGGAAAGAGTATATGATTGTTAAATTGTAACACAAAAGTGGGTAACAAATTAAATTATTATTATTATTATTATTATATTTTTTTTTTAAAATGTATTTTTTATATTGAATTTTTATATTTTTATTTTTTAATTCATATTTTTATATTCATATATATATATATATATTTTTCTTATTTTCTTTTATATTTTTATTGAGTTTTATATTGTATTGTATTTTATTATCTATTTTAATTGTATTTTTATATTTTTATATTTTTAATTTCATTTATATTCATTTATATTTATTTTTTTATATTGTATTGTATTTTATCTTATATTTTTATTGTATTTTTATATTTTTTCTTTTTTATATTATATTCTTTTATATTCTATTTTTATGTTTTTTTTTCTTTTTATATTATATTTATTATTTTATTTTATTCTTTTTTATTATATTTCTTATTTAATTGTATTTTCTTTTATTTTATTTTATTTTATTTTTCAATTGTATTTTTATATTTTATTGGTGAAGAAGTGTGATCGAAAATAGAGCAGATAAGTATATACATCCAAGAACAAGAAAGGGAGATGAAAATAAAAGAGTCAAAGTTCCTAAGAGAATTAAGAGAGGTGGCAAGCAAATCAGGAGATAAGTCGAAATACTTATGAGGGAAGAAGAAAAAAAGGAGAGGAGAATTAGAATGGATAGGAAGATTCATACAGGGTAGTGAAACGAGGACATGTAAATATTGGATATCGAAAGATGAAAGGATATGTAGGCTTTGTAGGAAAGAGGAAGAAACAGTGAAACACGTGATTGAAGCATGTGAAGTAAGTGGAGAGAATGGCAGCAATTGGAAAGAGGTAATTACATGAGAAAGGATAAACTTGGCTATTCTACAGGAGATAATAGGGAGAAGGAAAAGATGGGAAGAACAGGAAAGTGATAAAAGATGATTATGCAACATAAAATAGATTAGGAAACACTTGTAAAATAAAAAAAATTTGTTAAGACACAGCAGGATACATTAGAAGGGTAGGACTTACACTGACACAATCACGGGAATGAAATGGAAAGAGTATATGATTGTTAAATTGTAACACAAAAGTGGGTAACAAATTAAATTATTATTATTATTATTATTATATTTTTTCTTTTTATAATGTATTTTTTATATTGAATTTTTATATTTTTTATTTTTCATTTTTTATATTCTATTTATATTCTATTTTTACAATTTTTATTTTTTATATTATATTTAATATTTAATTCTATTTTCTTTTATTATTATTTTATTTTCTTTTATTATATTATTTCTTTATATTGTATTTTTATATTGAATTGAGTTTTTATATTTTTATTTTTTTATTTCTTATTTTTATATTCTATTTATATTCTATTTATATTCTATTTTTATATTTTTTCTTTTTTATATTATATTTGATATTTAATTGTATTTTCTTTTTTTATTATTTTATTTTCTTTTATTATATTATTATATTCTTTTTATTATATTTCTTCTTTAATTGTATTTACTTTTATTTTATTATATTCTTTTTTATTATATTTCTTATTTAATTGTATTTTCTTTTATATTTATATTTATATTGTGTTGTATTTAGGAATTGGAAAGAGGTAATTAGAGGAGGAGGGAAAAACTTGGCTATTCTATGGGAGATAATAGGGAGAAGGAAAACATGGGAAGAACAGGAAAGTGATAAAAGAATATTATACAACATAGAATAGATTAGGAAACACTTGTAAAATAGAAAAAATTGTTAAGACACAGCAGGATACATTAGAAGGGTGGGACTTACACTGACACAATCATGAGAATGAAATGGAAAGATTATTTCATCGTTAAATTGTAACGCAAAAGTGGGCAATAAATTAAATTATTATTTTTATTATTATTATAATATTTTTGTCTTTTTTATATTGTATTTTTATATTCTATTTGTATGGAGAGAACTCAAAGATGTTGAGAATCGTGCGGTTTATTTAGAGATAAAGAATTGAGGCGATACAATAGATACGTAACACTTTTGGCGAATGTTGTTGAGATATTACTGTTCTGTGTAACTGAGCACTCGGTTCGGTCACGAGAGCGTGAGTGCGTATGAATGTAGACGAGGTGTTGTGTGGAAGAGTATGTATGTATGATGTCGCGAAAAGTAAATAGGAAGTCCATCAGCTGTTCGTGAATGTTCATGTTGTCTTGCGATTGATGTGAAGAAGAGAAAAAGAGAAGGAGAAAGAACGAGAGATTGAGAGACAGAGACAGACAGAGAGAGAGAGAGAGAGAGAGAGAGAGAGAGAGAGAGAGATAGAGAGAGATGGTTCTGCTGATTCACTATTTATATTCTATTTTTATATTTCTATTGTTTAATTAATTGAACAATATGTAATCATTTTACAAATATTGCAATCTATTTGCTTGTCTGTCTCCCTCCTTCACTTGTCATCAATTTCTATCGACTCTGCATAATTCTTTCTATGATTCTCGCCTCCAATTCTAAAGACGATACTACGTAATAAGCCGCTGTATTTCAAACTGAATACAGTATCATTTTTATTTAATCTTAAGTCATGTGTAAGCTATGTGTATCCGCGGCTGTATCAAACTGCAGAAGATGTGAGGACAAACTTTAAAACTTTTGTTACTGTGTTGTAACAGGGCGACGCTGCCTGCGAAACATTACATACGCGTCGTGCTGCTAAAATAATATGTGATAGCGAATACTACGACGAGGATTATCTTGTAGATTGCGAACTGGTAGCATCTGTCATCAATGATATTTTAGCGGATGCTCGTAGGAAAAAAATGTTAAATTATATTTCATTTCTGTTTATATTTTTATATTCTTTTAATTGTAATTAAATTTCTTAAACATATTATTTCTCTATTTATTTATCCGTCTTCATCCTTCTCACCTCACCAATTTCTGCTGACACCACATAATTCTTTTTATGATTCGTGCGTTCGTTACGCCACCAAATGATGTAATCTTGCACGGCGGTCCCATCACGGGGGATTCAAATTACACGTGATCGCGCGATACGCTGCGATGTTAAGATTGAAAAACATTTTTAAAAATTGTTAGCTTTAGAGTGTGTTTGCTACATATTGGTTCGGTAGATCGGTGAGGGAGGGGATTAAAATTATTTTTTCTCTGCGTTGGGAAAAAAATGTCTGTTGATATGGAAAAGATTTTTTCTGCTGATGCCGCATAATTTTAAGATTCGACGTTTCTACATGTATTGTATTTTGTTCTTCACGCTGCCAAATGACGTCATCTAGCGCGGCTGCTCCAGAAGAGTCAGATTTCGCGAAATCTCGCGATACGCCGCGACGTTAAATCGGAACGCTTTGAAATACTGTTAGCTTTAGAATGCTCGCTACATAATGGTTCGGAAAAATATGTCTGTTTGCTACATAACAGTTTGCTATATCGGTGATTAAAAAATTATTATTATTTCTCTGTGTTGGGGAAAACTTTCCATCACATATTGGTATGGAAAAAAGTTTCTGCTGACGCCGCATAATTCTTTCTATGATTCGCGCTGCCAAATGTCGCCATCCTGCACGACTGCTAGAGGAGATTCAAATTACACACGATATGCAGCGACGTTAAATCGGAACGCTTTGATATACTGTTAGCTTTAATAAAATGTGTTTGTATCACTATGTAGCGCTGTCTCTTTTCCTCTCCCAGATTTAGCTTTAAAGTAAATCGAAACGCTTCGAAATACTTTTAGCTTTAGAATAAAATGTGTTTGTATCACTATGTAGCGCTGACTCTTTCCCTCTCCCCGATTTTAGCTTTAAAGTAATGTTCTATCTCTTTCCCACCCTCCGAAGACGCGGTGTGTAAAAAAACGCCGATTTTTCCCGAGATCGTCCGAAATAATTCCCAATAAAAATAAATTATTAAAACAATTTCAGCTACATAATGGTTTGGAAAAATATTTGGGGGTGGGTCATTCACTCCCTCCGGTTAGGTCTAAAAAAGTTCTCGGGGGTCATTCACTCCCTCTAAAAAGTTTTCGGCGGTGGGTCCGGTCTCCGCGGCGGCTCGGCCTGGAGTGATCCCCTCCATCATCGCAGCTTCCCCCACTCCGCGGCTCGTGCGCGCGCAACCGGTTTTCCTCTCCCCGCAGGCCCCGCGCCCATGTTTCCCTCCGCCGCGCTCCCCGCGCGCCCTCACTTCCCCCCGCCCCCGCGCTCCCCTCAGAGGACCTGAGTTAGAATCCCCTTAACCATACTACTTATATAGCCTATAACATTCGGAACGTCAAGACAATTCTAAAGACACCTCATTTGTCCAAATCGGTGTATCCGTACAGGCTCTAGAGCGAAAAATGGACATACATACATAGCCTGATAAACACAATACCCTCCTTTGCGTGCCGCAGTCCAGTAAAAATACATATACACAGACATTTTAATAATGTGAAGATAAAATGTAACAGAAATACAAGGTACTCGTGTCTACTATTGCAAAGAAAGAATGAAAAAGTATAACACACTCACCGACCGTTGCAAACAGTCTCACTGCTATCCACCCGGCAAGCATCCCCCTTCGCTACTGCTACTTATTCGATCAACAGGCCAATGTGTCGCAGCTCCGTCAGTGCCGAAATATGATTTGCCGGTCAGCTAATACGGTCCTCCATCCTGTGGACCTAGACCCTCTCTAGGGCCTATGCTGCGGGCCCTGTCTAAGGTCCATCATGCTTTGGGCCTTCTCTAGGGCCCACGCACTAGGCCCTGTATAGGGCCTAGAATCTGAAAATTGAAGCTAGGCGAAAATTGGACTCTACTTCCGCGATAAAAAAACAATTAGAGCACCGGTGCTCTGGATGAACTTTGAATGCGCAAAAAATTAGCTCTAGTTTCGCGAAGAAAATTCAACTGGAACTTCGGTGCTCTGAACGAGTTTTAGATACGCAAATATTTCATTCCAGATTCGCGGTACAATTATTCTAAGTAAGAGCCGCGGTGCTCTGCAAAATATGTAGATGGACGCGAAAATAGCGCGAACTCTACGATCGCGTTACGCGCGATCAAAAAGGATCTTGCTAGACTGCAAGATTGATAGGGCGACTGAGATTCCACTTCAGGAACCTTTTCAAATTTTTCGCGGCGACTCTATTCGACTCGATCGATTCGCGTTATTTTACGAATTATTAATCGGAATTGTAAAAATCACGAGCAACTGTTGTATTGATTTAATTTTCTGGCCCTGTTCTCTAGAGCCTAGAATCTCATTGGCAAGTCCAAGCTGAAAATTGAAGCTAAGCGAAAATTTGGCTCTACTTTTGCGTTAAAAAAGCAATAAGAGAACCGGTGCTCTGGGCGAACTTTGTATGCTCAAAAAATTGGCTCTAGTTTCGCGAAGAAAATTTAACTGGAGCTTCGGTGCTCTGAACGAATCTTAGATACGCAAAAATTTGACTCCAAATTCGCGGTAATACTACTCTAAATAAGAGACGCGGTGCTCTGTAAAATATGTAAATGGTTGCTACGAAGACTGGTTGCACTTCAGGAACCTTTTCAAATTTTTTGCGGTGACTCTACCCGACTCGAATTATTAATTGAATTGTTAAAATCGCGAGCAAATGTTGTATCAATTTAATTTTCTGATTTTAAGACAGACACGTGCATGTCACTATCTACGAGTACCTTGTATGGTCAGCTCATTGGATTCTGCTCCGTTTCCAACACATATGCGCGACGGTTAGTGGCCCGTTTCATATAATTGGCATTCGTTTCAGGAACATTTCTGCGATATTTCGCGAATATGGTTTAGAAAAGGGCCAGAAATTTACGTTTATATCTGTGGTTGCAAGTCACAAGCGATCCATGTCACAATTTCAACAAATTTGAGTTTATGCATTAATTCAAGTGTAGAATATTGGATGTATGTTTTCATCAGAAAAAAATGCATGGATACAAATTTTATACGTTGAAAAAATAATGCAATTTAACCGAAGTCCACTATTCAATTAATACGCATGTGGCAAAACAACGAAAGTCCACAAAATTTGGAGAATATGACGTATCTTTCCTTTGTGATCGCTTTTTATTTTCTATTTTTATTTATCTGCATATACTATAACGTATTTTGTGTAAAATAAAATGAGCAAAATTATATTTCATATTTTTATTTTACTAGAAACAGCATACTATGAAATACCAGATACATAAATGTATAACTTGTATTTTACAAAAAACAACGCAAAGCACACAAAAAAATGAAAGAAGGCAAAAAAAGAAAGTAAAAGAAGGAAAAGTAATCAGTAAAACAAGTCCAGTGGACTTGTGTCGTTTTGCCTAAAGTGTATGTAAATTATTACGATTTTGTTTATTATTTACGTTAACAAGGAAACATTGCTAATAAGAAGAATTGGTGTTTAGAACTTTCAACGACAATATCTCGAAAGTGAAAATATGTGACATGGGTCGTTTCTCCTTATCACCACAGATGTAACAGCCACTTTGGCAGCTGTCATTTATTATTATATGGTAAATGTGGCATTTTTTATTTCTCCAAATATTGCCACTAGTGTCTCTTTATATTTAGCAGATGCAACGGTCAAGTAAAAGAAGCGAGTGTAGTAAGCAGTAGTACCAACAATGATTGTCATTGTTAGTTATTATACCACATTAATGCCTTCTATAAGCGCCTTATTAAGAGAATTTAATGACTCGAATGTAATTACTGTCAGTGCTGGATTTAGCCCTTAGGCTAACAAGGCTGAAGCCTAGGGCCCCGTTTAGCTGAGGGCCCCTCATTCTAAATATTTTCTTCGAAAAATTAGCATTTTTTTATATTATCTTTATTAACTTGTATCTTTAATGTTTATTTATGTTAATGTTATGTTTAGTTTTGATATTCAATGTTAATTTTGAAATTAAATTCTTATTTAGATTATACAGGTATTGTGATAAAACAAACCTAGCCTAGGGCCCTCTGAAAGGTAAATCCGGCTCTGATTACTGTTACTAAAAGAAAAGATTTAAAAGATCTCACATGAAAGAGTTCAACTTCAGAAATGTAATTTGCATTCGATACATTAAGCATCCCGAATGATTGTGAAATTAAAGAAAAGTAGTTTAAAATGTTTGAAACGAAATAAATTAAAACTTCTATCGCGAATTTAAAATTTATTTATTAGCACACACATTAACGTTAATATTCGCGAGTACTAAGTATATTATTCGCGGTCACTATGCTCGCTACAACAATCATTTTGTTCGATAGCATGCGTTCGGCGGAAAGATTGAAAAAATGATCAAATATCACTCATCGTTCGTTGAAAACAGTCTCACTGCTATCCATGCAGCTAAGCATCTTCCTTCAGCAGTAGCTATTCGATCTGCAGGCCAATGTCCCGCAGCTGCAGCGTCAGTACCGAATAGAACGTGTCAAATATGTCGCATTAATTTCGCGATGAAGAAGCAATAAGAGCACCAGTGCTCGGAAATAGTTCTAGATGCGTTAAAAACACTGACTCTACGTTCGTGTTAACATTACTAACACGCAGGTCGATCATTGTCCACTATGAAATACTTTATCGCGAAATAAGCACTGACTCTACAATCGCATTGCACGCGATTACAAAAGCTCTTCACGCTTTTAAACATCTCTCGATAGTGGGGAGATGTGTTCGGACTCGAGTAAAGTCTTTCGAAAATAGTCCTCTAGATACTGAGTGTAATGCATTAGTCCAGTAATCAATAGAATTGATGCAGGAATCGTGAAATCACGAAATAATATCCACTGTGACTGCACAGGTATTCAGTGATCCGCTCACCGCCGCGTATAAAGTCGAAGTGTTAGGGCACACCGTTCGGCGATGTAGTGACTTTGGTAGAGGTTGTTGATGTTTTGACGCGCTCGGCCGACTCCCAGCTAACTTGAAATTCATCAAGGCCAGAAATAATATTATATAGGAATGTCCATTGCAAAATGTTACGTACATTCTACGTATTTTTATCACTGCGATATATGATCAAACACTAGGCAACGCTTCGTCAAAAAGTCTTCTAGATGATTGGTATATTCCAGTGAAATGTTGTTAAACGGTTTTCTATTTAGTCCAGTAGTCGAACTAATTGGTGTAGGAATCGAGAAATCAGGAAATAACACTGTAATATTCACAGATATTCACCGATCCGATCACTATCGCGTATAAAGTCGAACTGATAGCTCACACCTTTCGTCAATGTGGTCACTTTGGTAGAGATTGACGTCGACCACAACTGCTTCCAATGCAAGTTGAAATTTCTCAATTTCTAATGACTCGAATGTAATAATTATTGTTAAGAGACAAGATTTGAAAGAACTCACACGAGAGAGTTTAACTTCAGAAATGTAACTTGTATTTGACACATTATGCATCCCGTATGATTGTGAAATTAAAGGATGCACGATTTGCAGTTGCATCCATGCACCCTACGACACTCATGCATCATGCAACTTTCTGCGAGGCTTATAAGAATTAGATTTTACTGTAAATTTCAATATCGGTGGTGAACTAATACTCGGGACAAATAGAATCGAATTATTATCACTTCACTTCGAAATAATTAAACAGTGCGGTAACACAGTTTAGGTGGCGACACGCACATCCATAAGGTGATAGGCATTGAGCTATAAAAATACCTGGAGAGTGAACAGAGCAATGGCGGCCGGTCCGAGAAAGAGGGAAAATAACGGGTGAATCTAACTCTGTCTTACAACAGGTTATGGATGTATAGTGCGTGCGAGTGAAGTTACTCCGCACACACATACATACATAACCCAGATTGTACAGAGTGAGAGGGATGATAGGAAATTGATTAAACATCGCGAGAAAACCGTTAGATGTTCGTCGCGTATACCCTTCGTTGCTTCACCGATATTTCTGTGCATTTAATGCACACATATCGGGTCTCGGTATTCAGTTACATCCCTTTTCTGGTATATTTCAAGCTTATTTCTTGTTTAATTGCCTTACGAATGTTTTAATGCTTTTGTTTCAAACTTGTTGCATCGTTCGATTACAGACGTTGAGGCGAGAATCGAAAGCAAAGGGCAGGCGACGCCATGACACTTGACCGTTAATTTGAACGGTGCTTGGATGGCGTCTGGTCATTCCTTGGAAAAAGAAGGTGGCAATACGTGTGGTATACGTATTTTTCTCGTTATTTTATTGAATCATTGTTGGCTGTGAGGTTGATGGGTAACTTTGCAGTCGGTTAATATCAAGATCAAATGGGAAAAGATTGAATTATGATAAATTGAATAATTTTAATCAGATTTGTTTAAAATTTTTAAAATGGCGTCAGTACATGCTTACGAAATATTGGAATGATCGAATTCTATTGCATTTCGGTCGCGTTTACGTAGAATTCAATGATATTTCAATGATTTTTAAGAATATATCTTTATGAAGCTGTTGTAATTGCATTTACGTTCGGTTTTGGATGCAAGTTTTCTTCTTTATGTATAGAAATATCGAGGACATGCCATTTGAGCATGAATAATTAACGAATTTTGATTCTTGCCATGAGTTTTGGATATTTATAAAGATCGTGATTAATAATTTCAAGTATTATTCGAATAACACGAACGTGCTTACAACTTTAATGTCGAAAGCCACTACTATGATTCATTTAAATGTAATAATTATTTCTGAAGCAGTATATTCTGGATAATATCGTGTTACTGAAATGTAAAGCTGCTCCTATCGAGCGAGCATTCTGTATTTTCGCATCACACCTTGTATTCTAAATAACAAGGAGCGAAAGTCCCTTGGCTGGTTCCAAGAAAAACAATATTTCCTCGCGACAAATACTCGATGAAACCACACCTACCTCCACTCTCCTATCCTACTTATTTTTCAGAGATTGTGACCGCGCGCAATGCGGCCAAATAGAGTCAGTGTTTATGACGTACAAAGTTTTTCATTTTGAAGAGCACAGTTGCTCATAGTAGATTGTCGTTAACAATTTGGGGATACGCGAGGGTAGAGTCAGTGTTTTCTACGCAATTAATATTCTTTCTCGAGCGTCGCGGCTCTGACTTTCCAATCGCGAGAATAGATTCAGGACTTTGTTCGCCAATTATGATCTTTGGGGCGCGTTGGTAGTCTATTATTTCTTTATTTTTTTTACTTTTGAAAGCGAAACTCCTTATCGGAAATTAGAGTCAGGCATCAGCTGAAGAGGAGATTTGTGCGCAGAATTTTAATAGAAAGATGTAAGTATCTATGTATTTTATTTAATTCCTTTAAAGTAGAGTTCATTCTTCCAAATTTTAGAAAGAAAAAAATTTTAAAAAATTAATTTTTAGAATAGAATCACCAAGAAATGAAAAACTAACGAAACTTTTTATCACTTAGACATTTTAAGAAAAAATTTTGTTAATTTTAATTTTTTTAATTTGTTTCTTAAAATGCCTAAATGTTAAAAAATTTCGTTAGTTTTGAATTGTTTCGAGGTTCTTTATTAGAGTTGAAACAATCGTAACTTTAGAAAGAAATTATAATCGTGTTCTGTTCCTTCGTTACAGTTTGGGCGCAGTTGAGCAGCTTGATGACTTGTTAGCAGTTTGATGACTTCCTCTGAGCAGTAGCAGGGGTGTTGGCGCCTTCGTCACCGGGGCACAGCGAAATGTGAGTGCGCATGCATTATGGTTCCTCTGGTCACTCAATCATGTCGTAGGACGTTTGGTCCGAATCGACACGAGTGACTGGTTGTATAACGTGCTTTGGCGAGCATAATGACCGCGGGCATGGTAACCATGCCTGTGAATTGTAACATTTTGTCTGTGTATGTATTTATTAGACGAGGGCTAGGGTCTTCTTGTACGCCGCGTCTTTTCAATAGAATCAAATTATAATTATAATTTCCAAGATAAACGGTTCCTAACACGAATGTTTATCATTGATCATACATTGATGTAGATATTTATTAAATAATGCACGTAAAGGTGCATAGCAATTCAGAAGGTATTGGTATGAATATCAATACAGCTGAATGCTAATTTTTATGTAGCGAAGAAGTCTGATAATTTCAGACTCCACAGCTACCTACAATCATTTTTATTTAATACGTAGTGGAAAAATCGGATGCCCTCCGATTTCGTCATTGCGACGATTCTAATGACTTGAATTTCTTTTATTTTTCTGATATTACTTGTTCAAAAGTAACTTGATGTCTAAATGATGATAATAGACATAAAAGTGTAATTCCTTTCTTATAAAGGTCACTCGTTTGCGCACACAATTGAATAATTAATTTCCATGTGCAAGAAGACAATTGAGGGTGGGCAAATTTCAGATTCAAAGTAATTAGCATGAGAACATACTTTCTTGTTTTATGAAATTTACTTTGACGATGGAATAGCCCGTTGTAAATTCTTAAAGTAAATTCTTCATGATTTAGAATCTTTTTCTTAAATAATTCAATTTTAGAGTCCTTTTTCTCGTTAATTAAATGTCGAGTAGAGTCCTTTTTCTTGATCTAAAGTAGAGTCCTTTCTTATTTATCGAACTTTAAAGTATTCACAAGTTGAAAGTCGAGTCATTTTGCTTAATAATGTAATATGAAAGAATAATATCCTGCTAGACACTATAGAAAGTAATCATACTTTCTAGTTGAGGATTTTCAGGACATCTTTCCGTACCCATTGCCTTTTAATTCATCCACGTGCCCATGCGCTACTTGGGTGAGTGAAGGCAATGGGGCACGATGACTTTCTTTACTAAATAATTACATGTCGGCGGCTGGCATTGCGTTAGTGTATCGTGCACGTCGCATTTTCCACCTGTGTGTTTGTGTGGTTAGGCGGTGGAATTAGCGGCGGTGAAAGATTTTCATCAGAGACCATGTTAACGAAACTATAACATTATATTATTATTCATTACAATAACGATACCAATGTATCATATTCCTTGTTGCACACGATGATCATTCTAGTAAATAATCTTGGAATATGAAACTTAATCAATCTCATATAATCAAATGAGAAAGTAATAAGGATTGATGTATGTACATAATACGTACAAAGCACATTATCAAGTAATCCATTGTTTGAAATTGAAAATAATTAATTGCTATTTAAATCATACTTATACGCAATGGTCACTGCCTTTGTCAGCCGATTTCAGTGAAAACTGGTACGTACACTTAGAGTGTGATTGTAGCCAAGCTCGGGTGACGGAGCCATCCCGGGACGGTCTCTCTAGTGTAGGCTTTTGCACCCGGGCGGCGATGCTTGAGAATCGTGGAGTGGGTTGGCTGATGATTGTGTTTGAGAGACTGTTTTGCCATTTTTAAATATAGGTGTTAGGTAGAATAGGTAACTTACCTTCTGGTACGAATGTGTGACTTAAATATAAGTAGGTAGGGCCGGGGCAGGTCATCGTATTCTCTGATCGCGTGTTCCCCGCACGATGACCTGCTTTCAGGAAATTTGTGAGAAAAGTCGACGGCCAGACTAGCGCGAGTGGGGTATGCCCTCGCTTCTAGCCTCGCTATGTCGACTTTTTGACGCCAGTGGGACATTGCACATTGTCGCTGGTCGCGGTCGCGGTCGCGAAGGACGGGCTTGGGCACGCTATTAACTTTCAGAAGGGCGGACCGCCCGAAGCAAAGCAGTGGCCAAAGAGCCGAAGATAGCCCGGCCAAAGAGGCCACATCATGTGGGCTACGAAGAATGGTCCTGCATCCTCGGGTGCAGGGTCATTCTTCATAGGTATTACTTTGCCATTATGCTCGTCGGTAGTTGTAGTAGTAGTAGTAGTAGTTTGGTTGGCGATAGGCTGACCCATCGATACCCCCCCACCCCCCCCCCTGAAATTGAGCACCCCGCGTTTTCAATTAGGGATGCGAAAAAGATTACGGGGCTAGTTAGCGTTGCGACTAAATATTGATGACGGTTTGAATTAGCGTTGCGATTAAATGTTGATGACGGTTTGAGTTAGCGTTGCAAAGCAAGTATTCCCCGCGTTTGGTTCCAGCATAGTGTTGCGAAAAAATATCGAACGTGGTTGCTTGTAGTGTTCCGAAAAAAGAGTCGCGATTGTTTTTGAGATTGTTCTAGTATTTTGAAATTTGAATTGGAGTTACTAGAGTTTGATTCATTGTATTACTTTTGATTCATGGTATTCTTTTTATTAGAGGGACATTCCACGCGAAATCGGACACTTTTCGGAGAAACATTTCGAATGTTGCTGGAATTCTAACATGTTGTAGTCTTTAATGATATTTAAACGTACCTCAAAGGATTTTTCAATATTTTGAAAAATGTCGATTTTGCAGCTGTTTGAAGGTACGTGCTAACTTTTTTCAGTAAATTATAGTTATGGAAGTAGTAAATGGATGGAGATGAGCTTTACGGTGCTTATAGAGAAGACATTGAAGTTTTAAGAAAAAATTATTTCAGTTTAAAATATAAAAATTTGAACCATTTTTGTGCAATTATTTTAAACAAATGCAGTTTTTTTAACACCGGGCGCGATTTTAAAAATCCCCCCAAAAAGGATAATATAGTTCTATCCTTCCCCTTGATGGATAAATTTTAAAAAATATGGACATTTTAAAATTGGCCCCGTAAAAATTATCGAAAGTTGGCGCTGCGTCAAATTGTACCGGCTCGAGTGCTATAGGTATCTGTTATACTTATACGGTGTTCTCGAATATGGTAAGTATTTGTAAAAAATTGAAGAAGGAAAACTTTTCACTGCTTTTTATACACAACATAATACGGTAACTCAATTTTGGGTGTTCGTAATATTTTCCTTGAAACGAAGGTGACGCTCAGTTTTTTAAATGGAATGCTATTAAATATTTAGCATTCCATTTAAAAAACTAAGGGTCTCCATTGTTTCAAGGAAAATATTGCGAACACCCAAAATTGAGTTACCGTATTACGTTGTGTATAAAAAGCAGTAAAAGTTTTCCATCTTCAGTTTTTTACAAATACTTACCATATTCGAAAACACCGTATAAGAATAGCAGATATAGCCGCTTGGCCGCTGCGAATATCGCACGGCCCAGCCAGTCGAGCCGGAGCGATTTGACGCAACGTCAACTTTCGACAATTTTTACGGGGCCAATTTTAAAATGTCCATATTTTTGAAAAATTGTCCATCAGAGGAAGGATAGAACTATATTATCCTTTTTGGGGGGGATTTTTAAAATCACGCCCGATGTTAAAAAACTGCATTTGATTAAAATAATTGCACAAAAATGGTACAAATTTTTATTTTTTTAAATTGAAATAATTTTCTCTTAAAACTTTAATGTCTTCTCTGTAAGCACTGTAAATCTCATCTCCATCCATTTACTACTTACATAGCTATAATTTATTGAGGAAAAGGTAGCCCTTACCTTACAGCTGTAAAATCGACATTTTTAAAATTTTGAAAAATCCCTTGAGGTACGTTTAAATATCACTAAAGACTACAACATGTTCAAATTCCAGCAACATTCAAAATGTTACTCCGAAAAGTGTCCGATTTCGCGTGGAATGTCCATAGAGTTGCGATGCGACTGATCGCGTTTTTTTAATTACTCGTCCTAGTTTGATTCTTGATATTTTTTTGAAGTATTGTTGCGATGATGACTGATCGCGTTTGTAATTAGAGTTGCAACCCCCAGACCCCAATGCCCCGAAACTGTCCTGGGACATGTCTGGAGACATGTTCCTGGGAAAAAATAGTCCCGAGCTGCTGGATTTGCAGCACAGGGGACTCTACACAGCCTTCAGGAAGGTTGCAACGAATTAAAGTTAGACTTGCGTATTACAAGACACAGGTGCACTAAATTTTTATTAGTTTTGCGAAAAATGAAGCCACCCATCTGGTGGTTCTCGATAGATTTTTATATTTGTTAGAGTAGCATAGCTCCTTGGGAGCGTTTTTTCGTTTGCTATTCAGGATTTGTATTGAGTATAGTAGAATTTTCAGTAATGAAGCACCATCCGGGAATTTTGAAGTTGTTTGAGAAATTAGTGCTGCGAGTAGTCCAAAGTCCTAGTGACTGTGCTCGGGAGTTGATTTTAGTCTGTAATAAGTTAGCGTTGCGAAAGATAGAAACGGTCCACTCACGGGTTTCTTGCATTAATGAGTGGCCAATGATCAGCTGCCCTTCTGGCTACTGATCATTTTTTTCAGCAGCCCTAAGTGGCTGCACCATCCTCCTTCTCCTATCACCGCCTACCCACCCTTGAATCGAGTGTTTGTCACTGGAAATATTGTTTTAAAAGTATATTCATATCTTGCAGACAAATATTTTTTATTTTGTTTTAGAATATTTTTAAATTTCAAGTTCCAATTTTCATGGAATGGCATTTGAAAAATTTTATTTTGTGACTGAAAGAATGGCGATGAAAGGTGTAATTCATTATTTGTAATAGAAATCGCAGACTTCTGACACACCTCCATTCAATTGAAGTTCTAATTAGAGTCTTTGAAAAGTAGTAGTAGCTATTCCTCATTAGCGTTGCCGATTTTTGCATAGTAACTTCGTCAATCCTTGTATTTATTTTCAGATTGATAAGAAATGTAGTTTTTTATTTTTATAAATTTTCAACATTCCTTTGCATTGATCAAAATTCACCCGCGATTGTTGCTTAATTTGATGATATTGAAACGAAATTTGCACTGAAAAAGTAGGTAACTGCAATTCGGCACTTTATATTGATAGTAAATTTTCAATATTAACACGTGCTCGTTGTTGCTATTTTCTGTATGACAGTAACTTCAAATACTGTGCAGTAAAGTGCAATTATTCCAATTTTCAACATTTGCATAAATGTTTTTGATTAACTATAGTATATTATGATTAATTGTCGATACATCAACTTTGAAGATGCTAATTAATGAGGAATTAGAAGGAAATTATTGAGTTGATGTAACAAAGCACCCAATGTGCTTATGAATATTAATTGTTTCGGAATGAAATGTAATATCATTAGTAGCTTCTTTTTCACGAATTGCTAAAGTTTTGATTGCCTACTTTGTCTGCTGACAATGAAGCAGTATTTTTTAATCTCTTCCTTCTTTCATCTTAATGCCAAATCGATATTCCATATTGAGTTTTGGCTTGTAGCTTCAAATATGATATTTCAATATTTGGGCAATAGTGATTCAATGAAAAGACTAGGGTAGATGCATCATTTGTGACCATTTCAAGGTATTGTACCAGTTTTGGCCACTTCTTAAAAAATTTAATATTTTTCCATTTAAGCAATACATATAACCTTATATTTCGGGCGGTATACTAAATAAAATATTTATGATGTGAAATTCTCCATACAATAATGATCTGCAAGCAATTTAAAAATAAGATAATAATGCACATGGCCAAAAACAGTGCAATGGCCACAAACGTTGCATCTACCCTATATCTGTTGAAATTACATTACTTAATCGAGATAGATTGTAGGTACTAATTCACTGAGAAAGTTTCTGTTACAGATATATTATGTGTGAAGATTATTTCAGAAATATGATTTCAGATTCACCATCCTTGAGAAACGAAATCTCAAGGAATTTTTATTAATAGATACTTTTGAGAATGTTTCAGGTAACATCATGGGTCCATCGAGGGAAGTAAGAAACACATGACAATTTCAGATTTTTATTAGGCAGGTCATTATTTAAATTTAAGTAGATATGTGTATGATGAGGTAATGTGTTTAGTGGCCACATAGAATTAAGTAGTTTTTAAGGAAATAATTAAACACTGCAGTGTTTATAACTAAATATAACTAAACATAAGTAGCATATAACTAAATATAAGTAGCAATTATTAAATACGAGCGCTCGTATAGGTAGGAATTATTAGTATTATAAGTAAGCATAGCAAATATACACTGGCATATTTCCTAGTAATGAATAGGAAATAATAATTATTCACTAATTAGGAATGAAATAAAGAAAAAAGGGGAAAACTTTTTGCTAAATAATGATATATCATCCCATACAGCACACTTCGTTGCGGCAAAGTTGCAGGATGGTTGCAGTAACCTTGCGATGTTGCATGGTTGCAGTGCAATGTCGATGTATGGTTGCTGCGACGTTGCCGTGCAACATTGCACGGGGCGGACATAGAATTGTTTCTGCATAGTTGCTGCATAGTTGCGTTGCAATAATGCACTGCAACTTTGCCGCAATTATGCCGCAACTATGCAGCAACTTTGCCGCAATTATGCCGCAACTATGCAGCAACTTTGCCGCAATTATGTCGCAACTATGCAGCAACTTTGCCGCAGCTTTGCCGCAACTTTGTCGCAACTTTGCCACAACTTTGCGGCGTTAGCAAATTTTAAAACATAATATCTCCAAAACCGGCTGAAATAAAGTGTATACATTATACTTTATTGAATTCGTCTTGAAACGCACTATCAAGTGATCTGTTAAAAAAAAGAGTTCCGTAGAAAATTTGCCCCCTCCAACCACGCAATTTCATGTAAACAATTTCTTTTATATCTCCAATACGTTAGGAAATATCCAGGTGTTTACTGTTCCCGCGGACATCCAGTATAATGAACTAAAATATAAAATATATGTCGGAGAAGGCAACCATTTAATCAGTTCCAAGCATAAGTCAGAATCTACTTTACTGGTGGCACGTGCCAAACTGATGTTTCCGTGAAGGCGAGCACGGCGCACAGTGCTTTTAGAACGACAATATATGGGGGTCGTAGTACTCATGTAGTATAAAAGTTTTTAACGTACAGAGTAATCAATATATATACCATCTACAGTACACTACATCCAAGAAGGTTCCGTGGCCACAACGGTAGCGCGTCAGATTGTCATGCGGGCGGGGGCCGGTGTTCAAATCTGTCGTGACCAATAACTTTTTTTATTTTTTTTTAACAGTTTTTCGTTGCCTCAAAGTTGCCGTGCAAAGTTGCCTCAAAGTTGCTGTGCATCGTTGCAGCAGGCGGACATAGAATTATTGCTGCATAGTTGCGGCAACGTTGCGTGAATCGTTGCAATCTTGCACCGCAACTATACTGCAACTATGCTGCAACGAGAGTGTGCTGTATGGGATATAACATATCCTATAATGATGTATCATTATCACTGTTTTCCCTAATAATTTCCCTCAAATTTGCCCCCCTTTTCTTTGTTTTATTCACAATTAGTGAATAATTATCATGGTAGAAATATACCAGAAAGTTTTTAAAATTTGAAATGAAAGAAACAAAGAAATATTTTAAATTCAGCTTAGCTTTATCGCGGTAGCTTTTTACAGAAGGACTCCCTCTGATGCCCGCTTGTCGAGCGATCGAGGATCGTTTTGCAACCGTGCATCAGGGGGATCTATGGAAATGAAAATAAAATTTTGCATAAAAGGAGGGCGGATGGGCCGCGGTTAGGGCGGGTCTCCACTCGCAGCGCCTCCTCGTGGTGAGACCTGGGCAATCTGTATTATTTGAACTATAATTACTAATCGTATGACAAGTAACATTGTAATACAATTATTAATTACGTGACAAGTAATACGAGCCGATTGGCTGCGATCATCTATCTTCGTTAATCTATATTCCATCCGTCCAGATTCGATTCCAAATATTTCTTCTACAATTACATTTTATTTCTCCAATAATATTAAAGAAAAAAGACTCCAATAGCAATCTTGGTGCCATATTTCCCAAACGGTTGCTCCTTTCTCAGTTACTACTTAAGCAACGCTTCGTCAAAAAAATTTCTAGATGAAAGGTATATTCCAGTGAAATGTTGTTAAACGGTTTTCTATTTAGTCCAGTAGTCGAACTAATTGGTATAGGAATCGACAAATCAGGAAATAATACTGTAACATTCACAGATATTCACCGATCCGATCACTATCGCGGATAAAGTCGAACTGATAGCTCACACCTTTCGTCAATGTTGTCACATTGGTAGAGGTTGCCGTCAACCACAACTGTTTCCCATTCAAGTTGAAATTTCTCAATTTCTAATGACTCGAATGTAATAATTATTGTTAAGAGACAAGATTTGAAAGAACTCACACGAGAGAGTTTAACTTCAGAAATGTAACTTGTATTCGACACATTATGCATCCCGTATGATTGTGAAATTAAAGGATGCACGATTTGCAGTTGCATCCATGCACCCTACGACACTCATGCATCATGCAACTTTCTGCGAGGCTTATAAGAACTAGATTTTGAGCGCTATAGTGTCTTGATCCCCGAAATGGATTATCGAAGAGACATCCGCACGAGTCGTTGACAAACCGAGTCAAAGCGTAGCATAGCGAAAACCTATGTCAAACTCACACATTAAAGAAGTCACACGTGAACAAGCACGTAACGCACCTTTCAGCATTTCAACACATTTCAGAGTATTTGCTGAGTTGGACGCTGTTCATGAGCAGAGGCCGCTACATTCAGTCCTCGAGTTATGGGTCGGTAACACAGTTCGGGTGGTGACACAAAGTTCCATTAGGTGATAGGTCTATTCTATACCTCGTCTGTGCTACTACACTCGTGAACGAAAGATGCGAATTAGCGGTCGTTAATTTAACTATTATGTATGCAAACGCTATTTAAAAGTCCGTTGGTAACTAAGGCAACGAGCATCTTCTACAGTTAAAGAAGGCATTACCGACGGGGCAAGAGAGAGGAGCATCGACCATCGGCAACACAGACACCAGGAGATAATATCATCAACCGTCCATGACACAGGTACCGGTCGATAAATATCTAGCAACTATTCAAGCCTGTTACAACTAGTTAACAATAATTAAGCAAAAACTTGGAAAGTTCTCGAAGTTCTCCGAATGCATTCAAAATTTCTCTGTGCAAATAAAATTAATTTTAGCGTCAATTCAGCCGCCACTTCGACTATCCACGCGCACCTTGCCCAACTAAAAATGAACTGGAATACAAAAGCAGACCACCCACCCTCTTCTTGTACTACGAGCAAACAGCCCATGTAGCCCCCAAGAATAATCAAAGCCGAGGAAGCAGTGCTCAGGCCAGGTTAATATCAGCAGAGCCTTCACCATACTCTCTATTTTCCTCACATCCTCCTTTTCTTCTCTACCACATCACATTCCAGTTCCCTATGCCTGCCACAGAGCCCTAATCACTATCATCCAACGCACACACACACCCTGCGGCAGTGGGTGTACCAAGCACGCGCCGCCTCGAAACGAAATTTCCACGATGGCAGAGATGGGATAAATTTGGAACAGCCATCACACCGTCGTTTCACGAACATATCCGCGCCAGTTTCGCGTCGGGGATCGTCTCTTGAACGTCGCCATCGCGGTGGAGGGCTCTAAAAGCATCCTAGACTAGCTCCGGCACTAACTCTAAACCAACTCCTCCACTGGGATACCACAGAAAAGCAATTACAAAACACCACCAATGGTGGAACCACACCCTGTGCCTCATGAAGCCGATTGAATCAAGCCCGAGAAGCTGCACGTGTTTGCCCCCTCCGAATGAAAACAAGTGCCTCTTGGATGGGCAGAGGCGCAGCCACACGAAAGACACCAAGAGATTGAGGCAAGGAAGGTGTGGCTATGGGGGTCTGAATAAAAGTGGTTGAAGGGGCAAGCCAGGATTTAGGAAACCACCATGCCCCGCTCGCGACAGGAGGTATTCGATCTGATGGTGGAGGCTAAAAGGCCGTCCAAGTGCATCCAGTTCCTCCGTTTCCTCTGGAAGTTCTTCAGATGCGTCTTCTCCCACGTGTCGCTGGTCTCCCTAGTGGTGCTCTACTGCTTGATCGGCGCGTACGCGTTCGAGGCTCTCGAGGCCAACCACGAGAAGGAGGTATATATATATTTTTGCGCGCACAGGATGCTTTGACATTGCCCATAAATATTCCGAACAGGAGGTCGGATCAACACTTTGACTGGCGTCGGCGTGCTTCATCCCGAGGGAAGGGTTTACACCCGCAACGCAATCTCGACGTCTTTGCGCGTCGAAGAAGCACTTGAAGGACCATTTCTAAGAGCCTGGCGCCACTCAAAGTGTTAATGAAAACTTTTTACAGATAAATAACAGTGTTCTTTACATATCACCCTATTTTACGACTAGGTAACATAGGGGGAATGAAATGCGTATGATTTAATACACTCTTTTCCTTCACAATTCTATGTGGGTCGTAGGTGAAGAAAAGTATCAAGGATATAAGAGGTAACGTGGCGGAGCAGCTCTGGAGGATCACCAAGGAAGTGGAGGTCCTGATTCGCGAGAACTGGACGGACAAAGCGCTTCGAGAATTAAAGGCACGTCTGTTAATTAATATCCAAACCTGATCTATAACTTCTCATTGTTATAACAACGTACTCGATGCCCATTTCTCCAGGGCTTCGAAAGCCGTCTCGTGTGGATGATGGAGAAAGAAGGCTGGGATGGGAGAGAGGGGGAGGACGACATCCAGTGGACGTTCGCTGGGGCCCTGTTCTACTCCATCGTAGTCATCACGACGATTGGTAAGTCCTCAAGGGAATGAGAGATGTGTGTGAAGGTAGGACGAAAGGAAGGAAAAGGAAGCTGCGTTTCGTCCAGGGCCTGCTTTAGACGCTGGGATGTTAGGAGTAGGACGAAACGGATATATCGACGTGTCTTATGAAAAGTAGCACATTTCATTTGTCTTACAAAGAGTAGCACATTTCAATCTATCACGAGAAGAAGCACGTTTCAATATTTCTGCCGATAACAAGCATGTTTCGAATATACCACGAGACCAAGCACGATTCACATTTCGTCACGAGCAGTAGCACAGTTCAAACGCTACAGCGAAAAGTAGCACGTCGCTACAGTCCTCTTCTCCAGGAGCTCTCTTTCTAAGAACAAGAGTACCTACTTCGTGCCTCGTTCCTCTTTATTGACCATGATTTTTACACAAGTTTCGGTTGCTAGCTGCACTAGTCTTTGGTATCTGCATCAGTCAAGGCAGAGTCTCGAGAATGTACACAGAAAATAATATAAGCCTGATACTACTTCCTAATGCTATCTGTAAAAAAATAAAACTGACGAGTTTTAAGCTTTCTCGTTGGTCTCCGCCTCGGTTTGATTCTTCTTCAACGATCGACTGAAAAGATCGAAGTCATCGTAGTCGTAGTTGGACCCGTAGAGATTGCCCTGAGGCCTTGGATAGGGGTTCACGTTCTGCCCTGGGTTGGGGTAATTCCCTGAGGGATATCTGTTGCCGGGATAGAAGCTCCCCGGTGGCCTGCGATTGCCATAATAGTTGGGAGTTTGGGCGAACGACGCTGGGCCGTATTTATTCGGATATCCCTGAAACAAGCATGAACCTTCGCTGTAATTTAACCTACATATTAGAATCCTAAACTGTTCACAATATTTCGCTACATTCGATTAAAAAATCAAATTAAATCCTCTTCCACCATACCGAGTTGGAGGGATAGGACCCTCCGCCATATTGTCCAGAAGCTAGGGCAGGATATTTCCTGCTACTGAAGCAGCAATACTGTTTCTCTGCGGAGCAGCTTCCCTGTGGACGGAACATCATCGAAAGTGTCATTTAATAATCATTTAATGTAATTTAATAATCATTTAATGTCATTTAATAATCATTTAATGTCATTTAATAATCATTTAATGTCATTTAATAATCATTTAATGTCATTTAATAATCATTTAATGTCATTTAATAATCATTTAATGTCATTTAATAATCATTTAATGTCATTTAATAATCATTTAATGTCATTTAATAATCATTTAATGTCATTTAATAATCATTTAATGTCATTTAATAATCATGTAATTTAACCCTTTGCGAACGAAGGTTGAGCCGTGTAACGTCCGCCACGTGCGGGAGCCCTGTAGCCCCATTTGCTCACCGTACTCCCTCGACGCCCATCGGCGTTCCCCACACAGGCTACACTGACTGAACGAATATATGAGCTACTCGTCCAACAAAGGGTTAAAACACACCCGGGGCGGTTTGTACACCGATACTCACGAATTTCAATCCCGTGGAGGGGCAGTTGAAGCTGTACCTACATCTGCACACGTCGTACTCTTGATATCGTGGGTCGTCCCTGACCCAGGATGGCACTAATCCGGAATTCAACGGACCGTCATCGATACCGCCGTTGTACGGGGGCCTTGCAAGTGAGAAACACCATGGAGGAATGTATTTTACCGCGATTAAACCTCTGATATCGCAAGGAAGTTGGCGCAGCTCCCACCGGCGGGAATTGTATTGTGTAATATCGGACGTGGTGGAAGAAAGTCATCTTGTTGGATGATGAAAAGACGCGGGATACCTTTTTATAACGCCCGTTGGCCCACCAGGTCCGACCAGCACTGGCGGAGTCCCTTTGTTGCCAGGATATGACGCGGGCACAATGGGTCTGCTGTTAGGACCGTATGGTCCGACATTTTGTGGCCTGTAGCCCGGCAAAGGCCTCTCGTCGAAGTCCTCTAGGTTCTCGTTTACAAAGTACCTAGGATTTCGACACGTGAATGGGACATTATACACTAGGAACGGGGTTTCTTGCTACTAGGCAATGTTTCTTCCAGGCAATTAACTCATCATCCGAGCCCGGCTCGTCATTAAGACAAAATTAGGCAGCTGCCTAGGGCGGTACTTCTTAAAATCAAGTTTGAAATGAAATATTACAAGTTGGACTGTAAATGTTTTAAGTTACGAATAAAAATTCAGAGTACGGTCATCAAAAAGATCAAATCAATGTATAATAACCACACACTTTTTGCAAATTTGAGTTAATAGTAGTAATGTATTCAAATAGGTTCGTCTAATCATATAAAAAAGGGGAAATTAATTTTTTTCAATGTGGGGTAATCAGTTTTTGCTCTCAATGCCACAAATAAACGGCACAGAAAGGCTCCTACCGAGCCTGTCATCATCCCTTATGAAAATCAGATAAGGGGTAAGATCTTTTGGTTTAGCAACTGTTCGTAGTTGTTCATTGAACCTGATCGATGGTTTTTTAAATTTTTAAAGCTACATTATGGAGTTCCATTGGGAATTAGTGAGAGTCACTATAATTTCGGATGGTGTAGCACAATTTCCTCCCCAGTTTATGGAACGTGTAGCAATGAAAATGAGCCAGCAGAGGCCAAGAAATATTGCCCCGTAGGATTTGACGTTGAGATGGATACCAAAATCGAAACACACCTCTTATCAGCTCCACTCTTCTGCTCGTTGTCTTTCCAGACCCATTCATCCTTCTCAGAGTGCACCGTGGCGACTAGGCAGCAAACGAGGACCAAGGACTTCATGTCCCTAGCGGAGTAATTAGTTTTGCACGATGATAAGCAGGATTGTTAAGAGAGACCGCTGGTCAGCTTCACGCCGCCGAATATCACTGGCACGCGACTAAACGAGAGTGAAAGTGAATCGCGTCTTTATATATGCACCGTTGGAAGGTGAACGCACCGCGTGGCTCGCTTCGAGGTCCCTTCGATAGTGATCTCGGATCAACAGCTTTCGTCTGGGGTGAATCACCCTTTGAAACGGGGCTGCTGGGGAATTTCGGTCAGCAGAGCCAGGGGGAGGGGGAAAGCGAGTGTTTGCCAAATATGGTGAATCCTAGAAGACTGGTACCCCCAATATGAGGCTGGTCTGATGCAGTTGGTGTTTTAGTGGGGAGGGATTTTATGGTGAGATCGAACCCATCACTAGAATTCCAAGGGCAACTTTAGGGAATTGGCGATTAGGAATTGTAACATCGAAAACCCGTCAGTAGAATTTTAAGTACCTAGGTACAATGTTAGTGAAATTGCAAGTAGGAATTTAATATCGAACCCATCGCTAAGAAATCCAATTTTAACCTTACTGAAATTGTGACTGGGAACCGTAATATCGATCCCATCCCTGGGAAGTCCAAGTAGGTACAACGTTAGTAAAGTTACAACTACAAATTCTAAAATCGAACCCATCACTACAATTCCAAGTACAACGTTAATAAACTTGAATCTAGGAATTTCAACATCGAATTCATCACTAGAATTCCAAGTACAACATTTATAAGCTTGCAACCAGGAATTCTACCATCGAACCCATCGCTAGAATTCCAAGTCCACCCTTACCAAACTAGTAACCAAGAAGTATAACATCGAACCCATCACTAGCCTCCCATCTTCAACCTCTATAAACTCGCCCCTAAATAGGAACAAAGAAAACTGTAACCGTCCATCGAAATGATGAGCACAAGGAACAGGATGACCATGCCCACACCTGCAGGTGAACGACCTAGGCAGGAGAGGCTAAAAGTGGCCTCCAAAAAGAAAACGATCCACTCACTGACCTTGGAGTCCAACTCCTAAGTCACTAATAACTTCCTCTAGACCTTCCAAAGCTAAAGTTGGACATTCAGTTCCACCCAGGTAGGACGTTATACAATCATGGCCCCTAAGATGCGACCTTGGTACTCCTAAAACCTCAAGGCCAGCGCCTGAACGATGACATCCTGCGCGACACAGCAGTACCACTGACACGAATCACATTTCTCGTTCAATGGAACATGTACCAGAGGGACGGATATGTAAATGAGTGAATGCAACCAGTTGGACAGCACAGGTGGGTGGGTATACACGGGAACGATTCTTTCTCGAACACGTCCTTCGACCTGGGAAAATCCAGCAACGTAGAAGGGGCCCCATTACACTTGCTTCTCCCTCTGACGTCTTTTACTTAAACAAAATCAAGCCAAATGACGCAACCCGCGGTTCCCCCAAGGACGCCCGCTGGCTCTTTACACGACGTCGGTTCTTCTCCGTGAAATGGACAGACATCAACGGTCATGCAAACTCGGTTGCATCATTTGCGCAACACCGGAGACGTTAATGGCACTGAGCCATCTTTCCACTTGTAATCCGGCATTTCCTCAGCGAGGGGGCACGCCCCACGATCTGCGGGGGACCAACGAGCTCCAGGAACTTGATTTTATGACGAGAAAATCCAAATCTAAATCTATCGGGGGTGGCGAAAAAGTGGTAAAAGGCAGAAGAAAAGCTGAATCTTGCAGTTGCGTCGTAGTACTGTAAGGAAATTGCAATCATATGGGTTTTGAAGTTTTTTTTTAATTGATAGTGTTAACTTTATGGTGGCTAGAAAGGAATTAAATCATCACTAACCTACTCTATTTTCGCCACATTCACTTTTACCATAGAAATGGCAACAAATCATAAATATCCAAGGAAAATACTTGGATTAAAACTACTTGAAATATATTTCTATTTTTAATAGAGACTTCGATTTGATAAAGCGAACGAACTTTTGCACCTACCTAATAATAATACTAATCTGTATTGCTCACGAAATTCAGGAATAATACTAAAGAGCATTAGAATTAAGGAAGAGGAAATGGGCAGAGGCGTAAACAAGTTACAATGCCCACTGCAGCAGTTGGAATGTTAGAAGCAATCGTGTCAGAGGTCGGGTGCTAGATGGAGTCTTTGATCGGAAGAAGGAAATGGCCACTCGCAGCGTCCCCGTACTCGGTATAATTCCATTCCAGCCAAGAGGCACGATCAAACGGTCCTTTCGAAAGAAAATTCAATGATCAAGGTCATTTTCCCCAGCCACGGAGGAAATTCACTTTTCCCGCCGGGCGAGGAAGCCGCTACCCTCCAGTAATTCGTTTTCCCTGATTTTTATGCTCTTCGCGTCGCTGGCTGGCCACCTCGTCGATTAAGCTCCTCAAAATTGCGAGTTCTTACAGACATAAATTCTATTTTTTTAACATATTCACATTTCTCTACAAAAATATGTATTCTCAAAAGAAAACTGCAAAGTTTCTAAAAGGTCACCGAGACTTTGGTTCGATAAAGCGAACTTTTGCCTGGACCTAGTAGAAGACCCGCTTAAAATTTCGCGGAGCAGTCTTATCGGGGCCACAAGAAGAATCGGTGCAGCAGAGTGTACACGCAAAACGCGTGACCGAGTTGCATTCCGAAATCGGACTAGCCGCCCGAACATCCGCTCCCTTTTGTGCTGGATCGATCGATCCTCGTCCACATCCGGCGGAAGCGGTCTATCTCTTGCCTCTGCTTTCGAGTTTTTCGAGTCGACCACCTACTTTCCCCGCATTCGAATGGAAGGGACTCGACCGCGAGCTCCTATACCGAGGAAGATGCTCCTCGATTAGGAGTCGTCGATAATAGGCGGACGTAAGAATATGTAAATAAGAGCTGACCGAAAGTGGAGACGTCGTCGACCTTGACCCAGACTCATGGATCAATCTCTGAGACGAACGATTTTTAGAGGCTGTTGCGAAATCGCTGTTGGCTCGCGTCAACCTTGGCGATTCTTCCGAATATTGACCTTCTTCCGATGTCTTTACGCGCAGATGGTTCTTGTATGGTAATCGATGCTGGAGGCTGGCTATTTACCTCCTCAGCCTCAGTATTTCGCTTTCGAATTTATTTAAACGACAGATGTTATCTTAGAACGAGCGTGATTTCCAAGGGGAGTAATGGCGTTCGGTGAACTTTGTAGTTCAAATTATTTCGGTTCTGAGAATAATTCTTGTTTGAATGTGAGCTTTAAGTATACCTTCTTTGGGATTAAGATGTTCCTTAGATTAGGTGTTCTTTGGATCAGGTGTGCTTGGGATCAGGTGTGCTTTGATTCAGGTGTTCTTTGGATCAGGTGTGCTTGGGATCACGTGTTCATTGGATCAGGTGTGCTTGGGATCACGAGTGCTTAGAATCAGGTGTGATTTGGATCAGGTGTACTTTGGATTAGTTGTTCTTTGGATCAGGTGTGCTTGGAATCACGTGTGCTTAGGATCAGGCGTGCTTTAAATCAGGTATTCTTTGGATCAGATGTGCTTTAAATCAGGTATTCTTTGGATCAGGTGTTCTTAAATATTTAGGTCTTCCTTGAACCAACTGCTCCCCTAATTTTGCAAAGTCTGCTGTCAATCCCTCACCTCGGCGTGTTTCGAATGCCCCTTCAAAGTGGTAGTAATTTTACATGCTTTCCTAATTCTAACTTCCAGTTCAACTGGAAAGGAAACATTGCACAGACAATCCTTGTTCCAAAAAGAAAACTATCGAAGGGGTCACTGACATGACGTAGACAATTCAATGGTATAACGAATTAAGCGTGCTTTACGCAACTGGGAAATTACGTAAAGTTAATCGAGCGTCCCTGTTCGCCAGGCTACGGCCACATAGCCCCGAAGACCAAGAACGGGAAAGTCGTGACCATATTCTACGCAATCGTCGGAATTCCCCTGATGTTGCTCTGCTTGTCGAACATCGGCGATATAATGGCGTCGAGCTTCAGGTAATCCAGATTCCCACACCACATTTTCCAACACGGAGCAGAAAATATTGACACTTCGAGATCACTTCCTCAACTTGCGAATCAAATAGCGACGAATATAATCCAACTAACGTATCAGTAATTACCAGTGACACTGAACGACCAATATTTTCTGCACGAGTATAATGGAGCTCTACTGGTGGTCAAAAGAAAGTGTAACACGAGAGCAATAAAGGAAAAACAATTGCAACCAACAACTGCATTCCTCGAAGTTAAGATCACTGATGTGAAAATAATTTGCAAAATCTGTTATTAAACTTTTTAGACTTCCCTTTGACCACTACTTTAATTATACAGTAGGTACTGGAAATATTTATTGCAACACTTGAATATTAAATACCTTATCACTCTATTTTAGCAAAAATATTGCTAAAAAAAATAAAATTGTGCGTGCTGAATTTTAGAGTGATGCAATAAATATTTCTAATACTGTTGTCCCACCACTTTCCTCTCTTCAGGTTTCTGTACTGGAGGGTCTGCTGCTACGTGTGCACGAAGCCACCGAAGAAGAGGCGTCCAAGGGTTCCTCTGGGCAGATCGTACTCCATGAGACAACCAGGGTGACTATTTCTATTTTCTGACGCAAAGATAGCTCTGTACCTAATGTAACAAATATGAAATTCTTTGAAGACGATACGGGGGTAACAGGGCTAGCTTCCGAAGGTCCATCAGGGTGAGCCAGAGGTCCGCGGACTCAGCCTTGGGCCTCTCAGAGAGCATGACGAGATCCTCCTTCTCCGACGTGGACTGCAAGTATGGCCTCTTGAAGACTTTAATTATTTAAAACCGATTTACTGTGACCAAAGTGTAGCTAAGTATCTAACTAAACGTTTGAATAATTTCCCTGCTATACGAAGAAGTGACTAAAGAGGGATTATACTCGTACTAAATAACTTTACGAGTATATAACTCTGAATCAATGCACCCCTAGACGACGCTCTTGTAATTAATTTTCATTTCCCGGAGGTACAATCCTCGGAGATATGATGACGCGGAGCAGAAGAGGCCGAGTCCCTCCTACCAGCCTCCAGGCAACCCGCATTTAGGCTTCAAATCGGCGACAGTTTGCAGATACTCGGACCTACCATCGGAAGCTTCAAAACCTACGGGAGGTACTTAGATCCCTCAGAAGCTCCAGACAGTTGCACCAAATTCAGAGTATTCTAAAGGGCGATTATATCTAGCTAGCCCCAAGTTGACGACGCAGTCATTAGACAGAAGGCTGTTGATGAATCGTTCTCCAAATGACACGGACCGTTCGCCAGTCCTGTGCAACAGATACGCCCTGGATGACCTGGACAACGAGTTGCTGCGGTGGCAGACTCCTACCGGGAACAGACGTAAGCACATACCCTACCCAAGTCATCAGCAGATCCTCATCTCCAAGTTACATATCCAAGAAACCTATATCCACGTGTTCAATATGCTTTGCATGACTTACAGTGGGCATTTCGAGGAAAGCAGAGGACACAGGAGCGGCAGAGAATGGCGAGAAGACGACCCCTTATACCACAAGGTCATTGCCCAGGCGGTGCCTATCGGTGGAAGGCGCCACCGCGAGTTACAGAACTAATGTGCCGACAGCGTTGCGAGCACCCTCGGTCTACTTGGAGATGGATACGTCCAGGAGACCCCAGTCGGTACGGGCCAGGCGCTACAGGAGCAACTACGCTGTTGGTACGCGTGTGTCTCGCGGGAAACAGTCGCGCAAAGGCCTGTCTAACGTCACGTGACGGTGTTTTCAGCTCGGTCGTATAGACGGGACACGCTGCCGCCGGACATTATGCCGCAAACTGGACTCCCCGTTCACAAGCAGGCTTATGGGGACGAGTTTGACTCTGATTACGAGTACTACACTGCAGTGGAGGACCAGGACAGGCAGCCTATTAAGCCGGTGCCCATTTGGCTCTGCGTGTTCCTGGTGGTCAGCTATATATTTGGGGGCGCGTTCCTCTTCAGTGCCTGGGAAAATTGGCCGTTCCTCGATTCTGCCTACTTTTGCTTCATCACTCTTACAACTATTGGTGAGCGAAGTCAAGTTTTACCTTGTGTTTGGATATACGTGTGTTTTGCTATAGGCGGGATAAAAAAAGGTGGTCCATGTGGGTTGGTTAAACTGAGGGACCTGATGGTTTGGATCTGTGTAGGTTGATATTTTGGTGGGGCGGAGGTTTTGTGAGTAACCCACTTTGTTCCTTAACTTTGAATAGTACTATAGTAGGGACAAAATCAAGTGGTCACTGGGGGTTGCTTAAAGTGAGTGACGTATTGTTTTGAATCTGTTTAGTTTAATATTGTGGTGGGGAATAGATTTGTGAATAACATCCATTTCTCCTTAGCTTTGCATACTATTATAGTAGAAACAAAATCAGGTGGCCACTTGAGGCTACTTATAACCGCAACCCCGCCATTTTATCTCTGTGTGGTCCAGCATTATGGTGGGGGTTAGGCTCCTTGTAGCCTTGAGCAGGCATTTGACTTTGCTGTGACTATAGCTAAACTTTAAGCCTCCTTATCATTTTCGAGGCACAATCTAGAATGATCTTAGAATCCTACAAACTACAAGACTCTTAAAAATATTCCTTCTAACTATTGCGCAATTAATTAGTAGCGAGCAACTCATCCAAAGCGTCGACTTTCGTTCGCAATTTTAACACAGACGATGCTGGGGAGAAGTCGTAAGAAAGCCCGCTGGGGGTTCACCGTGTTTCAGGGTTCGGGGATTTCGTGCCTGCGTACAAGCTCGACGCGCACAAAGGGATCGCGGTTTGCTCGTTGTACTTGTTATTTGGAATTGCTTTGCTGGCGATGAGCTTTAATCTGGTGCAAGAGGAGGTCATCAGCAATGTGAAGAACGTCGCGAAGAGGCTCGGGATCATCAAAGAGAGCGACGACGAGGAAGATGCCGACGACTACGACGCGTACGACGTTGAATACAACGACGAGGTCGACGAGGAGCTCGAGGGCTACGCCCTCGATAACCCTCGATCTCACTCGATGACAAGGAACGCTCGAGGAATATCCGTCGCGTAGCCCCCTGCACGATAGCGGCCCACCCTTCTGTTTCAGATCGCACCACTCATTCTCAACTCATTCACACGAGAAACAGAAGCCCCACAATTCTATTTAATAAACAAACAAACAATTAACTTCGAGCATCCCACGATCGAACTGTAACCCTGTACGCAGCCGACCCGCCGCGCACAGCGGTCACACCGGTTGCCTGCGAAGGCGCACTGCGCCCCTTAAACTCATCTTCCATCCGTACACAGTGCACGTGGACCTAAAACTGTCGGTACATTGCCACCGAGGCTATATCCCGCCTCGATTTATACGGTAAACCAGGGGAAACCTTGCGCCGAACCGAGGTCCCACTCTTCAGAGTTCAGATTGCTCGAAAATAGCAACGTACCGCGGGGGAAGCCTCGTATATAATTCCTCGTCCGCGCGAGGTGTGGACGCCTGGAGTAATACACCAAGAGGCCTCTTGTTTGGCGGACGATAAATTCCGATGCCCTCTTCCTGGACGGCTACCGGGTGTCCAGGAAGTGGGAATACGGTCAGGGACGGGCAGCTTGAACCCGTGTATTTTTAGCGGCGTGCTATTTTCACTCGGTGTGTCGAACGAAGTGGTACGGAACCAGTGCACGAGGGAACATCGCGAGAGCAACTCGTCTCACGCGATATCGTCCGCGTATCGACACCGAAAAGGGGACTCGAAACCGCTCGGAACATCCCGCGTGTCTAGCGTAACCAGTCAAACCAGTGCCGTGACCCCCGAAACGTCCCTTCCCATCAACTCCCGGCGCCGAACGCGAGGAGAACAATACATCAGCGGCGACGAATTTTAACGAGTGTCGCCGATGAAAGGGGGAAGATGATCTACAAGAAGAAACGTGGACACTGGCGGACGGAGGGTTCAGCGCGTGCCAACACGTGGCGAGTTGTCGCGGTAGAGCGTCCGACGCTGACGAAGCAAAGACGCGTCTATGTATAGACCCGGGGAGGGGGGAGCCACCAGGGAAATCTTGCGATGAAGTTCGGTAAGCCGGGACGAAGGAACGGTGGTCTCTACCGAAAAAACTGACGCGTCCGCCTAGCTCGGCGATAAAGACCGACACGGCTTTCGTCCTCGTACGGGCTGACCCCTCCCCTCCCCCTTCACGGCAAAACGGTTGCACAATAGGTATCGTTAAGCCGTTTCGAAGGAGCGCGTTTTCGATTCTCCGCGGAGCCGTGACGAAGTCGATACCAGACTCACAGAACGATATATAATTCAGGGAAGCAGAAAGAGGCCGCGATACGACGTTTTCTATTAAACGCGGCCTACTGTAATTTTCTGTCCCGTCGGGTCAGCGGTCGCGTATAATCCGTCGCCCCTCCCCCGTTTTAGCATTCTACCTTGCCCCCCTCTGACCGTTTTGCGGGGGTGGATAGCGGAGGCTGAGGTTCGTGGAGGAAGCAGCTGTTGGATCGATCTTGGTGGAGGAGCGTATTAATCGATGTCCTTAAATAGGGAGGAAGATTGGTTGTGGATTCTATCGTCGGGGGAGGTTCTTCGGTGAGTAGACGTTTTGGTGGTTGGTAACTTTTACGACGCTGCTGGGATACTTTGGAAAGACTCCGGGCTGAGTGTTGTAGCTTTTATGGGGCACGTACAGGTTTGTTTCGTTATAAGGTCGACGGAGGACTGGGCGAATCTCTAATGAAACGGAATGCTACGAATAGCATGGGTCGAAACTCGCCTTTGTTTTTCTGCGAAAAAAGTAGTGGAGGTAGAAATCAGAGATGGGCAAAAATTTTATTTAAATAAAAATTCGAATAACGAATAGAAGTTAAAAATATTATTCGTCATTTGTCGAATAATGTTTCACGCTGATGTTGAAACTATCGACAAATAACAAAATCAACTTTATTCAAATAATCTAAAGTTATAATGACTTTTATTTAAATAACTTTCTATTTATTTACTCCCCAACTCTGGTAGAAATGTACTTCTATTGAAACAAAGGACACGTAGGTACTTATAACGAAGCAAAAGTGTAACAATCGTGCTTTGTGGCTCTCCGAGTTTTCCGTTGCAGCGATTAACCCACGGGTCACCTTTGACCCGTGACGGAACTTTAATTCTACCTGCTTTGAAACTAAGTAGTTTTTGGATACTAAATATTAGCTAACAGTGTTCGTGACAGAGAAAGGAAGAGTTGTGTTATATGGGTCGAAAGTGAACCCCCGGGACGAGGGTTACAGAAGAGCTTTCTTGGTGATTTTAGATCAGAGAAATTGCGCTACTCATGGCTTTCTTTACCGAGGCGCGCTTCTGAATACCAAGATGGAGGCGGGAAATAGACGGAGGGCGTGAAGAAATCGCACGATATCTCGGGGACATCGGATGCTAGATGAAAGATGGAAGGGGATCGTTCAGGGGGTTCGACCAGGAATTGCCAGCGTGGAAGTTATCGCGGTCGTAGCGGTAGAAGAAGAAAACGGAGGCGGAAGCCATGGGGCGAGAGGATAGCAGACTGGACCAGGGCCCTGATAGCCTTCCTCTTCAGCAACGTTGGTATAGTGTGCCTGGTGGTCGGGTATACTATAGCTGGAGCCTTCCTCTTCACTCACATCGAGGGTAGAAACAGCCGGGACGTTGCCGGGGACGTGATCAGGCTGAGGAACGAGACAGCTGACACCCTCTGGGAGCTCACTTCCAAGGTGACACGATGTTTCTTCCCCTTTCCTGGACCCTCTCCATTCCCGCCCATCAAACTCACCATATCGAGGCCCATAGAAGCTAATGCTAAGTACACTTACGTTCAGAAGTCACTGGACACCTGCTCTCCACGTGGAAAACATGATATGTCTGCGATACGTGATACTTGACCCAGATTACATACTTTTCACCAGTTTCATTACCTCATTTAGGCATAAATATACAGTCAGGGCCGGCCTTCTCTATACAGGGACCCGGGTGCAAGAAATATTTTGGGGCTCAAAGAATTTCTCAACAGTAAAAAGTATAATTTCTTAAATCACGAAAAAAGGATAATAATAACAATAATAAAAAGATAAAAAAAGAACATTAACATATTTTAAATATGTGACTTTATAATTGCCATGTCATTAATAATATTGGATTATTATGTTAGAAATTACGTTCTAATTTATTTTTTCTTAATTTCAAACAAATAAAAAAATTCGTTCTCATTTTTTTTCTTTTGTATTTTCTCTGTTCGTCACTTTTCGTTTTTCTGGAATCCATGTGCCTTGCACCCCCTTTGGCTGGCCCTGCATACAGTATTGGAAATATTCGTTGCATCACTCGAATAAATACGTTATCACTTATACCTCTTTTATTATTAGACCTACTCGTAAAATATTATTGCAAGATTTATTCATTTTGAAAATGAGTGGCTCACCATCTTGGCAAAATAGGGAAGACCGAGAGTGATGCAATGAATATTCTCAGCCCCTACTGTATACTAATTGTAAGCTTCAAGCGTTCATTACAGTGGCGCGTTTTATTAATTTCGTAATGATTCATCAGCTTTACTTGTAGTGACTCGTGGACAATAGCAAGGTGACGAAACGCTTTCCGCCAGCACTGTACACAATCTCTACCACAAAATCCCAAGCAACGTTTCGTTAACAGAGTCTAATGCATGCATTCATTTTGTCTGCTACCACGTGACACCGCATTACGCGCGGAGAGAAACGTCCACAGTGAAAGGGTTAATAAATCTTCCCTTTTTCTGCTGCCTTCTCCATTCTTCATCCCGCGTTGCTTTTAGTTTCGAAAAACGCATGGCCCACTCATCATGAACGCCACTGAACAAAATACACCCTACTAACAAAGGAAAATCCGCAACCCTCGAATAAAAAAAATGGTCAATCTTTGGGGATACATTTTTTTGTTGCACAAATTCACTGTAAGAGGTGAAATTGACCCGTGAAAAATCGGTTATTTTAACTCGCGAATTGTGGGAGATAAAAAAAAGTTACTTTTTTTAATTAGGACTATCATTTTGGTAAAAAAGTATCTCTTACAGCTTGCGAGTTAAAGCAGCCGGATTTTCAGGGTCAATTTGATCCCCTCAGAGTGAATTTGGGCACCAAAAAATTGCGCAATACTTACCTACAGTGGCGAACGAAAGAAAGTTTACAGTTCTAAAAAAAAATCAAGTTGTTTGGGTCAATTCTAAAATAATTATGCGATTTTAAAAGATGTAAACTTTTTTTCGTCCGCCACTGTATATTGCATCACATATCCCCCAAGTCCCACAATTTTTTGAATTTCCGGATTGGAAATCTCCCTTGTAAGTACCAGCCCCGCAACTATACGTATAGTAGCTAGGGCCGCCACCTTTTTTTCGGTACAAAATAGTAGGATAAACGCACCAATAAATGAACACTTAAGGCTAATGAATGAACACATTTACAAAATTATGTTTGCAGCGCGATGAATTCCACATGTTGCAAAAATTGTTTAGATATGAAGCAAGAAATTAGAAGAAGTTTCTAATTAATTACTTGCTTATTTTAATAAGTCATTTTAATAAAAAATGTCCATTCACTGGTACGTGTTCATTAACTCGTACATGCACCCTACCTTCTTTACGGTAAAATGTGATAAGAAATATAGTCCAAGTAGTAAAGCTACTATATTATAGTACGTCCCTAATAGTAGCACCAGGCCTTCACGTCGCTGCCATTCCTTTCCCCAGGAGAACATCTTCTCCGAGCGGATTTGGAAGTCGAAGGTGCGAGCGATCCTCGACACCTATCAAAGTGAGCTGGTAAGCGCCATAAAGAGTGGCTACGATGGGTCCGAGGAGAACAAGAGATGGAGCTTCGCTGGTGCCTTCCTCTACTCGCTCACAGTGATCACAACTATCGGTGAGTGTGACCTTTATCAAGCGTCCCCGTCTCTGCTATTGCGCAAGGGTTCCTCGAAAAAATTGGTGGTATTAACGTAGACAACGAAGGCTCCGCAGCGGAGAAATATACTAGGGAGATTTGCTTGCGCGCAAGGTAGCCCTAGTAGTTCCCCTGGGACAAAGCACCGCGCTCAACGAGCCTCGACTAACCGGATCGCCGAAAAATGCTCCGGGGGTTGGGAAAAGTAACGTGGACGAGGGCGTAGCGTTTCGAGGTTTTCTAGCGAGTTGGTGGCCGGCTCGTCCTTGTAACTAGGTCTCCCTGGATGAAGAATGTCGGCGGGAAGGATCCTGGAAACGATACCGATCCCTCTTTCCCCGCCCGAGGTCCGTTTAAACGCTGATGGAAGGGGGCGCGGCGGGAGGGCCGGGAGATCTAAAAATTTAATCTCGACTGGCCGACAGTTTCGTATTACACCGATATCGAATCGCAGCGAGACTGTGTGTACATGTCGCCAGGCTGGAAAATTACTTAGGGGGGCGAACGGGCGACAAGCTGCGAATCATACGCGAGGGAGTTCGTTAGGCCGGAAATTAATTAACGGCCGAGCCGAGACGGCGATCGGCCGACCTCCTGAGATTAACGAAGCTACTCGAGGGTACGTTGATCTTGATCGATCTTCCGATTGACACTGTGCTTCGTCGCCGATTAATTAATCCGTCCGTGCCCCTTGTCAAAGATCGAAACTGCACCGATTTGCTGCGCATATTTATAGCCTCGTTTTGCTACACAGGGTGTCCCGATTAAATATCTTCTTCAGTTGGGATGATGCAATAATATTTCGTGGGTGATTTGTGAGTGGAATTAAAAATGCCATTCCTTGCAGTAGGCATAGAGGAGATAAGGGTAAAGTGAGCCTACAAAAATTAACGAAGAATAAAATTCTTTCTTCTCAATAAAAAATGAGGAGATTCGAGTAAATTTGTAATTTAATTTGAACATTACTAATTGTAAGTAGTGACAAATATTTCTCATTTATCCAAAAAGGTAATTTAAAACTGAAAATATTCAGAGGTACCAAAAATTTAATTTTAAACTTTATAATTGAATTTATATTATTATTATATTATTTTATATTTATATTTGTAAATACCTATATTCCATTTTCAAATCAATAATAAGGAATGCTCGCTTTACTCTGGTTTCCCTTATTTGCCCTTTGGTACCATTCGAATTGCATATGAAATATTTTTTGCATCATCGTAACTGAAGGAGGTATTTAGCGGAGACTTGAATATAATTCTCTTTAAGGGCCGTTTTCTATTTGACCTTTTCACCAGCGTCGACGTGCTTTCACAGCCGATTTTAGCAGCGATGGGACGAGCTTCCCGTTGCCATCCGGGTAAACGTTTGATTTGCGCGCCCGGCACGGTGGCCGCTCGCGATCTTGGAATATTTTTACCGTCAACACACCTCCGGTCGGCGGGGGCGTTTGGTTAGGATAATAGTTGGGCGAAACTTTGCCGGCTTAACGGCGGAGCCTGTGTACCCAAATGATCGAACGATGCGCAATTTGTATAACGAGTAACAAACTCGCGAGCAAACTCCGGGAAAATCTGCCGCGTAAACCGGCCCCCTGCGTCGTTATCGATCTCGCCCTTCAAATATAACCGACAACGATTCAAGTCCACCCGCTTTTCCGAATAATTAACGCGCTGCCGGCCAACGGGGCTGGATTAATTCTCTTTCTTGCGCACCGGCGTGCTGTTAGGAACGCCCCAGAAACTCTATACAATCGCAAATGCAATCCTAAACTGTAGAACGAGTGACAATCAACGCGCAAGTTACCCTAAATTCCATAACTTTCGAATTTATGGTGCCATATTTGAGAAGTGATTCTTCAATGGAGCATATTTCTATTTTGGACCTTAAAGCAAATTTTGATGGTATCGCCTGGCACAAAACACTACAAAATAGGGCCTATTTCCAAATTTTTTTTTAATATCTGTTAAAATAATTTCGCTAAATTTAAAATATTACCGCTATCAGGTGGAAGAATAAAAAATACGCGAACTTATAGGAATAATTTTTTTTTAATAAATGTAGCTACCACAATGTTTTGTGGTTATTAAAATTTGATTGTTTGTAGAAATGTGTCTTTTTGAAAAATCACTCATTTGACGATAGGGTTTAATCAAAACCCAACTTTTGAAAAAAAAACGGTTTTCGAATTCCGCTATTCCCCAAAAACCGGTTGAACTCGAACCAATATTACATTACATATATTTGATATTTTAAATTAAAAGCAATAAAAATTATTCAATCTACCTTAAATATCACATTTCCCCAAAATACACCAGGTGTCCTAATAATTTTTAAACACCAGGGTATAAAAGCCCCCTACAGTCAACCCCTAAAAAATCACTTAAACTCCAATCTAAGATCCCATCGAACCCCTAATCTTTAGAGAGACCTGTCCGGACTCACCCTCCCTTCATCCAAACCCCCCAGTGTCCCAATCATCGCTGTTTCATAAAGAGGGATGCAATCAAGCCAGCATTTCCCGGATTCTCGTTTCCCAGAAGCTTCGAGCGGTCTAAATATTCAATTAACCGTCGATTCTGTGTAAACGATTACCTTTATCCAATTCCACCCCGTCGAGGACAGCCAGCAAAGCTGGAGGCCACGTTAGAAGCAGCCACCGCCAGTGGACCGCGGGGGTGGTCAGGGCGCTTTCATCCCAGCCGAATCCTGGTTCTCGCCGCGCATAAAAATTCCATTGTACTTTTTTCCCCTCTGACCGTCGCGTCGCTCGATATTTCTTTTTTAGACAAAGGCCCGCGAGGCGGCGATGGGAGATAGAGGGAATTAACGACGCGAACTTTCGGCACGTTAGAGGGTGCGCGGGGTAGCTACCGTTTAATTAATTCCAGGAGGGGAAGAGGGCACCAACACCCCTCTCTCCCTCGGCTCGTCTGCCCGCTCTTCCCGCTCGAGACGAGACCCAGCTACCCACTTTATCTCGACCGTGATTACAGGCCAGCAGCATCAGCCTAAAAGGGTCGGCTAGTCGACAGCCAGATCGATTCGCGGAGCCGACCCTTGCGACTCCGCCGCGATAACCGCTTCAAGCGCATCGAAATTCAGGCCCACGAGGATTCGAGGGTCGAAAGATTTCGTGGAGGCCACTGGATATATGTTATTATTAAGAAACCCGAGGGGAGAGTTCTTGAGACCCTGTGGCGTGGGTCAATAGTGACCCACAGTCAATTCTTTAAGTAGGATAATATATAGCATGGTAGCATGTTAGAGTGGATTTAGATAAAGGAATGACTTAAATACCTTGCCAGGTGTCGGCGTGTTTCCACGCCCGAGGAGTTTGCAGTTTTGCACTCTGCACCACGGCTTTAGCGTTTTCTGATGCGCTCAGAGTTCCCCGAATTGGTCGTAAAGGTGAGACCGATTTGACGGAGGCGTTTCTCAGAAGCACGAGCTTCTGAAAGTGTTAAGAAATCTCGTCTCGCCGTCCTTCCATTCGTCGAAGGTAAACCGTGAATCGAGAGAGCGTGCGAGTCACTTGGAGAAGTTTCCCAGAACTTGCGCCGAGGGAGGCATAAATCATCGGCGATCTTCGCGAGCTGGTAATCACTGTCGCGTGACGCCCGCTGACGGATGGAGGACATTAGCGAACGGAGTGACGCGGTAGCCAAGGAATTATTGGCGATTAACCAAAAGTACGGCAACCGATATCCCCTTGGCAGGCGGAGGGTGCGAGGCGGGATGCACCCGCTCGTTATACTCCCCGGCTGGCAATTTCGCCGTGGACCAATCAATTATCAAGATTAATCGCGGGAGCGCTCGATGATTCGCGGCTGGACCGCTTTATTTGCCTGTAATTTATTAATAATCCGGGGATACCCGTGTAATCGAATCCTGCATCGGGGCCTTCGCGATCCGATGCCCGTTAATAATCAAACGATCCACGTATTTCGCGTTGCTGCCAGCCATTATAGCTTCTTTGGGTATCAGTCGGATTCCCTTAAGCCGCGATCCTGCGTGGTAAACGTGGGCTGAGAGAAATTGCTCTAAAGGGTAATGAAATTGCAACGTGAAATGTACTGATTAAACTCAATTCATGAGTAAAAATCACTCAGTCACCTAAATCCGCGTTCCCACGTGAGTAATGCACCTGACAATATTCAAACCCACCTGGTTCCTAACCTAAACCCACGATCCTACGTGGCGGAACGTGGGTGTCAAGAAGTGACCTCCAAGAATAATAAAAATTCCAACATGCAACCTACTAATTAAACCCACTTCAAGACCAAAAATCACTTAGTCACCTAAAGCTGCGATCCTACGTGGCGAAACGTGGGCTTCGAAAAGTGACCCCTAAGAATAATGAAGTTCCAACATGCAAGCTACCAATTAAACCCACTTCAAGAGTAAAACTCACTTAGTCACCTAAAGCCCCATTCCCACGTGCGAATTATGCGTGGCAATATTCAAACCCACGTGGTTCTAAACCTAAAGCCACGACCCTACGTGGCGAAACATGGGCTTCAAGAAGTGCCTCCAAAAAATAACCTAACCTATAAATTCGACCTAACTCAATAATCCTCAGACCCCAAGCATTTTCAAGATAAAATAGCTCCTACACCCATTCCTCTCGGTGAATCGACTGAAAGCCAGCAGTCAGCAGGGTTGTACGCCTGGCTGCCTTTTTCGGGCGCCAAGTGTACCCCGAAATTTCGATTGCTGAGGGAAGGGGGGGGGATAAAAACGATGTTAAATAAATCATCGTCCCGTGAAGTCGATAAATTATAATACGTCGGGTTGAAAATAATCCAAGCGTGGGGGTTTTATTGCTGCACACGTGCCCGACTCGCCTGGCGTTTCCCTCCCCCTCCCCCCGCGGGATATCGATGTTTTCGTTCGCCGGAACACACGCGCTGCGTCGGTTTTCTGACGCACGAATAGTCAACGAGAACTTGGTGGAAAAATCAGCCGAATGGGAACCGGAGTCGTGGTTCCCTCCGCTGGTTTATTAATTGCGACCACGCCAGCCGCGAATATATAAAAATAACAGGCCTCCAGGTGAAGAATGAATCTGCCGGCCGGGCGCATCGTTTATTCAACCGACGGGCGCGGATTTTCAATGGGTGTACGACGAATTTCGAGCCAGTCGAGCGAATATCTTTTGTTGGCAACGCGCGTGGCGCGGGCGTGTTTTCGCGCCGAGGGTCTCGCACCTGTGCTCACTTTCTAGTGTTTCCATATTGATATTTTTTTAAAATCTTCGGGAGTAGGTAACCTAATCCTTAGTTCGATCTTACAAATTTTAATCTGCCATCTGACTATTTTTTGTATATTAACCAGTGTTCATGCTAACGTGGAGTAAAATGGGTAAAGTTGAATTTCAAAAAATGAAAAAATAAATTTTAGTATTTCCCGAGAGAATCACTCGTGCAGATTTCACAATTGGTATTTTGCAAGTGGACGAGGGAACATGGACGTGACAGAACTGACCTCAGTCATGGTGCGAATAATAAACTACAAAATTTGGAAATTCATTTTAACTGTATTAAACCATATGTACTCACTTTGGAGTTTTTCCATGTTCAAAACGATGTCCAGAGTGACCCTAATTTACGGAGCGCCCATTTGCTTCCATACCTGAAGAGTATCCTTAAATTGGAGTACGTCGAGTTGATAAGGTTAAGCAAGAGCCTGTTGAAATATTCCAAGACGCCCGTATGGAGCCAGGGGAAACCGATTATCTTCGTTTCGCCTTAGTTCCATCGAGAAGGAGGCTCTCTCGGGGGTGGAACGGCATACCCAACTAATGGAAGCTGCAATCTGGACGGGAGCCGTTTAAAGCGGGAACTCGCGTGGGGTGTAAACAATTTTTATCAGCCGCCCTTCGATATTCACGATCCATTCCCGCCCGTAATCCAGCGACTAGAATCCGTAAATCGGGGGAGTACAGTACCCGAAGGGCGGCGACCTCGTAAAAACCCCTCCGCCCTCTCGGAAGAAAATCACCCCCCGCCGTATCGGATAAACTTTTGAATCCCCGATCTTTACGATCGTCCCGAGACGTCGAACGTCGAGGGATCGATCGTGCGGTGACCGTCGACGAACTTATGGCTGATTGGGTAATTAACGCTGCGCACGGCCACGCTCCATCGGGAACCGCTGTTCCGTCGCGTGAACGGTGTGGTGATTTTTAGCATGGGGCACGATTAAAACGATGGCAATATCCCGAGTAAACAGCAGTGTTTTGGTACAACTGGTGGTCACGGCTTCCCCAGTTTCGCGGGATTGAAAAATTTGTAGAGTGACATTTAATTTGTCCGACAACAGATGGTGAAAAACACAGTGTGTGATTCTACGTGGCAAAATAAGGCGAAAATGAAGAGTAACGAAAATGCAGTGGAAGCTTCGTTTTATAGTTATTAATGTTTAAAGATTTGGGTCCGGGGCGCCTGGAGGATGGCAACTCGGCGCGCGTGGGTCAGTAGGGCCGCGCGCGATCATCATTACAGATCTATGGCGCTTGCGCAGTAGCTTAGCGGAGTAGCGGTCGACAGAAAACCTTAGTTTTCTCAGCGTTCAATGTTTAAACTTTGTTTTGACTTAGCTTCCAATGATACTACTCTCCGCATATCAAACGTAATTTTTTCAAGGAGAGAGGACAAGGGATGATTTTATTTCATGTTTGATGAAACAATGAAGCGTGTAAAGGAGGTTTCAAGATGATTGGGTTCGCAGGTTACGGGAACATTTGCCCCAAAACGAAATGGGGCAAAGTGGTGACGATAGTATACGCCATAATAGGCATGCCACTTTTCCTGCTCTACCTCAGCAACATCGGCGACATCCTCGCGAAGAGCTTCAAATGGACCTACGCCCGCTGCTGTCTCTGCAGGTTGGAGACTTTCTCTTCTTTCATCGGTCTCGAGAGACGATACCCTAACCGAGGATGTTGAAATCGAAGTAAAAATGTTCCTTTGTCAAGGTGCCGGAGGAGACCGCGGGAATTGGCGAGGAGGGACAGCCAGCACGATGGCGTGGATATTAGAAGAAATCATTGGCAAGTGAGTCGCTGAGTGCCCTTAGTCCTTCCAGTGCTGGTAATTTGAACGTACACGGTGTGCCACGTGCGGTACTCCTTCAGCCATATCTCTTAACCATAGGCAGCGAACGCGTATGAGCGTTTCCCGCACAGCGCATACCCTGTATGCGCTTATACCACTTGAAGGATTAAGATCGTGTTTAAGATCATACAGTAGTGGTTTAAACTTCCTTTTGAGATTAATAGCAGTAGATAGCTATATTTTATTTTTCTTTTCTTCTCTTTTTTCTATAATGATATTATAGAAATTATTTAAAAGACTGTGTTTCCCTCTGTTTGTTTCTTATAAAATGTTCCTCGATAGTTGGTGAACATACAAGGAAGGGAGATCGATGTGTCCAGCCTGGACAAGGAATCGTTGGAAAGTGGCGACGGGGTGAAGGAGAGTGACGAAAACGACGAGGACGACGACGAGAGTAGCACCTACGATCCACAACGTGTCACAGTGCCTCTGACCCTCTGCGTCGCTATAATGGTCGGGTGAGTCCCCTAGCACTCGATAAACTTGCTCGAATCGAGATGTTTTCGAAGCAACTGGTCCTCTTCTTCATCCTCTCATTCCTGTGGCCATTATTCCACGAATGAAGCCTCTGCCATTTTGACGAACCCAATTGTAAAAATCCTTCGTTTCGAACGACCCTTCAGGTACATCTGGGGCGGAGCGATCCTGTTCTCCGAATGGGAGGAGTGGAATATGCTGGATGGGTCCTACTTTTGCTTTGTCTCCTTGTCGACCATAGGGTTCGGCGATATCGTCCCAGGGGACAAGATCTACGCGGCCCAGGGCTTCGACTTATCCTTCATCTTCTGCTCCATGTACCTGATGCTTGGTGAGTTGAAATCCTCAGGAGTAATTAAAATACTTCCACTTACCCTTCACGAGTTGAAACTCACCGATGTCCCAATCACCCCTAATTGTCAATTCCACTCCTAAAAGAAGACCTCTATAACCACCTACTAATTTAACTTTGAAATAGAAGTATACTAAGGTACAAACAATCTCTGATACAACCTTCCACCCCTTCGTCCCCAAGATCCAATCAAATGGACCTCCGAAACCCTCGCTTCCAAAGAACCAAGTAGTTGTCCAACTTTCGCCCCAAAGTGTACGAAACTGGTGGTAGCTGCTAAAAAGCAATCGATCTCGGTAACCCCTTGACACGCTTCGCGACACTTTTGGCCCCCTTGGAGGGGAAGGGGGTTATTAAGTGGGACGCGAAACTGCGCCCTCCCCCGCGAAACTTTTCGTACGGACCAAGAAGCTGGCGGAGACTCGCAGCTCCGGCGATCCCACGCTCGATATTCCAGAACAGGGGTGTCTGAAGAAGCTGTTGGAGCGATTGGCAAGGAAAAAGGTCGAGTTTGCCAGCTACTGGACGCTACCAGAGAACTCGACATCACATCGTGTCTATTCGAAGTGGACCCGGGGACTCGTTCGACGAATCGAAGCTGTTGAGCTCTTTTAAAACGATTAAGCCCGCCCACTTTGCGCCACCACCCCCTGGAAATCCACGGCAATCCGATTGTCTGGCAAAGGAACAATTACGAGCCCAGCATTTGCACGTGCAACACCTGCGCGACGCCACATCGCTTCATCGATAGTTTTTGAATCCGCGAGGGTGCCATCGATATCGATTGTCCCCTGGACGCGCGGCACGGGGTGGTTTCTGCCGGCTTTAAGGGGGTTGTTTCGCTGGATTCGCGCTGCTAGGGAGCCTCCTCTATTCCCACTATTTTTCACGGGCATTGTCAATTTATTTCCATCGCAACACTGGCTAGATTGTTCCATATTCTGAAGAATATTATACTCCCAGGTGTAATTGGGATGGTGGGTAATTAGAGTGTCTAGTTTCCCGTCGACCCAGGCTGAACCTGTGGTCCGCGACTAGCTGCAGCTCTCCCTAGGGATAACAGCCGTAACTTACGACCTTCCGACCCTTCGTTTGCGACGTCTCTGGCTCGAAGCGGCTGGAACCCTTCTAACTATGCCACCGTAACGGAATCGCGAGCGGAGCTCCCACACGCCCGTTAATAATTCTATTTAGATCGGCCCGAACGTGTGGGTGGCGAGGTAGCCAGCGGGTGAAACCGCTCTGCATGCACTGTTCCCGTCGATCCGTTTTACTGAACGACTACGTAACGCGATCCTGGGCTTCGTGCAGCCGGGCGGACTGTCCCATTTCAGTCTCCAAATAGACGCGCCGCTACTGAGAATCACAAATCACAGGGCCACGCTGTAGTCCTCAGAGACGTTCAGTGACTTAATAATACGATGAACAATCGCTCGCAGTAGCTGCGTGCAAAATTTTGCGGTTATCGCACCCTCCCCGGTTATAGCGCGCCACGTGGCTCGCTCGGGCGCGCAATAAACGAGGACTTCGTCTAATCAAGTTTCTTTATTAGCATTTTTTGTAGAACTGCTTGTAATAAAGGCATTAAACGTCATAAGAACATTTATGATTAACATTTTGAGCGTTTTGTTGCAGGAATGGCGTTGATCGCGATGTGCTTCAACCTGATGCAGGAGGAGGTGATCGCGAAGGTGCGCGCGTTCGTGCGCACGGTCAGATATATATTCCGATGCGACAGGTGACCGAGCTCGATCTCCGCGGTGCTCTGCGATCTCGCCGACGTACGGTGAGTCCGAGGCTGTTGCGTTTTATTCATGGAATATCTCAGGAGCGCGATGGCGCGAGGTCTGAGCGTTGATAGGAAGCGATGTGAAAGCGACGAGATACGATGGCTGTGCCTCGATTTATGCGACCGGATCGCGAGAAGTATCCTCCGCGACGGTGAAAGAGGACGACGCGCAGCAACTCCTGCATATTTCACGCGGCAAATCTGTTACAGGGCGAGGTTTGCGGATGAATGTCGAAATATCGCTCGAGGTAAAGTCATCGCGGCTTCTCCCACCCTCGGCTGTTAAAATGATCCAAGCGTTTTACGAGAGTTCCTCCAAGATTCCGCAGTAAAATCTTCTCAGCTAGCTCGTTCGTTAGCCAGATTATCTTCCCAGAGAAACTTCGTCCTCGAACGGCGCGGAATCGACCGAGGATATCGGCTCGGCACGGAGTTCCGCAGTCGCGAGCAACGTGAATTATTAACGACTCCATCGGCGCTGTTGACGGAGACCTCTGTTACGCAAACAGCAACAGGGAGGTTTCTTACATCACTCGTTCGTCGCCCAGGGAAATTCCACTAGGGAGGGAAATGGAAGGGGTAGAATCGCGGGAGGCGCAGAAGAGCCTTTGACGAGTTCCAAAGGCGACAATAAAGAAGCTGTACTCTCTGTCATACTCCGTTACCAGCGCCCGTTGCTCGCAATGGGGACAGCGACTATCAATCGAGCTCGTTAAAAGGTACCTAGTCCCCAATACACCTGCGTCCGCAACAAGGCGATCCCCCAACTAGCCTAACGACCGGAATCATCGAGCAACAGCGATATCTCGTGGTGGAGATCGCGAGATCGCGTGGCCTCGGCCTTCGACGTCTCAGCGCTCGGCCAGGGCAGTCGGAAGGGGGCAGAAGATCGGGAGGAAGCATCGCCTGAGGAGGGACGGGAAGCGCGGCGGGTGGGACGGTGGGGGACGGGGCTGCGGCGTTCCTTCATGCGGCGATCGGACCGCACGAGCCGGCGCATGTGCGCTGGCAACCCAACCACCGCTCCTGCGCGCTGCGCGCACCGTCTACGGGGTGCGTCCGTGCCGGCGACGCTCTTTATGGACGGCACACAGTTCCCACGGCACTCGACGGACGCCGTTTCACCTCCAGCCTCGCCTCCACTCGTCGGAACGCGTCGATACCGCCGGTGCGACCTAACCCTCGTCGACCAGATGTCCTGATCGACGTCCATCCTTCAGTGGTGCACAGCCGCGTACAGACGGGGCAGGCTCGTCGCCGCCACGCGCCACCACACCGAGGATGCTGGGACGACACAGCTCCAGCCAACGTGACCAGCACGACGGAGCTTCTCGGTTAGGTCTAGCTTGAGGCTGGACCTCCACCACTCGGGCATCGTCCATGCCTCTCCAATAGGGGCGGACTGTCACAGCGGACAGTCGCATTTCGTTAACTGTTCCTAACAGACGAAGGAAGACACTGGTCGCTCCATGGAAGCTGGCGGTTCCTACTGCCTCCTCAAGGAGATCGTGTTAATAAGTAGCAAATGACAGGGCCGTGCTCGTGGATCAATGTAGAGGCTGGCTCTCAGGCGTCCTCCAGGGAACGGAAGGTGGAACTGGAGGAAACTGGGCTGTTCACCGCTGTTTGCCCATCCGGGGCCAGCGTCCGCAGGGAGAGGTGCTCGCACTGCGCGTTAAAAGACCGCGTACTCTTCGAGAACCTCTTCGAGAACTCGTTGTTCGTTCCGTCGAGTAGTGCTCCGAGTTAGCCCGCGGAGGAGGTCACCCCGAGTGGCTCCCTTGGAGGAGGGATCGCTGGAGGCGCCAGCTCGATAAGGACGATCTTCTGCGAGAGGTTTCGAAGCGAATCGGGGAACAAGTGGGGAAAAGTTGCTCGAGAACTGAAATGCATCGCGAGGCCGCTGTGGGAAGTTGAAGGCTGCCGCGACACCACTGCTCAGGTAAGTGGCAAGTTGCGAGGGAGTTTCGGAGAAAGTTCTTTCCAACCGCTGCGAATCGATGCATCGGACATGTGCGCTGATCCCTGACACATACCACTCTGCTGCACACTACTCTCAGTTTGAACAAGGAAATGCTTAATAGTTTGAATGGCAGGTTCAAGGAAATGGCCCTTCTTCCTTGAGCTAACATTCTGGGACAGTAGGACAACAAAAAGCGCCTGGGCGTGAAAACACGCCGACGCCAGGCACAGTGTTTAAAGCTGTCACTGCTAGAAATGAGGTAGACAAATGTGGGTAAGGGGTTAGAGGACTATGAGGCTTCGCGGCTAGCCCATCTAGCGCGTATTTACGGAATCGGAAGGCAGAGGACGAAATTAGCAAGGGAAAAGGGTTAATTGGATCGTTCTTTCTTTGCGTAATTTACGGACGAACGTGTTACTAACCGCGACGGGTCGAGACGAAAGGAGAAATTGGACGAAAGTGGACGCGCGGGATTAGGATGATTGGAGCTTTCGGTAGGACGGGGTTCTAAAAGTCACTCGATAAAAGCTGGGCGAGAGGGAGTTTCGCTGACGAATCGACGGGCATAAAACGAGCCGGAACAGCCAACAAAGACGGGGACATTTATCGGAAGCTGTTAACACGGCGAGCGGGACGTCGACGAAATTACTTCGATCGGCGAGGCTTCCCCGAACCGTGCAAAAGTTAAACGTCGATCCGCTCCGAATCCAATTCACGATAAATATTCCTTGGCCTCGTCGAGCTCTGAAGCGAACGGGGCTTGATAAACGGCCACGTTTCGGTTATCTACTCGGAAGTTAATCAGGGTATTACATGGGACTCGCTGGAAATAATAGGATTCAAGAAAAATCTCTAATCAACGCGAGTGAGGGAGTCAATATTGACAAAGGTACAGTACCTGCGAAGAATATATTCAGGTCGTAAAGCTACGGCACCTTTGAGGTTTCGAAACAAGAGATTTTTTGCGGACGTAAGCTTTCGAGACCTCATCTTGCAAAACCCCAATGCAGTAAGCTTCAGGACTCCCACAGCTTTTACCTCGCTACCTCCCTTCTAGGTGCTAAAGTTTAGGAGACCCGAAGTTTACACCTTTGAGGTTTCGAAACAAGAGGTTTGGAATTTTTTTGAGGATGTAAGCTTCTCGGAGTTCTTGCTGCGAAACCTCAAAGCCGCCAGCTCTGGGACTCCCACAGCTCTTACCTCGCTATATCTCTTCCAGGTACAACACTGCAACTACTACCAAGTTGAGGTGTATAAGATTCTCCAACCCTCTGTTAGAAACATCCCCAATTAAGTGGATCCTCATGTTCCATTAAGGAACCTGATCCTGAGCACCCTATCAAGGTTGCCTCAACGCTATACGCTTACGCGAGAGCAACGTCAGCGCGCCCCTGAAGCCTGCAACCCGCGTAGGAGATCGCCCAGCGCCACGTGAAAGGGACATTTCTGCTTGGTGGTCGTTCGATCCACGGCAGCATGCCGCGTCTGTCGATTCGTCAGTGAAATTCGCTTTTACTCGGTGTAAAAGCGCAGGCGTCACACCCACATAGATAATTCATAATGACGAAGCTCCGGCTATGGTTGTCGCCCCCCTCGCAGCCCCTTCTTCCCATCGACCCTTTCGCCTTATTTTCTCTATCCCTGCACCCTTTTCGGCCCCTGACTTCCACCCTCTTCCACCCCCGGAGGAGCTCGTAGCCAGCCTCTAACGGCGTCTTTTAGCGTAATTGGTTCCCAGCACGTTCCGCGTGCAAGATGCAAGAACGACTCCGTCTGTTCCCTCGGCGCGGTACTCGACTGGAAAGCATTCGGGGCTGGTGGTTTTTGATGGATGTATGACGGCTGGGGGTTGTTAGGATGGTAGTTCTAGAGGGTGGACCGCGGGAACGTGTCCAATTGGTCCCTTGAGTTACTCGGATATTCCTGTGCGCCCTGCAACGGCGTCCTTGTTGCTGCGAAGGGTTCAAAAGGGATTCCGAGTACAAAGGGTGGTGCGGGTAAATGTATTATGATATTCCTAGGGAATAGAGGTGATGGTAGTAGTGGATGTTCTGTAATTCCTGGCAAACACCGTGTTCTACCCTCGAACTTGAAGAACCCCAAGGAACATCCACCTCCAATCACGTTTCCATCGTTTCCAAGAGTCTCAAGAGCCAGTGAGGCGTTTCGAGAGACCTTCAGCGAGGTCCATCGAGTCCACGAAGATCGTGGAATCCCTTCGAGATTTCCCCCATCGAGCGCCTCGAGGCCGAGGGTAAACATCTTCCCCCGCGTTAGAGGCGTTTAAGTGAAAATTCCTTCGATGGGTTCCTCGAATCCGCTATCGTCTCACGTTATTTGTCTACTCCACTCGATTACAGTCCCTTTTTATTCCTCCTGACACGGGGACCCCACGAGTCGTGACAAGTTCGCCGGGAAATGACGCGAAAGGGGGTTGATTTTAATTTCTCCACGGTCAGCGAGCCGTCCAATTTCCTGCGCCTATTTTCTTCTCTCGTCGTCGTAAAAAACCGCGATGACAGGGTTGAATGCTTTCGAGAGCTTGTAATCCTAAGGGTCACACGGTAAACGGGGCTTTTCCTTTCCCTCTCTCGCGCCACCTCTTCCTTGCCAATCCAGCTGGAAGAAGAGGGATTAAGGGTGGACTTACGCGAGTATCCTTGCCGGTTTCTTGGTCCTTTGAGGCCTTTATTAGCGACGTTTATGTACTACGGCGGCTCGAGAAACTCTCCTCGTGGAAAGTTATCGCCACCGGCATTTCAAATAACACCCCGGCCAGCGTGGCCCCCTAACGAGTATCGCGCGCGCTCGGTGTTCCTAACCTCCCATGAGTGGCCGTCGAGCGCAGCAGGTTAATTAAGCTTTCGTGCGTCGACATGTCTCTCGTGTTTCGTGTCGTGCGCTCGACTGTCGAAATTAATGAAAGAAACGCAACGTTTCGAGGCTCCCCAAGGCCTCGTTGAAAGATTCTCATTATCAACCGAACAATTCGAGAATTTAACAGGTTAGAGGTTAGTTCAGAGTGGGTTGTCTAATTGTAAGTTCCGCACTGGAGTAACTCACGAGGAGTTTCGGGGATTTCATGGTGTCGAAAGAATAGCGAATTCTGTATAAAAATGTATTAACACTTGTTGGTTAACGAGACATTTTGCTTCATTTATCGAAAAATTTAAGGAAAATATATTGTTAAATATGAAGTGTAGCTTTACACGAAATTAAGCACACTGCCTCCTTCGTGTATAAACATTCTTCAACCCGCACATAATTGATTTGGGAATGATTGTCTTACCCGAGATAGAAACGTGCGAATACCTACGCAGCAGTTGGGAAAGGAACCGTGTACGGGCGTGGATGTGTCGCAAAGTAGGTTAGGCAAAAGCGAAATGTGTGTCGAACGGCGGGTTGCCGCGCGGAGGGGTTGGCCGACGGGGTTATCGGTCGGAGGGCGGTTCGTCTAAAGTTTCCAGCTTTACGGCCGGCTAAAATCGAGAGGGAACATTCAATTAGGTCTTATCGGTTCACGAGCCGAGTTTTTATCGCGTTTGATCGCCCTTTATTCGCGTATATACGGCCCCGGCCGTGGCCTGGCCCGCGGCTTTTCCAACCCCCGTTATCTCGACGCTCGTGCCTCATTTGCGAACGAGAAGCTCCTCCACCAGTACCCAGCCCTCCGAGGATAAAAAGGCTGCCTCTGCTCTCTCCTTAAACCCTCCTGCAAACCACCCCCTCCTCCTTATCTCGTGTCCCCTCGCCGCCCTAGAGTTGCGACTATAAATACCCCTGGCCCGTTTAACGGACCTTACAACGCCACGATTTATTTACTACTTTCAGTCGGACCCCTGGATATTCACCCCGCTGATATCGTTGTTGCCCCGTGACAGGATTAATCGACGTTGTTTCTCTTTTAGTGGATATTTTTGGGGTTTGGAACTTGATGAGGGGGCTTCTAGTGGGGAAATCAGGGGTTCTTGTGGGTTTGGGGATTGCCGGTGTTGATGGATTTGATTGGGAAGATTTCGATGTTGAGAATTTTTAATTGGAGGATTTCTAAGTGCAAAATTCCTAAGGATCCCTAAGTTGAGAATTCCTGAGTTAAGGAACCCTAAGTTGAGAATTTCTAAGTTATGGATCCCTAAGTTGAGAATTCCTAAATTGAGAATTCCTAAGTTGGGGATCCTTAAATTGCTAATTCCTAAGTTAAGGATCCCTAAGTTGAGAATGTCTAAATTATGGATCCCTAAGTTGAGAATTCCTAAATGTAGAATTCCTAAGTTGGGGATCCTTAAATTGCTAATTCCGAAGTTAAGGATCCCTAAATTGAGAATTTCTAAGTTATGGATCTCTAAGTTGAGAATTCTTAAGTTGGGAATCCCTAAGTTGAGAATTCTTAAGTTGGAGATCCCTAAGTTGAGAATTTCTAAGTTATGGATCTCTAAGTTGAGAATTTCTAAGTTGAGAATTCCAAAGTTGAGAATTCCTAAGTTAAGGATACCTAAGTTATGAATTCCTAAATTAAGGATCCCTAAGTTATGGATTGCTATGTTGAGAATTCCTAAGTTGAAAATTCCTAAGTAAACGATCCCATAACAACTACGTCCCCTCTTAATGCCCCCAATTTGCGAAGCTCCAAAAATTACATCGCATTATCGTCGACCAGAAGCGAAAGTAGATACTATAATTTTTCAACTTTTCCTAAAATATTGCCACCATCATCATCCATAGTGACCAAGGCACACGTGCCTCGTCTAAAAATGCCCCAAACCGACAGGATTTAGGAACAGCAATTTTCGCGATATAAAGTGCCCCTTAACTTCTCCACCTTAACGGTCCACCCCGTAAATCCCATCGCGACGAACGCTTTTCAAGGCGAGGGCATTCGAACGGGAATGAATGGTAGAAACTCGATAACGCCGTCGAGAAAATATATTTTCCAAACGGCACACGGTTTTCGTCTCGCCACCCTCCACCCCTTAGCCGTAAGTTTCCTCATTTCCTCCGTAACCGGAAGGGGATCGAGCTCGCCACCTCCAGACGGGAAAACACCTCAAATACCGAGGTGAAATAACCTTCGATCACCTAATCTCCTCCTCCGAATTATCACCGTAACGTCTTTATCACACGGAACTCAAGGAAATGGTACAGAAAACAAGTACCTCATGGCAAAAGAAATGGAAAACCAAGGCATAGCAAGTGATTGCTACTAAACCTCCCCAACTAACTTTCGCCAGAAAATCAAACACAAGAAATTTGAAAAAAAATCCACTTCATCCCAGTCGCAAAATCTCCCGCATAATGTTCGTCACTCAACAGCAGCACTAGTTTCCAAACAGAATCGCACTGATCGAATTCTGAAACCGTACCCCGAGAGCGACAGTCCCTCCAGTTGCCGAGGGTTTCCGGAGCGAGGGCGGGGTGATATTACAGAGCAAACTTCGAAAGATTGTCTTCCCCCGTGTGATTCAAGCTTGAGAGGCTAGAATGACGCGAGCCTCGCGACGCAGGGGATGTTTGCTTGGTAAGCAGATACTTCAGCAGACAGTGGGGCCTGGTATTTTAATACTACCAGAGTTATGGCGCTGTCGTCGCCCCTTTGCTTTCGCTCGCCACCCCTCGGAGTTCCAAGATTCTGACATTTCTAAACTGCAACCTTCCACCATCTTGCGCACCACCGTAGTGGAATTCTGCGGGGTTACCTCGGCAGAACTTAATCAGCGCGATGACGCTGGTGCAACTGGCTCTCTCGTTAGATCCCCGAGGAAAAGAAAGCTTCACCAGTCGTCGAGGAAGTCGAGCACAATGGTGGCGAAATAAAGGGGAGGTGATAAAGGCGGGAAGAAACCGAGCCGTGGCAACGAAAGCCGATATTTAGCGCGGCAAAAAGGGCCAGGCGGGGGAGAAAGTTTCCAATTTAGCTGGGGGAATTAAAGCGTGGACGGGGACGAGGGATTGAAGCGCGAACGAGGGAGCCGAGGGGCGCGGAGGCGTCCACGAGAGCAGGCATTTCTGCTCCTTCTTTTAATCCCCGGTAACGAAAATTTCCGAAACGCAACTTTCCACCTGCCGCCGCTGCTCGACGGTTTTGCGACCAGAAAAAAAGTCTCGCGGATCCTTCAAAGAGGACTCCGTCGCTCGGAACATTCCTATCCAGCAGGAAACTAAATTCTCACACGGAATTCCGCGCCCCTAATAAATACCACTAAACTACAATCACGATGTTCCTAAGTAGCTCTAAATTAGCTTTATTTTATGTTACGTTATGTTATTCTATTTTTACTTTATTTTATGTTATTTAATTTATTAATCCGTTATACTTTGTGTACTAAAGGGTTTCCCCGGTTAAATAATAATAATAAATTAAAGGTACCTCGCATCTCTCAGACATCTCAGTTCCACAAACCCACCCCTAGAGAAGCCCCTTAAAATTCCCAACCCCCCAAACTTTCCCCTAAAATTTAAAAAATTCCGCCACATTAAATTCGAGCCAATTTGCTAATTCAAGCCGACAGTCCGAGCTGGGTGCGTCGAAGAGAAACAAGGAACAGGCTAAGGGGGTGGGAAGCCACGGTGCGTTGGCGGTATAATCGTGAGCAGGGTAACACGGAGGTAACGAGTTAGCACAACGAACCGGAGCCAGGGGTCTTCGTGGCCCTGGCAGCTCGCAATCGATAGCCAGAGCAGCTGGAGGCGTGGGAGTCTGCAGCCTCGGGGGCAGACAGGCCGAGGGGAGGGGGGTCACAAAGAGACGTTGGACCGAATTTCCCAGAGCAAGGCGACCAACTTGCGGAGTGAAACTGGAAGAAGCAGAAAGGCTGAGGGACATCCTCCACGCTGGCTAAAAAGATGGACACCGAGCTCCCTCTAGCGTCCCTGGTTTGAAGCAGAGAAGGGGTAGAATTTCGCGCCCGGGGGATCGTCAATTAGCGAGAGGACATCTCAAAGCTCCCCTCGGCGCACAATAGGGCCGAATCGAACGGGAGGGGTGGAAATCGCGTGGAAGCCTTTAAGGAAATAGGTCGAGAACCAATAAGTCGTTTAAAGGACTCTTTAGCAGAGGGCGATCTTTTAATCGAACACCCCACTGTGGCGAGCTTTGTGTTTGATGTCTTCCAATGACGGAGCCTTTCGAAAGAGTGCAATGATTCACACGCGAGGTGTTTGGGTGCTCGGGTCCACCCTGTACATTCTTCAGGAGTTGCAGAAGAGTTGGAGTGGTGTAGCTATATTTTTGGGTACAGTGTCAGGGTTGGTGTGAAGATGTTGTGAAGTTTTAGGGCACCTGGTGTATTTGCAGGAAATATGGTACCTGACGGAGCTTTTAATTTAAAATACCAAATAAAGTTACATTTGTTTAAATTTGTGTTTCTTCAATTTCGCAAGGTTTTTCACAATTATGCTTCCTGTTTATTTTTTATTTTCTTCGTGTAGTAAATTACTTTGTTCACCCTCTACTATCCTATATTATTTTGCTGTAATTACAGTAGAGGCTTCGTTCCATGCACGAACGAATAAATAGTCCAGTAAACAGCGCCTCATAGGCCTATTTTCAACTTCCTGTTTTCCGCCGCCCGATTTTTGGATATTCTGAGCTGCTGTCGAGTGAAATGAAGAAGCCGGGGGTGGCTGAAGGGCAGCATGACTGCGTAAATGACGCTAAGCAACGCACGCCGGGGTTAAAGATTATACAGAGTGGACGTTTTGCTGGCGTCTACGGGGATTCGGTGGACGCGACGTGAGCTCGTTATCTCGCGCGGACAGACATTTCTAGAACAGACATTTTTAGAAACGTCTCCGTGAAACAGAACTGCGCCAAAGAGTCTTCAACTCCAAGGTACAGATTTCGAAGCAAGGGTAGGTACTTTATGCAGGCGAAAAAGTAAAGAATTTTATCATTTTTGAAGCTAAGAAATCAGGTTTAAATGTTGTATATACACAATCAACCCTTAACTGGTGAAGTGGGGTCTGACATAATCCAATATTTAACCCTATTCGCACGGGAAATTTCGACTTTTTCTTCACAACAAAGCATTCGAGTAAGCACCGTGAAGTGGGGTAGCTTTGATCACAATACTGGATTTTAAACCAAATTCCTCTAGCAGCTATTGTATCACAGGTATTATTCTCAGACAAAGTGCCTTGGATAGCTTTAATTGTCTACCAAACAATATAGCTCAGAAAGCACCTCGTAATGTTTACTAAAACCCACCTACCCCTCAAACATACTAAAAACCCCAAAAAGAAAAAGAAACCCACAAACGACCCCCAAAAAATCCCACCTACCCTTAATGTCCCCTACATTAGCCCACAGTACTTTCGATTTCACAGCCCCATACGTCCCCCCAAGTGCGAGGGATCGATCGTCAGCGGATAAGTCGTTGCTCCTCGAGCTGCCCCTATCCTCATTGTGCCTCGACCTCCCGATGCCCACGTGGGGTCCATTGTTTCTCCTCCCTCGAATTACCTTTGTCTTGCCTTAATCAGTTAAACGTGTTGCCCTTGCATCCGCCGTGGCACGAATTCCAAACGGAGTATCAGCGACCCCTGAAAGATCGACGTACCTTAGAGCCTCCAACCCCTTGCGCCCCGAAACCACCCCTCGGGGTGGGAGGGCGCAAAAAGTGCTCCTATTCAGCCTGTTACCCGGCACGATTCGCCTCGATTCGACGAACACGATGAATCGTGGATTCATCCGCGGCGGGCGTATAACGCTCGGGAGCATCCCCCTCGGCGCACATCCGTGACGTCGCCATCGTAGGACGCCACGCGGCGACCCACATTCCGTCGAATTTAATTTCATGCCTTATCTCTGGTAACCATGGTACAATGCCTCAACTGGGGCGGCTGCGAATCCTTCTATCTTTCCCTTGTACGCCCCACATACATCGCGGGAGCTGCGCGCGGAGGTCCCCACCCCTAAAGAATAGTTTACGGGCACAACTTCCCCCCTCGGCTGTCTATGTCCAAATATTTCATTTTGCATTTCACGGGAAATGGGAGTGTTTGTATTAAACGTTAAGCCTTTGAACACCTTGGGATTCCTGGGGTTAAGTGTGTTCTTCGAGCAGAGGGGGTTGTATTTGTTTTTAGTTTATTCTTATATTTTGTTTTCTTTTGGAAGATAGTGTGTGTAATAATGCATTTGTTATTATTAGTTAATACATAACTATGGTTTTGTGTTTCTGGAGGGGTGTACTAATGGGGTGAGTAAGGGTAGGGATGAGAGATTTTTCTAAAGTATCATAAATCGAGCAAACTGGTGGTTCGAGGGAATTTCGCCCTGCTCGGGGATCCCTGGCGAATCGACATCGTTAGAATTTTTCAGGGGTAAAGGAAAGTAAAATTCTCCTCGAGTGGGGTTGTAGAGAGCTGAATAGCGAGAATCTTGGGCGCCCTAATGGGAACTCGTGCCGAATCGTCGTGGCTGCGATAAATGTTGGAGTACTACCGCCGCCAATTGCAGAAAATCAATTTCTGATCCTCGACATTAATTATCCTAACCTAAAAACCTATATACGCGATCAATCGGCACGGGTAACGCCGATGGGCGTTCAGTGGCTATTAGGAACTAATGGGAGTGGAAGATTCCCGCATGTGATCTACTGCAAAGCGTTTCCATATGCAAAGAATTAAACACATGATTATATCGTTTACAAAATAATAAATTCAACAAAAGGAATACACAAAGTGACCCGGTACAAGTGTTTTCGTGCTTCGACACCCGCACTAAATGGAATATCGCGGAAAAACAGTAAACCCCCATTTCCCTAGAGCGCGACGAAAAGAATCGGATTCCAACTGGTCCGATGTGTCCCAGTATTTTTCAATTTCCTGGTAGCCGACCGTGTCCCATTACGAGGTGGGCGGCAAAGGGGGTGGGGGGAGGGCGCGGGCAAGTTAATAATCGGACGGCTCGATTTCCCGAAATAAATGTCCCTGTTCTCGCGCTTTTAACCAGCTTTGAAACGGCCGCGGAGGAGAGCAGCGGCTGATAAAGCGATCGTCCTCCCATCGCGTGTACACGCGCCCAGAAATAGCAACAATCGACCACCCACCCTCCGCGGCGCCTACCCGTCGCTGCACCAGCCCCCCCGTCACTTTATAACAGATGCGTACCTGTGCACAACTCGCCGCGCTTCTCCGCTATCGCGGCTGGACTACATCGTAAACTGACGTAAACTCTCCCCTTCGCCTCGTGTCCACGTTCCCATTTCAACGCGACGCCCTTTGCATCCCTTCTGCCCTCGAAACCACCTGACCACCGTGTACACAACGAGATTCTTTAGTATCGTGACCCGCCCGGCGCAGCATGAAACCACCCCTTTAACACTCCCCCTCCACAATCCCAGCAGCGAAAATTGCTCGCGCGCCATCCGAGGAGCATTCATCACCTCCCTCTAGCCGGCGCGATCACGAGACTCGTCGCAAACGCCCCCAGACAGGATATCAGCGATATCCAGGACGCGTTGAGCCGAGTGTCTTGCGGAGGGGGCTAATTGCCGAGTAAGGAGCAATTAGTACTGACGTCTAATACCGGGACGGTGATAATCTCTGCGACAGGCTTGCCAACGCGCCAGATGGACGAGGCTCCAGGGAGGATAGCAGAACGATAGGAGGCGCACGGTTGCGGCTGCAGCTGCGGCGTCGGTCGCTGCACCTGCAGCTGCAGCTCCGTGGACCGCGGCCACGCTGCTGTCGGTAGCAGCGGGACAGGGAGGACAGGTCCGGGGACGGCCTAAACGATGCAGGGGAGCGGCGATTACTATCAGAGGGCGCCGAGATGCTGTCCAGCGAGGAACGCCAACCAGAGCGCAGAGGCGCTGAGATTGAGCGCGTCCGTAAGGGGCGCGGAGCTGCTCTGCTGCTGCTGCAGCTGCAGCACCGCCACATCCGCTAAAACGCCGGGCCTGCTGGCCAGCCTGGGGGTCTGCGTCCTCGTGCTCGGCTACACGCTGCTCGGGGCGTTCGCGTTCATGGCCCTGGAGGGTGGCCTCAAGTCGGTGAGTACTTGGAAAGACTGTAGCGATATCGGGGGGATGGTGCGCAGGGTTGAGGGGTGGGGAAAACGTCAGCATTCCACGGGATAGATAGATGATGCTATGAAGACGGTAGCACACTGAGGTGCTGGAGATCGAGGACCCAAGAAGGATTCCTGTGGAGATCCTTACTTGGTGGCTACAGCTTCTATTCTTCTTTTTATCGATTGGGAAGAGGGATTATAGTGTCTGTTTCTGTTTGGAGATGGGTGGTAGAGGAATGGGTTACTTTGGTCTTTTGCTGGCACTGTGCTGCCCTCCTTAGTTAAACTGTCCTATCTAGCATTTTTTCATTTTTTGAGATATGTTGAAATATTTGAAGTTCCACACGTCTTTTACCTTTTATGTAAAGTTAGAAACCTCAACATGCTTCGTAAAGATTTATAAACAGTCTGATGTATTTAACCTAACTTCTTTCAAACTGGTAAAAATATCTTATCTGAAACAATTAATTAATTGGTACTTTAATAATACATTCCCTACCGGTTCACCTATTACAAAAAATGATATTAGCCTATTACGAAATAATGACAACATGTTTTAATTTGAATGAAGGAAAATAAGTATAGTACAAAGTAAATGATAAAACTTCAGTTCTCTCGGTTGTTTCAAAATGCTAGATAGGACATTTTAACTAAAGAGGGCAGTGTGGTCGAGTTTCTAGGTACTTGTGGATGATTCGAGGATACTCATCATTGCTGCAGGATTCTGTAAACGACCTGCTCGTTCCTGGGGGCTCAAAGGCCGAAGGAGGATCCTACGTGATGCCGAGCCTCGACGATGATTCCGCGGCCATGGAGCTCAGAGCGCGCACTGTGGAGAGGCTCTGGAGCATCACGGAGGATTTAAACGTGCTGTACAAGGAAAATTGGACGCGGCTGGCTGCGAGGGAGGTGTTCGAGTTCCAAGAGAACCTAGCGCGGGGGCTGAGAAGGACATCCTCGCAATACGAGCCTGTTGGACCGTCGTCCAGATCCAGGGATCATCCTATGGAGAGGAGGTCTCACCGACGGTGGACCTTCAGTGGTAGTCTCCTGTACTCTCTCACTCTGATCACCACGATTGGTAAGATTATGCAAATTCATATCACTTTCGTACATCTTATGCTTCTCTATTACATCTATTCTCCATTGGAAACAGAATGGAGTGAAGCTTCCAAGTATTAAATAGTAAACCGGGGGAACATTGCTTGGGATACCCCACCAGTTTACAGATTCTTGCTCTATCCCTCCCAACAGCGAGTTCCAAGACAATAGCTGAGAAGCACCCGCTGTCCCAAGGCAGAATGAATGACCACGCTGTAAATTGCTCGATCAATGGTTCCAGGGTACGGCAGCGTGGCGCCACGGACAGTCTGGGGTCGTCTGATCACAATAGTGTATGCCCTGGCCGGAATCCCGCTAATGCTCGTCTATTTGAGCACCGTGGGCGACGTCCTAGCGAGGAGCTTCCGTCGTTTGTACGGTCGACTCTGCAGGCCTCGAAACTGCACCAGGAAGCAACAACCGCCACCACCACCGCCCCCTGTCGGCGGTATCATGAGCAAGACGTACAGGTACGACAACCACGTCGATTCCAAGTCCAGCAATTACTACTCGGCCAGCAGAGAAAGCTCCTGCGATGATCTAGGAACGCGTGGTACCAGCAGCGCCATTTTGCTCGACTGTGGAAGCGAGGGACTCCTGCACGCCACTACCAGCTCTACAGCCGCACTTCAGGTACGGCTACCCCTTTCCCATGCAACCCATATTACACGCGAAAATTGTACTCCCGTATTGGGGAACTATGTGAGACTTCTAAGGACTAGTCTGGATATCTTTGATGGTCTGATTGTTGCGCGAAGTTGAGGTTAATTCAGGATCGTCATTTTCTTACTTTATGCCTCCACTAGGAACATAAATTTTGTTCAGAATTTTCTATAATAGAGTATTGACTATTCAACATCCAAAAAATCCTGAAAATCCTCCCCCAAAATTGTTCACTAGTGTTTCACTGTTCCACCTAACGCCAGGACGTGTCATCGGGCAACGGTAAACGCCACTTCCACCCGTGCTCGCTGTCCCTGTCGACGAGCTCATCGCCCGGCTACGTGGTAGAGACGAACCCGGTCAGGATACCGATAAGCCTCTGCCTGGTGATCATGCTGGTCTACATTTGCGGCGGGGCGGTGATGTTCAACCGTCTGGAGGGCTGGAGCCTGCTCGAGGGCGGTTACTTCTGCTTCACCAGCCTCGGGACCATAGGTTTCGGCGACTTGATGCCCGTCGGTAGAAACGCCGGGTCCGCCACCATGGAGGAGCTCAGCCTGTGCGCCTGCTCGCTCTACATACTCGCCGGGATGGGCCTGATCGCCATGTGCTTCAACCTCGTCCAGGAGGAGGTGGTACGCGTGGTCAGGGTCTTCGGTAGAACCTGCGGCATGTCGTCGGGGGTGGTGGTCGGACCTATCGGTGGTACAGGTATCCCTGATGCAGGCATTCGACGGGGAACCGCATAGAATCATTAATGGGCGAGAAAGACAGCTTCCTGGTTACACTTTAGACGGACCACTTCGCGTGCCTTTCACTGTTATCCGGGGGCAGAGTTTTGTGCACTCGTACGATGGATGGAACAGATATAGCCACGTATTTCGGACACAAGGGATACTCCTGGGTGTAGTCGTCAGATGTGCTTCTTGTTATTTATTGAAGGAAGCGTTACTGTACTTGTGGTCTTCATATTTTCACCAAGTGTTTTGTTCTTGGAGTTGAAATGCTGATGTATCTGTCCCAATTACAGTGAGTGACCTTTCCCTCGCTGTTAATTAAAGTGTAGTGTATGGTTGTTTGATATACGTCACTATGTGGACACTAACTGGATTTGGGAAAATTCTGTTTGAAGAGTAATGTAACTAGGGGAAGGTCCATTTGGTGCACACAACAGGGACTTCGAAAAGAGGGGTTGAAAACCAACATTAACTCACTTATTTTACCCACCACAGCTATTACTTCAATTCACCCCAACGACCACTTTCAACCCCCCACCTCGAATCCTCTCAACCAAGCTCTGCCCCCCATAGCCACTTAAATTGCCCCTCAACCGAGTACCCACGAGTCACCGAAGAAGAGCGGTTCTGATCAGATCGCGTCGGGGATTTCGATCGAGCATCTTGACCACTCTGCATAACCCCATCGTGATAAACGCGTTCTCGCGGCCCGAGCGCACGCGTCGTCATGAAATAACCTCTCTCTATTCTGCGCAGGCACCGGTGCTGGGCTCAAAGGGGACCTCGATGACGCAGGAGGCACTAGCGACTCGCGGCTGTCCGAGCAGGAAGAGGAAGCAATCGCCATGTCCATGGTGCCAGCCTCCTGACAGCATCAGGCCAGGAGTCCCGGGGACGGGAAGCTCCTGGCCCACGCGTCCAACACTGCCCTAAAACCCTCGCCGGGTCATCATTCCCTACCGCGCAAGAAGACGCCCTCCGAAGCAAGGAACTCGTCCACCCAGCAATTCCAGCGCGCACAGTCCTTAAGACGCAGCTGCCTATCGCCCACCCAGTATCACCACCAGCACCACCAACACCGCCAGCAAGAGAGCTCCCTGCACTTCGAGTACTTCGTGCCGCGCAGCGTTAGCGAGTTCAACCTGGCAGCGGCCGCCGTTACCGACATGGCGGTCCCTCCGCCGCCGCCAGCTTCCGTTCCGCGACCCACCGCCGCCGTTACGCCACCTGTCGCGGCTACTCCGAACCCTGGCACACCAAATCAGTCCCGTTTGTCAGAGTGCACGAGCACTGCCACCAGGAGTCGCGAGAAGATGGTCACGTTCGAGGACGAAGGTGCCAACTGCGCCACCTCTACGCCAACCAGGAAAAACGTCTCCAGCCTCGACACTGTTTTCATGTGACGCTGCAATCATGGCTGAAAGTGGACCTCGGGTGGAGCGGACTTAGGAGGGCTGGGGCCTTTGGGAACTTGGATACTTCGGAATTGGACAGCTTGCAGGATTCTTCTGAGAGTTTCGTGGGAAGATGCATCAGGGTTGCTGTGGGGTTGGTGGAGAGGCGCGGAGGTCATTTGCTCAAAGATGAATGAAACCAGAAGAGGATGGAGGAAGGAAGCTGTAAGAGGCAGGGGTGATCGATTGTGTAGAACAGGTTTCTTCACCGTGTAGAAGGTGCCTGTTAATAGTAGGGAGGATGCAAGACGGACTGCCTAGGAAAAGGAGCTGTTAGAGGAGAGTACGAAGAGCACAGTGACACGTTTGCCGAGCCCCCTGAGGATCTCTTTTTGTGGAAAAGACTGCTTGTGCACAGATTTCAAGGCACTAAAGGGGTCGGGAGGTGATGTAGGTACCAGGGGATTCTCGAAGGACACTAGATTTCTACCGTTTAAATTATAACAACCGTTACCGTAACACTAATTAATACTCTTATCGCTGCTGATACTCTTCTTCTTACCATTATCGTTGATAGGTTACACGACTGACCGCGATTTCGCTGGCGAACTTACTTTGTACGACGAACTATCGAAATACGGCGATTACACTGCCTCTTCCCTCCCTTTTCCCATCAGTTCCCTCAAACACCATGGAAGCGGAGTACAATTCCCGTTACAATCGAAGGGGAAGGAGTTTCTCCAGTGAAAGTAAAAGTTGTTCATATAAGCTCCCACTCAATTGTACCCCGAATTACACTCTATCATAAAAGACAATTACTCCGAACTTAAGGTCCATAAAAAGATCCCTAGATCTACCTATTATCGTAAGAAAAGGCTTCCTCCGCGCACGTTTCCGACAGAAGGGGAAATATAATAGAAAACCCTCTGGTTTCTCGCGTTCCTTCATCCCCCGAGCGTGCCGACGTGGAGAGGGGCAGTGTAAGAGGGAAAAAGGAAGACACAGCCTTAAAACGCGCCCCACAAGCGGTTCGATGAATTATTGTTACAAAAGACAGATAAATATAAAGCATAGACGAATACGAAGGCGTGCACGTCTACAAAACGGTCTGTCCTAGCGTAAATCTTAAGGAAACCCGTTTAACCGACACCGTTGCGAACTTAATTCTAATGCCAGCAGAGGGAATGCCGACAGGCAGGCGCACGTGTAAAGAGTGCTGCATGGGGCCAGGAGTGACTGGAACAGTGGAATCGTCGAAATTGTGGGACATAAATCGAAGGTTTGGGCGTCGCAGCGATCCAAGTCCCGTCGACGCGATCTCATAGATCGTTCGATCGACAGGCTGGATCGAGGCTCGAATCGAGTGTTCAAATACATACGCTGTTTATATACCATACGTGTCTCTTTCTCGATAAGAATGGATTTTCATTAAAACAGACGAAGTAAAAACGGAACGATCGCAACAGGAGTTGATTATTTTTAACTTTAAACCCTTAGATCTTATAGGCGATAAATCGATCGCCTTTTGGGAGTATTAAAGTGGCTATAATCGAAATAAAATCAAATTCCCTTAAGTTAAATTAATAAGGGCTCGCAATGTGTTATAGAAAAAAAATGAGAAAAATAGAAATTATTAACTTGAAATTTAAGGAGGGAAAGTTGTAAATTGATAAGTAGTGTAATTTGTAGTGGGTAAAGTATTATTTTTTTTTTTCGACTGTAGAGGTTCCCCTAAATTAAAAGAGCTAAAAATTATAAAGAGGGGCGTTTTCTTTTCGTTCTGCGTCGTAAGAAATTTTTATATTATGCTTTTTACTTTTCATTTGTTGCACTCGATTTTTATTATAATTAAGTGAGGAATAGGAAACCTGACTCGAGATTCGACGCCCTTCTGCAAGGTTCAAGGCAAGATATTTCGCGATTCTTTGGAACTTTGTTTACAACTAGGTTCAACATTATTCTCCATTGCTGCATGGTTTATTGAGTTCATTGCGACACCATATTAAAATCAGCTCGCCTTTTCACTCGTGATTCAATTTTTCCAAAGCATAAACGACACAGAAGCTCCTCAGTGCACCCACGATGCAATTCACGATCGTCAATCATCGTCCTCCTCGCAGTAATCCCACTCCTCTTCTCGAGAATTTGGCCTGATTGGCGGTGGCACATTGTCCTCGTGTTTCGAAACCGTATTACCACGCACCAAGTTATTTATTAACCCTACAAAATACCGAACATAATCTTATTCAGCCCCCTCGAGTTCATTCAAACGCGAGAAAATTCCCACCATCGATCTTTCCCCCTTGGGTGCTGACAATTCGCGCACCACGTGCGGGACTCCCCTACCCACATCTCTTAACCATACTCGCTGAACGCCCAAAAGCGTTCTCCGCACGGGCTGCGTTCACTGAACGCAGCTTCATATGCGCCCGTGTCACCCAAAGGGTTACAAGAAACTTTCATTCCATCCCAAATGAATTTTCTGCATTTTCCCTCCCACATAAACTTACTACACTTAATAGTACATTAAAAACATTTCACATTAAAGAACTTTGTCTATTGACAAAATCATGGCTAACCTTTAATTTTACCGACCAACCCTTCGCCCTGCTCCGGCACACACACACATCCATCCTCCTCTTCGCCCGACTTCAGCTTCATATTCTGATAAAACGTATAACCGATGTCCAGGGCGTGATTAACTACGAACTGAACGGTGCAGAGGACGATAATCAACAGTATGGGTAGGCACAAGGTGGTCTCCACGTCGTCCAGGAAGAGATTCAACCATTCCGGTAGCAAGTCGCAGCTCATCTTCAATTTGAAACAATTTGAACCGCCTCGATCCCCTGGGAAACGCGATCAACCCTAACCCTCGGCAGTTTCGTTGTTCCTAGCAAAATTCGGGGCCTCTTGCGTCTCTTTGTCAAAGGGGAACCGTCTCCCAAGCAATTTTGTGAAACATACTCTTGTTAATTTAGCAGAGAAATGTGGCCATTGCCGAAACGCACTTGGACGAATTTCTGTAGCGTTGTTGTTAATTCCAAAAGCTGAATGTTCCGTGAAATCGATCTATCGATTCAATCAGTGACGAAGTAATCGGAAAGAAATAGTTGCGGATGGCAGAAAACGAACGAAATTCGATAGATCTCGCGAATATGTTCAAGCGATCCGAAATAGACAATCTTTACTCCAGCTCTGATCGACGTAGAATATTTTTTACTCAACCAATCTTGAAAACAATATTTATAAGCTATTTTAAAGCTGACTGGTTTTATCTTTAATTCTATTAATTAACCCCTTTCGGTGCCTACGTCTATCCCATCGCTCAGTATACGCGGGAAACGCCCATAGGCGTTCCTCAGGCATGGTTAAGGGATATGACACCAGAGTAAGCGCACACCGATTACGTTCAGAGGTAAAATTCCAGAACTGAAAAGGGTTATGTATGATTAAATACACCACGCGTCCTCTGCGGGCAAAATTCGCAAGCACCATCATAGAACGCGCTTATCCCGCCATCTCGCGCGAATATTCCCGCAACTACGTAAACAGAAGAGGTTACAATGTAACCTCCATTGCATTTATACAGACTAAAAATACTGTTTTCTTTGTAAATAATACACTCGAAGTGAATGAATCGTCGAAGTATCTAATACTAGTTTAAAGAAAATAAAATGTCCACACGCTGGTAGGTACCGACACTATACCGATGATTTAACATCGACCATCACCGAAGTATTTAACAGAATTGCACATTGAAGCCGAACTTTCTTGTTGCTTTAATTTCGTGGCTGATATTTCAGGTATCCCTTGTATCAAAAAGGCAACCCACAGCTCAGGGTTTTCCTCCCGAACTTCTGGCTAAAAATTATAAAGCCCATACACAAACAGCCCGAAAATGTGGTGCAGCTCCACTGCTCCATGGAAATGACGAGGATCGACGTGCGCAATTATTTAGAGAAGATCTACAACGTCAACCCCATTCACGTGAGAATAAGGATCGGCCTTGGCAAAACAAGGATATGCCCGAAGCAGCGCTGCGTAATTAAAGACGACGACATGAAAATAGCTTACGTGGTCTTGGTAAGTGCTTCGGAACTAACCACAAGTAACGTAAGATCTCTAATATTATAATATTCTCTGGGATTACAGCCCGCGGACCAGTCATTCGTCTATCCCGAGTTATTCCCAGCAACGTCAGAGAAGTCCAAGGAGGACAGATTCGATGAGTACAAGTCCGAATATAAACAGTACGTGAAGGCGAACACAATGCCGGGTTTACCCACGTGGTTTAGAATATAATAAATTCGCTTGTACACCGCAGGAGAGAAAATAAAAATTATAATCTATATATTTCCTCTTTCTCGTACTTACATTTCTTACAAATAACGTAATAAACTCTTGGGCAATTGCATCAAGCAAACATAAAAGAAATAAACAAGTGAACGATACTTAAGGCATAAGTAAACAGAAAATGCGTCGACCTTAGTCAAACTCGGTCATCATGAAGCCGTAAGCTTTGCATTGCGGGCACTGAGGAATGTCAAACAAAAAGATAGTCTGCAAGAATGGAGAACATAAACCAAAAACATTGTCGGCGAGGCAAGCTGCAAGCGAGAATAGCAAAGCGATACGAACCTGTGGATGAATTGGGCAGAAGTAACGCACCCTGCCCATTGTCCAGTATCCGCAGACATTGCAGAGCACGATGCGGTGAGGCCTGATGCACAGACATTTGCCGGGTGGTAAATTACACACACCTATCCCCCTTCCTCTACCTATTCTCCCCGACTCCGTCCTCCCATCTGTGGCATTCAGACCCATTCTGACCGTGTGCCCCTAATCAAATTATTCGATGCTCATTAATCGCTAACGTGCAATGCTAAAAAGTGATACACTAGACGTACACAGTTGCTTCTACAGCTTAGCGAACAGCTTTTCGCAGAAAACACACCAGCAGTGGCAATGCACGTGAAACTTTCTAAAAACCGAATCCCGTGGTCGTGGACGGTATCGTTAACAAACGATGCATTTCGAATCATAAATTCATGACACAAATTCCTACGTGCGAGCGTGATTCACTTCGCTACGTTCTCGTACGCATTTGGCGCTCCTCGGTTTTTAGACTTCCGGCGTCGCGGAATTAACGCTTCTGAATTTCTTTCGCTTGTAATTGCAGCGTCTTATTCGATATGAAAGCCACCAACGCGGAACAAACGTGTAATAGGGTCGTTAATACATCGGGCGCTACAGTTAATTCGAAATTGAAAGGACAGTTGTAGAGAAATACCTGTGAAACGCAGTGTCCTTATTCTATTCGAATTCTAGGGCGTCAGGCCAGCTTCCACCCTTAGCGGAGAATTAAACGACTGACAGTAGAAACTGTCTCTAGAAAGAGCACGTGTAATTGCAACGAAATAGCCGCGCGATGCGTACGTACTGACGGTTGCGTGGATAACGCGCGTTTGGCACGAGGTGAAGCCCGCGAAAGACGAACAAGGACGCGGTGAAAAACAGAAGAGCGAGGCGTGTAAACAAACGCGGTAGATATCGAGCTACGTTCAAACAGTTTGTCAAATGAAAAGTGTGGATTGGCAGGATCGAAGCGTAGGTTCTTTGTGGTTATTGCTGCAGGTATTATTGTCTTGAGAGGGAAATAATGAGGAGGGACAAATACCGCGGGAATAGCTATGGCTAGGAGGTAAGATAAATGGCGGGATATTTATCGTTTTTTGAATCTTGCTTTGTATATGGTTTAAGTGTTTAAGTTGATATTGTACTGAATGTATATATTAGGAGTCGTTCTTAAATTAGGTAAGGCTTTTTAAGGGAGAGGGGAGTCAGGTAGCGTCTTACGTAATATTTTTTAACCTAATTTTCAATAAATACAAATTGTATTATTAATGTTCCAGAAAAGTATTTTCAGTTTAAATTTCCCGAAACCGAGTTTTCACTCTTATATAATTCCTAAAATCTTATATAATATCTCTTTATAAGAATTTTAATAACTGAAAAAGTTCAATGTAAAAAATATTACGTAAGGAGGGGATTGGAATATCAAAACTTACAAATTAGGGAGGCAGAGGGTAAGAAATCGCTTAGGGTAAGAGTGGATTCTGTTACTACTGGATAAATGTGAACTTTTCTTTTTTAAATACTTCGATTTAGGAGAGCATACAGTATTTTGTGCTGCAGTATGTTTTTATTAAAAATTTTCGAGGTATATTCAGAGTTTTAAATGGAATTCTATAATTCTTTTTGCATCTTTTAGAGGACAGAGAAACAATTCGGCAAGCTCCTAACTCTATGCTTTTTTGTCATTATGACTGAAGATGTGGTGGAAAAATGTTTGTTTTATAGTAATCGAGTGCGCGAATGTGGAGCACAGTAATTATTTACGTAACTGTATTGAACAAAAATGTAATGGTTACTTTATTTGAAATTAAGTTACACGTAAATTATGCATAATAAAATATATATTATAGTAAAAAGAGCGAGCACTCCAGTGCTCAATCTCAATCCAATTCCTTTACTATCCATTCCGCTTGATCTATCCCGCAAAAAATAAATACTTTCTACAGTATTTCTTACCGTGAATCATAATAAATTCTTAAGACTCGCGTTACCACGCCGAATCGATCCAACTTGCGGTAGCAATAGAAATGGCGTTCGGTACGGTTGCAGAAGGCAAACGCGCTACAAATTTTAATTTATCCACCAACTATGGCAGGTAAATGAAAATTAGTTCAATAAAACTTTGCTATCAGAAATTAGACAATTGAAAAATTTGAAGTGCAGGGTGAAGCAGTACACTTCTCAATTTTATTTAACAGATTACTGGTATTTTTTAACAAGCTCGATGCCACGATATCACCAAAATTGAAATTTAAAATTAGAATACCAAAAATTTAACTGAATTATGGATATTTTTTTGCAATCGACAGAATTTTTAACATTCGCAGAGTATTAGCGAGTGGATCGGACAGAACCAAAGTGACATTTTGCACGGACGTGGACAAGTCCGTGATAGTGCATAATTTCGAGAAAAGGGGGTGGGTGCAGGTCGGTCCAGAGGATGACTGGAATTTCTACTGGTAAAAAAAGCGCCTTAAATTAAAACGGCACAGTTAAAAAACTTCCACTGTCGTTGTTACAGGGCAGCCACTCAATCCTGTCGAAACATATTCAGCGTGGAAACTGGATACAGGATGGACGACAAACAGTCAGACATTACAACTTTCAAATAAAACTCCGTTTATTGCGTCACTCTCAAATTCACCTAGCGAGTCCAATTTATTTTGGCCATTATAGCGAGCCACACATTTTTGCAAAAATATTTTCCCAGCGGCAATAATAAACGATAAGTGTTTGCTTGAGTGATGCAATAAATACTTCCAGTATCGCAAGCCTGTCGCTTTGCAGGATGATCAATCACTTCCCGAATCACTACGAGCTGACGCGGAAGGACCTCTTGGTGAAAAACATCAAGCGATACCGGAAGGAGCTGGAACGCGACGGGAACCCACTGGCAGTGAGAGGGGATGGAGGGAGATACCTCTACCTGGATTTCATCCCCGTCACGTTTGTTTTACCAGCAGGCAAAGTACAATTTAGGCATTAGGAGCAAAAACGGACTGAGTCACATTGGAAAAAAATTCATTTTTCCTGTTTTATATGATTGGGAGAGCCTATTGGAATCAGAGTTTGGCAAAATGTAAAGTAATTACAAATTACGATTAAAATGTAATTGTGTAACTGATTACACATTGTTTTCTACAATCGTAAATTTAGGTAGGTGAGCACAATTTTTCCAACTACCTAAATTAACGATTACAGAAAATAATGTGTGATTAATTACACAATTACGTTTTAATCGTAATTTTTAATTTGTAATTAGATTACATTTCACAAAATTGTGGCCAACTACCTAAATTAAAAATTGCAGAAAAGAATGTAATCAATTACACAATTACGTTTTAATCGCAATTTGTAATTTCTAATTAGATTACATTTTGTCCAACTCTGATTAGGATATATTATTGCTACTAACTCAATTTCGCAAAAGATGTGAGTTAGTCCGTTTTTGCTCTGAATACCTCAATTATCAGAAGACCTTAATTACCTTTTTGTGTGGTTTGGGTTTTGGAAAATTGTGGAAGCACCCCAAGGCCAGTAAAAATTGCATGTTCGATGTTTAAACTCATCCGTAGATTACAACATGTTCGTGGAGGAGTACCGGAAGTCGCCGCAGAGCACGTGGATCATGAAGCCCTGCGGGAAGTCACAAGGTGCCGGGATATTCCTCATCAACAAGCTGAGCAAACTGAAGAAATGGTCCCGCGAGGCGAAGAACCCGTTCAACCCGAATTTGACGAAGGAGTCTTACGTGATATCCAGGTGAACATTGGTTCCGTGTGATTTTGTCAAGCCTGGGGTGTTGTGACGGGGGTAAATACACAGGTACATCGATAATCCACTGCTGATCGGGGGCAAGAAGTTCGACCTTCGACTGTACGCGTTGATCACATCCTTTCGACCGCTGAAGGCTTATTTGTTCAAGCTGGGATTCTGTCGCTTCTGCACGGTCAAGTACGACACCAGTATCCAAGAACTGGACAACATGTACGTGCACCTGACGAACGTGTCCGTGCAAAAGCATGGCGTGAGTGGAATTTTCGGGGGGATATGGTTGTGGAGGCAGAGCCTGAAAAGCCTGAAGCAATTTCGGTGGTATTACAGTGGAGATGGGCAAATAATTTTTTGTCTATCTCTCGATTACAACACTGAGAATATTGATTGCATCACACGATAACAATTAAATTCTAATCTTGCAACTAAAATTGAAGTAAGATTTAATCAAAATTGGGTAAAATTTCATTAAAATTATTACGTGCAGCGCAATATCAATATTTATAATATAGTTATGAAATTTATAAAATATTTATAAAATTATCAAATATTTAAAAAATTACTACAGAAGAACTTAAAATTAAATGCTAATACTGAATGAGGTAAAAGCGAACTCACGTTAAACATTCGAGTGCTGCAATAAATTTTCCCAGAATTTCCAGAGCGTTCAGCGCCGAACCAATGCACCTTTACACCTCGTTTACTTATCAGAGTCTGCACCCGGAAACTTGTGGATTAAAGGGAAATACCCCTTTTGCAGGAGGAGTACAACAGCAAGCACGGTGGCAAGCTGAGCGTGCACAATCTGAGACTATACCTGGAGAGCACGCGCGGCAAAGCAGTGACAGAGAAGCTATTCGCGAATATCACCTGGTGCATCGTGCACTCCCTGAAATCCGTCGCCCCGGTGATGGCGAACGATCGGCACTGCTTCGAGTGCTACGGCTACGACATCATCATTGACAACGAGCTGAAACCGTGGCTCATAGAGGTTCGATGCTCGATCTACTAAAGCAGTAGCGAATTTAAAATAAATTCGAATACTCCCAGCCCTAGTTAAATCCGCTGTACTAAATCATCCCTTAAAAACACCCACGTCTCCGGATCCCAGCTATTCCAGTTTCAAGTTACGTCGGATGGCGTCTGTGTGAAAACGAAGTGTGCATGCCTTGAACAGCCACTCGAGAGCAAACACTCGAAGATCGACCTGGTTCCCCGAGCAATTTTTGGGGATCAGGTTTCAACCCCTATCGCTGTCCCAATTCATTTCTTATTTACATTTCCAGGTGAATGCGTCGCCGTCGCTGACCTCCACCACGGTGAACGATCGGATCTTGAAATACAAACTGATAGACAATATAATGTCGATCGTGGTACCCCCGGACGGTGTGCCAGAGTAGGTACCCTAGACCTTTACTAAATCCCCCATTGGTATTCGATTATAACGAGCCCGATCCTGTTTAGCGTGAAATGGAACAAATGCCCACAACCAGAAACACTGGGCAACTTCGAGCTCCTCCTCGACGAGGACCTCTGCGCCCAAGAAGACAAAGAGTGCTGCTCCGGCAAATATCGAGCCTCCTCCAAATGGAAATAAATCCTTAGCCGCTACTTTTCTGTATTAATAAACCACTGTTCCGCCGATTCGAACGGTTCCACGGAGGATCGACCTATGGAAGGGGGAGGGTTCCCCGACTCCGCGCATGCGCGGACGCAGCGCGGTGCACAGGTTGCCGTCCGCAGGCGCATGCACCGAAACTTCCAAACGCACGTTCCTCTCGCCAGTTTATTTTGCTCGTCGGCTTCGTCTATCGCGAAACCGTGATTGCACGTGGGCAAAGGAGGCGTAAATCTGTCGCGCCGTGCCTGAGGAATCCAGCGGACGTTGGGAACCGGGGTCGAGGGGGTTGAAAGCGCGCGATGGCGATCCGTATATAAGGGTGAATCTTCTTCGGGGAAGCTCTAGATGTGTTCGAACCGGCACCCCGTCACGTGATCCACTTCGAAAACCTCGCGAGCGCAAAGTTTCTTTGAAAAGAAAGGAATTAAAAAAATCGAGTTGCCCTGATGGAACCACGCGCTCGGGCTTAATACAATCGCGAATAAGGGATGGAGGGTGCTCCGCACAGACGCGCGCTCTCCGTCGCCATGGACCTCCTGGTAATAGTGATGATTTCGCAAACCTTGTGCTCCGTCAACGTTCCACCAGGTGAGATGCACCCCTATTCGATTCTTAACGCAACCCCTCTGAAACAGCGCGAAGTGGCGCGTTTCCGTGAGAATCGAGCAGAAGCTGCCCGCCTCAGTGATTTCAGACGGCTTTGATATAAATCGCGACGCGGCGTCCAGGGTCCCTTCTGTCCACCCTTTTTCGGTGTCGCGAGGCAGTCGCGCGTGCGAATGAAATAATCATTGTTTCTGCGCGATTTCACCCGCCGGGGCTAACAGAACGATCATTTCTACTCGGCTTCGAACGCCACCAGCGCGGCGCTCCACTTCTTCCGCGCCACCCCCGTAGAATTCTACCTCCACCCCTTTCGTAAAATCGCACGAGGCTCTCGTTACTGTTTCGCCGTCGTGATACAGCGTACCGCGAGAACTACCCGAGGATCTACAACGTCGGCGTCCTGATGGCGTCACACCTAAACAGCCCCTTCGATCTCGAGAGGTGCGGGCCGGCGGTGGATCTAGCCTTGGCGGAAGTGAACGACTTTTTGAACGTCCACGACGTGCAATTGCGCAAGGTCCAAGGAAGGTACGGCGGAGGGACACTTGCTCTTTGTATATCTACTCTGTCCTTGGTTTCTTTTTTTTTTTGGAATGCTGTTGTACGGGCAAGTTTGAGTTTTATGGCTGGACGGATTGTTGGGTGGACGGGTTGGTGCTTGGGGAACGAAAAGGGCGACGGTGGCTGTCCTAGATACGTGGATGAGACGACCCTGTTGTCAGCTGAGCCTGTCTCTGACCACCGCGCTCCCATTGCTTCCATGCCGTTACATTAATTCAATTGGACAGACGTTTGCATAAGAGCAAAATATGGGCATTCGATACACGCACGGGGTTTGAAGGGTATTCCTATTCCAGTGAATAAAAAATGAAGCTGGTTTAATATAGTTCTATACTGGATAATTACGGAAGTTATAGTAAGTTATATATTAACTTTGAAGCCGTTTATCTCAAAACTACATTTTTAAACATCACATATCACCGTGTACATCATAACTTTTGAACGAATGAATATTTTCACTTGAAATTTTAACTGGAGGTGTAGAATTCCTTTCTGTATAGCATAGAATTTCTGCATCAACATTGGATAATTGTAAAATTTTTTATAAAGGATTAAACATGATTTTCTACCGTAAAAATGTGGGGAAAAATTGTTTTGGTAGATTTTGGTGTAGAAATTACTCACACCAAAGCATTTGGCTTTCAGATAATTGATTCACCTGATACTTAACGTTCCCGGAAACGCGTCCACAATAAGCTGTGAAACCATCGATTTTACATGCCCAATGGTCCTGCACTCCCTTAAGGATCCATAATTTTCTTCACGAAGAATTATACATATTTTTGAGAATTTTTATTTTATAGAAATCCATGAACATTAAACTATAAACTGTGATATTTTGAATAATATATAGAAACAACAAATACGAAAATTTTTAGGTAAAAAAATCATAAAAAAAATTATGAAACGGTGTTATACTTTCTTAAAAATAAAAAAAGCTCAAAATCGCCTTAATAGCCAAGCACCCCATGAAACGGCGATGGCGCCGCGTCCGTCGCAGCAGAGCTTTATAAATATCTCTATTAACCGATCCGCAGTAGTAACGACGTGTTCATTAAAGTGACCTTGCACTGGGGTGTCGCCGAAGTAGGGTCGATAATGGTCAATTTCGTGAGTGAATCTCCGTGGAAATAAATCACCCGCGATTTGCGATGCCGGCCACTCGGGCAGTTCGCTGCTTAATTTTATCCCGGCTGTCCCGTCGGGCGAGGGTGGAAGTGTCGCCACAGTGTCAGATTTATGAAATCGTACCCCCAGCACGTGATTCGGCAGGAAGGGCTCGCAAGGTCGGGGCAAGGGATGATCCACAGGTCCCCAGATACATTTCCTTTAAACGCGATCGCGCGTACAGGGGTGAATACATTACGACGCGATAACGAAGGGCGAGGAATCGTCTTCGGGGTAATTCCCCGCGCGCTGGTCAGCGTCCAATCATTGCCCATTCACGGACCACGATTAATCTATCATTACGCCAAATTGTTATTTACAGTCGAAACGACGGTGCACCCTGCACCCCTGGCAATTATCGATCGCGGTGTTGCAGGGGCTGCGTCGCGATCGCCTCCGAGGGTAGGTATCCGCAGATTCTCTTAGGACATCGGGACACTCGTATCACGCCCCCGATTCCCCTGGCCCAGTAATTCGATCAGCGCTATGTTTGCCCACGCGGGGAACGCGATCATCCATCAAATCGTTTGCACTCGTTCCTCCGTCGATATCGGTCGGCTGCCGATGGCCTTTTTGTCCGTGACCTCCTTGCTCCAACCCCCAGCCGGAGGAATCGCGTCGCCCAAAACAAGGGGGATCGATTCCTGCCTACCACTCCTACGCGGAACACGTGGTGCTTGTAAAAGATTGCGCGCCCCGGACGAGGAAGTGGTTTGCAGCAAATATTGATGCAGGGGGTCGGGTCCAAGCAAATTCTTTCCTCGTGTCATACTTTATGTCTTCCTTTAGAGATACCACTGAGGTTTCTGTTATCTCGCTGGCTATGTCAACTGGCTTATACGTTCGCCAGTCTCTGTTTTGGTTCTTTGACATGCTGGGTTGTTTCGACAGTTACCCATCGTGCAGCGGGGCTACAGCACCGGGTTTGGCGGCTGACATGCACTTCCGGGACAACGTGATCGCGTTCGTAGGACCAGCCTGCGCCTTCGCCCTCGAGCCTGTCGCGAGACTCGCGGCTTATTGGAACACACCCATTATCACGGGGATGGGTGACCAAGTAGGAATTATAGAGGCTGTTGCGGCGACTATCTGCACCGTGATTTGGGCGTGCTTAATCCAGAAAATTCCCGAGGAGAAGAATTAATGGGTTTTGGTGGAAGAACTAATGGTGGCCTTGAGGACTTTGAGAAAAATAATTTAAATAATTAAGGTGATCAAGTTGCATAGCCCACCTTGTATGTCAAGGTCATCTGGGGCACACGTTTACACGAAGTGTTTTTATTACTTTTATGTCCCTTGGCACCTACTTGAATGGGTCCCAAGTGTTAAGCTTGGAATCCACGTAGAAGCTAAGCGATGCTATGCTATATCATGCTATGTTTTAAAAAAATTAGCTTCAATACATTCGAAGTGGAAACGTTTCCACCAAAAGCTAATTTAAAACATAGCATAGCTTAGCTGAGCTCAGCTTCCAGGGCTTTACCATAAACCCCGCATACGTGTCAGAGGGGAAGATTTAAAAGACGCGGCTCTGAAATTAAGAAGCTGGTGACGAACTCCGCCTCACAATTCCACATTCGCTATAATCACGGGGCCGATAGTCGCTAGGTGACTCCGCGGAATTTTAACATTTTTCGCCGATCAAGCCACCCTCGGAAGGCGAGCTGTCCGTCACGTCGGGCATCCTCGGGAGGATCAACAAATGGAAGAACGAAAGCTCGGTAAGAGGACACCACGCAGCTACCAATTAGTTCCCTCCGTCGTTAGCATTGCACCTAGCCGCGCTAATCGACGTATTTCCGTAATTACCTTGGCGCACGTACGATTCCCTTGGAGGAAAGAACACGAGAAGCTTCGCCTCGTTCCTCCTCTGTATTTATGGCTCCATTAGCGCTGTTAATTAGCCGCGGCCTTGTTAAGACGACCGCGTGGCGAGAGGTTTCAACCGCAGGTCGGTTAATCTCTGTTAAAAAGGGCATCTTCAAAGACAAGACCAAGTACCCAACCCTCACGAGGATGTCCTACTGCCAGTGCCGGCTGCGGTTGGTCTTCTCCAGCATCTTCAAGGAGTTCGGATGGTCCCACGTTGCTTTGATACTGGACAGGTCGGACTTGTTCTCGTGGACGGTGGGCAAGAACTTGGAGTACGGACTGCGCAAGCAGGGGCTGCTGAAGTTCGTCAGGGAGCTCGACGGCAACTCGGAGGACGAGCCTTATCACTTTTATTTGCGCGACGCTAGTATGTACGCTAGAGGTAAGGGGTACCTTGAGCCGAGAAATAAAATTGGGCGAAGAAATAAGACGAATAATGAAGAGTGACGAAATTGCGGTAGAAGCTTCGTTTCTTAGTTATCAGCGTTTAAGTATCCTGAGGCGCCTGAAGCGCGGCAACCCGGCGAATGCGGCGCGCAGTGAGGTGTCTTCTGCGTGGTGTCCTCTTACCTGAACGCCGGGTTGTCCTGCACCAGGCACCTAAGAGTACTGAAACACTGATAACTCAGAGACGAAGCTTCTACTGCAATTTCTTTGCTCTTCATTTTCTCCTTATGTTTTGTTAATGCAAAAAACAGTTACGAAGGAGTTCTCAAGGTAGATAAAGTGTTTATATCCCGTTACTTTGAACAGTGCTGATCCTCAGCGTCCGCGGCACTCTGGTGAGAAGATTCATGCTGGCTGCTCATGACTTAGGGATGACTAGGGGGGATTGGGCGTTCCTCGACGTGGAAATCTTCCAGGTGAGCTTCACTTTTTCTCTATACAGTCACTGTCCAAAGTTCTTCCTTTTCTTGGAACCGTGTTCGAACGACTAGGGGTCCTACTGGGGTGACCACGATTGGGAGGTTGGCGATGAAGACGACGCTGTGGCTAGGAAGGCTTACGAGTCTCTGCTCAGAGTGTCCCTTTTGCAGCCGACCAGCCCGAGGTTCCAGGACTTCGCCGAGTCCGTTCGTCAGAGAGCGCAAACCGATTACAGTTACTCGTTCTCGGAGGGGGAGGAGGTGCGTGTAACTTAATAATCCATAATCTTGAAGGCGAAGTGGACTCCATTCGAAACTTCCAGGTGAACTTCTTCATCGGCGCATTTTACGACGGCGTCTACTTGCTCGGGATAGCGCTGAACGAGACCCTCTCCGAAGGGGGCGACATTCGTGACGGCATGTCCATAACTAGGAGGATGTGGGACAGAGACTTCGATGGGATTACGGGGCACGTCAGGATAGACGACAATGGCGATCGTGATGCTGACTACAGTATCCTGGATTTGGACCCCATCACTGGAAGGTCAGCGGCAATTAAGCTCCTTCCACTCCGCTGCTATGCTAATCAAGCCCCATTCTCCGCGAAGACACGGCCGGAATTTTAGTTAGCCAGCCCGTGGGCCTCGCCTATGTTCCCGCACCAATGTACACTCGGTCTGTTGAAGCACGAGCAATTAGCGTTCAGCAGTGAAATTCCAACTGCGATTGTTGGAAACCCTTAAAGTTCATAGTTTTAAAAATGGCCCCCTGGGACACTATGGATCTCTTAAAAGATCTGAGCTAGGGATCACCAACGTGGGCGTTGCGCAAAGAGATGAAAATCCCCAGGTGCTTGATAGTATCCACATTTGCACCTCCTGAAAATATTTCCAATTGGAGGTACTCTTCTAACGACGCGGAATCGTTAGGTTCGAGGTGGTAGCGCACTATTTGGGCCTGAACCGGGAGTACAGCCCAGTGGCTGGTAAGAAGATCCACTGGCCCGGAGGCAGAGAAGGTCCTCCGGCTGACGTTCCGGAGTGCGGCTTCCTTGGGAACGACCCAGCCTGCACTTCTAGAACAGAGGCATACACTTTCGTCGCCTACACGAGCCTAGCCCTGGCTGCCTTCTTGCTCGCGGCTGTCGCTGCCGCCTGTGTGCTGTACAGGTGGGTAGCTGCTGCGTCTGTGCGTAGACTTCTGTTTATAGTAGCACAATTCTGACGCAGGCACTTGAGGCTAGCCGCCGATCTGAACAACATGTCCTGGAGGATCAGGCCCGAGGAGCTGCTGCTTGAGATAGGCAAGCCGTTCTCATCCAAGATCAATCTTCACCAGGCGATATCCGAGGTGAACGTAAGTTCCGCGGGAGCGAAGCCCAAAGTGTGTGGATGGGATACGATTAGTGGGATTCTGGTTCTGATGTGGCAGAATTTCGGACTGGAGCAGCGAATTCGCCGGGGGTCCCAGCTAAGCTGTGAGTCCCTACCACCCACCACTGTGTTCACCACGGTCGGGATTTACAAAGGAGAGAGGGTGGCTATTAAAAAGATCACTAAGAAGAAGGTGGTGGATATCACGAAGAAGCTGCTGTGGGAGATCAAGCAAGTGAGGGACGTCACTTCCGAGAACACTGTCAGGTATGTGCTGTACAGGTGCTCTATGTGGATTCACTTGCGATTGGAGGGATGAATTAAGATCGAACGTAGATTCATCGGTGCCTGCCTCTGCTCCCCTTCGCCCACGGTTCTGATACTCACGGAGTACTGTCCCCGAGGATCCTTGAAAGACGTGCTGGAGAACGAAGCTATCAAGCTGGACTGGAACTTTCGGATGTCCCTGATCCACGACATCGTCAAGGTAGAGCAGGTGCAGAGTTGATGCGTTCGTTTTAAGGACGAATTCATTCTTGTATATCTTTGGTGAATGTGAATGTTTCTGCTGCGGTATGATTCTGCTAAGAATTCGCAAACGCAATTGGATGCTTTTGTGCTTCTGTAGGGAATGTCTTATCTGCACACCAGCGAGGTCTCGGCACACGGGAAGCTTCGATCGTGCAATTGCCTGATCGACGGACGCTTCGTTCTGAAAATCTCGGATTTCGGACTGAAGACGCTCACTACGCCCTCTGACTTGATCATGGACGATGTTTACTATACCAGTATGCGGGAAATCAAGCCATCTTCTTATTTCGATTGTTCTTGTTTGTTATTTCTATTCTTATTTTCTTACTTATATTTCTTCTTATTTCTCTTCGTCTTATCTTCATAATTCTATTGTTCTTATTTTCTGATTTATATTATTATCTTCTTATCTTTATTCTGCTTATCTTTTTATTTCTGTTCTTATTTTTTATTTATGTTTTTCTTATCTTCTTATTTCTGCTCTTATATCTTCTGATCTTCTTATTTCTATTTTTCTTATCTTCTTACCTTCCTATTTTCTTATTTCTATTCTGCTTATCTTCTTATATCTATTCTTCGTACCTCCTTATTTCCATCCTTCTTACCTTCTTACTTCCTTATTCTATTCTTCTCACCTCCTTCTTTCTATTCTTCTCATCTTCCCATTTATTTTCTTAACCCCAATTTCTATCTCCACTTGACACAATTTTAAGGTCCCCATGGTCTCAAGTATTTCTCATTCCATTTCAAAGAACACTCAGTAAGCTCACACTAAGAATCTTCTCCCAACCCTTTCAATGCTCATTTACCAGAGTTGCTTTGGATCGCCCCGGAACTCCTGCCGCTGACAGTAATGCCAGGAAGCGCGGCGACCCAGAAGGGCGACGTCTACAGTTTCGCCATCATCTTGGAGGAAATCGTGGCCCGCGGTGGGCCGTACGAAACAGTCAAATCGTTCGTTACCCCCCAAGAGGTACTTGTCTGCATTCACTCACCCACTCACTTGTAGCATTTACAATTTTTCCTTCCCACGAAGATCGTCAGCCGCGTCGCGGCGTCCGAGTCGCCGCCATTTAGGCCGGAAGTGACGCCGAAGGACTGCCCCCCGGACATCCTCTCCCTGATGGAGAGGTGCTGGACCGAGGTGCCCGAGGAACGGCCGACTTTCCACACGATTCGGGGCACCATACGTGGCATTATGAAGTAAGGATTATTCTCCTTAAAAAACACCAATCAAATATGGAAAATAACACAGCTAGAGAAAATTTTTAAAAGGCTCGTTGAGCAAGCAACCGAGATATTGATCCATGGATCTTCCAGGGGGTACTGTGAGAACCTAATGGACGATTTACTGAGGCGTATGGAGCAGTACGCGAATAATCTGGAGATGCTGGTGGAGGAGAAGACGGAGCAACTCAGCCTGGAGAAACGACGAAGCGAGGAGCTCCTGTACCAAGTGCTCCCAAGGTAACAGGACGATGATAGAATTAGCGTTGCTTTAAAGTGAAAGTTTGATGGACCTCGTAGGCAAGTGGCATGCCAACTAATGGCTGGGGAACTGGTGCAGCCGGAGCAGTTCGAGTGCGTGACGATTTACTTCAGCGACATAGTGGGTTTCACGGCACTCTGCGCGCAGAGCACACCCATGGAGGTGGTGGACTTCCTCAACGATCTCTACAGCACCTTCGACCGTATCATCGAGTTCTACGACGTCTACAAGGTAAGACGGAAAACGGAAGACAGTAATGGCTAGTAAATATCCTTGGACCGGGGTGGCAGGAGATTAATTCAGAGGATTAAGCGATCTAAGATTCATCCTTATTCATCTCCAGAGCGGCGCCGGGTCTATTTTGACCCGCTCTCAACATCAAGTCACTGATGTTGTTAAAGTTGTCAAGTCAAGTGACTGGTTTTTGGAGAGGATAAGAATTTTAGATGAGATTGGATCAAAATGCACCTGGTGTCCTTTCAATTACACTCTCGGAAAGCTTCCCTACTGCCACAGGATTGATTAACGAGCTTCGATTACAGGTGGAAACAATCGGGGATGCGTACATGGTGGTGTCAGGTCTGCCGGAAAGGAACGGTGACGAGCACGCGCGGGAGATCGCTCTGATGACTCTGGCGATCTTAGATTCGGTGAAATCCTTCACCATTATGCACAAGCAGAACGCCCAGCTGAGCGTGAGGATTGGCGTGCACAGTGGGCCCGTTTGCGCTGGCGTCGTGGGCCAGAAGATGCCACACTACTGTCTCTTCGGCGACACGGTGAACACTGCGTCCAGGATGGAGTCTTCTGGCTTGCGTGAGTATTTTAAGGGCTCTCAATGGCACGATATCTCGAAATAGTCTGATCTTCCAGTGATTGGGATAGCAAAGACTTTATCGTGTTCCTAAAGAATGGAATATGAAGTGAGAAGCTAGTAGTTTGTGTATTCTGTACTGGGCCGTAGTTACTTCCCACCGAGTGTCTTGTCTCAAAGAGTTCTTAGAACTGAAGAAGCTTCGGAATATTTACGTGTATTGGTATTTCTGTGCCGCAGCGCTACGCATCCACGTGTCGGAAGCTACGAAGTGCATCCTGGACAAGTTCGGAACGTTCGACCTCGAGCTGAGGGGCGAAGTGGAGTTGAAGGGGAAAGGAAGAGTGACTTCTTACTGGTTAAGAGGATGCTCGGAACCAGATCCCAGATTGCCGTCGCCAAAGTATCGCAGACACAGCGTCAGCTCCCCGGAGAACAACCTCAATCCATTGATTTTCCCTCCGAACAACAGCAACGGGCCAAAGACTAACAACAATACCTTTATTAACTTGTCAGAGCTACAATAGAGCGCGCGGGTGTAATTGATTCTCGATAGGGCCAGCTGGCGGACGTCATCGGAACCTATAACGCGGCTTGGACTGCAACACTACGGAGTCATAATTATAATAAATTTATTTATATTTCTTCTATTACAATGTGTCGATTCAGGATCTTACATTAATGACATGTAATTTATATATTTATATAAATAGAAGATTCTGTAATAGGCTTTTGTCGGCAGACACGTGTATCAACTTGGCGTCTGATTGACAGAGCCGGACTATTGGGAGAAACGTAATCTTCCTTCCCGCAGAACAGGCACAATTTAATACACTTGCCTAGCAACAATAAATCTACGTAAAGCTTGATCGTTTTAGTCGAAAAGGGTTCAGCGACGTTACCGAAAGAAACCTCAATGAAACTAAATGTTACAGTCCCGTGTGTCTGTATATTATTCGCTATAACTTCTGTGCCGCACTGTTTCGCGTCAGCACAGTGTACATTTTCTCCGAGTGTATGTGTGTGTGTGAGTGCATGTGTGTGTATAGACTACAGCAGAATTAGCATCTTCGTTATCGTTACAAGTTATCGCTACTATAATTGATTATAAACCTCTGTGATCTATGCACTTATCACTGTTAAATCTAAAAAGTTGTGTCAATAACTCATCTGTCGTAAAACATTGACAACAGTAATTGCCGTGTCGCACTACTTGGACGCCAGGAACATTATTAGTCTGAAACAGAAAGATGCGATGTACGGGTGGAAGGCAGGCTAATAAAATTCTGTCGCGCTGATCTGCACGCTTTGCCTCCTCACCTGAAACTAATAGCTCTCGCAGCAAGAAGTCTATTGCACTCCGCCGTGTCAGGTAAAGGTAAAGGTAAGTAAGGGCTTTCGTTCTCTTGGTCGGTGAATTCGAACTTGTGAATTCTCGGTTGTACTTTCATATCTCCGAAGGGTCCTTTTAATATCAAATAATAAAGCGGTAATGGGTATGTCGTTTTTGTTTTTAAGATCAGCTAGAAAAACGTTGCCATTGATTAATCGCCCCCTCGAGCCACCCGCGACCACGCTACCTCGAATATAAATAAATAGCTACGTACTTGGTAAGTCATGTCCCTCTCTGAACTCTGTGTAGGATCGCGCTGGCTGTTGTTGATCCTCGCTTTCACAACCCACTGGTTATTAAACGCCGAGAACCGGGACGTTTCGTAAAATAGCTTGTGCACGAACTCGTCTGTGCGATACGGCTTCATCTGTAAATCTATAAACGACGAAATTCTACAGATAGATCACACCCATCGCTGACCGAGTGCATCTGTTACAGAGAATGACAACGAAAAGGGTTGAATATAACAATCAACGATTCAGTGTTCCAAATACTTCAGTAACACGGGAATCTAAGCAAGTGAAGCTATTTAGTGAAAATTGTCTGGTGAAAGGGAAACTGTTCCTGCCGCCGCTAGACGAAGCAGAAAGCAAAACGTTAAACGAGATCTCGAGTACACCTTAATACACAAGAAACTGATACAGACCGTTGAATGTGATTTTCTCGTAGGACAAAAGATCAAAGACATTGTCATACAGCCTACGTTCTTCCAGGGTACGGGCATCAATTTCCCGCAGGGCTTCCATCACGTCCAAACCTGAACGATGAGGATGCACGCAGTGCTCCTCGTGCTCTGGACGTTCGTGATTCGGCCCGCGCCAAGGGCAGCCGATTCTACTGTATTTGCAGCTGGATATTCTATTACAGAGACACAAGGAACCACATCAGTAATGCCACTTCGATTCCTCCTTAGGTCTAGGACTATTCGAATAATTTAATATTCGAATATTTTACAAGTATTCGAATACTACGAATAAACTTCGAATATTTGAGTATTCGAATGTTATTATTCGAATACTACTCGAATGTTTCAGTACTCGAATACTACTCGAATATTTCAGTATTCAAATACTTAAATATTCGAACAGTATTCGAATACTGTAAATATACCAATAGTATTTGAACAGTATTCGAATACTTAAATATACCAATAGTATTTGAACAGTATTCGAATACTTAAATATACCAATAGTATTTGAACAGTATTCGAATACTTAAATATACCAATAATATTCGAATTATATTCGCCAAATAATTGAGCAACTGAAGTATTCGAATACTCGAATACTGAAAGATTCAACAAATAGTCCCAACCCTATTCTTCCTTCCTCTTTCAGTCTTACTTTACCTTTCTTCGCACATTGTCTCCTCGTGGCGCTCCAAAGAGTTTCGTGGAAACTCCTTGGCACAGTACTGACATTCTGCTGGCAACTCGGACACCGCTTTCTCAACTGCCAAATTTCGAGACGGTGACGTTCTGCTGATTTCGATTCTGCAGTTGGGACACGTTGCCATTTCATCTCTCAGCCTGGCATCTGCGAGGACATGAGTGAAGCAACCGGCACACATCAAGTGTCCATTTGTACACTGTGAACATTGTTGCAGCATGTATTACTAGCATTCCCAGCTCGATGGCAGTGTTAAAAGATAATCCTAACACCATTGACAATTAACCTCGGGAGAATTGATTCTCTATCAATACAGACTGTTCGGTCGAAACAAGAATACTTGTTCCTGGTTAAAGAGTATCGCAAGCTCTATGCTCCTTCTCTTCTAACAAACATATACAACCCTTGCAACGACATTTACCAAACTAGAATACCAAAAACTAATGGTCACGTGTATTACCATGATTTTGATGTTATTTTTTTTTAAACCTGAAACACAAAATCGTAGTAGCGCTGTTAATAATTCAAGTAATTCATTTCCAAGACTGGCTCGAAAGCAATCGTCATTAATGCTGCCAATATCGATAATAGAAAGGAGGAGAGAAGGACAGTGATGCGTGGGATAAGTGAAAAGGGGTATCGAATGCGAAATAACTAACTAATAACCTTTAACAGTATTTATTTTGTTTAATGCTTCTCAACTATACATGTTACACAGATTATCCGGAAGTACGCTTTCTCTCTCTCACTCTCACTCTCTCGCTATTAATTATAATTGATAGACATCAATTTCGCATGGGTCTACAATAACTTTTCCTAGTAACTAGTTTTCTGGCAACCATCTCCTCCGTCACCTCTTATAATAAACACAATGCTTTGGAAAGATATTGTTTATATTATGTGCTAAGGGCTATGTAGATTAAACTCTTCACCTTTCTAATCGACTTTATCCAGATACCAGCGAGAACGCGAAGTTAAAGATTCAAGTTACTTGTGCTTGTAAAACCCAAATGCTTTACGTAGGGGTCTACGAGCTCACAAATGCACGGACACAGCTCGTCTACCACCAGGAAATAAAGAATGGCACACAGCGCACTAGACCGGTGCACCGAACAACTTACAAGTACGCGTCTCTACTGTGATTGGGTGGGGGGGCTGGGTGGATTAAACGCAACATTCTTCCCATTGTTTATACAGTTAATAAAGACACTGAATATAGAATGTATTACATATATTCCTGTTAATAAAGTTCAGAAACGAATGGCTAAGAACGAAATATAATAGTACAGGTGGACTGGAATGCTACAAATTTAATAATAAGGGGGCTTCCGTAAATAAACATTGCTAAAGAATGGGGTCCACTGCTCCGGCATGCGTACATACAATAATTCTCTTTGGCGTATTAACTGTATTCGTTCCTCGCGCCACTGTCGAGAGTTCACACGAACTTACATCGCAGCGAGAATTACTTTACATGCATGCGTAAACATAGTCGATCGCAAGTCCCGACTCGTCTCGTACAATACAGATGTTAACGAGGGAGAGCGATCGGCCAGTATAATCTACCGAACCGTTCAAAATTCCGTCTCAAAGAGTCCTCTTGCATATTACGTACGGTAATGCGTCTTTATTATAAAATCAGAATCCTCCGGGTCTCATGGATACATATAAGGGAAAGCGTTTCTTATTAAGATTCATGTGCTCACCTACCTGCGCTCGTTACGTCGTCTTAAAGAAAGCGGCGTTCGCGATTTCTTTAGACTTTAGCGACAAAGGTAGCCGTAAGGCTTCTCTTAAATACTTAAATACAAGGCTATAGCGTCGTACAACTATCCATCTTCTTGCAATGTCAGGGAGGGGCACAAGCTATTCGCGATCGGCGAGAGAAAAGGAAGGCAAGACAAACGGGCAGAGTGAGAGAGAAAGAAGTTTAACAGCACAGAAACGGAGTGTTATTAACGGTCATTGTTAACTGATGGAAAGTTCGACTTAATCAGAGACAAGATTAAACCCAGCAACGACATATAATAAACCATCGTGTACACCAATTATCCATCGAGATATATCTCTTTCTACGATCCGAAACATCGGGCGCACCCCGCCCGTGCGGAAGTCCCATATCCACCTACATTAACCATTCTAACCGAACGCCGATGAGCGTTCACCGCACGGCACTGAGCGCCCATCGGCGACCAGGGTTAACGGAATATACCAATTTAAAAGGAAAGAACAAAGGGACAAGTAACAATGCACATTCCTGAAGGAACACCAGCGGGGTCGTGCTGTACGGTGACTTAAGCGATGTACGAAACCGTGTTCGAAATAAGTTCCACGGAGGGAATTCGTCACTGGCCGAGGAATACCCGAAAATGAGTAAAAACCGACTTCGCGCGATCGTCGCGGTGCGCGGTACACGATCCAGATAAATTTTATCTAATATCGCTCATACTTATGTGGCAGTGTGTACATGCACATACGGTATATGCGTGTTGCAGCGGAGAAGTCACCCATCGACCTCGGGTGAAAATGTCGGATGGGAACGACCATCGAGCGTATCAACGACCGACGATGTTTATGTCGTGGGCGACGCTTGTGGGGGCAGCGTAATACAGCTGACACGCGATTGGAATCGCGCGTAATGCGGGAATAGATCGGAAGGGGCGAGATGTAAGTCGGGACTTACCTGATAGACGGCCGCCTTGGGCAGATCGAGGCAAACTGCGCAGCAGAGGATGCCGCCCAGGCGGTGCTCCAACTTCTGCTCGGCTTTCCCATCGCTGCGCGACACTTTGCGACGCTTCTTGTCCGGCTCCAGGAAGTCCTCGATTTTTTCGAGGTCGTCGCGGATTGGGGTGGCCGCCGGGGCCTGCTCCGAAACGCTACTCGACGATGCAGCTTCGTTACTCGGGTCCGCCATATTGATTGTTTTGATTTTTCCTCCGCCACGAGCCAAGAGAAATAATGCGCAGATGTCAAACACGGACCCACCACGCAATAGCCGCCTGGATAGGGGCCACCGCCGATTCGATACCCTGACACCCGTGATTCTATCGAACCGGTCGATGACTTCGCTACTGGATTACCAGCGGGTGTGATGGTTAGTAAAACTGGGAGGGAACTGAGAAGTCGAGCGGCGATCGTGCGCTTAAATAGCAAAATTGTATCGCGCTTGGCACGAGAAGTTTTTAGTTTCTCGTTACTTTTCAATCTGATATTTGTCTATTTGCTGTGGGTGCCCTGGAAATCATGTTGCGTTAAGTGTTTGAAACTTGGAAATACTCCCGCCAATTTCAACGTTGCTTAAGATTTCTCCGTTTTTCCGAATAATTAAAGAATCCTGGCTTGAAAATTATGGGTCAGTTGCTAGTTACCTTGCAATGCGAGGTAAAAGTACTCTGATTTATCTTTCAATCGTTATGGCGCTCTTTTAATATCGTTATTTGCGAATACCTTAAACCAGCGTGCATGTTCGATTTGAAAATCCACATATTGCGCGCGCTTTCAACGGACCTCTGTCAGTCGTGCGCGGACTCTTGAAGGGGTGAGGTCCCGCTCCTTACGTGCGCTTCGATTTATTCGTTCTGTGCATTCGTTTGTGAGAAATAATAGCTGAGGTACGCAAAACTCGTCTTTTATTACATTATTCTCCTTCGGTACGTATTATTTACAGAAATGTACACGTATCTTTGAAATAACTCGGACGCTGCTCGGTCATACCGCAGCATCGTAAATTTATCTAAACCTTCAGCCTTCCGTTAGGCAGTTTAACAAACAATAGCATACAAATGCAGTAGATTACAATCGTATCATAGATATTCTCATAAAATGTAAAAATCGTATTCCCTAATGGGCACAACGGTCAGCCACGAAAATTCTAACGGCTTTTGCCACTTCACAAGATGGCGTCCGTTGCAAAACTTTCAAACTTCAAAGCCCGCGAGAATTGATGAATTTTTATTTTACCACAGTGTTCGCCATAAGTAGCCGATTTATTGGGGAATTACAAACTAGTCGCGGGTAGCTGCCACTTTGGAGACCATAATTAAGACCTCGACTTCGTACAAGGTGAGTTCGAATTCGATTATCGTTACCTTATAGCGACAATACAGCGCTCGATCTTGTCGTTAAAATACGAAAGATTTTCTAATTACAATTGCGTCTACGGTGAAATAATATTCAAATAATAAACGGGAAATAGAAAAACAGTGGAACAGTTAGATTCGAATAATCAATTCTTTATTCACACGCCGACGCGTCACCTCGTTCGTTTTGCACTTCGTGTTCCACATTATAAATTTTCTTATATATTCCCCTTGTATAATCCGTTATCAATAATTGTTGTAAACGATTCGTTTCTGGCTTGAATGGACGAACTCTCGTTTCAAGTATATTTGTATATTATATATGCGCAAACACTACGATCCATTGGATGGCTACACGCAATAACATTATGTAACATAATCCATGTAGAAGACACAGAGAACTAAAAGTGCATCATTTCGCTGCACCAAAGATAATGACACTAATTACAGAGCGTAGCATGTTTAAACCAACTTACACAAGGTGCTTGATTTTAAACTATGAAGAACTCATCTCACTCAGAAATCTAACCCAGATAATTTTCATTAATAGCCCAAGCGTTGGATTCCTCCAATTCGAAGTATTGACGCGTGTCCATTCATAGATTAAAATGAATCACTCTGCACGCTAGACAAGCAAAGGCTCGCGTATCGTCTGCCTCGTCGCAAGAATATAAAGCCAAATCAATCGGTACGCACTGTACCCTCTTTTACGCTTCGTTTGATTCCAGTAAAAAATAATTCACAAATCTTCTGCTTCTCAATTTCGTTTATGCATCGTTTCACTCTTAAATGCACTTTCTGCGGTACGTACAATGCATTTGCCGTAACTCCCACTCTTTTGTATCCGCTGTACATTACGTGTTATTATTGTAATCGATATTCTACGAACGAAAGACAACACGGGGTTCTAAGGTTCGGAATTCTAACTCCCCTCTATTGTTTCCAAACGTTTGGCAAATTCGTGGACACTATACTGCGCTATAAACAGTAGAAGAGTAGAAAAGTTTATTGCGATTATACATGTGGACGTTGGGGGACAACTCTAAACCTTTGTTAGCAACGCGGGGACAATTGTAAACGCTCTTTGTACTTTTCGATGGTACGGTATTCTCTCCCTATGGGCTAGCTTTCTTCCCTTCGCGCTATGGGCGCCTGGATATCCTCTCAGTTATTCGCTAAGCGCTCGCCGTGAGCCCATAGCGAGAGGATGCGGTATATCTGAAATACTCTGGTAGTCATCTACAGTTTGGCATTCCGTCGTGTTCAACACGCACCTCAAATCTGTGCCATTCAATTCTTGACAACGCTAGTTAACGTATACGTTATTGCTCGTTATAAATAGCTTCCCCCGGGACATGCTTCGGTCACAGACATGTCTTAGCAAAAATAGTGGACTCGTGTGATCCTTGCTGGTTATTCTGTGCACGACACTGACACGATCCAGGGCATAAATATTCACCTTTCTATATACATGGAATTTCAACATACTTAATTTATTGGTATTTACAAATACACATGCTCCGTCGCGTCTCTTCCCTGGGAACAAGAGTTTCTTTATCGTACAAGGCGAGATTTCGCCCAAGTATCACCGCAATATATCGCCTCAGATATATTACGGGGTTAACCTCGAGCGTTTGGGTCTATCCGTCGAAGGTTTCTTTAAGGGTACTTCGTCCGGTACTGTAAAATAAGAAAAGAAGAGTTTGGTGCTCCTTCATTCCTGTTGAATATTAATACCACATAATGCAAGGACGATCATATTTGCCACATTTCCCTTTAACAAAATAAGCCGCCAACGTAGAGAAGTTGGGGGAAAAAGCTATATGTAACGCGCTTCGTAAAGGGGGAATTTAAGGATGTATCGGACGAAATATTTGAATATCTACGCCTTACGCATAGTAAATCTAAATGTAAGAAACTCGAACGATAGTTGGAGTCTTAATTTTACTCGCAGAAAGGAATTTTTCACTTTACAAATGCTTCTTCAACCATTATTCGATAAACTTTCGGCAGTGAAAGTGCCCTGAATTCAAAATTTTCTCAAGTTCTAATTTATTTCTTTAAAACGGTGTAGTGAAAACAATTGAAACTTGGCAGTATTTTCATCTATCCATATACTACACGTACAAAAAAAATTAAAACATTGGTACCATTTCTTCAACATTATTTCAGCTGTTTTATCCGCCAAGATCGGCTCTTTCCATAAGAGTACGTGTAAAATCAATGAAAATTAAAATTGTTATAACTCAGCAACCGCTTAGTGAATTCATTTAAAATTTTTGGAGCACATCAGAAAGATTAAAAAGAACAATCTCGCAAAATTTCATCGACTTGGTACCATTTTCAAAATAGGTCCGATACATCCTTAAAACAAATATATAAGCAGGAAGATGCATAATGAAGTGGCACAAAAGAAATGACAAGAAAACATCTAGATCGACGAATTTACATAGCAAAGTCCGCAACCAAAGAAACTGATTACACAATTATATATCAAGCGAGGATAAAAAAGCTCGAGCAAACAAAATGATGTAGGAACTTATGCGGAATGAACTTGCAAAACATGCTGCAATCGTATTTGTCTCATGAAAAGACCCAATAAACACAGAACAAACAGTCTCGTCCCCACACTATGATTAGCAGTCTATATCCACCACTTAACAGGAAACTTAAATATTCGTGTTTCTGTCTGTCCGAAGAAACGTTTTCCTTTGAAATCAGCGAAGCAGATAATACAGCGAGTCAACTTACCCAACGCACTGTGATTCTGTTCCGTCGTCGCATCTCCCTTAATAGATTCTTCCAAGCTCTTCGCTCTGCTCAGTTTCTGAGCTTGAACATCTGGCGCGGCAACGAGCATTACATTCGTAGAGTTCCTTAAAGTACCATACGACTGCTCCAACAGCTTCATCTTCTCATTCAGCTGCTCGTTCGCTGCACGAACCTCGCCCACCTGCAAGATTCACAGTGAATACTTCCTGCTCGAAGGAACCTCTCGCATTAGCTAGCACAACAATCTTACTTGGTCGCTCAGCTGTTTAACAGAAGCTAGTACAGTGGTCTTGACGCACTCCCTCTCCAGCGATATCACCTTCATGCTAACATTCTGCGTTGTCTCCTGAAGCAACACCAGATTCTCCTAGAAAAGTGTCGCACGGTTAGCAATCACCCAATACCCACCACACCGAACATTTATGTTCCCTCCATATTTACATGGTCCTTCTTCTGGTCTTCGGCGACCCATAGCACTGCTCTGGACAACGTCTCATTGATGCGCGTCAAGTTGTTGGTCAGATGTAGTATTCCAGCGTCCAGCTTCTCAGTCTTTATCTTCGTCTCGTTCGTGGTCAGCGTCTGTGGCCTCTGCGTCACATTCGACAATTCCACCACCGTGTTCTGTAACCCAGCAACAGAGAAGGTCAGTCTGCCGCGTATTTTATAAGAATCGCTTAGGGAAATTTTTCTTCGATCAACCTTGAGGCTGGTGATGTTCTGCTGCATGGTGACTTGGGCGTCCTGCACCCTGGCGTTCGACTCCTTCAGGGTCTTCACCGTGGCGCTCAGGTCCTGTATTTGGCTGCCGAACGACACCACGCTACTCGACAGCGCTTTCAGGTCCGTCGGCACGTTGGCTAGTTGGGGATCAGCTTTGAACCACTCCTCCACTCGATGCAGATCCCGTTGGATCACGGATAACTGGAAATTCAATCGTCGCTCTTATAGTAGGCTACCTAGACACGCTGGGCTTCTCGCGGTCGCATGAGCTTTACCTGTGTCGTGAAGTTGTTTATTTGAAGCTTGAGATCAGACAAGTGGGTGAAAATGATAGTCTGGTTGTTCTGGAGGTCTCTGGACAGAGAGTGGCATTTCTGCAGGGCGTCGGGCACGCCTTCGTTGCCAGCGATCACTGTAACGCACAGAAATGTTCCCTTGTAATGGTGACGCAACATCCGCGACGCGGGAATCCTATCTAAGTTCTAAGTTTATCCTCGGCCTCGCTATGATTTCTATCGCTCTCATTGGTGGCCCAGTGTATCGACAACGCAAGCGTCGGATTCTAATTCTACGTGAAAAACTGAGTAAAAAAGGAGGAATAAATTTTTCCCGTACCTCGCTCCGTTTTCAAGGAAATCGACTTTGAGTTTCAATCAGATATGCGCGCGCCGAAGCGCGACCGGGGGGCCTCACGCGGGGCCCGACGCTGCACTTCGGCGCACGCGCAGTCGACCGAAACTTTAAACTCTATTTTCTCGGGAACGAAGCGAGATACGACGAAACTTCTTTCTGCAACTTCGGTTCAGTTTTCCGCGCGGAATCGCCAACTTCAATCTTAAGTTAATATACCGAGCTCATGATCTTATTCGGTAAGCGCATTAGAACCCCTAGATCAGCGATTGGCAATGCTTGATAAATCTGCCGCGTTGCAAGCAGCCCGCAGTGCTACGAAGCACTTCTGAAGCGCCTCGTAGCGCGAAACGACGCGCGTTTCTATTCTGGAACTTATAACGAGCGACTCGACCAGCTCGATTCTTATCGAGAGCTGCGTCTGGATGGGCGATATACCTTGGTCCAGCTCGGTCCGCAGTGCGGTGAGTTGCTGACGAACGTCGATGAACAGCCAAATCAAACTAGCAGTTGCTAATACAGAGGCGCAAGCCAGAAAGGCACTACAAGCTTTAAAAAATCCGGGGCAAGCTCGACCTCGTCTGCCTCTGCATTTGCGTCCATTTCTAGTCGATATATTCCAGTACTCCGATCGTTCGTCGCTGCTATCTGATAGTAACTCCTAGAAATGTAGGCAAAGTCAGTGTTGGAGTACCAACCCCCCCACGGGAACCTTCCCAAACATCGTTCAACTGTAACGCACGGAACTATGAAAACAAAATACCCCAATTAGATAAATACAAATCGTTCCCACATTCCGCGGCGGGTGCACCTCGACCTGACATTTGTCACAAGAAGCTGCCCCACGTAAAAACTCTCCAACGGTGTTGTTGCATGCGTTACAGCCCAGAACGGAGACTCGACGGTGACAAAGGGGGAAAAAACTGTTCCATATGAAGCATGGCGATGCAAGGTAAACACGATCGTCGTGACTGGAGGCAGACCTCGATGGGCCCAATTGGGTGGGATTGCATACGTACTTGGGAACTACGTTTCCCAGAACTCTGGCGGGACACAGTGTGAAGAGGCGCCAGTGCGTCCAGCTCCTTCCGCTTCTTCATCTTCTTCGTCGGCTGACGAAGCGGCACCGTCACCGCCACCGAGTCCATTTCAAGCAACACCGAACCGACTATCTTCGCGAGCCTCCACGCACCGTTTTAGCGGCTCTTCCCGTCGCGGCGAGAACACCAGGATACGCTCCCCCTAGCACGGCGAGTCGACTGTTCGTCGCCCGTTCGCCAGGCTCATTTCTGCGGTCGAGAATCGGCCGCCCAGCCGCGCCCGTTTCATTTACGTGGACGATGGGACTCGCGGCAACGCGGGGCTCGTTAACGATTCTCGCGGCTACACTCCGGTATCGTCCGATCACATTTTCCCGCCTGCGTGGGCCTCGCCTGGAATCAGTTCTCGGGGTGAGGATGCGATGGGTGCACCGACGCGGGGCACGGGATGGGGGTTGTCGAGGGAGATGAATAGAATTCTTAAAGCCGAGTTTCCTAGCCGCGGCCGGCGGCGTAGGTGGCCTCTAGGTGGCTACCGAGTAGTATGGCTTAGAAGATTCTAGACTAAGTCCAGCGGTGGATTTAAGAAAAAAGGCCCAGGTGGCAAACGTTCCGAGGGGCCCATTTTTCGAAAAAATTAAGAGGTGGTTTACTAAAAACGGGCTAAATGTAGTAGTATAATAACAAATGGCGTTTAGATTAAATCAATTTTTTTGTAAATGGGGATCTAGGGGGTCCTTCAGGGCACGGGCCTAGACGGAAACTGTTCATCGGAGCCCTATTTAGGACGCTAGGAATAAGGTGATTCTTGGGTTTTTTTTTTCAAAAAAACTGTTAAGCGGATCTTTTCAAAACTTTCAGAGTAGTTTAGATCAATTTTAAACAATAAAAAAATAATTTTTTCGTTACAAAGTGCTCGGTAGAAATGGAGATATATGAACACGTTCGTAGGGACTCGCGCGCCGGTGTTGCAAATTTGCGAGTATGTTGGGGACCCCAATTCTTCTCCGAAATAAAAAAACCAAGTATTTTCTTATTTCTCGTATAATTATATTGTCGATCTACCTATTAAACGAAAAAAAAGACTTCAAAGAAAAAGTTACGATTCTGCCCCAAGATATTTCGTACGAAAAATTTAATTTTTAATCAACTTCAAAAAGGAGGTCTGTCGCCTCATGATTTGCACTGTGTAAATCTGGTGTCGACTTGACAAATATGAGAGTCGTAGATTAAATGAGGGATTAAATTATTTTTTATTTTTTTGAAGTCGGTTTCAATTTTTTGTTTTAATTTTTTTATTATTGTTTGAATATGAATCAAAATACCCTGAAAGTTTAGAAAAGATCCGCTTAACAGTTTCTTAGAAAAAAAATCCCAAAAATCACCTTAATCTTAGCGACCTAAATAGGGCTCCCCCTTATATCCGCCACTGTCGGAGTCCCTAGATTAATCCTAAACAGTCTCAGTAGTTTAACTACTTTCAACCGAGTACTACTTGTGCCCCATGGGAGTCATGGCCCGCGCAAACTATTTCTGAGTACTCGAGAAACTGCGCGTCACTGTTCTCCGAATCTTCGTACTACCGAATCGAAGATATCAACTGCCCCCCGAGTCCCGCGCTCGGCAATCGTTGGGCAGTCGGAAGCTGCCACCGATCGATCTTCCATTGAAGTATCCCAAGCGTTTCTGCCAGCGTTATCACCGCCGTTGTTATTTCCACACATCTACCTCGACGATAGCAACACCTACGCGCACGTACTCTGATAAAACAAAGTCCACCGGTGACTGTGCTGGCAGCGAAAGAGGTCACAGGGAACAAAAGGGTGGAAGAGCGAGCGCGGCGCAATCGGAACGACCGAGAAAGACACTGGGTTTGAGCAGAGAAGAAAAGCAGGAAAAAAAAGAAAAATCGAAATGGGAACGAAGAACGATTACCAGACCACTATGATCGTACCTATTTTAAGCGTATCTGCCGTAGCCACTCGAGGCAAAGCCGTTCAGATAAGGGAGGTCGTACGAATCACTCGGTCAAGCCTCGCCTCGCCCAACTCGAAGCTAACTACCACCGCGAATAAACAACTCTATCTAACACGCCGCAAACATGATCAAACGCCGTCAAACATTGCATGAAAGTGAAACCGTCGAAGACTTACTCTACTTCGATCCCAGTTCGAAAGAATCGCTTAACCGCTTGCGTCGAATCGAGCGCGGACCTTATTGCGTCCCAGGGATCGCGAAACACAAGGGAGATCACGGTCGGAGCGAACGGAAGCAAATCGGTTGCGATCGAAACGCACCGCGTCGCGAGGCGAACACGTCTGCACTGCCGACTCTTATCGCTGCCTCCTCGACACCTGACAACGTTTACAAGAAACACACATAGCGTGGGACTGTTTGCACGCACGAGCAAAAGGCTCCTCCGTATGTACGCGATTCAGCGATATTAAATTGAAGGCGCGTGATCACGTGGCTGGCAGATTGTGGGTGTACTTGAGACGTAATGAAAATTTGGAATTATATACTGTCTATTAAATGGAAGTGGAAATTGCAGGCTTTAAAAGAAGATGATGGAGAATATAGGAATTAGTGTTCATTGTTAAATGACTCGTGGGAGGCTCGGTAAAGCGAGGTAGAATTTCGACTGAAAATGCGCCAATGCGCTGGACGAAAGTCCCAGACAAGTTGTCCTACTGGGCGAGATCCTCCTTAGTTTCTACGCAAACTTCAGCTAAGAGTCGCTAATGACCTAATGAACTAATGAACCACTCAAAGGATTCCGTAATCGATTGATTATTTGCGGCACAATGCACCAGCTACCTTGTGGAATGAAGCAGGCGTGAGGAGGAGAATAAGATGTCAGTTGAACGCACTCATAACGATTGCATCTAATTGCAACTACAGTGGTGGTCAAAAGAAAGTAATTATAAAGATGTTTTACACCTGCAACTCTCTACTACAGTGTTTCCCAACCTTTTTTGAGTCGTGATCCCCTTTTATAATATAAGTAAAGAAAACATATTAAAAATAACTTAATAATATTAATTAAAAAACCCAAAACCGTGGCGACCCAGAGAAAACAGGTGACCCACAGGTTGGGAACCACTGCTCTACTATTTTAATGAGAATATAGTTCCTCCTTGCTAATCCTTCTTCTAAACTTTCTTGCAACTACCACTGTAGGTAATTAATTCCACTGGCAATCAGCTAAATCCACCTAAGATACCCCAGAACACCCCACTGTTTTCAACCGAGCGGACAGTCACGATAAAGAATCGAGTGAAAACAGAATTGCACGCGTTTAGAGCCACACGGCGCCAGGCCCGATAAGATATCAAGGCTTAAAAACAACAATGGAACGCCCGCGTTTCAAACGCATTATCGATTCCGCGAACGTTCGAATTCCATTAAACGCAGAAAATATGCCCGGCTGGCAAATTGTCGGCAATCTACTGGCCGATAATGCGCCGGTAATTCCGAGCACGGGAAAGATATCGCGTCACATTTACATACGTACGCGAAATCGGGCAACGTTTGCCCGATAACGTGTTTCCTTTTTCGATTGTCAAATCGAATAAGTAGTGATATTCCGTTCCTGGTCCTACGTTGTGTATTTACATACGTCGAGCAACGTTCTCTTCTTCGTAATCACAACGTAATCCCGCGACGGAAACGATAGAAGGATTACCCACTTGTTTCGTCGTTAATCACAGCTTTCAGAATGACAATATAGTCTGCCGCTGTTTTCTTTTTGCCGCACGCGGGTTCGCTCGCTGTATTTGGCTCGTGTAGAATCGCGAAATGTTATATGACAAATCGAAACAGATCATCGATTGTAAAGTTCTATGGAGCTCTTCAAAGATTCATTAGAGTTCAAGAGAGTTATTTACTTTCTCCTCGAATTCTTTACTCGATCGAAGAATGCGATAGTATTGCTTTCCCGTTGCTCGGGAATTTTATGACGGTTCTGTAGTTTATTTCTATCAGATGGTTTAGTTGAAATACTCGGAAGAGTTTAATGGCGGCGCGGGATGAATGTGTGAGCACTGTGTAGAGAAAAACAATTAGAGGTAGACGCGGCTAAATAGCAATTATATCTGTTCACGGCGCGCCAAGGATGAAGACGTTGCTCTTGGAATTATCACTGCTAATCCATGTTTAAACTTTGTACGACATTCGCGGCTCGGTTCCACGTAGTCGGTTTTCCTCGGCTTTTTCTATAACGCGTTATTAATTTTAATAAGCACTTGCCAGCGAATCGCGTAAATGGAATCGTTAAGCGAAGAAGCTGAAGTGTTTTGCTCCAGTTTAATCACGTATTCTTATTGAATACAGTGGTGGAAAAAAGAGTTAAAAACTGCCGCATGTCACATCAATCTTAAGATACAATCCCACCCGATAGAATTACCTTATTTTCCTCACCATTCACAGTTCAAACTTTAAACCCTCTTCTGACCACTTCTGAAAGCACGTTACACCACAAAGTCTCATATAAACTTGGAGGATTTAAGAAACACAAGTTCCCTGTTCCCCGAGCAGCTCAAAGATACTTATACACCTGACGAATAGTCTAACGTAAACTGCGCCATTTGGAAAACGAAGTTCCAGAGCGACAATTTACACTTACAGCAGAATCCCCTCCACCTCCTCACGCGTACAATCGAGTTCGACTAATTACTCGCGAGAAGGTGCGTGCGTGCTGCCCCACGGGGACGCGTATGCCCTCGAGAGCCACGTAGAGCCCCTTCGTATTCGCGACCCCTGTCTGCACGCGTCGCCAAACCTCTTCCGTGCGTCACTCCGTCACACTTAGTCACACTCCGTCGTGGACACTTGTACGTGTTCGCTGGCAGGCTTCGAAGCGATTGGGAATCGATGGGAGAGACAGGAGACACCTGCACACCTGTCGAGGGCACACTCGTCGGCGAGTTCGTGCACGCGGAACTTGACCTACGTGGACAGTGAATTATAGAACGATTCCGATCGATCCTATTCCGCCGCGGAGCCACCACAGGCCTATCCCTCTTCGATCTTACGATCGCCTTCACTCGGGCTGGTTTAATTCACAGTCGCGATGTCGGCAGGGTGACTTTCCGAATCGCGAACGAGGGGCGCGCAAAGTTACGAGGGCACCGCCTCCACTCGCGGCGTGCGCCAGATATCGACTGAACGCGAGGGTTGGTACGCAGCCTGCGGGCAGTATTTGCTAGGGGTTCTGGCGATAACGACTCCCCGAGCATAGGGACTTTCGAACTGATACGACTAGATTAGGGGGGCGCGAGCGGGGGAAATATCTGCTGATGATAACGTCAATCACTAATGCGGTTTCATTCTCGTCGCACTTGGGCGCTTAAAATCAGCTTCACCGCGGGTATTTGCGGCTCAACTAAATTTACATTCGAGATTCAAGGATGCGCCTGTTTTGAAATTTTCCTTAAGAATCTGCTGCCTTCTGTGGTTTTCAATGGGGATTATTCTCAGAAATGGGAATGTGTCTGAGTGGGAACAAAAAGATTGTTACTACACAACTGTTGTCATCCTCACTCGTTATTAGTTCCAGAATAAAAGCGGCTCGAAGCATTGGTAACAGCGAATGTTATCAGACTTATCAACACTCGTTATCGCGAACGAAGGGGAAACATGCATAAATGGAGGACGATCTGTTTACCTGACTTTATAGAGACATCCATCTTCTTAATCTCCCCATACAAAATAACCGCCAGCCAGGACAGAGCTATTAGCCAGAAGGTAATCAGAACGGCGACCAGCCACAGGGATATAATTCTCATGTCGGACTTGCCACATCCGCAGGGCTCGTTTTGCTTCATCTTGACCGTGTTGCCTCTTCTGTGTTTCCTGTAACGAGACGCTCGTGGAATACAGATGCAGTAACTGCGTCAACGAGAATGGCGACGCCCGTCCTTACCTTTTCACCTTTTTCTTCTTCGGTGTGAGCACCAAGTCCGACACATCGGTGTCGCTGTCCGAGAGCAGGTCCAGCAAGTTTATGGTTTCCTTGTTGCTAGAGTTGTTCATTTTTCATCGAGATAGCATAACACGGGTCACGAAGCCGACAGACCAGTTCAATAACATAACCTCTTCGGGTGACCCGTCGGTCATCGACAGACACTACTTCGCCGCTTAACTGTCTAATATACGGACTGATTACATCAACTACATATTACGTAATATTGACTAAACGTTTCGCATGATTCTCACGTATTATTGCTTTGGTACGGTCGCAATCGGCTCACCTCCCCTTCACATCCTACGCGACATAACCTATACTCGGGCATTCTTACGCAGCACGCTTTCTTTCGACAAATGCTGACATCTGGCGGCAAAATGGTTACGAATTGGGGGGAATAAAAAAAGAGAATCCTTTACGATTTTACTGTATTTACCACGAGTTCCGTTGTAATCGAACGCGTTCTAAAGCAATTGTTTCGTGAACGATTTATTTACATCCATCGTAGCGAAACGAGGTTAGGTTATGTCACGAGTTTACGAAGAATAAGGCGAATTATTTTGATGTATATCCACGAAAATGACTTTGGAAAGCACAAAGTGGCGGAATTATATTTCATAGTTTTAAATGCAAACTTTATTTCCTAGTACGTGTTGTGTCTCCCGTTTAAGTTTCTTTCGATATTAGTTCGATGATAAGTGTACACTGAAATCAAAACGATTATGCTGTATCTTTGAAAAACAACCCTCATTAAAAAGCGATTCTCTGAGTTCTGAAAGCTTCGATCGTGTCTCGGGAATGTATCACGGTGGTTCGATAGAATATTCCTCCTAATGTATTAATTAACGTGCGTAGCACGTTACGACGCTTTCCATTGGAGACGGTGTCGCATCCGGTTGAAGTTCGGTCAAAAACGATTTACGTGTGCCGCATATGATTCGCTGGAAATTTATAAAAATCCCTCCCCTTGGTGTTCCTTTCGGTTATGCGTATCCACACACGCTTGTTACGATTAAACAATCTTCTTTCAAATTCTTTGTTTCCAGTGGGATCTAAACTAAATTGAGATAGATCGAATTAAAAAGAAATCGAAGGTGCATCCAGTATCCTGATACTGTATCAGGTTTTCATTCCATCTTCCGTTACTCGATCTTTAATAACTGATCTGCAAAAAGAAGTGTGTAGCATCTTATCGTTAGAATCTGTGCTTCTCTTTTCTCTGTGTTACTTAGGCAGCCATTGTAGTACTTCCAGATAATTATTAGATACAGATAGAAATCCAAAGCACCAGGAACTTACGCTGACGTCTGGACGTTCGGCTGGCTGGATGTGACACAGCCGAATTTTGGAAAACATCAGCTATGCCGACATCTTGCCTTCGAGGCGCCCAGTTAAGCACAAACCCCACGTTTCTTTGCTATAATTAATTACTCGTCTACTTATTTTCCTCTTCAAAAACGTGCTTCCCAGAACAATCGCAACTTCGTCTTCCTTCTAACTACAAATCTACACAACTACAAAACAATTTTTTCCCTTGATACTATAACCAAATTGCCCCTTAGTGACTCTTACCCCTCGTTCGATCTCCCACGATCGGTACAGTCTCCTGAAGTCTTCTGATACTCTGCCATAACTCGACCAGCAATCGAAGGATCCCAGCGAAGAATAAATGGAAGGATCAAGTGGTAGTCCCAATCGAACTTGCCCTTTTCGATAGTTTCCAGGGAGAGCGAGGAAAGATCGGCGGGTGATTGGAAAGGCACCTGCACGTGCCAGGAGCCCCGCCAAATAACTAACTGATAGCGTGGGCGTCGCGGCACCTCGAAGACACCGACGTCGCCGGATGTGGAGAAGAGCAAACGGTTCGAGAGGGGATGAAGCTCCCTTGTCCTTCTTGTTCCATTGGCCGATGGGAACCGATTCTTCTTCGCCTTCTTCTTCCTTCGCCTCTCGCCACCTCTTCTGTTCCATTCGGTCCTCGTGTCGCCGGTTTTAACGCGTTTACCACCTTCCGATTCGACCAGGCGTTAATCAACGCATCTCGATAACTGCTCGACAGCTCACATCGCCCTCCTAGGAATAATAAAAATTCGAAAGGACATGGATCCTTGGATGCACTAACAAGTCGAGAAACAAAATGTCCCAGAATCTCAAAATTCGTGGTAGCATCTAGAAAAATATAATCCTTCATTTAAGAATCACTCGGAAATTTGGAACAGAGGTTCAATTCCGTGACGAAGCACCGTACGAGAATTGCCATTTTTGAACAAGCTTCCTCAAATCGCTGAGAAACTCTAGAAGCCATTGAAGGTGGAGTATCTTCAATGACGGTTCCCCGTGTTCCAAATGGTCCCCCGGCGAGGGGCCCTCGCCAACGTTCCCAAAAGGGGGCCAAACTCGGCTGTTAATGGTGGTCCCGGGGCGGACGAGCACGCGCGTCACGTAACGGCGCGAGAGGTTTGGGTGAGGCCCCGTGGGCACGACGCCGCGGAGGCCCCGTGGTCTCCGTGACTTCCGGCTTCTGGGTAGCGCGCGTGTTAGGCCGACGGTGACCGGATATGGCGAAGAACCGACTGACCAAATCGCTCGGACGTCGGACAGTCGACGCCGCTTCGTAGTCGCGAGCTTTTTTCATGCGAATCACGTGTTCCCCTGTACCAAATACCAAGCTCGGACCGGTGACATCATACCACGTTCCGTGTCGTACGTATTCACCTGCGCGCGCGCGAGCGCGGGCCTCAGTCCGCTGTCCCTGCTTTCCTCCTTTTCCAGCAAAATAAATTACAAATTCTTCTCCGCACGTGAGTTGCCATTGTTGTGGTCAAATTGAAGCTTAATACTTTCTGGTGGAAAATTCACTGATGAGAATTAATAAACCGATTTCGACAGGGCCAGACTTTTCTGTAAGGGGTCCGGGTGCAAGAAATATTTTGGGGCCCTAAACAATTTCTTAACGGTAAAAAAAGCATAACATATTTTCACAGAACGAAATCATGAAAAAAAGATAATAAAACAATAAAAGAACTAAACATTAACATATTTAAATATATATCTTTTTCTTTGCTACATAATTAAGAATATTAGATTATTATATTAGAAATTAGGTTCTAATTTCCTTCTTTTTTAATTTTAAGCAAATCAAAATTTTCCTTCTCATTTTTCTCTTCTCCATTTTCTCCTTCCTTCATATTTACTTTCTCTGTGCCCCCCGTACACCCACTGCACCTCCTTTGGCCGGCCCCAAATTTTTTATAGGTGTTCTAGGACCACGTGTGTAGAAACGAATTGTTTCGAGGCGTTAATCGCACCGAGAGCCTGCAAATTAAGCCTGCCGCAATTATGAGGCGGTTGCAAACTGGCCCGTTGGCCGAGTAGACACTAGGTGCGACTAGTTATCGGTCGTCTCTTAAACGGAGTTAATTACTATTTTTAATTGAGCTGAAAATTCACACTCGCGCCTACTAGAAATAGACCGATCGCGAATCTCGATCCATCATCTTAAGCTTTACCATTCTGCTTCTAAAATCCCTTCAATCTTGTAAGCAAAATCCCAGATAAACATTCTACGTAGCCCCACGTTCCATTTGATCGAAGACGAACTTAAGACACTTAATGCCTGCTACCAACTAGGATTCCTTTAAACTAATCCCCACTGAACCGTACACCTGTTTGTCCTCCAATTAGCAAACCGCTGGCTTCTTTCACCTGAAAGCTGCCTCAGACAGCCCGTCTCATTTGCACGGCACACTTTTCGCGCCATTTCTGCTCCTTTCCACCTTTCCCCCTCTGCCTTTCGAGGGTGGCTGCCAATTTCTCCAACGCCCATTGCCAATCGCAAGTACCAGAGCATTCTAAAGGTGCAAATCCACGACGAGAAAAAAATATCGTGCCTCACACGAGACTTTAATCTCACGAGGCAATTACTTTACTATTTTGGCATTAGTTTCATGATGTATTTTCCAAAAACTCTCGCGACTATTTCCATTATTTGCATTTAGTTGTTGTTAACATTTTTGTCTCATGATAGAATCTCAAGAGATGGCTATTTTCTTCCTAAATAAAATAGAACGCCGGATTTCGACCAGCAGAAATATTAGAAGACGCTCGGTGCCGTTTCTTGTCGGCTGATTTTTCCAAGCGCTACAGAATTAGGCATCCGAATATCCAGAACCGGATGGAACGCGCACGCACACACGCGTGCCCCGCGATTCTTCGTGGCCACCACACCGTCGGTCTCGTACATGCATCGGTTGCGTACGTGTCCCGCTTACCGATCAATTGTTCCTCCGCGGCTATTTTTTTCTGCCCCCTCTATTTTACCTGCCGCCTCGTCACGTGAATACCAGCGCCAGGAGGAAGCAGAAGGAAAACGGTAGCCCCGCGACTCCCTATGTGGCACTTTCTCCACGCTCTGCCTACTAATCCGTCCTTCTACCTGGTATCCCGCGGATCTTCTACGCGAGAGGAATCGACCAGGGAGATGTTCCCTGTCCTTGAAGCTCTTTGCTAGCTGAGGCATTTGGAATCAGTGACCCAGGAGGAAGCTGGATACGATCCACAAGCTCGTTTGATAATTTTAGGGGTTGAAATCGGTTTCTCCAAACGGTTATAAAAACCGAAATAATCTTGAGACAGTAATAAGTGAAAAAGATTCTGACCTCGGGTCGCCACTTTTTTTACAGGAAAATAACATAAACTTGATGCTTTCATGGAGTATAAAAAAAGTACCCTTGAAAAAACTAAAAGAACATTTTAATCTTATTAGTTTCTATTTCTTCGAAAGTTATTTTTTATTACTCTTGGCATTCCACAGCAACCTTTTATTATTTTTAAATAACCCAAAGTTCGCTGCAAAATTTTTGGTTGTCGAAGTTCGTAAGCTGAATTTCTAATTAATTTGATAATAATAGTTTGACTTTCTACTTTTCTATTATTTTATACATTACCCAAGAATAAAATATAGAGGCTGATGTAGTGTCGACTTTACAAATCTCTGTGTCTTTTTTTATACAGTCACGTTTGCCAAAAACAGTATACCAGTTAAGGGTAAAAATATATAAATAATTCTCAGTTCAAAGCGATATATATGAAACCGATAAAATATCGGTTCTGTGGAGCTGTAATTAAAACCGGTATAGCCAGAAATTTCGGTTCCTTCATTATCTTCAATACTTTACAGTTTGAAACAATTATTTTCTGCCCCGTTTTCACCCCTGTTTTCAATACTGGGTGGGTGAACCCCCACCCGAATCCCCCCACATCGACAGGAAGCAATCCTTACCTTTCCTTCTCGTCGCCAGTCCACAAAATCCAAATATTCTCGTCATGGATCAGCAGCGCGGTGCTGTAGAAGCTTTCACTTGAACGACGAAGTCCCCTGAGCAACTTCCAAGAACATCGAAGCCTCTTATCACCGAGGATCGTTATCGCGGCTCCTCGAGGACCTCCCCGCGGGCTGGACCGGTAATTTCCATTAAGATAATCGCTGGCCATCGGCGATTATCGATGCCGAAAAATATAGGGAGGGAACAGTGAAAGTGTGGAAGAAGAAGGCCGGCTATCTGGACAGTATCGGCGACGATATTCGTCCCCTTATCGCGTGACCGCGACTGATAAACCACCTCGACCGGTGTCCCGTGGACTTATCGCGCACCGAAGACGCTCCTCGGGGCCCGCCGAGGAACGCTCCTCGGGCGGCGAACGTCGCGAGGGCCCGCGGCTTTAAACCAGGAAATCGGGCTCGTCTTACAGGATGCCGGTGCGTCAATATTGACACGTTTCTTACGAAACGGAGAGACAGAGAGGGAATAAACGAGCATTCGACGATCCCCGACCTCGCGGGATTCTCGGCGCACCGGGCCTGCGAAGGAAATTAGCGACATCGTCAACCTGCGAGTGCGATCCCTCTTTGCGGTGAAATTAGAATTTTCTTTTGGGATCGGTGGGAATTTTCAGATAGTCGAAGGGGTCACCAACTTCTGGAAACTTCCCGGGACGAGTTTTGTAAGGCGTTGAATAGATTTTGAGGAAAGATTGCAGGAATTTTTATTTTAAGCTGATGGAAGTTTCGAATCTATGTCGACGCTTGATTGACTCTCCTGCAGTCCACGTAATCGAGCGTGTCTCGGAAACAGGAAATTGATTCGATCAATGAACGGTATATTAGCGATGAGTAATGAATGCCATGGCTGGTTACGAGAGATCACTGGTTATCAAGGCGAATTTTGTTATCAGTGCCCTTCTATATGTGGTGGAATTTGATAAAGTAATTCTGAGATGATTCAGTAATGATAAGCTGGTAATTCAATTCTCAACTCTTTTATTATTCGCCCTTGTTGGCCTTTACTCGCTTAACAACAACCACCGAGTAACAATAATATACTTGTAACACACATTGGGAATTAAAGGAGGGTAGCTAAATGCACGTAAACTCGTCGAAACAAAAACACGGGGGCAACAAAGTAATCGGATGGTTCTTCGAGGGGATAAAAGTCTTTAGTGCAACAATAAATAAATTAAAATACGCTATAACCATTCGCAAATTGTGAATTTATATCCACGTTTTTATGACTAAAACATCATAAATGAAAGTTAATCCGCAATCGGGATTCTCGATATTGGGCAGCGTTGTTGAATACAGTTGTGCGATGAAAATAGTATAATTGACACGAACGATAACAGAAATTCAGCTCGCGGTGGTGTAATAAAGAAATACAATCAACGGAGCATTGCAGTTACAAAACAATCAGAGACTTGGATGTGCGAATAAGGCTTCAGTGTTTGAAATTGCTAATCGATAGGATCTTTAATGAATTTTAGAAAATTAAATTCTCTGAACAGCAGAACGTACAATGTAAAAGTTGTATTATTCCCTATTAATACTTTGCACTTATTTCTGGCTACGTAATTGGCTATCAATATTGGCGAAATTTTCTTACGATTAAATCCGAAGCTTACCGCTTCAATAAATATTCCAGCTAAATTACGTTCCCTGCGAAACGTATCTCCTTAATTTGTTAAACTGCTCTTCATTGGTATGCTATCATTAAACGAATAAATTGCGCTGACTATTGCGTACACTTGTTAACGTCGCGAGTTAACAACCATTCGTAAGTAGAATTTAAAACAGGCTCAGTCTCTTCGCAACGACAGAGATAAAACGGAACCGATGATATATACGAGACTTACGCTAAATTAAACCTTCCATGCCGAACAGTTATCAGAGCTGCCGACTTATCACGACTGTGTGGTTACATTTGTGCTTCTAAACTTTGTATATTGTATCACTGTTGCTCGCGTAAGCTTATGAAATGCATACGTGCGTATTAGTTCGTCCATTAAATAAAGGGAGCAATTATTCGAAAAATACTATCTAACGTTAGAATTGCAAGATAACAAGTCGCGTAAATCCTCCGACAGACCCACAGACTAGTCGTCCCCAATAATCATTACCCCTTCAGCCTTCGAAAACGAAATTACGGCTGTAATTATTCTAAGGCGTACGATTGATATGCTACATCGTCCTGTAACTCTACGATAGATAACTGCGATTAGTAAATTCCTTCGGACCCCGTTCGATCCACGCTTAACGCTAGCCCAGAAAGATGTACTCGCGCCAGTGGCGCGCTAGTAAAAAATGTATACAAATACGTACGACAGACGTTTCGTTCGTCGATATCCCTCTTTAATCGATGTATCTTCGCTATACCGTGACTGCAAGGGATTAGCGCCTAGTGTCAGCTTACTCTAAGTCTTAAGCCTACAGACTGCTTTAATTCTATGTCTTTGAAAACTTATCAAGAACTATGCTAGCACAGCGCCGTTTCCGTTAGGCCCTCCCTGACGACTATTTCGATGGAAACGCGCTAGATATGATCGTTCGATGTCGCGTTAAAATTGCCAAGAAGTGTACGTCGCTGTCCACGGCGTGACCACCGTCCAGGGCGGAAATTGTGCTAAAAACCGTTTGAACCTCAGAGACTTCTGGTGCTCGCCGTGTAAGAAATGCCCGCCCAGTGCTATCGACAAGCACGGGGTCTTCCGTGCGGCAGGCACCTGCGTATATAAAATATTATAATAAAATACAGTGACGGATCGGGATTGATTCAGTTTCTTTTATACTCACGTTCAGTTCGATGGAAAATGTAAAAGGATCACAGTCCGAGGCGCAGGAGTAGTAGACGAAGTAAGTTTCCCTGTCGTTCCACTTTGGTCCTTGCAACGCTTTACCTTCTAAAATCGACCATCTTTCTAAGCGAACACTTTTGTAGGGCGACAGGATTATGCTTATGTGATCTGGACCTGTGGGGAATGTTTCTCTGTGATTATCAGTTGATAGTAGGCTGGAATTATCCGAATAATTTAATATTCGAATATTTTACAAGTATTCGAATGCTACGAATAAACTTCGAATGTTTGAGTATTCGAATAACATTCGAATATTTAAGTATTCGAATACTACTCGAATATTTCAGTATTCGAATACTGCTGTATTAGACGAAAAATTCGAAAAATAGTCCCAGCCCTAGTTGATAGTAAGTACGTAGGCGTTTAATTTTACCTGTAATGTTAAACGTGAAGCTGACGGTGTTCTGTCTTACGGATTTAGATATCAGTTCAAGCTTCGTTGGTATAGTGATGAGCGGCGCGGGGCCTGGTATCCAACTTGTTTTCCTGTGTGGAAACATTTTTACGGTTTACTGGACTCTCGGCTGACAAGGGAAGATCCTGAACCCGGGAATTCCGAAAATTCTGAAACTTTGTGAATATGTAGGGGATTTCCTCCTGATTGCAACGCTATTTTTGTTTGCTACCCAAATTCGCTCGAAGGGTCTGAATCTTGATAACACAAAATCGGAAAATAACTGAATTTTCAGGAAACAATTATACCCCCTTAGAGTGAATTTGGACAGCAAACAAAAATTGCGTTATAATCGAGACGAAATTTCCTACATATTCGCAAAATTTCAGAATTTTTTGAATCTCTGGGTTCAGGATGTTCCCTTGTGGGTGTCTCTATGTTTATAGGGCGATTTTGGCCAAGTTACCATAAGAAAGTCGTAACTGGCATGAAGTATGGTAAACCGCAGTACAGCTCTTGTTCGCAGTCTTTCACTGTGGACGTTGCGGCACCTATTTCGGGCACCATAGCTTCCACGCTGTGCGGACTGTTCATGTCCAAGTCCGCTATCCAATATCCAGTTCCAGAGTATCGTAAATTACCATTAATGTCGTAGTATTGTCTTTGCGTGTGCTGTAAGTTCAAGGTTCGCACGACATTCTAGAATAATCTGTTTCTTAAGGAGTTAAACCACATTTGCTAGGTCAAGCAATATCACATCGTTGGAAATTTATTTCTAAGTGTTAAAAACACTTATATCGATACAAATTTTTCAATGAAGATATGAGACATCTTTGAATAATATATACAATTTTTTTTGCAAATATCAAAACAATCCAAAAACTTTGATGCGATATTTCTTGACCTGGCCAAGGCAGTCTACCCCCTTAAAAAGCTACTGTAATTCCCGTTAATCATTACCGCGATCATGAACCGCTCCGGTGCGAGTGAAGCCGGATCGCCGCTGTAAGGGAAACCAAGCGGTGTTAAAATCAGCACGCCTATCGTTATTAGAAATATCCCAGCTAGTACGCTCAGGACGCGCTCTGCGTTTTTAATCAGAAATACAATCGGCAGCTGAAAGAAAAATTTCGAGCGTTATCAGACCGCGTTCGGATTAGGGCTGGGACTATTCAAATAATTTAATATTCGAATATTTGAGTATTCGAATGTTATTATTCGAATATTTAAGTATTCGAATACTACTCGAATATTTCAGTATTCGAATACTACTCGAATATTTCAGTATTCTAATACTACTCGAATATTTCAGTATTCGAATACTACTCGAATATTTCAGTATTCGAATACTACTCGAATATTTCAGTATTCGAATACTACTCGAATATTTCAGTATTCGAATACTACTCGAATATTTCAGTATTCGAATACTACTCGAATATTTCAGTATTCGAATACTTGGATATTCGAATTATATTCGCCAAATAATTGAGCAACTGAAGTATTCGAATATTCGAATATTGAAAAATTCGATAAATAGTCCCAGTCCTATATAGTTCGGATAATCACAGCATCTGAATAGTAACGTTGGTTTACCGAGAAACTGAGCAGCAGACAGAATACTATGCTCAGGAGGTTACCCATGACAACTTCTGAATTTATGCTGCTGCCAGATCGGCCCATTATAGGGATGAAGAGATATAGAGCTCCGATCACTAAGTAAAACGATTGGGTGTAAGGTAATAATATTGTGCCTGAGTAGTAGAGCAGCCACTTCCAGCCTGAAACAGAAGAGATTAGAAAAAAACAGTGCTTCGCGTCTTCATCAACAATAAATGCCAACGATAATTATACCTCTCCACTTGTTGAAGAAATTATATCGGATTATATTCCCGCAAGTGGGGAACACGACCCAGTGCAACGGTATGAAACCTGATCGTATCTCAAACAGAACGCAACAGAAGAGTATCAACATCCATATTGTCGAATACGCATCGGAGTATATTTGATACAAGATCCACGCGGACTTAACTTCCTGCGGAACATCCGTCGGAATCAAATTAGTTTCCGAATGGAGGCGCTAGCAGATTTTTTAGCGACTGTACGTTTCACTTGCCTTTTTCTGGCACGATCCGACATACAAGAAGAACATCATCGAGACAAAAATGGTTGGGCACACGTATAAGAAAAACAGCCATGCTGGTCTCGCGTACCAGCTCATTACTTTACCAAGCTTTGTGAGAACGATTGCGATTAGTGTGCACGAAAGCATTGACACCAGCCACGAAACGATTATTGCCCCGATGCATAGCAATAAGTGCTTTAAGTATATCAACCTTTTCACATCTAGGAGCCGTAAAAGGTAACTTAAAGTCCAACGAACACTTGGCAGTAATTAAATCTCATTAGTAATACGTACGTACCTCTCCGCGCGCTCTGAGTATTCAAATATATAGAATATGCACCAACGATCATGCTAATGACGTTAATCATACTTGCCACGTACTGTGGCCATCTGATAACAAACAGCCCTAAGAAGTCGAAGAACATGAGCTTCTCGGCGTTATCTTGAACCGTTACTTCGGATAAATAATCGTCTAATACTATCCCTTGCAACAGAGCGAGAATATTATCTCCGGTTCTCTGCAAGGATCCCAATGGTATCTGATCGATATTATCGTATTTCGTGTGGTACACGTAACCGTTGGTTGACCAAGCAAAATCGAGACCTGCGATGGTGGAAAAATACTATTAGAAAGTGGGCTTCGATTAGCGTAAGAGAAACTGTGTATGAATAAGCTACCAGAAACGTTTCCAAAATCTCTGAATATACGGAAATCGGTGTCCCCAGGCACAACTCCACTTTCAAAGATCTCCTGGGCTAAGGACGATGCGTAGGGGTAAGGAACAGACTTGGAATACATCTGTAAATAGGAAGATTAAGTCGCACAGGGAATGAAATTGTTGGATGGAAGTACAGAGGCTGGCCAAATTATTATACTCGAAACATTTTCGTCAATTCTTGGTATCATTTTCAAATGGATTTAATACGATTAACAAATTCTTAAACTGGTAACTGAAGGCTCTGAAAGGAAACCTTGGCTTTTCAAAACACTCGTGAAAATTTGTCTACGATCGTGAGTTCGAAAGTTACAGGTGTTCAAAGTGAAAAGTACCTTTTTCGCTTGGATCGCGAATAACTCGGCCAATAAAAATCATACGACAAAACACAAAAAAACGAAATTAAAGAAAAATGTTTGGTCTATAAGAGTTCTTCGTTGGATTTCCCGGAAAAAAAATTTTTTAGCCCGTGCACATGTTCAAACTGGGCAAAAATTTCTGAAACTTCGTTTCCTGCGCTTCATCTTGATAAAGCAATATAATAATGCATGAAAAAAAATTGAGTCCTTGATTCGAAAACTAGAAACTTTAAGCATTAAAATGCGTATTTTAAATATTTTTTTCGACCATTTTTCGCAACGTTACAGCCATTTGAAAATGACCAAAATTTTCGGGAAATTATAATGTTCATTCAATTTTTAACGCGGAGTGTAATTTGACCACCCACTGCATTTTATTAGTACCTGAAGAATCCAAGAACTATCAGGTCCAGCCTGGAACAATAATTCACGGCCACCCGCGCCACAGGCTTCTAAATTTATAAAAGCGCGCACTTCCTTAGCCCAAGGATGCTGCGTTATAAAGCCATGAGAAGCCTGCGAAGCAAATTTAAAACACTAGTTCATGTACACCTCCCAGGATTACTTTTTCATATAACATACCTGTAATAAGTTCTCCTCAGCACCATTAAATAAAAATATAACATTATGCTTCAACAATTTTGAACTATGAGCGATCACACGTAAAATTTCTAACATCACAGCACAACCTGCACCGTCGTCGGAGCCACCTGAAATAAAAAATCACGCTTAAACAAGATTCACTAAAGGTGCGCTTGTCTCATCCTTACCAGGACTATCCGCGAATGTATCAAAATGACAATTTATCAGCAAACTGCTCTGCGTAGGCCTGTGCGGACCGATCCTGACAACGATATTCTGAACGTTTCTATAAACATTTGTCATTCCATCTAGAAACTTCAGAGGGAAAGCTCCGCTATGCTTGGTTACATTGACTAGAATCTTGTGATTCTCATTGGCATCCTTAACTACGCTACTGATAATGTTCGTCAGATATTTAATCGCCAATACTTCGTTCTCGTAACTCCCAACGATTCTTGGGCCGATGGACGTGAGATTCACTAGGTGATTGTGCGACCTCTCCGCTATGAATCTGCCCGGGTACAGTCCTTCTTTGTTCACCGTTAACGGTTCCGGTAGCTTCTTCTCGAACGCTATTATCACAATGGACAGGAACAGGAGAAACGTGAAGAGGAAAAGCAGGTGTTGCGTATCGTTCGGCAGAACTTCCTTCCTCTTCGAAGAAGCTCTGTCCGCGTAGAGCACATCGCCTGGAGGTCTCTTCGTCGCGTGTTGGCGTAATCTTACTCCGTCTCTCTGAAAGTAATCGTTCCCAAAATACGAAGTAAGATGAAAGTTATAGGCACCTGCGTAGCAGCATAGTAATCTTACCATTGTTCGGAGTTCAATACTAAAGGCACTTAAGTTGGAATTAGAGCAGAGTCGAGGTCACGTTGCTCGGCCGCATTCGGCGCTTCGACGCGTATACCGCAAAGTGCACTTCGTGAAAACAGAAGTTCCAATTTATTTCGGCCACTTACGTGGCTCGGATGAATTAGAAATGAAGGTTTCGCGTTAATCCTTCTGCCTCGTCCTCGGTCAAAGGTGATATTCGTGCTTGGAACTGAACGATGATAGCGATAGTACCAACGCGGGTACGTAGATCCGTGTAGCGATAGCAGCTTAATGTAAATGCACATTCAAGCGCGAACGGTGCCCACCTTCCGCGCTTTCTAATTCCTTCTGTTTAACAGCCGCGGATTATTTGGCAACTATCTCGGCTCCACTGTCCATAATTCCACGAGGTTAGCTCGAGCATCGTTATCAATGGATTTAATGTAGGTTTTTTTCACGGCATTTAGACGGATTACACCTACGTGTGTCATGTGCCACTGCGATTAGATAGACATGTATATCGCAGTTTTTGAGCAAAGTCTCCGATACCTGCAGTCACGAATCGAGATTCCGCGAGTTGGGATGCGGTTTTGGGAGGGAAGTTAGTGGGAAAGTTAGTGGGGTATGTATTTATTGTGACAGGATTATAGAGCAGATGAGTCGTGATTAGGGGTGAGAGAAGTATGTACAAAAAAACAATTTAGGACATTCCTTCGCGACTCCGTGAATGGAGAATGCTGTGACGCGGCATCGCGTGCGCGGCTCTTCTTCCGAATTATTATCGATAGAGTAGAGCGAATTATTTACAAGGATGAATGGAGAATTAAAGGCAACTTTCATTCGGTAGTAGGGACTTAAGAAGTAAGTTTTTAATTCTCATTATATCGGAATTGATTCGAACGACATTTCATTCGTTCTTTCTTTTTTTACCATGCCGTTTCTGTTTTCAATTGAGTGGCTAGTCATACATTATGAATTAACTGTTCACGAATAATCAATTACATATTCATTTCGATTCGTTTTATATAAATTCATGATTATGAATGAACCGCCATGGACACGCGTCGACATCTATACAATCGAAATAGAAGCTCAACTTATATTACCTACAAACCCATGGCGGTAAAAAATGAAACCACAGACAAGGTACAGGATAGACCTATCAACCAATGCACTTTTCTGTCACCGGTTTGGGGGGTCCTAGGACCCCCTTACCATTTTAGTGTCGCATGCAGCGTTACAGGTGAAGTCTCGAAACAAGTTGTAACGCTACGCGTGGTAGGAATTAGAATTCAACACATGTAAAAGTAAGACATTCGAAACCGGCGATTTACAAATGATTCTGTTAGAGTAACAATTTAAAGATAGTTTTATAAACGTATTCCATGCAACGACAGAGAAAGAAGGATCACAACAAAACAAGAATACATAAGCCTTTTAATCTTGCTGTCCTATTCGAGTTTATTTAACCCAAAATAAATTTATTTAACATAAAAATTGATATAAACAACAACATTATTTGCGGAAGACATGCTTTCATGATGTAACGTGGAATACCTCGCCAAGGAATTGTAACTTGATATATTTCAATAAGGTAATGAAGCAGAGACGATTTTAAAAATTTTCAAAAACCCATCAGTTCCAGTATTTCGCTGAAACTTTCCAACTTGCACTTATCCTTCTATCGTAACACTACACTCCTGTTTTGGGTCCGGTAGGAACAAACGAACAATATTTCAAGTTACATATTTTATTCTTACATTCTATCATAGTATTGCAAGTTAAAGAAATTCTTATATCCAATTAGAATATTTGACAATCGCAGCTATCGGCTCGGTTCTCACCGATTACCAGGTCTCACCACGAGGAGGTTGCTGCGTTTCGAGACCCGTAGAGAGATAGATGGAATCAAAGTTCCGTCGATCTCCCTGTACATGAAAAACTTAGCTTACTAAACCAAGGAGATGGATGGAAGCAAAGTTCCATCGATCTCTTCGGTTTCGAAATAGAGAACTGCCAAGCAATCACTCGATTTAAAGAAATTCAGCAAGGAAGGAAAGACTACTGGTGAGCATGAAAGGAGTATTGGATAGCGCAGTTCCTACCACCCTAATGTCCGAGTCGAAAGGGAAAAGCGCTCGGCGTCTCCCAGAGGCGATTCCTTAGTCTCCGACTCATGCGACTCGCCAGGAGCAACACTAGGTGTGACCTGACTCAAGCCGTCTTACGCGGAGATTGGACAATCGGACCAGGAGACTTACGCAGGCAGTGTACCAAGCGATACACCCCCTACGCCCGTAACTTTTCCCTTTCGACAAGAACACCAGGGGATGAAAGTGATCCACCCATACCGAATCCACGCTCACAAGGGGACCTTCAGGACTGGCAAACTCAGAAATTGTTTATACTTAGTATACATGAAGGTCTTCACTCGGACTTTCATTTCCCGAAGCAGTAAGGCGCACTTCCCATCCAAATTCGAGAAAATCGACTTTGAAAAATGTGGAGTTACCTTATATATATTTGATAAAAATTGATGACCAAGGAGCAGCGTGGGTCAGTGCGTAGCGCTCCCGACTAGCAAGCATGAGGTCATCAGTTCAAATCTCACTATTGGCACTATTTTTTTTTTTATTCATTTGCATACCTACACTTATGTGCCTTTCGTGCCACGATGTATGCGACCCTTGTGGGTATGCTAACCGCCGTTCGCCACTATCTCGTTTTCAAGTTCCATTTTCTACTCTACGTGTTTTATTTTTGGACGAAAAATCTAATTCATTGTAAATATTCCTATTTAAAAATTAATATGTACAATAAAAAGTACGATTTTTCAAGCAAGAGACAATTTTAAATAAGATGTGTGTTTTTAATTGAAAGTGATGTCCATCTCCTGGGAGGTGGAGCACCGGTATACACCGTACACCCATACATATAACAGATGTTTACATATCTGTTAATTAGCATGAATTTTATAAACTTTGCATGTGAAAGGTGTAGGTATGCAAATGAATAAAAAAAAATAGTGCCAATAGTGAGATTTGAACTGACGACCTCATGCTTGCTAGTCGGGAGCGCTACGCACTGACGCACGCTGCTCCTTGGTCATCAATTTTTATCAAATATATATAAGGTAACTCCACATTTTTCAAAGTCGATTTTCTCGAATTTGGATGGGAAGTGCGCCTTACTGCTTCGGGAAATGAAAGTCCGAGTGAAGACCTTCATGTATACTAAGTATAAACAATTTCTGAGTTTGCCAGTCCTGAAGGTCCCCTTGTCAGTCGCTAGATTCCGGAAATGGAAGCAGCGGCAACCTCCTCATCGGAAATAAATCATTTGTCACGTGACTTGCTCTGTATTATCGCTAATATGGCGAAACTCGTATTTGGGAATGCAGTCACGAAATTATGTTGTTTGTCCTTATATGAGCAGATTTTGGGCTGGGCGAGGTCTCATTCGAAAGAGGAAGCTTTAATGCAGCCCGCTCTGGTCATCGTTTGAGTCATAAAACTTTTTTAGCGACTTACAAATACTTGGAATCTGCGAGTGTATTTTGTCGATTTTTTCTCTACTTTGGACACTCATATTATCAGATATCAACACAATCTCGTTGAGCCATGACCAGAGCAGGCTGCATTGAACCTTCCTCTTTCGAATGAGACCTCGCCCAGCCCAAAATCTGCTCATATAAGGACAAACAACGTAATTTCCCAAACCCATGTTTTGGGCCAGATTATGTCGGTATACAGAGCGCTGCATTACCCGTGTCTACCCCCTTAAACTCTCACTCTAAACACGTCACACGTATACAACCACGCACACACCTTTCAGTATCTCAATACATTTCAGAGTAATTGCTGAGTTGGACGGTGTTCATGAGCAGATGCCACTACATTCAGTCCTAAAATTATGGGTCGGTAACACAGTTTGTGTGGCGACACGAACATCCATAAGGTGATAGGTCTATCCTATACGTGATCTGTGATGAAACTAAACTAACCCACTACAAATTTTAATACACGTTTCCCGCCATTTTGAAATACTATAATTGCAATTAACTTTTAATAAAACTTCGATTAAACAATAATTACAAGTGTATTAGAATCCAGAAGTTCAAGTTCAATACAACTTAACGTCTACAATATTTAATTACTAACTGAAACGTTCACAATAGACACTTAAAAACTTCAAATATTCAAATTCAAGCTTCGCGGGGCGAGAAAATATCATGCGCGGATAAGCTGCGTACTCCCCAGCCACGGGCATTTACTGCCACCTGGAGGGGGGCGTTCCAACGCGCCGGCCAATCATCAACGACGATAACGGGTGAGGTGGTGAACGGAGGGCTGCGGGGCAACAGCTCTAGCAGACGACCAAGTCTAGCAGACGGCGCATAGCTAGCGTCGCTCGCGGGCGGCCGAGACCTCGTTTTAAATCGAATCACTAGCCGTACGGCGAAACAACTCACGCACGCCTCCCTCGCGTGAAAAGAAATTCTGCCTGTGATCCGCGCGAGCCCGTGTAAGAAATCATGGATCCCGAAGCATTCCTGGACATGGCCAATCAGGTCATCAAATTGAAAATGTTCCCGTACTTCGACATCGCACACAGCGTGCTCTGCGCGCTACACGTCAGAGAAGATTTAGGACCCGGTAAGCCCAAGCCCGCCCGACCGATTCTAAATTTAATCCGACCAGAGCTAGCTTACACCTTTTCTAAGATTACTTCTCGCACCCGAAATCATCTTCTCCGTTGCCCTCTCGCTTTTTCTCCTCTCCACTCCTATCGAAATCCGTCCCCCCGTTTCCGTGCTCGCCGTTCGCTCCCCCACGAACCTCGCCTCCCCGCACTTTTTCGCAACGAGCATCACGGGGAAAAAGATTCTTAGCGCAGGGTCGATCTGTTTTTTTTTTCATACCGCTTTTTATTATCTTCGCGGCACCGAGGTTTATTTTAGTCGCAATAATCGGGCGAATCGGGTAGTGGTGTCGCGGAGAGTTTACGGGGGAAAGGGTATGGCTTTTTTTTCGAGTCTCGTACGATGTTGGACGATCGCTGAGAATCGGGGAGCTGTTTTCGGAGAGCCTCTGGCACAATTATGATAATCTTATTTCGTGGCATTCGCTGAAATTACCCGGCTAATCTATTTCAGTATACCCCTAGTAGGCAGGCCAGATTTAATCAAAATTTGGTTTAAATCTATATTTTCACTGCCACCTTTCGTGCTCTCCTAGGCCTTCGGATTAATTCTTTTTTATAGCTTGTTGATAAATCGATATTCGTGATAAGCAAGTGCACTTGTAACTCAGTGGAATTTCTCTTTCAATGACTTCCTTATGCAACGAAGCATGAAAGACAAATCTTTCAACAGCCACTACTATTTTAGAGACCCAAATATCTTTCATGTTACGTTACAGATTTTAAAATCGAGAGCCCATGTTGTTTATCGCTTCATAAAAGAATATTTTTTGTTGCAAAATTGATCGTTCTGTAATTTTCACTGGCAAAGCATTTAGTTTCACCTTCGTGGCAACCTAGCGTCACGTATGTACATAACGCACTGTACTTATAAGGATTCTAAGCGACCTACTTTAAACAGCACCCTGTTGATATTTCTTGGTGTACGTAGCGAAGCTTTTTATCTTCCTTGTTAAGTTGCTTTCTCAAAAATCTCCCGCACATAATTACTCAGATTCTCATTTAGACCCACTCTAATCAATGCAAACTAAAATTAGAAAAAGTCTCTTGCCGCCGATCCACTAAACTGCTTTCGATTCTAGCTTCCAAGATCGTTTGTGGTCTTACATTTTTGCGATTTTATCGAATAGGTGTCCAAGCATTTTCTCGGAAACACCCTCTGTCATGTTGGCTCTCGACGATGTTGGTAGTGTTCGCAGGTGGTATGCTATGCAACGGTCTTTTAGGGGAACCGATACTCGCACCTTTGAAAAATACACAACAAGTGGTAGTTGCAACCATTGTTTGGTCAGTACACCCTTAATCGCAGCAAAGATACTTGAATCCTTGCGGACGCTCTGTTCGCAAGATGCTTTCTATCGGATCAGTCTAATAAATAAAATAGCATTGGAACACGAATGAGCATTTCTCGCAGCTTTTAGCACAATAGGATGATATATATATGTAAAATTACTTTATTAATTACGCAGGTATGTGATATTTTATACACCATTTGATATCGGATACAAAGTAGCCAAGTTTTTACCAGTCAAGCTTGTATGCGCGACTCTAAAAGAAATATATAGGTAAGTAGATGTTCCTTCGTCGTATTACTATCGTCTTTATTAATATTCATTATACTTCTACCATTTCTCCGCAATTTAAAGGTGTAAAAAGGTATACGACGGAGTGACTCATGCAGGAAAGCTTTATCCAAACGCATATCTTATCATGGTTTTAATTGGGACACTTAAAGGTGAGTTTGGATGTAAAGAATAAGGCTGGGACTATTTCTCGAATTTTTCGGTATTTGAATATTCGAATACTTCAGTTGCTCAATTATTTGGCGAATATAATTCGAACATCCAACTATTCAAATACTATTCGAATATTTAAGAATTCAAATACTGATGCATTCGAATAGTATGATGTGAATTATAAATGACGAACGGACTCGAAATATTCGAGTAGTATTCGAATACTTAAATATTCGAGTAGTATTCGAATACTTAAATATTCGAGTAGTATTCGAATACTTAAATATTCGAGTAGTATTCGAATACTTAAATATTCGAGTAGTATTCGAATACTTAAATATTCGAGTAGTATTCGAATACTTAAATATTCGAGTAGTATTCGAATAATAATATTCAAATATTTAAATATTCGAAGTTTATTTGTATTCTGTTCATTCGAATACTTGTAAAATATTCGAATAGTCCCAGCGCTAATAAAGAAAAGTGTGCAAAGATCTCGCGAAATTGACTAACTCGTGTTTACAGGAAATGGCGCGGGTTTCACAAAATTGTTCGAGCGTCTCATACGAGGGGCGTGGACCCCAACTGCTATGGAATTCATGCAGCCCAGCTTGTATGCCCTTTATTTTACGTAAACCATCTTCAAATAGGTATATGTCTTTTACGAAACGTTTGCTTTTCCAGCCCTACGAAGGCATCGATGGTTGCGTCTATTATCTTCGTCCTAGACAAAAAGACTGATCTCATCTCAGCCCCGCACGCATTGGTTTACTTTGGTATCGTCATCTTCTTCGTCTACTTCAAGGTACAGGAATCTGTTTTAGTATTACTGTTTTCTTTATAATATATATTTTCTTTTTAATATATATTATATTTTCTAGCTGTCCTCCATTCTATTGGGTATTCACGATCCGTTCGTACCTTTCGAAAATCTGTTTTGCGCCTTGTTCCTCGGCGGAATCTGGGATTCGTTAGCCAAATTGCTGGGCCGGGGCCAAGCCAAAGACGAGAAAGCGGATGCCAAGAAAAAGGACTAAACGTCTGTACACTTTGTGCGTGTACAGGGTGTTTCGCGATGTATTCAGCAATCTTTTCCTGGGTCTTCAAGGGATTCCGAAGAAAAATCGTCAAGTGCACTCTAGGTCCATCGATGTTACACAAAATTTAAAGGCACCGGTCAAATTGGCGACCTTCGCCGCATGTCCATAATTCGTCCAACGCGTCGAGTCACGGAAATGCAAAGTCCTGTGATTAATAATCGGTTAAGTAGCGTTTGATAACTTGAGACTTCTAGCACGCATGTCTTGATTTCAGCTCGTGCGTGACTCTACTCGTTGGACGAACAATAATCTGTTATTTGCGATATAATTGGCTTACATAACGAAACGGACCTATAGCGCATACAATTTTTTATTCAGTAAGACTTGCCGGACACGCGGGACAAGTTTGTTGAATTTCCCGCGGAGCACCCTGTATACTCTTAAGTAACAGCACGCGTACGTATTACGTAATTTTCACATAAGACGGGCCGCCGATATTCGAGCCATTTACTCCCTCCCTTTTGGTTCTTCCAATAGGTACGCGATATCCAAAGATATTGGCTTTAACGTTAGCAACAGTTCTGCTAAGAAAGCGACTAGTCATACGATACTGGGCACGTTAAAGCCCGTGGACAAATCATTAAATATCAGAAGTACAATAATTAATTATTACACATATTTTAATAACGACGAGTGATATATACTGGAGAGTGTGACTTGATTCGCTGAGAATATCAACAGTATTATATACTTGCCCACGTAACTAAGGATAAAACTTTATAGCACACACTCTCCGAAATTAATCCGACGATTTTATGTATTTAAAGCAAAGGAAGGAGCGTGTCTTCTATCACTGTTTGCTAGCTGCAACATATTACATATAAAAACTCGTTATCTTCCGTAACAATGATTGTTCTTAGGTACGATAAGACGCGCAGAAACGCGCGAGCACCTAGAGATACGCCCACTTGTTGCAGATTTTTTGATAACGTATATTATATACCTCACGCAAGGTTTCCGCGATCGAATTTAAAAATTGTTGATACATTTTGTAGCGCGAAATGAAATTTCTCATTGCGAGTTAATGTACTCGGGTGAACGAACTTAGAACGTTACATAATTTCGAGGCATATTTGAGCAGCGAGTCTCCGATACGTAGAAGGAAGCGATCGATGTTACGAGAATAATTAAATGTGTGAGAAGTGAACAACGAGGGATCGCAACCTCTTTTATACTATTTTACTACGATTAGAATACCAGAGGTTGGTACCTACCACACATACATGTATCAAGTGTTTGCCTTTGACTCAACGACGTGAACATGATCCACCATGAAAATCGAGCTACTCGATTTTCACATGATGTTCCATTTGTCAGAACGTTGTACATTTTCATGTAATAAAACGAAGGTTGCTCTTCTATGGTTCACTATTCTCTTAATGTATACAACTGTAAATGAGGTTGCGTTACGTGCCAAGAAGTTGCATCGTCATTGAGTCGCCTGAGTTTACGTACGAAGCGATAAAGAGTGACTAAAATTACATTTGAAGTTTAATCAGTAGCCTTGTAACTTCCAGGAACTATAAATAATGTCAGCTGTACGCACGGACTCGGTTTGTTTGAGACTTTTAATTATTCCTTGTGTAGGTACATCTGCGTGACCTCAGGCACAATGGAATTTTGGAATTGTATAGACCACAAAATGGATCGATGTTCGTAACGTCTGTCCAATCTAGCCCACAACATGCTTTACCTTTGCAGGACTTATCGCACGTGAAGCCTTTAAACGTCTCGATCCTGTCCAGTTGGTCTTTCTGAAGGGCACAGTCTAAATTCTCCTTTCTCGGTTGCCCGCAGACTGTATAAGGCATGCACGTCGATCTCCCGCACGTCTCTGTACGCTTGTCGAAGTGTTTCTTTTTATGACCACTAGTAGTCCCCTCGGTCAGTGTCTCTTTATCAAATTTCACTGTAGACTGCCCCTCCTTGCACTTTATCACTCTCACCAATATAGGATCCCGCTTCTGAGTGCCGACAGTTAACCTCCGCTTTTCACATTCGGCTGAGCACACGGCGTCGCTCAACAATTTCGAGCCACTTTGAGTCCCCATGTCGCAAACAGGCATCTGCGAACCATCGGTTCCAGTGTCTCGCTTCTCCCGGGAAGCAAAGACTCCCTTGTCTACAAATGGGGGCTTCTTTGGGTCTTCCAGAGGCGCCGTCTTATCTTTGGAAGTTCGCTGAGTTTTATCTTCTTCTGTACAAGTGGATTGACACACTGTAAGGTCGTAGCTTTCAGCCACCGCGGAAGCTTGCGTGCACGCACATTTGATTTCTCCCCGGGTCGTAGATATATCCGTGGCTTCACAAGACTCTTTCTCTTTGGGAACACTCTCGGGACTCAATCCTAGTGTCTTGATCGCGTGCTCTTTGATTTTATTCACCATTTCAGCTACGTCAAGCGCACAGTTTCCTTTCGCGTCACATTTGTGTTCCTCTGAAAGCAGTGGCGATTATGTCGAGGAAAGCGCGAGGTCTGTAAACTTCTGGGGATGATTGAAGGCTATACTAACTTACGATCAGTTTGTACGTTACAAGTTTTCGATGCCTTCGTGCTTTGAGTCCCACGCTCAGACCTGCGAGATACTATTTTGGTGAGGAGCTGTTGCACCATTAGTGCTACGGTGGGGTCTTCTTTAATGATCTGGAGAAGGTTGCGTGGACAAGTGTCTGTTCTACAGGGGCTCTCGTAATGTGCTGTAAGTAAGGATGCCTTAATGAAATGTAATTTCAATTAGGGTTGGGGCTATTCGAATAATGTAATATTCCAATATTTTATAAGTATTCGAATGCTACGAATAAACTTCAAATATTTGAGTATTCGAATGTTATTATTCGAATATTTCAGTATTCAAATTCTATTCGAATATTTCAGTATTCTAATAGGATTCAAATATTTCAGTATTCTAATAGGATTCGAATACTCAAATATTTGATGTTTGGCACAGGAGACACTGTAAAATGACCGCTTAAATATCTTACTTCCTCTCTCCGTAGTCTCTTTCAAATCCGCTTGGACAACGCAGTGTTTTATGGGTCCCTTAGCTGGAATTAAAGACGCACACTGCCGTTCGTCAGTAGCAGTGGCACAATTCGCTTTGTCTGTTCTAATATTCTCAGGCGATACGCAAATAGTATCACAAACATCCTGAACAGACGGTGTAGTCCCAGTATCTTTCATCTTCTCGAAGCAAGAACTCTGCACCATGTTTCCCCTTGATACACAAACCACACTCTGAGTCCCTTTCGATACCTGATCGACTATATTCACCCCTACTTCCTTCGATTCCATCGAAGGAATCAAATCTCTCGCGCGACATGGAGGTGGACCTTCCTTCCCGTTTTCATCAGTCTGATCCAAAGTTTGAAGGGAAATGCACCGTCTCATTCCTGCTGACACACAGACCGTATCCTGTAACTCTGCTTCCACATTATTCATAGTGTTAACGCCTGCTTCCACATGATTCATAGTGTTAACGCATTCTTCGTTCCTTCTCGTTTTAAGGATATCTTGTTGCGCCTCCTTCAAAGACCCTGATCTGTTACATTGAACTCCTCGTGTGTCGCACAAAGCATTGTCCTCCGCGGCAACATTCCCCTTGGAATCCAACAGGACGATTTTTAAACGAGTGCAAGCCTCTATAGTGCCACCTTGAAATTTCTTTGCCACGTCAGGATCCAGTCGTATGGTTTGAGTCTGAACTGTGACCTCTTCCTTCGCCTCTGCTTCGCACTGCACTCCAACATCTTTGTCCTTTTTCAGTGGCACAGCAGGCGAAGTGTAGACGTCGCAACGAGGTTCTGCTGAGACTTTACCGTATCTACTCTCCAGAGAGGAACAAGGCACATGCTTCGTTAAGTCTCCCAGAATCGTGTAATCTCCAGAATCACGCAGACCTATATTCCAAAACCAATTAGCATCTTAACATCCTCTTACTTTACAACCCTCTATCAACACGTATACCTCCATCGCATCCTGTGCACAGAGAATACTCTGCGTGAAAAGGGTTCCTATTTGAACAGGGGATAGAATTCCTCCACTCAGGCGATGGCTCACTCTCCTTGTTCCCCGCAACCCCCTTCGCATCTTCCCAACCACACAGAGGACACTGCAGAAACCCCGCCCTATTTCTATGAGCTCCTCCAGCCAGATCATTGGACGTTGGATGAATTAACGTGTAAGGAACGGTGCACCCTGCTGAAGAATTCATCACATCCCTCCGCTCTCAATTTAAACAGACTCGTTTACCTTTTCCCCTGGACTCAGTGTCTCTCGTAGGCTTGCAGCTCAAAAGCACATCCTCCTCTTCGTCCCTCGCAGCCTCTTCTGTCCTTCTAGCCTGCGGACAGGGAACGTATTTCACTTTCAACCGAGCCTCGCCAGCGTTCTGCAACATCGTCGTCCGCTTCGAGCGCGCAGACTTCTCCAACGATTTACTCCTCCTAGACAACTCCTCGCAAGTAGCATCGGTGCACGGGCGAACTCTCAGCAGCTTCGCCTCTTTCCTTCGAGGATCCCACACGTTGTCGCTGCTCAGGGATCTCAGGGTAGGCTTCTCCGACTGCCCGTCGTCCAGAACCGTCTCAGAATTCGCTTTCTCCTCGTCGTTGATCACCTTTGTTAGCATTTCAGCGACTATGTTATACCAGGGGAATGGTGATTTGTAATTCTTCTGGCACTGTAGCCCCTTGATGATTCTAACTTGCTCCTTCTTGTACCTGAACCAATGAGACAGTCACAGTCAATTTATTACGATCGTTCTAAGCTGCTTTGTTACTTCTAGAGAAGACTTTCTTTAAAGCGATTCTAATAATTGAAAGACCCTGCAGATTAGCTTTCAAACAATTCTCAGTTACTTCAAGGATCGGCGAGCTTTCGCGGCGCCTTCGGTTGGCTTTTATGTAAGACACACTACTGAAATCACCGGTCGCACATTACTTTTCTCTGATTATCCTGATCTGATGCAAATAGTCAGTTACAGTAAAGCCAGGTGTACCGAGGTCGTCGATGATTCTCTGCAACGCTGCATTCTTCTCCCTGCAATTGTAATAATCCTCGTGGAACGGGTTCCACAGGCACGGGTGTCGCCTGTACTGTTTCAGAAAGCAGGTCACTAGTCTCTCATTCCACTTGGACGACATTGCTTCTGTACTCTGGTGTCTCTTCGTTTTGATACCTTGCACGTTTAGAATTTTACGCGTTTATTGACATGATCGGAGGTGATATCGGTTAGGGCAGGCGAGTGAACTTGATCGCGCGATTAATCGAACACGAGGCGTTTGTCAGATTGCTTTAAGTTGCTTTTATTGATTTTTCTAACGACGCTACACGTGTGGACGCGATTAGAAGCAGCATTCATGACGCACAGCTTTCTTTCCACGTGGAATTCTAGATACTAGAAATATGATAGAAGGCCAATGATAATTTCACAGTGATTGTTATTTGCCATCGAGCTCGCAGGACTGATCGGTCTTGATCATGATCACCGGCAAGCCGCAGCTGCAAACCATATCCTTGCGCATAACTTTACAGTCGCTGCAATTGGAACTACAGCAATCCGGGCGAATGGTGTGAGACCCATGCTTCGATTTGATATTGTCGAGACGCTCTTGTGCTATTAAATCCTGTATTCGTCTCTCCAGTTTAATTGCGACTTCTGGAAACAACCAAGATTAATAACACTAGTTTACAAAATAATTTTTTTTGCGCAGCAGATGCCAGTATTTTTTCTTGTGTAAAATGGCCCAACTGTTGCGCAAAATGGCTGTAAACTAGTGTAATCACTTCTCCAGCGCACAATACGATATCCTTCGATACTCACCAAAATTTATGTTCCGCAACTGAGACGCGATACTTCTTCCAAACATCTCGAATTCATCGCACGCTTCCCTTTTCCCTTTGTAATCTCCGTCTATCGCTGCTCCCTTCTGTAAAATATTTCCTACATTCATTTCGATGTTAATACTTCAGTATTAACATTAAGCCACTATCATTTACCTGCGCGCATTTTCCACACGCCGCGCATTGATCTTGAAAGCAACAGACATCAGTTTGCTGTTCACGCTCCGCAGTGATGCACTTTCCAGTGCCGCATCCAGCATCGATCCCAATTACTCGTGAATATAAATTATAATCCGTGACTTTGTCACTCTCCGCTTGGACCCTGGGTTTCCTAAACAGAGAAGCACGCGTAAGAAACTTCAGACGATGTTTTATTACACTTGCGTAAATTTAATAAATTACTTGGAACGTGCACGAGGTTTCGTCCTGTACGGTTCGCAACGGCAATTCGCATAAGAACAGCTGCAATCTTTGTTTGGTGTTTTATTTAACTCCACCGCATTCGAATACATTAACTGATCGTTCGCTTTGTTACAGTAATAATCATTAAGCGTATGTTTCTCGTCGTCTCGTATCTAAATGCAACACATCGATTACATCGAACCCTCGCGGTTTCAGGTGAATTTCAACGGATCTTTTCAATGTACCTGCCAAGCGCTGTCTGTGCAACCGTACGTGTTAATGAACGGGAAAAGTATTTCATGCATTATCGGAAACCAGCTCGCTCTCGGTTTGTAAAACTTCTCGCAAGATATCGCGGCGCTGACCTTGGTCAGCTCGTAGCAGTACTGTGTCTTTATGTAAGTAATCCTCTTAATGCAATCGCAGATTGTCAAGCCGCAGATATTCATAGAATCCACGATCTGTTTGTACGCTTTGTAGCGACAGAGCTTGTTCTTGAAATCAGGGTGAAAGGGATTCCTTAAACACTCATGTCTACTATAAAGAATTACCAGTTTCAAAGTTTGGCTTTCAGTCCATGCAATTGGCATTATAGACCGCTTCGATTATTCTAGTATGACATCAGGTTATTTAACCCTCCATTCGCACAGACACTGCTACTTACACATCGTCGAAACTTTTATATTCGCATCTCTAGAGCTCCCGATAATATCTGCCGCAGAGATTTCTTTTTAAACGAACGCAGCGAACGAATTATATTTGGATTATTCATTATACATACAGAAATGGTAAAAGCATACTAGAATTTAGAAAAATATACATGGAAAAAAAAAAGAAAGAAGTGAGAGAATACATGAAGTACACAAAGAGTCCCTTTGGCTGTGACTCTTCCCGTAATCAATTCTCATAAATTATGTATCCCGTATTTAAACAAATTCTGACCGAGAGATCGTAAAAGTAATTCTTCGAAATACAAACTGAACACTGTGTACAAAGATCAAAAGATTTATTCAGCCATTCGTGTTGTTAAAAGCGTCGCTATAATATTATCGTACAAATGAAATGATATTACTCTCATACGAGAATTATATTCAATGATAAATTCGATGTAATGCGTTCTCTATTACAGACTAGAACCAGCGGCGGATGTAACAAAAAAGATCTAACGCTTTGAAGCTGGCGTTTCAATGAAAATGCATTCATTATTAGGCTGTTGTTTTCCCCCCATCGGAGGCATTGATCTTATAAAAATGTTGCAGTGGTTGTAATATATTCATCGTGTTGCATAAGGGATCTATGCAGTGTAATCGTGGCTCCGAAGCATTTAAATATATGGATACATAATGAAACGTTCATGTATAACCATGAAGATGAGTGATCGTTGCACGTCTGGCGCGTTTACAATTTCAAAACGATCCAGAGGCGAGAAATATTAGCGCTTCTCGTATAGTACGTCATTAACAAAAATATACATTATGCCCTTACGCATAAGTTCGTTTGATTAACGTTCGTTACTCGCGTAACTTTATATACAATGCCGTTCCTTTTTGTGTATAACAATTATACATACTTCCCTTTATAACTATTCACTGTTAACGTTATCTTACCGCGCTTATATCTATATTATTTGTGCTACTGAGACAGTTTTATGAAGCGGACTCGATTGTCGATGACAACCCAGGTAACTGTTGAGGTACAAAGTTTATAACTTCGTGGTAAACGAGCTCTGAAAGAAACAACAATCGTGTGAGAATTTTTTATCGACACCGTAACATTGAGGACTGGATGAAGCTGTACCTTTCCACTTTTCCACTGGCAAATCCATGTCCTCGAAGCTCTGATCGTAAGGCAGAGACACTGGCTCGTCCGTTGGATCCGCGTACTGCGCTAGATAGGAGTGAGCTAAAGCTTGCTCCGCCGTGATTCGCTTCTCCGCGTCTAGCTCCAGCATTAACTCAAGCAAATCTATGGCTGAAAGCCGTTCGCTCCGCGTTAAAATCTATTTTCACTGACACGATGGGAATGTAACGAGTAGTGTTTCTTTTCGAGAAATTTTATAATTGCTAGTTTGTTATTTGTCGAGAAATACTGTTTTTCTTGAGAAACTTAATCTAGGAAATCGCGAACGTATAAACATATCTACAATTTATAATAAATCTTATTAGTAACATTGGAAGCTATATGAATTACAATAGAAAATCTCAGTAGAGAAGATTCGATGTTATTGACTCTGATGAAGGTGCTCTTAAATTCTTACTTAACAATTTAGAAAAATTGTATACGTATAAATTTTGTATAATTTTTGCAATACTTTCTTCAATTTCTCGAGAATTCTCAAGAAGTACGATCTGATTTCTGATTTCTCAAGAAAGAAAAAATATCGAGGAATCAGGAACACTAGTAACGAGTAATTATTTAATTACCTAGTGGGTTGGCCCCGCGAAAGACGTCTTTGAAGTTCTTTTTCTTCAACGGAGGTAAACTTTGTATGTAATTTCTCGCCTAAAACAATTACACATTTTTCTAGAACCACAGTGAGAAACGCTCGTAAGATTATATTGTCCTCTTTGTATATTCTAAAATACTTTGCTTGTAGTAAGTATTCCTTGCCATAGATACAATGCCAATACAAACTCAAAGCAAAATCATTTCGATGTTATTTCATTTGATTTCTCTGCTTGTGTTAAAGCTGCGCAAAAATCGGGGATAATTCTGGGCTCTACCAAAGAGTTCGTGAAAAAAATATTTATCTTAAAAAAAAATTACCTCTTGGCTGGTAATTTTGTTTAAAGTTTCCTCTGTGGGCGTGCCACAGAGTACTAAGACTCGTGTTAGATGATCAATGTCTGCTCAAAGTTAAGGTATGTTCGAAGCGTAATTCATTATATGCGAATAGGCAGAATTTTAAAACGTATTAGTGATGCGCCTATTCAAAGCATTTATCGTCATTCCAAAGGAGTTAGAGAGAGACAAACAGAAACTGGTTATACAGAAGAAGAATACTCACCCAGATAATTCGTAAGTTTGACAAAGACGATTCTCACGGAATCGGGAGAATGTATAAATATACTTAATAAAGTGTACGACATGCAAGGCATTTAAATTGCGACAGATTATGTGTGAATGGCATGCGCTGTTAGTCTCCTAAACGGGGTGAGTCCGTTGTTTGAGAACTCGGAAGCATACTCACCGATTCTGATGATATCTTTTGCATGAACTCGTCTCGCGGAGTACCCAGTATCTCCATTATTAAGTTCAGTTGATGTATATCTGCTCTTGCTAAGGTTCCACCACACCTTTCTCTACTTTCACTAAATACTTCGGATTATTACAGAATACGCAACGTGATTCCGTGCGTCGCAGCGTATTGGAGAAACGTTATACACATGTGTGTTATTCTTTCGCTCGGCCCCTTGAGTCGAAGCTGAATCAAAGCGGCGCGTGCCACGAGGCGAAAATAAAATAGAAACGTATTAGCGCCAGAATATGTTAAAGCAAAAAAGAAGCCACGTAGAGCCTTAGCAAAAAGCACATCTTTCAGTTACGTGACGGTTAGAGATTATTGCGCAATCGTAGAATGGGAATATAAGTATAATTAAGTGGAAAGCGCAAACAGTGATCGTGATTATCGAGCGTAAGTATTAAAAGTGATTAGGAAGCACGATTATAAAAAAAGGATACGATCCGTTCCGGGAAATAATGTTCGCCCTGTTAATAATTCAGCCATTATGCATCCGACCGACCAGATGTCAACTGGAAAGTAGGGAAAATTGGTATTATTGTGTTAAAGTGTACTCGTGAATAGGGTTGGGACTATTTGTCGAATTTTTTGGTATTCGAATACTTCAATATTCAATTATTTGGCAAATATAATTCGAATATCCAAGTATTCGAATACTGAAATATTCGAGTAGTATTCGAATACTGAAATATTCGAGTAGTATTCGAATACTGAAATATTCGAAGTTTATTCATAGCATTCGAATACTTGTAAAATATTCGAATAGTCCCAGCTCAACTCGCGATGGGCGAAGAGAAAAAGTAGACACCTGTTTGATTATAATGCATCCAATTGAGCATAATCTCCGGAGCTCTATACCACCTCGTGGCAACGTACCCGGTCATTTCGTTCTCCGTAGGCCTGGCTAAGCCGAAATCTAAAATCTTCAGCTCGCAATCCTCGTTCACAGCTATGTTCGAGGGCTTCAGGTCCTGAACATTACAAGCAACATATTAAAACCATCGTGACTTTCACGGTAACAGTATACTTCGTGCTACTTTACCCTGTGTATTATACCCGCAGAGTGAATGTACTTAAGTCCGCGTAGGATTTGATACACTAGAAACTGCACATGATCGTCCGAAAGCTTTTGTGTCCTCACGATGTTATTCAGATCCGCACCCATCAAATGCGTGACTAAATACCTAAAGAAGTACACAATGTTACTAGAACACAAGCTTCTTTAATATCATCATTAGTGTCTTTAAAAGTACGTACACCTGTTGGAAATCCTCCAAAGAGGAAGACGGGTGGAATACGTCTAAGAGACCGATCACCTGCAATGAATAACAACATGATACTTAAGGATAAACAAATGAAGAGGCTTTAATAATTTCAGATTTCAGTCGTCTTCAGAGTCTTATACTTTAGCGAGTAAAAATAAAACTCGACCGTGGAACAACAAAGTTATTCTTAATTCTCTGTGCCAAGACAAAGTTTCCAAATTCCTCCAATTTCCACAGTGCCAACTTTAAGAGCTCGTTATATATAATCCGCTTTTCTTCACTCACATTTTCGTGATTCATGTGCTTCAGCATGCGGAGCTCTCTGTAAGTACGCTTCGCGTGCACCGCTGACTGGAATGGTCTGGCTAGCTTCTTTATCGCCACTTTGTGACCGGTGGTGGTGTCAACTGCGGAGCTGAAGCATCGAAGAAATAAATACTGTTAATCTCAGAAGAGAAGCCTTAAGCCTGCTGTAATTTTAAGAAAGCATCTAAAAATATTTACGCCAGAGGCGAATTCATCGGAAGATATGGGTTCATTCCCATTCATCTTGACGGAGGAACATTGTCAAAGGTTCTAATTTTAGGGTCGCCGTTTGATATAGAGACCGCGATTTGCGCGAGTCGTAGCGATCGAAAACGACGCACAAGGGGAGTTGTCGGAGTGTTCGAGTTGAAGGAGAAGCAATCTTTCGCGGGAATAATGGGGAACGAAGGAGAGGAAGCGGCGTAGCTAGAAGCGCTAGAAATGTCAAGGTTACGATAGGTTCATGGCCGTAACACGGAGCACCGAATTATTTACGAGCAGCGGAGCGGGATCGTTTAAACATCGCGGATTATCTACGAATACTTGGGGTAGTTTGTTGTGGTGGCTCGGAGTTAATTGCTGTTTTACTCCCTTACCACACTTGACCGTAAGCTCCAGATCCCACTGGAGTGAGCATCTGATATCGCTCCGGAACCTCCCATTCAGTCCTGTTTATCTCGATCTTATGGAACTGCGGCATACTGTACAACACCTTCCGCTTCGTACAGCCGACACAATTCACAAGAACGCCGCGGAATTGGCAAACACTCGGGCAGCAACGTTTCGGGACCGCAGGTTTAAAGACACTTTAGGCATTTCCAAATTAGCCCACTATTAAAAACTCGTGCAGGTTCCCCCTGCAGTCGATACTGCCAATCGATATCGAACGAGCTGAAACGAGTTTATCGCCCGCGAGAGATCGACCCTGTAGCATCGATCCTCGCAGGCTTTTAGCAATTTGCGCGGGAAATGCGAGATTTAAATCGTGAGGCATAGAATTTCGTTTTATAAGCGGTCGTAGGAATTATCGAACGATGCTTTCGTGCTTTTAAGACACAAAGGGGGAAGGATGAACGTTGGATGGTGTTTTATTGCATTTTTAGCGGCAGCGAACCTTTTCGTTTTCCCGCTAAAAATTTGCGTTCCAACTTCGCATAACTGCAAATTCATTTCTGAAAGCAAATGGGGTTTATATAATCATTTTCCTACACTGAAGATACTCGAGAAACAGTATAATTCCTCGAGAAAGAATTCTCGAGAAACAATGTAATTCCTCGAGAAAGAATTCTCGAGAAACAGTGTAATTCTTCGAGAAAAAATTCTCGAGAAGGAACAACAATCGCGAAATGGTCATCAAGCTATCCAGCATTGTTTTACAAAATAAAATAAATTTTTCCTCCCTTCCCAGTTCTATATTCTCCCTCCAACTTCGACGCACCTTTTTTGGTGCGCCCTGTATAGTACGTACGAAGTAATTTCTCAGCAATTCTCTCGAAATTTCTATACCACCCCATCTAAATAATGAAGTTCCTCTCGTGATTGTAAGAGGATTACTTCGAGCGAGGGATTAAATTACTCGCGAGGGAAGCGTCCGTAAGTGTCTCTCGCTGGAATTCGCGACATATCGACGCGACGTTCCATTTTGTTTTTCTGCGTTCGACGATATGTAGCCACTAGCCAGCGTGATTTTCCAGCTCCCACGGTCCCCGTGTCTGCCTTGCCGACGTGCTCGGTAAATGACGTGTTAAATTTCGAGGAGCACGTATCCCCGTGGCGCGGCGAACATGAGTACAAATGACAGCGAGCCGGTCGAGTACGAGCCATCTATTAGAAACGTGATCGAGCAACGCTCCCTGCGATGGATATTCGTCGGCGGCAAAGGCGGAGTCGGCAAAACAACCTGCAGGTAATTTCTTAACCTGTTGGCAATTTCTATCCGCGATGCCTCATTCCCCTTCGTTCCAGTTGCTCTCTGGCTGTCCAACTCTCCAAGGTGAGAGAGAGCGTGCTCATCATCTCGACGGACCCTGCCCACAACATCTCAGATGCCTTCGATCAGAAGTTTAGCAAAGTCCCCACGAAGGTCAAGGGCTTCGATAACTTGTTCGCCATGGAAATCGATCCAAACGTTGGGATCACAGAGCTGCCGGAAGAGTATTTCGATAATGAAGCTGGTAGGATTGAGATATTCTGCCTCGTCTTGGTTTTAATGAATGAATCGGAATGTTATGTTGGCCTACGTTGCAGTTTCAGGAGGAGAGGCGATGAGATTGAGTAGAAGCGTAATGCAGGAGATTGTGGGAGCGTTTCCTGGCATCGACGAGGCTATGAGTTACGCGGAAGTTATGAAGTTAGTCCTAGGCTGTTTAATCCATACTAGGGCTGGGACTATTTGAATAATTTAGTATTCAAATATTTTATAAGTATTCGAATACTACTCGAATATTTCAGTATTCGAATTTTTCAGTATTCGAATATTTCAGTATTCGAATTTTTCAGTATTCGAATACTACTCGAATATTTCAGTATTCGAATACTACTCGAATATTTCAGTATTCGAATTTTTCAGTATTCGAATACTACTCGAATATTTCAGTATTCGAATTTTTCAGTATTCGAATACTACTCGAATTTTTCAGTATTCGAATATCTCAGTATTCGAATATATCAGTATTCGAATATCTCAGTATTAGAATATTCCAGGTTCGAGTATTCGAATACTATTTGAATAGTATGCTGTGAATTATAAATCAAGTTATTCGCTTACAAGAGTTCACCCTGATAAACTAACGAACTCACACTGAAACTAAATAAAGGCCTGTAAAGAAATGAACCTAAAGAACTTGATTTATAATTCACACCATACTATTCGAATACTTAAATATTCGAATAGTATTCGAATACTTGGATATTCGAATAGTATTCGAATACTTGGATATTCGAATAGTATTCGAATACTTCAATATTCGAATCGTATTCGAATACTTAAATATTCGAATAGTATTCGAATACTTAAATATTCGAATTATATTCGCCAAATAATTGAAGTATCCGGTATTCGGATACTTCAGCAACTGAAGTATCCAAATACCGAAAAATTCGACAAATAGTCCCAGCTCTAATCCATACAGGCGCGCCTGTTTTCTATTATAACTTCTTTCAGGCTTGTCAAAGGAATGAACTTCTCCGTTGTCGTGTTTGATACCGCACCTACCGGCCACACGTTGAGGCTACTGTCGTTCCCGCAAGTCGTGGAGAAGGGACTGGGGAAACTAGTGCGCTTAAAGATGAAGATCGGTCCCTTCATTACGCAGGTTTGATAAATGCCAGTAAGCCTTCGCATCGTTTATGGAAATGATTCTTATTTAAGACATTTTTTATTGCAGATAAGCTCCTTATTGGGCATAACAGATTTCAATGTAGATACGTTTTCCAATAAAATAGAGGAGATGCTTGTTGTTATTCGGCAAGTCAACGAGCAATTCAGGAACCCCGATCAAACTACTTTCATTTGCGTGTGCATAGCAGAATTCTTGTCGCTTTACGAGACCGAGAGGCTTATACAAGAGCTGACGAAATGCGGAATTGATACTCATAATATCATAGTGAACCAGCTACTGTTCTTGAAAGAAGGAGACGTACCGTGCAGGCTCTGCCTCGCCAGACACAAAATACAGGACAAATACTTGGAGCAGGTAAAAAATATTTTAATCCTCACGATTTAATTCAGAAGCTTCGTAAGTTGATCCAGCAATTTCTCACCTAGATTATGGATTTGTACGAAGATTTCCATGTCACGCAGCTTCCTTTACTAGAAAGAGAGGTTCGCGGGGTACAGCAAGTCAGAGACTTTTCGGAGAATCTTGTTAAGCCGTACGTGACATAGCGTCTACACGATTAATGTTTAATAAGAATATATAACTTTTCATGTAACCGAAAGTGTTTTGTAAACCGAGAAACCTTATACAGTACGAAATTTGTATGAAAGGTAATATTTTTATTTATAATAGTTATAGGAGCACTCTCCGTCGCATGTAAAAGCTTGGCTTCTGATGTCCGCACATTAAAACGAATTGCAAGAGGATCTTATAATTTAGGGCTACGTGTTTAGCACGGTTCTTTTACTTTTTATCTTCTAAAGTATCAGTTGATGATTTTAAGTTCTTTTCCAATCTGTGTAAATGCATTTACAGCGTGCTCGATGTCATTCTGCGAATGCGCAGCGCTGATCTGAACACGTATTCTAGCTTTGTCCTTTGGTACTACGGGATAACTAAAACCAATGACGTAAATTCCTTTCTCTACAAAAAGAAAATTGTTATTCCGTACGCTTCGAGGTTTCTTGTGTCTAAAAGTAGAGGATGAAAGAAAGTTTACATCTTGTAAAATCGCATAACTTTTTTACAATTAGTCCGAACGATTTGAGTTTTTTTGAGAAGGTAGAAGGATTAGTTCGCTAAATGACGTGTTTCGTCGGTTTGAAAAAAATTGCAATTGGTCGGAATAGCGAAAAAAATAGTAAAGGTCGTTTTTTAATATTTTTTCTGCAATGAAAATTCAAAAATCTCGTTTGTAGATTGAAGTAAGTTGTATACATGATGAAAATTTCATCAAAAACGGTTAACGTTGCTCTGAGCTCAGAAAAAAATTTAGAAAGCGACCTTTAATATTTTTTCGCTATTCTGACCAATTACAATTTTTTTCAAAACGCCGAGACACGGCTCTTAGCACACTAATCCTTCTAGTTTTTTAAAAAACTCAAGTCGTTTGGACCAATTCTAAAGAAGTTATGCAATTTTAAAAGATATAAACTTTCTTTCGTCCACCACTGTATGTCGTACGATACACACCGATCATCTTATCGGCAAATTCAGTGGCAAGTCTTGCGTCACCTATCATAACAGGGCAGATAGGATGATTGTCGCCACTGATCGTAAAGCCTGCTGCTTTCATACTGTTTCTGAAGACATTGGTGTTGTTCCTTAGTCGATCGAGGAATTCTGTAGAGTCCGTTATCAGATCCATGACCTGTACATAAAGTTAGAAGAGCAGACGCTAGTATAGATTAGAATTCTCGCGTGTCGCAATAGGGTGGCCTTTATTTTCAACCTGCGATTTCTTTTGCTCTCACCCCTAATATAATTCCACTTAAAAAAAATAGTCCCTGAAAATAATTATTGCAATCGGAAAGGGTGCCGACCAGGCCTTCAAGTTTAGACTTCATCAATAGTTTAGAATGTGAAGAATTTCTCAAAAATGGTAAGCTCTATCGAAATTTTCTTCAAATAACATTAAAAGAGCATTCAATTTTCTACAATTACTGTATATATAAGTTTTTTGTGCCGCCAACCATTTTTTAGATATTAGCGTTTGAATATAGAGAGGTCCGCGATACAGGTGGGACGCGTGATGTGCTGACCTCTCTATATTCAAACGCTATTATCTAAAAAATGGGTGGGAGCACGAAAAAATGATATATACAGTAATTGTAGAAAATTGAATGCTCTTTAAATATTATTTGAAGAAAATTTCGATAGGGCTTACTGTTTTTGAGAAATTCTTCAAATTCTAAACTTCAAGGCCTGGGCGCCCTTTCCTGTCGTCTGATTGCAATAAACTTTTTCAGGGCCACTTTTTTTATCAAATGGCACCGTTCGGGGGGTCGAGAGCAAAGAAACACAAAAAAAATTCCAACACGTATAAATAAGGGCCACCCTAGTGTCGCAATATTACTTTAAAAGAAAGATTCTGCTTTTCCTCTCTCAGCTGTTACTACTGGTTCAAAGAATCTGAAAGGAAGTGATTTTTTTAGCATACCTTGCTTGCCGATGCGACTACAGGAGGAGGCACCGAATTTGAAAATAGATACGGCCTGCTGCGTTGTCTTAACAAATTAACAAGCTCCCTCGAGCCAGTTGTATAACCACCTGCTGCTCCGCCGAGAGCTTTGCCCAATGTCGAATTGATAATATCGATGCTTCCCAACTGGCTGAAGTAATCTTCTGTGCCTCTGCGATCGAGTAACTTTATCAATATACTAACACTACTATATTAACCGCTAGAGAGTTTCCTAATTCGTGGTTCCTAGAGGTCTTTTTAAACCGTACAGTTCCTTTAAATCACACCTTGCAAGCAAGAGTAATAAGCACACTGGAGGATTGGGAAACAGTGAAACGAAATAAATGATACAAGCTAGAAGGACATAAGCGTAACTACCTTCCAGTTCTTCCAAAGAATCCAGTGGCATGGCAGTCGTCCACAAATGTAAGCGCATTATACTTCCTCGCAAGCTCAAGTATGTCCGGCAACGGTGCGACAGTGCCATCCATAGAAAAGACACCATCGGTCGCAATGAGACGCAGGCGAGACGACATACTGTCTTGTAATTTCTTTTCCAAGTCCGCCGTGTCTCTGTGCTTGTACCTTCGCAGGGCATAATTCTTCCGCAATGAACGAACAGATTTATTTAATTGTAAGTCGCTCACCTGTGTTTCTTCGCTTTGCACAGTCTGATGCCATCGATGATGGAGGCGTGATTAAGCTCATCGCTCAGCACTGTGTCTTCAGGCGTCAGTAAGGTTTCGAACAGCCCAGCATTCGCGTCGAAGCAGGACGCGTAAAGAATAGCATCTTCTCTGCCGTGGAACCGAGCGATTTCCTTTTCTAATTTCACGTGGATCTCTTGGGTGCCACATATGAATCTCACAGAGCTTAAGCCTGCCCCGTACTTGTCCAGAGCAAGCTTCGCTGCTGAAATGACGTCCTTGTTATCCTGAATTCAAGCAGGAAGGATTAATGTTAAGGGATTTGCGTAGATTCCACGGTTTTTCAAGCAGAAAGGATTAATGTAAAGGGATTTGCATAGATTCCACGGTTTTATACTCACGGATAAGCCTAAATAGTTGTTCGCGCAGAAGTTAAGGGCTTCTACTCCATTCGCTAGCACGATTCGCGTGCGTTGAGGGGAGGCGATCACTCGTTCGTTCTTCCACGTTCCGGCTACTCTTATTGCTTCTAATTCTGGTCTTATCCACTCTGCCAAGGAACTTACACCCTTCTGTAATATCCATTTCTCCTTGAGCCTCAGACCTGTTAAACCGTCAGACGTTCGTGTAGCGTGCTTTCGCTTTTAATAAGTAATCAATGTTAAATGAAAGGCAGAGATACTTTTATCAAAAATAACATTCATGTTTGGAAGCACTTCGCGGTTTCGTGGTGTGCCTCGGTGGATGCTGAATGATGTCTGATCTTGAGGAAGTGAAAGGATAGGATAATAACTAGTCAAACCTGTTTGGCAGTATGTATAATGATTTTCAAGCTTGATATACTTTTATTTTCCTATGAGACGATACTAACAAGATCTCGAACTCGGAAATTCAAAAAGTTCTAAAACTTTGTGAATATGAAAGGGATTTCCTCCTGATTACAACGCAATTTTTCTTTGCCGCCCAAATTACACTGGGAGGTGGGGGTGAAATTAACCCCTGAAAATTCGGCTATTTTGTGTTATAAGTCGCGAACTGTAAGAAACAGAAAAAAAGTTTTAAGGCAAAAGTTACTTCTTTTAATTAGATCTTTCTTTTTGAAGTCGGTTAAAGATCAGAAAATAATCGAATTTTCAGGGGTCAATTACACCCCTATAGGGTGGATTTGGGCAGCAAACAAAAATTGCGTTGTAATCAAGAGAAATCAATCTCCTACATATTCACAAAGTTTCAGAATTTTTTGAATTTCCGGATTCGAAGGCGATCTTCGAAAATCAATAAAACTCGCCACAGGGGAAGGAAACGATAATAAGCAGCAATGATTCATATTTACCGTTGACATTTATTTTACAATCTTTTTACATTTCCTCGCTGTAATGTTATTTAGGTAATATAATCATTGGTAAGTATTCGTTACAATGACTCCATCCAAACGGTTTATTTTCTAAGTTCCCTTGGCCCTTCTAGTAAATGTTTCTATTGCAAGCCTGTCCTTCGCAATACGATTAAGTGTCCCCAGCAAAACAGATTTGCTTTAACATTCTTTCTCCATTAGGCAGTATTGCTACCGGCTTCTTCGGTATCACGTAGTATCGTCGAATTATGCTGACTCGCGCCTGACAATAATATCCAGAGTTACGTTACAATATTGCGTGTTACTTTACAAATATAGCAACAACCATTCAGCAGATATATTGAACGAGCGCGTTGAAACGCACCCCGGTAAACCTATCGCTCTACACTCGGAATTATTACTTTTATTACTAGATACGTCGTTACATTAAATGTTCTGCGTTTATGCTTAAATCTGCCAGTCTTTTTTTTCATCGTAAATTGCATTCTGAAATCTCACTATTTGGTCTGTCGCAACTTGGTCTTAACTATCACGTAGCTTTACAGAATAATTTATCGTGATGTGACAAATACATTATCGACACGCGCAACTCTTACGCGGGTCTCCGCTAACGCCTCGTGTTTTGCTACTATTCCACATTTATCGTTATTACTGGAAGAAGTAAGAGGACGAAAATTTGAGCTTATATTCACAGCTATACTCACAAGGGAACACCGCGAGCCTGGAGTCGCCAATTGGAACGCAACTTAGTGGGTTTTTCATCTTTTGTTTGAAACATTTTTTTCTGTCTATTGTATTTTAAGAGTTATACACGAAAAAGTGGAAGTGCTAATTTGAGTTTGTGGTTAGTTCTCACCCCGTTAAAGGGCGATAGGGCCCAAAGGAAACACACCGTTGTTCTTCTTTCGAGGCACTCTAAAAAACCCACAAAGTTGCGTTCCAATCGGTGAGTCCGGGTTCGCGGTGTTCCCTTGTCAGAGATATCTACAGTCAAAGATCCGGATGACACGCAGAGTGTAGTGTTTAATTCATGATTAATGCGAGCGAAGTCAATATACAATGTGTAACACTGCTCCACTTTATACCTACAATGTTTGTTGTATATATTAAAGTTCGTTAGAAAATTTGTGGCGGGCTTTTTTTACAATGCAGTGGAGAAACTTTTCTTTCTTAAATACGATTTCACGATGTTTTATTCTTGACCGAGAAGCGAGTTGCCAGAGAATAAGCTCGCGGGAAATTGTGCACGATCACGTAAAGCACTCCCAAGTATACAATGATGGCAATCGTGAGAAAGAGATCGAACACAGCTGGCTTTACGCTGAAACGTAAATAATTTGGATATATTATCCAAAGAAGCTTTCTGCTGGTAGCGTTGGAAGTCGAAATGGCTTACCTGTACACGTTTAACGTGGCCTTCGTAACGTCATAGAACACGAATTCTGGATCCTGTTTATCAGGACTGTGCAAAGTGACTTTTACGTCTCCGATGTATCTGGCCATTGCTTCCTTCAGCGTGCCAACTAACATGTTATTCTTATCCGCTAATAGAGGAGCAGCTCTCGGTTGCGAGGCTAAGTAACTAAACCACAACGATAACGACTCCTTCGAAACGTCCTGCAAAGGCAAAGCGTTGATCAGCAATAGTTTCTATTTTGCGCTCTCTTAGAAGCAGAAGAGTCTTACCAACGGATCAGTGAAAATCTGACTAGAGCTCAAGTTATAAATATGTCTCGCTAATGCTTCAGCTACCACCTGAGTGTGTTTGTACAACCTATCTACTTGTCCCGATCCCATTAAATCCAAAATGGTAGTCCTGATTGGGTCCTCGTGGCTCTTCAACGTGGACAAAGTTGTCGCCGGTAATCTTCGCATGCTGTACCTCTCGTGCTCCCAGGCCAGCGTTTTCTCGGCTAGATTTATCTTCTTGTGAACGCCTTCGACGGTGATGGCGTTCATCGACTCGGCCACAGTTTTCAGCTCTTTGTAAAAGAGACCGCCCGTGGAATTCTCTTTCGGTGGCTTCGAAACGTGCACGTAAAGATTGTCACTGGTGGATACCGTGTCGAGGCAAATGACGTAAGCTGCGTCCTGGTAAAAAGATGTATTAAATTCTCTTCGAAGGCTGATTACAGTAATAGGCATTCTTGAAGTATGTATTACTTGGATAACGGAGCCTTCGAGGCCGTCTAGTTGGTCCTCCAACCACTTTTTACTACCCTGATAGTTAAGCTTGCCAGCGCTAGTCACGATGAAAACTAGATTGTACTGTGGTCGAGACCTGCTTGTGGAGTACAGAGCGGAGAACAGCCGTGCTATTTCTAATAACATTGCTACTCCCGATGCGTTGCTGTCCGCTCCATAAGACAACTCCTATTCATAATAAGGATGTATGTAGTTTCCAAACTCTTCTGTAAGGTCTAAAGATAGGCTCTCACTACGCCTCGCCTCTCTTTCTCAAAATATTCTCTAGAAAGACTTTGCGGCTCGTCCCGCCTCTCTTCCTCAAAATAATCTCAAGGAAGAATTTGCGACTCGGAGTCGCGCCGAGGCGAGACGAGGCGCAGTGTGAGTCAAGTTTTTAAAATACATAAGAAAAGCATAGAAAGCATAAACTGAGCCGAGGCGAGGCATAGTGAGAACCGACCCTTATTCCTAATCCCACCTAATCCTACATCGAGATTGAACTTACCGGCGCAACTCCAGTGCTATCATAATGCGTTACCAAAGCCACAGTTGGCACTTTCTCATCGGCTCTAGTACCAGCCAGCTTTCCATGCAACGTAGCCACCTTCACATCCGTCTTAGCCAGCGCTTGGCCCGTCGGTACAACAACTTGATATCCACTAGCAGATATCGAATTAAACATCGCTTCAGCAGCAGAGCCAGCCTTTTCGTCAGTGATGAATCCATTAGAGAGGTCATCTAGGATTCTCTGAAGATTCGGATGCCACGAGGCGAAGTAGACCGGTATCGTTGTTTCCGGTCCGAACAGCATGGACTCTTCCAGGCTCATAATGTGCTGCAACACAAAGATTTCAATGACCACTTACTCCGCCAGAATCTACCAATTACAAGTGCGATCCTCAACCTGTTTCTCCTCCAACGTCAGGTCGTTGATCTTCTCCGGCAAGACCACTATCAAGGCTCCCGCCTTGTGCTTGATGGAGTGAAACAGACTAGGCGTTAGGTCTAAGGCTTTAGTGACGACGCAGTGTCTGGAGGTGCTCCATCCGGTGATAGACCTCGCCTCCAGGGAAACTGGAGCGCTGCGGCAACCTGGACATAAAATTTAGTTTAAAGCATGGCCTTTTGCCCTATGAATATTGTTGGGCTGAGCGAAGCGCAGAGATGCCTGTACCGTGAGGTTCGCCGTGCAGGTCGTACTGGTGCATTCGATAGACAGGGAACTCATGGGACGCAGCGACTGGGTTCACTGGTGAGATAATAATGAAGATCGGGAGAATTATCAATAAATAGTACGGCAAATATCCCCGGCATAGCTCCGCGAAGCTGTCGCATTCCTCCAGCCACATTCTGTCGGGTCTCAGTGAGGTAACTCGTGTCGCGGGAGCCTCTTAATTCACATCGACAAGCTACTCCCAACTTGCACAGAAGTCGAGCGACGACACGTTCCCTGCTGCACGAAAGGCGCCCCTTCCTAAGGTGATTAAAGATATCGACCTTCTCGGGGTCTAAATTGAAGCGAGCGGCGGTTGCTTCGCTTTCCCGGTGACTGATCGGTGACACGACGAGATTTTAATTAATGAACGCTCATCGTTACGTGCGATGTAGCCCAGTGATATTGCTGATTTATCGCTATCAGCAGCGCCTTTTAAAATTCTTTTTAGGTTATGGACGGCGTTACGCTACGGCCATCTAGCGGCGGGAGGCGCGAACCCGGAGCGCTAGATGCATTTGGATCAGGAAATTCTTGAAACTTATGGGGAACGCAGGTTAGGGTGGAGGTTGATTGAGGAGGTTAGGGAGCGAGAGAGAGGAGAGTGCGCGACGAGGATAGAGATAGTTAGGGAGCTATAGTAAGTTTGGTTATGGGAACCTGATACTTTTTCGCTCCTGGTGGCAGGGGAGTATGACGCGAGGAGGTGGCTGTTAGGGCGAGAGGGAATTATGGGTAGATGAAGGTAGTATGAACGAGCGGGTTTTTTTAAATAGATTTTATTCCTTGTGTTATTCTGCATATAAAAAGTACCTATAAGGTAAGACAGTCGAAAATTCAATAATTTACGAGATATTTCATTTTATATATGAAAAAATATTAGTAGAAATTTTTACAATTGGGGGCGCCACTTTCGGTCATTTTTCGATAGATGGCGCGCAGTGTCAAATCTCTGCGTTATGTATTCTGTTTTACCATGCTGTCAAATTTTTAAATAGCTGTTTTGAGCAATAAAAAAACAATTTTCTTATCAAAATTTATTGCGTGATAATCCATAAAACCCCCGGAAGATACGTGCGCCCTCAGATTGCAAATAAATAACCATTTTCCAGTTATGCTAACCTATTTCATTTTCGACATTAGTTCACCTTTTCGCCGTTAGCATTTGTTTATCCACAATCCGATCAATTTTCAAAAGGCATTTTCAAGCATCAAACAAACAATTTCATTATAAAAATTGAATGCCTAATAATCTGGAAAGCCTGTAGAAGATTTCTACCCCCTCGGATTGCAAGTAAATAAATAAATTGTCAACTTATTTGACATTTGTTTGTATGACTTTTTCTCCGAATTAAACTGCCGCTGCCACAGAATCGATAATACAGCTTTCGAAAAAGTTAGTTTATTTTAAAGCTTGCATCTGAAAATTTATACCCTTGACAGTTTCCGATTTATTAGAAATCGATTTACGAGTACTTAATTATCAACAGATACTCGGCTTTTAATATTACCTAACGAGTGCATAATTTGTAAAGTAGCTTAACCTTAAGGCTCAACTATTTAGAATACCTTCTATCCTAATTAACCACTAATAACTTCGTAATTCTTTTACATTCAGGAACAATACTACTGGATGATAATAAAAGAAACTGTAATATATCATTAAAGGAAACACATAATGCCACTTCCAGCTGCTTTGGCTGCACGCCTCGCTAAAAGGGGTCTAATTACAGGATCGGAGAAACATGGTACACCCACTTATCAATTTATTTAATATATTTAAAATACAGCACAATTAGAAGTGCTGCTCCGTAAATTCTTTTATTCTGCCATTCGATCAATCAACAAAATTAAAATTGGACCCACTTTCAGAGTCTATGCGAAAGGAAGCAAAGAAGAGGATTCACGAGGAAGTAATCGCCGAAGATTACGACAGCACGAAGGATGAAATCAGTCAGATCGATATTTCGCAGAAATTCATGGTGAGTATCTCGTGCGAATTAGTACAGGAATACATCGCACAATGATTCTTATTCGTAACCCAAGGCTGAGGATTTGTGGATATTGTTTCGAATCTTATGAGTCTTTCGATTTCAGGGGTTCAGCGGTTGTCCCAATAAATATAACATTTACCACGACTGTACAAAGAAGTGTAAAGAAATGTGGGGACTCGGACATGTCCAGCCTTCCGATAAGTACTTGAAAAAGCAACTGAGATTGATGCAGAAATATCCTTTGCCAGAGACTTGGAAGGCTGTTTACGATCCTGGCTGGTCGGTTTTCGTATATTTCTGTGTACAGGGTGGTCCACTTAACTTAGAACGCAAAGGAGAAAACAGGTGAATTGCGTGGCCTTTTTCAGAGACTCGCCTTGACATTTGTTTTCAAGTAGTGTTGGGTATTATTCGAATAAATTTTTACTTTTTATAATTTTTTATGCGAATAATTTCGAATAAGACTTGCGAGTAAGACGAAGTTAATATAACGAAATAAATAAAAAAATGATAAAAATTTATTCGAATAAAAAACGATAAAAAAGAAAGAATAGAATATTATTCGTTATTCTCGAATAACTTCATTTTATTCGCAATTCTTCTTCGAGATCATTCGAATAAAAATTCATTTGAACAATGCCCAACTCTGATCCTCGCTCATCTATTCTTGCTTCTTGTTCCGATTTAAGTGGATAACCCTGTACAACACGAAGATATTTCATCCATTACATCAACAACTCAATCTATTAACAGCGGTCAACATTATTACTGGGACTGGTCGTCCGACTTGGTGTCCTGGCTCCCACCGGGACATCCGAAGTGTCAGATATCGCAGCCAGCGTCTCAATTAAGGGAAGAATTACACCTGAAAGCAGCGGAGCAAGACGATAACATGTCGAGCGACGATAGTGGCAGCGAAGAAGAACAAAAGGAAGTTAGTACAGAAACCTTAGCTCGATCGTAACAATTCTGTTTCAACCAACGTTTTCACTCGCAGCCGGATGAACCGGACACAAAGAAGGACAGGAAGATCGATAACAGACCGAAGCACAAAATAGTAGACAACAAAAGGAGCCAAAGGCTAGAAAGGCTAGACAGTAAGGACAAAAAGGACCGCACATTGGATCCCATGGACCCAGCATCTTACAGCGACATTCCACGGTACTGTATCTAATTTCGCATGAATACAAACGAATTCTCGTTATTGAGGAACTATTACTTATCCTCCAAAATTCCACAGAGGTAAGTGGTCAGACGGCCTAGCAAGACACAACGAAGCGAAGACAGGCGCAGACACAACTGCCTCCGGCCCGCTTTACCAGATGAGGCCTTATCCCAGCCCAGGCGCGGTGCTGCGATCGAACAGAGCCAATAAAGAACCCGAATCGTCGATCAAAGCTAAAGTATCAGGCCCCGAGAAACCAGAATAAACTCTTCGATTCTCCATGTATTATAAGCTGAATCACACGTCGTTAGTATAATATAATTTAAACAGTTTACGCAATTCGTTTCGCCAAAAGTGACCCACAGATTTCGGTATACCGGATCAGGCCCGGATTAAGATTTTTGGGGCCCGGGGCTATCAAACCTTCGAGGCCCCCGTGGTTGATTTTTGGGGCCCGTGGCTACATATCAAACCTTCGAGCCCCCCCCCCCCCCGTGGTTGAACAGCGGGGGGAGGGGGATTTAGTGAGCTAATCGCTTAGAACGGGGCCCCCTCAGAAAGTGGGGCCCGGGGCTGCAGCCCCCCCTAGCCCCCTTTAATCCAGGCCTGTACCGGATTATCGAATATTTCAAGCCCAACCTTTCCTTTAATATTTACTCTACCGACATCTAATCAATAACAAGGAAACCTACAAATAATTATTCAAAGAAAAAAAGCAAAAACCATCCATCTTCCAGTTCAAATATTACGCGCCGCGCGAAACCCCGAAACTAGTCCCAGTTCGAGCAACAGCGAACATCTTTCGAGGTCACTCGAATTAAAACCTCCATCGATCCAAGAATCGACGTCCCGTAACTAAAGGCGTCGGTGTATTATCAATCCCAGATTATCAATAAATACACAAAAAGCATCGTGGGACATTTATTCAAAGAATAAAAGCAAGAACCATCCATTTTCCAGTTCAAATATCACGCGCCGCGCGAAACCCCGAAACTAGTCTCAGTTCGAGCAACAGTGAACATCTTTCGAGGTCACTCGAATTAAAACCTCCATCGATCCAAGAATCGACGTCCCGTAACTAAAGGCATCGGTGTATTATCAATCCCAGATTATCAATAAATACACAAAAAGCATCGTGGGACATTTATTGCCGCCAAAATTACGAATCGTTCGATTCGCGTTTCGAACGCTGCAGCTGACGCCACTGCCGATACCTTCGAGTCAACGTCGAAGTTAACCTTGTTCTTGGCCTAGTTCGCCAAGCAACGATGCAGGCATAGACGCAGGGGAGCTCAATATTTCCGAGGGATGATACGAGGGACATGGGAAAGGAAGCCTCTGCGGAAGACGCTCCTCCACACGATTATCCGCACCCACGTCGCGTCTCGCAGAACGACGGGCCCCGGATCCAGCGACACAACGTCCCGCCGCGGAAGATGCCGTGTCGCAAATATCCTGCAGCGTTAATTGCGTGACGTAAGGAAGGATTTTATGAATTGCAATAGGCCTGCTGGGATACCGTGGGGAACTGTTGCGGGCCGCACAGCAGCGTGCGCGATAATTCCACGCGCGATGAGCACTTTAACTTAAGGAAACTTCGCAGGTACGTGCTGCCCGTTATTCCTCTTTGCTTCGTTAGTCCCATTGATTACATTAATGCCTCCGATTGTCGCGGGGATTCTCCGTGTTTTCGCGATGAATATTGACGACATCGATTTTCCAGGTTAGAAAGACTGGCACATGACAGTTGACGAACTTTCCCGCCGATTTTTTAAACGTCACGGGCGAGATGCTCCCCCGAATGTTGCATAATCATTGATTTTTGGCATGTCAGATTTAAATTTCTGTGCTCTTGTTAAATTAAGTTTCTGGGATCAGGTTGTTCGGAGAGACTTTTAAGTCCTCGCTTTCTTTGACGGCAGGCGTATGGGTGCTGAAGGTCCGTCATACGCTGTCATAATTGAGAAACGCACGCTCCGTTTACAACGAAGGGAATCGAGTTACAGACTATTCGAATTTAAGCGTGCTTAATGATATAGCTATTGCGCTATGAGCCACTTCAAATCGGCGTTAATCTTCTTTTCAGATAAGTCTAATTGCTGCGAGCTCAGCACTCGCTGGTAGCGATCACTAAGTCGCTTGGGACTGTGGACACGTCTGCTCTATTCGGCTCGAAATAGCGACTGATTTATTTATGCAGTTCTATGTAGATATGATAGACAAAACTAAAAGCTGCCGAGTGGTGAGTTTAACAAAAGATTAATTTTATTGCGACGAGGTATTAATTTAGAAGATTTGACTCGATCCTGTATCTTGGTTTTTGATAAATAATATGCTGCTTGCCTTTTCTCGATTCGGCGAGAGTATCATGATAGTCGAGAGCTTAGTTGTTTACGAATGCCAGCAAACGAGCTTTGTAGAAGAGATTTGTATTAATTGTTGAGGCGCAGTAACACATGATTGTTCGGTGCAAGTATCTTCTCTTATCTCGTTCATTTATCTTATCTCCGTTGTAAGTTTTACGTTTAAATCCCATTTCCTGTTTTACGTTTGCTTTCATTGTTAGATGCGTTTTCTGTGCGAATCCGAAAGCAGGTTTAGTTTATACGATGTTTCGTTGTGAGTTTTTATTCATTTGTATTTGGTTTTGTTTAATTTCTTTTTAGTTAGTGTATCGTTTAATGTTAAGGTGAATACATGTTGCAATACACATCAAGATGGCAATCGGGAGTATTATCTGTGGAGCCAGTACTCCTAAGATGAAGAGAAAAAAGGCAAAGGTATACTTTGGTTTGCTTTTGTTCCCTTCGATTAAGAAGGAACACTTCGGGCCGATTTTTATAAGGAAATAGCGAGAGCAGTCGCGTACGGATTGGAAATTAATTGTGAAAACTTGTTGCAGGCAACTGAACGCAGTTGGATAGAGGCGACCTTCCAGAAGAGGGAATGTTCGAAATTCATTCCGAGCGCTAAAGACGAGCATAGGTATGTAAGACTTGTAAACGAACTTAGAAGGCACAGAAGTTTCAGAGAATATAAAGTAATGTTGTTTCGACTAAGCGATTAGGTTTAACAGGATTACTAGCGGGGGTTGAAAATAGTTATGATATCGGTTTCGGTTATCGAAACAGTTATGAGAACCGAAATAATCTTGAAACAGTTACGAGTGAAAAAGGTTCTGGCCTATATCGGTTTCCGTTTCGGTTCTACAGAAACTCTCGCTGTGGGCTGGGACACTGCGACTAGTATTAATTTAACACTCAATTTAAAGTATTGCTAACACTAACAGCAATAACTTTCCTAATTTGTACAAACTTACAACTAATTTAATATTAATTATGGAGATTATTAACTATTTAGGTTTTTTAACTTTAATTGTTGTGAGATGTAATTCTTTTTGTATTAAATTCGAAATGCTTGCCACTGGCTCGGGAATACAAGTGACTCTGGCCACATTTTTTGGCATTTTTTTGGGAAAGCGGAAGCATATATTTTTACAGAACTTTTTGCACTTAAAAGAGCAACATTTAAAGAACATTTCAAACAACTCAACCCCTGGTTACTAGGTTTATCGGATTTGTATTATTTGCAAACGCGTACACTTTGCTCCCCCGAAGAAACAACATTTTCACGGAGGCAATACAAGAAAGTTTGTGATAATGATCACGGAGTTTCCTCGGTCATTCATTTCACGATCAGTTTTTAATCACAAATGAATTGTTTAACATATTCGTTTTGTTATATGTTGTCTGTGGTCATTTCCTTTACCTTTGAATTTTCTTAGGTCGTTACTAACACATTTTCTTATGTTCATTTCCTTTTCATTTACTTTTCTTTCTTTCGTTCCATTTATAGGTTTTTGCAAGTACAGGGCGATAAGAATGCAGAATATGATGTGATCACTACTTCCAGGTGAGAGTTTCTTATGCGGTCTCTCGCGATTAAGAATTCTTTGCGAAAGCAGACGGTTTTAAAGAGAACAGAAATATTTGTAATCTAATACTTCGTTATGTATTCTTAATTATTTATTAACAAAACACTGTTACATGCCTTATACATTGGTCTCAGCAATACTGGTTCGTACAAGAAAGCCGCAGAGCTTTAACATATACACGAAGGTGTATCGAATAATTTCTTAGCTGCTTGTAACGGATATCTCGCTAATAAAATGTTACTTTAGATCTATTTCTTTCTTATCGCTTCCTCGCAGAACATTTATTTTCTCTCTCAGAGGTTATTCATCTTCCCTGTGATCGTTTAGCCACGTAATTGAGCTAGTTCTACAAGAAACATTGTCATTACAGTAACATCACGCTTCATAGCACATACGCATTGAAGTAATTCTTTGTACAGTAATATGTTCCAAGTATTCGAAAATTCGAATACAGAAAAATTCGGCAAATAGTCCCAGCTCTAATCTGGACGCATTAGATTCGTCGTAGAAAAAATGACAACGAATCGATGATTGTAGATGTTGCTGCGGATATTCCTACACTCATCACTGCGGAACTGGTGCGGATGTCCAAAGTTTCACTGCTATTAATACCAAAGAGAAGGACAGGGAGCAATGGTCCCCTGGAAAAAATACACGCCCAAATCCAACCGATGCGTACGGTACGATTGAATTCCAAGGTGGACCACATCCAACGAAGGCGCAGGTAAATGGTGTACATTGATTAAATTTAACGGCGAACTGTACTCCTGCGAGATGTATTATTGTGTATCGATACTTCATTTGTAGTACGTGAGGCTAGCTCACGACACAAGGCCAGAGCCAATAGTACAGTTATTGTGTAGAGAATGGAATTTGGGATTACCCAAGTTACTTATCACTGTACACGGCGGTCGGTCCAATTTCGAGCTGCAGCCCACTTTAAAGAAAGTTTTGAGGAAAGGTTTGTTGAAGGCTGCGAAGACAACCGGTGCGTGGATATTTACAGGTGGAACCAACACAGGTCGGTGGTCCTTGAAACTGATTTGCATGCTTGTAGCTACGACTAGGGCTGTAACGAATATTCGAATAATCTAAGTATTCGAATATTCGCATAATCTAAATATTTGAATACCAGAAAATTCGAATTTGAGATTCTAATAATCGAAGTATTTGAATACCAGAGAATTCGAATACTCCTGATTATTCGAATATTCGAAGAAATTATTCGAATAGTCGAATAATTACAGCTCTAGCTTCGACGGAGTACTTTTCTGGCACTGTAAATATTTCTCTTAAACTGTGTCGCTTGAATAATCACAGGTGTCACGAGGCAAGTGGGAGACGCATTGCTATTAGAAAGATCCCAAAGACAAGGGCGCGTCGTGAGCATAGGCATAGCGCCATGGGGAGTCCTAGACAAGAGCCACGAACTCGTGGGCCGTGGGGGTGAAATCACGTACGATTGCCTTTCGTCTCCGTGGTGAGGATAAATCTTGTTCTTAATCATATAATATCTTCCATAAATGCTCCATCATCTGAATTGACATTCATCGAAACTTTCCAGGTCCAAGTACGCAGTTCTAAACAATCGCCACGCATATTTTTTACTGGTAGACAATGGTACCGGTGGTCGATACGGTGCAGAAATCATTTTACGTAGGAGGCTAGAGAAATACATTTCCAACTTGAAATTGCAGCCATGTACGTCTGTTTCACTGATCACTGTTCGCCAGTCTCCGAGGAGCTGACCCAATTATTCTATTACAGATATGCACAGCAGTATCCCTATCGTGGCGTTGGTAATCGAGGGAGGAACAAATACGATCCGCTCAGTTTTAGAGTACGTCACAGACGACCCCCCTGTCCCTGTAGTGGTCTGCGATGGTTCGGGTCGTGCCGCAGATCTCATTGCTTTCATGCACAAGTAACGATGAATTTATCAATCACTTAAACCTCTTCGGAGAACAGAATTCTAACCAAACTCAATAACCACTTACAGATACGCGTCTGAGGGAGACGGAGAGAGTGGGGAGAACGAGGGACCACTAGAAAGCATGAGAGAACACCTTTTGGATACAATCAAGCGCACGTTCAGCGTTTCCCCTGAGCAAGCGTGCCAATTGTACTCCGAACTCCTGCAGTGTACCCGTAGGAAGCACTTGGTAAGTTATCGAGCTGGCTATTTTCACCTTCGAGCTCAGCATTTCGCATCTATTTACAGATAACAGTATTCAGGATAAGCCAGGATCGTCCTCAGGAGCTGGATCAAACGATACTAACGGCTCTGTTTAAATCCAAGCAATTGTCCCCGGCTGAGCAGTTGTCCTTATCGTTGATTTGGAACAGAGTGGACATAGCGCGCAGCGAGATATTCGTTTACGGGCAGAAATGGCCGCCGGGCGCTCTGGAGCAGGCGATGATGCAAGCCTTGCAGCACGACAGGATCGATTTCGTGAAGCTTCTCCTGGAGAACGGTGTTTCCATGCGGAAATTCTTGTCGATACCGCGCCTCGAGGAGCTTTACAATACCGTAAGTTGCCCGGAGAGGCCAGGTACCGTCGCGTTTTATTCTCTATTTATATGTAGAAATTTCTGTTCGTTAGAAAGAAGGCCCCTCGAACACGTTGGGCTACATTCTCCGAGACGTGCGGCCGAATATCCCGCGCGGTTATATGTACACGCTGCACGACATCGGGCTGGTGATAAACAAGCTAATGGGTGGAGCGTACCGCTCCCAGTACACGCGCAGGAGGTTCCGGGTGATCTATACCAAAGTGATGAAGAGGTCCGGGGGTCATCAGCAGCACATGCATCGGAACAGCTGCGTGTCCAGCAGCTTCAATCGGTATTACTCGGGCTCTGGCAGCAAGCAGGACAGCTCGACGACGATGAGTCTGCTTGCGGAGACGCTGCCTGCTAATCGCGACACCCCTCTTTTCGATTACCCTTTCAACGAGCTGCTGATCTGGGCGGTGCTGACGAAGCGGCAGCAAATGGCTCTGCTGATGTGGCAGCACGGAGAGGAAGCGCTGGCGAAGGCGCTCGTCGCTCTCAAGCTGTACAAAGCAATGGCGCACGAAGCAGCTGAGGATGATCTTGAAACGGAAGTCTATGACGAACTAAGGAGCTATGGGAAGGAGTTTGAAAATATAGGTACCGATGCGTCTTCTAGAATTCGGCGTGAAGATTGTTTTTAACATTTATTTTCATCGTCAAGCTTAAGGGGTTATACCTAGTCAGGCAGAATTTTTTTTTAAAAACTGGCGGCTATTTACAGTTGAAGTCCTAATCTTTATCGCGTGATTTTTGCCCCTAAAAAATCAGGACTTCAGCTTAGCGGCTATCTACGCTATTTTGTTTTAAATTAATATTTCGGAAATTCCCCATGCAAAACCAAATTTTTAAAAAGCCTTCTTGGACGTCGATTGTTACATTGTTATAAACGTAAATACTTTCCACGAAAAATACCAAATCTTCTTTAAATGTTGCTCTTTTATGTGCAAAAAATTTTGTAAAAACATATGCTTCCGCTTTCTAAAAAAAATTCACAAACTTAAGAGGGATAATTTGGGTGCCTTGTTTTTTGCTCGAAGTGCTAACGCTCTGTATCTTTTCTTCCCAACAGCGTTGGAACTGTTAGATTACTGTTATCGGCAAGACGACGATCAAACGCAGCAGCTCTTAACTTCCGAGCTGCAAAATTGGTCCGGCCAAACGTGCCTTTCTCTCGCGGTCACGGCCAATCATCGCCCCCTACTAGCTCACCCCTGCAGCCAGATAATCTTGGCTGATTTATGGATGGGAGGCTTGCGTACAAGGAAAAACACAAACTTGAAGGTGATTAACATGCTTGTTACAGGTAGAAGAACAACGATACTATTTGCCTTGCGTCTTTGAACTCTACGCGCAGTTTATATAACTCTGCGTTTCTGTCAGGTCGTGCTCGGGCTGGTCTGCCCCTTCTATATAGCGCGTTTGGAGTTTAAGAGTCGCGAGGAGCTGCAGCTGATGCCCCAGACGCAAGAGGAGCATTTAATAGCGCTCGAAGACGAGAAAGAGGACAGTGATTCGGAGCACGGCGCGCCGACTGGCCCGGACGTCGAGGTGACAATCCCTCCATTTAGTAAAGTTCTCCACGAAATGTATTAAATAAGTATGCGACAGGTATTTTTGCTCAAGATAAACAAGCTATCGAAAGTTAATTCTAGTAATCTACAAGCGAATTTGCTGTTAATCACTGCATTACTCATTTCATGCTGCAATTATTAGTTTAGTTTGGAAACGATGGCGATCACTGCTTTATTATTTTTTATAAGTAGCAAGTTGGATCAAAGTACTCGAATTACTAATACGATTGCCGTTAGAAGCTGCGTGGGATATAATACGTTACTCGCAAAAACGATCGATCGGTATACATGGTTGCTGGTTTTGAACTGTAGTTTAGAGAGCTTAGATGGAAACGTATACGCATGTAGGTTCTATTTACACATTGGCTGACGAGAGAACACTTCGCGAAGCCTTTTGTGTACTTGCAATGGACCCTTCGAGCAGTTAGAGCGTGAAACGTGTTAATGGAAAGGAGTATTACCGAGTGTCTAGCTACCTATCGTTGTCTTATCGTCTGTGTGGAAGGCGTAGTACTTTTATACTTCTTTGAATATTTAAATGTGAACGTCTAGATACTTGAGAGAAATGCCATACGATTAGTAATTGGTCTGTATTTCAATGGTATAACGTGTAGATCACTGTTAGAGGTATCGTAATGTGTTTTGTGACTCATAGACTATGTGGGTATGCGTATGAATTGTTTTTTAGAAACGTCAGCGCAGGAGCCTGAGCATACGCAACAAATCCAGCAGCCAACAGGGCGCTAAGGTATATCTATAATGGCCTGAGACGCAATGGCTCTTATGACCAATAAGTTCACACTTCTCGGTGCACTTTTCAACTATCTTTCTTTTGTTATTAGTTATCATTCAGGAAAACCTCCGTGTATTCCATATCGGAATCTGTCCCGGTGAGGATGATAATTAGACGTTAAACGTTTCTGTCGTAAACGAATCGTGTTGTAATATAATTACCCCAAATTCATTTGTGCAGTGTTAATAAAACTTCGTAAAAGAAATATCGGTATCGTCCTTATAAATGAACGCCAATTGACTTATACTTGCTAGCTTTTCGTTTCAAATACGACATACCGATGTTTCCCGTTACAGTTACAATTTGGAATCGTTAGCAGTATGTCCCCAGTATTTGTTAAATGGTATTTTAGAATGTATTGCCCTCGCTTTTCATTAATTTCCATTTTAAGATTCGTCGAGTAAAAGATAAATGGGAAAAGAATCGTTCGAGAAAGAATCACCTCCCTCGCATCGCGTACCAAAATGCACTAATGATTTCTATTCTACACGGCCGTAATTCTTAACACAAATCGCACTTTGTCCATCGCTTTCTATTCTTTACTGTTCTCTAGTTCTCACGGCTCCTCAGCTACTAAGCCCGTCTGTCCCTAATTCTACCTAGTGTTCCTGATTTCTCGATATTTTTTCTTCCTCGAGAAATCAGATCATATTTCGTGAGAATTCTCGAGAAATTGAAGAAGATATTACAGAATTTATATTTTTGGAAGAATGTTGATAATATTTAACAACGAAATCTCGAGAAAGAATTCTCGAAAGGGAACACTAATTCTACCCCAGCTTTTCATACGTTAGAGCACAAAGTTCATCTCATTCTCTCTCTCCGTATTATCCAATGAAATATCGATAAGTCGCACATTTGTACAGAATCTATATCAAATCTCTCTTCTATCTCCTTCCACAACAGTTTAGAACGCTCTAGACATATACTCGTCCTAGTGTTTGCTATTTATGTATTATGTATCGTTCAACCAGATCACTTTCCCTCGATTGATTAGCAACGATCCTTACTGTAAATGGTGTACAAGAATGTCCGGGACTTAGTAATGACTGATACATGTCCGGTACTCAAAGAACTCCTATTATCTGTGTGTAATTGTCCTGTACGATCTCCGAGAGGCCTGCATACATTTTACTGCAACTGTTATATCTTCCTGTAGGCATTGATCAGCAACGAGCACACTACGACGATAGTGAAGGAGACAATTGTGCAGGAGAATGGGAAGGTCCTGACGGACAGCGACGACATAGTTCATCGCGCTTACGGCATTCACTCTGATTACTACGATATTAAAAACAGCAGGCCGCTACGATTGAAGAAAAAGCTGTACGAATTTTATACAGCGCCGATCACGAAATTCTGGGCGAACGCGGTAAGTTGTCGTTGTTTAATAAAATGGTAACGCTTCTTAATTATGTTCATTTATATTTTACAGATAGCGTACATTGTGTTTCTGGTCCTCTTCTCCTACTGCATTCTCATACACATGGACCATCATCCCTCGCTGGCAGAGATCTACGCGATCATGTACATCTGCACATTGGGCTGCGAGAAAGTGCGCGAGATCGCGACGTCCGAGCCAGCCACGCTCTCACATAAATTCAGCGTCTGGGCCTGGAACATGTGGAACCCTTGCGACGCGGCTGCTATCATTTTTTTTCAAATTGGTCTAGCCTTGCGTTTAAGACACTCCACTCTTGACGTTGGACGGGTTATTTACTGCGTTGATTGCATTTATTGGTACTTGAGGATACTTAATATCCTTGGCGTGAACAAATATTTTGGTGCGTTTCGTTGTCTAATAAGGACACCTTCAGGTTTGGCAATTTCGTCACTCTGGATTTTCGTTTTATTTTTGCCTGTATAATCGCTTCCTAGGGTGTTGATCATAGGCAGAAGAACACCCTGTGTATAAGAGAACTCGAAATTTTTCAAAGTCGATTTTCGAGAGTTTGGCTGAAAAGCGCATCGTACTGCTTTGAGAAATTAATGTCTGAGTGATAGAGCTGTTCGAATACTCGGAACAAGCGAGCCGGGATATACTCGGTTCGAATAACCGATCCGAGCCGAGCGCTCGAAAGAACCGAGCGGCTCGATTAAAGCGAGCAGCTCGATTAAAAAGCGAGTAGATTGCATAGTGAAGGTAGCGATTAACGAATGAAACATGTGGATCGTTCGAGCCACCCGATTGTTTTCAGCCGCTCGCTTCATTCGGGTACTCGGCTCGGCTCGAAAACCGAGTCCCGGCTCGACTCGAATTTCGAGCTACTCGAATACTCGAGTACTCGAACAGCTCTACTGAGTGAAGACCTTTACGTACACTAAGTATCGACATTTTTTGAAATTGCTAAACCTGAAGGGCCCTTTTGTAAGCTGAAGTTATGAGACGATACATGGGTATGATAATTTGTTTCGTTATGTTGCGCAGGTCCTTTGGTTACTATGATGGGAAAGATGGTAAAGAACATGATATACTTTGTGGTGCTTTTGTTAGTAGTGCTAATGAGTTTCGGGGTCACTCGACAAGCCATTCTGAATCCCAACGCTGAGCCCAAGTTCAAAATCATTCGAGACGTATGTACTTTATTCGATTACCTAACTCTACGCGGTCTAGAGTCCATGAAAATGGGCGATCTTTAGGAAGTAATTAAAGCTTCTCCCCTTAAGGGGATTTTTGGATTTTTTTTCTCAGAAACTATTAAACTTTACTGAAAAAATTTTTTTTTGTTTGAAAGGTAGTACATTTAGCTGTCTTTGAATTTTGGCGTTAAAAAATATTGATTAATAACAAAGTTATTTACAATCTCCTAGATTACTCGGAAGTGGAGTTGTTTCTTACAAGATGCTGTGTTTTCTGTTACGCAGATATTCATGGAGCCTTATTTCATGTTGTACGGAGAAGTGTACGCAGACAACATAGACCCGGACTGCGGAGACGAGCCAGGAATGATACCGTGCCTCCCAGGCCGCTGGATAACGCCCGCCGTAATGTCCATCTATCTTTTAATCGCGAACATTCTGCTGATAAATCTACTGATTGCGGTATTCAATAATATATTCAATGAGGTAAACGCGGTGGCGCACCAAGTATGGATGTTCCAACGTTTTACTGTTGTTATGGAGTACGAACAGAAACCAGTTTTACCCCCTCCGCTCATTGTAGTTTGTCACATATACCTGCTGGTGAAATATGTGCTGCGATATGTGACTCAAGGAAAAGCGAGTACCGGTGAAACGTACGACAATGGGCTTAAGTTGTTCCTAGAAGCGGACGACATGGAGCGCCTTTACGACTTCGAGGAGGACTGCGTCGAGGGATACTTCCGCGAGCAAGAGCTAAAGCTGCAAATGTCGACCGAGGAGCGAGTTAAGATCACCACGGAGAGAGTGGAGAACATGCACCAGAAGATAGAGGACATCGAGAAGAAGGAGAACACGCAGAACGCTTCGCTCCAGGTAACAACACCGCTTACTCAATTATTCCAATCCCACAAAACCTAAAATAATGTCCGCTTTCGTCGTCACAGGCCGTGGAATTTCGCATTCGGAAGCTAGAGGAGTTGACCGAGCAGACCCTGGCGCACCTCGGCGTCATCCATCGTTTCATGGCGACGCACATGCCAAACATGGAGACTCTATCTAGCTTGGACATAGAGGTTCGCCAGCGGAGAGTGTCTGAGCGTTCGGAGGTGCTTTCGGAGACCGACTCCCACACCCAGCTGCCGAGCATCACGGCCAGACGCAAGAGGCTCGTGCGCTCGCTAACCGACGCCACGTTCCTCAGCGTGGGCCCGCCGCTGGACGACGATGCGCTGAAGCATTCGGAGGCGGTCGCGTCGCGCGAGAACCTCAGCAGGAACGGTTCCTCCGAGAGCGGGGACGGGCCGAACGTTCATGACGACGTGAAAACGACGACCAGCCACGAAACTGAAGTTAGCAAGGGGGACGGCGAGGGAGAGACTATCAAGAAGGAGTCGCAGTCGGACAGCAGAGAGCTCGAGACGGAGCAGAGCCGGGATCCTAGTAGCAGGGAACCAAGCACAGACCCAAGTAGACAGACCAGCAGGGAGCTGAGCAGAGACACTAGCAGGGAAGCTACCAGCAAAGAGCCGAGCAGGGAAGCGAGCAGCGAGGCGCCGGCCTCGGAGCCGGCGAGGCAAGACTCCACGGAACGTCCCATGCGGCAGAATAGTAGAACGCGTTCGGAGTCGGACGACGCGCATCCTTCTGGCACAGCCAGAGGTGTCACATGGGCAGAGCCGCGGGTCGCTGTGATCCCCTCGGTGTCTTCAAGCAGTAGCACGCAGAGGTCCATCTTGCTAGCAATGCGCGCGGAGTACACGAGCATCACCGACGAATTAGAAAGCTACTGCGGCCTTCTGAGTCCCCCTCGAACACCACCGATCTCTCCGCCGCCATCGAGGGTCAGGCACCACTCCGAGATGTCCAACGCGGAGATGGCGTGGCAGATCGAGAACGAGCATCTGCGCGACGCCGAGGACTGCGACTACCAGCAGATGGAGGACTTGATTCAGAGGAGATACATCGGAGGCGATGATGAAGCCTTGCACACCTCGGACGAAGCCAGCGTCGGCCCGTTCTTCATATCCAACGAGCACAGGCACCAGCTGCGAAGGGCTTCCGCGATTGACGAGGACTCCAGGAGGCTTCCGCCCACTATCAGCGTCACCAGGGAGATCGAGCAAACGCTCTCGAGGCCGCCGATCCGAGACTCAGAGAACCCTGACCAAAACGACAAGAATATGAGCACTGTACCTGCTCCAGCCTCCGAGACTATGTGCTGAGTCGCTTTGCTCGCTTCAAGGTAACCGCGATGCACATCATTAATCTCGGGCAATGAGACTCCGCGAGCCGAGCGGATATCAGCCGCGTTACCGGAACGCGCTGAAATGTATCTTTGATTTAAATTATTTTTCTGATTGCATGGGAACTTACCGTTAAGTTTAGGTGTAGATGAGGATCTAATGGAGCAGCGCTTTATGTTCTGAATAAGGGAACGAATTGAAAGTTATGCGCACACATGCGTTGTGATGATCGCGGCGTGTATAGTCAAATTATTTGCCCACTTACAGCGTAAAGTGCTGCTGATCCGGAAATTATTTTACCGAGACACTTTAGCTGGAATTCTTTAACGTTTTCTTTCGCACGAGCGCGACTAGCCTGATTTATTTCGTCTGAAAGTACTTAGCAAATTGTATATATATGCACATAAATATGTACATATAAACATATAGATTTTACTGGATGATATTACAGATGCTTTGGGTATCAAGCTGTACGCACACTTTGCGATTACTTCCTCGCGTTTAAATACTACGCTTTTTATGCAACAACGAGGCGAGATTGTTTTATCACAGCTTTCACGGAGCAACGCGTACGGTATGATTTTATGTTTTACTTATCGCGTACGTTTAAATACCCAAGGCAATTGAAATTAATGTCACGCGGTATGTATGTTTATACACTGTAATTTATTTTTTAAACCGCGGCCACGTAAAACTTCCAGTAGAGAATTAATTGAATGAATTTTGTAAATCTCCACTAGAATACCAAGGCTAATTTCTGCAAGCTAATAGCTGTAGCTACAATTTTTAAAGGCGCATCGGCAATGGAAATATCTTTTGATTAATTGATTCCGTTCGATCGAATATTTTTAATTCAGAATTTCTGAACTAGTTGGAATCCTGTGTTTCTGACTTTGTATATTATGTAAATGATCTGAATATTTGATTGGGTCCGTGTACAGTTGTAATATATCAATATTCATTTCTGTGTGCATAATAAGTTGAACATAATGAAATTTTAATCGACTCACCCATCGCACACGATGGCATTGTCATTTGTAGTATTTAAATGACGATTTTTAGAGCACTAAATTATATTAATAGTTTAAAGCCAAGTAATCCATTAATTGTTTTTGTTAGATTCTTTCGATATTGACTTCCAAAGTCAGCGACTCGAATATTCGAGTATTTGTCGAACTATAGCTTAACGCGTAATTCTTTTTAACGCACTAATCAGTTGAAAATGTGTTCGTGCCCACGTGGAAATTGGAATTACCAGAATTTGTGGGGCTTCTGAGGAAGTTTTACGTAAGGTGAGCTCCAAGGACCACCTCTGTGCTTCGTGCTTAATGCATTCTATGAGAATCACTCGAGTTCCTTCCATTTTCTAGATCATGTGTTTTTCAATTTTGTATGCACGTACAATTAGCTTACTGCTGTGTATCGTCAAAGCGACAACGTACAAATTGTGATCGAAGCGTTTGATCCTCTCCTGTCCTCCCTTCCATTGGACCGGAGAGGGTTGAACCGACGCGTGCTTAAGAGGAGGTTTCGGTCTAAAAATCGATTTTTTATTTCATTTTCTGAATGTTCAACCTTTTAGGAATACGTGTTTAAAAGGGTTTTTTGAAATTCCTAAAAATCCCGAAGTTATAGGCATTGAAATTTTAAACTCGTGTTTCTCGAAACAGTGTACCTAAAATCGGTGGAACCTGTAATAAAAAAAGTTTCAGTCGAATCGGCTGATAACTTTTCGAGATACAGATTCCACCGATTTTAGAAACACTGTTTCGAGAAAAACGCGTTCAAAATTTCAATGCGTATAACTTCGCGAATTTTAAGAATTTAAAAAAATCCTTTTAAACACGTATTCCTAAAAGTATGAACATTCAAAAACTGAAATAAAAAAATCGATTTTTAGACCGGAACCACCCCTTAAATGAAACTCTAGGTACTTAGCGTAAAGGAAGAAATTGTAACTGAGAATCTACAGAACTGGCTTTAGGTGCAATTTCATTTTAGTAAACTTAGAGGCCACTTGAAATCGTTTCAGTCTGGTAATCAGATCAGGTTTCAGTGTAAATAATTTGTACGACGATTACCTGCAACACGATACGATACATAGTTTTATTACACCTAGACACGTGCGAATGGCGTTTGCGTTAAATCAAATGTTTTAAGAAACGATTCAATTCAAAGTTAAACTGATGTTGCGTGAGAAAAAGGAACCGTCCTTTGGCAAGTATACCGTCGTTCCAATGCGGAATCATGCGTGCAAGAATAATCGCCGAAATGTTTTAGGCGCAATACAAAATTTCTTTTATATGTACATATATCGAGAGCAGCTTGTGCATTTGTATAATAGCTTCTCTGTTTGCACTTCGACGGACAACAACTATTGCGCAAAGGTACAATTTCTAGATACTTTACACAGTATTCTGATTCTTCCGAGTATAAAAAACATTGCGATTGTTAAGTGTCTCTTATCCTTTCGTTGAATCTTTTCTAAGGGTTGCGAAACAGTTAAAGCAGAAAATGTATCTATGTTCTTAGCGATGGGAGTGATGTTACGCAATTAAAATAAATATCGTTACTTCGGTTTCTTTAGTTGCGATAGCAGAAAATGCAGACCTGAAAATTGAATCGTTGGGGCATCAATCCCATCGCTGTGCACTACAAAGTGCGCAGCTGCCTGCGAAATAGAGAATATGTGTAACAATATTGGCTGCGTTCAGCCGACAAAATCGGTGAGTAACCGGTGAGTGATTTCCCTAGATTTTACTCTGAACGCAACCGATCACTTATCACCTACTCAACATGTTTAGTAAGTGGTAAGTGATCGGTTGCGTTCAGAGTGAAATCTAGGGAAATCACCGATTCTTCACCGGTTTTGTCCACTGAACGCAGCCATTCACTCTCGCAGACAGCTGTGCTCTCTGCGCTGTTAGCAAAAAGCTACAAATGATATTGTAAAATGAGGGACAGCAGAGTGCTTCGAATAACTTATAAAATATCTAGAAATCGCGTACAGTGTGTTTAGTTAATAACGTATAATCGAAGAATGCCCCATCGATGGGGAATCACTCGCCATTCACGAACGATTCGCACGCGTCTACGCGTCGTTACTGCCGAACGTTTTTACGAATCTTTTGACGTACATTTAGGGCCTTATCACGCACTATCTGCTGCGTCGAACACGGGATTTACGGACCACATGTAAAATCGAACGAACCATATCACGCGGACGACGTTCTTACGGAACGAAGCCAATCCGTGTTAGTACCTACATTTGATATTTGCATCTAAACGTAAAAACAAAAAAAAATCAAACAAGAAGACACTAAACGACCGAACGCCTAATTGTATACAAATGAACAATGTGTATAGTTAGCTAAAGTTTTAAGAAAAATAGAGAGAAAGAGTGGAGGCGAATTTAAGACTGCGCCGAGGAGACAACGCTTGTTCACTGAATTTTTATTTAAGCATGTAGGCGAGATCCACGATGTGAATCCTTTGGTATGCGAGTCCGAATATTAAGCTGGGGATCCACGTGGAAACTATGCTATACTATGCTACGTTTTAAAAAATTAGATTCAATACTTTCTTATGGAACCATTTCCACCGAAAACTAAGCTAAGCTGCGCAATGCACTGCTATCTTTTAAAAAAGAGCAGCTTTAATACATCCTTTTCCACCAAAAGCTACGTTTCTGTGCTGTTTCTTCGGGTTAGCTCGGCGTAGTACGAGATTTGATGGAAAATGAAGCTGTTTCTTTAAAACATGACACAGATTAGGTTAGCTTTTGGTGGAAACTGTTCCATAAAGCCGGGAGAATCCAGCAGGAAATTAAGCTGTGCTATGTCATGCTAAGTTTTAAAAAAAATTAGCTTCAATACATTCTTCTGGAAGCGTTTCAACCAAAAGCTAACCTAAAACATAGCAGTGCATAGTTTAGCTTAGCTTTCCGGTGGACTCCCGGCTAAGAATCTATTGAAACTAATTTTTTAAAACGTAGCATAGTTTAGCTTCCAGGGGAATTCCCAGCTTTAATCCATGGGGCCATCCTTAAATTACGTAAGGGTAATTTTGACGATTTCTTACCCCCTCCCTCCCCCAGTATAAGAATTCGTAAGATTTGGTATTGCGACCCCTTTCTTACGTAATACTTTCTACATTGAAATTTTTCAGTTATTAAAATTCTCTTAAAGGTTTATCTAACTCATTTAACTCGGTTTCGGGAAATTTAAACTAAAAAGCTTTTCAGGAATATTAATGATAGAATTTGTATTTATTGAAAATTAGATTAAAAAATATTACGTAAGACGTTACCTTACTCCCCCTCCCCCTTATAAGAAAACGTAAGAAATTCGCGACCCCCTCCCCCCCAAAAAAGCCTTACGTAATTTAAGGACGACCCCCATGTGTTGCTGAGTTCGAGGAGGAAGTCGTGATCCTCTCTAGGTCCTACTTGTACTCAGCGATGCTTAGATTTCTAAGAAAATGTGTAGTTAAAATTCATTTCGCGTGGCAGAGTGCGACATAACCTATCGAAGGCACCCATCTTCGCTTCGGCAATAGTGTCTGCCGTAGGTCGTTAAATGTTAACGTTACTATCGCTATATGTACGAGATTCGTAGCATTAAAGGGTACAATTCTGAACATTGGTCAACGAATCGAAATGGCATCCAGGCGAAGTAGAATGAAAGTAAGTAAGTCCAGCTTCGTAGAGGAAGCTCGATGATCGAGAACGATCGAAGCAACGAACGTTTGGTAATAAATCATCGACGAATTTCTGTCCACGACCTGCAAGCTTAATCATTTGATCGTTAGAGTCCTCTCGAGGACGCGAGCTTTCGAAGGCAACTTTCCTTCCGCGCTCGAGGATCGTTTGCGAAACAGAAACGAAAAGAACGTTCCGAAGTGATGTTTACGGTGGAAGCTGCTATCAGTTTCAGTGATAAAATGTACGCTTTCGAATGTGGTTCGATAAGGTAGGATTGAGAGGCTGCGCCTGCCAGGCATTGAGATCACCGTTTATATCGTAATTATCGTTGGACCGTACATTCGAACAGTACTAGCCGAGATTGCTCAACGTTTTAGTGCATAACATTCCGGGGGATGCGCAAGATTTATGGAAATAGCCGAAGTATAAATAGTTGGGAAGATATTTCTGTGTAAGTAGATGCGTCCGCTTTACTGTCGCGATCCTTCATGGTTCTTCTGAGCGCTGCTCAAGGTAATTAGTGAATGGGTTAATTTTTAATATTGAGGGAAATGGGCGAGGACGTGAGCGAATATAATACATATCACGCGAATTTTGGAACTCCGTTTCCTTGAAACGCAAAGGGTGTTGGAGAAACATTCTGCTCCCCCATCTTTGATTCTGTTTTTTAGTAAGAATTATCCTGAGTTACAATTCTAAATTATACAAATTAAATTAGAATTCTTTAATTTAATATTCTAAATTAAATTAAAATTCATCAATTTAATATTATAAATTTAGTTAACATTCTTTAGTTTAATCTTTCAAATTAAACTAGAGTTCTTTAATTTAATATTTTGAATTCAATTAGGATTCTTTAATTTAATATTTCGAATTAAATTAGAATCCTTTAATTTAATATTCTAAATTAAATTAATATTCTTTAATTTAACATTCTAAATTAAATTAAAATTCTTTAATTTAACATTCTAAATTAAATTAAAATTCTTTAATTTAATATTCTAAATTAAATTAAAATTCTTTAATTTAATATTCTAAATTAAATTAAACTTTTTTTAATTTAATATTCTAAATTAAATTAAACTTTTTTAATTTAATATTCTAAATTAAATTAAAAACCTTTAATTTAATAATTCAAATTAAATTAAAATCCTTTAATTTAATAATTCAAATTAAATTCTAAAATTCATTGAAAGTTGCGGTAAATTTTCCAAGATTTCCCACAGAGATCTGGAGCCTAAATTATTTTGAGCAGCGCAGAGTGGAGAAAAAATCACTTGGCCGTTAAAAGTCACTTAACTAGCCACTTGATTTCCTCTCGACCACATCAAGATCCCCTTCGATCCTCCCTGTAACTGTTACGGTAAGTTTCGCACAACTGCAAAGGCTCAAACTGTTTCAACGCGTGCTCTGCGTGAAAAATCCATGTCAGAGTGAGATCTAAGGGCAGGAGGGTGAGAAAGTAAGGTTGATCGGAAGTTATATACATATTTTAGTATAGTCGACGTTTAACAATGTTCCTCCGCTTCGTTACCTTCGTATAACGATCTAACAATCACACTTGAAGATGTACAAAAGCGAAAAATCAACAAAAAAAAGGGAGAATTTTAAAGACCTTCGATGGCGAACAGGGATCGCCCTCGACTTTATCAGAGGTTTATTTTCTACTGTGTCGCACGAGCACGAAGGGCCTGCCTTCAGTGTTTTTAATCCTTGAAAAAGATCTAAGGCTTTCGGCGAACTTAATCCAGCACGACCTGGACTACCGTGCGAAGCGAAACAATAAACAATCAGACAATAAAACGGCAATTTCAATCTGTACAGAAAGAAGTTGTCCTGAATTTCCACCGTTCTTTTTCGGCCAGGGTGCAATTAGCTGGGAAATCGAATGGCGAGTTAATCGGGCCGCAATTAATTGCTTCAGGAGCAGCAACTGTTTGAAAGCGAACGAGCATTAATCGGTGTAAAAATTAGTGATCGCAGGAGCAAGGATTAAAATCACGAGCAACCACGAGAAGCAAATTGTTAGACTGTACATACTGTCTCTACTGTACATACACTCGTTTTTCACCGACACCCTCGCAATTGTTAATCAACAATCAAGAAAGCGTCTTCGATCGTTACATCGCGAACGTGTGTACCTTGGTTCCCTTTTGCTCGATAAAGCGGCTAAAAGAGCTCTCGATGATTGCAAAAATCTTGGCAGGTTTTATCTCGATTCCTTTAATAATCGTAAATCGGGATGTTCGCTCGAACGGTGCGTCACGTGCGGTGGACGCCTGCAGGGCGTTCGGCGACCGTGTCTGGTAAATGGGACCGCGAGTTTCCGCACGGGGCGCGCGAGAAAAGTGGACGTTTTGTCAACGAAGGATTTTAGGGTGGCTCAGCTTCATGGTAAATGGAATTATGCGCACTGTCAATTAAATAACTGTTTCTTTTTCTCGTCTGATGCAAATTTGGGGAAGACAGACTGGTAATAGGTGGATAATTTCTCAGTGTTGAATATTTAAATAATTTTTTATTGCAATAAAGATTCTTGCAATCGTCGATTATTAATGTTATGAAGTCTTTTTCATTGCTTACTGGGCGAATAGTTCTAATTGAATATATCATTGTATCGTCAATTACATTTTATAATGTACTTTGTAGTATTTTTATCTACTAAATGGATTCTGGATCTATTCCGTCTTTTTACACATCCAGCACGCGCTTATTATACATATATATACATGTGTGTGTATTTATTATGACGATTATCGGAGTCTGGCTCATCTAATGACGCATGTCGATTAGGCTAATTTCGCTTGTAACTCGCGATGTATTGCTGTGTATTCGAATATAATTAGTCTTTATTGACTGAACTGGAGGGAGCATTCGGTTGTAACGGTGGCGAAAGGAAATTGAGAAAGAGAGAGGGTACACCGATATTGTAGTCTGGTATCAAAATGAAATCATCAAAATATAAGTAATCATCGATCTCGAACTGTTTAACTTAATAACCCTGTCTCTTCGTTCATTTATTTCATTTAAATTCACTAGACTATAAAAATCCTGGACGCCGCAAATTTGTTTGGAGACAGAAGAATACTTCAGGATTTAATAAAAATTTTATAAGAGTCCAGTTTAATGATTTAAATGGCGTCACAATTTTCTTAGTGAGTTACTTATTTAAATTTGTTAACTAGGAATTTGAATTTCACGTGGAATATATTAGTGTTTTTTAAAATAGCGATTGAAGAACTTGCGGCGCACAGTGGGGCAGAACTCCGAAAACGTGGCAAAAACCCAAAATATGAAAGTCCATAAACCCCCAGTTTTCTGCCGCCAAATTATACCTGACACCATGCCTCAAAAGGTTCGGGGGTGTATAAATATGATGGAAAGCCAAGGTCAGATTTATTTAATCTTGAACTTGAGCTTCATTAGTACCCCTGGTGAGAAAGTGAAAAATTCGTGTGCATTAAGACGTGTTTTCTTAAAGTTCCTTACATTATTTGGAAACGCAATTGATATGGCTGGTACATCTAGTGGTAAGTATTCGATTACGTATTATAACATTTAGAAAATATTTTATAATTCATGTATAGTGAACGTTTTTGGCAGCCATCCGGAAGTAGCAAAATTTCTGTGTTTACCTAAGGTTTTAGTTGTGTTCCGAGCGTTTCCGAGCTGAAATTTTTTTTTGTATATCTCGAGAAACTATTCAGTTTTTATAATGTGAAAGAAATTGTTGCTACTTCTTGCTACCTTCGGCGATATTTCACATTATCTGCGTGCCGTACCTCCAAGATAATCACTATGGTTCTCTTTAATTTCGCAGATTCCGGTTCAAATGATTTCATTTCACTTACAAGAATGGAATTATTTAATATTTTGAAAACGTGCGAGGAAAAATCATTGGATGAGAAACTTTCCCACTTGGAAAAATTTATTATATATATATATTCAATGACATTTAAAAGCTTTGTACCATTTAAAAGTACCATCGCGATGGTACAAAGCTTTTAAATGTCATTGATTCTTTTAACCAATTTTCCTGTTTTTTTAATGAACTTATAGTCCACTCTGTGAGACTCCGCCCATTTCTTCTTAAAACTAGATACAAAATAAGACAATGTCTTTTTCAAATTGGGCAGTGCACTGTCTGGACACATTTTGCGTTCAGAAATAAATTTTTCCAACTGGGAAAGTTTCTCATCCAATGATTTTTCCTCGCACGTTGTCAAAATATTAAATAATTCCATTCTTGTATGTGAAATGAAATCATTTGAACCGGAATCTGCGAAATTAAAGAGAACCATAGTGATTATCTTGGAGGTACGGCACGCAGATAATGTGAAATATCGCCGAAGGTAGCAAGAAGTAGCAACAATTTCTTTCACATTATAAAAACTGAATAGTTTCTCGAAATATACAAAAAAAATTTCAGCTCGGAAACGCTCGGAACACAACTAAAACCTTAGGTAAACACAGAAATTTTGCTACTTCCGGAAGGCTGCCAAAAACGTTCACTATACATGAATTATAAAATATTTTCTAAATGTTATAATACGTAATCGAATACTTACCACTAGATGTACCAGCCATATCAATTGCGTTTCCAAATAATGTAAGGAACTTTAAGAAAACACGTCTTAATGCACACGAATTTTTCACTTTCTCACCAGGGGTACTAATGAAGCTCAAGTTCAAGATTAAATAAATCTGACCTTGGTTTTCCATCATATTTATACACCCCCGAACCTTTTGAGGCATGGTGTCAGGTATAATTTGGCGGCAGAAAACTGGGGGTTTATGGACTTTCATATTTTGGGTTTTTGCCACGTTTTCGTAGTTCTGCCCCACTGTGCGGCGAGAGGGGTGGAGCTCCATATTTACCAATTTCGAATAAATTAGAAAAAAATCTGTTTATAAAAGTATTACTTTCACTAATATTGAAAGATGAACGCCAATTGAAAGATTTATATTTACACAGAATAAGTAGTAGTTATTGAGTTGACAAGTTTCTACTTCTATTTTTGGCAAAAATATATTCTATAATAAAAATATTAATATTATTATTCATTAAAAAAAATATTGCAAGTAAATAAAAATAGAAATATTAATATTCTTGTATTAAATATTAACATTATTATTTATTCGCAATAAAAAAATTTTACGTATATTACACATCACAACTAAAAAACGGTAAAAAATTTTCCTCATTTTTAACGAGAACCGTGTCATCACTTTTAGATCAACGCTGCCCAGGAATTCGAGTCGTTTAGGAGAAGCAGGACTTGCACCGCAGGTGGGATAATTACGATCGCGTGGCAGCATGAAATTACACGATATTTAGCTCGCGAGTAATAAAAACAGAGGCGGGGAGTTTGAATAATGGCGCGCGGAATTCGAGGAAAAGCGCGGCACGCTTTCCCCCGAGCCCAATAAACAAATCGATGGGAAAGGAAATTTCGTCTGCCAATTAAAAACAAATTGTTCAATTGCACATCAAGTTCCTATCATTCCGGGGACATTAACCGAATCGTTCGATGTTTCCAGGAGAGAAAGCCCTCCAATGTTTTCCTTCGTGCACACATAAGGACAGATTCTTTGGCATTCGATGTGGAAAAAAAGAATTTAACGAATTAATCTTGAGAGCATCTCGACGATACGCTGCATTCCTACCAGCTTTCCTCGCGATGGAAATGGCCTCGATTGGAACGAATATACAGGGAGTTTCAAGGGACGTATGCCATTTGATTTTTAAAAAATTCATTTTAGGCATAGTGAATATTAATAAATTAAAGTGGGACGGAGAAGAAATTTTATTTTGATGTTTATAAAAATTATGGTCGATATTCTATTGCTGATTTTTTGGGGAGGGGGTGAGAAAGTTCAAAGTAAGTTTGTGGTATATTCATTAAAAGATGAACTTTTTTTTAAACGTCCTGTATAATGCCACATACTTGCTTGATCCGTGAGGTACCAGTGAAACTGACCACTGGTATATGGATCTGTGTTTCCCAGAGGGGCGAATAGAAGCGATTATAGTATAATCACTGATACGAAGATGAAGAAAATAAATCGTTTTGCTACCCAGTGCCATGGTGGATCGTCCTCCCGAGAAACTAAACGAATAGCAACGGATTATATATTAGCTATATCGCCACGCTTCGACTGTCAACGAGGAGAATGTAATAAGAGCAGAGAAACGATGATTTACGATGCTTGGAGCTCAATTAAACGCACATCCTCCGAACTCGAATCATAAGTCCATAATTTCTCAATTTTATTCAAACAAGATTTAAGATCGTTTCGAACTAGATCTAGATGAAGTCAACATTGCAAGTGAAAATAGTTGTTGATTAACTGAAATTTAATTATTTTGAAATGCTGTTGCGAATTTGTTGAAGAATTCTAAGAAATTTTAGTTTTACTTGGGGCTTTAAAAAGTAGGTGAAAGTAGGCGAAGACGTAGTCGAATATAAGTAATTCTACATAAATTAAAATTTGTAATTTTAATATTTCAAATTAAATTAGAATTCCTTAGTTTACTATTTCAAATTAAATTCAAATTCTTTAATTTAATATTTCAAATTAAATTAGAATTCTTTAATTTAATATTCTAAATTAAATTAAAATTCTTTAATTTATTTTTCTTTAAAGTATTCCATCTGTACCAAATATCAAATTTTTCTGCAAACACAGTAGGTGTCTTACTACTTCAAAGCCAAGTCTGTAAGAACACGTACCTATGCCCATTCAAAGTCTAAGCAGTGAAACCCATCGGAATGGTCCAAATGCTCACCATAAATGCGTAAAGTTTCTCCAGCTGAGATAATGAAGGTACCGCCCATGGTGGAAGAAAAGTGAAAAGACTCGTTAACCAAAAGCGTTCTGTGCGGGTCTCCACCTGGAGCGTTACGGTGATGCATCGTAACCACCGGCACAAAGCAACGTTTCTAATTGGGACGGGTGAGGTAGCATCCGAGAGTGAGCCTGACTTTCGTTAGTGAGAGCGATATTCGTATCAAAGAGCCGGCAGTTTCCATTCGAAGCGATTCTAAGCGTATCCCCCTTCTTCGATGGCGATCGTAAACGATCACTTTCTTCCAGGTGCTCCTTCGAAGGACTTGGCCGCGCCGCGAGTCGGCGATCCACAGCGAGGATTGCTCGTCCTCAGGCTTCTCCTATCGTACTATGCGTGTCCACTTGATCGCGAGCGTGAATCGAAAAGTGTCGCCCGAAATCGGTAATTGATCGTCTCGTCTCTCGTTCCTCCGTGAGATTCTGAACAGTGGGAAATGGTAAAGTGAAGAAGGAGCCTGTGTAAATGTTGCACTTTACTCCATGGAGATGAATCTTCGCGGCGGAATAGCGATACTTCTCCTCGTTCTTGCGGAAGCCGACTGTGCGATGGCGAAGATCGCTAGGGAGAAGCATTTCAGTAAGTAAATCGAGTGATCTGAATCAGAATTAAGATTTTCGAATCTAAGACGTGACATTTCATTTCCGTAAGAATATTAACGAATGTTTATCGTTTGAGAGATGAGTGTCAGCAGATTTCTAAACCTCCTTCCGTTAATTACGAAGAAGTTAGTACTGATTGAGTGGAATTTAAGAGAATATACAATTGGACCAAGTTATGCAGAAACCTACAAACCCTCGAAATAACAAAAAATGAGTTAAACACTCCCGAATTTAGACAACCCACTCGCTGTTTTCTTTCTCTCGATTAATGGCCCTCGAAATCTGGCTGGTTGTTCGTAGAAAGAAAGTCCAATTAGGTGAGAACGTTGAGTTTTCAAATAACAGAGTGCGGATGTCCAGCAGCGTCGCACAGACAACCACGAGCTGCTGTGCCGGAAGTATCCGAGGGGAGCAACGTTTCCTTGTTGGAGAAGAGGGGTCTGGGGACGGCCACTGGTCGAATTTTCAACGGGAAGCCCAGCAAGAAGGGCTCCTGGCCATGGCAAGTCTCCCTGCAGCTTCTGCACCCGAAATTGGGCTTCATCGGCCACTGGTGCGGCGGCGTCCTCATCGAGCCCACTTGGGTGGTCACTGCTGCTCACTGCATCCACAAGTGAGTCTCGATTTTCATGGGATTTGCCCATTTTCAATTGCTCTTTCAAGCTAATGACGAGTGGGGGCCGTTTGCAGTGACCTTTTCAATCTGCCCATCGGAGTGCTGTGGACGGTGGTCGTAGGGGAATGGGAATTAGACTCTGGGGGACGTGGGTCTGCCAGACTGCCTGTGGAACGAGTGATCCTTCACGAGAGATTCAATAATTATTTGCACGATATTGGTAAGTTTGTTATAATATATTCGATGTCCTTGATTTTGTCACAGTTTGAAGATGAATTTCGAGTTAATTCGAGGGGACCAATTACTGCTGAAGAATTCTTGAAGGTGTATATGAAGTGGCAAGGTTGTTGTAGCTGTAGGAATCGGTGACGTAATGTTCCTACGTTTTTGAGATCCTCGAAAACAAATCCACGGGCGCCGGGAATCGAACCCGAGCCGTCCGGGTGCTGATCAGCCGCTTTACCCGCCATGGCCAGCGCCGATTCTCCGTGGTCCCTTAATTCGGGATCCCTTTCATGGCATGGTGGTTCCTTATCCCACATAACTTTATTAATTTCTGAATGTGTGCAGAAATAATACTCCCCCGTGAGTAGTGTAACTCCCAAATTACGGAAAAAACCCCCACCAATTCTTCCATCGAGTGTAATATAGGGGAGGGTAAGAAAAGACAGTGTAGTGAAGCACAAAGAAAGGGAAAAGTATAACAGAGGTCAAGAAAACTATTATACATAGTTTAATGGCCAATGAAATGCATTCACAGCCCTGATGAAGCTCGCCAGACCAGCTCCCTTATCGAAGGTGGTGCGAACGATATGCCTTCCGGATCCAGAAGAGGACCTAGCGACTGGGCATTGCGTGACTTCCGGTTGGGGTCGTTATGGACCCACGCAGTCGCTTTCCACGGCATTGCTGGAGGCTTCAGTTCCATTACTCGACCTTGAGAAATGCACCAAGGCGTATGGGAAATCGGTGCCCATTCGGAACAGCCATCTCTGTGCTGGCCATACCGATGGCTCGTCTGGGAGTTGCGTGGTAAGCACCAAATTTCTGTTCCACAAGATGAACCTTGGGATTGAAACCTAAATGATAAATTCACTGGGCTGGATTGATCTATTATATGAACTATGTAGATCGTTTATGGGTCCTCTTCTTCAAGTTTACTACTCGAAATGGCTCGTCTAGTTCTTCGATCAGATTCAGGTTTTTATTTCCTACGTTTATTATTCGAAAATAGTCTAGATGAGGAACTCGAGGGCTCTAACAAATTGATGTAGGTACTAGTTTCATTCTACTAGTTTCCTACCTTCCAAATTTCGAGGAAGTCCACTCAGTGAGCTAATAAGCAATCTTCCAAGATCGCATCACCTTCGCCTCGGTGCAAAAGTGTCACACCCCCAATCAATCCACGCGCAATTATATAAAATGCCCACTCAGCTAGATTAGAGCTGCTGCGCCTCTGGATACTGACCTTCATTAACAAGCCTGCCGCAAGATGAACCGATGAATCGTTTCGCCAAGATTGCCAAGACGGGATTAGCATTGGAATCCTCCGATGCTTTCTCACGGAACTTTCTAACTTCGCGCGCACGTTGGCGCGCCTGAGTTGCAAGATTATTCCTCCAATCACACGGGCACAGTGCCCATTTACGTTTCTTCCATTGCGAAACTCTCGAGTGTGTTCACTTTTCCAATTTCAAAGAAACACGCCACTTTTAAAACGATCCAATCAAATACAAATACAAGGTATTCAACAGCAGGTAGTAAAAATAAAGGAGGTGATTCTACGTGCCAAAATAAGACGAAAATAAAGAGTAGTAAAATTGCAGTAGAAGCTTCGTTTCTTAGTTATTCAACTTTAAAAAAATCGTGGGAGCGCCTGCAGACCGGCAACCGAGCGGTCAGCCGCGCACGCGGGCCAGTAGTACCGCGCAGTCGCCGCAGAGGGCCCACTGACCGCCGAATTGCCTTACTTCAGGCGCCCCGGGCCCGAATCTTTAAACATTAATAACTAAGAAACAAAGCCTCCACCGGAATTTTACTACTCTTCATTTTCGTCGTATTTTGTCGCGTAGAATCACCGCCTTTATTTTTTATTATCCGTCACTGAACACCCCCGGGTATTTTCAAGGAGTTTGATATTCGGAAGCACTGTGCAAGCTTGTCGCTGTTCCTTAGGGTGACTCTGGAGGGCCTCTACAATGTCGTCGCGCGGACGGAGTCTGGCAGCTGGCAGGCGTCACGTCCTTTGGGGCAGGGTGCGCCAAGCCAGGATACCCCGACGTGTACACCAGGATACAGTATTACCTGAAGTGGATAAGGAACACCATGGAGAAAGACGAGGACGCGCAGTTTTTATAATATCGCCTGGAACCCTCGAATATGTAGATACTAATCGTGTAAATATTTATTCCACTGTTGTAAATATATCTATGTACATCCCTTCGTGTGGGCTTTAATGTATGCTGTAATTGGTCACGTTGAAATGGATGTGGTTGGAATAGTGCAGTGGATGCACTTAGGGTGTACTTGGGCCCACTGAAGGAATCATTTCATAACTAAAGGGGTATATTTCTGTATAGAATTTTTTATAATTCTTTACCCTCTTCTGTTCTATTTAATTTGTTAAAAGATATTGGGTAGTGAATTCTGACAGAGGTCAAACAAAGGTCAGCTGTTACTGGATCTCTACTTAAAAGGCCCCTTAGGACCCCATCTTCAAAAAAGAAAAGAAATTATAATTTTTATCCAACCATTATATTCTTTTTCTGTACTACTGCACTTAACACTTTTTTAGTAAACTTCCTTTTCATTTTCCCGAAAAAATGGGTCCGTCACAACGTTTGTCATCCAGGACATTTTTCTTAAATCTGCCACTGGTGCAGCCGAACCCAGGTTGAGCCGCAGATTCAATTGCAAGTGGTATTCGAAAGCACTCGAAGCACGAGTAACGACATTCAGGGATCTATGCAGCTATGCAGGAACTTGGAAAGAAAAGCCATTCGCCAGGGGCCAAGAGGTTCCCGCGCCTCCGGTATCCAGCTCCTCAGTCTCGAAATGCGAATATCTGCATACATATGACTCCCGCCGATAAAACTTGTATCGCTCTACCCACCAGCTCTCAGAGTTACGCAACGTCGCGATTGTGCGTATGACAAGCGAAGTGATTGCATTTCCAGCCCTCCTCCCTACTGCTTGATATTAGAAATATCGATTCGCCCCGCGAACGTGTAGCACACATCCGCCTGGTAAACTACGGGAGAGGCAGGGCACACAAATTGCGCTGAGGTGCATCCATTAATTAGCCCTGTTCCGTGCACTTACCGCAGGGGAGCCTGTTGCTTGCGTTGATCGAGTTTCGTTTGCAGATGCGACGACTGATCGGCCCACCGTGTTTTGACGAAGACGGGATCCCGGATACTCCCGAGCCACTTAGGGGCAAAACTGAGTGGAGGGTTGAAAGGAAAGTCCATGGGAATTAGGCTACCTCGTAGAAGTTAGCAGTTGTTGTTTTCGATTATTGTAGGATTCAGCGGAGCAGCCGATTTTATAATGAAAGGAAGGCTTCAGGGTGCACGAGGTTCTGTGCAGAGCTTGCTGAAGTTACGAGGGAGGAACTTGTCCATCAGTGACGCAAAGACGAGAACTTCTATAGGGCGAGTTGTATCTATGCATAGAATGTGTCGCATAAATTGATAGCACTATCGGCGAATTTTTTGTGCCGTGAAATCGATCAATGTGGGCATCGTGCTCTGTTCTGCGATGCAACCCTTTCGCTACTAATGGATAATATGGCAGTGATCCAATATTTAAATTTTTAATGACATTTATTAGCCTTTTTGCTGCTAAGAGTCAATATAAATATACAGGGTTAATATAAATATCGCACCACCCCCAAATCTACGTGCTATAAAACAATGCTCATAACTCCCCAACAAAACCACTTTTCAAATACAAATATCTACTAAATGAGCTGTAACTGAATACAGATTAAATATTCTAGTGATCCCATAAATATTTCCTGAATAAAGGCTGAACAGAAAAGCCAATAAATGGCACAACGTGATAAGGTAACAGTTTCAGACTCCGTCCGCGGAAAACATTGGAAAAACAGCTGCCGAGTAACTCCGTAGCAGGAGGAGGGTTAAAATTACCCCGCAATTTTCACGAGGTTGCAACGAGCACCGAGTGCCGAGGGAATTGAATTTACTTAATAGTACGCGTCACGTGTCAGTCACACGCGCGTTGATTAGCCACTAATTACATTAGACGGGCTAATATAACGTTATCGCGCAGCTGCCGCTGTCATATGTCCCTCGTTCAACGATTGTTTAGGTGTCGTTCGCGGGGCAGCTGATTAAATCGTACGTTACATCGAATGGAAAACTCTCTGGAGGGGGAGGAGTTGTCCCTTGGTCTTTGAGAAAAAATCGCTTCTTTCTAAAAACTGATTTTTATTGAGTTTGAACTAAAAAAGTGACTGTGCTTAAATTTTTAATTAACTTGACACCACAAAATGGGTTAAAAAATTAAAGAGCGCGTGTTTCATGAACCGATTCGTCGATGTCATCGCAAGGGTTGTTTTTTCATCACTCTAAAGTTGCCACCCCCTCCTTGGAAAAAAGTCTGCGGACACCCTTGGGCCCCGTTCATTAGTAAACATTTCCCGTGCCTTTCGTTCCGATTATTTATTTCGTTTCGCCTAACGCATCGTCATCTTTCCCCTGACCAGTTCCTCCAATGTTAATTATTCGCCACCATTAGCTTGATTAAGCACAGCGATCTCGGGGGAAGACAGAAAGGTGTGTCGTTTGGCATTAAAGATTACTTCGTGGATGGTCGACGATTTCGTTTCGAGTAAAGCTGCGTTGTTTGGTTTTTGAATTTTGAATCAGATTTCGGGCGACGAAGGGTGGTTGGGGCCATTCTTCTTGGGGCAGTCGCAGTTTTGAGTCACGTTTAGGGAGATTCGTTTGTGAGGGTGGCGAGTATCGCCACAGATCGATTTCCTCGACCCTTCTGCTAGGTCCACGTATGAAGTGACGGACACTTCTGTGTGATACTCACACGTGTGCGCGCGTGTAGGGGGTCGTTCGATGATGAGGCAAGGGCTGCTCGCACGCTTTGCTCTCCGTTGCGACATTCCCGTCCCTTTATCAGCGACAGAGCTTCTCCGGCTTTGTTCTCTGAATTCTTTAGGAACACGCTTTGAAAATAATTTGTAGTAAAAAATTTGTTTAATATAAGCTTCTATTTAAATGCATTTAAAAAGAAAAAAGTAATTTTGATATCAGGCTAAATGACTGTCTTAAAAGAATTCTCTTATATGATTAAAAATAAAAGAGTAGGGTATAAATATTGAAATGTACTCTTTATGGAAATATTTATTATAATGCTCTACGTATTTTGATACATTATTTTTCGCATCCCACTTGATTGCGAGAAGTCTAATTCCTCAATTCAAAGATCTAACCAGAATATTAAAAGTCAAGACAAAATCTTTAGCAATTAGTTTTTGCATAACTTTTAATATTCAATATTTACGCCCCACGCTTTTATTTTTAGTCATATGAGGGCATTCGTCTAAGGTGGCCATTTAGGCCAGTATCAAAATTACTTTTTCCCCTTTTAATACATTTTAATAAAAGCTTGTTTGTAAAATGAAATTATTTTACTATAAATTATTTCATGCTTTTCATTGAAAATAGTGTATTGTCATCAGAACTGCGTATGCGTGCAAAGTTTCAAGTCGATCGGATATGTGGAAGTGGGTCAAAATTAGCTTACAAGAAGATTTCACCCTAACAAATTCACAAGTGAAGCTAAATAAATGCTTGAAAAAAAAATGAAAAAAAATAGAAGTTTGCAATCGCGCTGAAACAGTCATACTAGGTACATAATTAATATCCACAGAATAACTCACATCTCGCACCCTTATTTTCGCATTAAAATCGTGGACGAAGTGGAACTAATTATTTCTTTTCTAATTTTCGAGTAATTCTTCTCACAATTAGTTTACGCACCCGCACAGCCCCACTAATCATTCCCCTGGGCAACAAACCCCCCAAATGCAGCCGCAAATAATTTTCAGAAGCAACAGAACGCGTTGAAAATTAAAAGTAGCAGATAGCGCGCCACAGCGCCGCCGGAGCGATCCTGTGCTGCGCGCGCAGCCAGCTCATACGCGTCCGCGGCGCGAGGAGGGGAGAGTGCGCGTTGCTGATCAGTAGCACACTTTCGTTGATCGAGGAAAGTGCTAGCGACCGTTCAGTCGGATCGTTGTTGAAGCAGGAAGGTGTCCGCGCCACGAAGAAGGGAAAGAGACGTGGAGGAGCCGTCCAGGAAGCTCGCCGCAATAGAAACGGGGACATCGGCTAGGAGTCATAAATTCGCCACTGCTCGATCGAGAAGGTGGGGTGTCACTGTTCAGCCGAGAGGTTCGAGAAAGTGGCGTGCACGCGTTGAAGGAGCACGGAGGGAGGACCATTATCTCTCTGAAGCTACCAGCGCGACATTGACCGTGACAGAGAGGACGGGCGACCCTGCGACTGGGTCGAAGGAGCGGCGAGGATGGCCCGGGAAATCGCGTGTCAACGTGATCCTTTAGCTCCGGGAAGCGGGCGGGGTGCGAGGGGGATGAATCACTGAGGCGGCTTCTGACGTGCTAAACAAAGGGGCGAGGGCGATCGAAGTCACGGGACTGGCGGCGTTGATCGAAGTAAGGGAGTAGTATCTTTAAGTTTGCGTCGTCGGGGATGAATCTCGACGTGCGTCTAGGGTTTAAGGAGTTACTGCGGGTGGACGAGGCTTGAGATAGGGGTTGGATAGCTGGGGATGCTTCAAGATGGCTGCTTTTATTGTGAACTCGATAATAGTTATTAAAATGGGTCATGAATAAATAGGTCATACACTCAGCGATCTTTCAGCCGAAATTGTTTGCAGTTCCTTGGTTTCCAGGTCCCATAAACACTACACCGTGATGAGCAGGAACGAGAATGGTATCTCCCTGGCGACGCCACCGGCGATACACGTCGGCCCCATCGTCAACCCGACCACGAACGAGACGATCTCGATCGTGATCCCCCTATCTGCGCAGCTGACCACCGTCACCAGCCAGAAGATCGAGAAGGTCTGCAAAGACTGCAACAGCAAGGAGGCTAAACAGCCGCATGCTAGCAGCAATGTTTCTCGCTTGAGGAACGACAAGACCAAGGGTTGCCCTTATCCAGGCTGCACCAGATACGGCCGGGCGTTCTCGAGGGCTCACGATCTCAAGCGGCACATAGCCCGGCATGAGATGAGGAAGGAGAAGCTGTCTGACTATGAGAAGTCCAAGCAGCAGCAGGTGGTGAACGAGGCTGTAGAAAGTATAGCGAACGGGTCGACGGAAAGGCAGTGGGTGGAGGACCCAAGGGACACCTGTGGCAAGTCCTACTGCTGCCCACACTGTAAGAAGAAGTACACCAGCGAGGGCAAGCTGAAGGCGCACATGGCCTCCCATGAGAAGGTATTAGAGGATCTTCATAGTGGATGAAGCTTACTTCTTTAGAAGCTAGGAAGTAGGGTCTAGGTAGACCTAACGTTCTAGGGAGGAAGTCATTTTTCGCATTTATACTCCCGGAAAGCTCGTATTTCTATGTACATGCCCGCATAATGCCGGAAATCCGCCTAAAAGCTAAGCTATGCTATGTTTTAAAAACATTAGCTTCAATGCATTCTTATGGAACCGTTTCCACCAAAAGCTAAGCTAAAACATAGCTAACATGGCCTAGCTTAGCTTCCAGGTGGATCCCCAGCTTAACGGTGTTGGCATTACTAGTCTGCCCTGGGAACTGTGGGATATCATTTTTAAGATGTCATTCTTCCCCACCGTTCACGGTTTGATCTTCCTTCTCATCACTACTAACCCTACTAGCCTTTCTAGTTGGTCCACAGTATCCCCAAGTTGGGTAGGTATATATATGATCATGAAGATCCCAGCAATAAATGCTACTAGGGAACTGTAGATACCCAACAGTGATTTCATCACCCTTGTGTTCCATGTTCCTTAGGCGACAGGGAGGAACGTCTGCGCCCTGTGCGGGGCCTGCTCCAGAGACGAGGGGGATCTTCAGGACCACATGAAACAGCACACGGCGACCATGCTGGAGGCGCAGACAGCTTTAGAGAAGGACGGGCCGCTGTCCCAGAAGGACCAAGCGGACAAAGAGGACGATTTCCTGTTGGAGGAAATGTTGCTGATCAACAAGAACCCGCGTCGGCCGTTGCAGGCGGAGAAATCGAGCGGGACGTCCAAGATCAGATGCGATTACTGCTCGAAGACCTTCAAGACCAAGTGGACGCTGAGCTCGCACGTTGCCGCGCACGAGGGACGATATCAGTTCGACTGCAGCCAATGCGGCAAGAAGTTCGTGAGGAAGAGCCACTACGAGGGGCACGTTAGGTCCCACGAGGCGGCCAGGCCCTACGTGTGCGAGCAATGCGGCAAGACGTTCAAGGAGCTGAAGCACAGGAAGGAGCACACCAGGAGGAAACACCCCACCAATCAGAACGCCATACAGACTCTGCTAGACAGTATCAGCCCATGTGGGTCTGAGGAGCTGCCCGTCGACCAGACCAAGTTCACACTCCTGATGCCGGTCAACTTCTCCGTGTAGAGAGCAACCTTCACGTACTCATTTGTGGAGAGACCGAGAGGACCAGGCGGAAAGTACACTGTGAGGGAGGATCTGGGTACACCCTGAGGAATATTTTGGGAGTACCCAAGGGGATTTCCTAAGAAGAAGCGCCACTGTTTTCTATCGTTGCGATTCGTTTCGTTCCAGCTCGATATCTCTCATCGCGGCAACTCTCTCGATCCTGTCACGCTGACTCACAGTGTACGGAGTCCCAGAATGTACAGTCTCGCTGTAACTATCACTTGTAACTACCCCTGTACGCTTAAGACAGATTATAATTGCACAGAATTCACGGCAGGCAGTTATTCCATGGCGCTGCGTAGTTTTATTTAAATCGAACCTATTTGTTCTAATAAATCGAGGTCTCCTCGCTCAGGCCTCCAGTAGCAACATCAAAGCTGAACGAACCTCTGTCCAATCGCGAAACGAGAATCGAAGTACTTGCTTTGTTTCGCTGCCTCGAGCATCCGTCTGACATTTGTAGTTTTATTAAATTTTTAACCCAGAAACCCTTTGAATCGAGGTTTTATCGAGAATGGTGGAGATGAGGTTTGAAAGCTGAGAAAAGACGCGCAAGATAATCGCTGTGGCGAGATTTTATCCCGTTAAGGGCGAGGGGAGTCCTTTGTTTACCCGTTTACTTTTAAATGAGCCTGAACAAACGGCAGAAGCTACCGAGAAGATGCGAGCAACCGGAAGAATTATTAAAAGAATCGGAGAAAACCTCCTGCGATGTCCAGAATGCTCAAGGCTACGAGTTGGACACCCTCCCGCCGGAAGTTCTGGAGATGGTGCTGCGGTTGCTGCCGTTCCACGACGTGGCCACTTCTGTGCGCTTAGTCTCCAGGTGATCTGCTCTGCGCCTCAGCAATGGTAACTGAGGAATCGCGTCAAACTGACTGGAGGAAGCGTGCAGAGCTTGGACTTTTGAAGTGGCTATAATACAGAGTATCTACTCTGCAAGTAACTTTCAAAGTACCATTAGGCACCTCACGAGAGAAGTCCTCCACTCACTTTGAGCAGTTACCAAACAACCAAACTCCTGTCCCTGAATCTCCAATTAAGGAACAAAAGCGTATATGACTAACGTTTATCAGACATTGCTCGATGGTGGCTGGGGCAGTGTTGAACGGTGCGTTTCATGCGGCTGGCTCGAGATTGGAGGCCCTGATGGTCCGTGTGGACGGTAGGATGAGGAGCACGAAGTCAGACACGGAGCTGGTGGCCTGCAGCAAAGCCTTGAACGCGTTGGAGGTGATCAGAGCGCAGTACAAGATGCTGTGGGCGGTGACCTGGCGGTACACGCACCCCCCTACGAGGAGGCAACCGTTCCCACGGCTCTGCTTCTATGCAGGCGGTTTGCTCGACAATTTGAACGAGCTGCTGAGCCGCGTGGCCAGCTTCCACCACTCCGTCGTCGGCCCACGTACCGCTGACTCTAGTGTGGCCTGCTTCTCAGCAGTCTGCAAAAGGTTCATGAACTTCTTCGAGAAGGTCTCCGAGCGCAGAGTGAACAGGTGATTAACGCCTTGGCTGGGCGAAGTCTTCACGCGGATATTTTAGCGGAGCAAATGTCTCAGAACCCCCGAGTGTATAATCTTCCAAATTTTAATTTCTATTTCCTGGTGGAAATTCATTCAAACTACTCGCATTATTTTTAATTATATGAGAGAATCACGTATGATTGAGAATATAGACATTTAAACTTTCCCGCGGGTAGTAGTGCTCGCATCGCACACGCGCGAACTTTTAAACAGACACCATTTCCGATTCAATACACTTTTCCAAGTATATCCAAACGAGAATGAATTATCCCGCACACGTGATAACAGTACCATTGATAGATCAGCATTGGTCTCTGGCTGCAAAATCGTAGACGTTCTGGACTGCCTCATGGAGGGTCGCCAGGTGTTATTCTTCCAAATAACACCGGACAGAAGAGGCGCCAGCGGGACCGTCAGCATGAAGCTGAGATACGTGATGAAGCGCGCTTGGTTTACTTGCTTGGAAGTGTCGAGGAACGCCGAGGAGAATTCTTGGAGGGACGAACAGCGGTTCATGTACCTCAGGCTGCGCCGCTTAGTGGGCAGCGTGAACGAGCACCTCTTCGAGAATCTGCATTACGAGCACGAGCTGCTTCTGCAGGTGAGAGGCAGGAGAAAAGAAAGGAGAAGTTACCTGGTCTATGAGACACTCTTCTTCTCCTTCAGATACCGCTGACGCTCCCCTTGAGGCCACCGCCCGCTTCCACCTACTCGGGCTACGGGGAGTACGGCGGTCAGTTTTTCTATTACGGGAACATGAACAAGTACGCGTACGAGAGCAAATTCACGCATACCTTGAACACCGCGGCGGTGACCCTTGAAAGCCAGCAACAGGTCCGGGGACCGCCGTCCCTCGACTTGGTCTTCGAAATCGAATTGAAATGCACACCAGAATTGGCGCCACTTGCCATTAGGACGGTTCTGAAATCGGACGAGTTCGAAGCGTATGAGGCAAAAACCTTAAGGTACCAGCAGCTGTTCCTGAGGATGAGCGTCGCGTGTCCAGCGTCCACGGCCAATCGATTGCCCGGGAATTTCGTCTGGGAGCTACGCAGCCCGAGGCGCACCCGACGAAATTCCTAAATCGGACTTGCTCCGTGGAATCTCATGTACAGAGTAAAGTCGCCGCAAATTATATATGCGTCTTACATTAACTTTTAATCTGTTAGATATACAGACGAGATATTTAATAGTAGCTATTAGTAGAGAAGTAATAAAGAAGACGTATACGGAGTACACACTTTTATTTACACTATACCTTCAAAGTATCAAAATTAATTGGTAAGAGACATTTTCGAGGGAGCTTCCACGCTGTCCACGATCGATTGCGGGATCCACGCTGCGTTGTTCAACTTCTTGGCACGCTTCTCCAATATCCCGTACGCGAAATGGTTGACGAGAATCCCTTTGGGAAGCGCTATGCCTTGGAATCTGTAGAGATTCTCTCCTTCGGCAAGTTTGTGCACGGACGCGATCGTGCAACGGCCTACTAGAAGCGTGTTGCCCACCATCGGTCCCTTGCTAATGTCTATGTGATTTCCCACTCTGTACAGCGTAATCTTCTCGTCGTTCGCTTTCGCTATGTTAGGTATCTGCTGAGACTTAAACGGATTGTCCTGGAACATATCCAGAGCTACGCTTTCTACGGTCTGCAGCCTCTCGATCGGCAGTTCTTGATTGCACAGCTTGACGAACTGGGCGGACAGCGCGCGCATTTCTATGTTGGTGGGCTTCCAATCAGGTAGATCTATATACGCGTCGTACACAAAGCTCCCCGACTTTATGTTCGGCACCGGAAAACTGTGCAGGTGGACTTTTATCTCTGATTTAAATGCGGAGTCTATAACGGCGCCTAATAGCAGAGAACATGTTCGCCAAAATGCAGTGTTCACTATATTGCTCGTCGGACTCAGCAAGTTTAGCAGCCTCAGTGTGCAGTCGGATGTTAGAGGTTTCTGCATGTCCCACGGTGCTTCGTCGACCATGGCGAGGGCGGAAACTTTTGTAACACCTTCCTTGATGTGTTTCGCGCAGTCGGCTGGTGTTGATAGGTATTTGTTCATCACGAGGGTGACCTCGTCCACAGGAGATTGATATTTAACTTCTATCTTCTCTATTCTTCCTAGAGCAGAGATCTGTTTTTGCTTTTCTTCTTCGAACAGCAAATTCCGCCTCTCCTTGGCTTCGGCATTTGATAGCACGCTTGTGTATCTCGCTTGTGCTGTTTGTAGCTTGAAAGCCTCGAAGCAGAGGCTTCTACACCTGAAATTTGAATAAAATATTTTACTAATTCTGTTTATCATATCCTGTGATTCCATAAATAATTTATAAGCGGACCTTTGAAACATCTTGGAGCGTATAAGATATTAGCTTTCCGAAAAGAGATATCGCAAAGACAACTTTGCGGAAGGGGACTACATGCACCGTTAAACTTAATGTTTCTGCCTTAAGTCGCAGCTGTTAGTTGACCATTAAAAGGCATCTGGAAAAAATAATGCTGGATATAAATATCGCTGAGTGTCGTTTAAACGTCAAGTTCATTTGCTTATTTAAGCACGATTAATTCAGATGTTATCAAAGTTAGAGGTTAGACACATCTACGACGTACGGATTACCTAAATTTACCGAGCTCTGGCCGAGGATAAAGCTCATGGCGTTTCGTACACTTCAACCAGTTATTTATGTACTACCTTCGAAATAATTATCAGTGTATTTCAATAGGTTTTCTTATCATCTTTAATTAAACAAATACGAAATCTTAAGGGGGTAGACACGTCACGTGGTCTGCCCGATTCGGCCGGTCGGTATTACAGCAGGTTTTTTCTGCACTGAAATGGTATTACCCATAGATACGCCGCTACCTGATGCACGCGAGAGGGAGCTGTTTGCTATTTCCGCATTCTATTCAGAATAAGGAAAGAAATTCTCAGCTATTGCGTTGTACTTATAAAAATGGACTTCCGGTTAGTACGTTGACGAGTGAACACGGCAAGTTAAGTAGCGAAAAATTAATATCAAATAAAAAGTTTAAAAAGTACAAAACATTACTCAAACTTGAGTAGGAATTAAAATAGAAAGTGAGAACCTAAATATTAACTTATCTCATACAACCCTGATATAAGGTAAGAAGAAAAGAAGAACACATAGGTAAATAACCTACAAAACAAAACGTGACTACATACACATCACATTACAAACGGACATGGAGGATACAGAAACTGAGGATAAATCAAACAAAAAAAATATTCAAACTTTTAACTCCTTCCAAAATCCCTTAACAATAAATAATAATTCTATACTCAATAACAACCAAGTAATGGAGATTATAGGATTTAATTCATTACCATACCAGAATACTCACACACAACACAAGAATAAACTAAAAAGAACAATCCAGGAGGATACTAGTACACCAACAACTGTCAATACAAATAATAATTTAACAAACAAAAAAACAAAACAAAATAAATTCTATGAAATGCAAGAGAATAATAAATACGATACCAACATATCGGGACCGTTCATAGTCCAAATGACTGCAAGAGACGAGCAACAAAACTTAGGAAACTTACATCCTTTACAAATAGGCAAAAAGATTGCACCTCTTACAAATCAACTACAAAAGATTAATAAGCTGGGAAAAGATAAAATCCAGCTAACATTTAATAATTACATACACGCAAACGAGTTCGTAGAAAAAGCTAAAATTAAACTAGCAGAGTGGTATACATACATCCCAGACTACAAAGTACATAGACGTATAGTAGTTTATGACATTCCCAAGGAAATGAATATAGATGATATTAAGCAGGGTATAGACGAACATGAATCAAACCCTGAAGTTTTGGAAATCGAAAGATTAATGAAATATGATAAAGTAAACGATAATCTGACTCCAACAAACGCCATAAAAATGGTAATCAAAGGAGATTCACTCCCTCAATCAATAACCATATGGTATGTAAAATGTAAGGCAGTGCCAATAAAAAAGAGCATTAAAAAATGTTACAACTGTTTGAGATACGGCCACATAACATCACAGTGCAGAGGACAAAAAAGATGCACAAATTGCTCCGAAATGGAAGACCATGGTTCTGAAGAATGCAAGGCATCAATAAAATGCTATAATTGCAAGGGAAATCATAGGACCTTTAACACAAACTGCCCTTCTTTACAATATCAGAAAATATTAGCAACTACTATGAGTTATTTTAACATAGACCATAAGAAAGCAAAAGAAACAATAAAGAAAAATAATATTTTAAGTGAAAGTCAATTAATAGGATTATACTACAAAGAGGTAAATAAAAGAGCTTTATATAACTGGGATGAAAAACATTTCATTAACCCATTAATATTAGAAAAAACAGAAATTGCAAAACCTATGATTATAGGAACTGCAACAGATGAAAATATTAAAACTAACATACCGAATACAAATAAGAACACAGAAGATATATTAACTTTCACACCAAAAAGCCAAAACCAAATAGGTAGAAAAACATACGAAATTAAAGATACGATCACAAAACTAGAAGAAGTGCACACAAAATCTGCATACTTAAATAACAACTTTCCATACCTTAGGAAAGGAAAAACAACAATAAATAAAACACATATTTCAACACCTATATCAACGAATCTCAAGATTAAGGGAACAATTAAAAACCATAATGCAATGGAAAATAAAAAACTCACAAACGAAGGAAAAATTAGATCCAGAACACTTGAAGACATAACAAATATAAATATACCAAAAATACTATAAAGGAATAAGTACAAAATAAAAGAATTTAAAAATGAGAATATTACAATGGAATTGTAGAGGTATAAAAAACAAAATCGAGGATCTAAGAAACATAGCACAAGACTACGATATTATTGCTCTCCAGGAAACATGGTTAGATAGTGGAAGTTATATTAACATTGGAAATTTTAATATAGAAAGGAACGACAGACAAGCTACCCATCATGGAGGAGGAACATTAATCGCGATAAGTAATAACATAATATATGACAAAATCAACATAGACTTCTCAAATTTCATTAACTTTGAAATACAAACAATAAAAATAAAATCCAAACAAAATAATAATATATATATAACAAATATATACAAACCCCCCCAAATAAAAGCGACAAATAAAACATGGTTCAATTTACTAAACAAAATAGGAAACATCTCCAATTTCAATAAACATATAATATGTGGAGACTTCAACGCAAATCACAAAACATGGGGAAGCAAAGTCGACAACCCCTCAGGAAAAAACTTAATATTTGCAATAAACAAACTAGACCTAGAAATAGTACGAAAGAATGAACCAACGATGATCCCTAAAATCAACTATAGACCAACAGCACCTGATTTGCAGATAGTATCACTAGACTTAATTAGCAATGTCATAGTGAATAACATAATAGACCCTATGAATAGCGACCACCTCCCTATGGTTATCGAAACAAACTTTCAACCACAGGTTTTCACAAGCAATAGACCAAAATTGACTACAACAAAAGTGGACTGGAGTAAAACTCAAGATGATCTAAAGAAAACAACCTTCAAAAATAAAATACTTAAAACAAACCACCTAGAGGAATACAAGAATCTAGTCAATACTATTCAAGACATTCTAATTAACAATGGTGCTAAGCAGTTAAACAACCAGCAACAAAACCACAACACTACTTACAATGATAATACAAGATCAACAAAAAAATATAAGAATACTAGACCTGCGCTTAGATGGTGGAACAATGAATGTCAGGAAGCAACAACCAACAGGAAAACAGCATACTTAGAATACAAAAACCACCCTACCAATGAAAATTTAATTAAATGGAAAGATGAAATAAACAAGACACGGAAAATAATAAAAAACGAAAAATCAAATAGCTTCAAAGAAACAATAGATAAAATCAACCCAAATACTAAATTAAAAGACATATGGAATACTATAAAATCCTTTAAAAACAGCAAAATATGGAAAGCACCGAACAATTATACCCCAGAACAACAAATAAAAGCAGCAAAAATTTATACAGAAAAGTTTGCTCCACCGTCAACAGCAAACTATGTTCACATAGATAACAATTCAACGGACCTTCCATCAATATGGAGACAAGAAGTTACAGTAGAAGAAATTAAAGGAATAATTAAAAACTTAAAATCTCATACGGCACCAGGAGCTGATAATATTTCAAACGAAATATTAAAAAGTTTACCAGATAACATCAATTGATAGACTGAAGGACATTATAGCACTAATCATTGAGGAAGGAGAAATTCCTTCAGACTGGAAAATATACAACACCACTTTGATACCAAAACAAAACAAAAACAGTTATAGACCAATTTCATTAGCCTCAAATATCTTAAAATTAACAGAAAAAATCATCAAAAATAGACTGGATCATTATATAGAAAATGATCTTATAATACCAAGCATACAATTTGGTTTCAGAAAAAACAAGTCGTGTCAGGACAGTCTCAATTTGTTTACCACGGAGATCTACTAAACATTCCTCAAAAGAGAATCCTTAGGAGCACTATTCATTGACGTTGAAGGAGCTTTTGACAATGTAAATCCACCAATACTGATAAATGAATTAAAAAAACTGAAAATTCCATCCAACATAATCAAATTCATACAAAACGCAATAGCAGAAAGAACGGTCCACTTTTACTTAAACGGAACTCATATAGATACACGAATATGCAGAAAAGGACTCCCTCAAGGGTCTATCTTAAGTCCTCTTCTATTTAATATATATATACACAAAATATTAAGCCACTCAGGAGACAATTGTTCTATTCTCCAATTTGCAGATGATATAGTGATCTATAGTAAGAACGCAGACAAACTTATATTAAAAAGAAATCTAACAGCTTCAATAAATACCCTCCAAGAATGGCTTACAACTATAAATCTAAATATATCCCCAGAAAAAACAAAATTAGTAATATTCTCTAGGAAAAGGAATACTCAAGATTTTAATATTGACATTGAAGGGAAAACAATTTCACCATCTAAGGAGGCTAAATTCCTAGGACTAATGATGGATAGCAAGTTAAACTGGCTACCACATATTAAATACCTCAAAGAAAGAATGATTAAAGCGACAACTATTATAAAATGGTTAACAGAAACACTTTTATTAATATATAAAGCTACAATAAGATCTATGATAGAATGGGGACTACCACAGTATATCAATGCGTCCAATACAAATTTGAAAAGTATTAACACTCTAACACAATCAACTCTAAAAAGATGTTTAGGACTAATGCAATCTACCCCAAACGCAATAGTATGGCACATGGCCAAGGAAATGAACATTTATCAAAGAGCCGAAATGCTAACAAACAACTACTTAGTAAATTGCTATACACAAACATCACATAAACTAAAAACAAAACTAAAATATGTTAACAATTTACTCAAGAAATCAGCAAACCATAGATCTGACTTTTCGATACTAAGAAGATGGAATAGTATAAAACCTACACTGGAAAAAATTAATCACACAAACCTACCGATACTATACGAATATCCTATACAAATCCAATTTAACAAGATTGAAATAAATACAGCAATTGGAGAAATTACAAAGCAAGCAGAAAAACCAAATGAAACATTCAACAAAAAAATAAATGAACTCCCTCATTACGACATAGACATATACACAGATGGATCCGGATATAAAAAAACAACAGGAAATGTAGACAACGAAGATATTACAAAAGCTGGCGCGGCATTTTACGTCTGTCAAATTAATAAATGTGAATATTTCAGTTTACCAAAAGAACACTCACCAGAAACTTTGGAAGCAGTAGCAATCATAGAAGCAATTAAATTCTTTAAATGTAGCACTTATGAATCCTGTAGGATAATATCGGACGCTAAACACCTCATTAATAAACTAAACCAAATAAATCGTAACATACAAGAAAATCAATTTATAATGGAAATAAAATTCCTATCGTACAGATGTCAATGTATAAATAAAAAAATACTATTCATATGGTGCCCAAGCCACATAGGCATAGAAAACAATGACAAAGTAGATAAACTGGCAAAAGAGGGAAGAAACGAAGGAAGGCAGGTTTCAACGAAGCTCACAAGCAAAGAGGCCAGAAATATCCTTAAATCCACATCCATCCTAAAATGGAAAAACGAGCTAGAGGCAATATCGCAAATAAGCAACAATAGTTATTTCAAACTATCAAATGATGATATAAAATTGAATAAATATTGGTTTAAAAATTTCACACAAAAACCAACTAGGAAGACAATAACGATAATAAATAGAATTAGAAGCAACCACCACAGAACCAATTCACATCTACACAAACTCTCCATCATACCAGATCCCAAGTGTAAATGCGGTTACGAGGAAGAAGACCTTAATCACATGATTTTCTCATGTCCCATAAACAAAGAAATCACAGACACTTTCACAAAATTCATACAGACAAAAGGGATACAAGCTCCATATGACATTAGGGCATTAGCTTTTAGTGACGACACAGAAATCATAACCAACATAGTACAGGCCTTTGCTAGCATGGATACACAATTATAAAAGTTTAAACAAATTGAAAACAAATAAAAACTTTTAGATTGCAAGCAAGAAATACAGAAATCCAGAAGGAAAGAAGAATTACTGTGATAACAAACAAGACATAAAGAAAAAAAAAAAGAGAAAGAAAAAATAACTCCGTGGTATCAGCGAAAGCTAAATCCAAACAAACACTATATATATATATACTTATAAAAATTTAAACGGAAAGTCGGCTGGTACTGCAAACGTAGAAAATTCATTGTACATTTCAATTACTTGAAATATTTTTCTTTTGGTTACAGATGAAACTTGGGTACATTTCGCCGTGGACAGGAACTTTATATGGGCCAAATGATGGAAATCTCAACAATGAACACAAGAAAATAGTGATTTTATATAACCGACAAAGCAAAACTATATATTCTATACTTTATTGTAACACTGTAAAAGTCTTTATTCAAATAAAATGGCAAAAACTTGAAACAGTATTATTTTTGAGAAATACCTTTTATACATGCTCCTATCCAAATTCCAAACCTGCAATTTATCGAAGGCCGAGTATTCAAGTAAGTATTCAAAGCAGAGTCGCAGAGTTTTCGAAAGGCTTTCGACGCAGAAATTCAGGATACCTCCTTTCGCTTCATGTTCTCCTGATACATCGCTCCAAAATCTGGCCAAAATTTTCAGAATGCTCTAAAATGAGCTTCGTAACAGGATAACATGATGTTGAAAGAGGTGGCACTAAGTTAGCGCCTTCGGAGAGAGAATCTAAGGCGGAGAAGTATTCAACGCAGAGTCGCAGAGTTTTCGGAAGGCTTTCGATGCAGAAATTCCTAATACCTCCTTTCGCTTCATGTTCTCCTGATACATCGCTCCAAAATCTGGCCAAAATTTTCAGAACGCTCTAAAATGAGCTTCGTAACAGGATAACATGATGTCGAAAGAGGTGGCAATAAGTTAGCGCCTTCGGAGAGAGAATCTAAGGCGGAGAAGTATTTGACTCAGAGTCGCAGAGTTTTCGAAAGGCTTTCGACGCAGAAATTCAGCGTACCTCCTTTCGCTTCATGTTCTCCTGATACATCGCTCCAAAATCTGGCCAAAATTTTCAGAACGCTCTAAAATGAGCTTCGTAACAGGATGACATGATGCCGAAAGAGGTGGCACTAAGTTAGCGCCTTCGGAGAGAGAATCTAAGGCGGAGAAGTATTCGACGCAGTCGCAGAGTTTTCGAAAGGCTTTCGACGCAGAAATTCAGCGTACCTCCTTTCGCTTCATGTTCTCCTGATACATCGCTCCAAAATCTGGCCAAAATTTTCAGAACGCTCTAAAATGAGCTTCGTAACAGGATAACATGATGTCGAAAGAGGTGGCACTAAGTTAGCGCCTTCGGAGAGAGAATCTAAGGCGGAAAAGTATTCGACGCAGAGTCGCAGAGTTTTCGAAAGGCTTTCGACGCAGAAATTCAGCGTACCTCCTTTCGCTTCATGTTCTCCTGATACATCGCTCCAAAATCTGGCCAAAATTTTCAGAACGCTCTAAAATGAACTTCGTAACAGGATAACATGATGTCGAAAGAGGTGGCACTAAGTTAGCGCCTTCGGAGAGAGAATCTAAGGCGGAGAAGTATTCGACGCAGAGTTGCAGAGTTTTCGAAAGGCTTTCGACGCAGAAATTCAGCGTACCTCCTTTCGCTTCATGTTCTCCTGATACATCGCTCCAAAATCTAGCCAAAATTTTCAGAACGCTCTAAAATGAGCTTCGTAACAGGATAACATGATGTCGAAAGAGGTGGCAATAAGTTAGCGCCTTCGGAGAGAGAATCTAAGGCGGAGAAGTATTTGACTCAGAGTCGCAGAGTTTTCGAAAGGCTTTCGACGCAGAAATTCAGCGTACCTCCTTTCGCTTCATGTTCTCCTGATACATCGCTCCAAAATCTGGCTAAAATTTTCAGAACGCTCTAAAATGAGCTTCGTAACAGGATAACATGATGTCGAAAGAGGTGGCACTAAGTTAGCGCCTTCGGAGAGAGAATCTAAGGCGGAGAAGTATTCGACGCAGAGTCGCAGAGTTTTCGAAAGGCTTTCGATGCAGAAATTCCTAATACCTCCTTTCGCTTCATGTTCTCCTGATACATCGCTCCAAAATCTGGCCAAAATTTTCAGAACGCTCTAAAATGAACTTCGTAACAGGATAACATGATGTCGAAAGAGGTGGCACTAAGTTAGCGCCTTCGGAGAGAGAATCTAAGGCGGAGAAGTATTCGACGCAGAGTTGCAGAGTTTTCGAAAGGCTTTCGACGCAGAAATTCAGCGTACCTCCTTTCGCTTCATGTTCTCCTGATACATCGCTCCAAAATCTAGCCAAAATTTTCAGAACGCTCTAAAATGAGCTTCGTAACAGGATAACATGATGTCGAAAGAGGTGGCAATAAGTTAGCGCCTTCGGAGAGAGAATCTAAGGCGGAGAAGTATTTGACTCAGAGTCGCAGAGTTTTCGAAAGGCTTTCGACGCAGAAATTCAGCGTACCTCCTTTCGCTTCATGTTCTCCTGATACATCGCTCCAAAATCTGGCTAAAATTTTCAGAACGCTCTAAAATGAGCTTCGTAACAGGATAACATGATGTCGAAAGAGGTGGCACTAAGTTAGCGCCTTCGGAGAGAGAATCTAAGGCGGAGAAGTATTCGACGCAGAGTCGCAGAGTTTTCGAAAGGCTTTCGATGCAGAAATTCCTAATACCTCCTTTCGCTTCATGTTCTCCTGATACATCGCTCCAAAATCTGGCCAAAATTTTCAGAATGCTCTAAAATGAGCTTCGTAACAGGATAACATGATGTCGAAAGAGGTGGCACTAAGTTAGCGCCTTCGGAGAGAGAATCTAAGGCGGAGAAGTATTTGACTCAGAGTCGCAGAGTTTTCGAAAGGCTTTCGACGCAGAAATTCAGCGTACCTCCTTTCGCTTTATGTTCTCCTGATACATCGCTCCAAAATCTGGCCAAAATTTTCAGAAGGCTCTAAAATGAGCTTCGAAACAGGATAACATGATGTCGAAAGAGGTGGCACTAAGTTAGCGCCTTCGGAGAGAGAATCTAAGGCGGAGAAATATTTGACTCAGAGTCGCAGAGTTTTCGAAAGGCTTTCGACGCAGAAATTCAGCGTACCTCCTTTCGCTTCATGTTCTCCTGATACATCGCTCCAAAATCTGGCTAAAATTTTCAGAACGCTCTAAAATGAACTTCGTAACAGGATAACATGATGTCGAAAGAGGTGGCACTAAGTTAGCGCCTTCGGAGAGAGAATCTAAGGCGGAGAAGTATTCGACGCAGAGTCGCAGAGTTTTCGGAAGGCTTTCGACGCAGAAGTTCAGCGTACCTCCTTTCGCTTCATGTTCTCCTGATACATCGCTCCAAAATCTGGCCAAAATTTTCAGAACGCTCTAAAATGAGCTTCGTAACAGGATAACATGATGTCGAAAGAGGTGGCACTAAGTTAGCGCCTTCGGAGAGAGAATCTAAGGCGGAGAAGTATTCAACGCAGTGTCGCAGAGTTTTCGAAAGGCTTTCGACGCAGAAATTCAGCGTACCTAATTTCGCTTCATGGTCTCCTGATACATCGCTCCAAAATCTGGCCAAAATTTTCAGAACGCTCTAAAATGAGCTTCGTAACAGGATAACATGCGGTCGAAAGAGGTGGCAGAACGAGTGAATTTGCTCTTTAAAACATTGCATTAACGTAGAGTTTTAAAAGCAGCTCAGCATGGAAGTTTAGGTGTTCTGTTTAGCATGTGTTTTATATGTGATTTGGAATAAGCATGATAGGAAGTAGTGGAAGAGAAAGGGTTTTTAAATAATAGTGCTCTTTTATCACTTAACTGCATTTTATTGAAAAAAGTGAAATACAATACAATGAAATCTCACAAATGCGTTTGTAATATAGAAGATAAATAGATGTGAAGATAAATTCATAATTCAGATAAAGCCATGTATTGCGCAATTTTCAAATCCGTGACTACACTCCAAAATGCAGTCAATGATCGCATGTAACCAGTGCTGTCTTTAGGCATGTACACGCTGGGCGGTCGCCAGGGGACCCATGGCAGTAGCGGCCCACAATTCTGAATTTAAGTCCTATTCCCGTGGGTGGACAGCGGCCCCCGAGGGCCCCAGTGCATTGCTTAGCCCAGGGCCTACAATACTGTTAAGACGGCTCTGTATGTAACGCCGTTTAAAGTCCCTTACCTGTGAAGCAGAAATACACACGATTAATAATCACGTAATAAGTTAAAAAATTATTTGAAGTGGTGTTCACATTCCCCATCCTATGCATTTGCTTAGGAATAAGTAGCGATTATGAATACCTGCATCGACGTAGTATAGGATAGACCTATCACGCAATGTAATTTTGTGTCACACGCTCGGGGGGCTCGCAAGCCCGCTTACCATTTTCGAGTCACACCCAACGTTATGGACTCAATCTAAAATACGTTTACAATGCTACGAGTGGTAGGAATTAAAATTAAAATTTATAGTGTTATGACTAATTTCAAGAAATATGTTGTACAATTCCCTTCACTAATAGATTTTCGTACATGAAATAAATATATTGTAACATTTGTCCTATTTACTATAATAGAGAAGTTAGGCTACTAAAAATATTTTTCTTATTACAGGTGAAACTTGGGAATATTTCGACGTGGAAAGCTACTTTATGGGGGCCAAATGATGGAAACCTCAATAATGAAGACAAGAAAATAGTGATTTTATATAATTTATACTTTATTGTAACGCTGTAAAGGCCTCTTAGGCGAATAAATTGAGAGAAACTTGAAACAAACTGTATTACAATTCAGTAATACCTTTTACATATTCCTATCCAAATTCCAAACTTGCAATTTCAAATATCTATGGTACTACCTTAAAAATACCATAGTATGCAGCATGCGTGCATTTTTGAAAGCAACTCTTATATCTGATTAGAATATTTGACAAGCACAGCTATCGGCTCGGTTTGCACCGATTACCAGGTCTCACCACGAGGAGGTTGCTGCGTTTCGAGACCCGTAGAGAGATAGATGGAATCAAAGTTCCGTCGACCTCCCTATACCTACATGAAAACCTTAGCTCACTAAACCAAAAAGATGGATGGAAGCAAAGTTCCATCGATCTCTTCCCTTTCGAAATACAGAAATGCCAAGCAATCACTCGATTTAAAGAAATTCAGCAAGGAAGGAAAGACTACTGGTGAGCATAAAAGAAGTATTGAATGGCGCAGTTCCTACCACCCTAATGTCCGAGTCGAAAGGGAAAAGCGCTCGGCGTCTCCCAGAGGCGATTCCTGTTGCTCCGACTCATGCGACTCGCCAGGAGCAACACTAGGTGTGACCTGACTCAAGCCGGCTTACGCGGAGATTGGGTAATCGGACCAGGAGACTTACGCAGGCAGTGTACCAAGGTACATCCCCTACGCCCGAAACTTTTCGCTTTCGACAAGAACACCAGAGGATGAAACTGATCCACCCATACCAATTCCATGGTCAGTCGCTTGCTTCCGGAAACGGAGGCAGCGGCGACCTCCTCATCGAAGATGAGCAGCCAGTAAACGAGCAACAAAGCTAATGATTCAGTGACTACTTGGCAATTTTAGATGGGGCCTTAAATACTTCATGTAATAATAACTTAGGCTAGGCTTCCTTAGATGTCTTCTGTCACTCCCTTCCCCGCAGAAGGGTGAACCTGAAAAGCTGAAACAATCAAACACGTTATATTAGCAATTGTGTAATATGCTTGGGGGGGGGACTAAGAAAATACATATTAGGCTCGTACCGATCGTGACCGGAGTGACCAGGGTGTCCAGGGTGACCAGAGTGACCAGAGTGACCAGGGTGTCCAGGGTGTCCACGGTGTCCACGGTGTCCACGGTGTCCACGGTGTCCACGGTGTCCACGGTGTCCACGGTGTCCACGGTGTCCACGGTGTCCACGGTGTCCACGGTGTCCACGGTGTCCACGGTGTCCACGGTGTCCACGGTGTCCACGGTGTCCACGGTGTCCACGGTGTCCACGGTGTCCACGGTGTCCACGGTGTCCACGGTGTCCACGGTGTCCACGGTGTCCACGGTGTCCAGGGTGTCCAGGGTGTCCAGGGTGTCCAGGGTGTCCAGGGTGTCCAGGGTGTCCAGGGTGTCCAGGGTGTCCAGGGTGTCCAGGGTGTCCAGGGTGTCCAGGGTGTCCAGGGTGTCCAGGGTGTCCAGGGTGTCCAGGGTGTCCAGGGTGTCCAGGGTGTCCAGGGTGTCCAGGGTGTCCAGGGTGTCCAGGGTGTCCAGGGTGTTCAGGAGCTCCCCCGTACCCGGAGGTCTTGCCGGCTCGGAGGACCGACGACGACTGAGGATTTGGAGGTACGTGTGGTACTAATAAGCACTTTGGGGAACAACAGCCGCGATCACAACAAGGTCGACGGTTAATTTCATTTGCGAAAGCCAGTTAATTATTCGATAAAAATTGATATTTCCACTGAAATATTCATTCCAACGACTATTACTATGAAAAATCATGTGAACAGCATTTACCCTGACCACCCAGTATAAATAATTATTAACTATAATCGATACAACTCGAGATATCACGCAATTAGTAACATTTGGCCTTGGATTCGCAAATGATTTTCTACGCCGAATGAATTCTCTTTTATTCTCAATGTTTAATCGTTCTATAATAGTACATATACCGACTTCTGTATTCGTACTCAGAAAGTTAAAATTCGATGGCCACAACATTCTGGCCTTTCCACTGTACGCTCTCTTGAAATGGGTTGAACGGTAACGCGTACCTTTTTTTACGACCCTGATGGGTTCTTAGGTAAAAGCTTTCGAACGACGCGGCTTGAGGGTCATAAACGCTAGAGTAGTGGCATAAACACAAAGTCAGCAATAGGCCATTCAGTAATGAGGATGCCAATTTCTATCATAGAAGTATCTCTAATGGATTACTAGTGTTTTTCTGATGAAAATGACATCAAACTTGATATAATCCTGATTATTTTTAATGACTGTAATGGAAAGTACTTGGAGTAAAGTAATTGAGGAAAGTAATGAAGAGTACCTGAATTCTATGTGAACTTACACGGAACTGATATGTGTGCCCTGATCATAACGTAAGCGATACCTACGCTCGTGTACTTACATCGTAGATTTTTTTTATAATTTTTAAATCCATTCAATAGTTAATAAGGACAGAGCCAATCAATTTGAAATGAAACGTAGGGATTTAGTGGCCCCGGGTCCCAAAAACTACGAATATAAATTTTACAAATACGTTTCAATTCATTATTTTCAAAGATTTTTACGTCGCGTAGGATGGGCACCGTCTAGTTAGATACGCGCGAAATGCAGAGATTTGCGGGAATGTCAGTAATAGCGTCAATTTTTAATTTTTTTCGGTGTACGACACGTGAAAACAGTAGTTAAATGTTCCACTACACGCAGGGCCGGCTTTAGCTATATTGGCACCCCGGGGCAATATTATCATGGCGCCCCTCCAACGGTGCGAAAATCATCTAGCAGCTTAAAACTTTTTTCGTTTTTGTATTTTTTATTTTTGTTCATTAAATTTTTTTTATTTTCATTTTTTATTTCTTTTTATCATTATCAGATTTTGTATTTTTTTGTATTTTCGACCGAGAACTCAAGTTGAAAAATAACAGAAATTTAATTAAATTAAACTTTTCGGGCCCTTTTGTCGGCAAATGCACGGATCAAATCAGCGAAATCTAATTTTTCGGCAATTTCATTTTCAATCGAGAGCGCAGCTAAATTAGTAAATTTGGATTGTGAAATTGTTGATCGCAAATACGTTTTAATTAATTTTAGTTTTGAAAAACTGCGTTCCCCACTAGCTACTGATACAGGAATAGTTACCAAGATGCGAAATTCAATCCATACATTCGGATACAGTTCCTGAATATTGCGCTGCTTAATAAAGGCGCCCACGTGGCAGGAGAGCCAAGTGTCGCGCCGCCGACGAAAATCTGCGCCCGCGCCGAGCGGAGAGCGCCATGATGAGAGTAGGGCGCGATATTGTGTGTGACTCGTGAGCAGTGAGGCAGTGGGTGGGGGAACATTAGGCAGCGGCGCCCCTACAGATTTGGCGCCCCGGGCGGTCGCCCTGGCTGCCCCCCCCCCCCTAAGGCCGGCCCTGACTACACGTAAAATACTAACAATCAATTTTAACTTGCAATTTATAGTTTGTATAAGCTCTCAAGAAGTGCCATATTTTAGCGCCATATAGGTTCCTGATCCCCGAAGTAGATTTTCAAAAAGAAATCCGGCGTGGGTCGTTGACAAACAGACCCAGTAAACAAACTGACTGCAGTCTGACGGCAGATTGATGTCAGATTCGAGTATATTCTGACATCAGATTCGGGTCCTACTATGTCCGCATTTGACTATGGTTTTGTGGTCAGAGCCTGACATCAGCATCTGATCGCAGATTGATGTCAGATTTCGATCAGATCTTGCTGCCGTGGCTGACCGCAGATTGAGAGCAGAAATCGAGCAGATCCTGCGCAGCGCGATCTGACGGCAGATTGGTGTCAGATACAGAGCAGATTCTGACGTCAGATTCGGTGCCTACTATGTCCGCATTTGACTATGGTTCTGCGGTCAGAGCCTGACATCAGGATCTGACTGCAGATTGATGTCAGATTTCGATCAGATCTTGCTGACAAAAACCGCCCGCAGATTGGTGGCAGAAATCAAGCAGATCCTGATGTCGGACATAGTAGGCAATTTTATATAATAGTATAGATTTAAAAACAGTGCAAAAGTCTGTAGCGTAAATAATATATAGAACACGTTTATAAGACCGACTTGAAAGATCTGATTTCTACCATATTTTATGGAAGAAAAAAAAGTTGGTAAACCATGTATTTAAACGGGTATTATAACATTTTTAATGTTTTACTTAGTTGTTAGTCAATTGAATGCCAGGGAGGCTCAAATTAATTATTTAAACTTTTAAAGACAGTTCTTCCACATATAAAAGAATTAATGATAACTACTATTTATTCAGTCGTCTTAGGGCGGTATTATCATCAATCGTTTTTTAGTTTTTAGCATGCGACATCCTCTACTAGTCTAGTAGATTAGTAAAGGATGCCGGATGCTTAAGACGATCTTCGTCTTCAGCAACGACTGATAATACCGCCCTTACAGTCGGGTATAACAAATATATACTCCGCAGTGGAATGCCGGCAAATACGAGTGGTACTCGAGAGCCCTGAATGATCAAGCCCTCGGCCACTTATTCCCGCCACGGTGCTATTTCGTAAGCGAGAAGCGGTCGCCCGATCGCGGCCTGGCGGGTCGCGTCGTGAACTATGTCAGCAGAATCTACTCGATTTCTGTTGCCTATCTGCCGTCAGATCGCGGTGCGCAGAGTCTGCTCAATTCCTGCCATTAAATTGGATTAGCAGACTCTGCTTACTTTCTGCCGCCATTCTGCTGTCAGATCCTGACATCAGAATCTGCTCTATTTCTGCCGCCTATCTGCCGTCAGATCGTGGTGCGCAGAGCCTGCTCGATTTCTGCCATTAAAATGGATTAGCAGATTCTCCGCAGTGTCTGCCGCCAAACTGCTCGCAGGCTATGTCAACAGAATCTGCTCTGTATCTGACACCAATCTGCCGTCAGATTGCGCTGCGCAGGGTCTGCTCGATTTCTGCCATTAAATTGGATTAGCAGATTCGCCGCAGTGTCTGCCGTCAAACTGCTCGCAGGCTATGTCAACAGAATCTGCTCGATTTCTGCTGCCTATCTGCCGTCAGATCGCACTGCGCAGGGTCTGCTCGATTCCTGCCATTAAATTGTATCAGCAGACCCTATCGCCAATCTGCTCTCAGGTTAAGGCAGCACAATCTGTCGGCTTTCTGCTGTCAGTCTGCTTTCATCATCGAATATAACAAATCCTGTATCAAATCTGTAGTCTTTCTGCCACAAACATTTGTACTCAGGCGTTGAGCAAAATCTGCAAATACAGACGTGGCTATCTGGGAGAGCCAAAGCGTAGCTTAACGAAAGCCCGCTCTCTATCTTCAACTCTCACTCTAAACAAGCCACATGTATACAAGCAGGCACACATCTTTCAGTATTTCTCAATTTCTAATGACTCGAATGTAATAATTACTGTTAAGAGAGAAGATTTGAAAGAACTCACACGAGAGAGTTCAACTTCAGAAATGTAACTCGTATTCGACACATTAAGCATCCCGTATGATTGTGAAATTAAACAATGCTCGATTTGCAGTTGCATCCATGCACCCTACGACACTCATGCATCATGCACCTTTCTGCGAGGCTTATAAGAATTAGATTTTGAGCGCCATAGTGTCTTGATCCCCGAAATGGATTATTGAAGAGAAATCCGCATGAGTCGTTGACAAACCGAGTTAAACCGTAGCGTAGCGAAAGCCTACGTCAAACTCACACTTTAAACAAGTCACACGTATACAAGCACGCAACACACCTTTCAGCATTTCAACACATTTCAGTGTAGTTCTTGAGTTGGACGCTGTTCATGAGCAAAGGTCGTTAAATTCAGTCCTCAAATTATGAGTCGGTAACACAGTTAGGGTGGTGACACGAAGTCCCATAAGGTGATAGGTCTATTCTATATGTACCTCGTCTGTGGTTTGGTATGATTCCACGTTGACAGTTTGTGGGTTATAGGTGGACAAACACGTGTACTACCCACTTATTAGGAACACGGGAACGGTGGATGAAATCGTGTCCTTTTGTTGTTAAACAAATATATATATTTTTGGTAACAAAAACAAACTCCCGCTCTTCACAATCGGCTTGTAGTGCCTCTATCGTCCCAAGCTTACTTAAACCTTTTTATACACTGCTTGGAAGCCTTCGCCATATCTTGTACCTTCTCTCTCTCCTCGTACTCGCAACGCCGGGAACCTAACGGCTAAAAATGTACGCGCCGATGCGCGCGCCTCAAAGTCCCTACATTACCCCCCTTCAAGTCTTTTGACTGAGAAGGAGCAACTTTTGGTCCGGGGTAGGTCCTTAACGGTTTAAAACTACTTTCAGTCTGTTGCTCTCGCTCAATGAACGCTGGTTTCAATCTTTCAATCGAAACACTTGTCGCTTTACCCTTAACATCTATTACAAAAATTTGGTCAGTAGAATGTTTGAGAACCGCGTATGGCCCCTCGTAGGGTGGTTCTAGCGGTTTTCTGACGTGATCTACTCTCAGAAAAACATGGGAGCATGTTAACAAATCTTTTGGTACGAAATGTTTTCGCTCGCCGTGATGTGCCATTGGACTAGGTTGTACACGTTGCATGTGCGTCCTAAACTTATCGATAAATATACAAGGGTCGGCGACGCTATCCGGATTTACAAAAAATTCGCCTGGTAGCCTTACCGGAACGCCATACAACATCTCTGCTGCCGTAGCTTTCATGTCTTCCTTAAAACTACATCGCAAGCCTAATAAAACGGTAGGCAAAATAGCTACCCAGTCTTCTGTATTGTGACACATAATTGCAGCCTTCAATGACCTGTGCCAGCGCTCCACCAGGCCGTTAGAAGCCGGATGGTACGCCGTTGTTCGAATTCTCTTACAACCCATTAAATTAGTGAGCGATTGAAAAACTTGTGATTCAAACTGGGCACCTCTATCCGTCGTAATAGTAGCGGGTGCTCCGAAACGGCAAATCCATGCGGAATACAAAGCCGTGACAACGGAATCCACTGTGGCATCCACGAGTGGGACTGCCTCAGGCCATCGAGAAAAACGGTCTATCATTGTAAGACAATACTTGAAACCTCTCACCGTAGGCAAAGGACCGACTAAATCGATATGAATGTGTTGGAAACGTGTCTCTGGAATTATAATTTTCTGTGGACAATTTACTGTATGCCGACCGATCTTACTACGTTGGCAGCTGAGGCAGGATTTTGCCCAACCTACAATGTCCTTATTCATTGATGGCCAGACAAATCTATTTGCTATAAGGCGCCTAGTTGCTCTTCCACTTGGATGCGCCAAATTATGAACTGTATCGTAAATTCTTTTGCGGATACTTAACGGAATATATGGACGGATATTGTCTCCGGAGACATCACAGTAAATGCTTACTTCGGTATCGTCTACGCGTAACTGCTTCAGCTTCAGACAAGTGGTACCCTGTAGAATCTGCTTTAACTCTTCATCGAGGGCTTGCTTCTGAGCTAATTCCTGTGTGCTTACGACGATCGGCGTGTCAACGACCTCCAGTCGCGATAATGCGTCAGCTACTTCGTTCTGTTTTCCGGGAATATATGTGATCCGAGTTGAAAACTGTCCGATGAAATCCAACTGTCGGAGTTGCCTAGGCGATGCCTTCCCTGATTTCTGTTGGAATACATAAATTAGTGGTTTATGATCGGTTTGAATGACGAATTCTCGTCCTTCGATGAAATAACGGAAAAATTTGATGGCCTTGTATATTGCCGTCAGCTCTCTATCGTAGGCACTGTATTTTGTTTCCGCTGCGCTGAACTTTTTTGAATAGAAGCCCAGAGGTTCCCATACACCTCCGTTGTTCTGTTGCAGTACAGCTCCCATCGCTGTATCTGATGCATCGGTGGTTAAAGTTAAAGGTGCCGAATCCGCTGGGTGTGCCAACAGTGCTGCATCTATCATCTGCTTCTTACACGCGTTGAAAGCCTCCTCTGATTCCGGAGTCCAAGTTATAGGTCGCTTATCCTTTTTCTTGGCTCCTGTTAAGAATGCGTGGAGCGGTGCTTGAACTGCGGCTGCGTTCCGAATGAAACGCCTGTAGAAATTCACTACACCCAGAAATCGCCGCAGCTCACTAACATTTGCTGGCTTTTTATAATTCTCCATTGCTGCGATGCGTTCAGGCAAGGGTCTGGTTCCCTCCTTATCAATAAGGTATCCTAAATATCTTGCCTGCTTCGTTCCAAAAACACATTTCGCCAGATTGATCGACAGACCATATTGGCGGAGTCTGTCTAAAACTAAACGTAAATGACGAGAATGTTCTTCGGCGTCCTTCGACGCTACGATAATATCGTCGATATAACAATAAACAAAATCTAATCCTCTGAGTACAGTGTCCATAAAACGTTGAAATGTCTGAGCTGCGTTTCGTAGGCCAAACGTCATGACATTGAACTCGAATAGGCCGAAAGGCGTGATTACTGCAGTTTTTTTTCTGTCTTCTGGTGCGATAGGGATTTGGTGATACGCTCTGGTTAAATCAAGGGTGGTAAATACAGTGCAACCCTGTAAACGGTGAGAGAAGTCGTGGATGTGTGGGATTGGGTATTTGTCCGGCGTAGTAATTGCGTTCATTCGACGGTAGTCTCCACAAGGTCGTATCCCACCACACTTCTTTTGCACGAGGTGTAACGGGCTCGCCCACGAACTGTCGGACGGTTGGCAGATCCCCTGTTGCAACATATATTCAAACTCTGCCCGAGCTGCTTTAAGTCTCCCCGGCGACAGCCGTCGGGGCTGTTCTGACACTGGTGGACCGTTCGTTTCGATGTAATGGACAACGTGATGAGGTATACTCTTGGCTGTGCGTGGTTTCGTTACGTCTACGTACTCACGCAACAATTTCCAGTACGGATTGTTACAGTCGATCGTGTACACCGATGAGACTCTGGCCTTCACTGAACTTGCATCCGCGAAGAGTCGTGTAGTTACATCCAGGAGACGTCTGTTCCTTAAATCAACCAATAGGCCAAAGTGCTGCAAGAAATCTGCGCCTATAATTGGGTTGTTAACGTTTGCAATAATGAAAGTCCATCTAAAAGATCTCCGTAATCCGAGATTAAGTGTCATTAATTTGGTGCCGAATGTGTTAATAGGAGAACCATTGGCAGCATATAGTTTAAACGTTGTATCGTGTTGCCTTCCTCTCACCATGTGTTTGGGTAGTACTGAGACGTCGGCCCCAGTGTCTACCAAAAATCTAGTTCCTGACACCCTATCCATTACCTTTAAGCGGCTCTGTTGTACTTGCTCGTCTCCGACTGCCGCTAGACAGGACGGCTCCTTCAGTTTTCCTGGGTTTTGCTGTCTTCCGCCTTCCATGTGCATGGCTTAACGCATCTGTGAGCACGCTCACCAAATCGTTCGTGATAAAAGCAGTATTTACTTCTGGACTTAGAGCGTTTGCGGAATCCTGTCCTCTGATGATTCCGTTGCTTCGAACGACCACGATGGTCTGAGGTTTTGGACATCGCCTCCAGCATATCCTTCATGCCTTTCTGTGTCTGCACCGCAAGCTCGCCAGCTTGTTTTACCAATAACGCTATCGCATTTATTGATGCTTGTGTACTTCCTTCGGCCTGTTGTGCCACAGGCTCTACTACTGTAACCCCTGAGGCATCGTCTGTGTCTGTGGCCTTGTCTGCTAAATCAGCTAATTTGGTTAGTCCGGTATCTTCAACCACGGAGAGAAGCTCCTGTATCCTTTGCGGCAGTCTTTGCATCCACAATGTTTGCAAGAGTCGGTCAGCAACCTCTCCGCCTGCAAGCAAGCGCATTTCACGCAGTAGCGCGGACGGTTTCTTGCTGCCCAGCTCTATCCCCGTTAGAAGCTTGCGTAGTTTCTTTTCCTCGGAGTCGGTAAAACGGTTTATTAGAATAGTCTTTAGGTTCAGGTACTTATCTTCTTTGGGCGGTGATTCGAGAACATCAGCAACCATCTTCATTACCTTTTGGTCCAAATGTCTCAGGACGGCGCTATATTTTGACATGTCTGCACGTATGTGATACAGGTGAAACTCGCTTTCGAGCTGTGCAAACCATAGCTTGGGAGCTTCCGACCAGAAATTGCAGAGTCGTACGTTGCGAAATTCGTTACCCTCGACGTACTTTTTGACTGACGCCATTCCGGATGTTTCCGGAGGTGCATCTTCGTACTCCTCTGCCGAACCCGTGGAATCGTTATCCGACGGACCCTTTTTTGCTGTTGAATCCTCTGACATTATCTTTCTTTTTGTAACTTTGCGGCGAGATGCGTGTGTTACTGCTTGTCGGGGTCACCAGTTGTGGGTTATAGGTGGACAAACACGTGTACTACCCACTTATTAGGAACACGGGAACGGTGGATGAAATCGTGTCCTTTTGTTGTTAAACAAATATATATATTTTTGGTAACAAAAACAAACTCCCGCTCTTCACAATCGGCTTGTAGTGCCTCTATCGTCCCAAGCTTACTTAAACCTTTTTATACACTGCTTGGAAGCCTTCGCCATATCTTGTACCTTCTCTCTCTCCTCGTACTCGCAACGCCGGGAACCTAACGGCTAAAAATGTACGCGCCGATGCGCGCGCCTCAAAGTCCCTACAAGTTCTCCCGAGTAGGCGCCATCTCGTATCCACTAGCTGAACTAAATTTGTCACGTGACTTGCTCTGTATTATCGCCAATATGGCGGAACTCGTATTTGGGAATGCAATCACGGGCTGACGTTGTTTGTCCTTATATGAGCAGATTTTTGACTGGGTGAGGTCTCATTCGAAAGAGGAAGGTTCGATGCAGCCCGCTCTGGTCATCGTTTGAGTCAGAAAACTCTTTTAGTGACCTACAAATACATGGAATCTGCGAGTGCATTTTGTCGATTTTTTCTCTACTTTGGACACTCGTATTATTACATATCAACACAATCTCTTTGAACCATGACCAGAGCGGGCTGTATTGAACCTTCATCTTTCGAATGAGACCTCGCCCAGCCCAAAATTTGCTCATACAAGGACAAACAACGTCAGCGCGAAAACCCATGTTTCGGGCCAGATTATGTCGGTATACAGAGCGCTGCATTACCCGTGTCTACCCCCTTAAGAAGGTTGGTAAAGTAGCCGCTATAAACAGCTGATCTGTTTCACCACAGCCGACTCTAGTACTAGCCGTGCTGTAGGCAAAATGGCAACACCGCGAGACTTGAAATTTTTTTTTACCATTTCAATGTCGTTCCCTACCTTACCGACAGAGTCGAGAAGTTCATTTCTCTTTTGGGCGAAACTTCCGAAAACCGTTCTAATCCGATTGGGTTGGAATTTTGAAAATAGCTTCATTTTGCATAAAAATAACGTTTGCGAAAAGGATTTTTGGCGACTCGAAAAAAAGTTTTTACCATTTCAATGTCGTTCCCTACCTTATTGACAGAGTCGAAAATAGGATACGACAGTTATTCAATGCATTCTCTTTATTATTCTCCTGTATATACATATTTAATATCGTTCAATAATGTTTCGAATAGGTCTCTGCCTGACTTCTTCTAAGAAAAAAGCTGTACGCAAAATTTGAGTGAAATTAATCTGCTCTCTCTTCTAGGTAGACACCTTACGCACGGGGCTTCGCGACGTAAAGGCGAATATTCATGTGAACCCTAAAAAATTCGAATACTATTTAAATGCGAAATCAGACCTTCTATTTTATGTGAAACAGTTTCTATTCAAGGGAGCACTTAATTGTTGTAATTGAGGGTTATATAATTAGCTCGTTTGATCAGTACAGGGTTCACAAGAGAATAATAAACCCAAACCTAACCCAGCTCGACATGAAAACCATCTGGCAACCCCACAGGTCTCTTTTTTTCAGCCGCGCACGCAATAAGCGGCAAACAGTCACGTGGCCGTAGAACGTAATCACAAAATAACATCGCGAAACTCTCCACTTACCTTGCGTGAGACGTAAAACCGCCGATCACCATAATCGTTAACGAACGAATTAATCCGCTGCGTTCGAATAATCGACCATCAAAATATGCAGAATTAACAACCACACTGGATTCGTCTCCATCCCCAAATGCCTCGCCCGCATCGGCACAATGTTAATGTTTTGCCCGACTTGCGGCAACGTGCTCCGAGTGGAGGAAGCTCTGGCAGGTCTGCGTTTCGCCTGTAACACGTGTCCTTACGTCTTCAACATCGCAAGAAGAGTGAGCAGCCGCACGTACCCGAAGCTGAAGGAAGTGGACGACGTGCTGGGTGGAAGTGCCGCCTGGGAGAACGTGGACTCCACGGACGAGAGGTGCCCGAAGTGTGCCCACTCGCGGGCATACTTCATGCAGATCCAGACGAGGTCTGCCGACGAGCCTATGACTACATTCTACAAGTGCTGCAATCCCCAATGTGGTCACAACTGGCGAGAGTAAAGGTATACCACAATTGCCGAAGCACAAGAGGCCATAGAGTTCACCCATTCATCCTCGAAGACACTTAAACCATTCCGTTTCAAAGTCACAGTCCTGGTTCGCGCACTGCGGGCGGAGGACATTCATGGACATGGAGCACTTGGGTCCAATGAAGACGGTGATGGAAGGAGTCTCAGAGGATTTGGACTTAACGAACGATCCATCTAATAACCATTGGGTCTGCAAAGGAAGGAGAAGCTTAGCGGTAGCCGTGAACCGGCTGCGGCAAAATAAAATCATCGCAATTCCGACGGACACTGTGTACGGTCTCGCTGGCATCGCCTCGCAGAACGATTCCATTCAGAGACTGTACGAGATTAAGGAGCGCAGCGAGAGCAAACCTTTATGCATTTCCGTTAGCAGCGTGGAAGACATAGAAACCTGGGGCGTCGTAGATCACCTTTCGCCTCATTTATTGCCAGCGATATTACCTGGACCATACACAGTCGTCTTAAAAAGAAAGCCTGCTTTGAATCCTTCCTTGAATCCCGGCATCGACACTGTAGGCATAAGGGTTCCGAGTTTCCAGTTCATACGCAACATCGCTTACTTAGTTGGGCCTATAGCGCTGACGAGTGCTAACAGAAGCAATGAACGGAGCTGCTTGGCTGTGAATGAATTCGCAGAGCTGTGGCCCAAGTTGGGTGGAATATTTCACGACCCAGCAATCAGGAATCGTGGCTACCAGCTTTCGCGGAAGGGATCTACGATAGTCGATCTATCTTGCCCAGATCGTTACAGAATCGTGCGTTCCGGAATTAAAGCGCCTACCCTTATCTCTATTTTACACAGACATGGACTAAAACCGTTTGATTCGGATTAAACGCAGCGTTCGAATCGCATTTGTATTTTTATAAGGCGGCGTCGACTGGTAGCGCGAATTATGATTAATTTATTCTTAACTTTAGTCACGAAAGCAGTAAATAATACATTAAGAGTTCGAAGATATACGAAGTATGTTTCTGTTTTTATTCGTTTAATTATCAGTGTGTACAGAGAATCCTTAGCCGAGGATTCGAATTTATTACAAATAGGTCCACGGAGTGGCATTATAGTAACAAACTTCGAGCGACATTTTCTATCCTGAGGGTGTCGCTTTCGATTACATGCGTGAAGAAGTCACTGATGAGTACATCATTGCCTGTGCAAGTCCTAACGTTTGTATTGTCTTCTTGACGAGATATATATCACATAATATTGTCGTAAAATGTTATCATTTTACTTGCTAAATGGGATACGAATATTTCTAACGTATTTGTTAAACAGAGGCGCCGGGGCTAACCGTTTAAAACTAAATAAATAATAATTTACTTAATTTAAAACACCAGCTTTCAGTGTGGGACTAAGAAAAGTCAAGTCAGTCGAGGTGATAACATTTCACGAGCCGCGTGTTATCGTTATGCAGTCTATATGCACCAGAAAATGCGCATCGTTACATTCGTTATATTTCAAGTGCATTTACATCTGAGATTTCCAGCAAACTGCCCCGAATTCGACCGGGTCATTCGGTAAAAAACCTGACGAACGAAATGCATTTAAATACCTTTGTTACACCGAGACGACGGTGTAGCACAGCGCAATGTACTTCCGCGTGTACATGTGCACGTGTAATTTCTAGCAGAGTTACTAATGACTTCATCCGATAAAAAGAGATGCGTCTTAGGCGAGGTAAATCGCCTATATACATCTACCTTTCTCGATCTTCGACGCGCAATTAAAGAACAATAAACGGTTAAAAGAAACAAAACGCAACGCCTTTCTGCTTTCAAATAAATTTATAATTCTTCATACGATGCTAATTGAATCGCGCCAGAAGAAATATACTAATGATTTAAAAAAGAACTTTGAAACTTTAAAAGCGTCTATTTACCAAGTGGCGCACTTCTCTCACATTTTATTCCCGAATTTTTATTTCCGTCTACACATGTATTTATCTGCTGCGCTGAGAATTTACATGTTCCGCGTGTCTTTATCACAATACTCCGTTGTCGATTGCTATCAGTTAACGTAGGTCAGCTCGCGTTGGACTCTGGTACGCGCATACTTTCGATAAATAATTACTAAAATAGCGATCGTGTAATAAATAATACAGCTATACGCCAAACGCGCGCGTATAGATGTGACGACACAGCGCGGTTCTCACGGTTCTGTGTTCATTAACTGGCCCTCTCGAGCGTCATTCAAAGCCCGACGAAACTTACCAACTCACTCCGCAGGTTGCAGTTTTAAATAGAACTCTTTTTCAACTTCACGAGCATACAATCAACACACCAGCATTCCAATCATTTACCATGCAAATACAATTAATCGTCTTTACTTACTCTTTAATTCTAAATTGTAAATGTCTATTCTCCCCTGTTCGCGACGCAAGTCAGTCTAATCGTCTTTCGTAGAAAACATCCCCACAGCACCCTTCTTGCCTTCGCTGTGAAAAATCCCCACCAAGCTGCTTCTCAGCCTCGCGTAGATCTCTTTGCGAACGGTGGCTGTGAACTTCGTGGCCAGGCAGCCGATGGCAGCGGTGGCGAAGATTAAATTATAGAACAATACTAGCTTGAAGTTGCCCAGCCATTCGATGCGGCCGAAGTCACCGAGCAAGTCGAAGTTCGTCATGCCTGAGGATGCATAGCGTTGGTGTTAAATATCCGCAGGGTGTATTCAGCTTTTTAATTGCAAGATTTACCTAATATCCGTGATAACAGCGGTAGCGCAGAGCTGAGTACGAGAAGAAGGGCGCAATTTGCTATGAGGTGCGTGAGAGGCGTGGAATGAAACCTTGGCTGGACGCTCCTAACGCCTGGAAGAGTGTACAGGCCTATCGCGCTTGTCACTGCTAAATACAGGATCACCGCCACCTCCACGGTTGCACCGATGGGGCCGAGCTTCGATAGAGAACTGATTCCCAGAGTGAATTGCTGAAAGTTTAACAGATCGTTACGCTAAGTTGAGTTTTCCGCGAGCGGAGACGAAGCGAGACTAACCCTGGTGCTTAGAGGCAGCGCCTTTATGCCGATAAGTAGCTCTATGGTGTTCTGAACAGCTAGCAGGGCTGTGGCAGTGGAAAGCATGAGTAACGCTAGCATGGCCAGAGGATAGAGCAAGGTGCGTCGAACCCACCAGGTCCGCCTCTGCTGGTCCAGTATCCTTCTTCGGTTCTGAACGTCTTCTAATCGCTGGGACAGGCCGCGCTGCAAAGCACCGTTCCTTAAGCACATCAGACTTGGATTCACACTGAGAAGCTCGTCGTCCTCGAGCACTGAACCGTAGGCTGGTATGGACATCGGTACTGGTGAAACGTACGACTTTCCGGTGGCCTTCGCGTGCTGCAGCCTGCGTTTTGCAAGAGAGTGGTGAAACATCGATTGGAAGAAAGAAAGGAGACGAGTGCGACTTACCTTCTTTGAATACAATCCTCCTCCAATCGGTACGCGAAGAATTCTTCGTCTAAATTCTTTAGGAACTGTGGTTTCACGAGAAACGACCCGACCACTCCGAACAGCCGCACGAATCCCATCGGGGTGCATACTGCAACAAAGTTTCAAGTGTCCCATTGTGACATTGTTGGATTGCGATGCTAGCAGGTGTGAACAATGGTGATGTACTTACGCAATAGCATAACAACTCCGACGAAAGAGACGCAGGAGTAGAGGAAGGGTAAATAATAACTCCATAAGTCTGGAAAAGAAGGAAAGCTTGTTATAATCTGCGTGATGAAATTGTGAGAGCGCACAGTGGTTCGAGTATACTACATACTAGTTGGACAAAATTATTTTTTCGCGGGTTTGGGTTTATATGGGGTTCAAATTCCTTGAAAACAAACCTGATTCGTATTACAGTTTATTATTTCAATAAAAATATCAATAAAATAAAAATATGACTAATTCAATTAAGGGAAAAGAACAAAACGACAGTATTGTACTTTAAATATAATTAACAGTTATAACATTATGTCTATTCCTGTAATTTCTGAGTTTTTATGTTTAAAACCCGGTTTTTGAAATCAGTCTTCTCTGCATCGCTATTAAAATAGTGTTTTACTATATGTTCCACGTCGATCCACGCGACAAGGGTTGAATGTACGGAAAGTAGAGACTTTCTAGTTTATTTTAATCAATCGATCGATCTGCAAAAATTTGCAAAACTATATTTTTCTAATTGTTTTCGAGCGCGACGCTCGGCATAGTTTTGCAAATTTTTGCAGATCGATCGATTAAAATAAACTAGAAAGTCTCTACTTTCCGTACATTCAACCCTTGTCGCCTGGATCGACGTGGAACATATAGTAAAACACTATTTTAATCCACTGAGTGGTGCTACCGAGCGTCGCGCTCGAAAACAATTAGAAAAATATGGTTTTGCAAATTTTTGCAGATCGATTGTTTGATTAAAATAAACTAGAAAGTCTCTACTTTCCGTAGATTCAACCCTTGTCGCGTCGATCGACGTGGAACATATACTAAAACACTATTTTAATAGCGATGCAGGGAAAACTTATTTCAAAAAGCAGGTTTTAAACTTAGAAACTCAGAAATTACGGGAATAGACATAATGTTATAACTGTTAATTATATTTAAAGTACAATACTGTTGGTTTGTTATTTTTCTTTTATTGAATTAGTCATATTTTTATTTTATTGATATTTTTATTGAAATAATAAACTGTGATACGAATCAGGTTTGTTTTCTAACAATTTGAACCCCATATAAACCCAAACCCGCGAAAAAATAATTTTGTCCAGCTAGCATGTAGTATACTCGAACCACTGTGGACCGGGGAGAATTTTTATTGGCTTACTGAGCAATGTGTGCAGGCTGGACTTCTGGTAATCTATGAGTGCAGACAAAACGTACGTTATTCCTAAGACAAGGGTTCCCAGCAAACAAAGGACCGTCACAGTCTCATACACTCTTGCCATTACGCCCTACAATTAAGAGTAATTAGTGTACAATTTTTGGGGGTTTATTGGAGGTGATTAATTGATGCTGAGCGATGTTTACCTTCCTGTATCCGACGAATCCTTCGGACTCCGTGAACAAGTAGGCGAACGGCAGGAACACGAAGAGAGACAGGTTTGAGAAGAGGAACACGTGGTTCCATAGACCTAGGCAAAGGAAACGGGGAATTGTTAGGCGAGACCTTTTTAACTCTTCGTGGGCACGCCTTCTTATTAATAGAAATTGGTCACGGGGTGTTCACTGCACCCCAGGGAAATTTTTGAGTTACCTTTTTCGGATTTTTGAAGCTTTTAACTTTTCAGTGACAATGTAAATTTTGAAATGTTGAAATTTGTAGTTGGAAAAATAGTTGTGGAAAAAGCGTTTTTTTTTTATTAAAATTCACCAAATTTTTAAATTTCCATATTAAAATCTAAGAATTTATAATAATAAAAATATGAATTATTAGAAATTAAAATTCACCAAATTTTTAAATTTCAATATTAAGATCGAAAAATTTATAGAAATAGTGGCAAAGAAAAAAACCGGTTGGAGTGCGATACACCCCGTGTGACCACGAAAGGTTAATGCGAGTTCTTCGAGTCCTTGATCAGTTTCCGCACCTTGGATCAGGGAGCTATTGAGCCACTTGACGTAGTAGCTGTTGGGGTAAAGAATGAGGACTTCGTTGCTCGCGATGGATACTGGAAGCAGCAGGGTTGCCCCGACGGAGACCGCCAGGGCGACAGTGCACAGCCAGAGGCTGATCCTGTAGACGGTCGCCTCATCCTCGTCCACAGAAAAATAGTCCTCCCGGTCCCTCCGGCGGAATCTCGCGATTAACGCGTAGCTCGAGACATATAGGACCAGAAACAGCAGAAGGAATATCTGGAAACAGTGGGCACTCTACTGATTAAATTCTGCAACCGGGGCACCCAACTCGAAATCACCAGCGGCTGATGACCCTTATGTACATCTGATTGTCATAAAAACAAGATACTCGATTTTTATCATCGCGAGATAAGGGAAGCAGCCGAGATTACTTGTCGCTGAAAACTGCTCAAGCAAGTAGCACTCGCACGTGCAGGTCTTGGCTTCCACGAATTTATATTTTTACTTTAGGAATGTGAAAAAACTTAAACGATGCGTGCCGCCGAATGAAAATTATGTATCAGGGCTTTCCAGCGCTGGCACGGTGCTAGAGTCGTAAAGTAACGTATGTTTTGTTCGACAATTTTAGTTATACGGCTGTTCACCTTATTATTATTAAACGTCTTAGTCTTTATTGCAAAACACAAGCAGAAAACAACGAAAAGAAAGTAAACAAAGACAAAAGCAAAGGCGAAGTTCAGTTAGGGATTGTTTTTCAACTTAACCTAACTATTAGTGGGAGCCCTGGGTCTTTTTTGACCCATTTGCTGATTTATGTTACAGCTACTAGGTCTTTTAATCCAATTGAGGTTTCAGTCACTTTAGAGTTCTTATAATTTTGAGTAGACGGCCAAAAACGTGAATTAATGTCCATTGTAAAAAATGGAGATGGGTTTAAAAAATCTTTGTGTTGGGTTTAACTATGGTCAATAGAGATTTATGCAAGAATTTTGTTCACTTCAGTTTTGAAAGCGAGATATTCCACATAAAACCCGATTTAGCAAGTTTCCAAAGTTTCAGATTCGAGTTTCAAAAATTTGAAAATTAGCTTCGAATCCAGGCCCGTTAGAAACGCAGTTAAAAAGTTAATATAACCCTAGACCATTCAAAGCAACTGAACACGTCAACACTGTACTTAGAGACCGCAGTTGCCATTATTTATTAAAGCCCTGGGCTAAAATCGGACTTAGTATCATTCTATAGATCCGTGTGTAAAGTTCGATCCTAATGACACAGTCACGGAATGTCGGAACAGAACAAAAATACCGTTTTCCAAGCGATTACGGGATAGCGATGCTTTACAAGTGCGCTAGGCTGTTACGAGGTTACACAAACAATAGCAGGCTCAACTTCGTCCTTAACGTTGAACTCTGCGATCGATCCAAGATTACAGTTGGTAATCAAATATTGTCTGCGCGCAAGAGTTGCTGTTTTTCTAGGAAACGATATGCTTATAACTTCGTATTTCATCGTTTACAATTGCGATAGAGGCGAAACATCTTTTGCATCGAATTCCAATCCCAAAAGAAGCATGAAGAAAATGGTCAAAATTATTTGCGACGTATAATTGTAGTTCTAAAATTGCTTTGTTAATATTTTAGGCGCCACAGGTTAGATATGCCATCCCCTTTCCATCGAATTCGATAGTTTGTGCAAGATGTAATTTCTATGGCAATTGAAGCCTCAATTACAACACACGGATGTATCACTATCAGTTCCGTCCTACCCTGTTCCCCTAAGCACATCACGTAACAAGCATACAGCGTTTCCTTTTGAACGACGCATAAACAACGCGCATACAGGCTCTTGACGACGGGAATTATGCTGTATTAGCAGCAAAACTCTTCTAACGTTTATCTATCTGTTAAATTGAGTCCCTTGGAAACCAATCTAATCAGCTACACCTTTCTACATTTCTCAATTTTAGTACTTAAGTACGCTTAAGTACGTACTTAGTGCTCTACTTATCAAGTTTCTTTGGTTTTACTTTATAGAGTCATTCAGCTGGGCTTTCGAGGGACTCAATATCGATAACTTATCAAGCATGGGTTTCAACATCGGTAACAGAAGAATCAATCGAGTTGGGTACGATCCTCTGTCAATTTATATTCCCTTGTATTTGACCGATAATCTGCATTATCGACATTTATTAGCATTAATCCGCATCGTTAAGCTTTCGCAATAAACACGCCTCGAGATTTATATTGCAATACGGAGATTATACTTTGTCTGAAGTTCAAAGTTGCAAGACGAGTCTCCGACATCCGAAGACTCCTTTGTCAGTGATTAAATACGCATCCACTCCCCGTGGTTATCTTTTATCTCGATCGGTAATGTATACGTGTCGAAACGGTTCGACGCTAGATAAGAATCGGGGTGAATGAAGTGGGACGACGCTGCGCAGGCAGCAAGTGCAGAATCGCAATCGTCGTTTGCCATTTCTAAGCACTGCACTCGGTAGCGTTTTAGTTGGCAGGGCTTGTCTGAAAGCTGAGAGTAGGAATGGTCCAGTCGAAGGTGTCCAATTACACGAAACACTCGAGTGTCTGGGATTAGAGTCTAGTTGACGCGATCAATTGACCTTGTCGATAATAATTGACGATATTGATCGGTATCGAAATTATCTGCTGTCGATTTGCGTGCCTAGGGAACTCAAGATTAGAACAATGTTAGAGTAAACTGTTCGAAATCTTCGCACCGCCCGAGTTGGCGATGAAGCTGGCGAATAAATTAATCTGACGATACGCAAAAACCTGACGTTAATAAATGGCCGAACGAAGCTGTTTAAATAAATTTTGGCAGTGGGATTTCTCGATACTATATCCCCCTTGTCTGTCCCTCGATCTTGCTATTAAAAGTTCGAACTGTATTCACCGATGTATTTTATCAGGCTTACGAAGAAAAAGAAGCGTCACGTTGCACTATGGGAAACAGGTGTCCCTGACCCAACGAATGCGCCTTAAGTCTTTCTAGATCAAGAGCACCGTTCGCCAGCTCTAAGCGACTCATTTCTACTTGCAGCGCTCAACTACCGATTAAGGGGGCACTCCCATTCGTCGATCCGACTTCAAGGCGATTCGTGGGAATTTTTTATTTAAACTCTTGAGCGTTCATTTACGAGAACTTAAAGTTGAACGCTCGCGCTCAATTACATAGGTGCCCTGGCTCAGGTATTTTAAGAGATCTGGGGCCAGTGTCTGAAGAAAATATTTTCGAGAGTGCGAACTTAGGCGACGTAACAAAGAGAAACGAGGAAAAGATCTTACTATTTTACTCCACTTTGGAAATATTGGAAAAGGCAACACGCAGGTTTGCGCGAGCTGGATTCCGATCGCTGGAAGACGCAGCGTGCCCAGTTGGAAACGGCTTTTTTTGCCGCGCGCCGAGGTGGAAGGAAAAACCGGTCAGGGATCAGAAATACTGGCTGGTCAACGACTTTTGCCGTGAAAGTATTGGGAAAGCATATGCACATCGCGAAGACACCGTGTCTTCCGTTCCAAGATTCTTTCGCGCCTGGAATGCTAAATGATCGAGCAATTAAGCCCATGGAACAATGGCCGCGAGTGCGTGCCAAGGCTGGAATAACCCTTGGTGCCGGCCGAACGATATCTGCCACTTTTGACGGGACCACGATCGCGTCACAAAATGCGCGTAATGTTACTGAACGTTTACGTCAGTCGGTTAAACAGGCGCATATCCATTTCCTTAACGTCCACGCGACCGCTGCTGCTTTGGCAGCTGTGCAATGTAAACTTTGGTAAACGTCTCGTACGGGAATGACCAGGTAAACGTGCGAGATGAAAATATTTTGCTTGCTATTATCGTGCCCGTCGCAACAGCGAAAAATTTTGATAAAGTGGTTTGGCAGGAACTCTGAATAACAGCGACAGCTTAAAGGGAATCCTTAAAGATTCTCGGTTTAGCAGAATTTTTTTTGTGACCGATGAAAAGCGCATTTGCTTTAGCGTTACTAAATTACTCTTCCCGCAACGTTGTTTTGAGATTTATAAGTTCTGAGCGAGCAAGCATCGGATCTATTTGACCTCTTGAAGAGTTCTGGGTGGTGGGGAAAATCAACGAACTTCTGTTGTACGACGATTCGGTTATCCAAATTGTTTTGCGAGGGAATGTCGTTTTACCGTAACAATAGCGGTATCAGTAGGTGTCTCTGTTATTTTTCAAAAGCAGAGACCCCGTATCACTGGATTGTCAATGCGTATGTACGCCCAGGCCTCCGTAGCTCATTGTTCTCATTGCGGCTGTGCTATCTACGCAGATACTTTTCACGAAGGCACAAAAGGAACGAGCAACCACAACATAATCGCGTGGCGCATTCATCCTGCTATCCCATCCTCGGGGACACGCTTCGCGTAATCGAGCGTCCAAAAGTGCATCGACAATAACGCAATCAACCTACATTATCATCTTGCATCAACGATCCGGACTTATCTCCAGAAAGATTACCCGTGTCGTAAGGGAGCAGGGGACACAACAAGATACAACCATATTTTCGCTAATTTTAGTCACGTTCCCAACTTTTTAAGCGGTTATTTATAACCTCCCTCCTTGGAGCCGAGGGGTGAGGGAGGGGAATTACCGCGGTTACGAGTAATCGTAACACGTAAAGAGGTTAGCTCGATGATTTGAAGGTTAGAAACGGGGAGTTTTTTAGATCACGGCCGGCCGAGGATTCGTGCCGTTTAAAAATTAAATGCTCGCAGCGGAATATAATCACGAGGGAACGTGGCGTTCCCAGGAATGTCTCAAGGGGCTCGAGGAACCCCTGGTGAATTCTTCGGTCGATGGGCGAGGATCTTTACTCACGATGTTTTCTCGTACGGTGTTGTGAAACAATTGTTCCCGGAGGTCCGCGTCATCTTCCATTTTTCACCTGTTTGTTAACGGATTTCTTTTGGCCGTATGTACCGCGATCGGCAGCTGAGACATTTTTCTATACCGATGCTGTTTCCCCGCGACACACCATGCCCGTTTATTACCCACGGATCGCGCGACACTCGTGCTCACATTATACGAAGACGGTGCCCTGCTCTTCAGGATCGATCGCTACTAATTGACACTCGGATTTCTCTGTGAAAAGAAAGATGGGCAAGTCACATTCCCGTTCGATCGCCTCTCCGTGGCGTGCGGTCACGTAACAACAAACGTCGCGACTGCCGACCCTCGCGTTCCGCTTGGCAGATTACTAAAAACGGTGGCTCGTTTTGTGCTTTCGGCAGCACCGCGCCATCTACGCTCTTATACAAGGTGTCGTAGAATCACGTGATAACTGGAACTCGACAATTCAAAGAAACAGAGAGGATCTTTACCGTTTTGCGATCTGGAGCCTCGTTTACGAATTACTAGGGGTCAATGTTCCGTGGTCGCGTTGGATTTTCAAGACTGTGAATAATTCAGCGAATGAGTACACCTGAAAGAATGGTTAAAATAAACAGCGACGAATCTAATTATGCGATGCTTTGTCAGATTATTAGTATCGAGTCGTTAATAATGACAGATGAAGAAAGGAATAAGTAGAAACGAGAGAAAGGATTTACCGCGTAATTCAAATAGCGCGCGCAAACGATGTGAGGTTCAAACTGGTCACGTGACGCCCTCCCAACAGCTTCCTCCTCAGTTCCGTCGAGGATTCAAATAGTGAAGTGTAATAGAGACTCCGTGCGTTTTATTATAACTTTACTGTGTTTAATTATTCGTGTCAAGCTGCCATTAAGATCGCTAATGAATCCCAGGCCGTTGATCTTCCGGTGCACACGTTGGTGAGTGTTATAACTCCGAATTAAAGCTGCAATAATGTAATATTGAAATGGTACCTGTACCTTCGGTTCGTGAGAAGCCATTTTGTAACGGACTAGTCGAAACCTGCACGAATATCCTTCGTTAAATGATCAGTAAAGGGAATAATGTAAATAGCTCGTTTATTTCACTTCATCGAGAGAATGGAGCTTACAAAATGCACTGTATCATCATATAAATATATGAGACTCTATTATATTAGTAGTTTCCTGAGTAACGAACAACTGCAAATTCCATTTACTCAGATCTAATAAGTTCGCGATAGATTAGTTACATGCTCGGTGTATAATATCGATACTAACGGCTACGCTCTTGCACGTAAAAAGGGGAAAGAATCGGTCACAAAACTGAAACTCTCTTCCTTTCCCACCGTCGGAACTCTCGTGCTTTTACAATGAAAGTGAGAACCTTCGATAACAAATTAATTACAATATTCTAACGTTACGTGTATAATATAGGTTTAATAGTTGATCTGTTTTATTTCATTGTACAATTGTGTATGCTTTCGTTTTCTATCATGTACACATTTCGACCGTAAATTAAACTATCATAGGCATAGAGATCAAACATTTAAGACGACGCTTTGCAATTTCTCGTACGTGTGACGCCTATCTCTTCGATTTAAAAATGTGATGCTACTTCTTGTGTCCGACAGCGATTCGCTCTCTCCTTTGTTCTGCGCTAGGTTTGCTATCGATATAAAATCTGCTATTAACAGTGCTAAATCCAATCGCCGCCGACGCAGCGGAGCCAAATGAACCGCGCCTCGCTTAAACTTTTAAGATTTCACTTCTCTACAGGGCGTGGAACATGTTCGCCGCTAGCGAGGCGATGAATTCCGTTTAGGCAAATTTAATCGAACACGCTTATATATCACAGATTTTAATCTTGCTAAAGAGTATTTCCGACCGTTACTTTCAATATATTTGCTGTGAGAAAGTATATAAACTCACTTCTACCCGAGCGAATCGCGGCTCGATTTGCGTCGCGGCGCGGCCAAACCTCCGATCTTTAGCCAAAATTAAGAACCTGTGTATATCATATGTCTAAACAATCCTCATAGTGCACTGCATATACCTTATGTTAACAACAAAGTATTCATATTAAATAGCTAGTTCGCTTACAAGCCTCGTTTAAGTAGAAAATCCTGCTTGAGACTTGAATTTATTAGGATTCTCAAACAGCAGTCCGATTAAAAGTGATGGATAGTTGGAGGACAGACTTGCTCTGCTACGCGGCCACCTCTCCGAAGTTCATATGGCCAGTTTCCTTGGCGTGCTGCTGGGCGGCGATCTGCCCATTCAATTTCATCTTGCAGTCGTTGCACATCAGCGTGAATTTCTGAACGTCCGTGAACTGGCGACTGGACTTCACTTCTCTTGCCAGTTCTGCAGCTTCCTCCAATATCCTCTCGTCCTCCGTTGGGAAGATCGTTTGAATGCTGCCGCCCTGAAAGGAAAAAGCACAATGTATTGTCGATATTCGAGGCTATTAATTCGCATTAATACTAGGGCTGCGACTATTCGAATAATTTAATATTTGAATATTTTACAAGTAAACATCGAATACTTGAGTATTCCAATGTTATTATTCGAATATTTAAGTATTCGAATACTGATGTATTTGAATACTTAAATATTCGAATAGTATTAGAATAATTGGATATTCGAATTATATTCGCCAAATAATTGAGCAACTGAAGTATTCGAATACCGAAAAATTCGACAAATAATCCCAGCCCTAATTAATACACTCACGTCGAGCGGCTCTAAATACAGAGGGTCGTAGTGAATCCCGTCGAATATCAGGAAAACTCTCTGAGCGTAATGCTGATCCTCCCCGAATCTGTTGATTATGGCATTAATACTATCAATCACTGCGATCTCCAATCCGTAGAAGCTGGATAAAATAGATAACTCTATAGCTCCTCCCCACGAGTCGGATTTCAAAATCCACTTGCAGTATTCAGGGTTGGGTCGACCCAGTAAAGCCTCCGAGTATTCGTCCGGGTCAGCTGCTACGGCGTTCGCTATAATCTCCCTCATGAAACTGGCGCAACTAGGATCAACCTTTCCTGGAATATTACTAAGAGATTTAATGGCATGTAAACCACAGAGCGAGTAGAATTGCGATATACAGAAACATTGGTGCATTATCTACAAGCAATATAGTTTACGTAACAGTAGGTACCATTGAGTACGTAACCGACGCTGGTGAACAAGCATGAATTGTCAGCGGGCACGACTTTCTTCATCAACACACCAGGCGTGTCTGTGAAGTTCTCTTCGCTGACTATGTGAGACCTGCCGATGTCCTCAGATCTTTGCTCTCCATTGTACAGAGGCGGCTTCTCCTCTACGATCAGGGTGTCCCCCGAGACGATGCCACTCTCCTCTACAGTGGCGGTATCGTTCTCGAGATTGATCGCCTTGGGTGGGAAACCACGTAGAACGTGGAGGGCTCTGCCTGATATTCCCGTTATCTCGACCAGTTTGGTCTTCAACTCGGATACCTTGTCCTGGGGCACCAGTCCGCTCACGACCTTCTGACCCGATTTCGTTTTGACCTTCAACACGAATCCAGTCATCGTGCCTCCGATATATATATATATATATATATATATATATGTGTGTGTTACTATAGGTTTATACTGAATTGACTAGACGAGAAATTTAGTCCTATATCCCGTGTGTATCCCGTTCGATCAGCTGTTAACACAGCCCCACAACAGAATTTTGCTCGGCTTTATCGGGACGATGATCATATCACGAACGAGACGTCGCCTCGCGATTCACACGCAGCACATGTCTCTTGTAATTGCTTCTTTGTTGATAGGAATTATCTCTCGCGACTAATCATCGTACTTTCGACAGACGTAACTCGCGGACGCAACGATCTTCGTTCGCGTTCTATCAATGAACTTTGCTGCGAATGTTTCATAGGGATATTCTTGCCGTGAAGGTGGTAACATTACGGGTTTTTAAACTAGACACTGGAATGTCGATAATACAGGGAGTGGACTGCTGAATCACAGACGAGGTATAGCATAGACCTATCACCTTATGGTTGTGCGTGTCACCACCTAAACTGTGCTACCGACCCACAACTCGAGGACTGAATCACAGACGAGGTATAGAATAGACCTATCACCTAATGGAACTTTGTGTCACCACCCGAACTGTGTTACCGACCCATAATTTGATGACTGAATTTAGCGACCTCTGCCCATGAAGAGCGTCCAATTCAACAAATACTCTGAAATGTGTTGAAATGCTGAAAGGTGTGTTGCGTGCTTGTATACGTGTGACTTGTTTAAAGTGTGAGTTTGACATAGGCTTTCGCTACGCTACGCTTTGACTCGGTTTGTCAACGACTCATGCGGATTTCTCTTCAATAATCCATTTCGGGGATCAAGACACTATGGCGCTCAAAATCTAATTCTTATAAGCCTCGCAGAAAGGTGCATGATGAGTGTCGTAGGGTGCATGGATGCAACTGCAAATCGAGCATTGTTTAGTTTCACAATCATACGGGATGCTTAATGTGTCGAATACGAGTTACATTTCTGAAGTTGAACTCTCTCGTGTGAGTTCTTTCAAATCTTCTCTCTTAACAGTAATTATTACATTCGAGTCATTAGAAATTGAGAAATTTCAACTTGCATGGGAAACAGTTGAGGTCTCGATTTCTCGATTCCTACACCAATTAGTTCGACTACTGGACTAAATAGAAAACCGTTTAACATTTCACTGGAATATATTATCATCTAGAAGATTTTTTGACGAAGCGTTGCCTAGTGTTTGATCATATATCGCAGTGATAAAAATACGTGTAGAATGTACAGGGTGCACGACTGTAGTTGTGAAAAGTGAATATTTTGCAATGGACATTGCTATATAATATTATTTCTGGCCTTGATAAATTTCAAGTTAGCTGGGAGTCGGCCGAGCGCGACAAAACACCGACACGGCCGAGCGCGACAAAAAACATCAACAACCTCTACCAAAGTCATACGTCACCGAACGGTGTGCCCTAACAGTTCGACTTTGTCCGCGGCGGGGATCGGATCATTGAATATCTGTGCATTCACAGTCGATATTATTTCGTGATTTCACGATTCCTGCATCAATTCCATTGATTACTGGACTACTGCATTAGACTCAATATCTAGAGGACTATTTCCGAAAGACTTTACTCGAGTCCGAACACATCTCCCCACTGTTGAAAAATATTTAAAAGCGTGAAGAGCTTTTGTAATCGCGTGCAATGCGATTGTGGAGTCAATACTTATTTCGCGATAAAGTATTTCATAGTGGACAATGATCGATGTGCGTGTTAGTAATGTTAACACGAACGTAGAGTCAGTGATTTTAACGCATCTAGAACTATTTCCGAGCACTGGTGCTCTTATTGTTTCTTCATCGCGAAATTAATGCGACATATTTGACACGTTCTATTCGATACTGAAGCTGCAGCTGCGGGACATTGGCCTCCAGATCGAATAGCTACTGCTGAAGGAAGATGCTTGTCTGCATGGATAGAAGTGAGACTGTTTTCAACGAACGGTGAGTGATACTTTATCAATTTTTCAATCTTTCTGCATGCTATCGAACAAAATGATTGTTGTAGCGAGCATAGTGACCACGAATATATACTTAGTACTCGCGAATAGTAACGTTAATACGTGTGCTAATAAATATATTTTAAATTCGCGATAGAAGTTTTAATTTATTTCGTTTCAAACATTCTAAACTACTTTTCTGTAATTTCTCAATCATTCGGGATACTTAATGTATCGAATACGAGTTACATTTCTGAAGTTGAACCCTTTCGTTTGAGATCCTTCAAATTTTCTCTAAATTTCTGAAACTTGGTTTCCAGCGCTTCATCTTAATAAAACAGTATCATAATGAATGAACAAAAAATTGAGTCCTTGAGTCAAATTCTAGAAACTCGAAGCGTTCAAAATCCGTTTTTTAAATATTTTGTGGACCATTTATCGCAGAGATACAGCCGTTTGAAAATGTCGAAAATTTTTGGGAAAATATAGCGTTGCTTTAATTTTGATGCAGAGTGTAGTTGGCCATGAATTTTCATTAATAACAAATAAAGGCACGAGAGAGAGAGAGAGAGAGAGAGAGAGAGAGAGAGAGAGAGAGAATGGCAGGTGTACCTTAAGGGTTCGTACTTCAGGGTTTCTTCAGATCTACTTCAGATTAATTAATCAATTAATTTCAAAGGTCGCGAATCGTTTGAAATCTCTGCAAAATCGACAGTCGCGAATCGTTTAAAATCTCTCTAATTTCGATAGTCGCTACGCGTGTTCAATCACTACAATTTCAACAGTCGCGAATCGTTTAAAATCTCTGTAACTTCGAGAGTCGCGATTCGTTTACAATCTCTACAGTTTCTTTATTCGCGATTCGTTTAAAATTTCTGTAATTTCAATAGTCGCTAATCGTTTACAAACTCTCCAGTTTTCTTAGTGACTACACATTGTTTGGATGTAGAAATTTTCCACTTTCGTTGTTCCACTACTTACTATTGTGATTGAACAAAAGTAATTTTGCAATTAGAATTTGTTTGGAAGCAGTTATATCGACTTTCTTCATTGTGCTTGAATTTGAACTATCACAATTATTGCAAGGATCTTTCAGAATTTTTCCATCCTGTGAAATCGTGTTTTACTGTACCTTGAAATGCAAATGATTTTTTATTAATCTCGGTCAGTGCCAGATGGGCCACACAATTTGTACCGATATTAGTACTTGTGTAATTTCACGTTACAAATCTTAATACCGTTGTTATTTCGGGTAGTACCGGATTCTTTTCATTATCACAGAGAGAGGTAATAAACTCAGTTGCATCATTATACCTTCTCTATTTGGCTGATAATAATTTTTTCGCCACATTTTAGTCACATGTTAACGTAGAACTCGTAGAAATAGGGTGGCCTTTTGCGATAGTAAGCGTAGAGACTACATAACGTGTTCGAAGGAGGTAAGAGCGTATGGCGGAAAGTCTTGCTGCACGAAATTTAAATGTTAATGGTAGTTTAGGGAAAAAAAACGAAGAGATGCAATATTTTTAACGCACAATTTATCGGCGTTGGAATAAAATTAATCGAGTATGTTTATGGGTGAATCGAAATATTGTTAATGGGAAGCTAATAAAATTAACGAATAGTGTGGGAACTATCGTGGATTATAATATATTACGAATATCTTTCCCAAAAGATTGCAAGTCACTAATGTGACTTGCTCTACATTGCAAGTAGTCGACCATAATTTTTATAATTCTTAGTGCTATGTATTTTCACAAATTTTGTCGATTTACATTAGTTGACAAATTTGCAGAAATTTGTGCAAAAGAAGATGCTTCATTTCTATCGAAACCTGTGCGTCCCCTTCATTTCTATAAACTCTATAAAAATTTTCACTATTCACAATTACGACTGTAGTGGTGAAAAGTGAATTGATATATAATATTATATCTGGCCTCGACGAATTTCATGTTCATATTCCCGCGCTCGGCCGACTCCCGGTTCCCGCGCTCGGCCCGGTTCCCGCGCTCGGCGCGATAATAACGTTTGTCAAATTCAAAACATTGAAATACGTCACGAGTCGCGAGTCGCGAGTCGCGACTTCGCCAGTCTGTTCCTAAACACGATCGTGGTCGGACGTGAACTAGTTTAACGTGTCATGATGAATCTTAATTCGTAATATCTTGCTTCGTGCATTAATTCCATCGGTTACTGGACTATATGGGAGGCCTTTAAACATGATATCACTGTGATATACCCTTAATCTCGGAGACTTTTGAGAAAACTCTTTTCACTTGGCTGCGTGGATAGCAGTGAGACTGTTCTGAACGAACGGTGAGTGACACTCTTTTAATTCTTTCAATCATTCTGCCTGCTATGAAGTAAAATAATTGCTGTACCGAGCATAGTGAGCACGAATACTTATCATTAGTAGTTGCTAACAGTGTCATTAATGCGTGAATAAATTAATTTTAAAATCGGAAAAATGTTTTCATATCGCGCCTTTAAGATTTTAAACTATTCTGTTTTTAATTTCACAATCATTCGGGATGCTTGACGTATTAAATACGATTTACATTTCTGAAGTTGAACCCTTTCGCGTGAGTTTTTCCAAATCTTCTCTCTTAACTTATCTTTATTTCAATTGTTGGGGGGGGGGGGATAATAATTATATTTTTGTATTTTACCAGAATAATTAACAACTACCCATCAAAAATTAAAATAAGTGAATCTCTTACAATTATCTATCTATTTTAATAAATTGTAGTAAATAGGTTTATTTTTCGCCTTTCGGCCTCAAAATGGGGTTACATGTGTTATGTGTGTAAGTGGTTCTGGGACTGTTAATTCAAGATTGTGCTTTCGTTTTGACTTCTTCCTTCATCTTGTTCTTCTTTTCTTCTCCTTTTTTCTAGATCCATTCGCAATCCAATCCGCTCCTTTTTCTTCTAGCTTTAGTATCCACCTGATCGTTGAGTTTTCTATTGTCAGATCCGTACAGTCTTGTAGCATGTGACCCAGCGTCTCTCTAGCCCCATTACATAGTCTGCATACTGTCTCTTTTTCCTCCTTCCAGTACTTGCTTCCCCGCTCTTCGTTCCCACATCTGAACCTTGCAATCATGCTTTGGTCTGTGCCTCTGTAGTTTCCGTTTAGGTAATTCGCTCTCTGGTTATCCCTGATTTCTGTGTAATGTGCGTTGTATCTGCCTCCTTGTATTCTGTCGTATTGCCATTGGACCTGCTTTGCCCTGTCTCTTTGCGCTAGTTCCTCAGCAAACTCTCTTCCTCTCCTTCTTTCGATTTCCATTTCTTGTATATCCATCATTTTTTGCCTGTAGTAGGAGTCTCTCATTTCCTTCCATTTCGACTTTTTCTCTGCTTGCTTCGCGTCTATTTCCCTCCAGCATTCTTGTACTATTTTATTCTTATTCAGCCGTTTCGCTTTCTCCTCTTTTCCCAGCTTTTATCCTTATTTTGTCCGTTTTTGTTTCCTCCAAAATTAGATCTGCTGGTGTATTGAAGTCCAAACCTATAGTCCACCTTATGTATTTCTCCTGTATTTTCTCTACTTTTTCTGCTTCCATCCATTCCCAAATTTCTGACGCATACAGGAAGATACTTTTCACTATGCTTCTGAATATTCTCATTCTTCTCTCAAAATTGTTCTTGAACATTCTTTGTCCTATTCCCCATATCTGCGCCATTGCTATTCTAGCTTTCTTTATGACTTCCCTTATATGCATCTCTCTGCCCCCATTTTTCTGGAAATTATACCCTAAGTATTTGAACTCCTTTACTTCTTCCAGGCTGTGCCCCTGCCAGCCCCATTCTTCTCTCACTTTAATAAATAGATAGACAACACTATCTACATTAACATTACATATATTTCTACCAGCCCACCCAGAATTTTATTTAAACAATAAATTTACCTCTATTAACATCCTCATTTACCAAATTTATTTCTATCCCCTAAGACATTAGTACACAATAGTTACAATTTTAAATTTATTATACCGTTTGTTCAAAATACAAATATAAATTTAAATTTATCTTTTCAATAAAAAAAGATTCTTTATTTAATAATTTAATAACATCACTAAAAGGTTGTAATAACCCTGCCGCTCCAACATTATTTGGCCCCTTTCAATATTGAATATACCCCAAAATGTGACGTCCAAATAAAGTGGAAAAAGCTATACCAATTATTATCGGCAACAATAAAACAATTATATCAAATCTATTGAAAAAAAATATATAATTAATGAATAAATTACTACCAATAATTTATATACATATTTTAAATTTTAAATTTAACACACTATTCTGCCAAGGAAGTAATTCATTTATTAATCTTAATTAGTATTATCTTTATTAATCTTAATTGTTGCTGGACGGATGACTAAAGGGGTGCTGGTTTCAGGGTTGCTGGTCCGAGGGGTAACAAGTGTGCAGAGACGCAGTACTCTTGATGACAGCGAACGGTAAGTCACTTTATAATTGCTTGGACGTGGGTGCACGCAATAGAACAAAATGGTTTTTGTAGAAAACGTTGGGTAGCCAGCTCTTTCGATTCTGACCGTTCCAACACAAATGCGCGACATGCGGGAACACTTGTGCAATATTTTGCGAAGTAGCCTCGTGACGTGGCTCTTTTCTAAACCATATCCACGAAATATCGCAGAAATGTTCCTAAAACGAATGCCAATTATATGAAACGGGCCACTAACCGTCGCGCATATGTGTTGGAAAGGGAGCAGAATCCAATGAGCTGATCAGACAAGGTACTCGTAGATAGTGACATGCATGTGTCTGTCTAAATCAGAAAATTAAATTGATACAACATTTGCTCGCGATTTTAATAATTCCGATTAATAATTCGTATCTAAGATTCGTTCAGAGCACCGAAGCTCCAGTTGAATTTTCTTCGCGAAACAAGAGCCAATTTTTTGCGCATAGGTACAAAGTTCGTCCAGAGCACCGGTGCTCTAATTGCTTTTTTAACGCGGAAGTAGAGTCAAATTTTCGCTTAGCTTCAATTTTCAGCTTGGACTTGCCAACGAGATTCTAGGCCCTAGAGAACAGGGCCAGAAAATTAAATCCAATACAACAGTTGCTCGCGATTTTTACAATTCCGATTAATAATTCGTAAAATAACGCGAATCGATCGAGTCGAATAGAGTCGCCGCGAAAAATTTGAAAAGGTTCCTGAAGTGGAACCTCAGTCTTCCTAGCAATCTTGCAGTCTAGCAAGATCCTTTTTGATCGCGCGTAACGCGATCGTAGAGTCCCCGTTTTTTTCGCGTCCATCTACATATTTTGCAGAGCACCGCGGCTCTTACTTAGAGTAATTTTACCGCGAATCTAGAGTGAAATTTTTGCGTATCTAAGACTCGTTCAGAGCACCGAAGCTCCAGTTGAATTTTCTTCGCGAAACTAAAGCCAATTTTTTGCGCATACAAAGTTAGTCCAGAGCACCGGTGTTCTAATTGCTTTTTTATCGCGGAAGTAGAGTCCAATTTTCGCCTAGCTTCAATTTTCAGATTCTAGGCCCTATACAGGGCCTAGTGCGTGGGCCCTAGAGAAGGCCCAAAGCATGATGGACCTTAGAAAGGGCCCGCAGCATAGGCCCTAGAGAGGGTCTAGGTTCGCAGGATGGAGGACCGTATTCGCTGACCGGCGAATGCTGTTTCGGCACTGACGCTGCAGCTGCGGCACATTGGCCTGTTGATCGAATAGCAGTAGCGGAGGGGGATGCTTGCCGCGTGGATAGTAGTGAGACTGTTTGCAACGGTCTCTGAGTGTGTTATACTTTCCCATTCTTTCTTTGCAATAGTAGACACGAGTACCTTGTATTTCTGTTACATTTTATCTTTACATTATTAAAATGTCTGTGTATATGTATTTTTTCAACATCTGCATGAAAATGTGTGTTTTTTACGCCTGCTGAGCGGGAGAAAAATGACCAATTTCAGACGTATTCGCGTTTTCTACTTTTCTCCTAAGGGAAAAAGACTTTACGCGCTGTATTCGCATAATTTTTTACTTTCCTCCAGGGTTTGAAACGGTTCCGAAAATAACTGTTTAAAACTGGTATATAAAGGTTCTGATTAAAACGCTTATGGAAAACCTTTATTCTGAATAACTGTTATGAAGAACCCAAATTTCCAACTATTATCTGTTTCGGTTACGGTTCCTATTTCCCTCCTTATATCGGTTCCATAACCGTTATTTTTTCGGTTCTATATGGGTTCCGAAACGGTTCCAGAACTAATTCTTATATCGACTTTGTGCAGATTACTTTATATGTGCATATTTTTTACAAAATCCTTATAGAAACAGGAGAAACATTTAACTTCCTATTCTGAATAATATAGTGTGTGTGTAAATGTAAAAAATATGTAGCTGATTTATTTATTTCAACGCTTTATTATAAATCAATGATATGTACCTATAAATGTTTCTCCTTTTTCTATAAGGATTTTGTAAAAAATATGCGCATATACAGTAATCTGCAGTTACAATAATTAATGATATCAATTAGGGAAAAGTCGATACAAGAATTGATTCTGGAACCATTATGGAACAGATACAGAACCGAAAAAATAACGGTTATGGAACCGATATGAGGAGGGAAATAGGAACCGTAACCGCAAGAGATAATAGTTGGAAATTTTGGTTCTTCATAACAGTTATTCCGAATAAAGGTTCTTTATAACCGTTTGGAGAACCGAAATCGATATTATAACAGTTTTCAAGCTCTGCAGTTTCCTCCCAAGAAAACTGGAGTTTGGCGTTACCGTATGGTATGAAGATGCAGTTGTTCGACTAATCGTTATCGAGCATGCGTGTTTTATTTGATATTACAACTGTCACAGCACCATTTTTCATTAAAAGAAATGCATATTTTTTGCGAATCGCTCAGCAGGCTTTCAAAAACACACCTTTCATGCAGGTGTTGAAAAAAAAAATATAGTGCGCGACACGGGAGAGAAGCGATTTCGCCTCGCTACGCTCGGGCAGCAAACTTCACGCTCGTCGGAATCGCTTACTTCTCTCCCTTGTCACGCAATATACTATTTTGTCATTTTGATTTCACATGTGCTTTTATATTGAAATTGTTATTATCTTCTATTCTTTTGTGACTTACAGTGGGTAAAAAAAGTATTGGCACACTTTTTAAAATCGCATAACTTTTTTAGTATTGGCCCAAACGACATGAGTTTTTTTGGAAGCTAGGAGGATTAGTGTTCTAAGTGACGTGTTTCTTAGTTTTGAAAAAAATGCAACTTGTCGGACTAGCAAAAAAAAATAGTAAAGGCAGTTTTTTCTACTATTTTTTCTGAGCCTGTAATGAAAATTTAAAAAACCCGTTTGTAGACTTAAGTAAGCTGTACACATGCTGACAATTTCATCAAAATCGGTTAACGGTGCTCTGAGCTATAAATGCTTAAATATCGTAGAATAAGGTCGAGAATCGCGAAAATTCCCGAAATCAGCCTCCTAGCTTCTAAAAAAAATCATGTCGTTTGGACAAATTCTAAAAAAGTTATGCGATTTTAAAAAGTGTGCCAATACTTTTTTTACCCACTGTATTTGATAATAGATATTCTTAGACATTATTAAAATGTCTGTGTATATGTATTTTTGTCATTTTGATTTCACATGTGCTTTTATATTGAAATTGTTATTATCTTCTATTATTTTGTGACTTATTTGATAATAGGTATTCTTAGACATTATTAAAATGTCTGTGTATATGTATTTTTGTCATTTTGATTTCACATGTGCTTTTATACTGAAATTGTTATTATCTTCTATTCTTTTGTGACTTATTTGATAATAGGTATTCTTTTCCACGCTCGACTTTTTCACGTACTTGACGTAATTTTTTTACTATTTGAAGATTTTTATGAGTTTGTTATTAGTGAAAATTCATGGCAACTTGATTGCCATCCAGAAGTACTTAACGTATTTGTAATTTCAAAATTTTAATTAAATAATTGGTCAGAAACTTTAAAAATAAGTCTCGGTCCGACCGACTCAGGAGACCGTGGAATGTGTCTCGGGCCGAAGCTTATTTTCAAAGTTTCTGACAAATTATTTACGTTATTAAAAGTTTGAAATCCCAAATACGTAGGTGTACCTCTGAATTGTAGCGTTATACAAGTTGCTAAGATTGGAACCTACTGGACTTCTTGGGGACCTGGTCAGGGTTCGAAGTCCTGATCCTTCGTGCACTCCCTCGGCCCCCTGACCTAAGTAGGTTAACTTATTCGGTTGGTGCCGATGAAATTTTCGGGTTCATTCAAAATGTTATTATTCGGCCAAGGCCAAAACCGATTTCTCTTCCTTTTTAACTGATTTCTACGATTCATTTTCATCATCTGTCCTATTTCATACATTCCTTCGTGGATTTTTGCACGTGTCGTTTTATTTCGTGTATTTCTTCGATGAGTTTACATCATTTATTTTATTTCATGTATTTCTCCGATGGGTTTACATTATTTATTTTAAATGATGCATTTGTTCGATGGGTTTACATGATATATTTTATTTGATGCATTTCTTTGTTGGGATTACATGATTTATTTTACATGAAGTTAATAAGATAACATATTTGAAAGAAAATAGTGAAAAGTGATAGTGAACAGTGGTAGTGAAAGAAGACATCTAAGGAAGCCTTAGGTTAATTTATTATAGCATCAAGTATTTAAGGCCCCATGTAAAATTGCCAAGTAGTCACAGAATTTTATTAGCTTTGTTGCTCTTTCATTGGCTCTTCATTTCCGAAGAGGAAGTAGCAGCTGACTGAGCATGGAATGGGTATGGGTGGATCAGTTTCACCCCCTGGTGTTCTTGTCGAAAGGGAAATGTTTCGGGCGTAGGCGGTGTATCTTTTGGTACACTGTCCGCGTAAGTCACCCGGTCCGATTTCCCAGTCTCCGTGATAGACGGCTCGAATCGCATTCGAGCAAGAGGAATCGTCTCGGAGACGCCGAGCGCTTTTTAAACCGAAAGGATCGATGGAACTTTGTTTCCATTCATCTCTTTGGTTTAGTGGGCTAAGGTTTTCATGTACAGGGAGATGGATGGAACTTTGATTCCATCCATCTCTCTACGGGTCTCGAAACGCAGCAACCTCCTCGCGGTGAGGCCTGGGAATCGGTGAAAACCGAGCCGATAGCTGTGCTTGTCAAATATTCTAATCATAATTAAAACCGACTTCAAAAAAATAAAAATGCGCTAGAAAGTAAAAAAACATTTTGTTCCCTATTTACTTAATCTACGACACTCAATTTTTTTTATATCGGCACCTAATCATTTGCACTGTGTAAATCTGGCGCAGTCTTAAAAAAATTGAGTGTCGTAGATTAAATAACGAAGGACATTATTTTTTACTTTCTAGCACACTTTTACTTTTTTGAAATCGAGAAAACTCAGAACAATAGATGCTGAGGTCTGCAAACGCATTGTTCGACGTGGCCGAAACCACAACGTCGAGCCCGTCGACATCAACAAAAGAACGAGACGATCGCCGGCTGACGAAGGCAGTGTCCTGCAGTGATGGGCAAAACATTATTTGAAATTAAAATTTCGTACACAAATTTTTATTTCAAATAATTTTTTGCCCATCTCTGGTCTCCTGCAGTCGCTCGCATGGGACGGTCGTGTCGAGCACTTTATGTATTCCAAACCTTAAATACATTCACTTCTTGCATTCTAAATACCGTACTCCTTTCCCCTCCTATACTATTCAGTTTCCTCCATCAAATAAAAAATTTTGATATGAAACATGTTTTTTTTTCAATAATTACAAAAATAATGGTGTGTGAAAAACAGTATACGAACAAATCGGACATACCTACTGTATAAACTTATTGAAACATCCGAACGTCAGTTAACGTCAGTTAGTATATAGTTTAAACAAACGAATTTTTCTAATAATTATGGAGGAGAATGAATTCCTTTTTCAGAAAATATGTATCTAATATTTTTGGCTATTATACAGACTTGCAAAATTGCACCAAAATCGGTGTGTACGGCTTCGATATGTTCCTTTTAAATAGTATAGTAGAGTAGAAGGATATTATTATTATTATTTTTGTTATTATTATTATACGTCTGTATTATATCATATAGACCATCATTAATGTATGCGAAAACACATGATGAATGAGTGATTTCAGCAACAGGTGCTTTTAAAAAACATTAAAGCACTCTTTTTACATATTACGTTATTACAAGCGAATGAAATTTGTTTTGCGTTAAATAAACCGGAATAGGACAGAAAGGTTAAAAGGCGAATGTGATATCGATTTATTTTCACCCTTGTTTCTCTTCCGTTGAACGGAATATGTTCATAAGACGATTTTTAAATTGTTACTCTAACAGAAACATTTGTACATCGCGGGCTTCGACTTTCAAAACATAACCTAGGGTGCGTTCCGATTCACGCATACTGCGCATGAAGTACAGAGACAACCGTTCCGTTTTAGTTACTGCGCGCAGTGGTGGTGCAGAGAATTCCCTAGAATCCTTTCACTTCCGGTGCAGCGAGCATGCAGCAAACGCAGATATTCCGAGGTGAAGCAGTCACTGCGCGCATGCGTATTTGTTTCTGTAATTCAAACTTGCAAGCAAAACACATGTGAAAACCCATAGCCAAATCTCAAATGTCTCCGGCAACATTCTAACATAGAGAAATTCAACAATTTAATGAAAAGTAATAAAAATAATTAATTCTCTAATGATCACAGCTGCCACTTTTCTAGGTTATCATTTCGAAGAAACATTATTTCACGTTATTTTTTTTAAATACAAACATATAATTATGTAGATATTACTTACCGAAAATGTAGCTTGAATAATGATTTAGAATATCCTGGAATAACACGTTCTACATAACCCGTTAACTTTTCTGCTACCACCTCCCCGCGTGTTTTTTTGTTTATAATTAAGAAAGTGTATAATATTTCTAATTCTAAATTATCAGTTAATAAACTATCTTCATTTTCACTTTCCTCAGACGAATCACTGCTGCTGCTAATTTCAGTATCACTGTTACTTAATATTAATATCGAGGATATTGTAACCAACATTTCTTTATTCATTGTAGCGTCCATCTTGATTTCGCATGAAACGCAGGGAAAAGCGTTCCGTTTTCAAGAACGCATGAACCGCAGTAACGAAACGGAACGATATGAATGCGCGCAGTGACTGCGCTGCGATCTTTGCACTCACTGCGTGAATCGGACCGCACCCCTAGTTTTAGCCGTGCTGAATTCTAATTCCTACCACGCGTAATGTTACAATCTGTTTCGAGACTTCACCGGTAACGTTGCATGCGACAATAAAATGGTAAGGGGGTCCTAGGACCCCCCAACCGGTGACAGAAAAATACATTGGTTGATAGGTCTATTCTATACCTCGTCTGTGGCTGAATTATTCACAAGGGAACATCCCGAAATTGGAAATTCAAAAAATTCTGAAACTTTGTGAATATGTAGGAGATTTCCTCCTGATTACGAGGTAATTTTTATTTGCAGCCCAAATTTACTCTAAGGGGGTGAAATTGACCTCTTAAATTCCGGTTATTTTCCAGTTTTCTGTTATAGCTCGCGAATTGTAAGAACTGTAAGTTACCAAATGATAGTCCTAATTAAAAGAAGTAACTTTTGTCTTGAAACTTTTTTTATCTCTTATAGATTGCGAGTTACAAAATAAAATCGATAAAAAAAACAAATTTTCAGGGGTTAATTCCACCCTCTTAGAGTGAATTTGGGCAGCAAACAAAAATTGCGTTGTAATCCCCTACATATTCACAAAGTTTCAGAATTTTTTGAATTTCCGGGTCCGGGATGTTCCCTTTCAGTTAATTACTGGTGCTGCCTGCGAGTGTCGTCGCTGTTTAGGCGTTCAGCCAATGCTATTAATAAATTGCGTTATACATGCAATCGATAGGATAAGGTTATATGGGGTGAGAAAATGAAGAGACTCTCGGTAAAATATGTTTATTCATATCATACTCTCAGAAATGTTTAGATATATAAGTTTGTAACGTCTATTGGTAACACGTTTTATCGAGTGATCGACCGGGCGCAGCTTGGCGCGCAATTTGAATCGATACCGATGGCATCGATCGCTCTTAAAGCAACTAAGTAGAATGATCACGAACAGTGGCGTGCTTAAATCACGCCCCACGAATAAATATAACATATTTACACGAATTTACAAGCCGTTAGAAGTAAGGGACAGATTCTCCAACGAGAACCTTACAACGCCAACTTATCCTCTATAGGAAAGTGCGAGAGCCGCGATACTTGCTCTTCGATACACTTTCAGTTGTAATTCCTCTGGTCGTTTCTCTCCAGGAGATACGACTCGCTCTTCTCATTAATCGAGGGTGTCTTTTCCTGTCTTCGGTAACAGGAACGACATGAATCCACATACTGAAAACAAATTTAACTCTTTTTTACACTTTTTCCGTAAATTGTCGCATCAGGTGGGAGTAAATTTACAGGGTGATTCTTATAATACAAACACCAAAAGTAACAAAATTGCGATGGCTTCATTTTCTAGTTATTAATGTTTAAGTCTTCTGGAGCGCCTGAAGCATTGCAACCCGGCGATCAACGGCGCGTGTGGGTCAGTGGGGCTACTGTTGGCGATGCGCGCAGCGCTATTGCCCTACGCGCGCCGCTCACTGCGGGGTTGCCGTCTTTCAGGCGCGCTAACCACCAAATTGCTGCCTCCAGGCGCCCCAGACCCGATCTTTAAACATTAATAACTAAGAAACGAAGCCTCCACTGCAATTTCACTCCTCTTGCTTTTCGTCTTATTTTGTCCTATAGAATCGCCCTGTAAAGTTGAAAGTTTATAGAATTGTCCTGTAAAGGTTCCAAGGTACTTACAGAACAAAAATGCTGCGAATATAATAATAGGAACCACGCAGGCTAGATCAATCAGGTAGCCAAACAGCAAATTGCCAACCAGGGCGCCTAACCGGCCCATTGTGAGAGACAAGGCCGCAGCCATTACTCTGAAAATGTAATTAATAAATTAATTCACACAGACGGGAACATATTGTATAATTCATCAAATAATTCAACCCTCACGACTGAAGGGAATATCCCGCAAATAAAAGAAACTTCACCAACGAAAGATTCTTATTTATTACAATAGAAAACACGAAGTCATCGCTGCTTTTAACGTTATCATCGTCCCCGTGCCCAATTGTCGCGACGAAACGAACGACATCGGTGAACAATCGTAAATCACGCGTCGCCCGCGGTGTTTGCCCGTTTCTCCAATAAATAAGTCAGTCGCTTGCTTACCTGAGATTCGTCGGGAACATGTCGACGATTACGCAATAGACCAGCGAGATACCGAGGGACGTGAGTGCCTCGAACACGCAGGACAGTATCAGGTTCTGCGTGGAATCGACGACGTAATAGAAGCCCACCGTCACGGCGCCAGAGACCAACAGTGACATGACTGGAAGAATTTATTTCACACTCAGCAACGATCATAGACAGATAACTCGACTAGAAGTCAGAAGCAATTCATTCCACGTTCGGATTAACATAGTATTCTACTACGGGGGCCGTGAAGCCTTTTGCACCCCGAAGGATCTGATACGTACTGAGGAAGAATTTAGCGCCAAGCTTGTGCACGAAAAGTGGCAGGATGATGGATCCAGGAATGCAGGCTAGCCCGATGTACACAGTGTGCAGGTAAACGGAAGGGGCGATCACCGTCTCACATCCGTAGGGATCTAACATGGTCGCGTTATCTGACAAAGACGACACGATGCATACCGAAGTCGTTTCACCTGGATTGTGGTGCTCGAACTGCTCGAACCTGCAAATAGACATGAAGATGATGAAAAGGGATTCAATATTCCCAAATGATACTTTGGGAACATAAGAGGGAGTCCGAACCAAAGTGATCTCGGAGGATCAACTTTAGCGGAGTCGGTTAGGCGGCCGCCCAGTACGCAGAAGATCGCGGGTTCGATTCCCACTACCCCCAGGTGCTTTTTTTTCTCCCAAAAATATCAAGGAATTACAAAACCTATTCCTACGATACTAAAATTAGTATTACTAATGTTACTAGAATAGTTAAATACTAATCTACTGAATTTATCACCTCCGCTACCTACCAACACACTAAACTCCGAACTCAAGTATATAAAAGACCATAATCGCTACCTAGTGAATAACTCTGGGAACCAAACCATCAGAGTGTAGTAGCTGCTGGTGAGTCCAAACTGTATTCCACAAGCTAGCAGTGTGTTCCTAAGGTAAGGCGACTTGCACAGCGCAGTCGTGAGATCTCGCACCTCCTTGAGGAGCACCTTGAGATCCTTCCTCTTGTGCAGCCTCAGCGACCTGGTGCTTTTTTCCTTGGTCTTCTCCTGCAAGGACTTCACCTGGGGAGACAGAAATTCGTACCTAATAAGAGGAGTGCTAATACCTCGTCAAGGATTCAAGTACACATGGATAGCAGCTTGAACAGGAGCTTAAGGTAGATCCTTGGAATGTAATTACCGGGTAGGAGTCCGGACTTTCCCCAGTGTTCTGCGAGTAGATCCACTTGAAGACCTCCAGAGCAGCATCCGTTTCCCCACACTCGAGGAGGAACTTTGGACTCTCTGGGAAGGCGAACAGCCACAGGCCTAGCATCAGCGAGGGTAGCGCGCACAGCGCGACGAAGAGATTCCACGACTTAAAGTAGAACATGTCCGAGACGTACATGAAGTCCATTGGTATGATCAGCCAGGCGATCACTGGTTCAACAAGAAACAGGAGAAGCATTAGTATGAGAAGTAATTCAGGAGACTTGAAGCCGCTGTTATGATTGTATCGTGCCACCATGGTTGGCGCTTTGGTGACTTCGATGCCGCGATAGCGGCGTCGCTGTGTTCGAAACGTTAAAAATCTATGGACGATGAAATTGGAAGAAATTTTGAAAAGTCGCGTGATTATATACAGAGGGTCCCAGTGGAACCTTTGTTCTTAAAAATCTGAGGAAGTGTTTAAGGCTCCTCTTTCAAACTCTCTTCACTTATCAAAGCAAAAATCGACTAATGATCGAAATATGCAGAAACGCTTTGCGTTAAGAAGGTACTCACATGGTAATACTATAACTCCGATGGTCCAGAACATTTCCATCCAACAAAGGACTCGCTCTCGGTACTTTGTCGGCTGGAACTCCCCTAAATACGGAAAACAAATTCCCATAGCTCCCGTGACGCTGTGTAAACGGGATAAAAATGAAAATAGAAATAAAATAAAAATAAAGACGAACGAAATCAAGCGAGACAGAGCTGGGGACTGAGGGGTTGTAGATTTCGTTGGAATACTTACGCGAATCCATTGATGAAACGGAACGCCAGGAAGACCCAAAAGTACTGGACGAAGGAGGAGACGATACCGACGACACCGTCCATCAGTAGCGTGACGATTAAGACGACTTTGCGGCCCTTGGTGTCAGCCAGGCACCCCCATATATAAGAACCGAGCACCATGCCTGTGAATTCGCGGGAAACATTTGGGGTTTGTACAGTTTTGATGAGGGGTTTAGCGATTTGGTGATTGTGCTGATGGGCCCACCTAACATTGGGGATGCTGTTAGCCAACCCTTCGAAGTGGAGTCCATCTCCAAGTCGCATTGCGCAGCTGGCAGGACGAACGAGAGTATCGTCACACCTATCGCGGTGTCCATGTAGATTAAACCGCATACTGCCAGTAGCATGTAATGGAACTTTCCGAATCCTAGTGGGAAAGTAATTAGACATGTGTAGACTTTCGGGGAACTGACCAGTTCTAAGTGAAAAATAGTAAATGCGAATCACGAAAATAAGGGATTTTTCAGTTAAGAAGAAGGGCAAAGAAAATAAAGAGATTTTTCTTAAAAATTTATTGCTAGAGTTTCTGTGCAACAAAACGAGTATTCCAGAAGGCGAATAAACCTGCTCGAGATGGCAGAGATTGTTGAAACATTTTACACATTGTCGTCGATAAGAAGCTCATTTTACGTGACTCGTTATAAATTAATGTTAAACAGTGCTCGTGAACTTGCTACCAGCGAGCCTTTTACGACGCTATCTCCTCCGATTTATCAAAACACTTGCACAACGCCTGATCATTATCTGAGAAGGTTGAACAATGTATTGCCTCGCAGTGGGATTTCTGAGGAGATCGTTGAATACGATTGCTCGGGATAATTAAAATACCAGGAAACGATTCTCCGATAATCAGACGTTGGTTATTGTTGCATACACTTTAAATTATCCGTCCACTTGTTACTTAATCGAGGAATTGAATTTCGATAGGGGATATTGGCTGGATATGTAGATTCAATAGGGAATCATCATCGAGATAGTCGTCTGTTTGGCGACGCTGAGCCAGTGATAAAGATTTCAACAGGCTTTGATAGCTGGCCGGGTTTATATCGTTTAATTAATACGCAATTAGCGCGAAGAAGCGTGCGAGGCTTACCTGTTACGGTGATTGCATGCTCGAAATCGGCACCTCCGTCTGCCAAGAAGTCGAGTCCTGTCACAAACCAGAGATTTATCAGTGACAAAGTATTATATGGAGCAAACAAATGGAGCAAACAATTCAATGAACAAAGCTAATTATGACCCGAAAAAAGTGGAGTCATAATTAGCTTTGGTGACATAGGAGGTCTCTAAAATGATGCAACAGAAATGTAAAGGCAGCATGACACTGAGTATCTGCTTCCCCTGTTCTTTCACAATATTATGAAACCTGCTCAATTCCCCAAAATTTTCCATTCAAGACTCATTACACTGATGCTGCGATGACTCATATGTGCGGGCTCTGGTCTCTGCGCAAGTAGAACAGATCAAGCAATAGGCGGGCCAGTGTACGCTTACTAGGGCTGGCGAGCAACACTAATGATACCAAATTTGAAAATTCGTAGTGTTAAACTACGTCTACACGACGACACTTTTGTGTCTAGGTCAAATGTATACGACACTGAAAAAAAATCCGGAAGATTGAAAACTGCCTGGAGCAGTCCGCGACACTGAATTTGACCTATCGTCGCAGGAGTTGCAGCTAGAACTAGACTGAAGGCACTGCAACTAGGTGTAGCTAGACACAAAAATGTTGTCGTGTAGATCTACCTTTAGTATCAGCAGGAGAAATACCAAACCTCCCAGTATCGTCAACACTAGGAGTGCTAGGACTAGTATCATCAGCACTAGGGGTATCAGTCCTAGTATTATCAGCACTAGGGGTATTAGTCCTAGTATCATTAACACTAAGGGTCCTAGTATCACCAGCACTAGTCCTAGTATCACCAGCACTAGTCCTAGTATCACCAGCACTAGTCCTAGTATCACCAGCACTAGTCCTAGTATCACCAGCACTAGTCCTAGTATCACCAGCACTAGTCCTAGTATCACCAGTACTACAACCAACTCACAAGTCTTCTACTACCACTACCCCTAAGATTCAACCATAACTACATCCAATAACATACCAAATCGACCATCACCATCACCAGGAGCACTACTCCCAGTAGCACCAGTACTACTATCAACCCCCAAAGCTACCATTACCAGCATCACCACCAGTAACACTACTCCCATTACCAGCCCCACTGCTCCCAACAAATACCAAGACCCTCACTAGCAATACCAATGGCACAAATATTAGTGCTACTATCATCAACGCCAGCAGAACAGCGACCAACCGCCACTGTACACCCCGCTGCATCTCTCAGTCCTAACTCCATCTAGCCTCTTTCAACCTACCCATGTTGGCTCGTTACGTTCCGAAGATCTGCGATGCGGTATAGGGTGGCGGTCGTGTCAGGTGGTGTCGGTGATGATCCAGGTGCCAGGCGGGCCCCGGTCGCCAATTCGCTGCACTCTCTCTTCCTCGGGCGCGTGCCACGGTTTTCTCCTCGTCTGCAGCCACTGCACCCTACGCTCATTGGTGAACACTCGGTGGTATTCGATCGCCGTCTTTATCGCGCGCAGCGAGTCCGACGATTGCCTCCACCGGGAGCCGATCTCTCCCGATCCACTCACGTCGAACCAGCGGACCCCAAGACCCTCCAAAGGTCTGCCTACCTGCGCTCCGCTACCTTCGCTGATGATCGCCCGAGATGTCCTGCAACTGCGAGAGGGCACGTTCGTACTCCCAGGTCGTGTGGACTCCAGCCGATCGGCGGTTAACGAGCAACTGGCCGAGAATTGATCGCGCCTCGACATATCTAGAACTCGGTTTTTCGGGAGCTGGGTTATTGCTCGCGAGATAAGATACAAAGCCTCCCCTGCTACCTTTCTTTGCCCCTCCACGTCCACCCCGCTTGTCATTCCTTCGCTCAAGCCTGTCCCTACGAACGCCTCTGCACACATGTCACATAGTGCTGTGTTTTGCAATTGCAACCGCATGACACGATAACGGAGTTGGAACAGTCGTCACGGGATTTTTAATTGCTCTGGATTAAGCGCTTCGATTTCAAGTTACGCGAAAACGGTGATACAAGCTGGGCTCTGCATTGGGATACACGGGGTGTATTGGAAGAACGAACAAAATTGGATTACTTTGAGAGTTGATCTCACCCCCTCGGAGTGAATTTTCAGAGGAAAAGAAGAAATACCGCTTGAATACTTCAAAGTATTTTACATTCACGCGAGGTTTTTTTAAAATCAGAATTTTGGGGGAGGGAATGAATGTACCTTGGGCGATAATCCCTTATTTGTCGACTTGGAGGGGTAGGGTAAATTTGGGCCCATTTCGAATATCGAGCTATGATGTTATTTTTTGTGTAAAAAAATCCTAAGATAGCTCTCTTCATAAAAAATCGTTTTTTAGAGATAACTCAAAAGGCAAAGGCCGGCGAATTTTTTAAATGTACGACTTCAAAGTTAACATGGGGAAACATAACGGAAAAACTTACAATTTTATTCGAACACGGGAAAGCAGTCAATGTGAAAAACAGGTTGACATGGTTTTTGAAGAAAATTGGTGCGAGGAATCAGAAAAAAATATTTAAAAAATTCTTCGGCCTTTCCTTTTTGAATTATTTACCAAAAAAAAAACGATTTTGTATTAAGGGAACTACCTTAGAAAATTATTTTACAAAAAAATAACGCCATATTCGAATTCAGTTTCACAAAAAAATATACAGATGTCAGGTTTTATCAAATTATTCTGAAATAAGAGGATTTTGCCATGCAATTTTAACATCAGTAAAATAAGTCCATTGCAGATATAATTTTCAGGATTTCTTAGTTATTACAGGTACTTAAAAAAAATATATTCTAAATCGGGAAACTCTATTCATTATAAGTGAATGTTTACTTGTTAGTAGTATTGCCTCTTGGAAGATATACACTGGGTAAAAGAAGCATTTGCACACCCCGTTTTTTTACAAAAAATTCTACTTTTTTATAAATAGTTGTATCGAAAACTGGCGTGTGCAAATATTTATTTTGCCCGATTTGGCGCCCCTACGCTAGCGCCCATTCCATAAAAAATCGTCAAATATTATAATTCAAAAAAGTTGTGGAAATTTTAAAATTACTTCAACATCACAACTCACACATGAGTTATTGCTAATTCGAAAAATGAATTGTATTCAAACTTGTTCCAATCCAAAAGAAAAACATTTTGCTACGTTTCTCAATTTCTTTAACCCCAGATTTCCAGCCCTAGCCGGTATACAAATCTTCCTATTTTTACATGGGGAAATATAAAAAAAAAATTCTACCTGCCCCTGCCTGGGATTAGAGGGTTCACCGCTGCCCTCCGCGATGAGGCAGATACCGTGGGTCGCTCGGTAGCGGGTTCGTTATTTACGATGTAAAAAGAACTCCAGCCTCGCATTGTCCAAACACGAAGCTCGCAACAACCACGTCAAGTGTTTGCCGGGGAATCAAGATGGTGGTTGAGGTAGCGTGTTTGTCAGGACTGTATATCACGCGGGAATAGTGTCGCATTTCTCGAAGTTACCCAACGTGCGATATACAAATGCTCGTTGTTGAAAAGAGCAATTGGAGTTCTCCCGAAATTCTTATTTTTCGGGCCTGCGCGATTTAATTACACGCTCGATTTAACCGAGCTCTTTCAAGGGGCAGATAAAACGAAGTATTTAGGAAAATATAAATATCGATGTGTGCTATTATCTGGTTTCCCATCTATTTTATCGAGACTTATTTATGACCACGTTATCTAGAAATCCGTTTCGTCATTCGTGCTTGATAGGGGACGTCTGTTGGTGTGTATAGTACGTCTTTATGATCGCACGTGCTACCGTCTAGCTCCTGGGACCTTTGGAGCAATAAACCAATCCGTATTCGTCATCGATGGTGTGCTGATACACATACACTGATGTGGAAACGGTAGGGATATTTTATTCCTAACCGGGGACGACAAGTGAATCCGATTTGTGCTAGAAAAAACTAGTGTGGACTGGACAAAGCGATAGGGAGTCTATTCGTATGTGAGCGTAAACATGTTTATCGAGGCTGTGCATCGGGAAACATGTATTTCCAAGATTTCGGTGTTTGCCTTGATAGAATCGCATGGGACAAGAGACACTATCAGCTGGGAAGGCTTTGAGGGTGGCCTTGGTCTGTTAACTTAACCCAGATGTAATCTGGACCTTGAGACAGCTTTCAGGGGGGTTCCAAACGGACCTGACCCAACCCAAGATCTCTAACCTAATTCTAAATTAGTGCGAGGAATCTTGGAATTTAGTGAGTGGAGTTGGAATGTGAGTTGAGTTGGAGTAGTGTTTAGATTTAGTCTCCATTAGTGCTTCGAGTTTGAAGTACTGATGAAGTTGTAGTTGAATTTAACTTGAGTCGAACTCAATGTAGACTTAAGCCAAATGCGAAGTAAGTAAATCAGATCACAGCAGTTGAACCGAATTTAACTCAATATGCTTAGACTGAATGAATGTCGACGAATGTCGATCATAACTCACTTGAAACTCAACCCAGAGTTAATTTAAATCTAAAGTAGTTAAATCAGGTCTAAGCTGTCCCAAGTTTAACTCAACTTAAACCTTGACACAGATCCACTTTAACTCAGTCGAAGTTCAACCCATCCCCAGCTACTTATCAAACACCCTACCATAAATCTTTTCTCCGACATCTCCCACTATGTTTCCACGCAAACTGATCCCTTAATTAGTCACAATTATTATTCCCAAAGTAATTACCACCGCTCCTATCACCCAACTCATCGCAACCATCGGGCAAACAAAAACGGAAAGTCGGCATCACGAGACTCACGGTTTATTGCCAGCTGATCAGCCGTTGATTACACACCGAAAACTGGATGGGAATACCGCGCGGCTTACCGTAAATCGACACCGTAAATCGTGATCGATAAAGCGGGCTATTTTATCGCCCAACTGAATCCAGACACTGGCGGCACAGAATGGAATCTCATCGATCGACGAATTGCCCCTCCCCCTCCCCCCGGCTCGAAACCCTCTACTTACAATTATACTCCATTACTAACACGTCCCATTGTTTTCCTCCGGTCAAACTCGTTACATCACTATCGTTAGATCGACCGGATAAATACGTAATCCCCCGAAACGAGAGATTTATCTGGCCGTTATCGCGTGGTAAGTCGAGCAGATCGCGCGCGATACTTCCCCGACGGATCGCACCGTTCAGGTGAGTTACAATCGCCCTGATCAGGCGAAGGTCGCTCCACTTGGGCTGCCCAAGTTCGAGTTTACATCCGATATCTCTCCACTCCATCTGCTCTTGCGTCGTAAATAATTCGTGGATCGTAGGAAATAACTTCATCCCATAATAAGGTGCTCGATGCTTTGTGGAAATATATTGCCCCGGATCATCCCCGATGATCCAGCCATCGATAATTGGTTAAATGATCCCCTTCCTTTAGGATCCCCCGCTCCATCACCGTTTAATTAATTGTTCTGAGGATTTCGGGAATTAGCTTTCCTCTTTCGAGTACCACGGGTAGTTCTGTTATCTTTTTTAGATGGGGAAGCGCGGGGAACGCGATTATCAGCCGCTGAAAGGTGACCGAAGATCGGGAATTCGGAAAACAGCCAAAGTAGTTGCGTAATTAGGAGGACGGTTTTGACGGGCTACGCTTTATCAAAGCACGCGAGTAAATAGAGGTATGTTTGCTTGGTTTAAGTCGGATTGCTAGACATTCTTTGGGGGAGCACACTTTTGTAGGATTCTCACTTCGTCATGGTTTTATGATTTACAAAAGTGATACGTGTGTATTTTATGATTTGCATGATTATTATTCATTGACTATGAATTAATCGTGTGAGAATTGCTTACAAAGGTCCTGGAATGCAGGAGCAAACATTTCTAGCTTGTTGTTGCACCACTTATGTTTATAGTAAAATGATTTCAGTTTTATTTTTAATTTTTAATTTATATATATTTTTTAACAACATAGTAGAAAAGAAAAATATATGAATAAAGGCACAACGTATTTTATAAATAACCAGTCATTTTAACTGGTCCAGTAGAAATAGGTACACATTAATTGTTGATAGTTCTAGTGTTAAGCATAGTGGACAATGATTTTGAACGACCACCTCATTTAATCCCTCCTCTAGAAGCCAAAAGTCGTACTTCAGTTGTGAACTAACAACGTGTAATCGAATATTTGGTTGCAAGGATTTTTCCATTTTCATGCACCCACTTCCCCTAAACAGAAGTTTAAAAAGAAAACACTTTAAAAAAATTCAAATATCAAGCAGGAAATCTGCCCAAAGTATTTTACCATCTTCGCACTGCAAACTCCCTGACAAAAAAGAAATCCTTGCAAGCAACTCAAGCCTCGAGAGCAGATCGAAAATCCCGTACTTTTCCGACGAGATCGAGCGGGTCGCGCGTGTGCACGCAGATGTTGGCAGCCATCGCGTTCGAAAGTGGCTTCCCGCCAAAACGCGTCCGATCGCCAATCGTAATATTTCCGTCATCGATGCGACGTAACTGCGCCATCGATGCTCATTAAAAATAACGATCCCCGAGTTCGACACGTCGCTTCCGAGCAACGGAAAATCAATTATATCATAACGGGTATGCTCAAGGGCCACCCCGATCAAGGATCCCGATCCAGGGGTCCCGATCAACAGACCAGCGTGCATAGAGCCACGCGACGCGGGTCCGCGAAATGGCGTCCCTCCAAATCCGCTCTATTTCGGCTCGTTTCAATGTCAACCGCGAGTCGGGAGGGGCCAGGGGGCGGGGAGAATATAAAAAGAAGGACGGGTCGATTTATCGAATGGGGATCGAGGGAAAGAAATCGTGTGGTGACGGGTGTCCTCTTACCCCTCGGTCGGCGGCGTGTCTCTTCTTGAGCGTTTCCTGTCCCGTTGACACCGGAACTCCTTGACGGCTGGCGCGTACCTTGTCGACTGATATCCCACCCCGTCTATCTGATCATTCATAAAGTTTCTCTGTTGGAGCTAGCCCGATCCCTCCTCGACCGGCGGGCGTCCCCTCCCCTTCCCGCCCCGTCGAGGGAGTCGGGATCTCTGCCTCCCTCCCTCTGCGTCCGCCCCCGGCAGCATGGTCCGCGGCAGGGGCAATGGCAGGCGCGGGTTCGCGGTGGACACCTTAATTAGAATTTCAAGTCACGGCGAAGGACTGCTGAAGACCGATGGCGAGCCGCGCGGGGCGCCTAAACGCGCGGTTCCTTCGCCTCTTCTAATTCGGTCCGGCAGTCGTGTCGCGCTTACGCGACACACTGCAGCACCGGCAACAGCCGTGGCTGGGTCCTCTGCGCTCTGTTCGGCCCGAACCGTGCACCTGCAGCGCGACACAGCTGCGATGTGCTTAGCGGGGAATACAGTGCGTTGCTGAGAAGATGTCCAGAGGGGCGGCGCTGGGGATAGTGGAGGTACTCCACTCGCCACGCCCCTGCCACGCTCGCTCGCCTCGGATTCGCCGGTGCAGTCGCGTCGACCAATAGCGTCGGTGCGTCTGCCCCACTCCTGCGACTGTGTTGGAGAGGAGGTGGGCTTAGGGACGTAACCAATGCTACACGCTTGCCATCTTCTCAGAAACAGTACAGCGATTTGGAGGATTTGATTTTGCAGGAGATGTGGAACGGTGGGAGGATTGGCTTTTGGGGGAAATGAGTTAGCTCTAGGTGAGTGAAGGGGATAGTGTTTTGAGGGAATCTAGTGAGGTGTGGCTTCGAGAGGGATTCGAAATTCTTTTGCTTAGGTAATGATATTCTGATTGAGGGACACCCTAAATAGTTGTGGATCAGAATGTTTTTTGAACATTGAGTCATAAGAAATAATTGCTAATAATTTAAATTGGAACTGAAGGGGTCAGTGTTTTCGCTGGGCCTAGTAGTGTGCACTAGTGGCCCCAAATTTTGATATCGATGGCTTAGTGCGCAAATATTTTATGTCCAGTTTTTGTGAAATTTCATTTTTCATATGCAATAAAAATCACATTTATATCTACTTCATAAATTTGTCAAAATAATATTTTTCTTCATTGTATGTCCCCGAATCTTATATACCATTGCGTTTAAACCTGTTCTTCTCGTAAACGGTAAAAATCGTCACACTAAACCATCGATATTTTCTTGATAGTACCTCAAATATATCACTATAGGTATTGTAAATAATGGTACTTTAATTAAGGAAGATCCTAACGGATGAATATGGTGCCCGCATGTGCCGCCCGAGAAAAGTGAACGTTGAGTTCTAATAAATAGTCCCCGTTAATTTAAATTCGGAATCGTCGTATTGCTCATAGTCGATTATATTAGAGGACCTTTTGGCACACCTTATGTCATGTCTAATACGGAAGATTTAGAGAAATGAGTGAGGGGCAATCGCCTGATGAACTATGCTGCTGTATATCTGTACGTGTGCTGAAATATTTGGCTCGCGGTTCAGACGCCACGGCTATAAACAATCAACAAATGGAATTTGAATAGCACGGTCGTAAAACATTCGTTTGACGAGATCCTCGATGCGATATGCAGCAGTATACAGATGCAAATGAAGATCGATGCTGTCTGTGGGAGATATCCCGATATTTGATGCGGCCTGTGATAACATTGTGCATTTTTAATATCAATATTATCCCACCAATAAAATGTCTGAATCATCCATGAACTAATAATATATTAGGTATTATAAATTTTTAAGAATTTCGAACCTATTTAGGTGAACCAAAATACTCATTTCGGCGAAAGAAATTAAAAGAGGCTTGACACAGCTATAAACATAATTCACCTTTCTTCACATAGCAAATTAGCAATAACTCATACGTGTACTTTTAAAATTGTCTCAATTATTTTGAATTAAAATACTTTTAGGGACGCCAAATATTCAAATCCGCGTCTGCCCTAAAATTTGGTTAAAAATTAACGGAAGAATAAGGGTGTTGTATTTTTTACTAAAATGATTTATGAATCAGGATAATCGAGGGCAAAGTAATTAGTCGTTTCGATACGAACACTTTTTTTATTGTACCTCAATGGCCGGCATATAAACAGTCTACAATACAAAAAGTCTCGTACATAGAAAAATAGAATATAAGATCAACCGCGCAGGAAATGCGACTGACGCCTATTAATATAATATAATCAAGCTCTTTACCGTCGTGCAATTTTCATTTATAGACGGCTATCATACTGCTGCATTTACAATAAGAGATCGTTGCGACAATCGTTTAAATTGAGCATTCCATTCCCTTCATCGGCTCGTGTTCTTAACACTGTTAAGTACAACTACGTTTAATCTACCTCTCCAAGCACTTTATAATAATTGAAGTACATACGTCGAGACAAAAAAAGGCACCTGCCATTCAACCGCGTTGTATAATCCCTCGGTAATTATGCAACTGGGCAACTCGCCGTGCAATCTTACAACAACAAGCTTCCATTTACCTGCGACTCCTCGTTGCTTATTTCGAGTGGCATTATGCCCCACGTATTATCTCAGTTAACAAGTACATCGCGTAAAAACATCCTCCAGCAATCGTAGCACACACAAAATGATTATTCCTATTGTTAGATATCCAAGCCATAGATCGCTCAGTCGAGAAAGTATCGTACGTTTAATACAGGCGTCGAAGAATTAGGTCCCTAGTATTCTCTCTCTGAGTATTCGTAAGAACTGTGCGTTACATGGACTAATTAATATCCGGACGTGCCTATGTGAAAGCTCAGAGATTCAGAGATTCAATCAGTAGCAGGCATTCTCTTAAAGTACTTCCTTGAGCCTTCGCGCTAAATCGTTCGCTAACGTAATAAAATACATACAGTAATTGCTTCACAACGCCTGTGCTGCTGAAAATTTTCTACCTAATCCAGAGGACTAAGAGGCTTGAATAATCGATCATGCGATTACTTTCAGCAGCACAGCAGTTGGAGCGACGCGTGTCTAAGTACCTAAGTGTCCTTTCTAAATGAAATGCATTCACATTTAACTTTCGACGTTCGTAATACGTTAGTTAGTACGTGTATACAGAATAATATTCCTATTTTTCCTTTCCTAATATCTTGCCCGGCGAGGATCTTCGTTAAGATTTCTCCAGGTCTGGCTTCTTCGGTCTCTTCCTCCCTGGGGTGAACAGGGCAAGTATTCCACTCACTGAAAAATTATACAAATAAATAATATATCAAGGGAATGAGTAGCAATGAGTTTTGTAATTCGGGAACCACGGAAAAAAGGACCTCGGGCGGCGGTGGAACTTGAACCCGCGATCTTCGGATACACTGCGTTCTGGTTAAGCGTTTAATCGACTTCGCCAATGTCTTCGAGGTCTGTTATTCCGAGCTCCCTTTTATGGGGGATTCTCGTCTCACATAAATCAATTTTTTTCTTTTGAGAAATGAGAAGTTTAGCAAATGGAACTTACAGCGAAGGAAGAAATAGAACAGTGATTCCCAATCGGTGGGTTGCGAGGTGTTTTCTGACGGGTCGCCACGGATTTTTTTTTTTTAATATTAATAGGTTAGAATTATATTCAGAAGTGCCTATTTTTAAATGTGTTTTTTACCTTATTAAATTTACCTCACACTATATGGGGGTGCGCGTTATTTCAATATTTTAAAAGTGAATCGCGACTCAAGAAATTGAAACAATTGCAAAAATTGCTTACAAAACAGTTGAGCAGCCACTATGATGATAACCAAAGTGCAGTAGTCGTCGATTAAGTATCCAATCATCAAGGTGCCACTTATGGCGCCTATTCGACTGATGAAGGCCGACAGACCAGCCGCCATTGCTCTGCAAGACGAAAAAAGTCTGATGAACGAGTTCGATGCACTTGGATCGATCAGAAAATCAGTAGCAGCGATGCAGGGATTTGGAATTTGGGAATCTCAATGGTAGACGAGATTTCTCTTCAATGAGATAGGAAACGGAATCGGTTCATTTATTGATAATAATATCGAGGTATTGATATCGGATTGCAATTTCACTCGAGGGTATTCAAGATCGATGGGCACAATGCTCGTTGATAAGGATCGCTTCAATTCCGCCTGGCGATTATAAATAATCGAATAGAAGAAAATAAGCATTGCACGCGAGTTATTTATAACGTCGATAAGCGTCTCGATCGATAAAAGCGTATCTATGAGTGGTATGCGAGAAAAACAGGCAGGTATACGTTTACCAGTGTCAACAGGCGGATATTTACTGGATTATGCACTCTAATCGACGATACTTTTGTTTATCGTGGGTCGATGGAAATAAGCAGTAGTCGCGGGTGAGATTATAGAGCAAAGTTGTTGTTATGCACGGGGTTAAAAGCGGATCAAATGGATCGTCTAAGTAGAGGCTAGCGAGAGGATGAATGGATGAATGGATTACCTTAAGTGAGTGGGGTAGAGGTCAACCAGGAGGCAGTAGACGACGCTGAGGCAGACAGAGGTGACCGATTCGTAGGCGCAAGAGAGTATCAGGTTCTGCGTGGACGTCTCCACCATGAAGAGGCAGGCGGTGACTACAGCAGGCACGAAGGCTGTTATCACTGGAACATGCAAGAGATACTCAGTACTTTCTGCAAACTATGCCTTTCCCGTCGGCGTGAGTTATCAGCTCTATAGTTCGATTTGGAGGAACTAGAGCAGGGCGAATTAGGTACTTGAGGACTCTGGATCCTCTGCTTTTAGATTAGCGATTCCAATACTCCAAAAATGATCTTGCACAGGTGTGTTTACACTTATCGAGGCTGAAAACTTGAGGAAGTGATACCGAAGGCTACTATATGAGTGTAATAACTAAAGCTGTCTAGAGATGTATAGTACCTAGAAGGGATATAGCGGGGTAAAAGCTCCCAAAGTACAGCTTTGAGGTTTCGGAGCAAGAAGTCTAGAAAGCTTATCTCCCCTAAAATGCCAAGCCTCTTCTTCTGAAAACTCAAAGCTATAAACTTTGGTAGTCCTGCAGCTTCTGTCTCGCTATATCCCTTTCAGGTACTATACCTTAGGAGCTCAGTTCCAATCAGAACTGGCCTCTTTAGAGCTCCAAGTTCCTCCCTCGACAGCTGAACGAAGCTTCCCTTCAACTCACCTAGGAAGAACTTGTACCCCACATAATTAACCAGCAGCGGCAATATCAGGCCAGTTGGTATGCAGGAGGCGCCCAAGATGAACGTATGGACGAACACGCTGATTTGTACCTTGGAGTTGCAGCCGAAGGGGTCGTCAGTCAGTATCTGCGTCACCATCAAGAGGATCACGATAAACGACACTCTAATCCATCGAACACTTCCACCAACTCGTCACTCACCATTTCAGTGGCGTTCCTACTGCTCTTCAGGGTGCAAACGCTGGCGGTCTGATTAGGGTACGTTTCCTGGAAGTCGGCGTATCTGTGGAACAGCTCCGGCAGCCACAGTGTAAGAGTGTAATAGGAAGACGTGACGAAGCAGGCTATCAGACAGACGATGACCGTTCTGCAGAGGAACGGCGGCTTCAGTATCATCATCGTCTTCCTGCAGATGTCCTCCGTCATCAGCTTGAACGACTTCTCCTCCGAACCGTCGTGCTCCTTCGTGTGCATTATTCGGTGCACCAGGTCGTTGAGGTTGTTGTTACCGCAGTTGCGCAGCTTCGTCTTAAAACGTGGACATAAAATGCGTGATTGCGTGTCCTGGCATCGGTGCAAGAAGGCAACTAACATCCTTCATTGCCTTTGAATATTGAAGAGATGCTTACTATGTATTCCTTCGGTGGCTCGCCACTGTTCTCCGAATACATCCTCATCAACACGTCCAGCATCTGCACGTTCTGGCCGGTCTCCGCCAAGTACTTCGGTGTTTCGGGGAAGAACAGCAGCCACGTGCCCGTCAGCAACGCCGGCAGCGAGCATATGAACACGAACAGGTTCCAAGAGTGGAAGGTAAAATTGGCGATAATGAAGTTCACCTCCAGGGGGATGATGATCCAACCGACACCTGAGGATTCAAAGAGTTTGATACTCAGATGAAACGTTGAGTGAATCACTTTGCGTGTTTCGTAAGGCTTGCGCAAAACAAGGGGGTCAGGAACAATAAATGGGAGCTCGGAATAAAAAAAACTTCGGGGAACCGACTTCGGCGGAGTTGGTTTGGCGCTTGGTCAGGGCGCGGAGGATTCGAGGATCGCGGGTTCGAATCCCGCCACCCGAAGTCCGTTTTTTTCGTGGCATTCATAAATTACCAAACCTATTCCTACGCATAGAAAGAGAATTTCTTGTTTGGTGAATATTCCGAGGACTATATACGATAGAATTTCCTAGTTCAGTACCTGCAAGTTACAGTACAGCGATTTGTACTGCAAGTTTGCCAGCGCAATTAAGAAAATGAGAGTCGCAAACCTGTCAGAGACACGCATAGAGTCCTTGGGAATATTAGATAAGTGCGCTAAAAAGGGATCTTAAATCGAATGAATGTAGAAATTAAGATTATATAGTGTTCAAGCTCACCTGCCAGGATGATCATTCCCATCACCCAGGCCATCTCCATCCAAGACAGCATCTTGTCTCTATATTCATTCGGTTGGAATTCACCCAAGTACATGAAGACCACAGCCGATTGCCCATTCATACTGAAATCAGTGTCTTGTTATCGTCTGATACGAGAGAAGAAGGTTCTGGAAGATCGAGCGTGGGATACTAACGCTGCGCCGCTTAGAAATTTCAAGAACAAGAAGACCCAATAGAGAGGCACCACTGAGGCTAATAACTCAGCGATTCCATGAAGAAAGAGCGCGACTAATAGGGACATCCTTCGTCCCTTTATGGCTGCGTAGCAGCCCCAGATGTACGAGCCAGCCAGCATACCTGGAATTTTTCAAAATTGTACAGAAAATTCAGCGATCACTCGCGTGAACAATTTTATCTGAATTAATTATCGCCGAGGTGATTAATGGCTTATCTGGAGAAAAAGAATATCTGCATAATTCTGCTCATCTTCACTCGCAATCGGCAATAAATCATGAGAGGATTAAGTGGGAACGTGAAACTACTGTGGGACAAGGTGAACGGATGAACTTTACGTGGCACAAGGGCTTGGAAGAATTGCGAGTGACGTTGTAGGTGAACGGTCACCATAAAAGAGAAACTACACGAAAGCGATGTATGAATTGTTGTAGCAATAATTCACCGATCAGCTCGCTGTTTATTCCACATTCTATGAACACAGACGCGCGAAATTGACAAGAGGAGGGGATCAGTCACGTTCTGGCATAATGCAAGTCTTCAAGGCTTAATTATTTGCATTCGAATCGCTGGCAGTGTCGCCCAGTCGAATGCAACAACTTGCGCGTTTCGTTAGTGTACAGGCCGCTCCAAATGTGGCGCCAAGAATTGATATTTCTTTTTAAACTTCCTGTATCCCTCTCCCAAAAAATGTGCAAGTGAGTACTCGTCTCATAAGAAGTAAACGAAAATATGTGGGGATTAATTTAGTAAACAAAATATTTCGCAAATATTTTCCAATTTCAATGTATGAGTACAGAGAAAGTTTCAGATAGCTATGGAAATGTAGTAGACTCAGTGGATAAAGCGGTGAATTTTCTGAATATTTTTGCATAATTGAGCATCACGGTCGTCGATCGATTCTATTGTTCAAGGATTGCGGGAAGTTAATTCGTTTCCTGAAGCGTTGCTCTTGACTTTGACTTCCTTCTGCTCGCTCTTGTATCTACGTCCCTGGGCTAACACACGCATGCTTTGCGACGCGACTCATTTAATTTGCGCCGCGTCCCATTTCAAGACTTTTGCCTCGAAGCTTTCGTCCCAGAATTTTCCACTCCCGATCGAACGTTCGAGAGCGGGCATTCTGCTTAAAGGGATCTAGATGACTGTCGCCGAGACGAAAAAGGCACTCTGCTATGAATTCTCCATTTACTCTAGCAGTTGCTATATAGATTCTCTACTTCGCAGCCCCTTTGCTACAACCCTCTATACAAGGGTGGAAGTTAGATCGATCGAAAGGCGTACGGGGGGCTGACGAAAGGCGTGCCAGGCGATATGCAACGATAAGGGACACGCACTTTCGACAGTTACTTTAGTTAAATTTGCCGCGGGAACTCGAAAAAACACTCCTCGTTAAATAAACAAATAAATTCAGAACAATCTTTTTTTTTGAAAAAGAATAACTTGAAAATCAAGGAAAAACACCAGCAAAACGAATAATAGTACAAAACAGTGGCGGAGGAAAAAAATGTAAACTGTGAATAATAACGGAAATGAAATATTTTCAGAAATATCAGTTTCAAATTTTCTGGAGACCCACAAAATAAGGCTAAAGAAGCTCCAATTAATAATAAATAAAGAATAAAAAATATTAAATATTATTAATAATAAATAAAGAATACAAAATTGTAAATAAACGCAATATTATTCGAAGGAAGACAGAAGGATATCGATTACCTAACATCGGCGCCGCGCTCATGCGACCCTTGTCCACCGTGGTCATCTGGAAGTCGCATGCTGCCGATGGTAATACGAAGCCAATACTGGTTATACTGAACGCCACGTTCATGAATATCAGACTGCAGACGGCCATAACCTTAAGGTTAAACTTGCCAAATCCTGCGCAAGAATACAGACAGCAGAGGAGCGATTAGTAAAAACATTTCCGACGTCCACCGTCGCTGAAACGACCAGTACCTGTTTGGTCGACGGCATCCTGGGCAACGCTTTCCGCCGTCTGCTTGGTGCCTGCAATCACACGAGGAAAATCGTTTTACTCGCCGCAGAATGAAAGAAACCGTGGCAGCGTGTACAGGCTGGCGAGAAAGCCAGCCGCATACTTTGCCGCCGGTTATTCCGAGAATAAAAACAATTCCTGGAGCATGAGTCTCGAGGAAACACGTTGACGCCTCCGCCGTCAACAGGGCGACGGCGAAAGACTGTTGGTGGACAAAGGACTAGAAGTCCCCTCGCATTGTCACTCCTCCGCCCATTGTCGCCAGCTCTTTGTCTCGCGACGAAACTCGGATCGAAACACTTTCGGGGGGATTATCTAGTCGCTAGTTTCTTCGAAGACAGTGTGCAATTTTTTAAATCACATTTGATACGCGATTCAAGTTGATGCAGAGATTCTAAGGGGATGTAGGATATTTTAAATCGAAAAAGGGTGCAGCAATTGCAAAGTAAACAAAAAAGGCCACAGGAGGTCCGAGAATTGGGGTCCCTGAACTTACAGTTCCCCCATCTTGCGTCACAAATTTAATCGAGACTGACGTCTCTACCGAGCCCACTTAGAAACAGTCCACGCTGCAATCCGAGGGTGGCAGTTCGAGAACGTGCCACGAAATCACAGAAGCTACGAGTCCCAAAGTTCACAGCTTCGAGGTTCGACACTTTCGGGGAGGCAGGCTTTCCAGATCATTTGCTGCGAAGCCTCCAAGCTGTGACCTCTGTGACTTCCAGACACTGTGCTAATCTTCGTATTATCCGCGAACTGAACTCGCCACCTCGCTACAGTAGCAGGTAGCCGATCGGGACACGGACAGAAGACACTCCACTGGCCCATGGCACTTCACGAATTTCGGTCCCAATAAGGGGAACTGCGGGGCCCCGGGGAAAAAAGAACTGGTCGAGTGCGGATGGCTGTGTTGTACCTTGCAACGTGGGTCCAGCGTCTCCCGCGACTAGCGGCTCGGTCGCGGCTGGCTCGTGTTCCAACCGAGCGATATCGCCCGACATCGTACGCGCGCGAAACTAACGCATCGCCGCGCCGACGCCGACGCCAGCTGGTTGCGCGCTGCTCGCGCGGCCTTGCACTCGGGAACGGGCGCGTTTCGCGCGCCACGAGATCGCCTAACCGACTGCACCCGCCCCCTAATCAACCGTAATAATAAACCTGCCGACTGATCTCCTTTCTTTTCGCGCTCCTATTCCCCGCGCATCGGCGTCCCTAGTCGCGATAGCGCTAGGCCCCCCCTCGCAGCGCGGAGCCCCTTATCTCCGGCGTAGACGCTTCATCGCCGTAGATCGCAGATAAAGTGGCATGCCGAACTTAGGAACGCGTCGATTCCTTTGAGCGATGGATATAAGCACCACTGGGGAGGATGTTGTGTCGTGGGGGTTTGCGTGGGCTGGGTTTTGAAATGGGGGTGCGAATGGGGATGCCGAGAACATGGGGGCGTTTCTTCTGTGCCTCTAAATGCCCACCTGTGGCTGTGCAGCGATGTTGTCTCTGCAACGTCACTGCACAACAGTGGCGTTATCTGGTGGCTCCGCAAAGGGCATCGGGAGGTGAATACCTCGCGTGACCCAGGCCTGAGCGGCGACTCTTGATTCGTCTTTGGGACATTAGCTTCAGACAGGGACGCCACTCACTCTCCCCTTTCATTCACCTCGGCACACATAAGCGGCGTGTCCTTTGGATTTCTTAGTATTCCGTCGAGCGCCGTTTCGAAAACGAGGTGTCGAAACGCGAGTGGAGGTTCTGGGTGAGAGGTCGGACTGTTCACGGCGCGCTGGAAAGTTTGCCGTTTGTTGGATTCGACTTGAATTGGAGCTGAATCAAGAATTGGGATGTGACGAAGGGGACTCTGAATAGAATGGGTATAAGGTCCCTTTGAGGCTATGTTTTGCTTGCGTAAGGGACGAATGTCGTCTGTTGAACGGTGATAGTGTGTATTAGCTTGTAGATCGATGTATATTCCCTACAGGGCGGATCAAAACGAGGGGACTGTGGTACAGGGAACGAGGGCTAAGGTCGAAGTCAGATATAGGGTGGATGTTCTTATTATGGTGATTCTACTTGCTCATGAATAAATTAATTACTGACTTCTGTTACTTCTATTTTGCTGGGGGAAAATTTATATCGGTTTTTTGAAGTTGTCTCTTTGTTAGCTCATTTTTTCGGGTTACAGATGTTAATTTTTCATAATTTTTTTTATCCTTCGGCCGTTCTTAGGGTCAAGTTAATCCTTCGTGGTCACAAGAGCAATTTTTTAATTAAAATGTCGCAGTTTTACGTCTTCCAAAGGGGATTTATCGCAAAAAGAAAAATAAATAAAAAAATTAAAAAATCGCTATTTCCCCAGAAACCGTGGAAAACCGCTCTTTTTCAACTACAAATTTGATCATATCCAAATTTACATTTCCAAAAAAGATTAGTAGACAATGATTGTATAAGTATTACGAATGTACAATTATCACTGAAAAGTTAAAAGATTAAAAAATACGAAAATGGTAACTCAAAAAATGACGCTGTGGTGCAGTGAACTCCATGTGACCAATTTATGATTATAAGACGATGTGACCACGAAGAGTTAACACAGTTTTCCCTTCATAAGTTATGAACTCATGAATTTAAATAAAAAAAACATTGAAAGATAACTGTTTACCTTGTCATTTCATCGATCATAAATCACTGTGTCAATTTGACAGCGAGTGACAAATTCAGTTCGTGAAATGAGGAACTGATGAGGGCTAATTAAAATAGAAATATAGGTGCCTTTTTTCAATAGCGTTGGCTATAATTCCTAGCAGTACATTTCTTTCCGTTCCTTTCTGAGAAGGAAAAATGAGGTTAGATTTAGCAGTTATAGAGGGAGCACCGATAGGCACAGAGAAGCATTAGAATCCTGTCCCAATTAGTGGCTTTATTTCTAATAGAAAAATTGTTTTTGTTTTAATAAAATTCTATAAAACAGAGTCCAGGGATGTTAAAAGAATATTAAGTAAAATTTTAGAATTTGTTGTTCAAGTTTCATTCATTGAATAATTACGAAAGTCACCGTCGAAAATTCGAATAAAGTGGCTTCGTTTACATTCGTTACGGGATCGAGCGAGTCGAGTGGCAATCGCTAATTAACAGCACGCATGGCACAGGAATTTAGCGTGCGGAGAGATAGAGACGGCGATTGAGATAAACTAATCGTGTCCGATTAAACGGCGGAAAAATTGCATCAAGAGAGCAACGATAAAACGGACACTCGAAGTTCAATGTTTATTTATTCCAACTTTTCCGTCCATTGAGGATTACACCGCTGTCTGTTGGCTGCTTCAAGATAACACTTTCCCTTTCTTTCTCTGCAAATTTGCATTCATGCAAGCTAAAGTTCAAGCATCGTTCTTGCCTACTGCGTGCTCCATTTATCCAACTGGGCTTCTCACTGGGCAAAATTTGTATTTAAATAAAATTTCGAATGAGGAATAAAGGTTAAAAAAAATATTCGTTATTCGTTAACCCGAATTAACTTTATTCGACACGTGGCGAATAATTTTTTTAAAGTTTATTCGTTATTCGAAATTTGATTGAAATAAAAATTTTGCCCATTTTTGTTTCCCAGGGTATTTAGTCCAGGGGCGGTAAGTGTACCTGCTGAAACGCCCATTCTGATTCAGCTAATTTGTGAGTGAAGAGAGTCTCGTAGTGAATCGTTGGATAAATAAATCACGATTACTAGTAGGAGCTACCCGAAGCCTCGACGGCGCCTTATCTTAACGGCGACTTACGGTGACGAGCTCGATGCCACGCATCGCCGAATGCGTGGGATCACGTTGGAAATAACAGCTGGCGGAGAAATTGGCGAGCTGTGTCCTTAAACTTTCGCCAAACGGCCGAAATGCAACTCGCCGCGGCTCTTTATCTCGCGACTGACTATTTTTGCGCGCGTGTCGCTCGCATGGGAGGGGGTGTTAAATTGAAACGATGTCAAGAACACGAGAACCGTGACTACCGCTGGCGAACAATGATTCCTTCTTTCCACATACTAGGTGCCCAGAAACGCCACTGCCTAATTCCAAACTCCCATCTTTTCTTATCCAGTCATCTCGTAATTATTGCACTCCGGCAGTAGAAAATTCCATCTGAATACTTGAAGACACTACTGTGTTAGAAAAGAAAGAAAAAAGGTCCAATTCACTTCGCCTTTAATGAAAAATAAAACTCCGTGAAAGTTTAGTTTAATAATTAGTGGCTGTGGTGTAAAAAAAATTGAAAATTGATATTTCTTTAGATAAATTGAATATCTCAAATTTTTGAAAGCTGGAATATATTATTATATTTCTCGTTAGAACACTCCACTGTATTAGAAAAAAAGTATCAAATCCCTCCTACCTCCAATGAAAATTAAAATTATAAATATAATTGAAAATCGATGTTTCTTTCGACAAATTAAATATCTCAAATTTTGTAATCTGAAAATGCATCATGTTTGTATTTCTGTTGATCCTGGTTTCTCCGATTTAGCATTTAATTTTAAAGCGCAGTAATTAATGGGACTGTGGACTGAGTTCTGAGTGACTATGTATAATTTCGTGAAACGTAGGATCGTAAAAGGTGAGCTTGCTACGAATAGATAAACTACACCCGGTTCGAGTCTGTTCGTTCTGGTTCACTTGCGATTTGTTATTGGCTGGGGGATGCGTTGCATTGTTATATCACACGATAGGGGGCTTATTTGGCCACGAAAATGAGGCAGTTAATGATAATTCATTTGTACAACCTTGCTAAGGTGTCTTGTTAGGTGTCTTTAATTGCAATTGATGGTTGAATCCTTTTAGAATAATTTTGATTTAAAGGTTCCTAAACATTCTTAACCCTAATTGCATTTCTTGGAACATATCCCTTTACACATGAAAATAGAAGATTTTATAATTTATTTATACTAATTTCGAGATTCCTGGATTTTTATTGACGAATCTTAATTATTCTTTTGTTATACCACTCGAGTGAATTTTAACTGAACTTTTGTCGTGGAAAAGGGGATCCATTTCCGCATGGGACACGGTGATATGTTATCTTTAATGTTGTGCTTCTTCACCGCTTTCCTGTTGATCTTTTATTTATCTTTCGTCAACAGACATGTGTATTATTCTTCCTCTTGCATTCTCCAACGTTGCATTTAATTTTTTATGTGAACATCACTGGAGCGGGGAATCGCCTAAGATATTTAGATTAGTGTGCTTCTTATTTTTGCCAATATTAATATTTTAAAATATTAAATATAATACTAATTTTAAATATAACATTCAAATATTAATATTGTCAAAAATATGAAGCACACTCGTCTAAATATCTTTGATGAATAAAATATTAATAATATATTAATAGTATTAATATATTATTAATAATGTTAATGATATTAATATCATTAATTTAATAAATTAAAATATTAATATTAAATTATTAATAAAATTAATGATATCAATATTTTAATATTACTAATATTTTAATATATTATTTTAAAATATTAATATTTTTCCTGAGGGATCAAGATATGAAAATAATTCAAGCTAATTGAACGCCATTTGATTCTTCGTTTCGTCATAATAATAGTTTGTTCCTGGCATTAGATTTATCATTCGAGCCTCCTGCTTCTATATAGGCTTGTTACAACAATTTTCCATCGCATAACACGTGGCTAACGTAATTAGAAATGGAAATAGTCGTGTTATCGATGCAGCAGCACAGACGCAGCTTCCGATCGATTTCATTCCGATCCATTACAGCGACTCCAATCTCGTTCCAATATAAATTATTAATTGGCTTATAAACAGCAAATTGGACGATGTGCACGCAAGTTCTGATAACCGTCGAAGGCTGCACGCGACGTGATGAGTCACAATATCATCTGCACGTAAATTCATCGCTCGAGGCATTTTCTGGTTAATTTAATCGAGCCTCTGATTAACCAATCCGATGCAAGTATCTCTAGAAACTTCCCCCGAGCTCCATTCGAACTTTTTACCCACCCAACTTTTAATCCCTACAAATCCATCAATCTTCTTTTCACAACTTCCCTCCAATTCTCCCAAAACATTTCACCCAACACAAGGAAACCACGAAACTAAATTTATATAAAATTTAACATACACTGCTGTTCATAAATATTAAAACACTTAGCCTGTGTAAAATAGTTCTGAAAAACGTTGCAAATTTATCAAAGAACTCAAACAAACTTTACTTTAAAAAGTATTCGATCAGTGCCACATGTGACATTTTCTGCAAACACACCAGGTGTCCCAACATTTATGAGTTTCATCATACGCACTTTCGAAACACCCAAACACGAATAAAAACCAAATTCTTCATCCCAACTCCATTTCACTTTCACACTTTAAATCCACATTAAATCCCCTTCCAAATAAACCCACCCCACAGAACTCCTTCACCCTTAAAAATCCCCTTAAAAAAGTAAGAATGCCCAAACCTAAAAAAAGCCACCACTCCAAAGTTCACGCAACTCACCTCCTCCGTTTTCGATCTCCATTCGGTCCCGTCGATCACAATGACGCTGCTAAATCGGTCTCCCCCGGGCTGTTAACACTGTGCGGCGAGCAAATCTCGTTGCATATTCGCGAAAAAGGGCCCCAGAGAGTCCGTCGTCCCTTTCGAAGAGTTTGAAAGGGGAACAAAGGACGAGGCCGATGGAAACTTCTCGAAAACACGATTCAGAGCCCGGATGACCCGACACACGGTGCTAGTCAACGTTGACTGAACTTCGAAATTAGCATCTCCGTGGCGTTCTTCGAGGTTCGACGTTCAAGAAGCGCTGTGAGTGTCTTGGCCACGTTTGGTCGCGGTGGACGCACGTGTGCTGTAAATACAGCTGCGTGGACGTCGAGCTTTTTCATTGGGAACTATCGTCACGAACGCTGATTAAACGAAGAACATCCACTTTCTTCATTTTTTCGCGGGGAGGACGTGGCGGCGCCAGGGGATTGTCGGACGGCGACACGTGAAGACGCAGGAAGAGGATTGTTGAGGATTGATAATGGATCTACGAAATGATGGACGCGGTGTGGGTGGTGTGGGAGAATTAATTGTGAGGATTCTTTCTTAGAAGTTGTTTAAATAAGGGGAAAGGAAATTTTAAAACTCACATTTTTATTAGGGTTTATTTAGGTATTGCGTTGTTGTTAGTTATTAGTAGCCTGGTCTGGGCAACCCTCCAATTTGTGGCAGAGAAATTTTGAGATATTCCTTTGGCCACTACTTGTAACTTGTATATGGTTATATACAAGTTAGTATTAGTTAATATTAGGGTTTAAAAGAGTTCTGGAAGTTTTCAATAGGCTCTGTTTGCAACATGGATCGTGGAACTTTTTTAAAAATGTTCCCATGAGAACTGATGAAGTAAAAGTTCTGGTTGGAAATCAACTTATAAAATATAAGAATGAAAATTTCTCTATAGCAGGAACAGATATTTTGTTCATCAATATTAAACAAGTTCACAGTCGTTGTAAGAAATACTGAATACTATTCAATGAACAGTACTACATCAATAATAAATAAGTATTACAGTTAAATTGATATTCTGAATGTGTTGTTTGTTTGTGATATTTACTTGGGTGTATCATTTCTATGAAGATATTATAGAATTTTTGTGTATTTTGGTCCGTGTAAGTTATAATAAAATGTTATTTAGGTATTATTTTGGACAAGTTCTCTTTTTTGTTTAATACTTCTTATGAAACTATTAATTACTTGTGTTATGAGTTTCATACCTGTTATTAAATAAACACGAAGAATATGATATTATATTGTTAAGTAAAATTTGTACCTAATAATTTAGTACTTTTTTTTATCTTATGGAACTTTTATTATATAGGTTCTAAAATATCTGTTCCATGAGAACACACTCTGAAGAAATTTCTAAGGTTTAACATGAGCAGTTTAAGCATCTTCCAAAAAAATATGATTTTATCGAAACACTATATTTCCCTTTATTCCTCATAATTTTCACACCACACGCGCGTAAATTTATATGCAATTCTATTGTGCATATCGGGTGTCCTAAAACTTTAGCGATCTGGGTCTTTTTCCCTAATTCCATCTAGAGGCTCAAAATTTGAATAGTACTAAAAGTACCACAAGCAACGATGGTATGCTCTAGTTACTAAAAAGTCCCTATATCCCTTTCTTCTACTACATATCTATCCACGTGCTAGTCCTCGAGAAGAGCAAACAAGTGAAACGAGTCTCCGCCGAAAATCGCGATCGAAGCAGGTGTTAACAGGTGGTACCGTTGAGCAAACGCTCTGAACTATCGATAATCATCGAGCCAAACGTGGAATACGTGGATACTATCCATTCCTAGGAGTTCCATTGCCCAAGTGCAAATTTGGAAAATGTTTGTGGTCCAGACTGTCCCATTCATCAGAAGTTGAAATTCGAACGAGGAAGGAAATTTTATATTGCCAGAAGTCTCGTAAATAATTGTACCATTAGCGTGATTGGTGTCAGACACTGTCGAAGTCCCAAATAAAAATGAATTGACCAGAGAGCGATATTTTAGGCGCAGAAAATGTTGGAAGAAGTATTCGTTCCCACTGTTCTCAGCGATTAATTAACCGTCTCCTCGTACGCCTTTCTTGTTCTTTAACCAAACAGTCGTTACGCGACATAATTCCGACAATTGCGTCAATTATGAAGGGGTCAAGCGGAGGGATGAGCCTGGTGCGTTGCAAACGAGGAAGAAAGAGATAACTGACCGGTAACAATTATCGCTGTGCTGCAGTCTCATCTGTTTCTCCTCGATGCCACCCTTCTTAATTCGATTAATAGGCAACGAATGGAACGTACGTGACGTCGTTGGAAGAATCGAATTCTGGTACTCTGGTGTGTTTGAAGGGAGTCTGTCACACACTCCGAACTCGTACAAACTTCACCATTGGGCTAAACCAGCGCTGCACAAGGAGCTGTTTTCGGCGCCTAGCGGCGAGCAACCCACCTTTCCTGTTGCTAAGGTTAGAATCGGTGAGGAGATCTGCAGTAGTGTATGTGCGTGTTCGTAGGCTCGTAGCATAGGTATATATGACTGGGTTCCTTGTGGGGCCCCAGTGCAGAACAGGTCCCATAATAAAATTCGGGTTATTTATTTGTATATTGTTACGTGTACAAATTTATTAGTTATGTAATTTTCTTCTTGTAAATATCGCTAAATGTAATGACGAGCACCAAATGTGTGTACATATGTATATATTTATTTATATATAACTTTCCGACTTATAAATGATATATATCCTTAATTAAAATTTGGTTTTCTTTGAGTCAGAGTTATTTATTTGTATAGTATTAACTTTCTATAGTATATTGCGTGACAAGGGAGAGAAGTAAGCGATTCCGACGAACGTGAAGTTTGCTGCCCGAGCGTAGCGAGGGCAGCATTTCACGCGGGGCGAAATCGCTTCTCTCCCGTGTCACGCATTATATTTTTTTCAACACCTGCATGAAAGGTGTGTTTTTGAAAGCCTGCTCAGCGATTCGCAAAAAATATGCATGTTCGATTGCTTTTTTTATTCTGTCAAAATTAATAAATACGTGTATTTATTTTCCAACAAATCGATAACGATTAGTCGAACAACTGCATCTTCATACCATAGGGTAACGTCAAACTCCAGTTTCTTTGGGAGGAAAGTAAGAAATTGCGAATACGTCTGAAATTAGTCATTTTGCTCCCGCTCAGCAGGCGTAAAAAACACACATTTTCATGCAGGCCCTACAAGGAACCCAGTCATATATCCCTATGCTACGAGCCTACGAACACGCACATACACTACTGCAGTTCTCCTCACCGATTCTAACCTTAGCAATAGGAAAGGCGGGTTGCTCGCCGCTAGGCGCCGAAAACAGCTCCTTGTGCAGCGCTGGGCTAAACCATGCTTCGAGCGCGAAAAAAATATTATTATGTCTCTAGCAGTGTTATTGATTAAGTAACGAAATGTATTTGAATGATAAAAATGAGAATATAAAATTGTAATTTTGTGTGTTTAGAAAAAATAGTTTTAACATTAATATTATTAATTATCTTTTGTTGATATTCCATTGTTGTATAACAGTTTGGTAAATGTAATAAATTGAGCACATCCGCAGGAATCGCTTCTTTTTCGCGAAATAAAAAGTTTCGTAACTACAGAAAATGCACAGATATGCAAATTCTTTTTAGACCAAGAATTTCTTAAATATATGTGTTATTATATACGAAAAGCGCAATACCTGCAAACACGTGCAATTTTTTGTACATTTCGATAAAGTTAGGATATCTACTGACAGAAAGTACGAGGAGAACTTCAACAAATTTATATAGGTACAGTGGCGGACGAAAGAAAGTTTATAACATTTAAAATCGAATAACTTTTATAAAATTAATCCAAATGAATTGAGTTTTTCTGAGAAACTACAAGGCTTAGTTTCCTAAGTGACGTGTTTCGTCGTTTTGAAAAAAATGCACTTGGTTTTAAACTTTTTCCCGGATAATCAGCGATTTTCGACCTTATTCTACGATCTTGAAGTATTTATAGCTCAGAGCAACGTTAACCGATTTTTATGAAATTCTAGGCATGTATACAACTTATTTCAATCTACAACAGTTTTTTTTTAATTTTCATTACAGGCTCAAAAAAATGTTTAAAAAATAATCGTTGCTATTTTTGTTTGCTATTCCGACCAAGTGGATTTTTCTTCAAAACGACGAATCACTTCACTTAGCAAACTAATCCTTGTAGCTTCTCAAAAAAACTCAACTCGTTTGGAATAATTTTATAACAATTATGCCATTTTAAAAGTTGTAAACTTTCTTTCGTCCGCCACTGTATGTAACGTATAAAAATTAATACAAAAACATGTTACATACCTGGAGGAATAGAATCCATCACAGAAAAAAAAAAATAAAATGCTTGCAATTGGCGACTGTACACTACAAAGTACTGAAACCGTCTAATGAGTACGTACGCGTAGCTGAAGACGGAAGCTTACGGTAATAATATATCTGGTTCCCACGTGTCTCCCAATTACTATTTCTTCCAATATTTTAAGTACTCTAACTTAGTAACTCTACTTATATTAAATACTCAAAAATAATATACGACGACCTTTTTCTACATTTTTTTCGCGTTCGTTACCCGGAGTTAGCTCACTGTGCATTGCTTGGTACACTACTTCGACCACCTGAAAAGAAGCGCGATATTTCAGATTTTTTTTTAAGAGAAACCTTAAAATTATATTAACTGAAAACTTTATGCCTATATTTGTACATATTTAGGCAACATTTTAAAAAAATTAATTAAAAAAACGGCATAAAACTTTAAACGCCTTTTTCTCAAAGAGATGTTTTTCGAATTTGTTAGCATGGTATTTCAAAAACCAATCACCAGATTTTCTTCAAACTTGGTATATATCTTCAGCAGATGTCCCATTCTCATTGTTACTAAAACTAAGTCGGTCTTTGCAAAATTAGACTTTCACTACTTAAAAAAAACAGCGGATTTTTCGTAGAAATCAATGTCTATTTTAGACGCTGCCATTGTTTTTTTTACTTTTCAGTATTTCTCGTTTAATCTAGTTCAGACGATAACCACAGTCATACAGATTATACAAATTTTTAAATTTTCTATTTCAGACAATTACAACGGCTGAGTTTATGCTAACCATGCGCATATGATTTTTGTAAGGCGTTCTATTTGAAGCACTATAACTCCGGATATAACCAGTATTTTTGCATGCATTTTTTTTGTCATATTCTTTAAAGATTGACAAGTAAGCCCACAAAACTAGAAGTAAATATATTTAATGGTTCGGTTTAAAAAAATTCTTAAAGTTCGTATCATTTTTCATACGTCAAGGTAGGGAGATCTCTCAATAGGTGGCTTAATGCACAAATAGATATTATAGGTATGTCCATTTTTACCGTTTTCGAGAAAATCCGGTTCCACGCTTTAATTATTCTTAGCACCTAAAGGTACCTTGGACATTTTCTCGAAGCGAACTGAAGGCACCCGGAAAGTCTAATCGACAATAGTTGCAACGTACTTTGTTTATATCGCTAAACGACTTCTGCTGATAAAAAAAAATTAAAAATGCAAGGCGCAAATGTATAGTTAAATGTACAGAAAAAAATTTGCAGCCGCAAAAATATTATTTTTGACAAATTTATGAAGTATTTCTCGATGAATTTCTCTAATTGTTCTTTTCGAAGCAGTAGGAGTCATTTGTGGCAATTTTACTCTACACTTTCCATGTTTTTTTTCTCATAGAGAATCACACTTCTCTCGCTTCTGAGTCTAGCAACCACTCTCTGTTGTCCCCCCGCGACGTTTCTACAGCAGGAAATCGCGTTGAAAGAAAATTATTCCCCCTTTTCCACTATCGCTCGCTAAATTGTCGTTTCTCGCGTCGAAAGGTGATTCTTCGATAAGGAAAGCTCCATCTAGGATCCTCCTGCTGGAAGCAGAGTTCATTGGACGATTTCTGTCCCCTTCCGGTTCAAGTGCTTCCTGACATTTCCCGTTGACCTTGTTCCTCGCCTATCGAACCGTTTCGCGCGGATTTCACGCGCAGAATTCATCGCTCAGGCCAGTAGCGCACTCCGGGTTTAATTTTAGGGGGAGCCGAGTTGAACGGATACAAATATTTAATGCAAGTTCAATAAAAATCGTTAAGTAATTAGAAAAATTTACTTAAACAATCAAATTCAGTCAATTACGTCAGTCTTGTTTACATTATTCTCATTTTTCTGTTTTCTTTGTGGGTGCCAGGGCCCCTTGCCCCCCCTCCGGCTGCTACTTGAAATTATTCGCTTGCTTTTTAAATTACGAAATTCCTTATTACATATTTCTTCTTCTCCACAAGCAGTTGATATCATCGAACCCATTCAGCATGTGCAAACAATGTGTAAAACTTGACTAAAGAGCACAGTTTCCAAGAATCATTTACATCAGAATCAAACGTTATCTATGCGAACGTCAGAGATATTGGTGTCGTTTAGATTTTAGATGTACAAGGTGGTCCTTAGAAAATTGATACATTAAACATTGATTTTTTAAAAAAGTTATTTCACTATTTTCATAATTATTATTTACTTACTATACTAACTACTGTTACTGTTAACAAAATTATTATATTATTACTACTACTACTATTCACACTTCATTAATCACCCAGCTATTACATAATTAAATAGAACATAATATTATAAAACAAATACCCAATAGAAATGTTAAGACAGGATATTTTTAATATCCCACGAAATTCAACGGCAGTCGAAGGACACAGTGTTTGAACACCTGTACCGCGATATTTTGCTCGACGGTTGTTTGCATCGGGTTGATCATCCAATCACAGGTAAACACTGCGACGATCTCATACATAAAACTAATCGAAAATTACTTACCTGTATCGTGTTTGCTCGCCGCGAGGGTACTAGGCAGGGATGACTTGCGATTTCGCATCGCGGACCGAAACTAGAGTACCATTGCACCGAGCGTATCAATAAATCACAGTAATCAAGCAATCTTTACGAACCATGTAGCCCAATAAACGAGTCTTAACGTTCAACGAAGTCCAAGGATAGTTCATCAGCGAATTGAGATAATTGAAGAGCGAAGGTTTAAACTTTAAAGTCTAGATTGAAGAGCGAAGGTTTAAACTTTAAAGTCTAGATTGAAGAGCGAAGGTTTAAACTTTAAAGTGTAGGTCTAGGAGGTTCAAATGATTCTGAATGGAGTTGCTGGCACGATCAACTGATGCCCATTATGAAATCTACCTTTTCTTTTGGTGAACCAGGAAAAGTTGCTGTGGTGAATGGTGGTCCTGCCTTTGCAGTCCTGGTCACTGGAGGACTGTAAATATTGAGGAAGGTTGTAGGTGCCATTTCTTGGATATTTTGTATTTATGCTCAATTGTAGCGGAGAATATTTGCATGAAAAAAATTAATAAAGTGACATAAATTGTTTGTTTTTTTTTAATTAAAAAATTTAGCCTGTCAGATCATAGTGGGAATATTATTTTACAAGAATATCATTTTGTTTTTTAGATCCATCGATGTTTAAAGGAGATATCATGCTGATCATTTGCTCTGCAGTGGGATAAACTCTGAAGAACCTCAGATATCATGTATAATTTAATACAAAAATTATTATAAATAAATTTCTCGTGCCCTTTGGGGACTAATAAATCATGTGTAATAAGTGTTTTGATTTATTGTTTTTAATAAAACCCGTAAAAAATTTTAAAATCTGCGCTGCATTTGTCAAAGTCTTTTCCTAGTTGTCAACTATGGATATCTTGAATCAGCTAATGCTTAGCCACATCATAAATCATTTTCAAAGTACTATTAACGAGGCACTGTGTGGTACTTACCACTTGATAAACCGAGAAATATTTTACAGGCGTTGTTGCCGTACAGTCATAATTTTTAGCTTCAGATACCATTTGAAATGGTTCCCAACGAAGACATAATTATTTCGTGTGTTGCACACAAATGTCACGACGAAATTTCAATGCAACAGGTGATTCTGCTATGCCATATGGTTTTAAAATGAAAAATTGCAGGTGTGAAAAAACACCATCGATATTGTAGTAGAAGAAAATAATTATTTTTTAGTTTTTAGTGCATTTTTAATAAAATCGTTTAATATAAAATTTCTTTTTATATATTTTTTAATGATTAGTACGGCCTTTAACTCAATTTCGCGAAAAATGTAGTTTAGTCCGTTTTTCTTCTCAATGCCTCGAATCAAAAAAAGATTTTTAATCCTTAAAATTCTCTGCAAATTAAAATACCAATTCCAAGTCAACAGTAAAATGTCCCAAAGAAAATTCTCAGGAATTGTTACGTCTATTTCGCAGAACGACCCCGATAGTTATCCCTGAAACAGACATCTCAGCCCCCTTCGATGTAAACGTAAAAGATATCAAATACCCATTCGCCACGTCCTCGCTATCCTTCCACTGTCAACGAAATTGAACGAAGCGAACCTGTATTAGGATAAACAGGGGGAATGTAGTACGTAGAGAGACACATAGGATCCAATAGGGATCAAGGTTGATCTCCCTTTCGTCGTGAAATTGATCCTTTCACCATTGATCTCTCGTTTCGTTGAAATGGCTAGCTAGTAGTATGAAAATCTTTACTAGGCACTGCTTCTCCATGCAAAACGTCCTCGTTTTAGGAGCCCAGTGCACCCTAGTTTAAATTTATCATAATACTAATTTAAGTATCCCCAAATTTAGATGAATAAAGATTAAGAGGGAAAAACGAAAAATGTCAATTTTTTGTTATTTTGCGATTTATAGCATATTTTGTTGGGTGACAACTGGGACTTATAAAGTTTAAATGCCACCGTAAGATAAAGTTAAAATGTTAATTACTGGTTAAATTACTGGTTAAAAACAGGCAATGTCCTCCTGCACTGCAACAAAACGCTTAATTTTCTTGCTGAAGCTGTTTTGTGATATTTCCTATTTTTTCCCCTTACCCTTCAATTGTACTTTTCCTTTAAAAATCGACTTAATACTCCACAAATCCCTCTATTCCGCATTTTCCATCGAAAGAAGATCAAAACTCCCTGTCCCTTGTACCGCAAATTTTCCAATTCGCGAGATTCGAAGCTTTTAGATATTTCTACGCTGCTTTCCATCATTATCGCTGCCCCACGGAAAAGAACCGAAAGGTTGACAGGGTTTAATCGACTAATCGGATTGGAGAAGGATGCTCTGTCTTCATCAACGTCCGTAGTAGTTGTTCGAGCAGAAAATTCCTCGATGTCTGAGGATTTACAAAAAGGCCACTTATTTATTTCTGAAACTCGATATCGAAGAGAAATAATAGGTTACGTAAGTAATAATTATTTTAACCTTACCGTATCCAATTACGCGATATGCACGACACAAGCAGAAAACAACGAAAAGAAAATAAACGAAGACAAAAGCAAAGGCGAAGTTCAGTCAGAGATTGTTTTTTAAACTAACCTACACTTAAGAATTGTTACTTCGAAAAAATTCATCTTTCTCCTAAAAGAGCAAGATATTATTTCTTCGTAAAGCTTATTTTTCAACTACAAAAATATGATCTTCTTACCATCTCAATTTGTTCCTTTTTATAAAAAATAAAACAATTCATTTAGAAACTGAGAAAATGCACCATTGTACCTCATCTGACGTATAAAATTAAATCAAGCAATTAGAAAATTGTACCCTGGCAGCAGGAAACAGACACTGTCTAATGTCTGAGCCTCTGTAAACAATAGAAATAAATTATCAAATATAAATATAAATGTATAAATTAAAATAAAGCCATCTTTGACTCACTTGCGCTACCCCTAAACATAACAATGTATTGTCCAAATTTTTTATATATCTAAAGGAACAAATCAGGATGGTAAGACTTATAAAAAAACATTTAAACCTTTTTATTCGATCTCTCAAACTCCACGCCACTCCTGCGAGCCAATTCGGTATTATTCCATCTTCCTCTCCGCAGATGGAGCGTAAGCCAGATTGCACAACAGCAGATTGCATCTTGCAACGACGTCGATAAGAATTAAGACGATATTTGCACGTGTCTCCGACGGATCTGCATGTTAAATCATTACCAGACTGCGGACGATCGTCGTTTACTGTTTCTCCCGTGCAAGGCTAACGGAGGTCGCGTTAAAAGCTTTAGTTGGATCGATGCAGTCGAAGCGTCTAACGAAGGAAATATAGAGAACAACAAACTCTGATTATTTATTCCCAGCCAATTCGACGATTTCTCGCAGCCATCGCGCAATATTCCCCCGGAGCTGAATCGCATTAAACGCTGTCGTGGCAAATTTCGCCATTCCCCGTCGCAACCTTGGTATTTTTCTCGCGGACAATCGCTGTGCACTGTGATCGATAGGAGTTTAAGGCACAGTGGATTGCGAAGATAGAAACGGAGAGTTTGGGACCGTGGCTTCAATGGAATGACGAGGAAAGTGTGACGAACGTGGAGGAAATCCTCTGGCAATGGGTTATCGATGCGTATTGCTGGCGTAAGCTCTTTCAGAAGCGAAGCTTCAGCCAAGGCCACACACGCAACAAGACCTACATTGTGGGACTTCCTCCGCTGCTAATGCAGCGGTTCGATACGCTCTCGGCCACGTACGCTTCCTGAAAAAAAGACACGCTTCCTCGCGGTATCTTCCGCGACGATAACGAAAAAGTAGCGCGATGCACTCGCGCGTTCCACGACTCGGTGGGACGATTGCTCAAGGTTTCTGGGGCTCTGATAATTATTCGATGGCTCTGTTGGGGGCTTTAGCGACCTAAGGATTTAATTACGTGGAAAATAGATAAATAACTGATACCTAGTCCGGGATAATTTTTTGGAGAATAGAGGGCCGTTATTGAAGGGAAGTGTTTAAGGGGGCATTCTTGTCTGGGGAACCAATTTTTCAGGGAAGTTCTGGAACTCTTATTTGTAAAAAAATTCTGTTAGAACTTATATACTTCATTCATGAAAATATCTGTTCCCGTGGAATTTTTATTGGAAGAATTGTTACCCTTAGGAACTTCTTTAGAAATAAATTTACATTTATTAAAAAAGGTTCCATGAGATAAAGAAAAATACTAAAGTATTAGGTATTAGTTTTATTTAATAATATAATATTATATTCTTCGTGATTATTTAATAAAAGGTATGAAAATTATAATATAAGTAATTGATAGTTAACGATTGAGAACTTTTTTAATATTGATGAAAAAAATATCTGTTCCTGTTATAGGGAAATTTTTATTGTTATATTTTATAAATTCCATTCCAACTGGAACTTTTACTTTATCAGTTCCCAGGGGAACAGTTTTAAAAAAGTTCCACGGTCCATGTTTCAAATAGAAACTATTGAATAGTTTCAGAACTCTTTCGAACCCTGCAATTTTTTGCCATTCTTTAGTGACGACGCACAAAACAATTAAAAAGTTTTTACCAATATGCATTATCCACACGTGTTTCTTACTATTTTAGTAAGTTGCAAAAAAATTCGCCAGGCTTTGAATTTAAACTCATTTTTGTCACCTGTCTTCGTCTTTAAACGGCCTTAAAGGTGTGAATGAAAAACTCTTTCGACTCGATTCTGCCACCGGCTGGAATTATAGACTTTCTGAAGATGTACGAAAAAGTTGGACCAGATTGGCCCAATAGAAAAATATGAAAAATACCATTTTGAGAAAAACCCATACCTCCAACTATTATTATCATACATGGCTGATTTTTTTTACAACTTACTGAAATGTTAATAAATACGTGTGGGTAATGCTCAGGGGAAAAAACTCCGTGATTTTTTTGTGGGCCATTCTTAAAGAGGATAGAGGATCTCTCTAGACGAGAACAACCTCTTCAGTGCCAAAGATCGTCAGAAATTTTGATTTCGAGTATTCGAGAGGTTGACATTGGAGTCGAGAGTGCAGGGTATTAATATAAATAATGTGGGATTAAATGGGACAAAGAGTAACGTGTGTTGAAGGCTCCAACACAAAACCCACCCCTGGAGTTAAATCGAATCGAGAGCCCGCGTGGAAAGGAACACGGGAGGATCGGCAAAGTGCAATTTCCACGGCGGAAATTACATCTACGACCAATGGAAAAAGCTTTTGTTGGCGAGCTTCGCAAGCGGGGACACGCCACGCTTGTTCTCTGTGTGCGCCTGTAAATACCAGTGCGGTTGAGGACAGAGCAAACACCGGGTACACACATGCGGGGGAGGTATAAAGAGTCTCCTCGACACTTCATTATTTGTATCGCCTGTTTAACTTGTATTTCATACGCGAACAGCGGTAATATTGACCGAAGTCGTCCCAACTTTTTCCAAAATTATCTGTCTCCATGTTGGGATCTCGCAGGTGATTCAGACTTGAGCGAAGTGGGGCCAATTTAAATTTGTATTAAATCGTGGGTCAGATCTGAATCTTATCTAGTTTGGACCTAGAGTAGATCTAACTTAGTTCTATTCTGAAACTCATTCAGGTGTAATTTAGATCTCTACTGAAACGGGAGTTAGATTTTACTTTTATCTACTTTGTAGTACTTAAAGAGTCATTCTACTGTAAGCGACTGAAAAATTAAGCTTTTTTAAAGATTTTTTCTCAGTAAATACAATATGTATAGAATATAAATAAGATAGGTCTTTATTTGTTTTAAAATAGAAATAAGTTAGGACTTACCTTAAGGGGCCATTCTACTTCGATCGGCCGAAAAATGAACCTATTTTTAAAGATTTTTTCTCAGTAAATACAACATATAATGAAATAAATCTTTTTGGAATTTATTAACCTACTCTTACATTACACCAAAAGTTTAAATGTGTTTTTATAGCATCAATATTGCATCTATTGGGTACCATGGGGTATACATTCTTTCTTTGAGGTGCCATATTGAAGCTATTAAAAAACATTTAAAACAAATTAAAAAATTTCTTTTGACTTTTTTTTGTATAACGTAAGAGTAGCTTAATAAATTCCAAAAATATTTATTTCATTATATGTTGTATTTACTGAGAAAAAATCTTTAAAAATAGCTTCATTTTTCGGCTGATCGAAGTAGAATGGCCCCTTAGGGTAAGACCTAACTTATTTCTATTTTAAAACAAATAAAGGCCTACCTTATTCATATTCTAAACAAATAGACCTAACTTACAATAAAATATTCCTATTTTTACTCTAAAACTTCTCCAGACCTACCTCAAATCTCTCCCAAAACGTGGTTCACCCCCGACCCCCATCTACCTAACCCCCACAAACCCAACTTATTTCCCTGAAAACCTCGCCTACCCCAACCCCTAAAAAATTAAAGAAATGGTTCCAAACTCCCCACGAGGAAGTTCCCCATAGATGAAGAATCGAAAGAAAATCCACCCTGCCCGATATCATTACAGTAACAACCCTCCCCGCCCCGACAAGTGATCCCTCTACCCTTTTCCAAAAGCCTGCAATTCGATCGGCAACTCCCCACCGGCTGAACCGATTTTAATCAACGCTAACGAGGAGCAGCCCGCTAGGAGGTTTCCCTCGGTACACGAAAAGCTCATTTTACATCCCCCCGGTGGTGTGGAGGAGCGGCGAGGAGCTCGCAGAGGTATCCTCGGCGAAAGGCGACGTCGGTCGAGCTTTCGTCTTGGTCGCGGGCTCGCGGGACCGTCAGTCGAGCCTCGTATCTCGTCGACGGAGCACAACCCTCCGAAACGGAAGCATCCCTCTCTCCCCATCGATCGCGCGCGATGAATCGAAAACAATCGTCCCTCTGATCCTCCGGCGATCGCTCCACGTTCTCTCCGAGAGCCTCTGCAAAGTGCTCGCGAGGGGAACGCACGGTGCCTCGATGTTAGTCGAAGCTCTCACTCGCGGTTGAAACTGATCGAGGCGCGATGAGAGGGTGGACTTGCGATTGAAACAAGAGCGCACGAAGTCTCCACCATGGTGGACAAACTCCACGAGTACGAGGGCTTCGCTGGCAGGGTGCACGATGTTCGTGATAAGATCAAGGAGAAGTGGGAAGTTTGGAAAGAGTGGAAGAACGGCGTGCCGCTGGATCGGGGTGTCGAGGGGTTCTTGAACCACCTGCGCGGGCCACCGAAATTGGAGAGGACCTTGGATGATTATGCTCATGTCTACAGGTAGTATTTTCGAATCGGTTGAAAGCTGTGTTGGAAAGTTCGGGGATTAGGGAAATTGATTTGGTGTTCTGTTTAATTTGGGGATATTAAGGGGGATGTTAAATTAAAATTGAAATAGTCAAAATTAGGTGAAATTTTAATGAGGCATTTATAGGTATCAAGGAATTGGATAATAAACTTTTTAGAAAAAAGTGAAAAAAACGACTTCAAAGGTGCGCTGAAAAGGATACTTTTTTTTTAATCGGTGCCAAAATAAGAATAGAATTAAATCGGCTCGACGCGTGACGTACCACTAAATTTTTGCTAATGGAATATAATTGATAAAGGTTTAGAATTTGATTTAATTCTGTTTCTATTTAGGCACTGATTTAAAACAAAATTATTTTATCCTTTTTAGCGCACCTTTGATGTCCGTTTTTTATTTTTCTTTTAAAAAAGGTTATTGTTCTTTAATTTTTAGTGCCCTTTGAAGTCGGTTAAAAAGTACTATTATTTAGCGTAAACAACCAAAGTGGGTTGTTGCTCGCATTATTCAACAATTCAAAACAGTCCACTTTCACTTCAGTACAAATAGTAGATAAAGAAAATATTCCTCTAAATTTGTATAAACTTCCCATCATACTTAAGGTAAATAATTGAGGGACTTACTAAGAAATTTTCGTTTTTTTGTACCATTAATTTGTGACTCAAATGTAGTGCAAAAAATCCATGAAAAAAAATCATAAAACAGTGACCAGTGGAAAAGGGCCCCTCAATAATATTGTACTTTTAAAGTTCCTTGGAGCTACACAATGACACCTTATTAATATTTTAGACAGATTTGGAATACTTTCAATATTTTCTAATACCCTCTTTCCACCATCTCAAAGTGTCCACCGTTGACTAACTGAAGTGAAAAGAAAAAAGAAGTCCCAGTGCGTTTCGATTAATCAGCAATTACCAAGCAACCTGGTGTCTTTACAGAAAAAAGTCCCGAGGGGAACTGGTGCGCGTTTCCGCGGCGGTGATGGGGATCGAATTTTCGTACGCCGCGGAGACCGCGTTCGTCTCGCCGACCCTTTTGAAGATCGGCGTCGATCACCAGCACATGACGTTGGTTTGGGCCCTGAGCCCTCTGATAGGCTTCTTCGTCACCCCTATTTTGGGGAGCCTGAGTGACAGGTGCAGATCGAAGTATGGGAGGCGGAGGCCCTTCATTTTCTTACTGGCCATTGGGGTGTTGATAGGTAGAGGAAGAAACCAATTAGATCTGTAGAAATAAAATTACGAGCGGCTTGATAATTCCTCAAGCTATCCAACTTTGAACCTAGGGTTGATACTCGTCCCGAATGGGGAGGACATGGGGTACGCCTTCGGCGACACATCGCCGACTTCGACCAATTACACAGCCCCCTTGGGCCACCGAACCACAGCTAAGCAGGCGATGGTAGAGTCGACGGAGCCACCCTCGCACTCCTGGGGAATCTTCTTCACGATCCTGGGCACGGTCCTCCTCGACTTCGACGCCGACGCTTGTCAGAGCCCCGCCAGGGCTTACTTGCTCGACGTCACTACACCTGGCAAGTAAATGAAGCCAACCTAACCCAACCTAACCCATCCTAACCCACTGTGCCTCCATAAAGAGTGCCGTTACCCAAGCTGCTATAAATAATTAGGAAAGCTTGAATTTATAAAAGGAAACTGTTCTTGGATTCATCTTCTGAAAATCTAGTAGTATTGGTCGAGCATTTAGGAGACCATAAGGCTGGTCTAGTGCAGGATGAATCTACTAAAATAATTTTAAATACAATAGAGCAGTCTCTCAAGTGTTCTCCACTTTATATTTTCCCCATAAGTACCACTTTGGTTACATAAAATCGTAGCTCAGAAAGTCCCCATCTCAAGTTCTTCATCTTCTTCAGTCTTTGATTCTAATTGGACCAGAGTCGATAACTAGGGACCTATGCCCTCAGAGGACCACGCGAAGGGCCTCAGTACGTTCACCATAATGGCGGGCCTAGGGGGTTTCATGGGGTACGGACTGGGTGGCATTAACTGGGACGCCACGACGATTGGAGTGATGCTGGGTGGCCATCTCCACGCGACCTTCACTCTCATCACTATCATCTTCATTATCTGCGTGTTCTGCACCATCACGAGCTTTAAGGAGATCCCACTGGAGCTGCTGGAGAGGGACGAGTACCAGCAGCTGCAGGAACGAAAGGTTCGTTTTGAAACAAACCGGCGGAACGTCACTGTGACATTTAGAGTGACTCTGGCCCTCGTTATTTATATATTTATTCAGGCATCCGGCGATGAGAGAGGGGAGGAACAGAGGGAGTGCGATAAAATCACGACGGAGGAGTGTGCTTCTTACGGGACGCTGGATAATGAGCAGGACGTCGCCACGAGGAAGGACGTGAGTGAACATCCAGGGATGTAGAATTCATGGTGATTTTTAGTAGAATGCTCTGAGTCGACTTCGATGGTCTAGGACCTAGGTGGAGTGGGAATGGCGAAGTTGAACTGTTTTTTTATTTAAATTGCGATTTTTAATGGAGATGGGGATGGATCGCGTGAGAATTTCTGACCGGAGGGGCCAAATTCTAGGGAATTTCGTCGAAATTAAATCCGATTTTGATGGATCCCCTGAAAATTTGGGTAACGTGGAGTCTTGGGTGTTTGCCAGGAATTTGTCTTGAAGCCTCTTCCAGTGCAGGATCCCGAAAGAAGAGCTGGACAGGTACCGATAGTACCTGACGTACCCACTAATTTCGTTAAGGATGGCTTCGACGAAGATGCCGAGGCTAATCCTAAGGCTACTTTAAGAGAGTACCTTCTTTCCATCGTCTACATGCCTCACAGCCTCCGCATGGTCTGCTTGACGAATCTCTTCTGTTGGATGGCCCACGTCTGCTACTCTCTGTACTTCACAGACTTCGTCGGGGAAGCTGTCTATGGAGGAAACCCTCAGGCAAGCAACTATCATCGCTGAATCAGTCATATTATGATCAGGAATCCCCATAAAAGGGAGTCCGGAGTAAAGAACCTCGGGGATCGACTTTGGCACAGTTGGTAAGGCGACTGACCAGTAATCCGAGGAACGGCAAGATCGTGGGTTCGAATCCCATCGCCCGAGGTCCGTTTTTTCCGTGGCTCCCGATCACATAAGAATTATAAAACCCTATTCCTACCATATCTCTATAAAAATCCCACGATTTTTCCAATATTTGACTTAAATACTCAGGAAAAATACCAATTTAAACCAGTGATACATTGAACTCATAGATAAAGCTTCACCCAATCAATTCCAGAGAAAAAATCCTCCCTCTATCAATAAAAAATTGTTTCTCCTCTACTCGTCACAACACACTCCCACAAATTTCCTGATACTGCTGCAACTGATAATTCTCAAAATGTAAACGACAGGCACCGGACGGTTCCAAGGAGCGCGAGTTGTACGAGAGTGGCGTCCGTTTCGGATGCTGGGGGATGTCCATGTATTCGTTGTCCTGCTCGTGTTACTCATTGATCATCGAGAAGCTAATAGAACGCTACAAGTAAATAAAATCCTCTTTCGATGGCTCTTCTTCTCTTCCCCTCGTTTGAGACAACTCCCCACTTTAATAAAACTACTTTATATATAATCTGGGAATTCTCCTTTCTGTCCCCAGAGCTCGGAGGGTGTACATCTGCGGCCTCCTGTTCTACAGCACCGGGATGATGATGATGGCGCTGACCAAGCATCCCGTGGGAGTCATCGTGTTCTCCTGGACCGCGGGCGTTATGTACTCCACTTTGTTCACCATGCCATACTTACTAGTTGCACATTACCACGCCTCGTCGACGGTGAGTAATATTACAAAGCGTCGTTTGCCATTCAGAGATTGGTGATTACAGCTAGGAGTCTCTGAGGATAATTAAAGCCAGTGATTAACACCATTCGACGTCGCAGTAGTTGGGCTCGAAAGTAAAACGGCTCCCGCAGGAGCACTTCGGTGTAATCTCTCCCAAGAAATACAATACTCTTCGAGATAACAATCCCCTCGGCAACTAGGGCCGACGTAACACTTGGTTCATCTCGACTGATATTAAAGTAGCTTCTTAAATTCGCCTTGCCAAGGCCTCCGGTTCAATGAGGCAAATGTGTAACAGTATCCTGCGCGTGGTAATTAAGACGTTCTAGGAAATTCTGGGGATTAAGTGCTAGGAACGAAAGAGACCATTCAACATCTGACACGGTGGTATCTTTATTGAACGATTAAAGTTTTACATAAGTCGTCGTCTCAAAATTAAATTTTGCAAGATTAATTCTTCCGGGGCCATTTTTGGGCCATTTTGGTTGAAACGTCGTTCTTGGAGGAGGGGTGGAAATTTGAGGGGTTCTGTGAAACACGAGCACGTGGCACTTAAAGTAATTTTCTCGGGAAATTCGGTACTAAATAGAAATTATTAGTAGAAATCTTGGCTCCGAAATTAATGTTCTTTGGCACCTTTTATTACACCTTCCTTCGAATAACCCACTCAGCTCGTATTTCCATATTTCGAATCAGTTAAGAATATTATAAATACCGCTAACAAATCAGAGCTTAGGTACGTAATAAGCTCGCAAGTTCTTTTCTCTCGTCACCTTCGTCACGCCTCAATGATCGAACAAATGGAGCACGCACAGAGTGGCATGGGCCTGTTTTTCAATGAGCCCCTCGTTCGCCGAAGCACGATAAGCATCGCGAAAGCTGTAATGCCATTAGAAGGCGTCGTCGGACGTAACGGCCGGCGTATCGTGCGCCGCGGAAATTGAGTTAGTCGACTTTGCAGTTCGAGGTGACAGCGGAGGGTGAAGCCGTTCAAAGCGGGGGCGTTCGCGGCCTCGGCACCGACGTCGCGATCGTCTCCTCCATGGTCTTCCTGGCGCAGTTCTTACTCTCCTGCTGCCTTGGGACGATCGTTAGCCAGTCGGGGACCACCACGGCTGTAGTCTGCGTGGCCAGCACCCTCGCCGCTTGCGGGGCCGTTTCCGCCACCCAAATCATGTATCTGGACCTCTGAACTTGCCTTCGACATTCATGGGCTCGTCTGAAATAATTAGCTCGGCTAATATTCTACTAATTATATTAACGAAGTGGCGCCTCACGAGTGGAAATCGCCGAGGGTTGCAGATGTTCAGGGGTGGACATTTGGGGATGTTGCGAATAGAGTTTCTGTTTCTATTTCGACACTTGTGGATAGGGATGCTTGTGTGGCGTTTTTTCGTCAGTATGATTTGTAGAATTCAACGGTGGAGGCTGATGAAATATTTTAACGACGTATTCTGCGGGAAGTTTTGGAGTTTTGTTGATTAATATTCTTAAATCTAGTAGGATCCTGAGTTCACGTATTTCGATAATTCTTGGGATTTATTTTGCTCTCTTTAGTCGGTTTGTAAATTTTGTAAGTTTACAATAATTTCTAGGAGTCGCTGGAGCTACGTTGTAAAATTAAAGGGACAAGATTCTGGGGAACCTGTCGAAGCCTCCTCGTTAATAAACATTTTCATCGGCGTGTGCTTATGGAGGTAAAGCTACCATGTTGACACGATGCACAAATAATGGCCCCATGTGTGAACATCGTAAAGTCGCCACTTTATGTCGTTAAAGGGAACTTGTAAATAAATGTATCTTGTAAAAACGCAATAAAATGGGAAATGTGTGTAGACGAACTGGCGCGGTCGAGTGGACAGCGGGCCGATGGATTTATTTTTCCCGGTTCAGTATTTTGATCGCTGCGGAATTGTCCCTCGCGATCAATCTGCTTAGGTACAGGATGTAGTTCGCTACGTACTCGTCCTTGCAGAGACCCTAGAAAATGGCCAAACCCATTCCTATTTAGTATTTACTCTGATACATCCGAAAAAATAATTCAAAGACAGATAATTCCCTCTAAAGGCATCAGTATTTAATTTGCATTTTAGCTTCGATTCAGATGCACAGGTGGAGTGCAAAGGGTTGATACAAATTGGTGAATCGATTTTGGGTCAAAATGAAAATTTGGGAAATTGTAAATTTCCGTACAAGAATTTATAGAACATACTTGCACGATTTCGCATCGCCTGTTCCTACAAATCACAGGAAACGCGAAAAATATTCCAGCTGGGACGTTATAAGAATGATCAGACGCTACAACCATACAGGTCCATTCATTTTCCGGAGTTCCATTCCATAATTCCTTACAGTGATCAGCCAATCCGTACGCCATTGACCTAATGTAACTGGGTCTGTTCGCGATACTCGTCATAATCTACGAAGGTAATAAATATGGGGGAGGGAGAGAGGGTTGAAGGGAGTCAGGGCCCGATGTAGCTCATCCGCCGATCTGGCCGAAAATGATTTTTGCCACACTTTACTTTTAATTATGACGAAAAATTTTTAATATAGGGACGCACCTTTCCCTAGCATAACAGTAATTTTACGGGCGATTTAAAAACAATTTACAAATTACCTAAGTACTTTCTTCCCGATCTTTCAAAAAGTTTTACTTTTTCACTGGTTTTCATGGATTTTAATTCCCTCTTTCTACCAATTTTGCCACCCCGAAATTTGCCGATCTGGGCCCTGAAGGAAGTGGTAGCAAGGGCGTGTGGAGACCTTTTTCCAGGTGGAGGGGGGCAACTTTGGGATAATGGTAAAGAAAAATATACCCCTCTTGCTTTTTTTAACCCATTTTATAGTGTCAATTTAATTAAAAATTTAAAACCAAAATTTAAAAATATTCCCTTTTTTAATAGAAACTTAATAAGGATCAGTTTTGAAGAATAAGCGATTTTTTTTCTGAAAAGCCAGGAAGTGGAGAAACTGCCCCTTTTGCACCCCCCCCCCCCCCCTCCGGACGCCCATGATAGTAAATACAAGATGCAGGGGATTCTTACTCGCGGAAGACCGTTTCTTAGCCACACTTTCATCTTGTTAGTTAAGGTTCTTCCTGTGGGTAAGGATATATATCTGCAATCTGGGAAAGTGTACCGATTGTTGTTGCCCCACACTATTAGATTCTTCACTTCCGTCGGAAGACACTTTGCCCTGGCAGCGATCTGAGATTAGAAATAGAATTTTTAATGCAGGTCCTACGAGAACAGTGGCGCATTTAAGGGGGGATTCTCGTCTAACAGTCCCAAAAGTAACTGATATTTAAGAATTTTTTTTAAAAAACTTTTGGTCATATTAGATTAAACTCTTTTGGAAAATAAGAAAGCATCTTTAAACTTGCAGAAAGTATTCTGTTTATGTCGATACTTTTTATTATTTATGGCCCAGGAGGCAACGTCCCAAGGGGCCCATTTTTTAGAGAAAATAAAGAGGTAAAATAGTGTTTGTATAAAATAATTTAGGATGGGGCCTTGGGGGGACCTTCTGAGCAGGGCCCAAGTGGCAACTGCTTCCACCAGCGAGGGGAATTATATTTCGACAGAATAAATGAAACCTGTGCTGCAGACATCTTCAAATTAAACATCACTGGCCCAGTTATGTTCTCGATAGGAATAGATTTCGCATATTTAGCGATAATGGTAGCAGTCATGTTCCCAACTGCTATGACCCTCGCGTCCTTCTTCACATATGCTTCTATACTTTCGCCCTAAAAGCACACAAAACCCTCCAGCAATCTTCAGCAATTCCAACGTTCAATCTAGTCAAACGAATATCTCTAAATACATAAAACTTCGCGACAAGAGCGTGTTCCTTGAAGAATGGATCATTGTATTCCTCCTCCTCGAACGCATACTCCCTCGCTGAACCGATGCAGATTACAACATCTGCGTCTTTAAAAGCGACCGAGGCATCCGAACTAAAGGTCACACCTGTATCCGTGAAATTGCATTTATTTATTTATGTTCCTTCTTGGTAGCAAGAACCTGTAAGCCTTTGCACCCTAGGTACTCCAGTTTTCTGATACCTCAGAGTAGTATCTCAGTGCATACCCCAGTGCATACAATACCAATTATAAAAAAAAAACTAAAATAACTAAAGTCTGAGGCGATTTTAAGGCAAAATGTTAACGTTTTTAATTAAATAATTCATTCGTTTTTACAGATTAATGCTAGTATATAAACCCGTTTTTTTTAATTTAAAAACTAGTTTTCGAATTTTACATATTTATAAAAAATGGATAAACCCTATTACAAGTAGAGTAGTTCATCCTTAACACAAACCCATTTTGTATTGGTGCCATTGTGCGGTTTTGGGGGTGAAATCACCCCTTGCAAAAATGCACGCAAAGTTGCATAATAGGTTGCCTAACTTCCCTTAACAGTCGTGAATTTAATTCGTATTTAAAACATTCATATCACTTTTTCCCTCGCTCCCAAAATAACGATAACAGCGAACGGCAAGCAGTTCCAGTCCCTATTTCCCAACTTCGACCTTGTTTATTCACGAGGACCACACCTCGCCATGCCCCCTGCCATCCCGTGTTATCAATCGCAAACAAAGCCTGTCGCTCTCTCCAAATCTTTATACAGGGTGTTTATAAAAATGTGGGACATTTTCTCAAGGTCCGTTCTATTCACTAAAATAATAAAAAAAAGTTAGTATACGCGTGTATCCAATAATGCTTAATTTTGCAGTTATAAGCATTTTTTAACCGAAAAAAGAGGTTCTGAGTTCAAAGTATTACGTTTGTCCGCGAATTTCTCCGTAACTACAGGACCGATTTTCGTGAAACTTATTGCATTTAGTTTAGCTTCAATCAACTTAGGCCATGAAGAAATTATTACACAAATTGGTTAAGTAGTTTTGAAATTACACCAAAATTGAGAAATCTGATTCATTAACCGACTTCATTATTATTACTAGCAGCTTTTTGTAGCCCTACCCATATTTTTTTTAATAGATGTAGTTATATAACTTAAATAACTAAAAAGTAAAAAATAGGAAATGTAAAAAAAATTAAAACCGATTTCGAGAAAATAAAAAAGCACCGAAAAGTAAAAAATAATTTTTTTCCTTTAATCAGCGACTCTCAATATTTTTATGTTGGCGCCAGAATTACACAGTGCAAATAATGAGGTGCCGACATAAAAATAATGAGAGTTGCAGATTAATTAATGAAAAAAATTATTTTTTATTTTTTTAAATCGGTTTGATTTTTTTTAAAATTTTTTTCTATATTTCGTAAAACACGTATTTATTTAGTCCCACATATTTATAAACACCCTGTATGAACAAGCGGTCCAAACTCGAAACGCCTCACCTTGACGCCGTGCTCGCCCGAAAATTTCCGTTAGTCGCGTTTGATCCTTCGAACAATACAGTCATGTTTCCTCTTACTTTCAACTAAAAGAGGTTGTTTCACGCGTGCTAGATCGAGCCATTCACCCCCACCAGGGTTTCCTTATACAGTTTACCGTCATTCGAATTTTTTGATTCACTATTCTTATCCTACTCACGGTAGCAAATGATAGAAATCAGACTGGAGGACCCAAAGGTGAAAGGGTGCAAGGGTTGTTCACCGGTCAGCAGATTGGGGCTGAATGAGGTGAGTTCAATGCAGACGCTCTCCAAGAAGACCGCCTTATCTCTGAACTCAAAAAGGCTGACAAAAATCGCCCGACTCGTTCCGAAGACATCATCAATCAGTATCCTATATATTAACGCTAGAGCTAAGTCTGTGCTGGCGTCTGTGACGACGAGCCTCAGATCGTCGTTGCGTCGCGAGATATTACTAACAACAGCCTCGCCTTTCCTTGATCCAATCGGGTCCATTTTAATTATTTACCAAAGGAGCATCGGAATCCCGTTGCTAACACACACAGGGTGGTTCCTTTCGACTATACCACCCCTGTAGCTTCTTCGCAAAAGAATTCACAAAAGATTTCAAGAGATCTAATAGACATTTATTAGGTGCGCAGATTGTTGATACACTTTTCTAAAATATCCTTCCTAATGCGCGGGTAGTCCAGACTCTGTTTCAGGACCTCGTTGCAAGCCTCTATCGCCTCCGCGTAGGACTTCGCTTTCATGGAGCAGTAAGCCAGCTTGTAGGCGACTGGCAGCTTAGACTTGCCGCCGTATTTCCACGCGTGGCCGTACTGAGCCGAAGCCTCGCGATAATTCTGCTCCTTCTCGGCGATGTGGCCCGAGAGCACGTGAGCCCTCACGCACGTGGCGTTGTGCTGCAGCACGCGCCTCAGTAGGTCGTTCGCCAGGTCGTACTTGTTCGACTGCACGTAGATGTCGGCTAAGAGCAACCAGCAACGCTCCAGATACTCCGCGTCCTCGAACGTCCATGTGTTCTTACTGACGCGCTTCAAGTGATTCCGCGCCCTGGGGGTCTGCTTCAGGAGAATATGCGCCATCGCCATGCCGAGGGCTGGCCCTACGTGATCCCTCAACGCGTCCTGGCTAGCCAGAGACGTGCAGTCCTGCAGAGCCTTCTCTATGTTGGACTTCTGCTTGGTAGCCAGCAGGAAGAAGTTGCTCAACAGTCTGTGCGTCAACATCTCGTGTGGACTGCCTTTGGGATTCAATTCCTGAAGCAGTAGTTGGTTAAGGTACGTGGGAGCTAGCGTTGCACATTTTCAAGACGAGCGGAAAGGATACCTGTAAGAGGCGGTAAGCTGTTTTCAGTGCCATTGTCCTGGAGTCTTGATACTCAGTGTCCTCGTCGTTGAAGACATCGTTTGAAAGGGAGGAATCGTCGTCCGGGTCTAAACAAATCTCTATCATATTGTATATTGCTTGTTGGCCCCACTCTGGGTCGCGTCTTGCGAAGTTAAACTGTCGGAGAGCTGAGTTTAATCTGCCCATACGCCAGTCCAATAATCCGGCGCAGTAATAGTATCCAGCGGCTAAAGTCGAAGTGGTTCTTCCTTGTTCCGCTCGATGAAGCCATTCCTCCAGATCGTCCATGTCTCCTAATTCATGGAACAGTGATTTAATATCCTGCGTGGTACCCTAACCTCTTTTGAATTTACCTGTCCTGCGAGAGACTTCTATCAGCCTCGCCAGAGCGGTCCAGTACGTTGGCTGCTTCATTAACAACTGTCGGAAGTGGAACGCTGCCGTGTCGAAGTCAACCTTCCTGAACGCAAGGTCAGCCATCATTATCGAGGCTGCTTCATTGTTTGGGTCTGCGTTCAACAGAGCTGTACAGCTTTGAGCGCATCGGTCCAGGCTGTTGGTCTGTTGGTTTAAGGAGTCGTTACGCATAAACCTGTCAACTTAGGATCGTATAAGTGTTTACCTGCATGTAGAGCTTCGTCAGTGACAACAACGCTTGCACATTCGCTGGCTTATGATTCAAAGCTTCCTTGTAGTATTCGATAGCCTGATCGTAGTTCCTCAAAGACGACGAGTAGTCAGCCATCGTCAAACAGATGTTGGCCAGCAGCTGTTCATCGTCCTCTGAATTTGAGCCTCCAAGACGCTGTATGTACCTCTGCTGATTCTCTTTGGCTTCTTTCAGCGCAGATAGGGCACCTTGAATGTTCTCAGCCTTCTCTCGCGTCTTCGCTAGCAACAACAGCAGCTGGCCACGGACTTCCAAGCTTTGTATGTCAGTATCTCGACGCCCATCTGAAATAATAAGCTACTTGCAATAAGATAGATGGGAGAAGAAGTAGCTTAATACCTTGTAGGTCTTGAACCAGCGTAGCTTCTGCATTATCGAACTGCTTCATTTTCATAAACAACTTAGCGAGATCCAATTTCAGGCCCTTAAAATTATCCTGCTTTATCGCATCCTGGTAATAACTTATAGCCTTCGCGTACTGGTGCGTCTTCACAAGAGCTTTTCCCAATTTACTCGCCACGTGCAGCTTATTCACGGGACTCTGTTTCAGAGCTTGCTCGTACGCTTCTATCGCCCGCTCTGGTTCCTGAATGGAAATGTACGCATCGCCCAGCATGCTGTACGTCTTGGGACCAGGGCAATGCTCCACTAATTCCCTGTAACCCAGAACATAACAATTCTTAAAGGATTGTAAAAAATATGCGGACTGAAAGAAGGAAGATTTAATTGGAACGAACCTAAAGCACATAGCGAAAGCGTGTCTATCTTTCTTGTGCTTCAAATTGATTTCAGCTAAACGTGTATGCGCTTGCAAGTAATAAGGCTGGTCCGGGGTTACTTTAGACAAACAGTCGATGGCTTCGTCTAGCTCCCCCATTTCTAAAAGCAATTCTGCGTTGCCTATTAATATTCTACCTTCCTCGGTAGTATTCCCAAGCTTTATCTTCGCATCCTCCATTAAATCCACTGCTTCGTTGAACTGCCTCATTTTGCCATAAGCAGAAATTAACTCCAGATACAAGGTCGCCATATCTGACGTCGAAATATGTGTCGTTTCCAAAGAACTCTCGCGAGATTGCAATCCTGTATACGACATAGCTGTTTGGAAGCTTTTTATGGCACCATCAATATCTTTGCTTTCCTTCTGCACCATGCCAGTGATTAAGTGGTAAACTGGATTGTCCCGGATCTTGAAATTATAACTCAAACCAACTTCTAGACTCTGCGAGGCCAGTTGGTAGTTCTTCTGGCAAGCCAGGATCTGAGCCATGAGTAAATGAGCTTCCGCGTTGGACGAGTCGACGTTGTCCAAAAGATTCTTCAGTATACTCGCAGCACCTTCCAGCTCTCCGCTTTGCATCTTAGCTTTGCTCAGAAGTAACTGCGCCGTACTCAAGCCGGGATACGCTTCGGTGAGTTCCTCTAATAGACGCAAACTTGGCTCCTTGCGACTCGATACCTTGTCCTCCAAGTTTGTTAGCTCGTTAGTTATAGAGTAAACCAGGCGTTGCTTGGAAATCTCTAAACACAAATCAGGATTTAGCTTCTTCATGTACTCGTATCCATATGGTACGTAGCTACAGCTACTGGATATAATGGTTGCTGCATCGTCCAAATAATGCAGAGCTTTATTCGGATCGTTGGATTTCAACTTCGCGGACATACACAGCAATTCCGCGTTCATCGAACTGGATTGTATCTCCATGAGGAAGTCTATTTGCTGTTGCGCTAAGTCTGAGGCATCGACCGAGGCGTCTAAAAGCTGACAGTGAGCTAGACCCATCAGAGCCGTGAACGAAGACTCGTTTATCCTCACAGCATTTCTGTACCATTGCTCCGCATCCTTCGCTTTACCCAACGAGACATACAAATTTCCCAATTCGACCATTAGATCCGGGTTTTTAGAGTTCTGCTGCAGCAGCTTCTCCACGGTTCTAGAAAGCTGTGACAAGATTTCTTCGTTCTTGCACGCCAGTCGCGAAAACAATTGGACGTTGTTAATTAAAACACTTGCGTTTCTCGTCTCCGTAAGTATCAGGCTTCTCAACAGCGACTGTAAGTGCTTCAACCCTTCGTTGTAATTCCCATCTCTACAGAAGCTGACGAACGCTTGCGCCCTCATAGCATCTGCATTTTGTAGATCAATCGATAGTATCCTGTTAGCAGTCTCTAAAACTTGGTCCCAGTCCTTCGTCGCCAGCTGATTGCACAGTTTTTCGATTAGAGGAAAACACAACTTGGGATAACGAACGATCAATGAATTCAACGTTAATATTGCTCCTGCATAGTCGCCATGCTGCTTTTTATATTGCGCAGAGCCAAGTATAGCGTTGACATTCTTTGGGTCCTTCTTCAAAACTACTTCGAACAAATTCGGTTCGCCCAAGTTGTCTTTGAGCGCAACGAAAAGATCCACCCAGCCTTTAACCAGCAAAACGTTTGCGCTGGACGAGTCCTGTTTATAGGCTCGCTCCGCATAATCCTTAGCTTTGTCAGGCTTCTGCGATAAAAGCAATACCAACGCTGCTAAAGATAACGCATCCGGGGATGATCTTCTTCTCTCGTCTCTAATTCTTATATCGATCTGCATCAACGTAGCTCTTTCAACATTCTCGCTAATCGTGTAAGCTGTGTTCTGGAGAAGCAGCGCTGCCAATGTTGTATCTGCATTATTCATTAAGCCGGAACTTTCCTTAATGGCTTCTTGAGCTTTCCCAGTTAACGCATACGCGAGGCTCAAGAGAATCCGCAAACGCTCGCTAGTCGGATAAGCCTCGCACGCTTCTTTGGAATAAAGCAGCATTCCATTATAGTAAAATTGATGACAAAACCACTCGATCAAAGTCGCATACTCTATTTCCTCCATTTTATAAACCATACAAAATACTCAATCCCGGGCCGTAAATGTATAAATAAAATGCAGATTCTGTAAATATGTCTAAAGCACTAAGAAGAGCGCTTATTAAGGGAATTACAAAAAGTCCTCTGGCTCCGGTAGTTCGTAGTTATCACCGTCCAGGGGCTCGTAGTCAGATCCTAAAATATGTGGCGGTCCAACGATACGATCCTCTAGGTCAGGATTCTTAACTGCGAGGTAATACTTTTGCATGTAGTCGCATGTCAAGTACATGTAGTAGTGATTTACTATAGCATGAGTAAACGCAGTCTGAAAATTAATTCACAGTTTACAGTAACGTGTTTGTATTTTTAATTAAAATTATAAGAATTTTACCTCTGCGAGTAGGCGCGCTAAGCCTCGGCCTGTGTATCTGTATGGCACGTTGATCACTTGCATGTCCAAAACCTTTCCATCCGCTGTATATTGCAACGTCGCTCTGGCTAATGGGAAATAATATAATCCAAAGTGTTATATAGCTTTGTACGTTGAAGCAATACGACTCGTTAGATTAATTCTCAAGTCGTCAAAGTTTACACGACTGAGAGAAGTAAGTTTACGAAGAGATAGAGTAGGCTAACGATTACTCAAGTAACATATCTTACAGTCGTCATCTAGTTTCACATAGAATAGACCTCGTTTCTCGTTATGGTGCACCGTGTAAAAGGATCTTGCATATCTCTTTTGCTTGATATGCTTTAACGTGAAGGCCGATATCTTGCCCATGCAAATCATACCACTAGAAACTTACATACCCCTTCAAATTTACAAGTTTACAAATTTTATATGCATTGGAGTGAAAGCTTGGAGTACACATTAAGGTTAGGTTTGTGTTGTCAAACAGTTGCTTAGCAACTTCACTGTACTGTCCAGTTCAAAAGTCAGTTGCTTGAACACTTGTCAGTTAAAGGGGGGAGGCCTATCTGAAAATTTTCGAAAAATCGATTTTTTTATTTTTATATTTTCTTACGACAGCTTGAAAATATTTCCTGAAAGTGCTAAGTTAATCCGACCAAAATTGACAAAGTTATACGCGTGTAAGTCGGTTCGCGTTTTCCTCAAAATTATTTTTTCAAAGTCGGTGACATGCATAACTCAAAAAGTAATGAACCAATTTACTCGAGGGTTTGCAGGCTTATTTTAGGGTTAAAAATCTAAGAAGATGAAATTTTAGATTTTTTTTTAAGAAACACGATTAGAATAATTTGAAATTTGGACCAAGTTTTTATACATCTTTGAAGAACTTGTAGTTTTTTTTTATTAAAAAAAAAATTTTAAATTTCGCTATGATTTTAGCCCAAAGAATAGGATTCCCCCGTTAAGTTAGTACAGATAATTCCACAGAAAGTGGTATTATAAATCGTGGAAAAAAAGACTACATCTTCAACTTCACTTTCCAAGTTTGCAATATATTTATTCCTTAACAGTAACAGTCTATACATAGGATTTACATCATCACAATCATCAACGCTTCGCGAAGTCGTCAATCGAAATTTTTAGTACCTTCGTTAATTTTCTCGAGTGATATTCACTGATTGTGAAAGAAACCCATAAACATTAGCACGTACTGGTATAACAGTACAACGTCAACATAGATCTGCACTGTTGCAAATATAACTTCGTCTGGGTTTAATTCTATCCTTCGTCCACCCATGATTGTTTGCACGTCGAAGTACAAATACTAACAAACGTAATAATATTTACTCCCTTGCCCTTTATCGTATCCCTTGTACTTTGTTCAGAGTAAATAGATTTTTGTATATTAACCATTGATAATAAGACCATCCCTATGATAGAAATCAGTAAGTGGAACAACTTGATGTACGTGAACATCAACACTATTACCATCACGAAGATAGAAACAATAGAAGCCAATCCAACGATCATTACCAATCCCGTTCTCATCGTTAAGTCAAACTATAACATTATTAGAAATCTTACAAAATTGGTTGCATTCTTCTTGCACCGTCAATCTCATCGTACCTTAGAAAATGTTGCCAGCAGACCTATTCCTAAAGTAATTAGCGTCGTCATACCCAACGCCATAAAAATGGTTTCGATCTCATAAGCGACGGAGGAAAAAGCAGCTAAATACGACAAAGCTAACGTCTGTGAATAGTAATCTCCATCAGTAAATTTCTAGCTTATTCCAAGGAACTTAATACAACTAAATGTCTTACCAATTTGATTAGCCAAATGTAATTAAAAGGCGGTTTACGCCTAGCAGTTTCAGACAAGGATATAGCGCAGTAAGAAATGGTGAAGCATATCCTGGCGAAGTAATAAATAGTTATTCGCTGCACGGTTCACATAAGTGTTCATAAGATTTACGTACATGGCTATGATCCACAAGTACCAATGCATTATCATGAACTTCTTAGCTCCGTCCCTGAAGTATGAATATTGAGGCTCATTGCGATGAACAGCGGCGTTAGAAGTTAAGATACTAACACGAATATAAATATTGCTATCACGCAGGTTGTGAACAATAACTGAAGCGTTAATATGCAGAAGATTTTTCTGATGAAGCTCCTCCTCACGTTCTCTTCTTTGAAAGCCCCTATATAATCCTCTTCTTCCTCGTCCGGTGTCATTCTTCTTCTTTGCTGTTCAGCCCAAGCTTTGTATAAATCCTCGTTCTCCTTTTCTCTTTGCGCTACCATCTCATCTGTAACTGTAGTAGTATACGGCCCCTAGTAATGGGAAGTTTGTACTTGTTGATTGGATGTCTGGTCAGATTCCTGGTTAACTATTCTTCAAACGAAGCGGGAAGAATGTTCGATGAGCACGAGTTTTGCTACTTACGGACTGAATCTTTTGACCTCTGTACAGAGGCGGTAATTGTGGAGGGCCAGACATCAATTGTTGGGTTTCATGCATTTAGTAATTATATTGACACAATGCTATTCAAACGAATAATCATATACAGCACTGAAATGAATTTCAAGTGTTAAATATCCCGATGAATATGAAATTCAATTTCCTTCTTAAGCGTACACGCATAACTTCACAATTATGCGGAATATCTTCTTGCTTTCAAGGTTTATATAGACAGGAAATGTGAGGGTATTAAAGTAGATACAAAATGTCAAGCACCTCTGAATAAACAATCGAGTGTGTCGCACAATGCGAACGATGAACACGAAGTTTGTCACTTGTATGATATGTGCATCAATTTAAATAGAAAGATAATTTACTATCGAAGTTAGGGCTGAAACTATTCGAGAATTTAATATTCGAATATTTTATAAGTATTCGAATGCTACGAATAAACTTCGAATATTTGAATATTCGAATACTACTCGAATATTTCAGTATTCGAATAGTACTCGAATATTTCAGTATTCGAATACTATTCGAAAATTTAAGTATTCGAATTATATTCGCCAAATAACTGAGCAACTGAAGTATTCAAATATTCGAATACCCAAAAATTCGACAAATAATCCCAGCCCTAATCGCAATAAAGAAAGGTGAAAGTGAAAGAAGTCGCGGGAAGCAAAAGTCGGTTTAATTCTCTCAACATAATACAGCTCATTTGTACGAATGATATTTAACAATAGGCATATATCTCTCTTTAATAATAACATATTGTAGAGATAACTATTCAATAATATATCCACTTTGCAAGACGTGGAAGATGCGAGGGGATATCTTTAGGTCCTTTCGTTCCCCTTTGCTTTAAATATGTATATATACATATATATTCAATCGGGGTTTTACATTTTAAAGGAAAATTATGTGCTACTGAAGTGCAGTCGTAGAGACTTACTAAAACAATGATTGACGTCGGAGTAGATCAAGATACAAACATTACGCGGTAGACTAGGCAAGTAACAAACTGTACAAAAAATGATACAACGATATATTTGAAATTCCTGCGTAGATATCAAATTTTCATGATATAAATATGTTTAAGAAAAACTGTCATGTAAAATGATGTCCGTTTAAAAATGTCCCGTATGTACATGCACAACCACGCAGAGTTGATTAAGTACGCGTAAAGGTTTCATCGAACTTATAGTGTGCGCTTGAAACTCATACGAATGCACTGAACTTATTTTCTAAATAAGAAACTAAAGATCCTCGCACTTTTTCTAAATTATCGCGCGACTACGGTACAACTATGGTTCTCGTTTTGGTCTTTACATTCAACTTCGCGCGTGAAAATAATGAAGTCTTCTAACTATCCTTTCAATGTGCTTTCTTTCATTTATGTAAAGCATAAAATATTTGATGTTAAGGGGAGGTTCCGGTCTAAAAATCGATTTTTTTTTATTTCATTTTTCGAATGCTCAAACTTTTAGGAATAACCATTTAGGGCCACTCGGCACTCACGTAAAACTTTAAACGCGTTCTCCTCGAAACACTGTTCTCAAAATCGGTGGGACCTGTATCTTCAAAAGTTATTTTTCGATCCGACTGAAACTTTTTTATTTTGAAGAATATATTTCTGGCTAGGGGGAAACCAGTAAAATTTAAAAAAAAAATGAAAATTTATCATTTTTTATAGACGTTGAAAGGACGAAAAATATAGGGAAAAAGTGATTTCAAACTTCATGTGTCGTTATTTTCTAAAAATTGTCACTTTTGTAATTTTTTCTGGTTTCCCCCCTAGCCAGAAGTATATTCTTCAAAATAAAAAAACTGTCAGTCGAATTTGATAAGAACTTTTGGAGATAAAGGTCCCATCGATTTGGATGAATTTTTTAACGCCTCGACTAACGGGTCCCCAGTGCAGTCTGCAATGATTAATTATAAAACAAAATATATATTTCTATAATTTAAGACCTCCTTAATACACAGAAAAAGTCCCATGAAAAAATATATAGTAGTTTTCCTTTAATTAATTCCCAAAGATTTTTTGTAGACCGGAACCCCCCTTAAACATGCTCAACAGAACTAAAGAGGTTCGATTCGATAATCATTTTGTACAACATGAAACAATGCAATAGTTGCTATTATATACAGTAATACAAACAAACCGTAAGAAGCGGTCTTTAACGTGGAGTTCATGACCAGCACATTTGCGGTAAACGTGGTAATGGATCGGAAAAAATATGAAAAGTCTCAAACGAACATCTGATGGTAACAAATATAAAACTATATACTGGATTCTTCTCTACCTTAAGCCGACTCTGATTAAACATCAGTCTTGTAAACAGTGTTTGTAGAAAACTCTTCTTTATAACATAGAATCTGTGAAGCTTCGCTTGCAAAAGCTTAATATAAGTTTACGCTGCCAGGCACTATTGTCTACTTTCATCCTCCTCTCCGCCGGTATTACAATGCGCTTTGTTTCACCTGTTCTTGCATCTTGTTGCATACGATCTGTGGAGGTCGAATATAAAAAAAGATATTAACTCTCATCGAAGTAATCTCTATTTAAATAAAATTTATATCGTTCGAGTAACTAACCCGTCTCGTATTGTAATCAGGTATTATAATTATTTTTGATTGTTCCGCGCTCCCAAAGAAGTTTCCCAACGTCTTCCTTCGACCACTATCCTTAAAATAAATTTGCACTCCTCGGTCGACCACTTTCGGTAACTCGCTGCTAATCTCTTGCCACGTGTAAGTCCAATCCATCTACAAAATAAATACAACGCTTACACATTCTTTACTACTTCGCCTCCAACTCACAAAATCAGTTTCTCTTGAAAGCATACTAACCCTCCATCCACCGAATAAGTCACAGTGTTCTAAGTACGCGAGTCTTTTATCAGTAAGCAGTAACACATCTTTATTAACGTATACGTGATAAAAGTAGATATCAGTGTTCGCGTATTTTCCTTTCTCCAGCTCCTGCGGGAATATTCATTCGTGAGATTGCATCGGTAGATATACTCCAAGTCATTTTAGAAGGAACTTGCCGACCGACGAATTGTTGGCGTTCATTGGTGCGGAAACAAATTACTATTGACTACTATACCCCAAACAAATGCTTCCTCGGAGCCAATGAGCTCATTCTACATGCGCGAATAAGTTCCTTTTAATATGACTTGGAGTATAGATAAAACACAGTTAGAAGACACTTACGATCAAGATTTTGTGTCCCTCAGCATCCTCTCTTATGTACGACCTGATTAAATTATCCGGTTGGAAGAACCTGGGTGGCCTTACCCTCTTCACTTCTTCGCTTAACTCAGTGGCACGCTTCACTGCTCCGAACGAGCCGCTAGCAAAGTCTATAACGCCAGCAGTTGGTCTGGTGACAAGGCCTACGACACCTTTTCCGAAGCCTTTGAAGAAACCTTCCACGCCTTCTTCTTTAGCGCCTGATATAGGCTTCATCACGACGCCAGTGACACCGTGCACTACGCCCATTACTAAGCCTTTCCCGCTTCGGGCCAAACCTTCTTGTAAGTTCGTGGGTTGCTTGTTAAGCTGTTCCTGTCGCTTCCTCTGATAATCCTTGTCGAACGTCAGAGCGGCTATGCCTTTGCCCATGGCTCCGGTTATTTTAGAAACCGCTCCAGCCATTCCTCCGACAGTGTGGCCTAACATACTTCGCACACCCAAGAATAAACCTTCTACGAACTCTCCGGGTCCCTGTATGGCACCTTGGAAAGGCTCGTAAAACAAGTCTTCGATGCCTTTCATAGTGCCGATTACAAGCCCGTATGGATTGCCAATAACATCGAGACCCAGAACAAGAACGTACACCTGCTTAATTGCTTGGCCGACGTAATGCACCGTAGCTTCGGAAATTAGTTGCTTGTTGGTCATGAAAGTGTAGTCTCTCTCGAAGTACGCTAATTTGAAAACGATGTCGTTGATGTCGGTCAAAGTGACGCCTATCCCTTGCAGTAGCACGTTTAATACTTGAGGCACCGCGGAAGATCCGCTGCTACTGCCAGACATTGAGAAACTTATGTGTATCTTTAACGGAGAGAAGTGGAGCAGGTCGAAGAAGTTCTTCTGCTCCGCGGTGGTAATTAGACTGACGTGGTACATTAAGGGCTCGTCGACCAATTTCATGTCCAACATAAATAGTTTACTCTGGAATGTAAAAGGGGAGGATTATTCCAGGACTTTGGAATGCTGAGAAGAAATTATTAGAGGTGTGCGAGAACCCGGAGTCCTGACATTTTTGGGTTCTCGCACACCTCTAGAAATTATGTGAATGCTACGTACTTCTTCTGCGTCGTTCATTTCATTCGCTTCGAACAGTCCCATTAATGCGTTAATAAATACGATGTCCACTTTCACGTGAAATTCTTGTATGAGGACTTTAAAGTACCGGAATTGCTGGACAGTGCTGTGTTCCAGTAACCGTTTGACCAAGCTGAGCTCAGCAAATGGTTTCATCACTGTTAAAAACACGCAGATCGTTAAGAAATGTCAGAAATAGGATTGACGATGCGAGGTAACAAGGAAGAACTCGGAAGAATCGAGCCGAGCCGAGTATTCGTAAAAAATTCGAGTACTCGGTTTACTTCGAGCTACTCAGTTCTCTTCAAGTAGTCGGCTCGGTCCGAATTTCAAGCTACTCGAATATTCGAGTACTCGAACAGCCGTAGTATCAAGAATACCTTACCAGAACTTAGCGCAACACTTTTTGGCGGCGGAACTGGAGCGAGTATGACTGGGAAAACGCAATCTGGGAGCTGATTATCAATTTGCAGCCTATTAATCTTCGCGTGCAACTGCACTTGGTGCGCCGATGTTCGATACTGTAGCCACAAACCAGTCTGGAAGACTCGTCGTAGGTAACGACGATGTGGTCTCAGCATTTCCATGTTCAAATAATCAATCTAGAATGAATTTTCATTAAGAAATATCAACACATCAATGAATACTTTAGTTACCTCTAATTTTGGTTCGAGTATCATCTTCTGCGGCACCTCCCTTCCTATTTGTATTTCTCGCATGTATCTTTGGTAGCCATCTTCTATAAGAACCACCTCTCTAGTACTGAGAGCTCGCCAACGATGGGACATAGTCTTACACGTCTCCCATATAATTCCAGAGCTGCATCGTAAAACAGTATTTTTAGATTATCAAAGAAAAGTTGTCGCAAAGTTGAAATTAATCTTATATTAGAAACTATCTACCTAGCTATGCACATGTACAGTAATTCTAATCTCGTCAAGTTATTAACAAGCGAAAGTCCAACACCGTGAATGCTTAGCGTTATCTCCTGCTCGATAGTTTCAAAATCTCCCACCAATTGGCAGTCTTCCGCGATCTTCATGTTCGGCGTAAACAGAAGTACTCGCTGCGTACCGTCCAAAAATGATACGTAGAACACGTCTTCCTCCACATCTGGCAGTGAAAAGGCCCCTAACGTATCCTAAACAGAATCATGCCTGAGTTACTTTGTCGATTCAAATGCTTCGCAATTTTTACCTTTCGGACAGTATCCTCGATCTCCTTTTTATTGCTGTCTTCCCACACTAGTTTCTTCGGCCCGGCTGGGTACTCCCATGTGTAGAACATTCTATTAAACGACTGCACAGATCTGCAAAATAATACACGTTCTATTGCTTCCGTGTAACTAAAAACTTCGAATGATGGTGGATAAATGAATGTACCTGACGTTCATCGAACCCTTTTCCCAAAAGTTGATCGTGTGAGAAGTGTGATTTATAATTAGAGCTGGAGCGTTTCCGTAAGTGTAAGCGGACATGGAAATATAGACTCCGCCTTCGCTTAACTGTACGTCTATGTTGATTCCTCCGTACTGTTGAAATAAATTAAGTTTAATTTGGAAGTGGTCGTGTGTACTTATAGTGATCTTCTTCAAACCTTATTCTCCAGCTTTAGTAGAGTCGTATGGCTCTCTGTGTAAAGGAACAGTGCAGTTTTCTCAGGTTGGCCCGCGATCTTAGCTCTCAAAGTTTTCTGTTCGTGCTCGGAATGGGGCCACAGTGCCTTGCATTCGCCAGGAGGAACCTGTTAATATAAAGTATATTAATCTAGCAACTGCGTTGCTTCTAGACGTCGAATACTTCAAGGATCTTAATTCTCTAATTGGTACCTTGATCATAGCATCAGCGGGTCTGTCGCCTTCTTGGCATTCGACGAGGAAACTGCAATTATTTATGAGTACGTAATACGGGGTAAATGTAATCTGCTTCGTTAGAGAGTTATACGTCAACTGATTGTGAACTCCGATCTGTAATACATTTTATAATTAAAGGCGATTGTTTCCCGTAAAAATTTGGGGAACAAATTGATTCGTGTGTAACTTCCACAATTTTTGTTCAAATTCATCGGCAAGTTTCCACGCTGTAGGTATTTGTGTATAGAATAATCACCTCAAAGCATTTTGCTTTCAGATGATTGGTTCGCCTACAATGGTGAGTCGTACAGGACTATCTTCAACGATTAATAACTTCGATAATTTTATACATTCCGACGATTATTTTTTGTAAATACACGCAAACGTGCCCACAATAGATTCCCAAAAGCACGACTATAACGATTTTTTGGTATCAAAGTAATTTAGTGTCAAAGGAACTAACGATTTTACGTATCCAATACTTAAATACCCCCTTAAAGAGTTGGTTCGATGGCTTTAGATTATGGATCGTATAATAACCTGGTATATCTGTCCGTTGTATCTACAAACAACCACTCCATCGCTGCCAGCAACGTCAATTGGAAATTTGTCAGACCATTCGCCATCCTCCACTCTAATCATCGCCTTCTTCTTACCAAAGAATACTTTCGAGCGAAATGAAAACAGTATCGGTCCCTTGAAGTTCTCTGGGTGGTACAATACATTTAAATAGTCGTCTCCGCTCTGAAAACATTGGCACGGTCAGAATTTGCCATGATCGCTGGCAATACGTTGACTGGTTCGCTTGTCTCGCGCAGTCAAACTACTATGAATTTTAATGTAGCCGTATATTATGTACAACTTTGTTCACATAAGCAACAATATTATATATCGTGTTGTTACTAGGCTTTGTCAGTTTTTAAAAACCGGGTTCAAAAACCTTTTTTTTTTCATAAATTTGTAAAATTTGAAAACCGGTTTCTCAAAAATCGATTTTTATATAAACCCTAGTTGTTACATGAACAATTCCAAGGAACATCAATTTGCCAACACCAGTTAACTCTATTCCTCCTAGACTTTCCTATGCGCCTCGATAAACAAAGCTTGAATTCATAAATATTTGCGCCCTCCCAATAATAAAACTCTTTTAAATTTGTCGCACCAATTACATACAAGCTTCTTTCTTAAAATCTTGCACAATATCTAACAATGCTATCCTTTTTTATTCGAATCATGCCAAGAACATGCGTTGATAGCTACGTATGCTTTGCATAAAAGTAGTATACCGTGATTTAAAGCAATAGTTACTATTCCGCAACATGAGAAACTATGCATAAACTATTGTAAAACTGTACATGCTGCTGCGGCAAGCCAGTAAGTTAACAGAAAGAAATGAATGCGTGTGGAAATTGTGAGTGAACTTCGTTAATCCTGGGACGATATACAAGCTATTATGTACAGTAGAATTCGTCTTAATTATGAGCAGTAAATAATCCCCGCTCCCTTAGTTAATGAGGTCAGTAGGAAAATATGTGCCAATCGAAGTAACGAACAGAACTGTGGTTAGTATGTTAACAAAAAGACACATATAGGTAGTTAATTTTCGCTTCGTAACTACACGAGATTAAATGAACATCACCAATATAAATTAAAACAATGTATCACCGAACATGCTTTCTTCTTCCTGTATTCTGCACGTCGACGACGGGGTTTCCTGACACAAACCAAATTCTGAAAGACACCTTTCTATGTACTTTTTAGACCATTATTAATAATCAAATTAATCTTCCCGAATATGTACGCGAAAGCTGCACCAAAGCTCTATGATTCAACGCTCGACGGTTTCCTTCGATAGGATTATAATAAATCGATTCAACAAGCTACTCTGACAATTTACAAAACTTTAACATGCTGCTAACGTTGCATTGAAAAGTTACGCTTAAGGGGAGAGCCCTAATTCTTGGGAATTTTTTCTAAGAAACTGTTAAGCGGATCTTTTCCAAACTTTCAGGGTATTTTAGTTCATATTCAAATAATGAAAAATAATTTTTTCGTTACAAAGTGTTCGGTAGAAATGGAGATATATGCACACGTTCGTGCGGAGTTGCAAATTTGCGATTATGTTGGAAGCTTCAATTCTTCCCCGAAATAAAAATCCAAGGATTTTCTTATTTCTTGTATAATTACATTGTCGATAGACCTAAAACTTTTATAAATAAATGGAATTGAAGAATTCTTTTTCCATAAATGGTACGAAATATCATGGGGCAGACTTTTTGACGCCCAGCAATTTTCCAACTTTTAACTTTTTTTCGTTTGTTAGGTACATCTCCATTTCTACTGAATAGTGTGTCACGAAAAAATTATATTTTATTGTTCGAATGTGGACTAAAATACCCTGAAACTTTGGAAGAGATCCGCTGAACAGTTTCTCAGAAAAAAAATCCCAAGGATCACCTTTTTCCTAGCGTTTTAAATAGGACTCCCCCCTTAACTGAAACAAACGATTAAATTCAACAGTACAGTTTCCAAAGTAAGTTTAATCTCTAAAGTTCGTAAATAAACCTTGCACATACAAGAAGGATCGCCACCACTATATGCTAAGAACTTTTTTAGTGTTGCGTTCGAAAGCGTGAATGAATACTGTAACATGAAATCACTACCTTGATCGGACTCGAGTGTTCTTTGCCACCCTTACTTGATTTCTGTAAAACAATGCGTTGAGTAAGATAGGGTCGTATAGGTTTAATTTGCGACATTATACTACTTCCATCGTGCATAATACAGCATAGCACTCACACGCTGCGCAAAGTATCAAACTAAAGCAATGCGTAAGGAGATTAATTACGTGCCTAATACAGCTACAAGAGGCTAATTAGCATTGTTACGATTGGTATTCTCGTTTAGCGAATTGAAATACTTTATAGCGGAACCTTATTCTCACTTAACAAATAGAAAGGAGTAGCGTATATATTTCGAGACGCTCGTTTATCACAACGATGCTTTCCTTGCATCTCGGGTGGAATAGAAAATGGGATTAAATTAAAGAATACATAATAAAGTGTAATAGAACTTACGGGGAATCTTTTGCGTTAAAGAAAAATCTACGCTGAAGTGTGATAATAAGCGAACTGTACATTAAGCGAGAAATATTAAACCATGATGGGTTACGTCACTGTGAAAGAAAAATTATAGAAGACAACGTTTCGTTGATACTTACTCGGTAAGATAGCATTAAACCTGTTTTATTCAACATCCAAAATGGACAGTATAATGCCATGACGATGGAGCTGTGCTTGTAAGATGTGTGCATTCCTAAGTCCATTACAACTTTCTGCGCGCTGTCGAAAGACTCAAACGACCAGACTGAGAATTCTGGCGGAGCCGCTAATATTTCTCCTCTGCACGACCAGTCTTTCTCTAAGTAGTTCGGTAGCTGCAAGATATTGCGCGTAAGACAGTTATTTAACGAGTGATTATTAAGAGGCGAGTTCTGTTTAGGACGCAAGGCATAATTTTTTTCCTAAGAAGCTGTTGATCGGATCTTTTTCAAACTTTCAGAGTATTTTACTTCACATTAAAACAATACAAATTAATTTTTTCGTTACAAACTGTTCGGTAGAAATGAAGATGTATGTAATAAAAGAAAAAAAGTTCAAAGTTGGCAAATTGCTGGGCTTCAAAGAGTCTGCCCCAAGATATTTCGTACTATTTATGGAAAAAGTGATGTTCAATTTAATTTATTTATAAAAGTTTTAGGTCCATCGACAATGTAATTATAAATAATAAAATCCTTCGATTTTTATTTCAGGGAAAAATTAGGGCCTCCAACATAATCGCAAATTTCCAACTCTGCACGAACGTGTGCATATATCTCCATTTCTACCGACCACTTTGTAACGAAAAAATTATTTTTGATTGCTCTAATGTGAACTAAAATACCCCGAAGGTTTGGAAAAGATTCGCTTACCAGTTCCTTAGAAAAAAAATTCCCAAGAATCACCTGATTTCCAACGTTCTAAATTGAGCTCCCCTCTTAATCCTGCAAGTATCGCTTACCTTTATGATAATACTGGATTTCCCTGGATCAATTGTGGGAATCTGATAAATTGTGCCAGCTTCTAAAAGCTTCTCTTGGACAGCTCCAGGCAAGCATACGATAATGTCAATAGGAAGGACATTCTTCAAATACACAGACGGATACAAGTGAACATTGTAAATGGTACTTGCCATGGTGTGTCGGCTAGTATTTTCAAAGTAAACCTGTTCTATTTCACCGACAACCTGTAAACGTACGCAGCCCATCATTAAAATCCATAGATTCTAATAAGACACTCGTGTTAGTCTTTAGTCTACTGCGTTACTCTATTACTCTTCGCACTACTATCTAATCGATGAACAATACCTTCGACAATACAACATCACAGTAACAACATATCCATTCTACGCAACACAAGTGAAACAAAAGTACGTGCAACGAACACACTATAACGAGTGCTAATGAAACTTTTCAACACCTAAGCTCACTCACAAGGGAAAATCCCGAATCCGGAATTTCCAATAATTCTGAAACTTTGTGAATAAAGCTTGTGAAACTTTGTGAATAGCTGGTAATTCGTTAACGCGACAAAAACTAAACTAAATAGTATACATTTTTACTTTCACGTTTCAACTTTATTCCGTTTTCTATGGATTTTCTTCTTTGAATTAGATAATATAAGAAGTAACTTTTGTCTTGAAACTTTTTTTCTATCCCTTACAGTTCACGAGTTATAACACAATTTTCAGGCGTTAATTTCTGCAAATTCACAAAGTTTCAGAATTTTTTGAATTTCCGGATTCGGGATTTTCCGTTGTCAGTACCCACAGTTTGAAACTTGTAAGTATCGCCACAGTGTGAAGCATAGTTATTCATTATTGACATGTAACGATTAGGAAGACTAAGAATTCTGTGGCTTTTAAAGTATCAATCACTTCGTGTTACCTGCTCAAGAAAAACACTTGGTATTAAAATCTATCGAAATCGAAATCAAAGTTTCTTTTATATACTTTTTGTGACGAAATCTGTTGGATAGGTCGAGTTTAGTATAGAGGGAGTTCCCTTAAGGGGGTATAACCGTTTATTATTTATAAAGAAAAAAGGTGGACTTTTCTCTTAGAAAAATCTAACTTTACCTTTGATTTCTCACCATTTCTTTATTTTCCAAAATTTTCAAAATCGGCCCCGTAGGACGATAACTATTAACATATTTTATAAGAAAATTTTACTTTTTTTAATTTCAAACAGGACATACAGCTTTTTTCGGGGTCGCCGTTTAGCCGTCTAAATTCCAGAGACTTTCGGATAACAATAGTTTTTTAACTGAAACTTTTTTTTAAGTAGTTCATAATAGTATGTAAAGATACTAAAAAAACGGGAAATCTTCATCAAGCCTTATAATCTCCTTATTTATATTAAATAACGAGATTGATTTAATATAATTTCTTTCTTCTTACTTGAGAGGAAACTTAAGCGTCCGGCACTAGGGGAACTCCCCCTACAAACGATTCAATTCCAGTTATTTTTCTTTCTACGTTAACTGTTATCGCAACACAGCTAGATGCTCAAGCGTACCGGAATCTCTGCGGCAGTTAGTGGTAATGGAAATACTAACACGTTTCCTATGATATTCTTTGCATTCACATTTAAAGTATATTAACTATCTAACAGCGGTAATGAAAATACATGTTCCTTCGATACTCAACGTACACTATATAAACGCCAAAAACTTCTGTCAAACTATGTAGGAAAATGGTAGTACCTGAACAGGCGCTCCCAGATATTTTGGGTGTTCTGAGGGTAAACTTTTCAAGCAAAGACGCTTGACGTAATCAACGAAATGACAGAATATCGATCGCCAGTTAATAGCATTCAATAATAAGCCAACAGTGTTGTTATTATATAAAATACTACCGACCACAATCATCACGAAAAACATCTAAAAGTAAAGAAACTGCTGCTCATGAAAGCACGTAATGTGTCGGAACGAAACCTCAATGTTAAAAGAAAAATCAAGATAACTAGTTTCAGAGATGGGCAAAATTTTTATTTAAATAAAATTTCGAATAACGCATAAAAGTTCAAAAAAATTATACGTCATGTGTCGAATAAAGTTGACTCGGATTAACGAACGAATGAGGATTTTTTTAACTTTTATTCGTTATTTGAAATCTTATTTAAATAAAAATTGTGGCCATCTCTGGTTTCATTGTATTAACGTTCCCTTTTACACGAACAGTGATTATTCAAATGCACGGAGTAACAATTGCGTTACGTTCTGTACAGGAGTAGATTCTCATCATAAGAAAATCAAAAATAAAGAGAGTAAGAAAATCTAAGGAGAATTAAGCGAATGTAAATGGAATTTATTACCTTTATGTAAAACGGCTCTGTCACCTCTTGCTTCGTTCGACTTTCACACTTTAAAAGCTTTGTCATCGAGACAGTCTTTTGCAGGTCTTTCCAGACGAATGGCTCTATCGAGACCATGTACCTGTAAACTTCTGGTATTAAAAATCTGTTGGCTAAGAGTCGACGAAGCAGATTTAATCGCAAGTTAAGAAATTACCTATCCACGCTGAAAAACAGCCAGTAAATGTTTGTCGGGGTATACACAGCGTCTAAAGGAAGATTCAGTTTACTTCCCGAGGCAACGGTGCCTACGCATTCAACTTCATTTCCACGTTTAGTCATGTAGTATACTGATATTGGTTCGCTGAAGTGATTGTGCACCTAGAATGCGTTTGATTATTATTCATTGAGGAGTTTAGACTCAGAGAAATTAACTAGACAGCGTAGTTTACCTGAAGGATACTTCTCAGAGTAACGATAGTACTTCCGTCTTCGACTACTACGTCAGACACGATACCCCATTCCTCGGAACCTTCCTTGCGATACTTTAATGAAAAGAACCTCTTGTCGGCTCTTAGAACTGGTATAGTCAGGGTGCCACCAATTTCTTTGAACTGCGAAGGAGTATTATGCGTGAAGACACTGTCAACTAGGGCCGGGACTATTCGAATATTTTACAAGTATTCGAATGCTACGAATAAACTTCGAATATTTGAGTATTCGAATGCTACGAATAAACTTCGAATATTTGAGTATTCGAATGCTACGAATAAATATCGAATATTTGAGTATTCGAATGTTATTATTCGAATTATATTCGCCAAATAATTGAGCAAGTGAAGATTCGAATATTCGAATACCGAAAAATTCGACAAATAGTCCCAGCCCGACTGTGAACTAAATAGAAATCACTTTAAAGACATTACCGAAATATTGAACTTGTTGTCTTCTCTTTCATTAATCGATTCGCTCTTCAGCTGATCGAGCAAAGGTATTTGGGTCACTTTAGTCTTCGACGCGAGCTCCACTGAAGCACCAGATTCGAGGATTACTTCCATGTACGAGCCTCTCATCTCGTTTGTGATTGTTGATCCATCGTCAAATACCTGAAACGATACTCTGTTTAGAAATGTTTCAAGGCCTACGATTTCGCTTTGGTATTTATGAAATTGAAATACCTTGAAGTGACTGCGTGCGAGATCTAAAACTATCGCTAAACCAGTCTCGTTCTTGAGCACGTAGGGTGCCAAATTCTTCGCAGTTCCTTTTCCACTAGCTTCCATTGCGGATGAGAATGCATTGCCAAGTTGTTTCAGTACGTCGAGGCAAGTTTTGGTTACGGTTATTTCCAAATTTTCCTGTGACAAAGTATCGTAAAGGTGTATTGTGCAGAGTTATTTCTTTCGTACTCTATGCACAATTGTTAGATAAATTAACTTACAGAAGACACTACGTCGATAGACATTTTGGGCGTCTGTTGGAATTCCTCTAGCTCGCTATCTGAAACAGGGCTGACTGCGCTTGTCCCTCTGGAGTCAGTAGATACGTCATTGAATTGAATCTAATGGAGAATAAAAGAGGCTGTGAAAGTCACTGAGATCAAGGAACCATTTAAGATTGTACAGAGGGTCGCCAAATTATTATACTCGAAACATTTTCGTCAATTTTTGGGATCGTTTTAAAATGGATTTAATACGATTTAGAAAAAATCTTAAATTTAAGATTTTTTTAATCGTATTAAATCAATCTTAAAATGATCCCAAAAACTGACGAAAATATTTTGAGTATAATAATTAGGCCACTCTCTGTAAGAGTATTCTCCAAAATCTAAGCGCGTTACTTTAGTCTTCAATTCCCAAGGCGTTGAAATTCGCTTTCCATTTTTAGTCCCCTCTATCGGTTCGATCAATGGCTCCCATAATGCCAAGCAACTGTTATAATACGCCATTACCACCGACATCGTGCACTCCACACTCATCTAAAAGCATTCATCTCTCAATACCTGTCGATAGGAATATCATTCTACAGGTGCGATTTCATGCTGACGCTCGACGCTCGTTTTGAGCTCCAAAACCAATCATGTGACCGAGGCTCGATCAACGAACGAGCGAGTCAGAATACTGATGTATTCGAATAGTATTCGAATACATCAGTATTTGAATACATCGGTATTCGAATAGTATTCGAATACATCAGTATTTGAATACATCGGTATTCGAATACTATTCGAATACATCAGTATTTGAATACATCGGTATTCGAATAGTATTCGAATACATCAGTATTTGAATACATCGGTATTCGAATACTATTCGAATACATCAGTATTTGAATACATTGGTATTCGATTAGTATTCGAATACATCAGTATTTGAATACATCGGTATTCGAATACATCAGTATTTGAATACATCGGTATTCGAATACATCAATATTTGAATACATCGGTATTCGAATAGTATTCGAATAATAACATTCGAATACTCAAATATTCGAAGTTTATTCGTTTAAGATTATGTATTCAAATACTGATGTATTCGAATACTTGTAAAACATTCGAATATTAAATTATTCAAATAGCCCCAGCCCTACTCAAAATGAGCGTCAGCGTGAAATTGTACCTTAAAACTCCTTACCGATTTCGTACTCCAGTCATTAACATTACTTTGGAACCCAATATGAAGCAGGAGCATAGGTAGCGTTTTGTTACCAACGCCTGCTTCCAACGTGAATAAAATCGTTGGCGCAGAAACAATCGCCAATTCTGGCTTATAAACCGCAACTTCTTCATCTTCAGGGTACACAAAATCTTCTACAGCTTCCGTTCCCATTTCCGTCTTCAGAAACCAAAACTCACTTTCTTCGAATGGTGTTATAATCCACAATCCTTCATGATTTGGCTCGCTAACAACAACTTCCTGATCTTCCACCGCCGTCATTGTGGCGGTGTGAATAACCTTGTTCAATATTTCGATGACACCCGGCGAGACTGATACGTGAATATCGGTGCAGCAAACATCAATGTGAAGACCTTTTCCGTCCGGCGTAGAGCCTGCTACGCTGATGCTGCAGGGTCTTAACACCTGATAGATCCAATCGCTCCTCTTTGCTGGGTTGTATATACCAGCTAGCACCGACAAATCCTTTATGGAACCTGTTATCACCTGATGCTCGCCCATCAGCCGCACTTTCAACAGCAGCTCGGTGTTCAGTATCATGCAATTGGAGTTCACGTCGTCCATGTCTTCGAGCAGAATAATATCCGGCTTCTCAACGTGCAGATTAATGGTGAACATCTTTTTATTCGGCGCGGCAGGTTGCTTCTTCCTCACCGCTGATTCATTCTTCGGAAGACTCTGAAGCGCTGCTTTGGACGACGGTGGAGCTTCAATAGCGAAGAAGTCCTTCACTTTCATTAAATAATCGAGGGACACGATTATGCTGAAGGAGAAGACTTTAACGTCGACAAAGGTGTCGTTGAGGCTTTGCCTGATAGTCATGTCCAACATGCTGCGAACTGACCTAGATTCGTTCTCCATATCGTCCACGGAAGGCACCGTAGTTGTTCTCTCCATGATTCTAACGAGAGACCCCTGTCGATTCTGCCGCGTGTCGTCCAGAGTGCAGTTCATGAGGAGAATGGAAGTCGCCATTAATCCATCAGCGAATATCCTGCCCTTCAGCGCGAAGTGCGTCAAACAGAATTTCGCTAACCCATTCTCCGGCAGATGTAGCAGAGAACTCTGCGACTGTAGCATCTTCGAGCCCCCCGTGAATAAACTAATCACGAGACTGTCCATAACAAATTCAAACTTGATGGACGTGTGCACATGACCTTGTTCTTGAAAGTCTGTGTCCTCCGTATCTGCCAGAGTGGATCTCCCAAAAGTATCGCCCTGGTAATGTTGCTGGACTTCCACTTCGAGCATCTTCTCCGTCGGGCTGACGTTCTGCGGGACTTTTATTTCCTCCATCGTCTCGCCCAAATTCTCCTCCAGCACTTTCATCACAGTCGCGTAATCCTCTTTGCTTATCAACACGTTGATTTTATTCAGCCTCCCGGACATGTCTATGTCCGGTATAGTAGTGAACCACGCGGTGGATAAATTACGCTTGATGAGCAGCGTGAAGCTAACCGGCTCCAGCAGTAATATTTCGCTCTCCACGGTGAACTTCTCCAAGTTCAGCTTCACCCTCGACAATTTCAAGTTCTGCAGTTCGATCCTCATTTCGTCAACGATGGGACAATCTCCAGCTTCGTTCGTCACTTCCAGCTTCTTAAAGACATTGCAGATGGTGAGATTACCCATGTCGAGGGTCAAGCAATGATCGCTCTTCGAGTGCATCGGCACGTAAATCACAGGCGCCTTGATCTTCACCGCGAGTCCAATGCGCGCTGCGCTTTCCTGCACGTCTTTGATGTTCGTCTTCGCAGCTTCCGCGGCAGCCGCGGACGCGTCTTTTATAGCCTGCTGGGCCACTTGGAAGTTGTTCAAGAAGCCCATTATGCTGGTGACGAACATGTTGAGGAAGATGATGCGGTAGCAGCCCATCACGACCGTGATGGACATGTTGTTCTTATCAACCTCCGGCGCTTCGATATTATACATTATAGCTTGAACCTGCAGCGACTCCGTGTCTTCCGTCACCGATACGATATCTCTGTAAGAAGACGCAGCGTTGAGATCCTTAATACTGATCGATGACAGATTAACATTCGCTTGCGAATAAGAATTCTTCATTATAAACCCAGCGGTGATGCCGTCGATGTAAAACGCGGTGATTTCTCTGCACTCGCTGACTATCTTCATGCAAATTGTCCCGACTTTCGCTTGAACCTTCAGGTCTATGTGCTCTATCACCGTTCTCTTTCGGCGAGACGTCGTCGACCTGACTTTCTGCCGGTGAATCTGTTCCTTGAAGAACGCAGACGTTTCTTCTTGAATGGAAGTCAAGCGATTCATCGCCGGACGCATAGTCGGCTCCCTTTCGATCTTACTGCTCGGTATCGAATTCATTTTAGCCTGCATGTATGTTGCGAACCGAAGCAGGCTTATCAAAGCTTCTTGGTGAAGCAGAATGTCCAGCGTAGTGAACTCTAATTTTAGTAGCTTATTAACCGACTCGTGCCTCGTCGTGAATTCTGGAGACCGCTTGTTCACGTTCAGATATTGCACCGTGATCAGGTACTCATCTTTCCCGGATGACATCGGAGTGTTCACCATGAAAATCTCGCTTTCCTTGTAATGCTGCTTGACTTGGACGCCGCCTAGTCTCAGCATTATCTCCTGATCGTAGGTTCGCTGCACCATCTCTGCTTCTAATTGCAACACCTCCAGTTTCATGAACGGTGCTATCGTGTCGCCTTTCTGCGACGAGACTAGAACCGCGAATTCTTTCATCACAAATCGCATCTCAAAGTCCGTGGTCTGCTTGACCGGAGCAGCTTCGTCTCTCTTCTTTTCCGCGACGGTCGTCGTCAGCTCTTTCAACAACGACAATTGAGACACGGATTTCGTGAGCGACGACTTCTGAAGGTCCGCGGGCTGTTCTTCCTGCGGGAACGGTATGCTCTGCGCTATGGACAGAGCTTGCAACAAGCGAATATCAGTTATATTGAGAAAGACGGACGGCAGTTGACCTATGAGTCGAATGTTCGGAAGTAAAGGATCATCTGTGACCAAGCACTTGTGGAATTGAATCTCGAGGGTCGTTGGGTGCAACAATGTCATGGCTTTGTCTGTGCTGGACAAGATTGTGCGCCATTCCTCTCCGGGCAATGTGACTAATACTTGAAAGTCCACTATTTTCAGAACGAACTTATCGTAGCTGTGCTCCCTCAGATGCAGCAATACGTCTTCTTCGCTTTTACCCATGCTGATTAATTGCTTAACTGTGACATTCGTCGTGTCGTCTTTCGGGTTTTCTAGAGACTGCATTTGCAGGCTTCCGAGATTAATTACTAGAAGGGACTTCGTGCTGCTGTAGAATCCACCGTGCGGAATGATTAATTGAGACGCTTGCATGTTGACTTGTATGTCTAACGCAGAGTGCATTTCGATTGCGTGCTCCAAGCCCAGCGCTGACATTTCTTTTAAACCTTCCAGGTGCTCCGCTGCGGCTGCTTGGAGCTGATTCAAAGTCGACGAGTTCTGCACTTTGAACAGATTGACTAATTCTATCACAGTCTGCGCGTCGTAAATAATGTCCACGGATCTTGATTTCACGATGATTCGATCGCCGCATAATTTGTCGAGAGGATTCTTCTCGTACGACACGGATAATAAAACAGTGTCCATAGTGTGTTCGTGGGAATTGAAAAGCGAGGGGACATTCTCCCCCTGCTTTGTTCCCAGAAGCTTCATTTCATTAATCGACGCTGTGACTCTGAAACGAGATGAATATTAAGTTAGGATAGGTTTACTCGTCTTAAGAGGACCATGCAGTCGAGAAATCGAATTTTTTTATTGCAGTTTCCGAAAGTACTATCTTTTCTGAATAAAATGCTTACAAAATAGCGTTGGCGGCGGGTCTTGACTTGAAGCAGGCTTCGACGCTGTGAAGCTGAAGGTCCAAAATGCACGGGTGCTCTTTGTCCATGTCTAAGAATATTACTTGAAGCTCGTGAAGAAGGAATCGCGTGTCGATCATCTCGTATGTCTCGGGGTAATGGGCAGGCACACTGTTTTCCTGGTAATCAATCGCTCTGTACAGCTTTTCCTTCTCCTGCGGCGTCATTGCCTGCTCGAATTTCCTCACTGAAACGAATAATTTTTACGGAGCAAATGGATTCTATACGAAATGAAGAAGTTAAAGTATGTTGTTGGCGAAGATTACTTATCGCAGCTGCGGAATTCAGATCTTGCGTCTCCTCTGCTTGAGAACCGGACCACAAGAACCCAAACCAACCGCGTTTCGCTCGTAGACTCTTCTCCTTTTCTGCCAGCCTTTCTACCTAAAAGAAATCGGAACTAAAGCGTTATGAAACTGAGCTGCATCGCGCTTCATCAACCGAGACACTAACTTCCATTTCGATTTGTTGCCTAATGATAACCAAATTGAAAATATCCAATTTCCTCTCACAATACGTGAGATGATCTTCGATTTCCTTCGCCAATTTCTTTGTTGTTAATTTTGTCTGGTACGCTGTGGCATAAGAGCGACACAAGTCCCTGTGTTCCATCATGTGATTCCAGTCCCAGTTTCTACGATTCCTGCGCACAGTTTCTTCCAGGATGCAAGTATACGCGAACCGCCACCTGAAAGTGCCAGTAAATCGCTAGAAATTTTGTTCCAGGCTCAGCGATTCCTCGGGGTTTATTACCATTCTTTATAGTGTCCTCTATACGATGTCAAAGCCGGTCGGTACTTTCTATACGGAGCAGCTTTTTGAGCTTGATCCAGCCCTTCGCCCAATTGAACAAGAGTGCGGTATTGTCTTTTCGCCAGTCCCACTCTTAATTTTTGCATCTCCAGATCCAACCACACTTTGGGGATAGTGTAATTGCTTCCGTCTGTTTCTGGCTTCGGATTTAACTTCAATTTTGCGTTGACATTTATTGGACCCAGCACTAGAAAAGAAACAGAGACAGTTTTATAGAGAGTGGCCTAATTATTATACTCAAAACATTTTCGTCAATTTTTGGGATCATTTTCAGATGGATTTAATTCGATTAAAAAAAATCTTAAATTGGTAACTGAAGGTTCTGAAAGGAAACTTTCTTGGCTTTCCAAAATACTCGTGAAAATTTGTCTACGATCATGAGTTCGAAAGTTAGATGTGTTCAAAGTGAAAAGTACCTTTTTTGCTTTGATCGCGAATAACTCGGTCAATAAAAATCATACGACAAAACCGAAAAAAGGAAATTAAAGAGAAATGTTTGCTCTATAAGAACTCTTCGTTGGATTTACCAGAAAATTTTTTTTGGATGAATTATTATACTCAAACAAAAAGATTTCAGATTTTGTAAGTTTAAACGATGGAACGACTGTATTTCTGCGAAAAATGCTCGCAAAAAATATTTAAAAAACGCATTTTAACGCTTGAAGTTTCTAGTTTTTTAATCAAGAACTCAAATTTTCTTTTTCATCCATTACGATACTGTTTTGTCAAGATGAAGCGCAGGAAACGAAGTATCAGACATTTTTAACTACTTTGAACGCATGCACGAGCCAAAAAAATTTTTTTCCGATAAATCCAACGAAGAGCCTTTCTAGCGCAAACATTTCTCCTTAATTTCTTTTTTTTTATTTTGTCTGTTTGCTTACAATATTGATACCCAGGTGGATTGTAATCCATCGTCGCGATGCCACTGGTGAAAAGCTCCAAATAGTTCGACTGGGAGCTTTTACTGAATTGGTCTACGGTTGTATTGAGATACACAGCTAAACCATCCAGGGTGCAAAGCTAAAAGAAAGTCACTGATTTATTCCACATGTTATTGCATCTCTATATAACACAGTTACTGTTTCGCTCACCTTATAAATTTGTGGAATAACGTACATGTCTTTCAAATTACCGTCCGTCTCCCAAGAGTCATTGCAACTCTGTAGGCTGAACTTGTTCAGTGTAAAGCCCACTGAAAATGGATGATCCTTAAACGACACGTGATCTTCGTACCGAACGTGGATTCTTTTAATTTCAACGTGAATATTCTTTATCATGCGAGCGATAAGCTTTTCTATCATCGAATCGTCTATTTTCTCCTGGGCTATAAGAGGTAAATAAAACAGCACAGTTTAGAAAAAGCTAGCCATAGCATTAAGGGGAGGTTCCGGTCTAAAAATCGATTTCCTACAGTATAAGACATCCTTAATTCAATGCAAAAGGTCCCATAAAAGTATATCTTGCAGTTTCCTTTTAATTAATTCCTAAAGATCACCTATTTTTATTGGCTCCAAACCAGAACAGCCCCTTAAGCTGCGTACGAACACACGCGAAACAGCAGACATTTACATTTAATATCCGCTAACTGCTTGTTCCTCTCAACTCTTGCCAGCTCTGCCCGCTTGGCGTCGAGTTGCGCTTTCGCTTCCTTCTCCGCATCGTACGCCACCTGACTCGAGGGTACCACAAGTATAAACAATTCCTCTATTATCGCGTCGATCTGGCCATTCCACATATCTTTGAACGGTATCTTTAAAATAAGCTTCCCTGCGGGACAACAAGTGTATTAGTTTCATACTTCACGATCCGTCGCCAGAATTCTCACACAAGAGAGAACGCATTACGCACCTAATCTTCCATGTTCCAATCTGATGGATAGATCCAATACATCCAACGCAGTCTCTTTTATTAATAAATCTGATAACACAACATCTCCTAAAAACAGAAAAACAGGCTTTTAAAAGTACCAAAGATCCATCTCGAAATCAAGCGAAACTAAACCAACGAAGTACTAATCATTTCCTAATTATTTAAAACAGCGTTTCCTGTGTTTGAAAGAAATAAATCCAAATTTACAACGCCTTAAACATATCATCTGAGATTCTATTCTCCATTTCTCTTCGCTTCAGCGTTCATCTAGTAAAGACAATATTTCAAATCGATTTTCTTTCGATCTGTTACAAGAGCTACTACAAGAAGACGCTTTATATAAATAGAAGCTGATGTCATATCGAAATACTAATAATACATCTGTGTGTGTTTACGAAACATCGAGATTAGACAAGAACTGTTCGCAGCACGTTCAAAGATTTCCCAGGCGTGGCCAAGTCAGCGAATAAATCGTAAGACTTTGTTACAACCCTCGAAGCGTTCCTTACCTCCCCACAGACTCAGTTTCAGCTGCGTGTAGTCCAAATTCTGAATGTACTCCCCCAACACCTTGTTCAGGAGTTCCGCCACAATCGACTCGAACACCATTGTTGGGCTTTCGCAGCTACGAGGCAGGGAAACACGTGCGGCTCTATAAACTCGATGTTATAAACGAGATCCAGCTACATTTGTGCTCTAAATCTACGGTTAAATAACCGACTGGTTGGCTCTCGGAGGCAAACTGGATCGATAAGAAAGGGAGTACCGCATAACCTTAAGCGGGTACGTGTGTGGGCTCGTGTAACTCGAATTCACGTGGTTTAATTACACGCAAGGATACGTGTAACGCGATATATAATTGCTGCGAGGTTTAATGGCGCGAAACGGCCTTAATCATTGTTTTGTCTGTTGATTCGGAGACTCTTATTCACTGTCACACCACCACTCTCGATCTAATCGGTCAAACATTTTTTTTTAAGCAACATCGATTACATCAGACTGCTGACTGATAGAGATTCTCTCGGTTTGCGATTCAAATGACATTACGGAATTAAGTGCTACTGTCACTGGCCCTGATGCATCTGAATCAGACGGTCTGATTCACCCACTCCTTTATGTTATGTGTATATATGTAGTCATTTGCTTGGTGGAGCTGTTTTGTTGTGCGAATATTGCGCGCACACATGCGAGTGCAGTGCGCCTGACGTGTAATCTGAGGTAATTAGAGGCCTGAGTTATTGTGAAGTGCTTGGGGGCGAAGAGATGAGATTAGGGACGGGATTAATGGGTTCGTCTACTTCCTTGAAACAGTAAGTAGTTTATTGGTTTATTTATGCTTTTATTGGAGCCTAAGGGTTTCTTAAAGTTATTGCAGTTCGTTAAGCGCGCTGATTAACGATGGGGTTATTAACCGCGTGTATATTAAATCGCGTTATAAATGATTTTCGCCGATTTAGAATAGTGTAGTTTCTAGTTTTCTGTAGATATTGATGAAACATTGACTAAATTGTAATTATAAGAATGGTGGGTTTCAGGAGATCGGTAACTTCCACTTATGCGAAAATCGCCCGTGATTTTCATTAGGGTAGGTTGCCTTATACGCGACTGGGCGCATCGTCAAGAATTTCAAAGTCGATTTTCTCGAAAATAAAGCGCAATATCAAAAAATTGTATTTCTTTTTCTCGACTTATTTGCTTGTTATAAATTGAAAAGAAAGAGTAACTTTTTTACATATCGCGCTTCATTTTCGAGAAAATTGACTCTTGAAATTCTTGACGTTGCATTTAGTCGTCGACAGGAAAACCTAGCTTAATGAAAATCACGGGCGATGTGGGCGTAACTGGAATTTGCCCATTGAATGCTTTGAAGAAACGTTAGTAACTAAAATATTTGCGATAGAGAAGTGTGATAAGTCTAAATTCTTCGTATTTGAATATGAACTTGGCGGGGTAAGGCAGTAACATGCGCGGAGGGAATGCGCACTCTACGGGCCGTGGACGCTATAGACATCTGGCGGCGGAAGGTGCGAACTGGGGCGCTAGATGCATTTGGATCAGGAAATTCTTGGAATTTAATGGGAACGCAGAATACTGGTGGAGGTCGATCGAGGAGGTTAAAGAGCGAGAGAGAGAGAGAGGTATTGCGCGCGATGAGGATAGATCTCTCTAGAGCGCGCCACTAACTTTGGTTATGCGAGCCCGATACTTTTTCGCTCCTGGTGGCAGGGAAGTATGATACGAAGAGGTGGCCGTTAGAGTGAGAGGGAATGATGGGTAGAAAGAGAGGGAGATATTAGGAATGAGCAGGTTTTTTTAATTAAATAATTTATCAGACATCGCGGATAGAGAATGATTTGCTAGATTAATGACTATTTAATTCAGAATGAGATATTAGGGTGATTTTAGCAACATTGTCAAGCTATAGCTCTGTTCTGAGTCAAGTTTGAACAAAATCATAGAGGAAAATTTTGCACTGTTTAATAAGCTCTAGCTGACAGGGGTGCACAAGGGAGCTGTTTTAGCGCCTAGCTGCGAGCAACCCACCTGTCTCGTTGCTAACGTTAGAATCGGTGAGCAGAACTGCAGTAGTGTACGTGCGTGCTCGTAGGCTCGTAGCGTAAGTATATATGGCTAGGTTCAAGTCATACCAAGTGCACGTACACTACTGCAGTTCTCCTCACCGATTCTAACGTTAGCAACGAGAAAGGTGGGTTGCTCGCAGCTAGGCGCTAAAACAGCTCCCTTGTGCACCCCTGCTCTAGCACCTTATGTGACTACTTTTTTTGAAACTCCATGGATTGGTCCTGAAAAGTGCATCAACAAAGGTTGAAACAAGGAAAAGAAATAAAAGAAGGAATATAGAGGTGACTTAGGAATAGTGTAGAAATATATATCGTCGAGCTTTACATTTAAAATCAGGAAACGAATTTAGCCCTCGAATATCAGGTGGAAGAGAATTATAATAGTGGGATTCAAATTAAATGTCGAGTAGAAAGAGACATCTATCATCTATGGTAGATCTCTGTTTTACCCCGATATCAAGTTTTCAAACAACTTTTCCCAGCAATAAATAAACAATTTTCTTATCAAAATTCATTGCCTAATAATCTCTATAGACCCTAAAGAATCCCCGCGCCCTCAGATTGCAAATAAATTAACAAAAACTTCGACATTTATTTTAGTTAACCTTTTCACCGCTACGCGCGGCTAGCGTTTCTCTGTCCATAACCTAAACAAATTTTCAAAACACTTGTTTTTACCAATAAATAAACAATTTCATTGTTAAAAATGCTTGTATAATGATCCACAGTGCCTCTAAAAGAGGCTCAGCCCTCTGACAATGTAATAATTTACAAAATAAAGGTTAAAAGTGTCCCATTTCCGAGTACAAACAATCAACAAAGTTACTCATCTAACAAAAGCTGGCTCTCTACTTTGCAATAAGTATGTTAACAAACAATTATAAGAGACCTATCATAACAATGTCAGACTTCGCTTCTTTATTATCTGCGTCGAAATATAAATGACGCTATGGATATAAATAATAGCGACGATGAGGACGTTGTCATACAGGTACGAAATGTTAATCTATAACATTAATTAATAATTCATCTCCAACTAACTTATTTCTCGATTTTAGGGTACTGCCCTGTATGAACACTTGCACAACTCAGGCTACACAGACTTTGAAAGCGTGACAATATCCAGGTCGACGCTTGAAAAAGAAGATGGAAGTTCTAAGCTCATGGTAAATTTCTTTCCCTTTCAAACAAACCAATAAATATATTACTATTCGCTAAAATATTTATTTATATACTCGCAGGACTGTGTATACCACGTGAAAAATGTTTTCAAGAAACTACCCATTGTATACTTTGGAATAATTCAGGTATCATTGGCTTGTAATATATTGTAACGTATTAAGGAATATTTACTATGAAAGTATTATTTTTAATAGGACGATAGTGTGTCCAAGAAACAGGTCGAAACGATTTTAAACGCGAAAGTTCTTCTAAACGATCACGCGTGTACGATACATGGTTTTGTTGATAGATACGACTTTAAATCCTGGAGGTAAACATCAAAGTTTATTAATGAAATTCAACAACTCGAAAATTCTAAAAAATCTGAAACTTTGCAGAAATGTAGCTCATATATTTTCGTGCTACTACACTTGTCCCATTTTTAGTAAACTACCCCTTCATTTTCCTGAAAAATGGGCCCCTGCCCAGAAGGCCCCTTGGGCCCTATCTTCAAAAAAAGAAAATTATGATTTTACCTAAGCACCATATCTTTTTCTGCACTACTACACTCAGCCCGTTTTTAGTAAACTACATCTTCATTTTCACAAAAAAATGGGCCCCTGCCCAGGACCCCATAGGGCCCCATCTTCAAAAAAAATTATGATTTTAATCAAACACTATATCTTTTTTCCACACCTTGCCCGTTTTTAGTAAACTATCTCTTCATTTTCCTCCAAAAGTGAGCCCTCAGAACATTTGCCAGCTGGGCCTTTTTCGTAAATCCGCCACTGCCTTACCGATACTGCTACATAATTATAATTAAAAGCTGACTAATCATACTTATAAATTAACGTTTCGCAGGACCGTGCTATTAAAATGTGTTTTATTTGGCACAGTAGTATCGTATTCAATATATTCTCCATTCAGTACTCAATACAAGAGTTCCTCGACTTTACTTGGATTATTCGTGCTCTGTTGCGCCGGTTACGTTGAGTACTCAAGAGCGCGCGTGCACAGGAATTTAAGCTCCGTTATATCCTTGCAAAATGATTTATTTGACCTCTGCAAAAAGGGGCTGAGAATTCTAAGATACGGCTACAGAATGAAACTAAGCAAAGATAAAAGCTCTCGGCAATTATAGTAAGTAATTATCGAACAGTACCATGCGATACACTTTCAACTGTTCCATCTCCTTTGAATACTTCACGTTTACTGTAATAGTGATCTTACAGCGGATAGACTAAAATACTTACAACCCATCACGGAGAATGTAGTGAAATATTTGGAGCACGCTTCGCACACGTATTACCATGTTTCTTTAATTCTTACGAAGCTTTTGCCAGCAGATGCTCTCCAGGAAGATCCGTTGACGAGATTTGAGAATGGATCGTTTGAGATGCGGGGCGAAGTGAATTATCAAAAGTTAAAGGTGAAGATTTGCGTATTTGAATTTACAGCGATTAAGATTTGCATGTTACTCTTTTGTCCACAGGACTTGTATCACACTTACGTCCTGACGCAGTCGGAGATGTTGCACTTGCTAGCTATCGCTTACGACAGTCATACTTGGCGGCAGTCTTACAACAGAATTCCCGAAGTGAAGCTAGCTCGCATTGTTCGTTTTCTAAAGAAATACTTGACGGTGTATAAAGACAAATTATCCAAAGCCGTCGATGATTACTACAGTTTCACAGTACAGCCAACGGAGTATAAGTACAAGTGAGCTCTACGAATTTTCCTTCTCGCGCATGGGAATATTATAATTTTCTTATACGCGCTTCCTGTTTCAGAGGACCGGCTACGTCACGATGGCGAGACTTGTACATGCATCTGTATTTAGCGTCTAATAAATTAGAGATAGCTTATGGTCACATATCATCGATACTCCAGGATATTGATAATAATATTGATGAGAATATCTCGGACGAAGGCTCAGTGGAAGAGAAAATGCAAAGACTGAGCGCAGCTCAGAAGGATATTGCGAACGCGAAAGACTTCATCGAGTTCAGTACTCTATTCCTCCTAAAGTCTCAAATTACAAATTACGTAGGGAATCATTCGAACATGAATATCTTAACTTCTGCTGCGAATTCCGATCTTCCCGTTGTTCACGATTCAGAGCCAGAAATTCTAGACGAAGTGTTCGAGGAGTACATTAAAGAGGAATATTTGAAGCCTTTAAGCGACGACTCCGATGAGATTGAGTTGTTCAACTATAAGAAGGACAGGGCGTTGTTTAAGAATTTTATGGCTGAGCTGAAGGATGCTTTGGTTGATAAACAGAAATCCATGTCGGAAAGGGAGTTGAAAGCACTTCGACGAATGCGTGGGAATTTAGCGAATGAAAGCGATTTGGAAAGCGAAGCTAATCGTGTCCCCACACCTCCGCCGATGCCGGAATTAAATGGGCCCAGAATTAGTAGGGAAATATCGAGAGGCAAAGAAAATTTGAAGGAAGAGAAACAATGTGGTTCTCTTCTTGCGGAACGATCTCCAATTTCGGTTTTGCCTTTACCAACGAGTAAAGAGTTCTCTTTATTTCTGCCACCGCCGTTTTTGAAAGCCAGCGAAGAAACGTTCGCGGGCAGCGGCGAGAATTCAGAGGACGAAATTGTGGAATCAGAGAATGGACAATAAATGTATATCCACCGTGTGAATATTTTGCTAATAACTTTCGCTACAGCGTATTTCATATATCATTCATATCAAGAAGCAGAAATCAATCTCGGGTGTATTACATTATTTATTTACAGGTTTGAAACACATTATACACGTTGCATAGATTCTCATTAAAATAAGATTTCGTTTGTACAATTTCTTTGCTGCCTAAAAATAAGAATAATTAACATTAAACACGTAGTATATAGTAATATTAATATCAAGACGCCTTTCACAATAATGAAAGTGAATTACAATCCGACGAATCGATTTATACGGTCTAATTAATTGTATAAAATGCTATAACGTATCAACAAAGGTACAAATAAATATTAGGAATCGCTGCATAAATATTCGCATCGATGGAATCGTAGAAACTATAACGAAGAACTTTTGCACGCGCCTTAGAATCTACCATTACGGACTACCTGCAAATTAATTGGGAATATTATTTGATAGAAAAATACTGATGAAATATCAATGAAAGTGCTTAGGTACGAGCTATACTTCAATTCACCTTCGCGAGAATGATAAATTAAATTCATTCTCGCGAAGATTCCTTTAATGCGATCAGTAACCAACATTTTGCTCTTCCGCGAAAAAGCGCTTTTGTATATTTCCGCTATGCCGATGCGACATTCAAATTCATTTAATCCCAAAGAATACAACGCTACTAATATAATTTTTTCCTATAACGAAGCAATCCGGCTACATGATTAGTTTGATTCGTAAAGCCAATCACGAGGCACAGCTCGTGTCGTTAATTGGGCCATGGCAGTGACAAATAGGTAAAAATAAGATTAGGGTGAAGACACCAGTAGTCGACCATGTATCAGTAGTCGACCACTCTCAGAAAAACATGAAAAATAAGGTTTTTAGAAGTGACAATCTTTTGAACAAAGTGCAGTTTTCTAACTGCACTCTGTTCAAAAGATCGTCACTTCTAAAAATCTTATTTTTCATGTTTTTCTGAAAGTGGTCGACTACTGATACATGGTCGACTACTGGTGTCTTTATCCTACTTCGCGACGCAAACATCTCGATGGAGAAATCGAAGTGCTCCCTGGTTACGCATTAAGACGGGGAAGAAGCTATTCCACAAATCCTTCAGCCAGAAGTTTCGGCCTAGTACGTTGAGGCGTAAAGTGTCAACCCTCAACTATAATAAATACTAGACTAAAGCTAAGACTAGATGAAGCATTTGTTGTAAATCGTGGTACATAAATATTGTAAAGCTGAGGACATTATCGTCGGGGTTTAAAACAGATTGCGATTAAAGGCCGCCGCACATTTCGGCGAATCGCGGCGCGGCGGTGAAATTAGTAACAATTGTCGCTGTGCTTCTGTCGCCAATTGTTTATAAACTTCTCTCTTCAGGGGAATTCCACTTACGCCCAAATCGCCCGCGTCCGTAGGAATTTTCCTGTTTTCAAGTCGTAATTTATATTTAAAAATCTGTGTTTTTTCCGATAAAGGCCCTTTCACAGATTTCTCTTCCACATTTCGGAAGATTTTCATAAATTTTGAAACGAAAACCACGTGAGCGATTTGGGCGTAAGTAGAATTCGTCCTTCAAATGCACGACGACCTTAAAAGTTTGGCTTGCGCGACGATTGAGGGACCAAGATAAAGCAGCATGTACGATCGATCCTTTACAAAATACCAGGTGTCTAATTCTTCTAGATGCACGGTTAAGGAAGTATACGATTACAGTTGAGACGTACCGAACAAAGCAGTTACATGTATCCCCCTTCTGTCGTCTCCGTTCCATGAAATTAGACTAATATATTTATACACGTGTCAGTTCCTTCATAGGAGGAACAAAAGATCTCACCACTTCGATTCTCCTCTGTACAAATTAACGTTGTACTACGTGGTCAATTGAAATCGCTATAAAGCCAACCATGGATGATGACGAATAGCCTCGCGACTTCGGTCCCCGTAGTCGTACGTCACTTCGATGCCGACAGGTATATCCTCCTTCGCAGTAAGTACCAGGTGAGGCGTGGAGCCCACCTCTATAACCCTCGCAATTAAATTGCCATTCCTCGAATGATTTACTAGCCTACCTAACTTATCAGTCTCTGCGGTTGCGTCAACGCTGAAAACGTAACCACAAGCGAACGGTCATTAACGATACTTCCATAAATTTCTCGTAAAGTGGGGATCTCAACTACGCACCAATACTGATGATTACGATGTTGGAAATAATACATATAGCATCCGGTGTTCTGATCCTGAGCGTACAACTTCTCCCTCTTCTTCGCTGTCAGCTGTTCGATCAGCTCGCCAATATACTCCACCACAAACTCCCCTTTACTGAACTCCCGCGTGGTCACCACTCCGCGACCTTTGCCCGCGAAGTGTCTCACCTGAAATGAAAGTACTTCATGTGTACTTTATGGCAAGTGGATAATGATTTCTAGTTTCCAAATTCGGTTACCTGCAATCCTTCCTCAACTTGACATAGCACTTTGTTCTCCATGTCGCGTTGTTTTTCTTCTAACACAGCTTTTTTGGATTTCCTCACGCTGCGGCGCACCGGGAAGTAATCCGTCAGCTTGTGGTCAGGCTTGATAGTTAAAGATTGTATTGGACGCTGATTGGCAGTTTGATTGTTATTTAATTTCCTACGGCCGCGATTCCCCGGCTTCTTTAAAGGCTGCTGTTCCGAATTCAGCAAGGGGATTATCGGCTTCTTCTCCTTCTCGTCGATCCCGTTACCTTCGTCCGAGTCTTCTAACTGACTGCTTGGCATCTTGATCCTGTGCGGCGTTGACGGGCCATTGATCGGCACGGCAACGGGTGTTTCTGAAATATTTCGTTGGTTTAGATAGTAGCATTGATGATTAATGAAATAATTGAATATTACCGTCTGTCCGAAAGTGACCGACGTCGGTAACGATGTCATTTTGGACAACGGTGGCTTCTTCGGCTCTGTAGAAGCTTTCTTCGATATGCACAATGGAAGCCTTGCTTTCGGAAATATCTGAGTCCGAGACTTTCGCGATCTACGTTTAAAAACACATGTTAATGATAAGTACTAAGGAATATAAATGCGAATTCGCGAATTTGAGGGGGTATTACAACCAAAAATTTGATTTTTTTTTTATTTTCTAATAGTTTGGGGTTTCGAAAATTTGTTCCTAGATTTTTGAGGTGAAGTTCGTAGAATTCCTAGAGTTATAGGGGCTTAACCCTTAGGCTGCCGCTATAGCCACTATATTGGCACGGTTCTACCCCCTCGACACTATGGGACCTATTGACTACTCATACATAAAAATTTTTGGAAAAAAAGGACCCCTATTTTTACGAAAAAATAGCGGCAGCCTAAAGGTTAAGGGGAAGTTCCGGTTTAAAAGTCGATTTTTTTTTATTTCGTTTTTGGAATGCTCAAACTTTTAGGAATACGTGGTTTAAAGGATTTCTTGAAATTCGTAAAATTCCCGAAGTTAAAAGAATGTGTGAAACTTTAAACGCGTTTTTCTCGAAAAACAAATTTTTTACATCGTTCACACATTTTCCTCAAAAACTACTAGACTAATTGAGTTAAAATTTGACACACATTCAAAGTGAATGTGTACCTATAGCCCATAGCAAAATTGTACCAATAGTTTCAATACAATCCCCTCCACTCCTCGTTTTAGTTCAAGAAAAGTCGAAAAAATCAAACATCAATTTTTAAACAGCTGCGATTTCGGTAACAATGCTCGTTAACCAAGTGGTTAATACTGCTAGGAGTGATAACTACACTCCTATAGATTAAAAAAATCTTCGCTTCTTTCGTTTCAAATGCCTAGGACGTCCGCAATTCGTGCGCCCGATGGTTCCAGTGTTTGACGACGTGACCCGCGCTTCAGCGCGTAACTTCTACAATTTTCAATATAATACATCGCAAAAATTCGTGCTGAAAATTCAAACACTACTAAATAAGTGTACAAAACCCTTGCCTTGAAGGATTGATAGATTTCCCACAATTAATTCCCAAATATCACCTTCAAAAACGAGTGTCTAGAATGCAATACCCCCTTAAATAACTAAATCACATACTTGCGGATAGAAAAAGGAACTTTTGCACATAGCAGGCTTGCATGCTTCAGAAACCGTACGCGTTCCATCGCAATTATCATTCATCCCATTTTTGCTCTCTACTTTAGCCTCCTTCTTCAGCGGCGAACCAATATCGTACTGCGTGGACGAAGCAGCAGCCCTTGTGCGGACTATGCTCTTCGTTATTACCCGTTTCTGTCTTCCTGCAATTAAAAAGCGTCCATTGCAAAGCCTGCATCTTTCATCTCCTAAAATTACTCTGACTCGTAACAAAATACACCACGATTTAATACATAAATTACGAGTATTATCGATTACAAGTTATCCTACTTCCTACTATAATATAATAAATGCGAAAGTGTGTTTGGATGTTTGGATGTTTGTTACTCAATCACGTTGCAACTACGCAACGGATCTTTCTGAAATTTTGTATATACGTAGTCTAAGACCAGGAATATTATATAGGATACTTTTTATCCCGATTTTTTTACCCGATCTGGACCAAATTTTACATAATTATTCTCTAGAACTCTGTGGAAAATATAGGCTACCATGAAATCTGGACATCCCACCCCTTCCCCCTTATTTTACCTTCTTATCACCCCGCGACAATCGAAGTTTTACCCGGGCAACGGCGGGTACCTTAAGCTAGTTCTGCATAAAACCATTAATTCTATTCGAAAGATCCAGTTCATTTCCCATGTACAACAGTTCCTACAATCGCACAGATACTTAATACAGTCTCGCTACAAAGAACTCTGCTCGCATATAACTATTAATGTTGTACAATTTATTCTACAGAGCTCGACGCTCGCTCCGAGACGCTTTTTGAGGAACGCAGGTGGCTAGACAGAAACGCTGTACCGCGAATAGATCCCGCAGACACTGTCTGCGCCTCGGGTCGACTGACGCCTGCTAGCTAACGTTCAAAATGGAGAAACGGGAGAATTGAGAGCCATCAAAACCTAACCTGGCTGCGGGCAGAGAATCTTCAGTGAAAGTGCAGACGGATTTTTTCGACTCGCGTCCCTACCTTTCAACATGTTGTCCCCGAATGTCTCCGCGCAACGAACCAGCCCGGAATTTAATCTTCTCATACAAAAGTCTTCGTTCCAACGGCACAGCACTGTCCCTCCGCTAACTTCGACGTCAGTCGACGCTGGGTTGCTCCGCACGGCCGATTCCTAAGCGGAATTCGAACGATCACGCTCGCAAATCCCAGGCGTGCATCTCTCTATCACGAGCGGTGCTTAAATCAGGAGAAAGAAACGGGCGGTTCACTAACGTCGGCAGCCTCTAACTAATTCAGGCTACTCATTCCTGCGAAAGAAGGTAGAAATTACAATGTCGAAACAACACACCGGATGCGCCGCCATTGCTGCTCGAACTACAGTTACACTATTATCAAATTAGACGCTGCCTGTGTATGTGCCCCATGTATATTGCATGTTTTATTTTGTTTTGTAACTATTAGGTTGGCGCGCGTGAAGCATCGTTTTTCGATCGTCGGGGTTCGAAAGATATTGGGCCCAATTTTTGGCGATTTGGGATTCTGAGGGGGTTTGTTTTTTTGGTGCTTATGGGCTTCTGGCGATCGATTAGATACGTTGCTTCGATTTGATGGGAAATTGCGGTTTTCGAGGTGGGGTTTGGGTTTGTGTTAGATCGCTGGGAATTGAACTAAGTTTCGGGGGGGATAGCGAAGTATTTTTGTAGGGAGGATTGCTTGGTAGTGGAGGGTTAGGAAAGGGGAAGGGTTTGATGAAATTTGGAAATTTTAATTGATGTTTTTGTATTGGGCGTCTTTGATAGAAGAGACTTTAAGTTTTCGTGTGAATTGTATATATCTATGCGATTAGTTTCCATTTATTTTTTTAATGCAGATTTTTTCTTTGGGCGAATTGCACTTATGCCCAAATCGCCCGTGATTTTCATTAAGCTAGGTTTTCTCGCACGCGACTGGACGCATCGTCAAGAATTTCATAGACGATTTTCTCGACAGTGAAGCGCAATAACAAAAAATTTTATTCCTTTTTCTCGACTTATATACTTGTTATAAATCGAAAAGGAAGAGTAACTTTTTTTCATATCGCGCCTCATTTTCGAGAAAATCGGCTTTGAAACTCGACGTTGCGTTTAGTCGCGTACAGGAAAACCTAACTTAATGAAAATCACGGGCGATTTGGGCGTAAGTGCAATTCGCCCTGTATAGATGCATTTTTTAATTTTTGGAGTAATGTACAGGAGGTGATAATAATTTTAAACTTTTTCACATTGTTGCACTTGATTACTGAACAATAACTTAGAGCGAGACGACGGTTTTGTGCGTATTTAGTTCGTTTTTTATTCTCAGAATTATTTCACTGGACTTAAATTACTGTCACTTATTTGCATACACCTTAAACGAATAATTAAAGACACATTACTAAGTTCAAACTTAAAAAATGATCATCGAACGCTTATAAAGTTGATACATAACCTTACGTAGCGTTAGATCGCAAACAGTAAAAAAAAATTAACATTCTTCCTCAATATTACATAATAATTGCTAGCTAATCGAGAATGCGAAACGTAAAATCGCAGAAAGTCAACATTTAACCTGTACACCGAGCACAAACAGGGGCGTCCGGAAATTTTTTCCAGGGGTGGGGGGCAACTTTAGGATGATAGTAAAGAAAAATATACCCCTCTTGCTTTTTTAACCCATTTTATAGCGCCAATTTAATTAAAAATTTAAAAATATTCTCTTTTTTAGTATAAACTTAAAATCAGTTGTGAAAAATAAAGCGATTTTTCTCAGAAAACAGGGGGGTGATTTTTTCTCAAAATTGCCCCTTTTGCCCCTATTTACCTATATTAAAATAACAATTTTCCAGGTTCTCTAATAATCATCATATCGCGCAATTAAACGCCTCGCGTAACGAATAAAAATCACATTGATACCACGCGGATATCTCTTCAACTATTATTTATGTCCTATAAACATCAACTTAAACAAACAAGATTTAAGAGTAGTCTTCCAAAAGGACACCAGGTTGAAGGAAAAATTCCCCGGTGAAGTATTATAAAAAATATATTTGCTACATGTAAATATTCATAACAAATCGAGCATGATCGTAAATAATAAATCTCTAGTTATATCCAGGGGCATGGAATCGACGAAAATCAAATCATCTAACGAATCTCTGCTAGTTTCCCTAGTCGCTCACTAGGCGGCGCTGTCAGCGGCGCGAAGCTCGGATCGATCGTATTAGAACGATGTTATTTTTTAGATAGATTTAGGCGAGCAATCGTTGAATACACATAGTGCGCGTATTATTTTAGTGGAACGCTCCTCGGGCGTCGGTCCATTTTATCAGGCAGGCTCGAATCCGCCAGAACGCCAGTTATTCGAGGTTTCTGGATAGAGCTGGCGGTCCTATTCTTTTCTTTTTACCGCGGATACTTTAAATCAACTAACGATCAGCGCGGCGCTTCGAGCGGCGTTGCCAGACGTCCGGCGAGTCTGCGGGCCCATTTAAGCATAGCCACGCGCGTGCGGACACATGATACGCGATATGCATGGTTTGTTTACTGTTCATTGTACGATTCCCGGAAGAACACGTGCTCCTGACGAACGATTATTAAAAATATAGTGTCCACGTTCGACACGTGCCCGTGATTCGCCTATTCCTCGACGCTCCCCGGTATTTCTCAACGCAGGATATCTCCGGAGCGCAGAAGAAGAGACCACAACCATCAAGCGATTTACCTAAATAAACGGTATTTAAAAAAAACCAACACGAAATCAGCGAAAAATTAATTAACTACTAAATTGAAAAAATCAAAGGAAATATTTCAACCTCGCGACGGAATAACCGATGAGTCCCGGATCGCAACCACGTTTCGCTTTAAATCTGCATGCATCGTCGCGAGAAATATCATCGTAGAACATTCCGAAAGCGTCGCTAGGCATCAGAATTTTTCTTCCCGTCTCTCGCGCTCCAATTCAATCTTCCTTCACTTGTGTCCCAATACTTTTCCAGCGTCGCCGCCGTTTCGCGGACGAACGGCCGCCGATCGGTTTAATTAATCGGCGGGAAGCGCGGCAATTTTTTGGTTAACGCGCCCACTTGAGTCCTTCCCCTCGGAGGGACGCCGGGATCTGGCAACACCGCGGGCGATTCACAGATCCGCAAGCCAGCGGCCATAGCTGAGGCGCGTGTGTTTTTGTATTTGCATCGTGGTGCATCGTGGGCCGGGCGAAAGCCAAGATGGCGGCAGCCGTGTTTGGCGAACGCGTTTCGATAGTGTGCACCGTTCAGAACCGCATAAATGGCACGGCCTGAGCGCACTGTAACGTTGCGACGCTGCGATCCCATAGCTCCCAAGGCCCGCCTGGCGTTCGATCGTCGTTGTGATGCCCAGTAGACGAGACACGAACCGCGAGGCTTCTTAAACAGGATAGGAGAGAAGTGGCCGTGTCTAGCGTACACCCTGTCAGAGCACGGGCCAGCATCTTTTCGCGGCGCACGTCCGGGGATAATATTGCCGACGTCGAGGCCCAACTTCGCCTGGAATTCTATTTAAACACGAGGCCTCCGAGGGCAACCTTTTGTCATGGTGAGCTGCTACTTTTTTTTTTCCCCGTTTATCGCAGGTCGAACGATTACCCAGGAAGCCGCGTTTCGCTCCGGCGTTGTCGTGGGGCCCACGGACCGCACTCGGGGCCCATTCGCGCGACTAACCTATAGACGCTCCGCCGCGAATACGCACTCTTATTTGTAATTTCAAATGACTCACACCTCTCTCCCTCTCCTTGCTCTTCTGCCTCTCTCGCACTCTCCCCCCCCCTCCTCCCCTCCCCCTTTTCTAGAAGACTGAATAAAACATGCCTTTCAGATAAATGGGTAAATAACGAAGGGTTTGTTTTTGGGACTGATCCGCTGGGATTGGAATAAGTCTTTGCGAACGTGTAGTTTGGGCTCCGGGGATTTTTATGCAGGAGGCACATAATTGGGACTTGATAATGGTTGCTGGTCGCGTAAATGAATAATAGTTTTGGGATCACACAGGAATTTAGGAGATAATGTTGGTTTATTACAGGAATTTTAACAGCGATGCTTCATTTGCGTTTGTTTCGATGTTGACTGATGTAATGAGACAGAATTTTGCATAATATTTAGGCGCAATGACGGGGAAATGCGCTAGACTTGTATTAATCTATCGAACTTTAAAGAAATATAGTAGTATTGTAAACCAACCAGTAATTGATCGCATACCAGTGAATGACCTACTATATTAGGCAAAGAAATATCAGTTATGATTTTAAAAATATATGTTTACAATGGACTGTAGTTGCACTTTTAATATCCCATATTTTTAGTTACGCATATTAAGCAAACATTAATAAGTACAATTTTATTTAAAAGTATGTGGTCATTTATTGGGCTTCTACACATTTTGTATTTTATAATCATATTTTTTTAAAAATACGATGAGAATAAATAATTATTTTTATAGAAATTTCAAGAAAAATTAATTTAAATGCAATTTCAACAGTTGTTTTGTTGTTATACAAATACATTCAAGTATTAATCTCAAAGGTCCATAAATTCAACAATTCGGTCATTCAGTGGTTGGTTTACCCTAGTAAATGGGTTTATTTTTTGCCTTTCTGCCTCAAAATTGGGTTACATGGGTTAACTCAATATTGTGTTTTCGCTTTGACTTCTTCCTTCATCTTGGTCTTCTTTTCTTCTTTTCTTTTTTTCTCAAGTATATGCATCTACTCCGTTCCTTCTTCTCCTTTTAGTATCCCTCTTCAAAGAAATATATTAGAAATCTTGTGGCAATGAACCGAATTAATTGTAGGAAACTCACTCCGTGGACCACAAGCCTGGTTCGTGATTTTTACCAAATGGATCTACCTATTTATCCCTGATTCTGAATCATTTATTTCTATTGCTGAAACAATTTGCCCACAAATAAGATCTTGGGCATTATTTTTCAATGGATCTGTTGACAAAGAGATTTTCGTTAAATTGTACAATTATAAAAGAAACTAGCTTAAAATACTCTGCGTTGCCCGAGTAAAATTTTCATTGTCACAGAGTATCAAGGGGTGAAATAAGAGGGAAGGGATGGGATGTCCAGATTTCATGGTAGCCCATATTATTCGCAGGGATCTTGAGAGTAATTATGTAAAATTTGGTCCAGATCGGTTAAAAAACATCAGGATAAAAATTATCCTATACCATGGGGCCGCATGCGGCTCTGCCACAATTTAATTTTTATCAAGAATAAGATCATTATTAAGTATTATATCAAGTTTTATTCAGTGTACCTATAGTTTAACTAAGACTTAAAACTTTAATTAAAGTTTATTAAGTTAATAAACTGTACATCTACCTATATAGTTTAAGTTTAAGAAATCTGGCTCTCAAAAGAAATCTCAATCGTACTTGGCTCTGTTAACTAATGAGTTTGCCGATTACTGTCCTATACAGTAGAGTATCAATTATCTGAACCTCGATTATCCAAACCAGTGCTACATCCTTGATATCTCCATCACTTCTTCGAACCAGTGCAGCGGTACTGATTGATTAACTGAGTTTTGCGTAATATAAATTAACGCAGTAGTACTCTTGTATTTAACAAGTAATTTTAGGTGTAATTCCTATAGTTATAAACTGTATAAAGAACATGCATGCTTCATTCTCCGAACAGTTCGAATTTCCAAACCACCTCGATCCTAAGCAGTTCGAATAATCGACGCTCTACTGTATGTTATTCCTGTTCCTAGACTACGTGCCTCCAAAATTTCAGAAAGATCCATTGCGTAGTTCCAACAGGCTTGACTAACAAACATCCAAACACACTTTCACATTTATTATATTAGTAGAATACGAGAGAATGGTTTCAATTTTTGATTTTTAATTCCAATACACAGTCGACTAAAAGGGATAAAGACGCGATGAACGAAGACAGCAGCAGCGACGAGGATGAAGATCCTGATAACATGGGCGTGCCAGGTAAATTTTCTAACAAGCTCTGCGATTCGCAGCGCAGGGTTCTTCTCGTTTATTTCGCTTGGAATTCCGAGGATAAACAAGAAACAGTGAATTAATGTTAATACCTTCGTTAGGTGGCGGAAAAGATCTCGCCACGGCTACAGGGATTGCGAACATCAAGGATGAGAAACCTGCAGATGCACCGTCTAATATTATGATCAAAGGCCAAGGAGGAATGAACAGTAAGGATATTTAATTTACATAAGACAGTAAAAGCGATTCGTTCTTATATTCCGAAGTATGAAAATTCAGGAGAAATATATGTGTATAAATACATATACTTATATTGCTCAGAATAATATTTCTTTGGCAGTGCTAAATCAAAAATTCAGTAATAAAATTCCTGGTGGGTTAGTGACCAAGACTGCGTCGCCAGGCTATGAAATGGTGCGCGTAGGAGGTTCGCATGGTAACCCGCCTGGTTTTATCAATGCGAGTCAGTTGAATCAGCTGGGTCAGCTGGCCGCTGGGCCTTATGGTTTCCCCCCAGGATTAGCAACGCTCACAGGTTTCAATCCTGCAGCCTTCTTCCCACCGAGTACGTAGAAATATTTCTCTTACTATCGTACGATGAGAGAAATATGTTGTCTCACCTTTAAGCGTGCGCTATGTAAATCGAATACATGTTTAATGTATGTATAAATTAGCCATGCACATACATCACTGGCTCTACAATTTTATCTGCTTCTAACTTACAGTGATACGCTTAATGAATTTGTAGCTCTTTCATTTCATAGTGTCACGCTACGACTTAACTGTCATGCGATTAGTAATTATTATGCGCAACGATAGTGCTAATAGAATTATCGAGGGGCTTTACGAGTGTCATTATTCCTCAGGCATGGATATGAGCTTGATGAGCAGTTTCATGGGAATGCCTGGAATGAACATGGGTGTCAATCCCCTCGTTCAATTGTTAAACCAAAATGGCTTGCACCCAAACTGGCCAGCTGGGCTGACAAGTACGTATTCTCCAGATTTCGAACGTGCAACTGCAACGACACTTATAATTCTATTTACAGGATACTGTCTTAACATTATTTCTACCAAGAGGTGTCGAAAGACACCTTTCAAATTTTAAATTAAAATTATTCTATAAGTTTGTGATTCTCTGATTAAATAATCTCTAATAAATACACATCAATGTATCAATAAATGCTGAAATTATCTATATTTAACTGATAACTTGTAATCCCGACAGTTTCGGCGATTCTTTGCATTCAAACGCAAAGGTGTCACAAGACACGTTTTGGTCATGGTAGAAATAGTGTTAAAATTGTACTTCGAAGCATATTATACGAAGTATTATTGTAGGCAAAGCCGTGTCTCAGTTATGGATGAACGCTGCGGATCCTTCCAAAATGAACATGCAACCACCTTTGCCGGAAGAGGAAGAGGTGGACGATGAGGACATGGGTGTGGCAGAGACGTATGCAGATTACATGCCTACGAAACGTATGAATATTCGCATTGTGTTGCTTTATTTAGAATCGTTAATTTCTCAGTTTCACTATTAGATAATTAAACTGTAATGATTAACAGTTAAACTCGGGCGGAAGCACCCGGATCCTGTCGTAGAGACTGCGTCGTTGTCCAGTGTGGAACCGACAGACGTCTGGTACAAAGTTTCGATACCCGAAGAGTCCATAAGGACTGGGGCTTTATCGGCGTTACAGCTTGAATCTATAACATACGCGTCCCAGCAGCACGAACACCTCTTGCCGGACGGCACGCGAGCTGGTTTTTTGATCGGCGACGGCGCTGGCGTTGGCAAAGGACGGACCATAGGTGGTATCATATACGAGAATTATTTAAAGGGCAGGAAACGTGCTATTTGGGTGTCCGTCTCCAATGATCTCAAGTACGACGCGGAGCGCGACTTAAACGACATCGGCGCGTCGAAGATCGAGGTATTTGGATTTCGCGTTGAATTAAAAAATTAAAGACTAAAGGTTATGAATGACTACAAAATGTATGTTACTCTCGCAGGTGCACGCATTGAACAAATTCAAGTACGCAAAGATCTCGTCGGCTGTGAACGGCAATGTGAAGAAGGGAGTGATATTCAGCACGTACTCCGCTTTGATCGGCGAATCTTCGCAAAGCGGAGGGAAGTACAAGAGTCGTTTAAAGCAGCTTCTACAATGGTGTGGAGAGGACTTCGACGGTCTAATTATCTTTGACGAGTGCCATCGCGCGAAGAATCTGTGCCCCACGGGTAGCTCGAAGCCTACCAAAACAGGTACACGCGGATCTTGCATTGCAAACCTGAGGCAACGATTCCCTCCACTCTGCTAAATATTACACCCACGAAATTTCGTATTATATTTGCAGGTTTGACGGTGTTGGAGCTACAGAACAAGCTTCCCAAAGCCAGGGTGGTGTACGCCAGTGCCACAGGCGCTTCCGAGCCGCGTAACATGGCCTACATGGTTCGACTGGGGATGTGGGGCGAAGGAACGCCGTTCCCGGAGTTCACTGACTTCATCACCGCCGTGGAGAAACGAGGAGTCGGTGCAATGGAGATCGTGGCGATGGACATGAAGTTGCGAGGCATGTACATCGCTCGGCAGCTCAGCTTTCACGGTGTGGCTTTTAAGATAGAGGAGGTGCCTCTGTCCAAAGAGTTCACAGCGGTGTACGATCGTTCCGTTCAGTTGGTGAGTTTTTTTCGACGAAGAAGAGGCAGGAAAGAATCGAGCCTGTGACTTAACGCCTTCGATCTGTTTTTGTCCCAGTGGGTAGAAGCGATGCAAAGGTTTCAAGAAGCGGCGGAATTGTTGGACGCGGAGAACCGCATGAAGAAGACTATGTGGGGACAGTTCTGGTCCTCGCATCAGCGGTTCTTCAAGTACCTCTGCATCGCGGCTAAAGTCAAGCACGCCGTCGCTGTCGCGCGAGAGGCTGTGAAGTGTGGGAAATGCGTCGTGATTGGTTTGCAGTCCACCGGCGAGGCGCGCACGCTGGAGCAACTGGAACGTGACGACGGCGAGCTCAGCGACTTCGTCTCCACCGCCAAGTGAGTGATTGATTTCTGCTTTCTGAGCTACTTATTTCAATGGGTGTGTATACGTCCGATCTCTAATTTCAGGGGAGTTCTGCAAACGTTGGTGGAGAAACACTTCCCAGCATCGGATCGCAACCACATACACAGAGTCCTCGGCATCGAGCCGTCGAAGATGCAGAGGCTAGAGGACCTCGACGACATGGACGGCGCTGGCGGATCGGCTGGCGGCAGCAAGAGGAAACCAGTGCGACAGGCGGCCCAGAGGGCCTCGAAGAGGGTTCGCACGTTCCCGTCTGACGACGATTTCACTGACGACGAGAGAAACGGCGGCCATAGCTCCGGATCGGAGTACAAGCAGACCGGATCCGAGAGCGAGGACGACCACAAGAGCGACGAGGAGAGTAACATCACCTCCGACTCTTCCTTCAATTACACCGAATCGGATTCTGGTAGGTTGTACAAGTTTACATGCAGAGGGTGGCTGAATTATTATACTCAAATCATTTTCGTCAATTTTTGGGATCGTTTTAAAATGGATTTAATAGGATTAAAAAAAATCTTAAATTGGTAACTAAAGGTACTAGGAGGAAACTTTCTTGGCTTTCCAAAACACTCGTGAAAAATTTTCTACGATTGTGAGTTCGAAAGTTATAGGTGTTTAAAATGAAAAGTACCTTTTTTGCTTTCATCGCGAATAACTCGGTCAATAAAAATTATACGACAAAAACGAAAAAGGGATATTAAAGAGAAATGTTTGCTCTATAAGAGCTCTTTGTTAGATTTCACAGAAAAACAAAATTTTGGCCCGTGCATAAATTCTTAGGTAAAACATTCTGAAACTTCGTTTCCTGCGCTTCATCTTGATAAAACAGTATCGTAATGGATAAAAAACAAAATTTGAGTTCGTGATTCAAAAACATCGCTTAAGGTTCCAGTCTAGAGCCCGAAAATATAGGTGATCTTTAGGAATTAATTAAAGGAAAACTAGTATATATAATTTAATAGGGCTGTTTCGAGAAAAACGCGTTTAAAATTTTACGTGAGCGCCGAGTGGCCGCTACTCAAATGTTTATAACTTCGGGAATTTTACGAATTTCAACAAATCCTTTTAAACACGTATTCCTAAAAGGTTGAACATTTGAAAAATGAAATAAAAAAAATCGACTTTTAGACCGGAACTTCCCCTTAAACTTACACAATCTCAAACCTTTTTGTTTGAGTATAATAATCTGCCCACCCACTGCAATTCTACGTAAAGTAGGAAAGGTAGGATGCTGATTTGTGTTTCGTTAGACTCGGGCGACAGGAGGAAGAAGAAGGGCGGGAAGAAGCAGAAGAAACCCGTGAAGAAACGCCCAGGTATGCGATATATATTTACAGAGGCGACTCCCAAAGCTTCAAACAATTACGCCAGTTATATTAATTAGGGTACGCAGCACCCGTGGGTCCAGGAATGGCGCGCAACCGGGCGCCATCGAGGGACGCCGTGGAGCGCGCCTACACCATGAAGAAGGAGCTGCTGTCGCAGGTAGAGGACCTAGGCGAACGGCTACCGCCCAACACCTTGGATCAGCTGATCGACGAGTTCGGTGGGCCGGAAAACGTCGCTGAGATGACTGGCAGGAAAGGGCGAGTCGTTCAAACCGAAGATGGCACCATTCAATACGAATCCAGATCCGAAGTGGACGTCCCACTGGAAACGCTTAATTTAACAGAGAAGCAGAGGTACACGAACGTCGGCTTTCCTCGCCTTAGTCTTCGATGCTACCGCAAATTTGCTAATCACACAGGTTCATGGATGGCGAGAAGACAGTGGCCATCATCTCAGAAGCGGCCAGCAGCGGTATATCGTTGCAGAGCGACCGAAGAGCAAGGAACCAGATGCGACGAGTCCACATCACCCTCGAACTACCGTGGAGCGCCGACAGGGCGATACAGCAGTTCGGTCGAACGCATCGTTCGAACCAAGTGAACGCGCCGGAGTACATATTCCTGATCTCGGACCTGGCCGGGGAGAGAAGATTCGCGTCGATCGTCGCGAAGCGTCTAGAGAGCCTCGGGGCTCTCACGCACGGGGACAGACGAGCCACAGAGACGAGAGACCTCTCGCAATTTAACATCGACAACAAATACGGCCGCGCGGCTCTGGAAGCCACGATGAGAACCATAATGAAGTTTGTATTTGTATTTTGTTTAATCCATCTTTATTTCCATTTATATCGTTGTCTGAGCTCCGTTATTCTACCAGGTACGAGCCACCGCTAGTTCCGCCTCCGCAGGACTACCACGGAGACTTCTTCAAGGATGTGGCGGACGCGTTAGTCGGCGTCGGTTTGATATGCAACAGCGAGAGCTCGCCGGGTGTCCTCACGCTGGACAAGGACTACAACAACATGTCCAAGTTCCTGAACCGCATCCTCGGCATGCCGGTGGACCTACAGAACCGCCTGTTCAAGTATTTCACCGACACCTTGAACGCGATCGTCACGCAAGCGAAGAAGACCGGCCGCTTCGACATGGGCATCCTGGACCTCGGCACTTCCGGGGAGAACGTGCGGAGGGTGAAACTCTACCGTTTCCTGAGAAAGCACGCCACGGGGAAAGCGCCCACCGAGCTCCACGTCGTCCACGTCGAGCGCGGGATGAGCTGGGCCGAGGCGATGGACAAGTTCTCGGAATTGACCGGGTCCAAGGAAGGGTTTTACCTGAGCCACCAGATCCGCAACGGAAAGCAAACCGCGATACTCGCTGTCATAGTCGACACTGGCAAGAAGAAGTCTGAGAGCAAGAAGGACCAGTTGTACATGGTCTATAGGTACAATTAAATTTTCGTTGCTTTAGGACCGCCCGCGCTGTTACGCGAAAGTGTATCACTGTGGAATAATCTATATTTTTATCGCAAGGCCCAACACGGGATTGCAGCTCAGGCAGGAGACTCTAGGGGAATTGGAGAAGAAGTACAAGAAGGTTTCCTCGGACGAAGCGGAGCCGCACTGGTCGCAACAGTACGAAGCTTCCGTGGATACCTGCTCGCACGCTTATTGGCGCGGCAATTGCAAGAACGCCACGCTTGGGATGGACTGTGAGGTTGGGCTCCGAAGACGCTCTTACAATGTCCTTTCAGGTTCGGTTTTAAGCGTCTGGAGCCGAGTAGAGAGTATCCTAGCCACGCGCTCTGGCCACAACTCCAAGATGCAAGTTGTGCGCTTGCGAACTGGTGAGTTTCTTACGAAGTTCGATGCCGGGGGAGAATTATTTATTTGTATAACGCTTCTCTGCCGTAGACGAAAGTTTGAAAATAGTCGGCACGCTTATACCCAAGTCCTGCATGGAAATACTGCGCCAGGAACTCTCGTCTGATGCAGAGAACACCGAGGAACTTACATTTTGAACATTCGGTGATTTCGATATGACAGGTGAGAAACTTTCAGATCAATTGCAGGGTCGGATGCGATAAGGGGACTAGCGCCTCGAAAATGGGAAAAATTATTGTCCAAACGCTAAAAATATTTGGAAAATTAAATGTTGTTGTTAAACTGTATTTTAAAGAATATAGTGTCATAAAGCTCGTCACGACACACATTTTTTTGTGGATAAGGAAGAGGAGAATGTAATCTGTGTCTTTTGTCAAGGACCAATAGAAACGACTCTACAGTGACTCGTGGACAAATCCCTCTTCCTGGAGAATCGGACGGAGAAGAGGGTGCACGCTTGGAAAAATGCACGGCGAAGACACGGACACGCGTGTTAACTATTCAAGGAGGTATCTAAAGTAGATTCCGGAGTGAGAATCTATGCGAGCGCCTGCGTTTTATTACGTTGTCCGGCATGACGAGTGAAACGGACGCACGGCACGAACATTTTCAATTCGCGAACTCACCCGAGACCCGAGCTTGATGTCTTCGTTTTTATTCTAGAAACTTTCAACGAAGCACATTGCTCCGCCGCGAACGTGTCGCCGAGTATCTAAGATTCTCCTTCTTTCCTTTTTCTTTTTTAAATTGTAGTCACTTAGACCGTGCCCAACGCGTTAATATTTGGGTATAATTTTCCATTCGTTCTTTCGCGCGTCGTCGAAAGAGGAGACGTTCGGAGTCCGTAGCTCTTTTTAACAGTTCGTGAGCTCGCCCGCGAGACGAATCTCTCGTTCATTTCCCGCGCGGCGAAGGGACGCGAGGATTCGCCGTCGCTTGCGACGCGCGTGCACGTAGCGAGTTTAGGTTCCATTACAAATCGCGTTGTAGGAGAATTTCAGTCAGAGATAGCTTTAGTTTTCATCGAGTAGCGAGGCGAAGAGAAGCGAGAAAATAGCAAGATTCTTATCGAGGGAAGCGTGGAATTAAATTAAGGAACCGTATCTTAACGCTAATCATATCCGTTTTCCAGTGTGAATCGATCGCGACGATTTTAGAAGTGGCTTCGTTCACCCGTGTGTCGTGACTGATTAGCAAAGAGAAACGTAACATAGTATTAGCGCCGAACGATTGAATCCCGATCGATTCTCGCTGGAGAGAGTTACACACAGAATGTATACGCAACTGTTCGACTTTTGTTTGATCGTTGGATTGATTGGATAGTTAATTACGACCATCGCTACTGCTACCATTAATATTATTACACTACTGCTACAACTATTAGTATTAGTACTCCCACTGCAAAGCTACTATTACTATTAAACGACGAGGTGGCTGGGGGATGAGGTGACAAATGGTCCTTCTGTTAAACTTGCACACTCAACCAAGTGCCAATCTAGATCGTAATCCCCTTTCCGTTCTTCTAAATCTCTTTAAACGTCAGAATTCCGAGCAACATTTCTCTCCACCTTTTTTCATTAACTTTATTAAACACTGTTACCATTCGCCGCTTGCTAGAAGAGCGCCGTGACCTTGTCTCCCGATATTCTCCATTTATAAGTAGGCAGCATTAAAGGATTAAAAATAAAATAAAAAAAGAGTTAGATTCAAATGGTACCGTACGGCAGTATATTTATATTCAGAAATCGTAAGAGTAGTCATGCGAGCCGCATGTAATATCGAGTAGACGTCCCTCTATTGTTTGTACGGCTGGGCGAGTTTCTTCGATAGAGCGCTGCCCCGGGGAACTATAATAAAGAGAGAATTCGGACCTAGAGCGTAGAAGTAAATCCCCCGAACAATCGATAGGATCAGTTCCATGTAGAATCTCCATCGTACGTGGATCATGCGGACGTGTGCCTGTGCATCGTAACTGTGAATATTTCTCCTCTGTCTTCGCAACTGCTCCTTACTGCAAAATAATCGTCCCAACCTACCGCACGGGAATGAAACGAAGAACAAAAAGAAAATTACCACGGGTACACTACATATTGCATTTATGAAACAGGAGGGAGGAAGAGAAGCAAACGGGAGTGTAAATTACATATTTACAGCGCCTTTATCGCGTCGCATTTCCGTTCGCAGCATCGCGCGATCGGTCAGGAAAGCTAATTTATTTACGCGAATCGCTCGGTGGACGTTATTTCGTTGCTTGAATCCGCGGCGTCGTGATTGGGGATTCCCCGAGACCATCCGGGGCAGAAGGGAAAGCGGCTGGCGAAATCGGGACGTCGAGGATGATTTTTACGATATTGTACGACACGGTCTCTCGAAATGTAAATATATATATTGAAGGATTATAAAGCAGTTTTTAGGTCACACGTTGTACCTTGTATTCGATACATTTTACGATTCTCGCTTGAGTTCCTAATTGCAAGGTGTAATTTATAAATGTGGTATCTAGTATACGTGGAAACAATTCCTTTTCGCGACGTTCAGCGGTTTGTGGACTCTTAATGAGAAACTTTGACGATATACGTTACGCATGTATATGTGTGTCTACGCGCGCGTGTGTATATACATGTATAGATGCTAATGTATATGCGAAATCGATGCTTATTAAAAAATATGGAAAACGATGTTTGGAAAAAAAATAAGGGAGGTCGATCTTCGAACACCGACACTATATATTATCACGATGTTCGCGTTGTCTTTTCCTCCTTCATCGTTGCGAACTGTTTCTTTCCCTTCTTGTAGCTTTAACGCGCGGGAAACATCGGGTTCGTATGCGCATAAAATGCAATGGATCCCGGTGAAGAGATATGTAAATCGTTCTCCTTTTGCCGGCGCAGAGTTAGCGCTGCGCGTCGCATAAAGTTATACGAATAGCAAATAAAGAGCCTTATGTAAAGATCAGTCTATTGTACTGGAGCGACATACGCTCGCGCATAGGCCGCGTGAAATTCAATACTCTCGAGTTGCTTTCTTCCATGCAGGACACGATCATTCGCGAGTCGTAAACGTGGCCTCGCCGGTCGGTGAACAAAGTGATGCAGACTGATTACTTTATCGATTTGAGTACGCTCGTAGCCGTGTACATATAGGAAATCGAGAAAAGAGAAAAAAAGAGTACAAATATAATTTTACAAATGCGTAAAACTTTCGCCGTTGACTTTAACGTTTATTAAATTAACATGTCGAATCGTGGATTAAAATTTTATACATAGCTTCACCCACGACTTACGTTAGGTATAAAAAAAACTGTACAATTCAACATTTTTTCTTTCTTCTTGTTTTACTCTCTCTCTCTCTATATATATATATCTCTCTCTCTCTCTGCTCGTATGAACGAGAATCATTCGTTCGGCCCCATTCATAGTTCACTCGTGCTTATAACCGTGCACAATCACGTGGATGCCGTAGATCAGGATTGATGAACTGGTCGCCCGCTAGCCACCGGGGCCCCCTCCTTCCCCATCAGACTTTGACGACCGCAGTCGAAAAGAGAAGGAAAGAAGGGGGCCATTCAGCGCGGCGGCGAGGCGGAGGTGCCCCCGGTGGCTCGCGGCCCACCAATTAACCAACCCCGCCGTAGATAAATCACCTCTTACCTCTTCTACGTACAATGCATTCCCGTCGATGAATCACTAGCCCGCATAGGGTGGAAGTACTTTGGTATAAGGGCGTTATTTAATGAAAAGCATATAGGAGCATAAGAAACGTGCAGAATCCAACGATAAGACCAAGGATCAGAGAGTCCCGTCTTTTACGCAGATTTATCCTCTGTATTAGACTGTTCACCGCTGGGAATCGATTCGAAATGTCGTTCAGTCTGGTCTGGATACGTTTGAACGCCTGTCTCTGAGTCACCAGATGTTCTCGCGTCTCCATCGCTATACTTATCTGATCGTTGATCAGGCGATCCGAACTAGAAAAGAAAGGGTTTCCATAAATTTTGTACTCGATCGAATATAAGAAACGGAACAGCTTTTTAGTATACACTAGTGGATATCATGCGTAACGAATAAACTGAATTGTATAGCAAAATTTAGTTACTTGTGAATGTGTTGGTTTTCTTTTAAATACATCTCCCGGCGATTCAGCCCGCTTGCACTCTTGTAGTTACTGCTTCGTGGAGGAATGCATAATTTAAATATTCTAAGATAAATCACATTTTTTGTAAGAACACTAGGAGGATACGTACTCGATCTCCTTGCGAACGCTTCCTAGCAGATCCTCCCGGTCTCTTCTCGCAGCGAAGTTGTTTCTAATCTTACTGAACTCCAGTTTGTAATCCTTCAATATGTCTTTGTGCCGCTGCATGGTGTGGAGCATCGCGGCGCCATTCGGTTGTAGCTCGCTCATCCTCTCGTTTATAGAGAATAACTACGGCGAACGAAGGGTCAGGAGATTGGCACGCAGGATTGATGTCGGAGACTTACCTTAGCTAGTAACGCTTCTATTTCAGAAGCCATGTTCTCGAACACATGCTCCTCGTCCAAAAGTGGAACCTCGTCGCTGTTGACGAGCTTGGTGCCGCTGTTAATGCCCAGCTTACTGAACGCCACGAGCTTCGCGTCGATCTCATTCTCTAGGTGTCTCGCCTGCCTTCGCAGATCTGGAATAACATGCGAGGTAAACAATAGTTGTGGAAGCTTTAATTGAGGAACGTTAAATGATACTTTTAAATTTCTATTCAACCCACAACTATCGGTACTTCGAGAACAATTAAGTACAGTAGATATTTAAAAACGTGAGTAACAAAGACGACTGAGTTCTAAAGATAAATCCTTAAATCCTCCGCAGTGGTAAGCAACCTACATTTTTAGGTTAGGAAAACTAAATTACTCTTCCCGTGATATTTACTACTGGACATTTTTTCTCTACAAACTGAATCTCGTAAAACGACTACGTGAAATAGATTTCGGAATTATAATCGCTCAAAGGGGCGTGAAAATGTGCGTAATCATGTTTTATGTGCGTCAAGGGAAGTTCGGTGTACCAAAAGCGGGGCATCCCGAATTTGTCCCCTAAAATGGGTAAAATCTCTACTTTCGTTCGATCTGAAACGGGGAAGGCTGTTCGAAATAATTTTCTCTTAAAGCGGGACGGTAAATAGTGGCGTTAAAGTTAGAAATGACATATGTCAAAACACGGTATGACGTTACTCGGAGAAACGGGATCCTCGATAATCGACAGAACGGCGAAGAACCGTGGCGAAAGCAATATTCGGGTGAAACGAGATCTACCTTCCCAATCGACAGCATCTAATGCGCTAGCCATTTGTCGTTCTCCAAATCGCGAGGCGTGATAGCTCCTTTCGAGATATATGGGGTAGATACCACGTACGACATAACACAGTTTCCGCGAACAGATGATGGCAGTGGGTACCTCCGCAAGTAACTCGGCGATAAGCTGACTGGGAGTACTCGCTGTAGCCTCCGGCGGACTGTTTCTGTTAAACCTAAACAGGAATTGAGAAGCATATACCAAAGCGTTTATACAGATCTGCGTTATTCATTGAGATATTTAATGTTGAAGTTTCGATAATTGAAAGCGCGCGCTTGTCATTTGAAATGGGACAAGCGGAAGCTACTATGGGATTTGGTAGAGGAGGTAGCGTGCTTTCTTACGAATCTCACGGTCCTCTGTTCGAGTCCCTCTTCTCGGGTTTTCAATTTTTTATTCTGAATAATATTTCTGTGATAATTATCGGTGCTTGTGTTAGCGTTATAGAAATTTTGGATGTATTCGGAAATTTAAAGGACTTTGGTATATAGACTCGTTACTGCTGTTTTTCTTTGAGAAAGTTCGTGAGGACAGGTTTGGATTTTATAAAAATGATTGATCGGTCTTTGGCACGAACCCGACACTACATTAACGCGCGTATAACCATAGTTGGAGGCACTAGTGGTGGTGAATAAACCGGTTTACGGCGAGATCTCGATACCAGTCGTGATACCACTATCCACGCCATGCTATCCTGGTACTATTGTCTAGGAGGAGGAACTAGGAACGAGATAACAGTGGTATATACGCTTGAATAGAGGCTCGGTTATCCGTGTGAATAATCATTTAATAATATATACACGTACACACATTATTTACATGTAAATAATCTGAATCTGAAATAGGAAGATCGTAAAAATTCGGGGAACGCAGTGGAAGTATGTAAATCTTAATTACTTCGATGGGCTTTTGTCCAAAATTGCCGCGAAAAAAGATAGATTCGAGTTTATCCATTGCGAGGATATAAGCGGAATCTGTCATACCGTGTCACTGGATAAGTAGGTCGGTTTTAATTCTCGCCATCTGCCGCTCCGCGTCGCTCGTGTCTTCGAGACACAATTTTAATTCATTCACGAGGGCAATTGCAGCATTCAGGCGCTTATTAGATTCTTGGACGGTCATGTCTGGAAATTGGTCCCGTAGAAGTCGTAATATTATGTTCATCTGACTGTCACACCTGCGAAAACATGAATCCGTGAGTCGTTCGCTAGATAGGCTGAGTCACCTAGCTTCACCATAAGGCGTGTTTGTTATATGAAAAAAGGTTTCAAAGAAAAATTGTATCTTTACTTCCTAAAGTAGATTTACCAATTCAATGCAGCTGTATTTAATTCAGCGTTAATTAAAGGTAACTTTAAGGGTAGGGATGGGTTTCTTGAAACGTCGAAACCTCGAAACCCCTCGAAACTTAAGAAAATTTCGAGTGTCGCGAGAATTTGTATATTGTTTTTTTTTTGTATTCTGGTTCACTATAGGCAGTACAGATTTATGCAAGAATTTTGTTCACTTCAGTTCTTGAAGCAAGATATTTCACTTACAAAAAAGAATCAGCAATTCAAGTTTCGAGAGTTTTGAGTTTCGACAGTTTAGAGTTTCGAGAGTTTTGAGTTTTGAGTTTTGAGAGTTTCGGGTTTAGAGAGTTTCGAGTATCGAGAGTATCGAGAGTTTTGAGAGTTTCGAGTTTTGAGTTTCGAGTTTTGAGTTTCGAGGTTTGAGAGTTTCTAGTATCGAGAGTTTCGAGTATCGAGAGTTTTGAGTTTTGAGAGTCTCGAGTTTCTATAGTTTTGAGTTTCAAGAGTTTCGATAGTTTCGAGAGTTTCGAGTTCCGAAAGTTTCGAGAATTTAAAAATTATGTTCGAACCCACCCCTAGATAAGGGTCTTACTATTCATATACCTAGAAAAGATCCTTAATCTAGCCTCTCCCTCGATTATAGGCAGTATCTCGACCAAACAATACATGAGCGATCCAGTAGCCTTGAGTGCATAAACGTCCGCGCAGATTTCTTTGAAAGATGTGTCTCCCAAGAACGCCAGAAGGGACTCCCCTCTCCCAGGGTTTCCCTCGATTTGTATGCCGACCGTCTTCTCCATCGACATGCTCTTCAATGCCAGAATACTTTGCTCCACGTCGGTGGAAAATTTCAATCCGCAACTATTGTCGATCGTCTCTCCCACGAGAAGTCGAACAGTTGCGATGGGTGTTTGATACTCCCTCTCATCCGCGTTATACGAAATCGTTCCGCAAGCCTCGCAGAAGGAATTTGTATCGAATGTAGGCAGATCAAGAACCACAGTGGCTACCGCCTCCATGCGAGATTTAATCGTATCGATTCGATACCAAAAAGGGCTGTCTACCGTAGACCAAAATGTCGACGTGCCAGTAATCGTATCGACGCCTTTCAACGATACGTAAAACTGGGGATTGCACAGCATTCTGAAACCATATCACACATAAAACTTCATTCATATCTTTCTACATTCTTTATCGCTTCCTGCTTGCACAACTGTTAGCATTCGCGACGATTATGTATTTGTATTTTGCCCAAGCCATTCCAACATCTGTTTTCATTTTCAGTATCAGTGCGGTATCAATATTGAACCAGCGAACCGAGTTTAACCTCGGCTTTAAAACGAATGCTCGCTAATTTTAATTGCAATAATACACGCCCTTTGAATAAAAAGCCGAAAGTGCTACGCGGGCTACTAAGAATATTATATAATAAATACTATTTTATTTATTAATTTCATTGATCAATTTACTTATTAATATATTGCAGAATAGGTAATAAAAACTGCCGCCGGTACATCCTTTACCTCAAAACCTATTAAACATTTCGAACCAAGTACCGCGCAGTGGAAAAATCGGTAAATAATGAAACTTATTTCCCTCCCTAAAACGGTCAAGCAGAAATACACAGAATCCACTTATCCCACGACAGATTGGTTACGACAGAAGTCATGATCCGCATAACGTGGCAATAAAAGCCTCATTTCCATTGCTACAGATAATGGATACAATTTTCATTAGGTGACAAAAGAACAGGAAGGCATTAACAAGATCGAAGTCGGTGCGCGTTCGAAGCGCAATTGCCATGCAGCGCGCGTGCGCAGCGGCGAATCGACCCGCGAAAACTTCAGCCAATGAGCACGCGCGTGCAGGTAGAAGGCGACGCGGGATGGGAGCGTACAGTTCCACAGTAGTATGCAGGATGCCGCCGTGAACGCCTCGTCACCGTGCTCTCTATCGTTCGATCTGTCAACTTCGTCACGTGTGTCGCGAGTTTGCAATAATCCTGTGCCTGGATTCACTCGTCGAGGACTGCGATCACAGGACAGGAAAAAGGAGAGAGGTGGCTCTTGTGCAGTGGCTGCGATAGATGCATCGCTGAACCCTCGCGCATCGGGCGTATATGTCCATTGGAAGTACGTACATATAAGTACATTGTCGGATTGCTAGCAGAGTACGCAAATAGGAAAAGTAAAGAATCATTAATTACTCAAGCATTTAGCAACGAAAACGTTCTTCTTCTTTCACAATAATTCGGCTAACAGTCTTTGGGACCTGCGGGGCTCTAATGAAACATTGTTTGTGTGTATTCCTTGGTATTAAAGAAAGGGTTAGGTCAGCCTTATTTGGTATAGCGCAGAAGTGACGCTCTTTCGGATAAAAGCTCGCTTTTCGTGTTAATTCTTGCAGGTGTCACAAACTTAATTTCTGAGATTTTTGTGATATGGTAGGTACTCTTCTAGCAGACCGAGGGTATGCATATCTTTCGGTGTTTTATTAAGAGTCCATGCGTGGATATTGTGGGAATGTATCGAAGTGGAATTGCTTCGTAAGAGAAAGGTTAAGTTAGGTGAAAGGGTGTCCTTTGACCCATTGACCCGAGGAACTCGCATCGTGCAAATGCATCTCTTGCATTCGTGGTTTTCTGATCGGGGTCGTGATTGTATGTGTGGGGCTCGTGACTTGCTTAGGATCGTGTCCTTGCCCTTTCGATAAACGATGCTAATTTCTCAGCGTAACCAATGCTCGAAAGGATATTTACTCGCGTGGCATTGTGTTTGCACGTACAATACCTGGGATTATCTAACTTTACCACTGCGCAATTACTTGTGTTTAAATTGTTTGGATATTCTGAATGTATCCCCATAGGCTGTACTGATCATATAAAGTAGGAAGAATTCATTTTTTTTTCAAAGTGGGCTAGTCCGGTTTTGCTCTCAATGACTGATTAGGGGAGATTCCGAATCCGGAAATTCTAAAAATTCTGAAACTTTGGGAGTATGTAGGGGATTTCCTTCTGATTACAACGCGATTTTTGTTTCTGTCCAAATTCACTCGAAGGGGGTGAAATTAACTCATAACAATTCGGCTATTTTCCGGTTTTGTTATAATACGCGAACTGTAAAAGATGGAAACAAAGTTTCAAGACAAAAGTTACTTCTTTTAATTGGATCTATCATTTGGTAAAAAAATATTTTACAGTTTACAAGTTATAACACCGGATTTTCGGGGGTCAATTCCACCCCCTCAAAATGAATTTGGGTAGTAAAGAAAAATTGCCTTGTAATCAGGAGAAAATTCCCTACATATTCACAAAGTTTAAGAATTTTTTGAATTTCCGGGTTCGTGATCTTCCCTTGTCAGTCGAGCTATTAGCTTTGCGCCCGCGAATATTCGGCTTTAAATGCAAAGATTTTGATAGCACTTGAATTTGCTGTGCCACTTTCAAAGTATATAACACAACTTTATTTTTTTTTATCTACTAGAGCCTAGAAAACTGAAGAATTTTTATATATTAAATTTTGTCATACGTCGCACTGTTACAAAGTTATATTAAAAGAAATGTGGCAACTTTAAGGGTCGATCACATTAGTCAAGTTACTTGATTTCAAGTTGTTGAATGGAAATTTTTACTTCACTTACTTAACTAGAAATATCCTTCCAGGTTTCTTTCAAGTTTCAAGTGAAGGGTAAGGGGTAAAAACGAGGAGTGCCCATTTTTCGTGATTTTGGGATTTATAGCATATTTTGTTGGTGGCAACTGGGACCACCCCTAGAGCATTTCTAGTTGGTCCACAGCATCCCCAAGTTGGGAAGTAATTGGCCATCCAAATGTCAGCAATAAATGCTACTAGGGACATTCAAATGCCCCTGTAGGGTAACGTCAAAGTTTTGGTATACAAGTTAAGAACAGTTAATATCTCTGCACTGGAACAAAACACTTTATTTTCTCGATAAAGCTACTTTGTGACGTTCCCAGTTTTTCCCACTTTACCCTTCAAGTCAAGTAGATTCTTTCACGTTGCCTTGCTTTGAAATACTACTCGACTAATGTGAACGAGGCTTAAGGGCTGATTTCACCCCTTCAGAGTAAATTTCCCCGGAAGAAGAAAATTGCTTCGTGTGTACTACAATGTGCTGTACATTCGTACTCGGAATTTTCTAGTTGGGAATGCTGCCTTGCCAGCTGAATAAGCAAACCATCGTTTTTCTGAGAATGTCAGTGTGCAAGTGCAAAACGATACTTGGACGTAGTAGCTATGTATATTGCATCAGTATCGACGATCACGATATTATTTCGTATCGAGTTGCCGCAACGAGTACATTGCAACGGAATCTATACTCATTCGAAGCACCTATATACCTATGTACCAATTAAATGAAAGAAATTCAAATATAGAAAATAGTAGATTCGTAATATTAAAGCTCTTCTTTTTTCCGCGCTTTTGAAATGCTAAAGGGTTAAAGTCACAATGCCACGTGTAGAATGCATCCACAAGACATAAGTACTTAGAACGCCTTAAATAAATATGTAGTCTTTTTGCGATATATTAAAAACTGACCTGACAAATTTATACTCAATTTTTGGGTAAAAAATGACATCGTTTTTTCAAATATTCACCATTTTCACAAAAACCATACTTTGAAAAATCCCTACATATTTAATTAGGTTGTTAAATTAAAAAAATCTTCTCAAAGTTTCAAGCGAATCGGATTAAAATTGTAGACGCTAGGCTGCCCACCGATTTGGCATGCCGAAAAAAAAGAAACTTGGACCGGTTGCAGCGACGCCATTTTGTTCGAAGGAAGCAAACAATTTTTTTTCTGTGTACTTCAATAGTTATATAATAGATGCTTAGTTAGGGATTTTTGGAAAGTGGCGTAACACCTTAAGCCACCGTCCCACATCTTCGTTTCCCACAAAACGTCCCAAAAGAAACATAGCCTAGAGTCGCGACGTGTGATCGCGGCTTAAGCCCCCTTCATAACAACCCAAGCTCAGGCTCCCCATCGATTTACTCCTGATTTCAGTTCGACATGAGTACAGAAGGAAGATCGTGCATCGCGAGAAGATGACACCGCGACGTCACATATTCTCGGCGATTCGGCGAACACTCTTGGCCGGCGGTGTGCTAACGTTGCTGGTGCTGGCTCTGTCGAGCCAGGATGCCAGCAACAGCGTGCAGCAGAGCCTTTTGTTGGAGGTGAGTGCTGGACCTTTTATCTACGGCGCATCCCCCGCCCCGCAGAACGGCCCTCTTTTGTCCGCGGAGAAAGGCCGGGCGAGAGTCGCGCGGATTTAGACCACCGGAAAATTAGGCGGATCGCTTTCTGAAGGACAATTATCCGGCCCCTCGAAGAACACCCGGACGAAGAGTCGTTCCACTTCGAGCGGAACGGAACAAAAAAGGTCCCCTCCTGCCTCACCGAGGCTGGTGAAAACTTGCGCGAGAAGCTTTTCAAGGATACCACGTTCAGCCCGGGGCAGTAGTCTCCATCTTGTACTATTTTCCTTCTACAGAACTTGAATAATCTCGCGACGAAGAGGATTGGAAGTGATTCGAGTCAAAATTCCGCTGGGCTCGCGACGATATTAAATCCGTGATCCTCTGCGTCTTAAACGTCCTTGGAAGACCACCTTCACCCTCCGAAATATTCCGTACAAGTTATCTCGGGATCAGATCTACGAGCAGAATTTAATAGATGCGCAAAAAGTCCGTTTTCCGTAAAAGTAGTGCCTAAAATTCGCAGAAGCCAGGTCCGCTAGTTTCTTACAAGCTCGACGCTCTCTAGATTCTATAGGGAGTCTCTTCGTTCTCTTCTATCGCCCCGTCTTCGGAGGTTGCATGGCGAAACGGTTCTCCTTACGTAAAGGAACGCGGGCACAGATTGGCAGAGTTCCAGGCGCAATGCGGCACACGAATGCAGCCCGCCTGATACGGCCCCTTTAAGCATGCAAAGGGTGGTTACAGTTACCCCTCAATCTCGGCGATCGCTATAGCGGCTGGGATCGATTCCCCGGCGATGCGAACGATTGCTGTTTCATTCGGCGCTTCTGGCGGCTCAAAGGAACGCGTGCAGCGTTCGCGGGAGAAGAGAAGCTCTAGTAGTCTCGATTCTCCGAGGAATTTCCAGTATACTGAATAGCTTACGAGCATACCAGAGCAGATGAAAGTAGAGCCGAATATTTAGAATATCTTGGAGTATCTATCTCCTAAGTTTCTTCAAGAGAAAAGTCCATACACTCGTAGCGTTCGAGTACCCATTTAGGCGTACATAACCCCACTAATCCGGCGATTAAAGATGCCCCGGCTCTCAGAGTAGCGGCATGCCCAATTGAGCCTGCAAATATTCCGCGCTTTGATTTCCTTTTCCCCGAAGCACTTGCCCCGACCCAATAGGCGCTTCAATTAGTCGTCTGTTCCATAATCCATATAGCTTTCGGCGATAAAGGGGGCAAGGGCTCCGCAGGAGGACGATACCCGCAGCAACAATCTTTCTAGATCGCCAACGATCGATCGCCTCGAAACGCTGAATTCGCAACGAGTTTTTACGCGATCCACTCGCAGCCACTTTAGCGGGGAAACACTGTTAACCGTGGGAAATTATACAACTGGATACTGCGAAGCGCTACGTAACCACACGAGCGCGTTACATAATGTGTGTGCGTGTACACAGAGGATGGTCCAATCGAGAATCTGCAATTGGGTCAATGTTAGTGGGAAAAGCACGTGTATCGACGAAAGATAAACACACAATTGGCGTGGCGGCGCTGCAGGTTCGTTACTTCCGGATGCCGTGCAGGTTAGGTAATTCGCATTACGTCCGCGACGCTTATTCGCGCTGGATTACGCATCGGGTAGCGATTAAGTTCTCGCTTCTCTTATAATTCTATATTGACGAGATTTGCGTTTTATTTTTTGTTTGCTTTTATTCTTTTCCTGCGTTTATAAACAGGATGGCGTTTCGAGGTTATCGCTTAAATTACCCAACAAAGTATAGTCACGTCATCTTTTTCCCCCCTTCTCTTCGAGTCCCATCTTTCCCCAGTTCACCACCCCGTGATGCTTAACCTCGGTGTTTTAACGAGAACCGGTGTTTCCATCACGGAAAACACCGCTGGTTTTGCATTTTGTTTAAAGTTGGATCGCAAGCGTGGCTGTGTACTTTGACGGATGCAAAGTCCAGGAAGCAGCGCGCTGCACCACCCGCGTGGCCGACATTCGCGGCGTCGGCTGTCGAGGCTCTAGACCGAAATCAATAAACGGAAGCCGGCTGCTTCTGCATTCGGTGTTTCCGCCTGGCCAGCGGCTGTCGCGGCTCTTTTCTTTCCCCGTGTCAACCGGACAGATTGAGCACCGCGCCCCCTCGGCTGGGGGATCTGTTGTTTCGGATGAACAGCGCTCGGGGGATCTCAGACAGTTATCCGGGCAGTTTAACTTGATTGATGAAACCAGAATAGGTGTTTTCTGGGCGGCGGATCTGCCGGGTTGAATGTCTGTTAAAATGGAGGTCTTAGGCAATTAACTAGACAGTTTTAAATTGATTGATGAAGCCAGAATGGGTGTTTTCTGGGCGGAGGATCTGCCGGGATGGAGGCCCATTGAAATGGAGGCCTTAGGATTATTTAGATTCTTCGCTGCAGTTATGAATGCAGCATAGGTGTTTTCTCTGTGGGAGATCTATTGAAACGGAGGTCTTAGACAGCTATCTAGACAACTTAACTTCAGTTACGACAATAGAATAGGTGTTTTCTGGGTGGGAGGATCTATTGGGCCAGAGGTCCATTCAAACGGAGGCCTTAGACAATTATCTACACATCCTGACTTCAGTTATGAAAGCGGAATACGTGTTTCCAACGTAATAGATCTATAGAGCAGCAGATGTGTTCGAATAGGACATCTTAGACAGCTACCTGATGACTCAACT